>BSBM01000459.1:7747500-9238750 GCA_027924585.1 Larix kaempferi | reverse complement strand
CGTGGCTCCGATCAACGAACTGTCAACTCCGTTGGATTTAGGACGTTGGGATAGTCCTAGGGTTTCCCCTCTCCTCCAGTCCATTGCCCGGGTGTCACCTTGTAGGTCCATCTTGGAAACTAGGGTTTTGCTCAGTGAGGGAGTGTCCAATTTTTGCACATTGGGGTCAAATTTGCAAAATCGCCCACCAGGCACTTGTGGTGATGATGATGAAGATGGTGATGGTGATGAAGATGGAGACGTTGATGATGATGGTGATGGTGATGAAGACTACGATTATGGAGATGTTTATGAGGGACCTAGAGATGAAAATGATGATGAAGATGTTGATGATGATGAAGATGGTGATGATGATGGAGATGATGATGATGGAGAAGATGATGATGATGGAGATGTTGATGATGATAGAGAAGATGATGATGATGGAGATGTTGATGAGGAACCTAGAGATGACAATGATGATGAAGATGTTGATGTTGATGATGATGATGATGGTGATGATGATGAAGACGTTGATGATGATGGTGATGGTGATGAAGATGATGATGATGATGATGGAGATGTTGATGAGGAACCTAGAGATGTTGATGAGGAACCTAGAGATGGTGATGATGATGAAGATGGTGATGATGATGAAGACGTTGATGATGATGGTGATGGTGATGAAGATGATGATGATGATGATGATGATGAAGATGTTGATGAGGATGATGGAGAAGATGATGATGATGGAGATGTTGATGAGGATGATGGAGAAGATGATGATGATGGAGATGTTAATGATGATGGAGAAGATGATGATGATGGAGATGTTGATGATGAACCTAGAGATGACAATGATGATGAAGATGTTGTTGTTGATGATGATGATGGTGATGATGATGAAGACGTTGATGATGATGGTGATGGTGATGAAGATGATGATGATGATGATGGAGATGTTGATGAGGAACCTAGAGATGACCATGATGATGAAGATGGTGATGATGATGAAGACCTTGATGATGATGGTGATGGTGATGAAGATGATGATGATGATGATGATGATGAAGATGATGATGATGGAGATGTTGATGAGGAACCTAGAGATTACAATGATGATGAACATGTTGATGATGATGATGAAGATGATGATGATGATGATGATGGAGAAGATGATGATGATGGAGTTGTTGATGAGGATGATGGTGAAGATGATGATGATGGAGATGTTGATGATGATGGAGAAGATGATGATGATGTTGATGTTGATGATGAAGATGATGATGATGGAGATGTTGATGATGGCACGTATTTGTAGCACTATGTAGATAAAATTTGGTCAACATGAAATACTCATGCAAGCGAACATGCACAGAGCATTGATCATGTGAAGATTTCAATGATTGGCAATGGCATTTCGCATTGGAATTCCATTTCATCTCCTCCCTTCAAACTAATTTTTTTTACATTTTGATTTTTTACATTTCCCTTGACACGATGTTTTAGTGACAAAATAACCCTTTAGCAATGAAGTTAGACTTAAAAAAAATATCATTTAATAATTTTTTTTTATTAAAGAATAATTCGTGGAAGTTAATGTTTGACCACATGTAATGCAACAAAACAAAACTTTCAATTTGAACACGTTGCATTAATGGTGTAATTGAAATTGTGACATTCTATTCCAAATGACTTGGCTTTAAAGACCAGATAAATATAGTATGCCGTTTATAGAGGCTATTTATTAAAAAACACATTGCTATTGAGACTGTACTATGATGATCTCCCCTTCCTTAGTCAAAAGAAGATTAATAAGGTTGTTTTTCCAAGGTATAGGATGTTTTGGATTTCTCAACTATTATTGCATGTGAACTTGCATTCGTACCAAGCTACAACAAATATTTCACAGAAGTGGATTGTCTATGTGAATAGATAAGTGAAAAGCTTTTAGAAACAAGACCTATAAATTTTAACTTGGAAGTATTGGAAATGTACAAAGTGGGATTAAAAGACTTGATGGTGATTGTAGTAGTGGGCATGGTATTGGTGGGAATGATGTCGTGATAGTGGAGTTAAACATTAAGATGGTGACCCTAGAGCTTGGATCCTAGCCTAGAAACACAAGAGCCTAGCCTAAAAACCCTAGTTGGTAGCGCAAACCCTAGTTTGTATTCTAATCACATTGAAACCCTATTATGTAGCCTAAGATATAGCCCTAAATTATAAGATATATAAAAATTAAATCATTTTCATTGTACATGTATATCCATGTGCATACATTTGAATCCAAAACACTATACACATAAATGCATAGTTTCTCATCTATATAGCAAGGGTCCATCATCAACTAGAAAACCGTTGTACCTAGCACTGGATACCTAATTTAGAAACCTAATGGTTTGAAATAACATGCACCATGAATATTTTTATATGGTGGATATGCACACCTATGACAACCTTCTCAATGGATGGAAAACCTAATATTATCATAACATTAGTAAAGCTTAGTCCAACATGTAGTAATGCTTACATGTTCTAGTGTTGATGGCACACTAATGGATGCATGCAACTTGATGAGGGTGTATGTATGACTCCATTGATGTAATGCAAGTCCTAAATGTCTTTAACAAGTGTATGAGTGTCCAGTAGATGAATCAGGATGTCCTAATACCCCTAAATCCCTTCCAAACAGAATTCGAAAGCATTTGGGGTATTGGGGTAACAAGTTGGTGTGTTGAGGTGGACAGAGCCTCACAAATACACCTCATAGTAGTCATTTATTGTAATGTCAACTATATGTGTTTAAGTGAATGTGTCTACATAATATTAGATCACTATCACATAATGATAAATTAAGGAAGTCCTAATTGTAAATGGTAGTGGATGTGATAGTCATCAAATCAAAGGTGGCTATATCCGTGAGTGAGAATTGATGAGCTAGATATACATTGTGCTCAAGGTTGTCCTATTGGTATGGTGCCAATTGATTAAGAAATGATTCCATAACTTGCTTATTAATTTGTTGCATGATCTTAAGTAGACAAAATGGTTAATATAAATACTAGTGACGACATTTTATTATGTAGAGTATGGACATTTTGGATCTCATTATGTAGAGCTATTAAAAATCATGTTGGATCTCATTTTAACATTTTGATAACAATGGACATTTTCTATTTTTAAGTATTCTTTTCCTAGTACTCAAGTTCCCAATATATATCTTATGTGCCATGAGGTGTGATTTGTCCATCCATTTATTCCATTTGTTTTTAGATTAATTCTCACACATGATTTTGTTTCAGTTAGCCTATGTTTATAATGTTTTCTTAACATAGATACCATTACAAGATTTTACACGTGGAAAGATAAACCAAGCTTAACTATGATATCCAACTTCTCTTCTAAGATCTAGGTAAGCTTCAGGTTGATTCACATTATCAACTAATGCATGGACATCACTGGTACCAAAACTTAAGACTGCATGCCATGGAAGGATATAAGTACAAACCAAATTTAGACAACATCACATCATAATACACACAACATGAGACAACAACATTAGACAAAAAGATACTAATATAGACAACATCAATATAGATCACATAACTGAAAATCCATGTACATCGAGGCTACAAAAATCATCCAAACCTATACAATTTCTGGCAAATAGTGGAACATGGTTCCCAATGTACGTACAATGGCAACTCGTTCCCTATACAAAATGCGACAACTCATGTTGTAGAGCCAAAATACATGGAAACTCGTGCCATAGATACAAAGTACATCAAAATTGGTGCACAAACGTGCTACATCGTGGCCAATGTACATAGCACATGGTGTCTCAAGCATTGTGACTACCCCTGTCACTCCCAAGCGCATCTCCAAAGTCGATCTTCTTTCTCTTCGAGCTACTGGTATCTCGGGTCTTCTTTCCTCTAGGAGTAGACCGTCTCTGCGGGCTCTGGAACAAATGATATAAGATACCATCATTTTCAAGCATTTGCAACATTTACCACATTTATAAAAAAAATGTAGAATTCGAATCTTAAATAAATCACCTCTGATGCAGGTGAGAAATGTGGGGCAGGTGTCCTGGATCTGTGGAGCCTCTCAACAATTCCAGCCTACAACATTTACAACAATCATTTCATTGAAAAGTAATAATTGCTTAAATTAATTTTTGTTAATGCATTAAAATATTTTCATAAATTAGCTTGATTCCCACCGTGAACACCTCCGACGATGGACATGGTTGGGATTTTGGGCTAAGAGGTGGAGCAGATGGCCGGAAAACCAGCTCCGATGAGTCATGGGGGGGGGGGGGGGGGGCGCAGATGTAGTGGTAGCCACTACAGGTGCAACCACTGGAGGTACAGATGAGGGTACTGGAAGAGTAGATGCCACAATAGTGGCGGGAAGTGGGGATGATAGGTTGGGAGAAGACATGGTGGTATGTGGTGGAGGAGGATGTCGTGGATGATGAACCCCTGCCGGTGGTAAGATAGATGGTATCGAATGAAAAGGACTATGGGGGATGTTGAGGGATGGTGCATGGGAGGGCAGTCCTGGATGGAGGGGATGATGGAGGAATGGGAGGTTATGGACGAAGAGGGGAAGGTGGAACGAAGGGGAGGTGTGGACGAATGGGGGAGGATGGATAGACATGGGGGCATGGATAAATTGGGGAGGATGTATATACGGGGGGGCATGGACGAGTGGGGGATGATGGATGGAAGGGGGAGTATGGCTGGGGAGGGGGGGTTGGATGGAAGGCAGGGTTTGGACGGAGGGAGTGGTCTATATGGAAGCGAGGGGGGGGAATCATGTGAGAGGGTGGAAACACAAGACTAAAATGGGAACCTGCAGCTCTTGGTGGCACCTACATATACATTTGTAATATCAGAATTTAGTAAACAAACAATAAATTAAACCATACTAAGTCGTAACAATTCAAATTAAAAGTGTGCTTATAACTACACATTGTACTTGTGTATATGGTGATTTGCCAATCTCTGGCGGGGGTGGTTGATCACCGTAGTCAGGGAACACCTGTGGACACCAAAATGCATGCATGTTATGAACATGTTAAACAAGTCATTATTTAGGAAATCAAGATATTCAGAAACATTGTACGAACTATCAACGTGTATTCCATAAATATAAATACTTGAGTAATATAAATGACATAAGTAATAACAATATTATGTTAGGTACTGAAAATACCTCTGTGTGGGGTGCTACAATTTCAGTTGCAACTACCATTGCTGTATCCAAGTTGGGAGATCCTACGTTCTCCAATGTTGGTGTGTCAACTCTGAATAACTGTACATTGAAATAATAGTTTAAGTCAAACAAAAATACTTTACAAGTTATCAAGTGATGATTGAAACACATTAAAAAAATTGCTGACCTGATCCATATAACAACTCTCGATCGGTCCAGGGAAAGTGTGCCCGCAATGGGGACAAATATGTGGAATTTCCCCCGTCGAACTAGAATTTTGAGCATGGCTACCACTGGTCATGAGTATATCCTGGCCCTGTCGTGAAGGCCCTGCACCTGGATCTCTATCAAGGTCAACTGACCTCTCCACTGAAGTCGCTGCTACAAAGGAGGTGTGTCTGAGGAATCCACGTGCAACATTCCTCATTGCCACCTCGATCTGATCAAGCTTGTGGAGCAACTGAGGTGGCTAGGGAGAGGGGTTGGGCTCGCATCTGGGAGCTGGTGGTGCTCTCAGTGGGTTCCTCCTGGCAGTAGGTTGATCTTAGGCAGAGCCACGCCCAACACCCTGGAACTTAGTTATGTCAAAATAGTTGACATGGAAACCGAGGAAAAACTTAGCCCACAGTTGGCGAAGGAAGTACTGTGGAACCTCCCTATTATTGCAGGGAGGTTTATCATACACCATGAACCACCTCTGCATCCAATTGTCCCTTCACGGTTGGTAATGACACCAATCCATGCAGACCCGTGGCTTTGTAATGTTTGGTGGTTGGTTTGTTTTCGGATCGGTGAACATACTGTATAATTGGGCTTTTGTAATCTTCAAATATTTTATTGCTTCCTTGGAGATGCCCGTGGAGTAATACTCCTGCATCCTAGCTCTAAATGCAGTCATATCGGTCAATTACTGGTGTGCATGGATGAGGGAGTCAATTGAGTTCTCAATTGACGTGGCAAGAGACAATCGATATGGTTCCCCCGAGTTTCTTAGTTCGCGAGTGTGCACTCACATTTCATTTACATAATGGTTAAGTTCATCTTGTTCAAAATTTGTTTGGGGGTTTTGGTTTTGTTCGGCATTTGGATTTTGTTCACGGTTTTCTTCGGCATTGGGCCCAAGGTTTGGGTTTTCTTGTGTTCCATCAAACTTGGGGTTAACATCTTGTTCACTCATTGTCTCAATTTACAATCTGCAATTGAAAATTGGTTCATTGTTTTCAAAATTTGGGAATTATTAACAATTAAATAAACAAAAAAAAATCAAAAAATTGACACAAAGAATGAATAAAATGAAAAAAAACTTGATATTTACATATGAATCGATGTGTTGGTGAGTTTGTGGGTGTTCTTGGGTGGTTTTGGCCTCCTTGCGTGGTTGAATCGACGCGCATGCAGGGTGGAGGTCGCGCTTGGCCAAATAGAACAATGGGGAAATTGTGCTCTGTTTTTTGTTTTTTTTTTAACGGAGGCGCATGCGTGCCACATTTGCGCACACACGCCTCAGTTTGGTACCGAACCTAGCGGTGTGTGAGCGCTGCCTTAGGTGCGTACGCGTCATTTTTTTTGCCGCTAGCGCGTCCCCATTGCAACGAATTTGGGGACCATCTTCATGCGCCCGCCCTATTTCTCTTTTAACAATTATGGAAGGTGATTCTGCTGAAAGGGGAACATTTAATTCATTATATTCTTATAGTTATTTTTTGTTGTATCCTGATATCTTTTCTGATCACATTTGCATGTTAATAATTTTCAGGTTAAAAAGGAGTTGTGGTAAAATTCAGTCTTGATACAAAGTTCTCAAGAAGTCTTTTGTCAAAATAAGAATAGTTTGTTTATTCAATCTAAAATATTTGAAGACCATCCAGAAGAGGATAAGTTAATTTTAGACATCATTTATGATCAAATTCATGCATCTCCATCTATTTTTAAGATCCATTGGTTCGTCAACCATAAATTAAAAAAAAAAATTCTCATGTCAAATTAAATTATGAAGGATCACTTGAAGTAGAACCAACTGCAAATGAAAACGAATTTGAGAATATTTGTTTTAAATATGATATGACCAAAAATCAGATTATATAACCTAGAGCAATAAATAATTATTCATATTCAAGCAAATATAAGATAGGATATAATAGTCTTAATTTAGAAAGATTCACAAGGTCGAAAATAAACAGGAGTTCTAAATCCTTTAAACACAGCATGATACAAACCAGGCAAATGCACACGATCATTATAATATAAACATCTTTAAAAATATCCATATATACTCCATACAGGTTTAGTTTATTATAAACAAAGCATTATATAGAAATATCAATTGAAAACTGAGTTTCTAGATTACGCATTCATCTATGCAAAGAATACAATTAATTGAACTACATATTCAAACAATTTTAAAGAATCGTCAAGATTAAGACCTGTAACAATACTATCTATAGATGAGGTCGAAAACCCTGTAGGTTTCACTTGTTATCAAATAACAAACAATTAAATAAAAAGAACAATAATAACCCTGTATCGAACTAAGAAATGAAACAATGTTTTTAACGTTAATTATAGTATCTTATAACAGCGCTATCGAAATCGAATAGCAAGGGTTTGAGGCCGAAAGGACTGTTGATGCCTCGGTTATGCAAGTGCTGGAATGGTTTCCAAGGCAAACAACAGGGAATGAAAACCCAACCAAAGGCTTCAAAAGATCCTACGCAAGGGCAATTCTATCCTCGAGCTGTTTGGCGTGGTAATCACCCACGAATACAAAGGCCTCCGCTGGCACTTGTGGTTTCGATCCAAAATGGATCTGTCCTACAGAGATGTAAGACAAAGGTATCTAAACTCTAAAGGTTGATTTAAGTCTTAGGTTAATCCTATCTAGAATGAAGTCTAAACTAAATCAGTTTTAATCTAACAGTGTGGAAGTTTTGTGTGTAGGGTAACTTGGTTTGTAAATTAATAAGTTAATTTAACTAGCTTAACAGAAATGCAAAACCAAATGGTTAACTTGTTATTTCAAAGCATTATCCGATAATAAAAATTATTGACAACAATTTAAAGATTCAGTGCATCCAATGTTATCCTGTTGTTCCTTTTGTTAATTGAAAAATTAACCTGAACTGTGATACAAACTATAGATCATTTGTAACAAATAAATAAACATGTTACATAAAGAAAATCATTTAACACATTCAGATCATCAATAGTGATAAACCAAAATGTCAGATCTAGGTATGTTAGTTGTTTACAAATTAATAGACAGTTACTGATAATAGACTCAGAGCAATCATCAAACTAATCAAAGAAACTTGAAGAATGAATGGAGAAACTTTAACACAACTGTAAGAAATTACAGTGTCTGCAAAAACAGGATGTGTCCAACAGCTCCTTGTTGATTCGCTCTAAAGTCCATGTCCCTCGCGGTGTGTCCTCGGTCTGCTTCTTTGAACTCTGAAAGAAAAATCTATCCAGCCAAAGAAGAATTGCAGAGAAAGAAAAATCATTCTCTGGTCTGCGAACGCCCCCAGCAAAGAAACGGTACAGAGTTTACAGAAACTAAAGTTTCCTCAGCTCCATCCAATTCCCCCCTTGAACAGTCGAATGTCTCATCCTTAAATAAGCAATTGGGAAAATGATGGTTTCCAAAATAGCGAAGAACAGATGGCAGATTCGGCATCCAAATCTGAGGCGAGTCGACAGTTGAGCGTGGGAATACTATTCTTCTACGATCTGATAACTTCCTGGTGTAAATTCCTTTCCATGACCTGGCAATCTAGAAGTTAAATTCGATTGGATTTCAATGATGTAGTATTAGCTGTAGCTTGGGTTTCGATAGACAGGTGAAACTTCCTCCAAGATTGACTGCAGCATCTTCGATTTTATGAGAGTTACTGAGTCAAAAAAAAGTTTACAAAATTACCTGCAAAACAACATCTCATAAACATCCGGTTATAGAATCTAAACTGATTAAAATTTCAAATGTCTAAAATAATAAAAATACTGTCGCAGACTAATAGAACAAAATAAAACAATTAAAACGCAAAAATAAACAATAAACCCCTTTCGGTGGCTGAGGATTCATTTGTGCGATTTAACCATTTCACTTCCCTCGTCATGCAGGTGAAAAATATACACGGAATTCCATCAGGTAAAACTGTCGTTGCGATGATTCAGAACAGTGTACTCGGAACCCGTGATATATGTTCTTCCTTTGCGTAGCATTTTCCTGCTCTTTGTGATCTTCAGGCAATCCCCTCTGTCACTTCTATCGGCAATCCCATCATAATTTGGTGAATATGCACGCAAATCCATTTGCGCGATTTCATGCAATTTGGTGTATGCGTTGTCTTTCATTGATCTCCTTCATACTCGTGGCAGCTTTATTTGTGGCAGCAATTAGGCAATGACTCTTGCAGCAACGTGACAATATATCTTTCCAGAAACTTGATATTTGGTTAATGGGTTGAAGCAAGCGGAAGAATCTTTCATGGCAATGATATGCTCCTTTTTTCAACAAAATCTGTTAACATAGTGTACACTATTCCTTTAATGACCGGATGATAAGGTAGCAATGATGGCGTTCTTTCAAACAGAAAAATCATAAAGATTTTGGTGAAGAATAGCTGATCGATCATTTGTAGATGGCTTGCAACGTGGAGGGTAGCCTTAAATAATTCCAAGATCCTGATCGTAATCATGATTCCACCTTAACGATCTGGTGTAGTGATAGATTGGGGTTACGAGTCAGTTGAGGAAGCATTCTTCTTTGCATGGCAACTTGGAAGTCTTCAATCAGCTATGTAAACATTTCCAATGATGAATTCAACCAAATTTTATGCCAAGTAATTTGCTATTTACCTTGACAGTGACACGGTGGATAGTTGGTATTTCATTTCTTCGTAATGGTGATACTTGACCGGTAATTGGATTTTCTTTTATCCACATGCTAGCTATCTGAATTTCAATGTGACAAATAGCCCAATAGTTGACTTCATAGCAACTTGGTTTATGGACTTAAAATAAACCTTAGACAAAATTACAATTGTAAGCTAATAAATAAAAGGTCATACGTGGAGTAATCTTTCCCATATTAAAAAAAAAAAATATGTGTACTATGTGAAAATCCAACTAAATATTCCCTTTTAATGATATGCAACAAAAGCACCCGAAACATTATCATTCTTTTATAATAAGCTTGCCACCTTGTTAAATAATCCTTGAATATAAGCTTTATGCATAATGATAACCTTAGATAAACTTTAAGATTTTTATAATATAATAAAAGAACTTTTCTTTCTTTGTAGTATAAAGTTCTTTTACATATAACATTTTTTATTCACAATTGATGTGTATTTGGAAAAATGAATCAACAATAAAAAGCCAAAGTTTATTTAAGATAAACCATAGTTCAAATTAGTTTTCTTAATGACAAGGATAATCAAGTTCAAATTAGTTTTCTTAATGACAAGGATAATCAAAGTCATATGCAAATAAGAATTGAGTTAATTATCAAAACTAAATATTTATAAAGAGAATTGATAACTTAACTCAAAATAAAATGATATCTCACTTTCAAACTTTGATATGAATATTTTCAAGGGGTAGATGAAAAATTAAGCATTTTAATAATTTATCCAAACCCGACAAAACATGTTGTCAATCCAACTAAACGATAAGGAAGTATGAAATGAGTCGGATAAGTTCCAATAAGGATACGCAAGTGTCTTTAAACCACTAAGAAGCAAAAACCAACATAGCATAGATTGATTAGATCACTAAACCGAATCTCATGAGCTCAATAATCAATCAAGAGTGATATATCAAGAATGTGTGATCAAAGAATTCCTTGGATCCAAAACATGACATCTAACAAACCAATCAAAATCAATCTAAAGCACTAATTACAAATTTTGAAATGGGGGTTTATTGGCAAGCTTCATTTATGACTCCCGAAAGCCACAACCCGAAATTTACGAGTTGCGGGTTTCGGGATCGCAAACAGCTGAGCAGAATAAAGGATTCCCGAAAGCCGCAACCCGACACTTGCGGGTTGCGGAATCCGGGAATACACAACAAAAATAAATCAAGAAACCAATTCCCGAAAGCCGCAAGCCGTAGATGCGGGTTTTGGGTTTCGGGTTTCAGGAAGAAGATTTTCCAAACTTATTAACAACAAAACCCGCAACCCGCACTTGTCGAGTTGCGGGTTTCGGGATTGCAAAAACCGAGAACTAAAAAACAACGATCTCACAACCCGCACCTGTCGGGTTGCGGGTTTCAGGTTCCCAAAATGTCGGGTTTCGGGTTGACGAAAGCAGACGATAAAACACTCAAAATTTAAGCTTTCTCCGGACCAAAACACTTGGAAAAATTATTCAGAAGCATGGTAAACAGGCAGGCAAAAAGGATGGGTAAGGAATCTTTAAGATGGAAATCAAAACTGATATTAGCAAGACAAATCACCCAAATACCTTTGCGTTTATTCAAAAAATGGGCTCCCATGCTTTATCTAAGCATGGGATCGGTTGTGACCACAACAAGGACTCATCCTGGGTTCTTATAAATTGTATAAATAGGTTGATACAACCTTAGATTTAAAACCATTTGATTAGAGTGGGTCTCAACACCTCTCGTGTAACTTTAAACATTAAATTAAAATCAACTGTTAACACAACGAAGCAAATGGTAGTATTACAAAACGAGAAACGAGTCTCGGGACAGGGCTCGACAACACCCTATAGGGATGCATCGTTGCCATTACAAATAGAAGGATTTCAAAAGATAAAACTCTTTTTAAGGAAACAAGCATAGGTTCGAGTTTCAAGATTTAAATTTGCCCAGCCATAACTAATTATGGACAGGGTTTATGGTTTTAAATACCCTGTAGCTACAAAAGTTATTCACATCGCTTTTCTTCCGAACTAAAACACATTTAAACAATGTAAAGCGAAGATAGGGTTAGACCCAAATTCATTTCATATCCAGAATGGTAATGCCGAATGGCTTAAACAGAAATATCTTTTAATAAACTCAAATAGCTTATGGATTAAAATCATACTGTAAACCTTCAACTTTATAAATTTCCGACGAAAGGCCCCAAGCCAAAACTAAGTCACATTAAGGATTCAAGAGACGGCTACAGCAGTATCGACAGAGACGTAGTTACAATAAAGAAACTAGAGATACAACAATGCCGTAGTTTTCATGCCAAACACAGAACGAAACCCTTCATCCACCGATACAAACTATTCATGCCCACAGGCTTACAAACATCAACGTTGAATTGTGCTATCAAATACGTTGGCAGAGGAGACTTCGCAACAAAACCGAGGGCTTACCATGGCGTTGAAACCACTAGGGTTTCCTTTGTTCCATCATAGCCGTAAGCTTAGAAGTAAGACAACAAAGCGACTACGAATCTCCTGCCAAAGCACAAGTGGCATTAGACTTCTCCTGTGTTAATGTTTAAAACAAAAATGTAAAAGATTGAAAGGATTTTTGAAACCATTATCGTACCTTAAGAAACGTAGCAGAGGTCGATGCTCCTCTCCACACACGAATCCAAAACAAGCAACACTTCAATGTCAAACTTGTAACCCTGAGCACTACCTCTATGAAGTTGTTTCACCTTCCAGACTTTGCAGGGTTTTCCTGAAGGCCATTACGGCCGAGAGAGCTCGGCTCTTCAAACCCTCGAGCAAACAAAAGTTACAATGCCAAACACAATGAAGAACTAGGGTATGGTCTCTGTTAGCACTCTATAATTTTGGGCAAAGATATATTAATTTATGCAAATAAAACATAAAAAAATGGTTTTTAGGACTGATTTTGCCCCTCTGTTCGTTTAGCAAGGTTTAAGGTTTATTTAAAAAAAAAAAAAAAACTACCGAGCCAAGCCAATACTCCAATTAATTTTCCCAAGCACTGCGCACCTGCAATCACAATTAACGAGTCAAGCCAACATATCGCAAACCAAAGCCCATAGCCCAAGCGCTAAGCTAACAAGTCAAGCATCGCTGGTGTCAAAGCTTGAAAGGAAAATGCAGAGGTTAAGGAATGAGATTCCAAATATGGGTTTGAAGACTCCCTTCCGAAGATTTCTTGCCGAGACATGTAGCAAAAGATGTTTTGTGATTGGCAAAATAAGGTTGAGTCAGAAGAATCGCAAATGACAAAGGAGAGAGGTTCAAAAGAATATCGCACAGGTGTTTTGTGGATGAAAATATACAGTTACAAATTACAGACAGAATTAGTGTATTCTCCTGGGGCAGAGGCATAAGCGGTCAATTAGGGCTAATAGATATGGCCTTTCTAAGTTTTGACATAGAAATAAAAAGAGTTTTGAGGGTAAAGGTATGAAATGGCTAGTTCACGATCATCTTCCACCAACGATGTGCTGCCAATGAAGGAGACGAGCCTTTTGAAATGGCGTGAAGGCCAACTCAGAAACTTCTTCAAGAATCTAAACGCCATGTGTGTAAGGTTCAGTAGTTTGATAATTTAGAACTCATGTATCGGTGGTAACAAGTGCATCCAAAAGGAGAGATCGACGGCTCATGATGCATTTCGCACCGTCCACATGCACAAAAAGGAAGGGAGGGTTGGTGGTTGAGAAATACAAACAACAATCACACATGTCATTCTAGGTACGTTTCGCAATCGAAAAATGGTGTGGATAAAACCACTTTTTACAAGTTCCGAATTGTGCCTTTGTAATAAGTATGATGAACTGCGACGAAGAGAGGCTAAAACTTGAGGAAGAAGCTAAAGCACTGGCTGCACAAGATGATGGAGGTGGAGAAGCACTAGATCGATTATATGAACATCTAGAATCCTTGGATGCTACAACGGAAAAAGTGAGCTGCTGAAATTTTTATCTGGTTTAGTTTTTGATAAAAAAGGCAATCCAAAAGGACGAGTGACTTCTCTGGTGGTTGGCGTATGCGAATAGAACAGGCGCGAACATTATTCATGAACCCTACAGTTTTGTTGCTAGATGAACTTACCAATCATCTTGATCTTGAAGATTGTGTATGGCTCGAAGAAATGTTGAAAAAATTTGATTGCATTTTGGTTGTAGCATCATATTCTCAAGTTTTTCTCAATGGAAAATATGTCAAGATTTGTGCCAAGTTTATATTTGCAGAGACAGGATACCATACAGTAACCCAAAAAATGCGAAGAATTGAAGTATTAGTGGTTCATTCATGATCCAAGGGTCGAGCTTTAATGGGGTTCCCAAAATATCGCTCAGATCAAGACCCATCGTCCACATTTTGTAACTCATTTCACAACCTTTACGATTCATCTACAGTCAATATGCAACAATCTCAAGGTTTCTATACAACTTGATAAGATACATAAGGTTTCACAAGGTCCCGGGGCTCGTGGAGGTCGTGGGATATATACCTCCCATATATATGGTTCAACGCATATGTAGAATGCAATCCACTGTACAGCGTTTTTGCAACAATTGTAGGACATAATGCACAACAAGCCATTTTGATTGCAAGAAGTGACAAGTGGACACATGAAAAGATTTTCGTTTTTCTTCTTTTAGAAGGTATTTTGCTTCAAGGAGATGGTTGGAATGGTGTTGCTCGGCATGTTGGTATTAAGAATCATGCTGACTGTGTCGTGAAGCCCGTACATTTTCCTTTTGGAGAGCATTTCAATGGGAAAATGTTGGCATTCAGAGAAATAATAGAAGATCGAGAAATATCAAAAGTGGAAACAAAGTAAATGATCAAGGTTTTAGTCTCAAAGACAGCAGCGAGCAAAATTATCGTGAAGATGATAATGAAGCGTATACTTAGCTTCTCTTCTGTGATATTATCGTTTTTAAAAAGAATTGCCATTTGCATATACCATTGAATTTCACACAAGAAGGGTGTTTATCTGCACACAATGATTATGATCCCCGACAGTTACAGAACTTGTAAATATGAAAGAAATCAACGAATTTTATTCTTGTTGTCAGTTATTTAGATGTATATTTTTAAAAAGGAATTTATCAACTTAAGCATGAAACTATTATGGTGCTTGGCGCAGGGTATCCAACCGGGGAACACTAGAAAAGTGTTACAAAATCACTTGCAAATAATATTTTCTCACACAGTTGGCTCAAAATCAGCGAACGGTTAAGAATAAGAGTACAGATGGCAGGAAGATCCGGATTTCTAGGTACTGAAATTAAAAGACAGAAGCCCATCTCCAGGACACTTGGCAGGTAGAAGACAAGTGGCAGCTTTGAAACCTAAAATGAGCAGATTGAAGAACATTCCAAATTTCTCTAGATTCCTTCACTCAAGATATTTTTCAACCATTCCAGATTTGTTTTATTTGTGGAAAATTAGTTAGTTCATTGTTCCAAAAAGCTATTTTTAGAAATACAATTAGTTAGGGTTTGCTCATGGAGCATTTTAGTATAAATTTTGATTTTCAAAATGCAAAGGGGTTCGACTTCCAGTGAGGAGGAGACTTTTTTTGGGTATTGAAGTTGTTTCCAAAGAATTAATAAAAGATTGCAGAGAATAACACATCTTGCAGAAACAGAGATTCATGTGTTAGTCAAATTTGCAGTCTGTATTTTCCCTTTATTATATGTGCATGCATCCTTCTTTTGTTTATTTTTCCATTATGTTATGTCTTCTATGCTTGAATGAAAATTGAAAATAAATTGAGATTCATATGTTTATGCTTTGATTTATCGGATCCAAGCATTTTTCATTTCTCCAAAATTAATAGTGGATTCATCTGAAAGTTGGTGCCCATTATTGGTGGACTGTCTATTGTTCTTTCTTTTCACCTGCAAAATATTTTGACTATAAAGAGATAACTACTGTACCTTTGTAAAGATCATTACTGTTGTTTATCTACTAGTCCATGCATTTTCTAGTTTCAACTCCATGCCCAATGAACTATTTTCCTTGTTTGATCCAAACACATTTTTAAATCTTATTCCTATTAATGATCTAGCCATTGTTCTTGAGTAAACGATCGATCATTGAGGTGACATTGGGTGATTGAATTGTGTGATAGATCCCTCTCTGGATTGGAAGGGCTAGCTTCTAATCCTAAAGGTTGGTTTGAAGTTACCTTGGGGTTTCCTTGATACAACCCAAGGTAAAATCCGAGTGGTAACATTTTGGCGCCGTTGCCAGGGACGAAGGTTTCATTTTCCCCAGGTATGAATGACAAATTTTTCAATTCTGATGGTTGATGGTGAGCAACAATCAGATGTCAAGTAAGCTATGTATATTTCACCCGGCGACTCCAGCTTCGAAGAATCCATATTTCAGAAATTTCATGGCGACTCCATTATCGGAAGGTTTCAGAATTTGAAGTATTAATTCGGTTACTTCATCAACTCAAGATGATAGGGTATGTGGCAAATCCTGTTTCTATTGAGGGTTTTAAATAATATTTTGACATGTTTGATGATGATCAAATCAAAGAGGCATTCTCAAGAATTTTATCGATATATTTAAAGTAATGTAAATGTTCTTCCGAAGATAAGGTTAGTTTCTTAAAAGAATTTGTTGAAAAGCTCAAGGAAGATATTGAGGCCCTAGAGGATCGAATTTAGTCCCAAGACTCTCATTATCAAAACTTGTCTTTTGAAAAATCTGTTCAGCTGCCTTTAGTTGTCAAGGATGAGGAATGTTTTAATGTTGATTATGAGGTTAAAAATTCATATGTTGAAGAAGAAAGGACATTTCAACTCTCTCATCAAATCGCAGAATATCCCAAGGAACATCAAACAAAATTTATCTTCTTTGATCCTGTAGCTGATTACATGGAGGGTTTTTTCAACTTGAATTTTCAGTCATCTTTCTATTGTGGAAATAATATATATTATCAATTACCTTTACTGTTATATTTTCAGGTATTCATCTTGTTGAAGTACACTCAAGCAGTCAAATTATCGGAGAAGTTACTTGATTGGATTTATTGGGAATTTGAAATTACTTGATTCCGCATTTGCATTCAGTGAAGTAGGGTAGGTAGGTTGAATAAGCTCGGAATGGTGAGCATCTTTTCAAGTGTTTTTAGTTTGCAGTAGAGCAATTCAGTTTTCAGTTTTGAGTTTTGGTTCAGATTTGTAGCTTGTGTTTTAGTTTACATTTCAGTTTGCATCCAGTTTCAGATGAAGGATCAGTCACAGGTACAGGTTACAAGTTGCATTTTTCATGTTGGGATCAGCCCATTGGTTAGGCACATGGTCTACGGGGTTCTTTGCTACCTCACAGGGGGGATAGCATCCCTAGTAGGAGTCACTTGTTAGCACTCTGTAATTTTGGGCAAAGATATATGAATTTATGCAAATAAAACATAAAAAAAAAAAATGGATTTTAGGACTGATTTTGCCTCTCTGTTCGTTTAGCAAGGTTTAAAGTTTATTTTTATATAAAAAAAAGTACTGATCCAATCCTAATCTCCAATTAATTTTCCCAAGCACTGCGCACCTACAATCACAATACACGAGTCAAGCCAACATATCGCAAACCAAAGCCCAGCGCCTAAGCGCTAAGCTAACAAGTCAAGCATGGCTGGTGTCAAAGCTTGAAAGGAAAATGAAGAGGTTAAGGAATAAGATTCCAAATATGGGTTTGAAGACTCCTTTCCGAAGATTTCTTGCCGAGACATGTAGCAAAAGATGTTTTGTGATTGGAAAAATAAGGTCGAGTCAGAAGAATCGCAAATGACAAAGGAGAAAGGTTCTAAAGAATATCGCACAGGTGTTTTGTGGATGAAAACATACAGATGCAAATTACAGACATAATTAGTGTATTCTCCTGGGGCAGAGGCATAAGCGGTCAATTAGGGCTAATAGATATGGCCTTTCTAAGTTTTGACATAGAAATAAAAAGAGTTGTGAGGGTAAAGGTATGAAATGGCTAGTTCACGATCATCTTCCACCAACGATGTCCTGCCAATGAAGGAGACGAGCCTTTTGAAAGGGCATGAAGGCCAACTCAGAAGCTTCTTCAAGAATCTAAAGGCCATGTGTGTAAGGTTCAGTAGTTTGATAATTTAGAACTCATGTATCGGTGGTAACAAGTGCATCCAAAAGGAGAGATCGACGGCTCATGATGCATTTCGCACCGTCCACATGCACAAAAAGGAAGGGAGGGTTGGTGGTTGAGAAATACAAACAACAATCACACATGTCATTCTAGGTACGTTTCGCAATCGAAAAATGGTGTGGATAAAACCACTTTTTACAAGTTCCGAATTGTGCCTTTGTAATAAGTATGATGAACTGTGACGAAGAGAGGCTAAAACTTGAGGAAGAAGCTAAAGCACTGGCTGCACAAGATGATGGAGGTGGAGAAGCACAAGATCGATTATATGAACATCTAGAATCCTTGGATGCTACAACGGAAAAAAAAGTGAGCTGCTGAAATTTTTATTTGGTTTAGTTTTTGATAAAAAAAGGCAATCCAAAAGGACGAGTGACTTCTCTGGTGGTTGGCGTATGCGAAAAGAACAGGCGCGAATATTATTCATGAACCCTACAGTTTTGTTGTTAGATGAACTTACCAATCATCTTGATCTTGAAGATTGTGTATGGCTCGAGGAAATGTTGAAAAAATTTGATTGCATTTTGGTTGTAGCATCATATTCTCAAGTTTTTCTCAATGGAAAATATGTCAAGATTTGTGCCAAGTTTGTATTTGCAGAGACACTTTCGCCGGTTTTGAATCTGTGACCTCCTCAGAGATAACACATGTTCTTAACCATTAAACCCACTCAGGTACTCTTTAGTGGTTCATTCATGATCCAAGGATCGAGCTTCAATGGAGTTACCAAAATATCGATCAGATCAAGACCCATCGTCCACATTTTGTAACTCATTTCACAACTTATACGATTCATCTACAGTCAATATGCAACAATCTCAAGGTTTCTATACAACTTGATAAGATACATAAGGTTTCAAAAGGTCCCGGGGCTCGTGGAGGTCGTGGGATATATATCTCCCATATATATGGTTCAACGCATATGTAGAATGCAATCCACTGTACAGCGTTTTTGCAACAATTGTAGGACATAATGCACAACAAGCCATTTTGAATGCAAGAAGTGACAAGTGGACACATGAAAAGATTTTCGTTTTTCTTCTTTTCGAAGGTATTTTGCTTCAAGGAGATGGTTGGAATGGTGTTGCTCGGCATGTTGGTATTAAGAATGATGCTGACTGTGTCGTGAAGCCCGTACATTTACCTTTTGGAGAGCATTTCAATGGGAAAATGTTGGCATTCAGAGAAATAATAGAACATCGAGAAATATCAAAAGTGGAAACAAAGTAAATGATCAAGGTTTTAGTCTCAAAGACAGCAGCGAGCAAAATTATCGTGAAGATGATAATGAAGCGTATACTTAGCTTCTCTTCTGTGATATTATCGTTTTTACAAAGAATTGCCATTTCCATATACCATTGAATTTCACACAAGAAGGGTGTTTATCTGCACACAATGATTACGATCCCCGACAGTTACAGAACTTGTAAATATGAAAGAAATCAACGAATTTTATTCTTGTTGTCAGTTAGTTAGATATATATTTTTAAAAAGGAATTTATCAACTTACATGAAACTATTATGGTGCTTGGCGCAGGGTATCCAACGGCTTAACACTAGAAAAGTGTTACAAAATCACTTGCAAATAATATTTTCTCACAGAGTTGGCACAAAATCAGCGAACAGTTAAGAATAAGAGTACAGATGGCAGGAAGATCCGGATTTCTAGGTACTGAAATTAAAAGACAGAAGCCCATCTCCAGGACACTTGGCAGGTGGAAGACAAGTGGCAGCTTTGAAACCTAAAATTAGCAGATTGAACATTCCAAATTTCTCTAGATTCCTTCACTCAAGATATTTTTCAACCATTCCAGATTTGTTTTATTTGTGGAAAATTAGTTAGTTCGTTGTTCCAAAAAGCTATTTTTAGAAATACAATTAGCTAGGGTTTGCTCATGGAGCATTTTAGTATAAATTTTGATTTTCAAAATGTAAAGGGGTTCGACTTCCGGTGAGGAGGACCTTTTTTTGGGTATTGAAGTTGTTTCCAAAGAATTAATAAAAGATTGCAGAGAATAACACATCTTGCAGAAACAAAGATTCATGTGTTAGTCAAATTTACAGTCTGTATTTTCCCTTTATTATATGTGCATGCATTTTTTTTTTGTTTATTTTTCCATTATGTTATGTCTTCTATGCTTGGATGAAAATTGAAAATAAATTGAGATTCATATGTTTATGCTTTGATTTATTGGATCCAAGCATTCTTCATTTCTCCAAAATTAATAGTGGATTCATCTGAAAGTTGGTGCCCATTATTGGTGGACTGTCTATTGTTCTTTCTTTTCACCTACAAAATATTTTGACTATAATAAGATAACTACCTTACCTCTGTAAAGATCATTACTGTTGTTTATCTACTAGTCCATGCATTTTCTAGTTTCGACTCCATGCCCACTGAACTGTTTTCCTTGTTTGATCCAAACCCATTTTTAAATCTTATTCCTATTAATGATCTAGCCATTGTTCTTGAGTAAACGATCGATCATTGAGGTGACATTGGGTGATTGAATTGTGTGATAGATCCCTCTCTGGATTGGAAGGGCTAGCTTCTAATCCTAAAGGTTGGTTTGAGGTTACCTTGGGGTTTCCTTGATACAACCCAAGGTAAAATCCGAGTGGTAACATTTTGGCGTTGTTGCCAGGGACGAAGGTTTCATTTTCCCTGGGTATGAATGACAAATTTTTCAGTTCTGATGGTTGATGGTGAACAACAATCAGATGTCAAGTAGGCTATGTATATTTCACCTGGTGACTCCGGCTTCGAAGAATCCATATTTCAGAAATTTCATGGCGACTCCATTATCGGAAGGTTTCAGAATTTGAATTATTAATTCGGTTACTTGATCAAATCAAGATGATAGGGTATGTGGCAAATCCTGTTTCTATTGAGGGTTTTAAATAATATTTTGACATGTTTGATGATGATCAAATCGAAGAGGCATTGTCAAGAATTTTATCAATATATTTAAAGTAATGTAAATGTTCTTCCGAAGATAAGGTTAGTTTTTTAAAAGAATTTGTTGAAAAACTCAAGGAAGATATTGAGGCCCTAAAGGATGGAATTTAGTCCCAAGACTCTCATTATCAAAACTTGTCTTTTGAAAAATCTGTTTAGCTGCCTTTAGTTGTCAAGGATGAGGAATGTTTTAATGTTGATTATGAGGTTAAAAATTCATATGTTGAAGAGGAAAGGACATTTCAACTCTCTCATCAAATTGCAGAATATCCCAAGGAACATCAAACAAAATTTATCTTCTTATTACATGGAGGGTTTTTTCAACTTGAATTTTCAGTCATCTTTCTATTGTGGAAATAATATATACTATCAATTACCTTTACTGTTATATTTTCCGGTATTCATCTTGTTGAAGTACACTCAAGCAGTCAAATTATCGGAGAAGTTACTTGATTGGATTTATTGGGAATTTGAAATTACTTGATTCAGCATTTGCATTCAGTGAAGTAGGGTAGGTAGGTTGAATAAGCTCGGAATGGTGAGCATCTTTTCAAGTGTTTTTAGTTTGCAGTAGAGCAATTCAGTTTTCAGTTTTGAGTTTTGGTTCAGATTTGTAGCTTGTGTTTTAGTTTACATTTCAGTTTGCATCCAGTTTCAGATGAAGGATCAGTCACAGGTACAGGTTACAAGTTGCATTTTTCATGTTGGGATCAGCCCATTGGTTAGGCACATGGTCTACGGGGTTCTTTGCTACCTCACAGGGGGGATAGCATCCCTAGTAGGAGTCACTTGTTAGCACTCTGTAATTTTGGGCAAAGATATATGAATTTATGCAAATAAAACATAAAAAAAAAAATGGATTTTAGGACTGATTTTGCCTCTCTGTTCGTTTAGCAAGGTTTAAAGTTTATTTTTATATAAAAAAAAGTACTGATCCAATCCTAATCTCCAATTAATTTTCCCAAGCACTGCGCACCTACAATCACAATACACGAGTCAAGCCAACATATCGCAAACCAAAGCCCAGCGCCTAAGCGCTAAGCTAACAAGTCAAGCATGGCTGGTGTCAAAGCTTGAAAGGAAAATGAAGAGGTTAAGGAATAAGATTCCAAATATGGGTTTGAAGACTCCTTTCCGAAGATTTCTTGCCGAGACATGTAGCAAAAGATGTTTTGTGATTGGAAAAATAAGGTCGAGTCAGAAGAATCGCAAATGACAAAGGAGAAAGGTTCTAAAGAATATCGCACAGGTGTTTTGTGGATGAAAACATACAGATGCAAATTACAGACATAATTAGTGTATTCTCCTGGGGCAGAGGCATAAGCGGTCAATTAGGGCTAATAGATATGGCCTTTCTAAGTTTTGACATAGAAATAAAAAGAGTTGTGAGGGTAAAGGTATGAAATGGCTAGTTCACGATCATCTTCCACCAACGATGTCCTGCCAATGAAGGAGACGAGCCTTTTGAAAGGGCATGAAGGCCAACTCAGAAGCTTCTTCAAGAATCTAAAGGCCATGTGTGTAAGGTTCAGTAGTTTGATAATTTAGAACTCATGTATCGGTGGTAACAAGTGCATCCAAAAGGAGAGATCGACGGCTCATGATGCATTTCGCACCGTCCACATGCACAAAAAGGAAGGGAGGGTTGGTGGTTGAGAAATACAAACAACAATCACACATGTCATTCTAGGTACGTTTCGCAATCGAAAAATGGTGTGGATAAAACCACTTTTTACAAGTTCCGAATTGTGCCTTTGTAATAAGTATGATGAACTGTGACGAAGAGAGGCTAAAACTTGAGGAAGAAGCTAAAGCACTGGCTGCACAAGATGATGGAGGTGGAGAAGCACAAGATCGATTATATGAACATCTAGAATCCTTGGATGCTACAACGGAAAAAAAAGTGAGCTGCTGAAATTTTTATTTGGTTTAGTTTTTGATAAAAAAAGGCAATCCAAAAGGACGAGTGACTTCTCTGGTGGTTGGCGTATGCGAAAAGAACAGGCGCGAATATTATTCATGAACCCTACAGTTTTGTTGTTAGATGAACTTACCAATCATCTTGATCTTGAAGATTGTGTATGGCTCGAGGAAATGTTGAAAAAATTTGATTGCATTTTGGTTGTAGCATCATATTCTCAAGTTTTTCTCAATGGAAAATATGTCAAGATTTGTGCCAAGTTTGTATTTGCAGAGACACTTTCGCCGGTTTTGAATCTGTGACCTCCTCAGAGATAACACATGTTCTTAACCATTAAACCCACTCAGGTACTCTTTAGTGGTTCATTCATGATCCAAGGATCGAGCTTCAATGGAGTTACCAAAATATCGATCAGATCAAGACCCATCGTCCACATTTTGTAACTCATTTCACAACTTATACGATTCATCTACAGTCAATATGCAACAATCTCAAGGTTTCTATACAACTTGATAAGATACATAAGGTTTCAAAAGGTCCCGGGGCTCGTGGAGGTCGTGGGATATATATCTCCCATATATATGGTTCAACGCATATGTAGAATGCAATCCACTGTACAGCGTTTTTGCAACAATTGTAGGACATAATGCACAACAAGCCATTTTGAATGCAAGAAGTGACAAGTGGACACATGAAAAGATTTTCGTTTTTCTTCTTTTCGAAGGTAGTTTGCTTCAAGGAGATGGTTGGAATGGTGTTGCTCGGCATGTTGGTATTAAGAATGATGCTGACTGTGTCGTGAAGCCCGTACATTTACCTTTTGGAGAGCATTTCAATGGGAAAATGTTGGCATTCAGAGAAATAATAGAACATCGAGAAATATCAAAAGTGGAAACAAAGTAAATGATCAAGGTTTTAGTCTCAAAGACAGCAGCGAGCAAAATTATCGTGAAGATGATAATGAAGCGTATACTTAGCTTCTCTTCTGTGATATTATCGTTTTTACAAAGAATTGCCATTTCCATATACCATTGAATTTCACACAAGAAGGGTGTTTATCTGCACACAATGATTACGATCCCCGACAGTTACAGAACTTGTAAATATGAAAGAAATCAACGAATTTTATTCTTGTTGTCAGTTAGTTAGATATATATTTTTAAAAAGGAATTTATCAACTTACATGAAACTATTATGGTGCTTGGCGCAGGGTATCCAACGGCTTAACACTAGAAAAGTGTTACAAAATCACTTGCAAATAATATTTTCTCACAGAGTTGGCACAAAATCAGCGAACAGTTAAGAATAAGAGTACAGATGGCAGGAAGATCCGGATTTCTAGGTACTGAAATTAAAAGACAGAAGCCCATCTCCAGGACACTTGGCAGGTGGAAGACAAGTGGCAGCTTTGAAACCTAAAATTAGCAGATTGAACATTCCAAATTTCTCTAGATTCCTTCACTCAAGATATTTTTCAACCATTCCAGATTTGTTTTATTTGTGGAAAATTAGTTAGTTCGTTGTTCCAAAAAGCTATTTTTAGAAATACAATTAGCTAGGGTTTGCTCATGGAGCATTTTAGTATAAATTTTGATTTTCAAAATGTAAAGGGGTTCGACTTCCGGTGAGGAGGACCTTTTTTTGGGTATTGAAGTTGTTTCCAAAGAATTAATAAAAGATTGCAGAGAATAACACATCTTGCAGAAACAAAGATTCATGTGTTAGTCAAATTTACAGTCTGTATTTTCCCTTTATTATATGTGCATGCATTTTTTTTTTGTTTATTTTTCCATTATGTTATGTCTTCTATGCTTGGATGAAAATTGAAAATAAATTGAGATTCATATGTTTATGCTTTGATTTATTGGATCCAAGCATTCTTCATTTCTCCAAAATTAATAGTGGATTCATCTGAAAGTTGGTGCCCATTATTGGTGGACTGTCTATTGTTCTTTCTTTTCACCTACAAAATATTTTGACTATAATAAGATAACTACCTTACCTCTGTAAAGATCATTACTGTTGTTTATCTACTAGTCCATGCATTTTCTAGTTTCGACTCCATGCCCACTGAACTGTTTTCCTTGTTTGATCCAAACCCATTTTTAAATCTTATTCCTATTAATGATCTAGCCATTGTTCTTGAGTAAACGATCGATCATTGAGGTGACATTGGGTGATTGAATTGTGTGATAGATCCCTCTCTGGATTGGAAGGGCTAGCTTCTAATCCTAAAGGTTGGTTTGAGGTTACCTTGGGGTTTCCTTGATACAACCCAAGGTAAAATCCGAGTGGTAACATTTTGGCGTTGTTGCCAGGGACGAAGGTTTCATTTTCCCTGGGTATGAATGACAAATTTTTCAGTTCTGATGGTTGATGGTGAACAACAATCAGATGTCAAGTAGGCTATGTATATTTCACCTGGTGACTCCGGCTTCGAAGAATCCATATTTCAGAAATTTCATGGCGACTCCATTATCGGAAGGTTTCAGAATTTGAATTATTAATTCGGTTACTTCATCAAATCAAGATGATAGGGTATGTGGCAAATCCTGTTTCTATTGAGGGTTTTAAATAATATTTTGACATGTTTGATGATGATCAAATCGAAGAGGCATTGTCAAGAATTTTATCAATATATTTAAAGTAATGTAAATGTTCTTCCGAAGATAAGGTTAGTTTTTTAAAAGAATTTGTTGAAAAACTCAAGGAAGATATTGAGGCCCTAAAGGATGGAATTTAGTCCCAAGACTCTCATTATCAAAACTTGTCTTTTGAAAAATCTGTTTAGCTGCCTTTAGTTGTCAAGGATGAGGAATGTTTTAATGTTGATTATGAGGTTAAAAATTCATATGTTGAAGAGGAAAGGACATTTCAACTCTCTCATCAAATTGCAGAATATCCCAAGGAACATCAAACAAAATTTATCTTCTTATTACATGGAGGGTTTTTTCAACTTGAATTTTCAGTCATCTTTCTATTGTGGAAATAATATATACTATCAATTACCTTTACTGTTATATTTTCCGGTATTCATCTTGTTGAAGTACACTCAAGCAGTCAAATTATCGGAGAAGTTACTTGATTGGATTTATTGGGAATTTGAAATTACTTGATTCAGCATTTGCATTCAGTGAAGTAGGGTAGGTAGGTTGAATGAGCTCGGAATGGTGAGCATCTTTTCAAGTGTTTTTAGTATGCAGTAGAGCAATTCAGTTTTCAGTTTTGAGTTTTGGTTCAGATTTGTAGCTTGTGTTTTAGTTTACATTTCAGTTTGCATCCAGTTTCAGATGAAGGATCAGTCATAGGTACAGGTTACAAGTTGCATTTTTCATGTTGGGATCAGCCCATTGGTTAGGCACATGGTCTACGGGGTTCTTTGCTACCTCACAGGGGGGATAGCATCCCTAGTAGGAGTCACTTGTTAGCACTCTGTAATTTTGGGCAAAGATATATGAATTTATGCAAATAAAACATAAAAAAAAAAAATGGATTTTAGGACTGATTTTGCCTCTCTGTTCGTTTAGCAAGGTTTAAAGTTTATTTTTATATAAAAAAAAGTACTGATCCAATCCTAATCTCCAATTAATTTTCCCAAGCACTGCGCACCTACAATCACAATACACGAGTCAAGCCAACATATCGCAAACCAAAGCCCAGCGCCTAAGCGCTAAGCTAACAAGTCAAGCATGGCTGGTGTCAAAGCTTGAAAGGAAAATGAAGAGGTTAAGGAATAAGATTCCAAATATGGGTTTGAAGACTCCTTTCCGAAGATTTCTTGCCGAGACATGTAGCAAAAGATGTTTTGTGATTGGAAAAATAAGGTCGAGTCAGAAGAATCGCAAATGACAAAGGAGAAAGGTTCTAAAGAATATCGCACAGGTGTTTTGTGGATGAAAACATACAGATGCAAATTACAGACATAATTAGTGTATTCTCCTGGGGCAGAGGCATAAGCGGTCAATTAGGGCTAATAGATATGGCCTTTCTAAGTTTTGACATAGAAATAAAAAGAGTTGTGAGGGTAAAGGTATGAAATGGCTAGTTCACGATCATCTTCCACCAACGATGTCCTGCCAATGAAGGAGACGAGCCTTTTGAAAGGGCATGAAGGCCAACTCAGAAGCTTCTTCAAGAATCTAAAGGCCATGTGTGTAAGGTTCAGTAGTTTGATAATTTAGAACTCATGTATCGGTGGTAACAAGTGCATCCAAAAGGAGAGATCGACGGCTCATGATGCATTTCGCACCGTCCACATGCACAAAAAGGAAGGGAGGGTTGGTGGTTGAGAAATACAAACAACAATCACACATGTCATTCTAGGTACGTTTCGCAATCGAAAAATGGTGTGGATAAAACCACTTTTTACAAGTTCCGAATTGTGCCTTTGTAATAAGTATGATGAACTGTGACGAAGAGAGGCTAAAACTTGAGGAAGAAGCTAAAGCACTGGCTGCACAAGATGATGGAGGTGGAGAAGCACAAGATCGATTATATGAACATCTAGAATCCTTGGATGCTACAACGGAAAAAAAAGTGAGCTGCTGAAATTTTTATTTGGTTTAGTTTTTGATAAAAAAAGGCAATCCAAAAGGACGAGTGACTTCTCTGGTGGTTGGCGTATGCGAAAAAACAGGCGCGAATATTATTCATGAACCCTACAGTTTTGTTGTTAGATGAACTTACCAATCATCTTGATCTTGAAGATTGTGTATGGCTCGAGGAAATGTTGAAAAAATTTGATTGCATTTTGGTTGTAGCATCATATTCTCAAGTTTTTCTCAATGGAAAATATGTCAAGATTTGTGCCAAGTTTGTATTTGCAGAGACACTTTCGCCGGTTTTGAATCTGTGACCTCCTCAGAGATAACACATGTTCTTAACCATTAAACCCACTCAGGTACTCTTTAGTGGTTCATTCATGATCCAAGGATCGAGCTTCAATGGAGTTACCAAAATATCGATCAGATCAAGACCCATCGTCCACATTTTGTAACTCATTTCACAACTTATACGATTCATCTACAGTCAATATGCAACAATCTCAAGGTTTCTATACAACTTGATAAGATACATAAGGTTTCAAAAGGTCCCGGGGCTCGTGGAGGTCGTGGGATATATATCTCCCATATATATGGTTCAACGCATATGTAGAATGCAATCCACTGTACAGCGTTTTTGCAACAATTGTAGGACATAATGCACAACAAGCCATTTTGAATGCAAGAAGTGACAAGTGGACACATGAAAAGATTTTCGTTTTTCTTCTTTTCGAAGGTAGTTTGCTTCAAGGAGATGGTTGGAATGGTGTTGCTCGGCATGTTGGTATTAAGAATGATGCTGACTGTGTCGTGAAGCCCGTACATTTACCTTTTGGAGAGCATTTCAATGGGAAAATGTTGGCATTCAGAGAAATAATAGAACATCGAGAAATATCAAAAGTGGAAACAAAGTAAATGATCAAGGTTTTAGTCTCAAAGACAGCAGCGAGCAAAATTATCGTGAAGATGATAATGAAGCGTATACTTAGCTTCTCTTCTGTGATATTATCGTTTTTACAAAGAATTGCCATTTCCATATACCATTGAATTTCACACAAGAAGGGTGTTTATCTGCACACAATGATTACGATCCCCGACAGTTACAGAACTTGTAAATATGAAAGAAATCAACGAATTTTATTCTTGTTGTCAGTTAGTTAGATATATATTTTTAAAAAGGAATTTATCAACTTACATGAAACTATTATGGTGCTTGGCGCAGGGTATCCAACGGCTTAACACTAGAAAAGTGTTACAAAATCACTTGCAAATAATATTTTCTCACAGAGTTGGCACAAAATCAGCGAACAGTTAAGAATAAGAGTACAGATGGCAGGAAGATCCGGATTTCTAGGTACTGAAATTAAAAGACAGAAGCCCATCTCCAGGACACTTGGCAGGTGGAAGACAAGTGGCAGCTTTGAAACCTAAAATTAGCAGATTGAACATTCCAAATTTCTCTAGATTCCTTCACTCAAGATATTTTTCAACCATTCCAGATTTGTTTTATTTGTGGAAAATTAGTTAGTTCGTTGTTCCAAAAAGCTATTTTTAGAAATACAATTAGCTAGGGTTTGCTCATGGAGCATTTTAGTATAAATTTTGATTTTCAAAATGTAAAGGGGTTCGACTTCCGGTGAGGAGGACCTTTTTTTGGGTATTGAAGTTGTTTCCAAAGAATTAATAAAAGATTGCAGAGAATAACACATCTTGCAGAAACAAAGATTCATGTGTTAGTCAAATTTACAGTCTGTATTTTCCCTTTATTATATGTGCATGCATTTTTTTTTTGTTTATTTTTCCATTATGTTATGTCTTCTATGCTTGGATGAAAATTGAAAATAAATTGAGATTCATATGTTTATGCTTTGATTTATTGGATCCAAGCATTCTTCATTTCTCCAAAATTAATAGTGGATTCATCTGAAAGTTGGTGCCCATTATTGGTGGACTGTCTATTGTTCTTTCTTTTCACCTACAAAATATTTTGACTATAATAAGATAACTACCTTACCTCTGTAAAGATCATTACTGTTGTTTATCTACTAGTCCATGCATTTTCTAGTTTCGACTCCATGCCCACTGAACTGTTTTCCTTGTTTGATCCAAACCCATTTTTAAATCTTATTCCTATTAATGATCTAGCCATTGTTCTTGAGTAAACGATCGATCATTGAGGTGACATTGGGTGATTGAATTGTGTGATAGATCCCTCTCTGGATTGGAAGGGCTAGCTTCTAATCCTAAAGGTTGGTTTGAGGTTACCTTGGGGTTTCCTTGATACAACCCAAGGTAAAATCCGAGTGGTAACATTTTGGCGTTGTTGCCAGGGACGAAGGTTTCATTTTCCCTGGGTATGAATGACAAATTTTTCAGTTCTGATGGTTGATGGTGAACAACAATCAGATGTCAAGTAGGCTATGTATATTTCACCTGGTGACTCCGGCTTCGAAGAATCCATATTTCAGAAATTTCATGGCGACTCCATTATCGGAAGGTTTCAGAATTTGAATTATTAATTCGGTTACTTCATCAAATCAAGATGATAGGGTATGTGGCAAATCCTGTTTCTATTGAGGGTTTTAAATAATATTTTGACATGTTTGATGATGATCAAATCGAAGAGGCATTGTCAAGAATTTTATCAATATATTTAAAGTAATGTAAATGTTCTTCCGAAGATAAGGTTAGTTTTTTAAAAGAATTTGTTGAAAAACTCAAGGAAGATATTGAGGCCCTAAAGGATGGAATTTAGTCCCAAGACTCTCATTATCAAAACTTGTCTTTTGAAAAATCTGTTTAGCTGCCTTTAGTTGTCAAGGATGAGGAATGTTTTAATGTTGATTATGAGGTTAAAAATTCATATGTTGAAGAGGAAAGGACATTTCAACTCTCTCATCAAATTGCAGAATATCCCAAGGAACATCAAACAAAATTTATCTTCTTATTACATGGAGGGTTTTTTCAACTTGAATTTTCAGTCATCTTTCTATTGTGGAAATAATATATACTATCAATTACCTTTACTGTTATATTTTCCGGTATTCATCTTGTTGAAGTACACTCAAGCAGTCAAATTATCGGAGAAGTTACTTGATTGGATTTATTGGGAATTTGAAATTACTTGATTCAGCATTTGCATTCAGTGAAGTAGGGTAGGTAGGTTGAATGAGCTCGGAATGGTGAGCATCTTTTCAAGTGTTTTTAGTATGCAGTAGAGCAATTCAGTTTTCAGTTTTGAGTTTTGGTTCAGATTTGTAGCTTGTGTTTTAGTTTACATTTCAGTTTGCATCCAGTTTCAGATGAAGGATCAGTCACAGGTACAGGTTACAAGTTGCATTTTTCATGTTGGGATCAGCCCATTGGTTAGGCACATGGTCTACGGGGTTCTTTGCTACCTCACAGGGGGGATAGCATCCCTAGTAGGAGTCACTTGTTAGCACTCTGTAATTTTGGGCAAAGATATATGAATTTATGCAAATAAAACATAAAAAAAAAAAATGGATTTTAGGACTGATTTTGCCTCTCTGTTCGTTTAGCAAGGTTTAAAGTTTATTTTTATATAAAAAAAAGTACTGATCCAATCCTAATCTCCAATTAATTTTCCCAAGCACTGCGCACCTACAATCACAATACACGAGTCAAGCCAACATATCGCAAACCAAAGCCCAGCGCCTAAGCGCTAAGCTAACAAGTCAAGCATGGCTGGTGTCAAAGCTTGAAAGGAAAATGAAGAGGTTAAGGAATAAGATTCCAAATATGGGTTTGAAGACTCCTTTCCGAAGATTTCTTGCCGAGACATGTAGCAAAAGATGTTTTGTGATTGGAAAAATAAGGTCGAGTCAGAAGAATCGCAAATGACAAAGGAGAAAGGTTCTAAAGAATATCGCACAGGTGTTTTGTGGATGAAAACATACAGATGCAAATTACAGACATAATTAGTGTATTCTCCTGGGGCAGAGGCATAAGCGGTCAATTAGGGCTAATAGATATGGCCTTTCTAAGTTTTGACATAGAAATAAAAAGAGTTGTGAGGGTAAAGGTATGAAATGGCTAGTTCACGATCATCTTCCACCAACGATGTCCTGCCAATGAAGGAGACGAGCCTTTTGAAAGGGCATGAAGGCCAACTCAGAAGCTTCTTCAAGAATCTAAAGGCCATGTGTGTAAGGTTCAGTAGTTTGATAATTTAGAACTCATGTATCGGTGGTAACAAGTGCATCCAAAAGGAGAGATCGACGGCTCATGATGCATTTCGCACCGTCCACATGCACAAAAAGGAAGGGAGGGTTGGTGGTTGAGAAATACAAACAACAATCACACATGTCATTCTAGGTACGTTTCGCAATCGAAAAATGGTGTGGATAAAACCACTTTTTACAAGTTCCGAATTGTGCCTTTGTAATAAGTATGATGAACTGTGACGAAGAGAGGCTAAAACTTGAGGAAGAAGCTAAAGCACTGGCTGCACAAGATGATGGAGGTGGAGAAGCACAAGATCGATTATATGAACATCTAGAATCCTTGGATGCTACAACGGAAAAAAAAGTGAGCTGCTGAAATTTTTATTTGGTTTAGTTTTTGATAAAAAAAGGCAATCCAAAAGGACGAGTGACTTCTCTGGTGGTTGGCGTATGCGAAAAGAACAGGCGCGAATATTATTCATGAACCCTACAGTTTTGTTGTTAGATGAACTTACCAATCATCTTGATCTTGAAGATTGTGTATGGCTCGAGGAAATGTTGAAAAAATTTGATTGCATTTTGGTTGTAGCATCATATTCTCAAGTTTTTCTCAATGGAAAATATGTCAAGATTTGTGCCAAGTTTGTATTTGCAGAGACACTTTCGCCGGTTTTGAATCTGTGACCTCCTCAGAGATAACACATGTTCTTAACCATTAAACCCACTCAGGTACTCTTTAGTGGTTCATTCATGATCCAAGGATCGAGCTTCAATGGAGTTACCAAAATATCGATCAGATCAAGACCCATCGTCCACATTTTGTAACTCATTTCACAACTTATACGATTCATCTACAGTCAATATGCAACAATCTCAAGGTTTCTATACAACTTGATAAGATACATAAGGTTTCAAAAGGTCCCGGGGCTCGTGGAGGTCGTGGGATATATATCTCCCATATATATGGTTCAACGCATATGTAGAATGCAATCCACTGTACAGCGTTTTTGCAACAATTGTAGGACATAATGCACAACAAGCCATTTTGAATGCAAGAAGTGACAAGTGGACACATGAAAAGATTTTCGTTTTTCTTCTTTTCGAAGGTAGTTTGCTTCAAGGAGATGGTTGGAATGGTGTTGCTCGGCATGTTGGTATTAAGAATGATGCTGACTGTGTCGTGAAGCCCGTACATTTACCTTTTGGAGAGCATTTCAATGGGAAAATGTTGGCATTCAGAGAAATAATAGAACATCGAGAAATATCAAAAGTGGAAACAAAGTAAATGATCAAGGTTTTAGTCTCAAAGACAGCAGCGAGCAAAATTATCGTGAAGATGATAATGAAGCGTATACTTAGCTTCTCTTCTGTGATATTATCGTTTTTACAAAGAATTGCCATTTCCATATACCATTGAATTTCACACAAGAAGGGTGTTTATCTGCACACAATGATTACGATCCCCGACAGTTACAGAACTTGTAAATATGAAAGAAATCAACGAATTTTATTCTTGTTGTCAGTTAGTTAGATATATATTTTTAAAAAGGAATTTATCAACTTACATGAAACTATTATGGTGCTTGGCGCAGGGTATCCAACGGCTTAACACTAGAAAAGTGTTACAAAATCACTTGCAAATAATATTTTCTCACAGAGTTGGCACAAAATCAGCGAACAGTTAAGAATAAGAGTACAGATGGCAGGAAGATCCGGATTTCTAGGTACTGAAATTAAAAGACAGAAGCCCATCTCCAGGACACTTGGCAGGTGGAAGACAAGTGGCAGCTTTGAAACCTAAAATTAGCAGATTGAACATTCCAAATTTCTCTAGATTCCTTCACTCAAGATATTTTTCAACCATTCCAGATTTGTTTTATTTGTGGAAAATTAGTTAGTTCGTTGTTCCAAAAAGCTATTTTTAGAAATACAATTAGCTAGGGTTTGCTCATGGAGCATTTTAGTATAAATTTTGATTTTCAAAATGTAAAGGGGTTCGACTTCCGGTGAGGAGGACCTTTTTTTGGGTATTGAAGTTGTTTCCAAAGAATTAATAAAAGATTGCAGAGAATAACACATCTTGCAGAAACAAAGATTCATGTGTTAGTCAAATTTACAGTCTGTATTTTCCCTTTATTATATGTGCATGCATTTTTTTTTTGTTTATTTTTCCATTATGTTATGTCTTCTATGCTTGGATGAAAATTGAAAATAAATTGAGATTCATATGTTTATGCTTTGATTTATTGGATCCAAGCATTCTTCATTTCTCCAAAATTAATAGTGGATTCATCTGAAAGTTGGTGCCCATTATTGGTGGACTGTCTATTGTTCTTTCTTTTCACCTACAAAATATTTTGACTATAATAAGATAACTACCTTACCTCTGTAAAGATCATTACTGTTGTTTATCTACTAGTCCATGCATTTTCTAGTTTCGACTCCATGCCCACTGAACTGTTTTCCTTGTTTGATCCAAACCCATTTTTAAATCTTATTCCTATTAATGATCTAGCCATTGTTCTTGAGTAAACGATCGATCATTGAGGTGACATTGGGTGATTGAATTGTGTGATAGATCCCTCTCTGGATTGGAAGGGCTAGCTTCTAATCCTAAAGGTTGGTTTGAGGTTACCTTGGGGTTTCCTTGATACAACCCAAGGTAAAATCCGAGTGGTAACATTTTGGCGTTGTTGCCAGGGACGAAGGTTTCATTTTCCCTGGGTATGAATGACAAATTTTTCAGTTCTGATGGTTGATGGTGAACAACAATCAGATGTCAAGTAGGCTATGTATATTTCACCTGGTGACTCCGGCTTCGAAGAATCCATATTTCAGAAATTTCATGGCGACTCCATTATCGGAAGGTTTCAGAATTTGAATTATTAATTCGGTTACTTCATCAAATCAAGATGATAGGGTATGTGGCAAATCCTGTTTCTATTGAGGGTTTTAAATAATATTTTGACATGTTTGATGATGATCAAATCGAAGAGGCATTGTCAAGAATTTTATCAATATATTTAAAGTAATGTAAATGTTCTTCCGAAGATAAGGTTAGTTTTTTAAAAGAATTTGTTGAAAAACTCAAGGAAGATATTGAGGCCCTAAAGGATGGAATTTAGTCCCAAGACTCTCATTATCAAAACTTGTCTTTTGAAAAATCTGTTTAGCTGCCTTTAGTTGTCAAGGATGAGGAATGTTTTAATGTTGATTATGAGGTTAAAAATTCATATGTTGAAGAGGAAAGGACATTTCAACTCTCTCATCAAATTGCAGAATATCCCAAGGAACATCAAACAAAATTTATCTTCTTATTACATGGAGGGTTTTTTCAACTTGAATTTTCAGTCATCTTTCTATTGTGGAAATAATATATACTATCAATTACCTTTACTGTTATATTTTCCGGTATTCATCTTGTTGAAGTACACTCAAGCAGTCAAATTATCGGAGAAGTTACTTGATTGGATTTATTGGGAATTTGAAATTACTTGATTCAGCATTTGCATTCAGTGAAGTAGGGTAGGTAGGTTGAATGAGCTCGGAATGGTGAGCATCTTTTCAAGTGTTTTTAGTATGCAGTAGAGCAATTCAGTTTTCAGTTTTGAGTTTTGGTTCAGATTTGTAGCTTGTGTTTTAGTTTACATTTCAGTTTGCATCCAGTTTCAGATGAAGGATCAGTCACAGGTACAGGTTACAAGTTGCATTTTTCATGTTGGGATCAGCCCATTGGTTAGGCACATGGTCTACGGGGTTCTTTGCTACCTCACAGGGGGGATAGCATCCCTAGTAGGAGTCACTTGTTAGCACTCTGTAATTTTGGGCAAAGATATATGAATTTATGCAAATAAAACATAAAAAAAAAAAATGGATTTTAGGACTGATTTTGCCTCTCTGTTCGTTTAGCAAGGTTTAAAGTTTATTTTTATATAAAAAAAAGTACTGATCCAATCCTAATCTCCAATTAATTTTCCCAAGCACTGCGCACCTACAATCACAATACACGAGTCAAGCCAACATATCGCAAACCAAAGCCCAGCGCCTAAGCGCTAAGCTAACAAGTCAAGCATGGCTGGTGTCAAAGCTTGAAAGGAAAATGAAGAGGTTAAGGAATAAGATTCCAAATATGGGTTTGAAGACTCCTTTCCGAAGATTTCTTGCCGAGACATGTAGCAAAAGATGTTTTGTGATTGGAAAAATAAGGTCGAGTCAGAAGAATCGCAAATGACAAAGGAGAAAGGTTCTAAAGAATATCGCACAGGTGTTTTGTGGATGAAAACATACAGATGCAAATTACAGACATAATTAGTGTATTCTCCTGGGGCAGAGGCATAAGCGGTCAATTAGGGCTAATAGATATGGCCTTTCTAAGTTTTGACATAGAAATAAAAAGAGTTGTGAGGGTAAAGGTATGAAATGGCTAGTTCACGATCATCTTCCACCAACGATGTCCTGCCAATGAAGGAGACGAGCCTTTTGAAAGGGCATGAAGGCCAACTCAGAAGCTTCTTCAAGAATCTAAAGGCCATGTGTGTAAGGTTCAGTAGTTTGATAATTTAGAACTCATGTATCGGTGGTAACAAGTGCATCCAAAAGGAGAGATCGACGGCTCATGATGCATTTCGCACCGTCCACATGCACAAAAAGGAAGGGAGGGTTGGTGGTTGAGAAATACAAACAACAATCACACATGTCATTCTAGGTACGTTTCGCAATCGAAAAATGGTGTGGATAAAACCACTTTTTACAAGTTCCGAATTGTGCCTTTGTAATAAGTATGATGAACTGTGACGAAGAGAGGCTAAAACTTGAGGAAGAAGCTAAAGCACTGGCTGCACAAGATGATGGAGGTGGAGAAGCACAAGATCGATTATATGAACATCTAGAATCCTTGGATGCTACAACGGAAAAAAAAGTGAGCTGCTGAAATTTTTATTTGGTTTAGTTTTTGATAAAAAAAGGCAATCCAAAAGGACGAGTGACTTCTCTGGTGGTTGGCGTATGCGAAAAGAACAGGCGCGAATATTATTCATGAACCCTACAGTTTTGTTGTTAGATGAACTTACCAATCATCTTGATCTTGAAGATTGTGTATGGCTCGAGGAAATGTTGAAAAAATTTGATTGCATTTTGGTTGTAGCATCATATTCTCAAGTTTTTCTCAATGGAAAATATGTCAAGATTTGTGCCAAGTTTGTATTTGCAGAGACACTTTCGCCGGTTTTGAATCTGTGACCTCCTCAGAGATAACACATGTTCTTAACCATTAAACCCACTCAGGTACTCTTTAGTGGTTCATTCATGATCCAAGGATCGAGCTTCAATGGAGTTACCAAAATATCGATCAGATCAAGACCCATCGTCCACATTTTGTAACTCATTTCACAACTTATACGATTCATCTACAGTCAATATGCAACAATCTCAAGGTTTCTATACAACTTGATAAGATACATAAGGTTTCAAAAGGTCCCGGGGCTCGTGGAGGTCGTGGGATATATATCTCCCATATATATGGTTCAACGCATATGTAGAATGCAATCCACTGTACAGCGTTTTTGCAACAATTGTAGGACATAATGCACAACAAGCCATTTTGAATGCAAGAAGTGACAAGTGGACACATGAAAAGATTTTCGTTTTTCTTCTTTTCGAAGGTAGTTTGCTTCAAGGAGATGGTTGGAATGGTGTTGCTCGGCATGTTGGTATTAAGAATGATGCTGACTGTGTCGTGAAGCCCGTACATTTACCTTTTGGAGAGCATTTCAATGGGAAAATGTTGGCATTCAGAGAAATAATAGAACATCGAGAAATATCAAAAGTGGAAACAAAGTAAATGATCAAGGTTTTAGTCTCAAAGACAGCAGCGAGCAAAATTATCGTGAAGATGATAATGAAGCGTATACTTAGCTTCTCTTCTGTGATATTATCGTTTTTACAAAGAATTGCCATTTCCATATACCATTGAATTTCACACAAGAAGGGTGTTTATCTGCACACAATGATTACGATCCCCGACAGTTACAGAACTTGTAAATATGAAAGAAATCAACGAATTTTATTCTTGTTGTCAGTTAGTTAGATATATATTTTTAAAAAGGAATTTATCAACTTACATGAAACTATTATGGTGCTTGGCGCAGGGTATCCAACGGCTTAACACTAGAAAAGTGTTACAAAATCACTTGCAAATAATATTTTCTCACAGAGTTGGCACAAAATCAGCGAACAGTTAAGAATAAGAGTACAGATGGCAGGAAGATCCGGATTTCTAGGTACTGAAATTAAAAGACAGAAGCCCATCTCCAGGACACTTGGCAGGTGGAAGACAAGTGGCAGCTTTGAAACCTAAAATTAGCAGATTGAACATTCCAAATTTCTCTAGATTCCTTCACTCAAGATATTTTTCAACCATTCCAGATTTGTTTTATTTGTGGAAAATTAGTTAGTTCGTTGTTCCAAAAAGCTATTTTTAGAAATACAATTAGCTAGGGTTTGCTCATGGAGCATTTTAGTATAAATTTTGATTTTCAAAATGTAAAGGGGTTCGACTTCCGGTGAGGAGGACCTTTTTTTGGGTATTGAAGTTGTTTCCAAAGAATTAATAAAAGATTGCAGAGAATAACACATCTTGCAGAAACAAAGATTCATGTGTTAGTCAAATTTACAGTCTGTATTTTCCCTTTATTATATGTGCATGCATTTTTTTTTTGTTTATTTTTCCATTATGTTATGTCTTCTATGCTTGGATGAAAATTGAAAATAAATTGAGATTCATATGTTTATGCTTTGATTTATTGGATCCAAGCATTCTTCATTTCTCCAAAATTAATAGTGGATTCATCTGAAAGTTGGTGCCCATTATTGGTGGACTGTCTATTGTTCTTTCTTTTCACCTACAAAATATTTTGACTATAATAAGATAACTACCTTACCTCTGTAAAGATCATTACTGTTGTTTATCTACTAGTCCATGCATTTTCTAGTTTCGACTCCATGCCCACTGAACTGTTTTCCTTGTTTGATCCAAACCCATTTTTAAATCTTATTCCTATTAATGATCTAGCCATTGTTCTTGAGTAAACGATCGATCATTGAGGTGACATTGGGTGATTGAATTGTGTGATAGATCCCTCTCTGGATTGGAAGGGCTAGCTTCTAATCCTAAAGGTTGGTTTGAGGTTACCTTGGGGTTTCCTTGATACAACCCAAGGTAAAATCCGAGTGGTAACATTTTGGCGTTGTTGCCAGGGACGAAGGTTTCATTTTCCCTGGGTATGAATGACAAATTTTTCAGTTCTGATGGTTGATGGTGAACAACAATCAGATGTCAAGTAGGCTATGTATATTTCACCTGGTGACTCCGGCTTCGAAGAATCCATATTTCAGAAATTTCATGGCGACTCCATTATCGGAAGGTTTCAGAATTTGAATTATTAATTCGGTTACTTCATCAAATCAAGATGATAGGGTATGTGGCAAATCCTGTTTCTATTGAGGGTTTTAAATAATATTTTGACATGTTTGATGATGATCAAATCGAAGAGGCATTGTCAAGAATTTTATCAATATATTTAAAGTAATGTAAATGTTCTTCCGAAGATAAGGTTAGTTTTTTAAAAGAATTTGTTGAAAAACTCAAGGAAGATATTGAGGCCCTAAAGGATGGAATTTAGTCCCAAGACTCTCATTATCAAAACTTGTCTTTTGAAAAATCTGTTTAGCTGCCTTTAGTTGTCAAGGATGAGGAATGTTTTAATGTTGATTATGAGGTTAAAAATTCATATGTTGAAGAGGAAAGGACATTTCAACTCTCTCATCAAATTGCAGAATATCCCAAGGAACATCAAACAAAATTTATCTTCTTATTACATGGAGGGTTTTTTCAACTTGAATTTTCAGTCATCTTTCTATTGTGGAAATAATATATACTATCAATTACCTTTACTGTTATATTTTCCGGTATTCATCTTGTTGAAGTACACTCAAGCAGTCAAATTATCGGAGAAGTTACTTGATTGGATTTATTGGGAATTTGAAATTACTTGATTCAGCATTTGCATTCAGTGAAGTAGGGTAGGTAGGTTGAATGAGCTCGGAATGGTGAGCATCTTTTCAAGTGTTTTTAGTATGCAGTAGAGCAATTCAGTTTTCAGTTTTGAGTTTTGGTTCAGATTTGTAGCTTGTGTTTTAGTTTACATTTCAGTTTGCATCCAGTTTCAGATGAAGGATCAGTCATAGGTACAGGTTACAAGTTGCATTTTTCATGTTGGGATCAGCCCATTGGTTAGGCACATGGTCTACGGGGTTCTTTGCTACCTCACAGGGGGGATAGCATCCCTAGTAGGAGTCACTTGTTAGCACTCTGTAATTTTGGGCAAAGATATATGAATTTATGCAAATAAAACATAAAAAAAAAAAATGGATTTTAGGACTGATTTTGCCTCTCTGTTCGTTTAGCAAGGTTTAAAGTTTATTTTTATATAAAAAAAAGTACTGATCCAATCCTAATCTCCAATTAATTTTCCCAAGCACTGCGCACCTACAATCACAATACACGAGTCAAGCCAACATATCGCAAACCAAAGCCCAGCGCCTAAGCGCTAAGCTAACAAGTCAAGCATGGCTGGTGTCAAAGCTTGAAAGGAAAATGAAGAGGTTAAGGAATAAGATTCCAAATATGGGTTTGAAGACTCCTTTCCGAAGATTTCTTGCCGAGACATGTAGCAAAAGATGTTTTGTGATTGGAAAAATAAGGTCGAGTCAGAAGAATCGCAAATGACAAAGGAGAAAGGTTCTAAAGAATATCGCACAGGTGTTTTGTGGATGAAAACATACAGATGCAAATTACAGACATAATTAGTGTATTCTCCTGGGGCAGAGGCATAAGCGGTCAATTAGGGCTAATAGATATGGCCTTTCTAAGTTTTGACATAGAAATAAAAAGAGTTGTGAGGGTAAAGGTATGAAATGGCTAGTTCACGATCATCTTCCACCAACGATGTCCTGCCAATGAAGGAGACGAGCCTTTTGAAAGGGCATGAAGGCCAACTCAGAAGCTTCTTCAAGAATCTAAAGGCCATGTGTGTAAGGTTCAGTAGTTTGATAATTTAGAACTCATGTATCGGTGGTAACAAGTGCATCCAAAAGGAGAGATCGACGGCTCATGATGCATTTCGCACCGTCCACATGCACAAAAAGGAAGGGAGGGTTGGTGGTTGAGAAATACAAACAACAATCACACATGTCATTCTAGGTACGTTTCGCAATCGAAAAATGGTGTGGATAAAACCACTTTTTACAAGTTCCGAATTGTGCCTTTGTAATAAGTATGATGAACTGTGACGAAGAGAGGCTAAAACTTGAGGAAGAAGCTAAAGCACTGGCTGCACAAGATGATGGAGGTGGAGAAGCACAAGATCGATTATATGAACATCTAGAATCCTTGGATGCTACAACGGAAAAAAAAGTGAGCTGCTGAAATTTTTATTTGGTTTAGTTTTTGATAAAAAAAGGCAATCCAAAAGGACGAGTGACTTCTCTGGTGGTTGGCGTATGCGAAAAAACAGGCGCGAATATTATTCATGAACCCTACAGTTTTGTTGTTAGATGAACTTACCAATCATCTTGATCTTGAAGATTGTGTATGGCTCGAGGAAATGTTGAAAAAATTTGATTGCATTTTGGTTGTAGCATCATATTCTCAAGTTTTTCTCAATGGAAAATATGTCAAGATTTGTGCCAAGTTTGTATTTGCAGAGACACTTTCGCCGGTTTTGAATCTGTGACCTCCTCAGAGATAACACATGTTCTTAACCATTAAACCCACTCAGGTACTCTTTAGTGGTTCATTCATGATCCAAGGATCGAGCTTCAATGGAGTTACCAAAATATCGATCAGATCAAGACCCATCGTCCACATTTTGTAACTCATTTCACAACTTATACGATTCATCTACAGTCAATATGCAACAATCTCAAGGTTTCTATACAACTTGATAAGATACATAAGGTTTCAAAAGGTCCCGGGGCTCGTGGAGGTCGTGGGATATATATCTCCCATATATATGGTTCAACGCATATGTAGAATGCAATCCACTGTACAGCGTTTTTGCAACAATTGTAGGACATAATGCACAACAAGCCATTTTGAATGCAAGAAGTGACAAGTGGACACATGAAAAGATTTTCGTTTTTCTTCTTTTCGAAGGTAGTTTGCTTCAAGGAGATGGTTGGAATGGTGTTGCTCGGCATGTTGGTATTAAGAATGATGCTGACTGTGTCGTGAAGCCCGTACATTTACCTTTTGGAGAGCATTTCAATGGGAAAATGTTGGCATTCAGAGAAATAATAGAACATCGAGAAATATCAAAAGTGGAAACAAAGTAAATGATCAAGGTTTTAGTCTCAAAGACAGCAGCGAGCAAAATTATCGTGAAGATGATAATGAAGCGTATACTTAGCTTCTCTTCTGTGATATTATCGTTTTTACAAAGAATTGCCATTTCCATATACCATTGAATTTCACACAAGAAGGGTGTTTATCTGCACACAATGATTACGATCCCCGACAGTTACAGAACTTGTAAATATGAAAGAAATCAACGAATTTTATTCTTGTTGTCAGTTAGTTAGATATATATTTTTAAAAAGGAATTTATCAACTTACATGAAACTATTATGGTGCTTGGCGCAGGGTATCCAACGGCTTAACACTAGAAAAGTGTTACAAAATCACTTGCAAATAATATTTTCTCACAGAGTTGGCACAAAATCAGCGAACAGTTAAGAATAAGAGTACAGATGGCAGGAAGATCCGGATTTCTAGGTACTGAAATTAAAAGACAGAAGCCCATCTCCAGGACACTTGGCAGGTGGAAGACAAGTGGCAGCTTTGAAACCTAAAATTAGCAGATTGAACATTCCAAATTTCTCTAGATTCCTTCACTCAAGATATTTTTCAACCATTCCAGATTTGTTTTATTTGTGGAAAATTAGTTAGTTCGTTGTTCCAAAAAGCTATTTTTAGAAATACAATTAGCTAGGGTTTGCTCATGGAGCATTTTAGTATAAATTTTGATTTTCAAAATGTAAAGGGGTTCGACTTCCGGTGAGGAGGACCTTTTTTTGGGTATTGAAGTTGTTTCCAAAGAATTAATAAAAGATTGCAGAGAATAACACATCTTGCAGAAACAAAGATTCATGTGTTAGTCAAATTTACAGTCTGTATTTTCCCTTTATTATATGTGCATGCATTTTTTTTTTGTTTATTTTTCCATTATGTTATGTCTTCTATGCTTGGATGAAAATTGAAAATAAATTGAGATTCATATGTTTATGCTTTGATTTATTGGATCCAAGCATTCTTCATTTCTCCAAAATTAATAGTGGATTCATCTGAAAGTTGGTGCCCATTATTGGTGGACTGTCTATTGTTCTTTCTTTTCACCTACAAAATATTTTGACTATAATAAGATAACTACCTTACCTCTGTAAAGATCATTACTGTTGTTTATCTACTAGTCCATGCATTTTCTAGTTTCGACTCCATGCCCACTGAACTGTTTTCCTTGTTTGATCCAAACCCATTTTTAAATCTTATTCCTATTAATGATCTAGCCATTGTTCTTGAGTAAACGATCGATCATTGAGGTGACATTGGGTGATTGAATTGTGTGATAGATCCCTCTCTGGATTGGAAGGGCTAGCTTCTAATCCTAAAGGTTGGTTTGAGGTTACCTTGGGGTTTCCTTGATACAACCCAAGGTAAAATCCGAGTGGTAACATTTTGGCGTTGTTGCCAGGGACGAAGGTTTCATTTTCCCTGGGTATGAATGACAAATTTTTCAGTTCTGATGGTTGATGGTGAACAACAATCAGATGTCAAGTAGGCTATGTATATTTCACCTGGTGACTCCGGCTTCGAAGAATCCATATTTCAGAAATTTCATGGCGACTCCATTATCGGAAGGTTTCAGAATTTGAATTATTAATTCGGTTACTTCATCAAATCAAGATGATAGGGTATGTGGCAAATCCTGTTTCTATTGAGGGTTTTAAATAATATTTTGACATGTTTGATGATGATCAAATCGAAGAGGCATTGTCAAGAATTTTATCAATATATTTAAAGTAATGTAAATGTTCTTCCGAAGATAAGGTTAGTTTTTTAAAAGAATTTGTTGAAAAACTCAAGGAAGATATTGAGGCCCTAAAGGATGGAATTTAGTCCCAAGACTCTCATTATCAAAACTTGTCTTTTGAAAAATCTGTTTAGCTGCCTTTAGTTGTCAAGGATGAGGAATGTTTTAATGTTGATTATGAGGTTAAAAATTCATATGTTGAAGAGGAAAGGACATTTCAACTCTCTCATCAAATTGCAGAATATCCCAAGGAACATCAAACAAAATTTATCTTCTTATTACATGGAGGGTTTTTTCAACTTGAATTTTCAGTCATCTTTCTATTGTGGAAATAATATATACTATCAATTACCTTTACTGTTATATTTTCCGGTATTCATCTTGTTGAAGTACACTCAAGCAGTCAAATTATCGGAGAAGTTACTTGATTGGATTTATTGGGAATTTGAAATTACTTGATTCAGCATTTGCATTCAGTGAAGTAGGGTAGGTAGGTTGAATGAGCTCGGAATGGTGAGCATCTTTTCAAGTGTTTTTAGTATGCAGTAGAGCAATTCAGTTTTCAGTTTTGAGTTTTGGTTCAGATTTGTAGCTTGTGTTTTAGTTTACATTTCAGTTTGCATCCAGTTTCAGATGAAGGATCAGTCACAGGTACAGGTTACAAGTTGCATTTTTCATGTTGGGATCAGCCCATTGGTTAGGCACATGGTCTACGGGGTTCTTTGCTACCTCACAGGGGGGATAGCATCCCTAGTAGGAGTCACTTGTTAGCACTCTGTAATTTTGGGCAAAGATATATGAATTTATGCAAATAAAACATAAAAAAAAAAAAATGGATTTTAGGACTGATTTTGCCTCTCTGTTCGTTTAGCAAGGTTTAAAGTTTATTTTTATATAAAAAAAAGTACTGATCCAATCCTAATCTCCAATTAATTTTCCCAAGCACTGCGCACCTACAATCACAATACACGAGTCAAGCCAACATATCGCAAACCAAAGCCCAGCGCCTAAGCGCTAAGCTAACAAGTCAAGCATGGCTGGTGTCAAAGCTTGAAAGGAAAATGAAGAGGTTAAGGAATAAGATTCCAAATATGGGTTTGAAGACTCCTTTCCGAAGATTTCTTGCCGAGACATGTAGCAAAAGATGTTTTGTGATTGGAAAAATAAGGTCGAGTCAGAAGAATCGCAAATGACAAAGGAGAAAGGTTCTAAAGAATATCGCACAGGTGTTTTGTGGATGAAAACATACAGATGCAAATTACAGACATAATTAGTGTATTCTCCTGGGGCAGAGGCATAAGCGGTCAATTAGGGCTAATAGATATGGCCTTTCTAAGTTTTGACATAGAAATAAAAAGAGTTGTGAGGGTAAAGGTATGAAATGGCTAGTTCACGATCATCTTCCACCAACGATGTCCTGCCAATGAAGGAGACGAGCCTTTTGAAAGGGCATGAAGGCCAACTCAGAAGCTTCTTCAAGAATCTAAAGGCCATGTGTGTAAGGTTCAGTAGTTTGATAATTTAGAACTCATGTATCGGTGGTAACAAGTGCATCCAAAAGGAGAGATCGACGGCTCATGATGCATTTCGCACCGTCCACATGCACAAAAAGGAAGGGAGGGTTGGTGGTTGAGAAATACAAACAACAATCACACATGTCATTCTAGGTACGTTTCGCAATCGAAAAATGGTGTGGATAAAACCACTTTTTACAAGTTCCGAATTGTGCCTTTGTAATAAGTATGATGAACTGTGACGAAGAGAGGCTAAAACTTGAGGAAGAAGCTAAAGCACTGGCTGCACAAGATGATGGAGGTGGAGAAGCACAAGATCGATTATATGAACATCTAGAATCCTTGGATGCTACAACGGAAAAAAAAGTGAGCTGCTGAAATTTTTATTTGGTTTAGTTTTTGATAAAAAAAGGCAATCCAAAAGGACGAGTGACTTCTCTGGTGGTTGGCGTATGCGAAAAGAACAGGCGCGAATATTATTCATGAACCCTACAGTTTTGTTGTTAGATGAACTTACCAATCATCTTGATCTTGAAGATTGTGTATGGCTCGAGGAAATGTTGAAAAAATTTGATTGCATTTTGGTTGTAGCATCATATTCTCAAGTTTTTCTCAATGGAAAATATGTCAAGATTTGTGCCAAGTTTGTATTTGCAGAGACACTTTCGCCGGTTTTGAATCTGTGACCTCCTCAGAGATAACACATGTTCTTAACCATTAAACCCACTCAGGTACTCTTTAGTGGTTCATTCATGATCCAAGGATCGAGCTTCAATGGAGTTACCAAAATATCGATCAGATCAAGACCCATCGTCCACATTTTGTAACTCATTTCACAACTTATACGATTCATCTACAGTCAATATGCAACAATCTCAAGGTTTCTATACAACTTGATAAGATACATAAGGTTTCAAAAGGTCCCGGGGCTCGTGGAGGTCGTGGGATATATATCTCCCATATATATGGTTCAACGCATATGTAGAATGCAATCCACTGTACAGCGTTTTTGCAACAATTGTAGGACATAATGCACAACAAGCCATTTTGAATGCAAGAAGTGACAAGTGGACACATGAAAAGATTTTCGTTTTTCTTCTTTTCGAAGGTAGTTTGCTTCAAGGAGATGGTTGGAATGGTGTTGCTCGGCATGTTGGTATTAAGAATGATGCTGACTGTGTCGTGAAGCCCGTACATTTACCTTTTGGAGAGCATTTCAATGGGAAAATGTTGGCATTCAGAGAAATAATAGAACATCGAGAAATATCAAAAGTGGAAACAAAGTAAATGATCAAGGTTTTAGTCTCAAAGACAGCAGCGAGCAAAATTATCGTGAAGATGATAATGAAGCGTATACTTAGCTTCTCTTCTGTGATATTATCGTTTTTACAAAGAATTGCCATTTCCATATACCATTGAATTTCACACAAGAAGGGTGTTTATCTGCACACAATGATTACGATCCCCGACAGTTACAGAACTTGTAAATATGAAAGAAATCAACGAATTTTATTCTTGTTGTCAGTTAGTTAGATATATATTTTTAAAAAGGAATTTATCAACTTACATGAAACTATTATGGTGCTTGGCGCAGGGTATCCAACGGCTTAACACTAGAAAAGTGTTACAAAATCACTTGCAAATAATATTTTCTCACAGAGTTGGCACAAAATCAGCGAACAGTTAAGAATAAGAGTACAGATGGCAGGAAGATCCGGATTTCTAGGTACTGAAATTAAAAGACAGAAGCCCATCTCCAGGACACTTGGCAGGTGGAAGACAAGTGGCAGCTTTGAAACCTAAAATTAGCAGATTGAACATTCCAAATTTCTCTAGATTCCTTCACTCAAGATATTTTTCAACCATTCCAGATTTGTTTTATTTGTGGAAAATTAGTTAGTTCGTTGTTCCAAAAAGCTATTTTTAGAAATACAATTAGCTAGGGTTTGCTCATGGAGCATTTTAGTATAAATTTTGATTTTCAAAATGTAAAGGGGTTCGACTTCCGGTGAGGAGGACCTTTTTTTGGGTATTGAAGTTGTTTCCAAAGAATTAATAAAAGATTGCAGAGAATAACACATCTTGCAGAAACAAAGATTCATGTGTTAGTCAAATTTACAGTCTGTATTTTCCCTTTATTATATGTGCATGCATTTTTTTTTTGTTTATTTTTCCATTATGTTATGTCTTCTATGCTTGGATGAAAATTGAAAATAAATTGAGATTCATATGTTTATGCTTTGATTTATTGGATCCAAGCATTCTTCATTTCTCCAAAATTAATAGTGGATTCATCTGAAAGTTGGTGCCCATTATTGGTGGACTGTCTATTGTTCTTTCTTTTCACCTACAAAATATTTTGACTATAATAAGATAACTACCTTACCTCTGTAAAGATCATTACTGTTGTTTATCTACTAGTCCATGCATTTTCTAGTTTCGACTCCATGCCCACTGAACTGTTTTCCTTGTTTGATCCAAACCCATTTTTAAATCTTATTCCTATTAATGATCTAGCCATTGTTCTTGAGTAAACGATCGATCATTGAGGTGACATTGGGTGATTGAATTGTGTGATAGATCCCTCTCTGGATTGGAAGGGCTAGCTTCTAATCCTAAAGGTTGGTTTGAGGTTACCTTGGGGTTTCCTTGATACAACCCAAGGTAAAATCCGAGTGGTAACATTTTGGCGTTGTTGCCAGGGACGAAGGTTTCATTTTCCCTGGGTATGAATGACAAATTTTTCAGTTCTGATGGTTGATGGTGAACAACAATCAGATGTCAAGTAGGCTATGTATATTTCACCTGGTGACTCCGGCTTCGAAGAATCCATATTTCAGAAATTTCATGGCGACTCCATTATCGGAAGGTTTCAGAATTTGAATTATTAATTCGGTTACTTCATCAAATCAAGATGATAGGGTATGTGGCAAATCCTGTTTCTATTGAGGGTTTTAAATAATATTTTGACATGTTTGATGATGATCAAATCGAAGAGGCATTGTCAAGAATTTTATCAATATATTTAAAGTAATGTAAATGTTCTTCCGAAGATAAGGTTAGTTTTTTAAAAGAATTTGTTGAAAAACTCAAGGAAGATATTGAGGCCCTAAAGGATGGAATTTAGTCCCAAGACTCTCATTATCAAAACTTGTCTTTTGAAAAATCTGTTTAGCTGCCTTTAGTTGTCAAGGATGAGGAATGTTTTAATGTTGATTATGAGGTTAAAAATTCATATGTTGAAGAGGAAAGGACATTTCAACTCTCTCATCAAATTGCAGAATATCCCAAGGAACATCAAACAAAATTTATCTTCTTATTACATGGAGGGTTTTTTCAACTTGAATTTTCAGTCATCTTTCTATTGTGGAAATAATATATACTATCAATTACCTTTACTGTTATATTTTCCGGTATTCATCTTGTTGAAGTACACTCAAGCAGTCAAATTATCGGAGAAGTTACTTGATTGGATTTATTGGGAATTTGAAATTACTTGATTCAGCATTTGCATTCAGTGAAGTAGGGTAGGTAGGTTGAATGAGCTCGGAATGGTGAGCATCTTTTCAAGTGTTTTTAGTATGCAGTAGAGCAATTCAGTTTTCAGTTTTGAGTTTTGGTTCAGATTTGTAGCTTGTGTTTTAGTTTACATTTCAGTTTGCATCCAGTTTCAGATGAAGGATCAGTCACAGGTACAGGTTACAAGTTGCATTTTTCATGTTGGGATCAGCCCATTGGTTAGGCACATGGTCTACGGGGTTCTTTGCTACCTCACAGGGGGGATAGCATCCCTAGTAGGAGTCACTTGTTAGCACTCTGTAATTTTGGGCAAAGATATATGAATTTATGCAAATAAAACATAAAAAAAAAAAATGGATTTTAGGACTGATTTTGCCTCTCTGTTCGTTTAGCAAGGTTTAAAGTTTATTTTTATATAAAAAAAAGTACTATCCAATCCTAATCTCCAATTAATTTTCCCAAGCACTGCGCACCTACAATCACAATACACGAGTCAAGCCAACATATCGCAAACCAAAGCCCAGCGCCTAAGCGCTAAGCTAACAAGTCAAGCATGGCTGGTGTCAAAGCTTGAAAGGAAAATGAAGAGGTTAAGGAATAAGATTCCAAATATGGGTTTGAAGACTCCTTTCCGAAGATTTCTTGCCGAGACATGTAGCAAAAGATGTTTTGTGATTGGAAAAATAAGGTCGAGTCAGAAGAATCGCAAATGACAAAGGAGAAAGGTTCTAAAGAATATCGCACAGGTGTTTTGTGGATGAAAACATACAGATGCAAATTACAGACATAATTAGTGTATTCTCCTGGGGCAGAGGCATAAGCGGTCAATTAGGGCTAATAGATATGGCCTTTCTAAGTTTTGACATAGAAATAAAAAGAGTTGTGAGGGTAAAGGTATGAAATGGCTAGTTCACGATCATCTTCCACCAACGATGTCCTGCCAATGAAGGAGACGAGCCTTTTGAAAGGGCATGAAGGCCAACTCAGAAGCTTCTTCAAGAATCTAAAGGCCATGTGTGTAAGGTTCAGTAGTTTGATAATTTAGAACTCATGTATCGGTGGTAACAAGTGCATCCAAAAGGAGAGATCGACGGCTCATGATGCATTTCGCACCGTCCACATGCACAAAAAGGAAGGGAGGGTTGGTGGTTGAGAAATACAAACAACAATCACACATGTCATTCTAGGTACGTTTCGCAATCGAAAAATGGTGTGGATAAAACCACTTTTTACAAGTTCCGAATTGTGCCTTTGTAATAAGTATGATGAACTGTGACGAAGAGAGGCTAAAACTTGAGGAAGAAGCTAAAGCACTGGCTGCACAAGATGATGGAGGTGGAGAAGCACAAGATCGATTATATGAACATCTAGAATCCTTGGATGCTACAACGGAAAAAAAAGTGAGCTGCTGAAATTTTTATTTGGTTTAGTTTTTGATAAAAAAAGGCAATCCAAAAGGACGAGTGACTTCTCTGGTGGTTGGCGTATGCGAAAAGAACAGGCGCGAATATTATTCATGAACCCTACAGTTTTGTTGTTAGATGAACTTACCAATCATCTTGATCTTGAAGATTGTGTATGGCTCGAGGAAATGTTGAAAAAATTTGATTGCATTTTGGTTGTAGCATCATATTCTCAAGTTTTTCTCAATGGAAAATATGTCAAGATTTGTGCCAAGTTTGTATTTGCAGAGACACTTTCGCCGGTTTTGAATCTGTGACCTCCTCAGAGATAACACATGTTCTTAACCATTAAACCCACTCAGGTACTCTTTAGTGGTTCATTCATGATCCAAGGATCGAGCTTCAATGGAGTTACCAAAATATCGATCAGATCAAGACCCATCGTCCACATTTTGTAACTCATTTCACAACTTATACGATTCATCTACAGTCAATATGCAACAATCTCAAGGTTTCTATACAACTTGATAAGATACATAAGGTTTCAAAAGGTCCCGGGGCTCGTGGAGGTCGTGGGATATATATCTCCCATATATATGGTTCAACGCATATGTAGAATGCAATCCACTGTACAGCGTTTTTGCAACAATTGTAGGACATAATGCACAACAAGCCATTTTGAATGCAAGAAGTGACAAGTGGACACATGAAAAGATTTTCGTTTTTCTTCTTTTCGAAGGTAGTTTGCTTCAAGGAGATGGTTGGAATGGTGTTGCTCGGCATGTTGGTATTAAGAATGATGCTGACTGTGTCGTGAAGCCCGTACATTTACCTTTTGGAGAGCATTTCAATGGGAAAATGTTGGCATTCAGAGAAATAATAGAACATCGAGAAATATCAAAAGTGGAAACAAAGTAAATGATCAAGGTTTTAGTCTCAAAGACAGCAGCGAGCAAAATTATCGTGAAGATGATAATGAAGCGTATACTTAGCTTCTCTTCTGTGATATTATCGTTTTTACAAAGAATTGCCATTTCCATATACCATTGAATTTCACACAAGAAGGGTGTTTATCTGCACACAATGATTACGATCCCCGACAGTTACAGAACTTGTAAATATGAAAGAAATCAACGAATTTTATTCTTGTTGTCAGTTAGTTAGATATATATTTTTAAAAAGGAATTTATCAACTTACATGAAACTATTATGGTGCTTGGCGCAGGGTATCCAACGGCTTAACACTAGAAAAGTGTTACAAAATCACTTGCAAATAATATTTTCTCACAGAGTTGGCACAAAATCAGCGAACAGTTAAGAATAAGAGTACAGATGGCAGGAAGATCCGGATTTCTAGGTACTGAAATTAAAAGACAGAAGCCCATCTCCAGGACACTTGGCAGGTGGAAGACAAGTGGCAGCTTTGAAACCTAAAATTAGCAGATTGAACATTCCAAATTTCTCTAGATTCCTTCACTCAAGATATTTTTCAACCATTCCAGATTTGTTTTATTTGTGGAAAATTAGTTAGTTCGTTGTTCCAAAAAGCTATTTTTAGAAATACAATTAGCTAGGGTTTGCTCATGGAGCATTTTAGTATAAATTTTGATTTTCAAAATGTAAAGGGGTTCGACTTCCGGTGAGGAGGACCTTTTTTTGGGTATTGAAGTTGTTTCCAAAGAATTAATAAAAGATTGCAGAGAATAACACATCTTGCAGAAACAAAGATTCATGTGTTAGTCAAATTTACAGTCTGTATTTTCCCTTTATTATATGTGCATGCATTTTTTTTTTGTTTATTTTTCCATTATGTTATGTCTTCTATGCTTGGATGAAAATTGAAAATAAATTGAGATTCATATGTTTATGCTTTGATTTATTGGATCCAAGCATTCTTCATTTCTCCAAAATTAATAGTGGATTCATCTGAAAGTTGGTGCCCATTATTGGTGGACTGTCTATTGTTCTTTCTTTTCACCTACAAAATATTTTGACTATAATAAGATAACTACCTTACCTCTGTAAAGATCATTACTGTTGTTTATCTACTAGTCCATGCATTTTCTAGTTTCGACTCCATGCCCACTGAACTGTTTTCCTTGTTTGATCCAAACCCATTTTTAAATCTTATTCCTATTAATGATCTAGCCATTGTTCTTGAGTAAACGATCGATCATTGAGGTGACATTGGGTGATTGAATTGTGTGATAGATCCCTCTCTGGATTGGAAGGGCTAGCTTCTAATCCTAAAGGTTGGTTTGAGGTTACCTTGGGGTTTCCTTGATACAACCCAAGGTAAAATCCGAGTGGTAACATTTTGGCGTTGTTGCCAGGGACGAAGGTTTCATTTTCCCTGGGTATGAATGACAAATTTTTCAGTTCTGATGGTTGATGGTGAACAACAATCAGATGTCAAGTAGGCTATGTATATTTCACCTGGTGACTCCGGCTTCGAAGAATCCATATTTCAGAAATTTCATGGCGACTCCATTATCGGAAGGTTTCAGAATTTGAATTATTAATTCGGTTACTTCATCAAATCAAGATGATAGGGTATGTGGCAAATCCTGTTTCTATTGAGGGTTTTAAATAATATTTTGACATGTTTGATGATGATCAAATCGAAGAGGCATTGTCAAGAATTTTATCAATATATTTAAAGTAATGTAAATGTTCTTCCGAAGATAAGGTTAGTTTTTTAAAAGAATTTGTTGAAAAACTCAAGGAAGATATTGAGGCCCTAAAGGATGGAATTTAGTCCCAAGACTCTCATTATCAAAACTTGTCTTTTGAAAAATCTGTTTAGCTGCCTTTAGTTGTCAAGGATGAGGAATGTTTTAATGTTGATTATGAGGTTAAAAATTCATATGTTGAAGAGGAAAGGACATTTCAACTCTCTCATCAAATTGCAGAATATCCCAAGGAACATCAAACAAAATTTATCTTCTTATTACATGGAGGGTTTTTTCAACTTGAATTTTCAGTCATCTTTCTATTGTGGAAATAATATATACTATCAATTACCTTTACTGTTATATTTTCCGGTATTCATCTTGTTGAAGTACACTCAAGCAGTCAAATTATCGGAGAAGTTACTTGATTGGATTTATTGGGAATTTGAAATTACTTGATTCAGCATTTGCATTCAGTGAAGTAGGGTAGGTAGGTTGAATGAGCTCGGAATGGTGAGCATCTTTTCAAGTGTTTTTAGTATGCAGTAGAGCAATTCAGTTTTCAGTTTTGAGTTTTGGTTCAGATTTGTAGCTTGTGTTTTAGTTTACATTTCAGTTTGCATCCAGTTTCAGATGAAGGATCAGTCACAGGTACAGGTTACAGGTTGCATTTTTCATGTTGGGATCAGCCCATTGGTCAGGCACATGGTCTACGGGGTTCTTTGCTACCTCACAGGGGGGATAGCATCCCTAGTAGGAGTCACTTGTTAGCACTCTGTAATTTTGGGCAAAGATATATGAATTTATGCAAATAAAACATAAAAAAAAAAAAAAAATGGTTTTTAGGACTGATTTTGCCTCTCTTGCCTCTCTGTTCGTTTAGCAAGGTTGAAAGTTTATTTTTATATAAAAAAAAGTACTGGTCCAATCCTAATCTCCTATTAATTTTCCCAAGCACTGCGCACCTACAATCACAATACACGAGTGAAGCCAACATATCGCAAACCAAAGCCCAGCGCCTAAGCGCTAAGCTAACAAGTCAAGCATCGCTGGTGTCAAAGCTTGAAAGGAAAATGAAGAGGTTAAGGAATAAGATTCCAAATATGGGTTTGAAGACTCCTTTCCGAAGATTTCTTGCCGAGACATGTAGCAAAAGATGTTTTGTGATTGGAAAAATAAGGTCGAGTCAGAAGAATCGCAAATGACAAAGGAGAAAGGTTCTAGAGAATATCGCACAGGTGTTTTGTGGATGAAAACATACAGTTGCAAATTACAGACAGAATTAGTGTATTCTCTTGGGGCAGAGGCATAAGCGGTCAATTAGGGCTAATAGAGATGGCCTTTCTAAGTTTTGACATAGAAATAAAAAGAGTTGTGAGGGTAAAGGTATGAAATGGCTAGTTCACGATCATCTTCCACCAACGATGTGCTGCCAATGAAGGAGACGAGACTTTTGAAAGGGCATGAAGGCCAACTGAGAAGCTTCTTCAAGACTCTAAAGGCCATGTGTGCAAGGTTCAGTAGTTTGATCATTTAGAACTCATGTATCGGTGGTAACAATTGCATCCAAAAGGAGAGATCGACGACTCACGATGCATTTTGCACCGTCCACATGCAGAAAAAGGAAGGGAGGGTTGGTCGTTACCAAATACAAACAACCATCACACGTGTCATTCTCAGTACGTTTGGCAATCGAAAAATGGTGTGGATAAAACCACTTTTTACAAGTTCCAAAATGTGCATTTGTAATAAGTATGATGAACTGTGACGAAGAGAGGCTAAAACTTGAGGAAGAAGCTAAAGCGCTAGCTGCACAAGATGATGGAGGTGGAGAGGCACTAGATCAATTATATGAACATCTAGAAACCTTGGATGCTGCAACGACAAAAAAGTGAGCTGCTGAAATTTTTATTTGGTTTAGATTTTGATAAAAAAACGCAATCCAAAAGGACGAGTGACTTCTCTGGTGGTTGGTGTATGCGAATAGCACGGGCGCGAGCATTATTCATGAACCCTATAGTTTTGTTGCTAGATGAAATTACAAATCATCTTGGTCTTGAAGCTTGTGTATGGGTTGAGGAAATGTTGAAAAAATTTGATTGCATTTTGGTTGTAGCATCATATTCTCAAGATTTTCTCAATGGAAAATATGTCAAGATTTGTGCCAAGTTTGTATTTGCAGAGACAGGATACCATACATTAACCCCAAACATGCGAAGAATTGAAGTATTAGTGGTTCATTCATGATCCAAGGGTCGAGCTTCAATGGAGCTCCCAAAATATTGCTCAGATCATGACCCATCGTCCACATTTTGTAACTCATTTCACAACTTCTACGATTCATCTATAGTCAATATGCAACAATATCAAGGTTTCTATACAGCTTGATAAGATACAGAAGGTTTCAAAAGGTCCCGGGGCTCGTGGATGTCGTGGGATATACACCTCCCATATATATGGTTCAACGCATATGTAGAATGCAATCCACTGTATAGCGTTTTTGCAACAATTGCAGGACAGACTGCTCAACAAGCCATTTTGATTGCAAGAAGTGACATGTGGACACATGAAAAGATTTTCGTTTTTCTTCTTTTGGAAGGTATTTTGCTTCAAGGAGATGGCTGGAATGGTGTTGTTCGACATGTTGGTATTAAGAATGAGGCTGACTGTGTCGTGAAGCCCGTACATTTTCCTTTTGGAGAGCATTTCAATGGGAAAATGTTGGCATTCAGAGCAATAATAGAAGATCGAGAAATATCAAAAGTGGAAACAAAGTAAATGATCAAGGTTTTAGTCTCAAAGAAAGCAGTGCGCAAAATTATCGTGAAGATGAGAATGAAGCCTATAGTTAGCTTCTCTTCTGTGATATTATCGTTTTTAAAAAGAATTGCCATTTGCATATACGATTGAATTTCACACAAGAAGGGTGTTTATCTGCACACAATGATTATGATCCCCGACAGTTACAGAACTTGTAAATATGAAAGAAATCAACGAATTTTATTCTTGTTGTCGGTGAGTTGATGTATATTTTAAAAAAGGAATTTATCAACTTAAGCATGAAACTACTATGGTGCTTGGCGCAGGGTATCCAACGGGGGAACACTAGAAAAGTGTTACACAATCACTTGCAAATAATATTTTCTCACACAGTTGGCACAAAATCATCGAATAGTTAAGAATAAGAGTACAGATGGCAGAAAGATCCATATTTCTAGGTACTGAAATTAACAGACAAAATCCCATCTCCAGGACACTTGGCAGGTGGAAGACAATTGGCAGCTTTGAAACCTAAAATTAACAGATTGAAGAACATTCCAAATTTCTCTAGATTCCTTCACTCGAGATATTTTTCAACCATTCCAGATTTGTTTTATTTGTTGAAAATTAGTTAGTTCGTTCTTCCAAAAAGTTATTTTTAGAAATACAATTAGTTAGGGTTTGCTCATGGAGCATTTTAGTATAAATTTTGATTTTCAAAATGTAAGGGGGTTCGACTTCCGGTGAGGAGGAGACCATTTTTTGGGTATTGAAGTTGTTTCTAAAGAATTAATAAAAGATTGCAGAGAATAACACATCTTGCAAAAATAGAGATTCATGTGTTAGTCAAATTTACAGTTTGTATTTTCCCTTTCTTATATGTGCATGTATCCCTTCTTTGTTTATCTTTCCATTATGTTATGTCTTCTATGCTTGGATGGAAGTTGAAAATAAATTAAGATTCATATGTTTATGCCTTGATTTATCGGATCCAAGCATTCTTCATTTCTCCAAAATTAATAGTAGATTCATCTGAAAGTTGGTGCCCATTATTGGTGGACTCTCTATTGTTCTCTCTTTTCACCTACAAAAGATTTTGACTGTAATGAGATAACTACCTTGCCTCTGTAAAGATCATTACTATTGTTTATTTGCTAGTCCATGCATTTTCTAGTTTCGACTCCATGCCTAATGAACTGTTTTCCTTGTTTGATCCAAACCCATTTTTAAATCTTATTCCTATTAATGATCTAGCCATTGTTCTTGAGTAAACGATCGATCACTGAGGTGACATTGGGTGAATGAATTGTGTGAGAGAGCGCTCTCTGGATTTGAAGGGCTAGCTTCTAATCCTAATGGTTGGTTTGAGGTTACCTTGGGGTTTCGTTGATACAGCCCAAGGTAAAATCTGAGTGCTAACAGTCTCCATCATGGTAACTCTTTTCACCAACCTTCACATGGCTCATTAATGAGCTCGGTTGGAAACCACTATGCTTTTTATTTCTACCCACTTCCATATAGTTTAAACACTTTCTAACTCCATTTTATAAGTACACTCAATACCTTGGTTAAAACATCAATGTTATGATGTAGCGCTAATTCAACAAGTGTTATGTCGTAATATTTTAAACTTCAAATATTTAAACCTTGAAACGCCATCACTTGGGTAGATACCAATAGGGTTAGAGCACCCCAAAATTTAAACTAGGATAATAACAATAATAAGCCTTGGTAGCATAAAATGCATGGCTAGGCTTAAAGTCTTATTATTTTATGATTTCTTACACCCATTTTGTGCATGAGAAGACCTACACACCACCTGGACAGAGTTTTGAAACATGCTTTAGCTATCATAGCTAAGTAAGCCTTGAGTTACGCCAAAACTCCCATGCCAAGCAAAATGAACCATACAATATCAATAAACAAATAAGAATCATTTTTCAACAAAACCATATTAAGCTAATTATCAAACATTAATGTATATGAGTTAGTATACAACATAAGATATATAGATATGGATCATCAACATAATTACTTTATGAATCATTGTACATAAGAATCAAGTAATCCATGGGTTATAGATAAAGCAACTACAGAGTTCATAAGTACTCACAAACAGTAAATGAACCCACAGACCTATTAATGATTTAGGGACAGATTTATTAAATGTCGACATATGTAACTACAGTGCAAAATAATTGAATGCACGAGATACTAATATAATTGTCCGGTCGGAAGAACTTCCGCAAGTATAATGTTGTAGTTTAAACATTATAATATCATTTCAGACATAGGATTATATGTCCATCTAGATGTCATTAAGACACTTAAATAATGACGACAGTCATAAACAAATAAACAACGCAATTAAGAATATGTCCAAACAGTAATGAAGATGATAAACATTCATAGTTATACTTCTGCATAAGATTTAATAGCAAAAAGACTACTTAGAAAAATTTTAAGTTCTTATGAATTTTTGGGGATGTTCCATAAGTGCAGGTGCTAATTTCAATTTTTCTATCAGTTTTGCTTCTCTTCCAATGGGACCTGCAAGATCTTCGGTGTGGGGGAGTGATGGATCCCTATTTTTCCCATCTTATCTCGAATTTTAAGCCTAATTATGTATGGTAACTAGACATTTTGACTAGGTTGGTGCAGATCAATCATTCCTTTTGGTTCATAATATAACATTTTGAGGAGATTATATTATGGAGGCTTAATCAAAATAATTTTGCATTAATTTTAGTTATTTTTAACCTTTTATGAATTCAAAATCATACTCGGACTAATTAATTGGTCTATACCTTGTTGCGTTGGGAAGATATGAAATTTCGTAATCCGACACTCAATCCGACACTTGTTCCCGCACCTCTGTGAAAGAGGAATCATTGGTTAACATATGTGCGGACCTCCATTGTCAAATACGTCACATGGGTTTCTAAGGTTCATGTCTCCAGATGGTGTGGTGTTCATGTCAACTTACTAGGTTGTTGAAAACTGTCTATAAATCTCTATCAAAGTAGCAGTTCAAATGATGATTCCAAAGCAGCAGTTCAAATGATGATGCTAAAGCACGATATTTGCAAACAGTTAGTGACATTATGTCATGAGGATGAGTTAGCAACTATTTTATTTAGATGGTTTTCGAATATAATTACTTGTTAGCTCAACAATTCCTAGAATATAGCCAGATCATTGAACATATTTCTATTTTCAGATAGTTGAATTAATTTGATGGGAGGTCGAATTTTAGGATTCGATGTTTGTCCTGTGTCATATGTAAACATTATATAAGTTCAGAGACTGTTAATTTGATAGGAGAGGAAGGGAGAATGCAAGTTTAAGCATCAGATTTATACTTTGTAAATTCAACTATGTTCTATGAGAATTGAATTCTTGGGAAGTAAATTCTTTTGTATAGTTGTGTAATCCCCAAGGATTGGTCGTCCCTGTGGATCATTTGCAGATTTTATTTTGTAAATTTTGTGTTTGCATCTATACATGTATTCCTTATCAATGCTTAAATTGTGAGCATCAATTTTTGTATATAGAAACTTCAGTTTGTATATCAAAAACGTTTTTGTATTTCGGTGTAATTTTTGACAAATTTTGTGTGAAATTTACAAACATAGAAACTAATCGTAGAAGTTGTGTGAATAATTTGCTTGGTTCATCTTGTAAAAAAATCACTGCATAGAATTGATTTTAGAGCATTTTGATTATGGTTTTGAAAGAAAACATTTTTTTTTTGTGAAATCTAAATTTGTGTAAGTTGTTCTATTTTGTGAATTCATGTATTAGCCCATGAATACCAATCTCATGTCCATGCTTTGTTCCTGCTGATGAAATTGTGTCTTTTATCAATCTCTTTTCTTTTGGTTTCCCAGTGCTGGAGTAGTTTGGAATAGTTTGGACTTGTTTAGTGTAGTTTAGCATTAATTCCTCATCATTTGAACTCATTCCAATTAATAGATTAGCTTTAGAATCCATTTCAGAAATTTATCTTTCCATTTACATAGGCAATATCTTTTCGAAGTTGGTTTGTAATTTTTTACTTTTAGCTTTGTTAAATTCATAGTTTTCTTTGGTAGCTTCAATAGAATGTTGTATTTGAAAATTAAATTCATTCCATTGATTTATGTTTTCAGAATATCATAGCAATTTGTCCCTTTGTTAATTTGTTTTTCTTTGCATATTTTGAATAGCTTCTTGATAGTTTGAATATAGTAGTTTGATCTGAACTTGATGGTTGTTAAATTGGTTCTTATTTCTAATTGTATAGCTCAACACATGCTCTGCGCCTTTGGTCAAATACTATGTCTGTTAGCCTGAAACATTGTCTGAAAGTTCTCATTAGAAAGTAGATTTGATTTTCCATATTTGATAGCAAAATTTTCATTTGGTTTATATATAAAGTTTAGCGTTTTCTACTTTAAAAAATGATCTCTTCCTTTCATTAATTCAACCATGAAATTTATGACTTGTAAAAGATTGGCCATTGACTTATGCCTTTATATACATAGTGTAGACCAGAACTTAGCCATTCTTTTGTTTGGTTGATCTGTATTAGGGAAAGATCTATAGAACTTGTGCTGTGAATGTAATGTTGATCACTATATTTGTAGAAACAAGTTTTCTATTGAATGGTTGGACATCCTTTGTTGTCTAAGTCAATTTAACCTATATAATTATTGCATAGTTGATTGAACTTTAGCATAAGTTTTATTTTACTAATTGTGGTTTGATAGGAAACTATATTAGAATTTTGATTATGATTGTGTTCTTGAGCTTTACTTTCAAACATTAAAATAGGATTGGTCTTTTGATAGATAGTGACTATAATTCTAGTTTGCTTATTTCTAGTTTTTTTTCATACTTAGAATCATTGCAAATTAGAATTTGTAGAAAATTGTTTATTTATAATTAGGAACTCTAGTTTTAATCCCTTTTTCCTAGATTGAGATACTTTTTTTTGTATTTGTTCTTGTACTAGATTTTATTTCGTCAGAGTATAAGTTTAAGTTTATTTTCATATTGGTGTGGTTTGTTTACCTAGTTAGCTTCAGTAAGATTATTTTTTCATTAGTAATTTCTTTCCCGCAAGTTGAAATTATTGCCTAGTTTTTTTTTCATTGTATTGTACTTGTTGGATGTCATTAAGATATATTAGAATAGGGTAGTATTCGACCCTGCATATATAGTGCCTACATCTCGAATCTTACAAGCCCGGGTGTTGTGAGGAAAATTCACCTATAGTTCAGGGGAGAAACTACCAACTTACGGTGATAAAGATAGACTTACAAGCATTCTGCAAGTACAACAAATAAGTGAAGAGATTAGGGTTTAGAGATGTATGCACCTTATTCAGAAGGTTGATCCTAGCTTTTCCTTCCTTGCTCTTCAATGCCATCCAGTATCGCAATGCCCACACCTGCAAAACAACTTGATACCTTTCTCAAATACATTTGACTACATATATAAGACTGATATTCATAACATAAGAAGACATCAGACTATAAGCAAACTGTAATCAAATCTGAGACACACATGAATAGGTCATATTTGGAAAGAGAAGAACATCTAATATTTATTAATGAATGAAAGCAAGTACATAAAGTTATACTTTCTTTCAAGCTTGGCACTTCATGAAACCTAGATTCAAGGTTTCCTGCTTCTGTTCTCCAGGGATCCCAACCTCTAATCAGCTGTGCTAGGGTTTATGAGAAACTGAGGCACAAGAGAGGGGGATGAGGGTCTCCATTCCTCCAGCATAACAATGTTATAGGCTTGGTCCCCTCACATGGCCCTTCTACCCTCCTTATATAGTCAGTGAAGGAGAGGAAAAGAAGTTATAACCGAGTAGGAGGTTCCCCAACCAACTTAACTTACCCAAATTTTGAGATTTTGACTAGTATAGGAATGTGCTCTACTCTGCAGTAGACAAACTAGTGCACATGTGGAGGTGGGCGCTACTTTAATGAAGCAAGGTAGCACATATGCCCTACTATCATGCCTGTGTACCAGCGCACATGTGAAAAAATGGCCGAAAACAAGCTTTTTTGCTCATTTTCAGGAGATGGTTTAGTATGGAAAAATGTTCCTAAGGGTCATAAACATCAAATGGGTCAAGAATGAGGTAATTTCAACCATTTTTAGTGTCCCAAATGACCCCTCAATCCAAAAGTGTCCTGTTGTGTAACTAAACTTGATCTCAAGAAGTGTCGTCATGCGACCAAGGGATGCAAGTGTCATCACGGACGGAGAGGTGTCATTTTAAGCTATAACAGATTCCCCCTAATGTATGAGGTCAGAGGGAGTGCGGGAAACGATGACCAAAATACATTATAAATAACAAAGAGTTGAATCATGGAGGAACTGGAGAAACCAAGAATCATAGGCTCAAATGAAGTACCTAAAAGCAAAGGCAATGTCAGACAAACTTACCCTTAGGGTAACTGTCCATGTTCAAATAGTGGAACATGACCTCCAAAAGGATACAATAATGATCCAAATACTGATGCATATATCATGGCCACTAGAATACAAGCGTGGATCCATGAGGAACATAAGTGTAAACATAGCCACACAAATACAAGGTGGATCTATTTCAAAACTGGAGAACATAGCCATAGAGAACATGCTGGATCTATGTCTCATCAAGAGCCAAAAAGAGTGTGGCTCAGTCTTGTGCAACTTGGGCGATAACATAAATGAGGTGATGTTATCGAGGATCCCAAGGTCTTCATCCAAAAACAACCCAAGGTACAAACCTATCCATGCGAATAAATGAGTTGATGTCGAACATGGGAGGTATCGTTTGATTACCGGTCATTGATGTATACTGTTAACAAATGCGAGGGTGTCCACCAATAATGAAAATGGAACCCAAGGTACCTAGTACATTCAAGCAAGTGCGAATGAATGGTCTTGCCGTCGAACACTTGAAGAATCCATCAGATAGGAGACATTGATGTATTCTCATCTATCCAATAGCGAGGGAAACTGCCACTAATGACTGCAATCCCCAAGGTACTAATGAAAACTCTAAACTTCATTCCTAGAGCACAATGAGTTGAAGTCGATGGGAAGAAGTCCATTGGAAGGGAGGCCTTAATGCATCCTCCATCATCCAACACGAGGGACACTCAATAGGTATGAGCTGATTTGGAGTAGGACTGAACACATGATGAAACATAATGACACCAAGGAATGGCTGACACATGAGGTCAAGGCAACTGCAGAATGGTCGACACAGGTTATATCCTTGAACAGTGAGCACGACACAGGAGTGACTTAGGCATATTTTAACACAAAGAGACCACGATGCAAATCTGCAATGCAGGAGACATTAACAGATTATCCATATGATTGGAAGACTAACCAAATGGAGGAGTAATAACTCTGAGATCAGGTTTACCCTAAGGCCAACACTAGAACCCAGCTTGTTTGATAGACTCAAAATAGGTGCTTTCTTCAAGGAAATAGTTGACTTGCTGCCATCATATTGAAAGATATTTTAACATTCTTCCCTTCCCTTTCCTTTTTCATTTTTTAACGAGCTTGACAAAGAACTAAAGTGATCCACAATCTAGAGTAGGCTAGATCTAAACAATGCTAAGACGTAATTGAAATGCAAGACAAGCTGAATACAAAGATGGAGGGTGAGGCTAGGAGAGCCCAACCTCTCAAACTAAAACACAATAAGAACTCAGAACTCTAACCAGCTACTAACACAAAAGAAACAGAAAGAAAGACACAAGATTGACACAAACAGGACTGATTGTATTATGAGGTAGGGTGCCTTTTTATAACAATTACAAAAGGAGCACAATAAATGTTGCTCATTATTTAATACTAAGATAACTCTAATAATCTAAATCAACTAATACATTCATGGGAATCAAACCCAAATAGTGCCTAATACATGAAGGGGGAGTGTAGGCCTCCCATATAGATCATAAAGCATGCTCGGCGGTATTTTCATGTTTAAGGAGTTTGAAAAACCTAGAAGAAAACTCCATACACCTATCTGTGGATTTTATATCGAGCCCGGATTGGTCTATGCTCGGCGGTGTTTTCTTGCTTATAGAGTTGAAAAACTTAAACAATCCTCTATCAACCGTCTCATGGATTTCACATCGAGCCCGAGTAGGTGAATGCTCGCTTGGTGTTTTCACATTTCAAAAGTCTGAAAACCCTAAAGACAACTCTAAAGGTCCTTTTTCGTAAAGTTAGTCTCCTTCCCCGAAAAAGTGTAAAATAATGGAAGAAGAACTCTTCTAGCGCATACCAGAGTATACCTAGAGTATACCTTTTCCGTAAATTATCCACCAAGGCCCGGAAAAGGGATAATTCTATACCTAAGTGGATGTAGGTTCAGTTATTTTAACGAGCCCGAAAAGACAACTATGCTCGGTAAACTTTTCCTATTTAAGGAGTCTGAAAAGGGCTTAAAAGAACTCCATAGGGATCTTTTCTGTAAAGGTTTAACGAGTCCAAAAAAGTAACCTCATGACCTCCTTACTATTTTTAACGAGCTCAAAAGGAGATACAGAAAAATGCTCATAACTTCCTTACTATTTTTAATGAGCTCGAAGTGAAGATGAAAGAAATGCTCGAAACCTACTTACTGTTTTTAACGAGCTCGAAGTAAAGGTAGAAGAATGCTCGAAACCTACTTACTATTTTTAACGAGCTCGAAGTAAAGGTAGAAAAATGCTCGTAGCCTACTTACTGTTTTTAATGAGCTCGAAGTAAAGGTAGAAGAATGATCGAAATGGGAGGAGACAAGTGTCAGGGACATGCAAAACTAGCTCCAAGCGCATGGAACAAAGCTATGCCTAATGCAAGGAACATGAGCAAGATAAGGACACTCAGGGTGTGTCTCCTTCAGGTAAAAGGTGTCAAACTGCAAAGGAAAAATGATATAGGTCTTAATGGAAATGAGATCAGAGATGGAGGCTTATACAACGAGCTAAAATCATGGAAGCCGGCATCAGGCTCATTAGCCCAAGCAGGATCATAACAGATGCATATGCAACTTGAACACAAAGATGGGAGCCTTATCAGGGATGGCCAGAAATATATGAGGAAGAAAGATATGAGGCTTCTTCTCAAAGTCATGGTAAATCTAAAAAGGCTCCCAAGCCTATGAGAAAAGCTCAGCATGGGCACCAAAATGGGATAAGGGTGCTGACTAGGGTGACCCATGTTAGGTAGGCTATGCTGTCGGATTGGTGCACAATGCATAAAGAGATGGCTAACATACCAATATCCAACAGGTTCGACCCTATGGTGAATTCGGATGGCAAAAGGTTCAAATGAAACATAATAGCGGGGAAGCCTAAACCTACATGCAAGGTTCCGAATATACCTAACATGGTCGCACAAGGTGTCGAAAAGGACCAATAAGAAAGTATACATCTAGCTGAGAATCCTATCTCCAAGAAACATCAGTACCAAGATCATATCTAAAACATATGTAAAGAAACACCTGATACAAGTCACTGTGGTAGAAATACTTTCAACTTCACAATCATCAACAACAGGCATAAACAAAGCAGAGTTTTCAAATGAAGACTCTATGATACCCAAGCCTGAGGACTTACAATCAACAATATCAACTTCAAGATGAAGATCAAAGTTGAAGGACATGATGGAATCTACAGAAACAAATTCATCATCACGGGAGTTGAAAATTCTAGAAGCAGAATCAAACTCAGCAGGAACACCGATTTGTGGATCTATAGGAGAGTCCAAAGACTCAACAGTAGGAAGATCAGACTTTAAGGTCAAACCAGGGTTGGACATAACTGTGACTGGATCAACATCCAAATGAATGGCAGACTGTACTATGGACTTTAGGAAAACTTCATTAGAAGGAAGTATATCATCCCAGATAGAACACATATCTAAACATTCAGATGGAGGTGTCACTTGGTCAAAAGCTTGGACTAAATCCCGAGAAGGTAAGCATGAACTTAGAGACTTCTTCTCAGTAGCAGTTGAACTCAAGGAACAATATGCCACATAACTTTCATGTGACATAGTAGTGCCTAATGACAAGGGATCTGACTGGTCTACAGTTGGGTAATAAGGAGGATCAACGAATGCAAGTTGGTCGATAGTGACGATGCTTTTGTTATGAGGGAAATGCATCACACGAAAGAGCGTAGACACCACAGCATGCATATCATAAACGTAATCATGCCCGAGGATCATATCAAAATCCACAGGGTCCTTTAAAACCATAAAATCACCTAAAACTGTTTTTCCACCCAAGGTAACAGGTGCCTGACAAAGGAATCCAATCGATTCACTAGGTCTTCTATCGAAGTTCAACGGCCAATTAACAACTGGAATAACATTAGGGAAACCCAAATCTCTCCAAGCATAAGAGGATAAGATACTAACAGAAGCTCCTTCATCAACAATGCATTGATCAACCGTATGGTTCCCGATATCAACCTTTATCTGGAAAGGTGTCGAAGAAGGAAGACGAGGTTCGGCTAGACTATTCCAATCAAAGGAAATGATCCTAGGGCTTGGTAGGGGTTCACATGGAACAGATGAAGTACCCCCTTTTTCAGGAACATCCAAACTGGTAATGCAGAAGACTTCCGTAGTAGATGCATCAATCTTTGTTGAAGTACCCCCTTTTTCAGGAACATCCAAACTGGTAATGCAGAAGACTTCCGTAGTAGATGCATCAATCTTTGTAGGACTGATGGGATCGGTCGAAGATTGCATCGATTCGATCACTTCACTCTCTAAGGAAGAGTGGGGTTGACCAAATATTGCATTGGTTCAACCACTTTATCAACCAGAGGTTGATCTGACTATAGGGAATCTATAGACAAATCAGGAATAGAGGTTCCTTCAGACATGGACCACACTCTTCGTGCCTCTGGAATGGCAAGGCATCGGTGAGTAAGGTGATCTCCCTTACAAAGTTTACAAGGGAACTTTGGTTTATGTCCTATAGGTCGAGACTCCTTTACAACATTAGTATTCTCAGCATGACTAGCATTGGCTAACAGCTTGCCCCCGGCATGACTTGTAGTGGCTGGTTGCTCAGAAGCAGAAGACTTTTGAACTAAGGACCACACTTTTTGCACTTCTGGAAGTACAGGGCACAAGTAAGTAAGGTGATCTCCCTCACAAAACTTACAAGGGAACTTAAGCTTATGTTTGTTGGGTTTGTCGACAATGTCAACTCCCTCAGCATGACTTGCAATAGCTGATCTGGTGTCTCTAGTATGACTCACAGGAACTGGTGACTTGTCATTAATATGACTAGCAGTGATCAATGACATGTCCTCAACATGACTGACAATGGTTGAAGACAAAATTCAGTATGATTTTCAGTGACTAAAAGTTTTCTCCCAACATGACCTCCAGGGGATAGGTAGTTGCCCCCTGCATGATTTGCAAAGGTAGGGTGCTTGCCCCCAGCATGACTTACAGAGGCTGGGTTGCTGCCCCCTTGTTTTGGCATCTTCTTCCCATTCTTCCTCTGTCTATTCCTTTTAGACTGCTGGTTACTAGTATTGCTACTTTTGCCACATGAGGTAGAAGGAGGAGGAGAACATGTTACTAGCAAGGGAGGCACAGGGTTCTGATGCTCTTGATTTGAGGTGCTTACAAAAGAAGCGTCAAGAGCATGCAAGGAATTTGGAGTGGAAAACAACCAAACCGGAAGCCCTATGGTGAATCCAGGAAGATTCAGAGTAGCCATTAAAGGAGTGCCAATGTTTCCAATGAATGGAACAGCACAAGGATCCCCCGGAACAGGGGTACCTTGATTGGCACTTGCCGGAACGCTAGACATAGTTTCCTGCTCAAATGAACAAGAATTTCTCTAAGGAAAACTAAGACAAGTAGCACAAAGAGCACACCACTAAAAAAGGTCCTAGGTAAATCAAACCAGGAAAACAGATGCCTTCCGGAGAAGAGTCTGGGATGATGAGGGCCCATAACAGATCAACGAAGGATGAAGAACAGTTACTCGTGGTCCACAATACAATGACTAAGGGTGCAAGCGCTGGAATCACCCAACCACCCTCCCAAAGACCTGCAAGGGATTTCCTCCCACGTCTGTCCTAGGTACAGCAAATATAACCCTCCGCCGTCACCCGTGTATGAACCTATGGTTAGATACTAAGGATACCAACACACCGAAAACACCTGGGGGAACAGTCTTTGGTTGAATTAGAAGGCGTGGGCAGGGTAACTGATCCCGAAACTCAAAAGAGTCCCCGAACGCGATCCAATCCTGGTATATGCTCGAAACAGAAAGCAGGAGGTGTATTCCCAACAATCTGATCTCACAAGACCTACTACATAGATCCTAGGCAAGCTTTGAATGAGGTGGGTTTACCTGTGATAGTCGACCTACGATTTTTGTGTAATGTGTGATCTTGGGTGGTTTAAGGTGTTTTAAACCCAAGATCCTAACCAAGACTAGTTGGTGTATAGTGTAACCTAGAAAAGAAAATGTTACTAGTACATTTTATTAGGGTTCATTTTAAAGGTTACTTGCTTACTCAAAAAGGTAGTGGGTGTGTGAGAGTGGTTATAATAGAAATAGAATACTGAAACGAAATGCTTACCACTAAAGAAATCTTTTCTATTCAATGCAAGTCTTAAAATTATGACCTATAATCCATATGAAAATGCAATTTTTAATCTTTCGAATGCAAAAAAGGTAAAATAAAGTCTAAATGTACAAAATTAAACTCAAAACCTAAGAATGTAGCTACTCAAACAAATAGGTATGCAAAAGAAAACTTGTTCTTTTTTAATGCAAAGCACTCTTAAATCCTTTACGCCACTTGCAAGGTACTCTACTCAAAAAATAAATCAAATTTCTTTTATGCTTTTCAATGGCAAGAAACAAAGTTGAAACTAACCTACTATCAAAGCAAAAGAAAAGAACTTTCAGGTTTCCTTATTGAAACAGTAAAAGCTACCAATACGACTTTCGGATTCTTATTGATGTAAGCATGCCAACCATTGGGAAAAGAGTACGAAAACTACTTTTAGACCCAAACGCAGCAAATGACCTACAAATAAGTATGGTTTGGTAAAGTCAGGTATGCACATAAACAATGCAGACAAGGTCTTGAACAACAACCAAAACACTTGAGCTTTCACTACAAAAGAAAACTAAAAGCATAAGGGAGCATAAGAAACCAATCTAAAGAGAAATTTCACTCAGATAGATACAAACAGGGTCAAGTAGACTTAGTAGGTTTCAATCCAGCGGAAATGGAGCAAGTAGGTTCAGTCAGACTAAAATTAGGGTACAAAACACCAAACTGGTCCACAACCCCCCAACTTGGGTCCACAAGCCCCAAAACTTTCCAAACAAGCCCAAACTGATCAAAAGAGGTTCAAATCTGGAATGTACGATCAGTACAAGGATGGGAGACCACTTACAGTGGTTTAACTCAGACCTAGGGTCATCGGGGACCCCAAAAATGTAGCCACATCCCCCAAATTTGGGTCCACAACCCAAAAACTCAAAAAATTCAAACCCATATTGTGTGCGCTACTATGTATGAAGAAAACCAGCACCCATAATAGGGGGGGCGCTACTTTACTATACAACAGTAGCGCACAGGTGGAAAAAGGTGGAAAAATTGGGTTAAAACCCCCCACACCTGGGTCCACAAGGGTTTGCAAGGGCTGGGAAGGGTCTGTAAAAGCCTAGGAGGGTCAAACAGAGCCTAATAAATGATTCTAATCAATAAAATGAACAAAGACCATCAAACAAGACTGAAGAAATGACCTTGGATGCCCCTAAGCAGATAGCCTTTCCCCAGCGGAGTCACCATTCTGTTGTGAGGAAAATACACCTATAGTTCATGGGAGAAACTACCAACTTACGGTGATAAAGATAGACTTACAAGCATTCTGCAAGTATAACAAATAAGTGAAGAGATTAGGGTTTAGAGATGTATGCACCTTATTCAGAAGGTTGATCCTAGCTTTTCCTTCCTTGCTCTTCAATGCCATCCAGTATCGCAATGCCCACACCTACAAAACAACTTGATACCTTTCTCAAATACATTTGACTACATATATAAGACTGATATTCATAACAGAAGAAGACATCAGACTATAACCAAACTGTAATCAAATCTGAGACACACATGAATAGGTCATATTTGGAAAGAGAATAACATCTAATCTTTATTAATGAATGAAAGAAAGTACATAAAGTTATACCTTCTTTCAAGCTTGGCACTTCATGAAACCTAGATTCAAGGTCTCCTGCTTCTGTTCTCCAAGGATCCCAACCTCTAATCAACTGTGCTAGGGTTTATGAGAAACTGAGGCACAAGAGAGGGGGATGAGGGTCTCCATTCCTCCAGCATAACAATGTTATAGGCTTGGTCCCTCACATGGCCCTTCTACCCTCCTTATATAGTCAGTGAAGGAGAGGAAAAGAAGTTATAACCGAGTAGGAGGTTCCCCAACCAACTTAAATTACCCAAATTTTGAGATTTTGACTACTACAGGAATGTGCTCTACTCTGCAGTAGACAAACTAGCGCACATGTGGAGGTGGGTGCTACTTTAATGAAGTAGGGTAGCGCATATGCCCTACTATCATGCCTGTGTACCAGTGCACATCTGAAAAAATGGCCAAAAACAGGCTTTTCTACTCATTTCCAGGAGATGGTTTGGTCTAGAAAAATGTTCCTAAGGGTCATAAACATCAAATGGGTCAAGAATGAGGTAATTTCAACCATTTTTAGTGTCCCAAATGACCCCTCAATCCACAAGTGTCCTGTTGTGCAACTAAACTTGATCTCAAGAAGTGTCATCATGCAACCAAGGGATGCAAGTGTCGTCACGGACGGAGAGGTGTCATTTTAAGCTATAACACCGGGGTTGACAAATAAGTGTCGAATTAGTTATCATATAAATTTTCCGACATTACATTTCCACAATAGTAAACTGGAGTTACATGTTAGGTAGCTACACCAGGGGACACACTAATCCAACTCATGAGGGCACACTAGGTGAGAGAGGGACTCCAATCCTCAAATAATTTTTTATCTCAGAGTAAATAAAACTGAGTGACATAACACATCAGGATGCATAACCAAGAGGGTCCATCAAGTACATAAGAAGGGTGTACAACATCAACATAGACAAAAACACAAAGGTAACACTTTTCCACCACCCCTTGCTCGTAACATCATGGTTCCTCATACTCTCTTTTATGTGGCATCGGTCATTCCAGTTGTTTTATTTTATTAATTAATTAATAATTCCCAACATAGTAATAATAATAAAAATAATAATAATAATAATAATGTGGTAACCATAGTCCCAGCACCTCATGCCATAATGTCACAACATCAAAATAATAATAACATGTCCAAGGGCTAAACCAAAGGGTATTACAACACCCGGAACTCTTTGCGAAAGTTTGGAGAGACAACTAAAAAGTGTTTGGTTGACCAGGGTATCGATAGGCCCACCATGGGTGATTTGTTGTGAACTTAGAATATTTCCTTCAACTTCAAGAAAATTTCATGCTACATAATATAGATGAAAACAATGCTAATCACATTGCAAAGATTCCCTTACGCCTTTCTCAGCCATATCATTTCAATAATAGTACTATTTATAGGGGTAGTGTTGCAAGTGAATATAGTTCAGAAGGTGAAACTGCAAGTACAATACTTTCACAATTAGTTAATCCTCGTGTAAGGTGATTAGAGTAATTTTTATGTGTGGTGATTCATCCATTGACAAATGTGAGCTGTTCATTGTTCTACAAATTAGTGATGACCTCCAAAAAATCTCAATGCTTCATTGGTCTTCTACTCATAAGCCTGAATCTTTAGTTTCCCCTTAAAAGAAATTGTTTTTTGCCTTGATTCCATCCAGGGGAAGTCCCATATGGATTTATTTTCCTATATTTCCTTCCTTATTTTAAAGTTTCAAATTCTATCTCTTCCAATATTGTACTATTTAGTGGTATTTCTTGTGTACTGTAACCATTTGACATTTTCATCTATTAGAAGCTACCCTTGGCTTAAGATTAATATTTTTCTATCAAATCCTACATGGCTGGGTTCTTCTTTCCTTACAAAGTATATTGTTTCTATTTAAAATATCATCTAACTTGATTGGATAGTTAATTAGGCCTTATCTATGGAAAGGAGCAATGCTGATGCAATTTTATTGTTATGCATATTTATGTTGATTTTAGATGTTGTTCTACACCATTGAAACTCAATTTGGCAAGCTTAGAATTTTTTGGAATCTATCATGGGAAAAAGAAAAGTTCCTACTTTAATATGTAATTTAACTCATTATGAATATGTTTCATTCAACCCAAAGTCATAATATTTTTTATAAGGGCCTTTACTTGAATGTTTTGAGATCCATGTCCATGGGTGATATTGAAAGAGTGAATATTAACAAATATTTTCAGAAAAATGTTCAATGCACATATTAAAAAAGAGTGAAGCAAATTGCTCTCAACAATATATTAGTTGGTAGTTTCATGGATATTCCAACATCATTCTTTTCTTGCAAATGTGACATTGTTGAAGTTTCAGTGGTTTTTCTTTCTACAACTACCCATTTACTTTAGTAGTTTCACATGCCTTATAACATGTTCTCTATCATTTGTTAATACAAAATGATGACATACTTGATTATCTTGTAGAAAAATGCTTTCTTCTTTAAAATTTAATAGTTGCACACTATACAGAGCTTAGTAATGTGAAAATTTCTATAGTCAATCTAAATTGTCTAGATTTTACCATTCAACAGTATTTCGTGTACTGAAACCATTTGGCATTTTCAATTATTAGAAGTTCCCATTGGCTTAAGATTAATATTTTTCTATCAAGCTCTACATGGTTGGGTCTTTCTTTGCTCATGAGAGTCTATAGTTGTTATTTAAAAGTTCATCCAACTTGATTGGATAGTTAAACAAGTCTTGTCTATGGAAAGAAGCGATGTTGATGCAATTTTTTTTTTCTGCATATTTATGTTGATTTTAGATGATGTTGTTTTGCACCAATAAAAGAAATTTTCCTACTTTAATATGTAGTTTATTTCATTATGAATATGTTTCATTCAACACATAGTCAATAATATTGTTTATAAGGGTCCTTATGTTCTTTTGGATGGTTATTTTTGTTGAATAATGAACTGAAGGCAAATTGAGTTTTTTAATGTTACAATTGCTTTGGGATTTATGTGCTATAGTGTAAAGATGAAAGGGCTATAGAATCACCTTAAATCATGTCAGCAATTGTGGAGCATTTAAGTATGATGTTTGTATTAGGATTTCCTAATTGAATATTTTGTATTCAACATAACAACAATTTTAATTTGTAATTAAGCATGGACTTTTGCTATTCATTAACTATGTAGTTAGATTAAATATTAAGAGGTTAAAATGTTTCAATTGTAGTCCAGCTCAAGTGAAAAGTTAGACTTCATTAATCATATGTTAGGTGTTTTAAAATTCATTCAATATTTAATCTTGAGGTATGTTGACAAATAAATTGGATGATCATCCTAAACTATGAGAAAGCGATTCTCTACCAATAATCTCTGCAATACTTTATTTGTGGCTTTATATAACTCATTAAAGAAATTCATCCCTCATGTCCTTAACAATTGTAACCCTACTACCATCAAATTTTTGGTATTTCTTAAATGTGTAGGGTAATAAAAATATAAATATAAATTTTTATTAATTATTTATTATATTAAAATATTATATATTTTCAATTCTTTTATTAAAATTATATAATTAAATTTTTTAATAATATTTGTTTAATTAAAATTATAATAATCATACCCTCTACTATCAACAAAAATGCAATATTTTTCTTACATATGTTTTTAAAATATATTATGTATTCAAGCATGATCTCAATATCATATTACATATGCTTTTAAAGATGCATAAACACTTTACCAAGATGTGTGATACATGCCACTTCTGTTATAGAATGACAGATCTTATTACGGAAAAAAACATTTTTTTAATGCATGCCATTGTTGTTATAGAATGATAGATATATTATTATGGAATAAAATAATTTTTAAATGGAGAGGTGGTTATATTTTAGAATTTGGGTGAATTATCATTTATGCTTTTTCTAAATCGAAGGAGGATGGGATAAGTGTAATTTTCTAATATGAAGGCGGAACTTTTAGCATTATGGTGTGTTTTGAAGGTGGCAAGTATTTTTGACATTGATGATCTGAAAATTTTCGGGGATTCTAGGGAATGGGCATAGGGAGATTGTAACCTTAAAGTACTGGCATTAACTCATTGGAGCAACGGGATAAAATCCACACTTCTTCTTTTTAGAAACATCTCGCTGGAGAATATCTATAGGCAACATAATTTGTTGGAAGACAAACTTTCAAAGCATGCCCTCAGCAGTGAAGAAGGTTTTATAATTTGGGAAGAATTCTTTAATTCCCAAATTATTGATGACGGATCTGTGAAGATCTATTAAGTTCATAGATTTGTATCTTTACTATTCTGTTCTATTTTGTTCCAAGATGTACTTTCCTGAACTGTTTTTTGATTTTTTAGGCAATGACATGTATGCATGATATCTGCTACATCTTTTGAATAGTATTTTCGGAGATTGGACGATCATGTACCTTTTGATTCTAATGAATAATATTGGTATGCTTTTTTCTGCTGGAAAAAAAAGGTGTAATTTTCTAAATTGAAAGAGGATGGAACAAGTGTATTGTTTATGAATAATTCAAAATTATAAATAAACAATTTTTAAAAAGTATATAAAAAATAACTGGTAGCTGATGCATGGATAACTAGTAACTTATGTATGGAGAACAATCCATTTAACTATATAACTTATTCATGAAACTTAGTGACTTATCTGCATTCATCCACCACAAGTTAAATAGCTATGACATGCATATTAAATATGCAGAGAAAAGTTATCCATCCATATCCATGCAGACATGGCAAGGATGAAAGGTCAATATCCATGTCGATGTTTGGTGTGTCACCTGGTAAACGAAGCACCAAACCCCTAACGTTTGGAGTTGTTTACGTTAGCGGCTACATTGGTACAAACTACAGTAAGTCTGTATCCCGGTCATGACAATACCCAAGATTGTAGCCATTGGAGCTAAGAACTTCTAGCTTGACAGGTAGTCAAAAAGTCCAGAAGCCTTGTTTTTCATTTTGTTCTTCCAATAGTTTTTATGAACCATTGCCAGAGCGTGTTCACGAGCTCGAGATGAAGAGGAATGCTGCTGCCTCTAAGGAGCGGCTTGCGCAATTCGTTCCACATCTTGACAGTGCACTCATCCGTTAAGCTGAAATGACCTCAAGAAATCACATGTTGATCCACAAGTATGCAAACATCGTCAAGAGACTGGATTAGAGTGCCCATCAGGGCAATGTATACCCTCACATAGTTAGGATGGAAGGTGTCGTTGAACTCCAATTCCAGCATGTTCCTCAGAAACACTTCAGTGCCTATGTCAGCTACAATGATCGACGAAAGATAGACCATGGCGGTGTCTTTGTCCAGTCGGATGCAATCGGGTACCTTGGAGAATGCTCGGAATTTAATTCCAGCCTTGGCCAACTGTCCCACACTCATTCCGTTTGGAAACAGATATTCGATTTGTGGAATAGTGGGGATAAAATCATGGATCCATTTAAGAATCTTTTTGACGATGTCGTTAGACTTTTCCAATAGTGTCCCCTGCAATCGCCTCCACCTCGAACTTAGCGGAATAGTGGGGAGAAAACGGTGGATCCTTTTAAGAATCTCTTTGAGGATGCCGTTAGACATTCGTAATGGTGTCCCCATTCACCTCCGGTCCTCTCCATCGACAGGTTGTATTTGCGGACGCAACCCATTAAATGTTGCTCACTTTCCATTGCATCTTCCATTACATCTTCTATTACATCTTGCATTAGACTACGCTCATTATCAGCCATATCATAGCAGATAATCGCCAGTCGGAAAGGAGAGAAAACATGGCAGATTTTCTACAACAGTGCATCAAACATTAAAGCACTTTTCCCGTTGTCAAAAACTACTTTCAGCAAAGACAGCGGAATATGATTCTCCAACTTGGCGATATCGTAAAGAATACAGCTAAAATATATCCTGCAAAAATTGATCATTTCGTCATCCATGCTCGAACTACCACCAAAGCACCAGAAGATTAAGAATTGTAACAGAAAGGATGAATCTGCGGCCATCATGAGAGTGAAGTTCTGATAGTACCCACCTTCTGTACTATGAGAGCGAAGTTCTGATAGTACCCGCCTTTTGTTCTGAGAGATATTTTCTTTTATAACAATTTTAAAGGAAATCTGGAAACATCAATCAATTTTCAAAAAGACGAACAAGGACCTCTGAGATCCAAATTAAAAATAATCTTAACACATTCGTAGGGGATCGAATGTACATGTAGGATGAAAACGGAGTTTAAAATTTATAGAAGTTCAGATATACAATCCCAAATTATTAGTTTTTTTAAAATGAAACTTAAATATCAACTTTCTCATTCATAAAAATAAAAATAAATTTGTTGAACCTGATTTGAATTGCTGAGCTTGAAAACCATTTGCATTAGTGGCTGAATCGGCTATCCGAAGCAATCCAATGTTCGACGAAGATACCGACAACCTCTCGGTTGAAATATGAGTCTGGTTCCCTCAAGGCTTGACTGGCTCTTATACCAAATGTAGGGCCCCCCCATTTTGAGGTCCCCCAAAAGGACTATCTAAACAATACTAACATCACATGAACAAATTTTAAACTTGAAAATCAAATGCGAAACCATAAATAAAATGCTAAAACTCAAGCTGTACATAAAACGGAACCATATACCTGATTTTTTAAGGTTGTAGGTGGTTGTAGCTAACATCCCTTGCCGCTTCGATCCAGACATCCAATCTCCCAATTTACCGAAGACCTCTCGGTTGACCACCCTACCATATCGGGGTTACTCTCCTTCACCCCGAACCCTGAGCATTTTGGGGTCGTAAGAACACACTAGAAAGCTTCCCGCTGGGGTCTCCCAATCCCCGGTCTAGCTAATCCCAACTCACAAAAACCATAAGATCAATTCTCAATTCTGGTGCCCATCCAACACTAGGGAGAAAGAGATGTCCTTTTCTCCTTCTCCTCCCTTCTTTTATAACAAAAGTATGTGTGCCATGTGTCCTCGGATGCACATAATTTATTTAATTTAATATTTTATTAATATTTATTCTCTAGTTATAAGTGTCTCTTCTCGTCTTAAGTGTGCACCTAATTTCCTAAATTGGTGCAAAGTAGGTGTAGTGGTTTGCCAACTAATTTTATTCAAGAAATATTTTTAATAAAACTTTTAATAGACCACAAGATGTTTTCTATTTTCTCTCCTTCCCAATTAATAAAATGAAAATAAAAGAAGTTTCTTTTATTAATATTCTTCTTTAATTTCAATTCTTTTTCAAAGTTTATAATATTAAATAAAAATCAAGATTTGAATAAATAGTTCTTGTATTTTTTTATTCCACTTCATTTCTAATTCTTTCTCAAAGATAATAATGTTAAACAGAATTAAAGATTTGAAGAAATAGTTCTATTATTATTTTCTACTTTATTTGTAATTATTTTCCTCTTTTCAAATTAGTAAAATAAAACAAATTGGAATAAAGTATTTCTTAAATCTTATGTGAAATTTTCATTTATACATTTGATTAAATTCTCCATTTGGTTCTTGTCTAGGTGCATCTTCGGCATGTCCTTCCGACAGTTCTGTTTCTTTCTTCTTATGGGGAGTACTGCGTAGCAATCGGGAATCTTTACCGTAGCCTTCCAACTACGCTTTCTTGGAGACTAATGGCTGCTGAGGGATAAGGTCCTCCTTATCGCGTGCCCCACAACTCATTTTACACGACCAAGTCATTATGGCCTCGCCCGTACGACACACGCTTCCCCGAGTGAGCTAAAACGGCATCCTAGCCGTGCATGGATTACTATTTCAGGGTCGACAGTCTGTCATCGTACCCCTATGTTTTCTTTCCATTCTTATGACCCCGATCATTCCATTGTGGGTCAGTCGGTAAATCGTCTTACCTGCCATTGCACACACACACACTCAAGCACACATTAGTAGCGCTGCACTATGAAATATTTCATCATCTGTCATAACATCTCAGTCAGTAGAGCATATATTTCATTCATCATTTTCTCTCAATCAGTAAATCATATCTATCATTCATCATTCTATCTCAATCAGTCGAGCATATGTAACATTCAGTCATCCTATCCCAATCAGTCGAGCATATCTAACATTTAGTCATTCTATCTCAATCAGTCGTGCATATCTAACATTCAGTTGTTCTATCTCAATCAGTCGAGCATATGTAACATTCAGTCATCCTATCTCAATCAGTCGAGCATATCTAACATTCAGTCATTCTATATCAAACAGTCGAACATATCTAACATTTAGTCATTCTATCTTAATCAGTCGAGAATATCTAACATTCGGACATTCTATCTCAATCAGTCGAGCATATCTATCGTTTAGTCATTCTATCTCAATCAGTTGATCATATCTAACATTCAATCGTTCTATCTCAATCAGTCGAGCATATGTAACATTTCGTCATCCTATCTCAATCAGTCGAGCATATCTAACATTCAGTCATTCTATCTCAATCAGTCGAGCATATCTAACATTCAATCATTCTATCTCAATCAGTCGATCATATCTATCATTCAGTTATTATATCTCGATTAGTCGAGCATAGCATTTAGTCATTATATCTCAATCAGTCGAGCATATCTAACATTCAGTCATCATTCACTTCGTAAATTCGCAAATCATTAAGTAGAGCATTCATTTATTAAGTAAAGTATCAATTTCTATAACTGTCGTTCATTGCGTCGTTTTCATTTATCATTTGTAGTCATGCAAATCATCATGCGTTCTTCAGTCGTTCAAGCATTTTCAATATTCAAGGGACCAATTACTAAATTTAATTCGATCGAGTCACTTGGCAAGTGTCCTCAAGTCTAATCAGTTAAAGTACCGAGGCGGGCTTTACAATTTTACAAAATTATTATTGAAAGATGATCAAAGATAATCAATTTTAATTTATTAAGATTATAAAGATGGTGATAAAAGTGTTTTGAATTGAAATTTAATTGTTTGAATGATAATTTTTTAATTAATAGTAATAATTAATTATCAAATTGTTTGATGGGTATTATTTCCATTAGGAAGATTTGAGCATTATGTAGGGTCTCAGGGCCCCAAACATGGTTGAGGGAGGAAACTTCTACCTTATGTCTTATAGGAATATTCTAAACATATATGGCCAATAAAAGCACCTCAAACCACTATGCATGGATTTATGAGGGTATTCTTAGCCTATGTGTATGGATATCAATACTATTATGAAATTTTGATAAGTACAGATGGGACTAGGAGTCATTTACATGGTTAATGGAAGAAACCAAGCCTTCGGCACTAATGATGCTTTTAAGGATTCAAGGCTAATAAAGATGTTGACAACTCCAAACAAAAGACATGACTTGTCAAGGGGATCCTTGGCCTTAGAATAGGGATATGGGTGGAATTTGTAAGTTTTTAAGGACTAGGTATTGGTCTTGGGGCCCTAGACATGGAAAAGGGTGGAAACTTGAACTTTTGATCCTAAAGGAACTATCTACGAACATATGGTCAAGGAAGACACTTGAAATGACTATATAAGACCATTTGAGGGTATCCTTGACATATGAGTTGAGATACCAATTCCATTAGGAGGAACTAAGCAATAGACATGGGTCTCGATGCCTTTGGTATGGTCAATGGAGGAAATTTAGGCCTTAGGCCTGTTATGGCCACAATTGATCCCATGCTTCAGCTGAGCATGGGAGCCCCGATTTAAAAAAAAATAAACTCAAAGGTATTTGGGTAAGTGTTCTTGTGAACATGGAGTATTTGAACTTTGTTTCTATGATCTTGATACCTGTACCTTTGGTTGCCTTGATTATCATTTTTCTCTCGGATTTTTCTAAGTGTTTTTGGTTTGTTGGAAGCTTTAAATTTTGAGTAATTTGTGATTTTCTTTCGCCAACCCGGAACCCGAAAATCCAATAACCCGAAACCCGCAATTTCGGATTTCAGTATTTCGTTTTTAAGACTTTGGTTTTGGTCCACCCGAAACCCGCAACCCGACAACTGCGGGTTACGGGATTCCTTTGTTAATAATTTTGGGAAATCTTCATCCCGAAACCCGAAACCCAAAACCCGCAATTGCGGCTTTCGGATTTCGGGAATTTGTTTTACCTTTAGTTGCGTTGTGTGTTCCCGAAACCCGCAACCCCGAAATTTCAGGTTGCGGGATGTGGGAAAATATTTTTCATTTGCTTTATGATTCTTTCTGGTTTCGAAAACCGCAACCCGCAAGTTTCGGGTTGCGGCTTTCGCAAACCCCTCTTTACGTTATTTTTCCAAGTTTGCAATCCCGAAACCCACAACCCGCAATTTTCGAGTTGCGGCTTTAGGGAATCATGAATAAGCTTATAAATGAGTACCTACGACACGAACCTGGATCCCACATCGGCTAATCTCAGTTGTCCATTCCTCTTAATCGCACGGTCAAGACTTATTTTGACAAATCGCTAAATAAGGATTTTTTCTATTTTCTTTTTTGCATTTTCACTGCTGGAAATTACTCTGCTGCGCCGATCTTTACTACGAATTTCATACCAGGGGTCATTTTTACCAGTTTTCAGTTATTCCTAGGTTGGTTTGCTGTCACTATTCTGTTTGCAGTCGATAATTTCGTTGTTTTGGATTTATTTTTTATTTGTCTTTCTTTTATTTATCAGAATTTCCAAGCTCCACCACCATGTCGAAAAACACCCAGTCTAACACAGCTCAGAGAGATTCCCTGACCAAAGATCCCAATTTTGGTATTTTCTCCAATACCAATGAAAGAGTCACAAAGACTTATTAGATCGATTGGTCCAAAATATATGCCATTTTTTACAATGATGACCTTTCCCATATTGAAAATGATCGACCTACGTATGAGAAGATTAGGGATTCTCAGTTGCACGCCATTGCTCCTCGCCCTACCATTTTACCTTACACTGATGCCGTCAAATGGATAATTGAGAACGCAAACCCCAAATGCCGGTCGTCACAGAGTAAAGCAACATAGCTAGTATGTGATCTGGTTCTCTTCTTTGATCTGTGTTCTTCTTCTGGAACGCCAAATATTTCTGCATCTTGAATGAGCTCTCTAGCCCATGCAGGTTTCCTCTTGTGACAGTTATCCTCACGGGGTGGATCTATAGGTTCTTGCGGATCTTCAAACTCACGAACAACTTCTAGAATTGCTTCAGTCATGGTAGTGTCTTGAAATCTAGTTTCCTTAGGTTCTTCATAAACTTCGATAGGTTCCTTCCTTGATTTGATGAATGCTGAATTTTCATCAAATGTTACATCCCTGCTGACATCAATCTTCTTGAACCCTGGAAAGTATATTCTGTAAGCCTTTGAGATTTCACTGTAACCCACAAAGATACCCTTCTTTCCTGAAGGATCTAGTTTAGTCCTCTTTTCCTTTGGGACATGAGGGTATACCGGACAACCGAATATTCTGAGATGGTTGACTTCAGGTTTCTTACCATAAAAGACCTCTTCTAGTGTTTTTTGTCCAATATCTTGTGGGGTGTTCTGTTCTGCACATATACAGTTGTTCTAGCTGCTTCTTCCCATAGATGCATAGGTAGATCCTGGTCAAGCAGCATTGCCCTTTCTGCTTCCATGATTGTTCTGTTCTTCCTTTATGTAGCTCCATTCTGTTGAGGATTATAGGGAGCAGTCAACTCCCTCTTAATCCCTGAATCACTACAAAGCTTCTTGAAGTCACCTGAGGTGCATTCTCCACCATTGTCGGATCTGAATGTTTTGATCTTCTTGTCAGTTTGATTCTCCATCAAGGTTTTGAATTCCTTGAACTTAACAAACACCTCATCTTTGTTCTTCAAGAAGTATACCCAAGTCTTCCTGGAGAAGTCATCAATAAATGAGACATAGTAAACATACCCACTAAGAGAACTGGATGACATAATACCACATACATTTGAGTGGATGATTTCCAGGATATCCTTTGCCTTGCTTTCACTGCTTGGGAAAGCCTTCTTAATGTTCTTACCTTTTGCACATCCTTTGCAAGCACCTTCATGTTTGGTCTTGATTTCAAGAAGACCCTCTACAGCCTTGCTTGCAATTGGAAGTGCCCTATAGTGCATATGAGAAAGTCTTCTATGCCAAAGTTCACTTAGCTCCATGGATTCATGCACCATGGCATGTTCAGGTTGTCCTTTCAATTTATACAAACCTCCCTCTTTCTCTCCAATCACTACTGCATCATCTATGGTATTTCCCTTTGGCCACATTAGGACTTGGCCATCCACAAATGAAACCCTCATACATTTTGCATCCAATGCAAAGATGGAGAGTAAGTTCTTCTTGAGCCCAGGTACATAAAGGACTTCTTTCATCTTCAAAGATTTTCCAGAATCTAGGTTGTAGGAGGCTTCACCACTTCCTTTGATTGGGTATTGATAATCATCCCCAAGTTTCACCTTATGGGGTGATTCATGTTCAAATAGGTTCACAAAAGATTCCTTAAACCCAATCATGTGTTTGGAAGCCCCACTGTCAATTAACCAATCATTACAAACATGGGAGATAGTACCTGTGAGAGCAGAGATCGGGACATACTCTTCTTCACTTGATGAGTCATCATCACTATCATCACTTTCTGCCCTAGCCTTCTTCTTTGGAGGTTCATCATCCTCGGCAGCATGAGCATGGAACTTTATTTTGCTGCCCTTCTTCTTCTTGCTGGAATTGTTGTTATTATCTCTTTTGTTCTTGGGACAATCTGAAGCAAAGTGCCCTTCTCATTGCATGTGAAGAATCTTAGATCCTTCTTATTCTTTTGATAGGATCTCTTGTAGCGAGAGTGCTCCTTCTTGGGCTTGCTTCTTTTGTTGTGAGCTGCAAGAGCTTGATCTTCACCTCCCATCTTTTCCTCACGAGCTACAAGTCTAGCTTCTTCTTGAGAGCATTCCTCCCACAGCTTACTGAAAGAGATCAATTTCTTTCTTGCACAGATTCCTTGAATAAAGGAGTCCCATGACCTAGGTAGGCCATTCAGGGTGGTCATAACAACTTCACCATTGTCCACTACTTCATCCACAGCTTCAAGTTGCTCCTTGATCTGAGAGACCTTGGAGAAGTAAGATTGAATGGTTTCTCCATTCAACATCTTGACACCTTTCAATTGATTCCGCAGAGTCATCTTCCGATTTATGTTCTTCCCTTCAAATAGCTTGGTCAGAGAGTCAAACATCTCCTTGGGTGTCTTTAGAGAAGACACATGGGGTATCAGATGGTCTTTAATAGAATCAGCAATGATTCTCTTTGCCTTGACCAAGTTCTTCTTATGAAATACCTTGGCCTCTTCATCCTCTGGGATAGGGAAGTCTTCTTTTATATATGAGTCCAACTCATTCTCTTCCAGGATTAACCCAATCCTATACTTCCAAGCTCGGAAGTTATCAGCCCCTTCAAGCTTATCCTCAAGCTTGGTGTGGTGAGACATCTTAAAGAGTACTTCAAATGGAAATAGAAAAGATTTAGGTCTTAACACTTGAAATGCTGAAAACTGGATCTGGTCCCGGATTAGGGTTTGTCGAAAAAACCCTAAAAATTCAAAATGTGAATTTCAACTTTCTGAAAGGATAGAAAGATGCGGCTTGATGAGCTGATCAGCCTGGTGCATTCAGAATTTGAGATCAACAAAGTTTTACCCTTCAGATTTGTCTTTCTGTCCTCCCGGGTTCACTAAGGAGAGCCCTGAATTAGGGTTTGAGTTTCCCGGAGACCTACCCAGCCAAAAATCTCGATACAAAGCTCTAAACTTCGATTTGTGCAAGGAGCTTCCAGCTATGTCTTCAGATTCCTGAAATTCCTATTTTTGTGGAAACCCTAATTGTTAGGGCCAAATCTGAAAATGTTCAGAATGGAATTCTGATTGGACAGATGGATTCGCCTTGATGAGTAGAGTCAATCTACTATACTGCTTTTCCAAAATCTGTGGAGAGAAACCCAATAAATAAGAAACTCAAGTTTCTGTCACTGCACAATGTCTTCTTCTCATGTTAGCTCTAATACCATGTTAAATTTTGAGCATTAATTCACAATACTCTAGGATCTTCACTGAGAGAATAACATATACAGTATATCAATGCATAACAATCACAATAAGCATGATAAGCATCACAAGAATCAAAAGCATGAGAGACAAGAGACACAGAGTTTCCGTGGGGAAAACCCTAAGGTGAAAAACCCCACAACTTCCTCAGAGATAGAGAGAGCAATGGCTCAACCAAAGTACAACCAAAATACACTGAGATAGTCTCCTAGTAGCAGATGATCCTCCTCCTCACTAGTGTGCCACTTTTTGAGTGAGAGAAGTGTGACTTTCTGAATGATCAAAATAGAGATCTCCCGATCTCTATTTATACTAACCTATTTTCCCAGTGACCTTATGGCCAACTTGTCTAGCTAGGTACATCCACAATATAATATATATTTCAGGGCTGACCCCACACATGGTGTTCCAATAACCCGTCGCCAAGTACACACACTTGCAACACTTGCCAATACACATGACGACACTTCCTTATAGAGGAATAACACATCTCTAATAAGGGTACAATAAATATATATGAAATACATAGATGAAGTACATTTCAAAGTTACATATACATCAACACCTAACTGTTTTGTCTTCAAAGCTGAGTGGGCTCCCATACCACATCATGTGTTAACTACCGGTGATTCTTTCCCATGGGCTTCTATCATGTCATCAGAGTTGAAGAACACCATTCAAGAGTATCAGCAGGCACTTGCCCTGAAGAAACCACATTTCTACCTCTCGGCTTATGTTATTGATGTCTTCTGATAAGAATTCCAATACCCAAACTTAGGTTGGAATTGGACCCCCTTAGACCCACCTGTTCATATTTATCACTCAGCATTGTGGGATGGGAATTTTGTCCCTTTACTTTATGATATCTATGATCATTTCATGAGCACTGTTTATTTCAAGATTTTCAGGAAAAAAGCACCTGCATTTTCAGCTGATGCCAAGGCTTTCATCAATACCATTGGTGATTGGTATGTTTGTGAATATTTATCATACATTAGAGTTTGGGGAAGTGATACAGTGCACCTTCTGCCCAGGATAGTTCCTGACAGGTTGGTTATACAAGAAGTCTCATTTCAGACTATAACAGATGATATGTACAAGAAACTTACAGGTCCCAGGGAGAAAGGATGGCCTAAGTTTGCTTTGAACCTTGGGCCACTGGTTATCCCAACTTCAAATTGGGCTGCAGTGCTCAGTGATCAGATAGATGCTCTAAAGTTAGGTCTTGCTCCCAAGAGGAAGCATGATCCCAAGAAATTTGTTGATGCACACTTCAAGCAAACTCATGTTAAGATGGACTATGTCCATGAGCTAATTCCAGATGACTTTATCTACCAAGGAGTCAACATCTTTTCTGAAGTACTTGCTAGGGCCAAGGATTTAGAAGAGCAGCATAACATTTTTCAATATTAGAGAGACCTTAAAGCTAGGACTCTAAGTTATAGAACTATGCAGTTAAATCTAATGGAGTAGGTAAGAAGAGAAAGAGAAGAGAAGGAGGCTCAGAAAGCTAAAAATCCTCTAATGCTTACTTATTCTAATGGGGAAAAAGGTAAATCTCCTATGGAGCATCCTCCAGAGATAAAGACAGCTGAATAGGTCAAGGTTTTGCTGCAGACATCCCATCAGTTCAAACATGGGTTAGCACAAATCACCTCAGTATTGGGTACTCAGGTAGTTTAACCTCCTAAGCTCATTGTTGATATCCAAGTGTCAACTAGAGCTGCACAGGAAGAAGATGATCTAGTGATACTTAAGGCTAGCCCAGCTAAGAGACAGAAGGTCCTTTCCCCTGCAGTACAGATTCCCCCTGAGGACATTATTGATTGTGACCTTGAGGTGAAACCTAATCCTCCAGTACCAGTAACAAAAGAAGTGACTAAATATTCACAGACAGTTGTTGATTTGCTGAACACCATTGAGATGGACCACTCTTTTCTTGATGAACAAGAATCATAGGTTACAACATCTCTTGATATCACAACCAAAGCACATTTGTTTCCATCTATTCAAGAACTTTATGCTTTGACTTCGGGAATGACACTTCCACTTTCTTTATCACAGCTATTTCATACTCTCACCACCACCACTATCCATTCCTAGAAAAGCCGGTCTCTTTTATTATTCCATTATCTATCAGTGCAGAAGTTCAGTCTTTCACTGCCCCTTTACAATCACCCTTGTCCACTCCATTATCCTTCACCACTGATGAATCACCCCCACTTCCCCTTTCATCATCACTTGCTTATGTTGTTAATCAGGTTTCACTTTCTGAATCCTTTATCTCGATTCCTTCTCCAACTCAGGTTTTATCAGTCACTCAAGCTACCTCTGCACCTTTGACTACCCCTCAAGTCACTATGCCTATACCTAGTTCTGTTGTCACTCAAACACCCTCATTGATCACAACAATAAGTGTTACTTCTACTTCTACAGGGTTAGTGGCTGAGTATGCAGATGATCATATAGTCCCTCTTGGAAGCTACTTCTACAGTAAAGATTAAAAAGCAGTGATGAAAAGGACTAGAAATAGAGGTAAAGATCAAGCTGGGCTAGAGGCACCTATTCCAAACCAAGTAATATGGGCTCCCAAAACAAATATCCCTTGAATTGAAGTAGTTGAAATAGCTGCAGCTCTAGGGGCCTTTGCAAGTGCAAATTTGGATTCAGTCCATTTTCTGGATAGGGAAGTTGATCTGAGGGAGGAAGAAATCAAGAGGCTTACAGGGAAACTAGTCTAGACCAAGGAACAACATGTAGTTTATGTTGTTGACCTCGAGAATAAATTGGCAGACAAGTTAGAGGATTTGGAGCAGAGGAATTCTACTCTTCAGACAGAGCTTTGCATAGCACAAGCTCAGAATGCTTCCAATGCAGAAAGAATAACTATTCTGAAAAAGCAAGCTAAGGATGCAACTACAAGTGAAGCCTCCTCCAATTTTTCTAAGTTTACATATCTTGAGTTCAAGAATCTGCCTCTCCAAGTTAATCAGGAACATCATAAGTTTCTAGAGAAGTTGTACACTGGCCTAGATGAAATCAGGGAAACCTATATCAGTTTCTCTAAGATGTCTTCAACCCTTGAAGGACAGAAAGCCAAGAGACTCCAAGCATCCAAGGCAGAGGAGAATGTCTCTGAATGGAAGGGATACATAAAGGATAGACCAGAGGATATCCCAATTCTTAGCAGTTTCCAATTCAAGAAGATTAACGCCTCATTGAACACTTGGCTTGATTTAAATAAGACAGCTAAAGACATCATTAGGAAATCAAAGGATATCTGCATGAGGTGTTAGTACACAGTAGACAACATCATGGATGTTCTGCAGCTCCTGCTTATGGACCCCATTCTGGAGGCCTGCCCACCTAAGTGCCGACTTGAGGAAATTGAACATAGATGTGAAGAAGCTAAACAGAAGATTCGAGCCCTTGACGAAGTCAACATTGATGATGTGGATGCACTGATTAGGAAACCGGTCATTATGGAAGGAAACATCCATATCTACCTTCGTACTTGGCATAAGTTATCCAAGCATGAAATGGAAAATAACACATGTAACGCTCAGCTGAGTTTAGAATCTATTAATTATCCAAACATAGATGAGTTGTTAGAGGTATGGGATAAGTGGCAGGATTTTCTGGATCAATAGCTTGATCCGAATTTTTGTAATCCCTATATTTTGGGAATTTCCATTTTGTACTTTGTTGTAATTTCTTATTTAAGGAGGAATGCCTCTCGATGTTAGGGGTTGATAATTTTTGGGTTAGAAGTCAGCAGAAGGCGATTGGAGATACTCTATCTTAGCAGGACTTTGTAATTTCTTACAAACTTCAATTAATACAGTAAAGTTTTCCCTCTTCTATCATCTTCTATTAATTCCTCAAGTTTCTTTGAGAGATATCGATTTCTTTCTTCAAATTATCATCTACATCGTGTGATCCTTTGCAAGCATTAATATACATAAAGATCTCTGGTATTGATTTCTCTTTATAGCTGATCTATGTATGAAAATATTTTATTGAATTTATGTCAATTGGGATATTTTCTTTATCAATTTTTACAAATGATCAACATTCAATTTAATCAATGTTAATTTTTCAATTAACAAAGTGATTACAGGTTAATATTGAACAGGTTTAATTACTTAAATTATTGTCATTTAATTTTTATTAATTGATTATGATCTAAGTGAATAAGTGAATGCATCTTTCAACATTTCTATTGAAGTTGACAAACATACTTATTTATTTCACATCAAGCTTGATCTGCACAACAACAAGCTTTTCCTTAGAATAGATCTTACCTAGAGTAGATCCTTTTCTTAAGTAAGTTAAGTTAGAACAAACTAAGTTTTATACTTTTGTTTTCCTTAAGTGGAGAACCGATCCATCGATCGAAACATCAACTCATAGAGTGCCCACAGAGGCCGAACATCCGTGGGAGATTTCCATACCAAATAGGCTGGGGATAGTACTGCCCTTGCGTAGGGTCTTTCAAAGCCTTTCAGTCTGGGTTTTCACCCTCTGTTGGGAGCCTTGGAACCCATTCCAACACCTTGCACTTACCCTGCACCCCCGAGGCCTCAACAAGGCCCTAAAGGAACATTCTATACACCCAAGGCCCATATCAACGGCTTGAATCACCACCGATGGAATCTGTCACCTCTTAGTGGGGATATTAATTACATTAGAAGGTTTTGAATAGTAGATACGGGTCTCAGGATTATGAACATGGTCTACAAATAAAATATTGGCTTTACACCCTAAAAGAAACTTTTTTGCATAGAGAGAGGTTAGGGGATAAAACCTAAAAATTAGGCCATAAAGGAAGCTTCTAGTTATCTAAGGCTTAGAGCAACAACTCAAGCTACAACATATCAACTCTCTATTGATGTATATGTAACTTCGGAATGTATTTCATCCATGTATATTTATTGTACCCTTATAAGAGATGTGTTATTCCTCTATAAAGAAGTGTCGTCATGTGTATTGACAAGAGTCACAAGTGTGTGTACTTGCCGATGGGTTATTAGACCACCATGTGTAGGGTCAGCCCTGAAATATATATTATATTGTGGATGTACCTAGCTAGACAAGTTGGCCCCACAGTGTAACTGGGCAAATAGGTTAAGTATAAATAGAGATCGGGAGATCTCTATTTGATCACTCTGAAACTCACACTTCTCTCACTCAGAAAGTGGCGCACTAGTGAGGAGGAGGATCGTCTGCTACTAGGAGACTATCTCAGTGTATTTTGGTTGTACTTTGGTTGAGCCATTGCTCTCTCTATCTCTGAGGAAGTTGTGGGGTTTTTCACCTTAGGGTTTTCCCCACGGAAACTCTGTGTCTCTTGTCTCTCATGCTTTTGATTCTTGTGATGCTTGTCATGCTTATTATGATTGTTATGCATTGATATACTGTACATGTTATTCTCTCAGTAAATATCCTAGAGTATTGTGAATTAATGCTCAAAATTTAACATGGTATCAGAGCTAACCTGAGAAGAAGACATTGTGCAGTGACGAAAACCAAGGGTTTCTTGTTTATTGGGTTTCTCTCCACAAATTTGGGAAAAGCAGTATAGTAGATTGACTCTACTCATCAAGGAGAATCTATCTGTCCAATCAAAATTCAATTCTGAGCATTTTCAGATTTGACCCTAAAAATTAGGGTTTCCACAAAAATAGGAATTTTTGAAATTTGAAGACATAGCTGGAAGCTCCTTGCAAAAATCGAAGTTTAGAGCTTTGGATCAAGATTTTTGGCTGGGTAGATATCCGAGAAACTCAAACAATTCAGGGCTCTCCTCAATGAACCCGGGAGGACAAAAAGAAAAATCTGAAGGGTAAAGCTTTGTTGATCTCAAATTATGAATACACCAGGCTGATCAACTCATCAAGGCGCATCTTTCTATCCTTTCAGAAAGTTGAAATTCACATTTTGAATTTTTAGGGTTTTTTCGACAAACCCTAATCTGGGTCCAGATCCATTTTTCAGCATTTCAAGTGGTAAGACCTTAATCTTTTCTATTTCCATTTGAAGTACTCTTTAAGATGTCTCACCACACCAATCTTGAGGATAAGCTTGAAGGTGCTGATAACTTCCGATCTTGGAAGTATAGGATTGGGTTAATCCTGGAAGAGAATGAGTTGGACTCATACATAAAAGAAGACATCCCTATCCCAAAAGATGACGAGCCTAAGGAATTGCATAAGAAGAACTTGGTCAAGGCAAAGAGAATCATTGTTGATTCTATCAAGGATCATCTTATCCCACATGTGTCATATCTAAAGACACCCAAAGAAATGTTTGATTCTCTAACCAAGCTATTTGAAGGGAAGAACATAAATCGAAAGATGACCCTGCGGAACCAATTGAAAGGAGTAAAGTTTCAGAATGGAGAAACCATTCAATCTTATTTTTCTAGTGTCTCCCAAATTAAGGAACAACTGGAAGCGGTAGATGAAATGGTGGAGAATGGTGAAGTTGTCATGAACACTCTAAATGGCCTACCCAGGTCATGGGATTCCTTTATTCAAGGAATTTGTGCAAGGAAGAAGTTGATCTCCTTCAACAGATTGCAGGAAGAATGTTCTCAAGAAGAAGCAAGGCTTTTGGCCCGAGAAGAAAAGATGGGAAGTGAAGATCAAGCTCTCATAGTACACACCAAGAAAAGAAGGTCAAAGAGAGAGAACTCTCATGCCAAGAAATATTCACACTATCATCAACATAAAGATAAGAAAGATCTCAGATGCTTCACATGTAATGAGAAAGGTCATTTTGCTTCAGAATGTCCCAAGAACAAAAGGAACAACAACATCAAGCAGAAGAAGGGCAGTAGGAAAAGATATCATGCTCATGCTGCTAAAGATGATGAACCACCCAAGAAGAAGGCTAGGGTAGAAAGTGATGATAGTGATGATGACTCATCAAGTGAAGAAGAGTATGTTCTAATCTCTTATCTCACAGGTACTATCTCCCATGGTTGCAATGATTGGTTAATTGACAGTGGGGCTTCCAAACACATGACTGGGTTTAAGGAATATTTTGTAAACCTATCTGAACATGAATCACCTCATAAGGTGAAACTTGGGGATGATTATCAATACCCAATCAAAGGAAGTGGTGAAGCCTCCTACAACCTAGATTCTGAAAAATCATTGAAGATGAAAGAAGTCCTTTATGTACCTGGGCTCAAGAAGAACTTACTCTCCATCTCTGCATTGGATGCAAAAGGTATGAGGGTTGCATTTGTGGATGGCCAAGTCCTAATGTGGCCAAAGGGAAAGACCATAGATGATGCAGTAGTGATTGGATAGCAAGAGGGAGGTTTGTATAAATTGAAAGGTCAACCTGAACATGCCATGGCACATGACTCCATGGAGCCAAGTGAACTTTGGCATAGAAGACTTTCCCATATGCATTATAGGGCACTTCCAATTGCAAGCAAGGCAGTAGAGGGTCTTCCTGAAATCAAGACCAAGCATGAAGGTGTTTGCAAAGGATGTGCAAAAGGAAAGAACATTAAGAAAGCATTCCCAAGCAGTGAAAGCAAGGCAAAAAGCATCTTGGAAATCATCCACTCAGATGTTTGTGGTCCCATGTCATCCAGTTCTCTAAGTGGGTATGTTTACTATGTCTCTTTCATAGATGACTTCTCTAGGAAGACTTGGGTCTACTTCTTGAAGAACAAAGATGAGGTGTTTGACAAGTTCAAGGAATTCAAAACCTTGATGGAGAATCAAACTAACAAGAAGATCAAAACATTCAGATCCGACAATGGTGGAGAATTCACCTCAGGTGATTTCAAGAAGCTTTGTAGTGATTCAGGGATTAAGAGGGAGTTGACTGCTCCTTACAATCCACAACAAAATGGAGTTGCAGAAAGAAATAACAGAACAATCATGGAAGCAGCAAGGGAAATGCTGCATGACCAGGATCTACCTATGCATCTATGGGCAGAAGCAGCTAGAACAGATGTATATGTACAGAATAGAACACCCCACAAGATATTGGACAACAAGACACCAGAAGAGGTCTTTTCTGGTAAGAAACCTGAAGTCATCCATCTCAAAATATTTGGTTGTCCAGTATACACACATGTTCCAAAGGAAAAGAGGACCAAGCTAGATCCTTCAGGAAAGAAGGGTATCTTTGTGGGTTACAGTGAAATCTCAAAGGCTTACCGAATATACTTTCCAGGGTTCAAGAAGATTGATGTCAGCAGGGATGTAACATTTGATGAAAACTCAGCATTCATCAAATCAAGGAAGGCACCTATCGAAGTTTATGAAGAACCTAAGGTAACTAGATTTCAAGACACTACCATGACTGAAGGAATTCCAGAAGTTGTTCGTGATTTTGAAGATCCACAAGAACCTGTAGATCCACCCCGTGAGGATAACTCTCACAAGAGAAAACCTGCATGGGCTAGAGAACTCATTCAAGATGCAGAAAGATTTGGCATTCCAGAAGAAGAACACAGAGCAAAGAAGAGAACCAGATCACATACTAGCTATGTTGCTTTACTCTGTGACATTATGAACAAAGAACCTTCCAGCTATGAAGAAGCAGCGGAAAAGAAAGAATGGAAGGATGCCATGATTGAGGAATACCAATCAATAATGAAAAATGATGTTTGGGATGTTGTCCCAAGACCTAAAGAGAAGTCTGTTGTGACTTCCAAATGGATCTACAAAATCAAGCATGCTGCAGATGGCAGTGTAGAGAAATACAAGGCAAGATTCGTAGCTCGTGGCTTCTCTCAGAAAGAGGGGATATATTATGAAGAAACTTTTGCACCTGTAGCCAGGTATACTTCTATCAGAACAATACTTTCCCTGGCTGCAGCAATGAAATGGAAAATACACTAGATGGATGTGAAGACTGCCTTCTTTAATGGTGTAGTTGAAGAGGAAGTATATGTGGAGCAGCCACTCAGTTTTGAAATACATGACAGTGAGTCATATGTGTGCAGATTGAAGAAAGCCTTGTATGGCTTGAAGCAAGCTCCCAGAACTTGGTATGGTAGGATGGACATTTTCCTATCTAGTTTGGGCTTTACCAAGAGTAAAGCAGATTCCAACCTTTACTACAAGGTTGAGGAAGGGAATCCTATGATTCTACTTCTGTACATGGATGACTTATTTGTAACAGGAGATGACAGATTGATTGTAGATACTAAGAGGAAGCTTGTTGTTGAGTTCGATATGAAAGATTTGGGAATGATGCATTATTTCCTACGTATGGAGTTGTGGCAGAATGCAGGTGGGATCTTCCTTGGTCAAGGGAAGTACACCGTAGATATCCTTAAGAGATTCGGTATGATGGATTGCAAGGCCATGGCCACACCTATGGCATCGAACCTGAAGCTTCTATGTGATGCTTCATCTGAGCCAGTTGATATCTATATGTATCGTCAGATGATTGGGTCCTTGATGTACCTGACGAACATGAGACCAAATATTTGCTTTGTTGTGAACACATTGAGACAGTTACTGATAGATCCGAGGAGTGTTCATCTGATTGTTGTAAAGCATGTTCTGAGGTACCTGAAGGGTACAATGGATTATGGGCTCAAGTATGAAGCGAATCAAAAGTTTAACCTGCAGGGTTATGTTGATTCAGATTGGGCAGGCAGTGCTGCAAATAGGAAGAGCATATTTGGGTGTTGCTTCAGTATGGGATCAGGTGTGATCTCTTGGTTTAGCAGGAATCAGTCCTGTGTAGCATTGAGTACAACTGAGGCAGAGTATGTTGTAGCCTGTTCAGCTAGCTGTGAGGCAGTATGGCTTCAGAAGCTACTATCTGAGTTATTTGATCTCCCATTGGATGCTACTGGTATCTACTGTGATAACCAGATTTGTGTGAAGCTGTCTGAGAACCCAATGTTTCACGATAGGTCGAAACACATAGAGATCAAATATCACTATATCAGGGATATGGTGCAGAGAGGAGCAGTGAATCTCCTATATGTTGCGACGGACGAGCAGATTGCAGATGTATTGACGAAGCCATTAGACAGAGTGAAGTTCGAGTACTCATGAGAGAGGCTTGGTGTTCTTCAGATCGATGACACTTCGAGGAAGAAGTGATGGATACATTTGATGAAGAAGCCATTCCAAGCATGTTGGAAGGAGGATCCTTCACATGGCTGTGGATGTAAGCGCCGGATGATGAGCATCAGGATGATGTTCTAGTTTCTGATCTGTATGATCAATTGGATCATTTATATGTATATGTATGCATCATGTTGGATGCTGGATATGATCAGTTGGATCATTTGTATGTATTTTGTATATGCATCATGTTGGATTCTTGGACCATGTATCTGTATATGTATCAGGTAGATATTGTCTATGATCAGGTAGATCATGTGTGTTGATATGTATATCAGGTGGATACATTGTGTGGATCATGTATCTGTGTATGTATTAGGAGGATACATTATATGATCAGGTGGATCATGTATGATGATATGTATTAGGTAGATACTTGGTATGCATCGGGTAGATGCATTGTATGATCAGGATGATCATGATGATGAGCTTTAGGATGTTGCTCCAGATGATACGTACCAGGATGGTACAGTGATGATGATCAGGATGATCATATGTATCAGGTGGATACATTACATAATCAGTTGGATTATGTGTGATGAGTTCCGAAGACACAGATGCACGGTGCCTTTCTGACATGGTGGTAGATGTGTTCTCCCATGTGCGTTGATGTAAGTGCAGATCCTTTCCGACATGGTGGTAGATGTGTTCTCCCATGTGCGTTGATGTAAGTGCAGAGCCTTTCCGACATGGTGGTAGATGTGTTCTCCCATGTGCGTTGATGTAAGTGCAGAGCCTTTCCGACATGGTGGTAGATGTGTTCTCCCATGTGCATTGATGTAAGTGCAGAGCCTTTCCGACATGGTGGAAGATGTGTTCTCCCATGGTCGTTGATGTAAGTGTTGTGATCCTTTCACGGATGGTGGTAGGTTGGTCCTCCCATGCCAGTGAGTGTAAGTGCTGTGTGCGTGCATCTGGGTTGTGCTTCGTGATACTCTGTGGCCGTGGACAGGTTCCGCAATAGCATGTAAAAGATCCTGGGAGATCCGATAGGTTGAGCTGTGTGCTCGTAATCAGTCCTGGGATACTCTTTCGAGGTTTTGTTGACTCACGTAATAAGTCCTGAGGAATCAACAGTATGGCTAGTGATGATGAAGACCTGTAGGTGGTGGGCCTACATCCAGTATGAAAAAGGACTGGCTCTGTAGAACTTCCTATGATGAGTAGAGTCAGAGATTGGTTGAGATAGTAGCAACAGTGACAATGATGATGACGATGCATCGATGACGATGATCCCGAGAAGAAGACTTGTCTAGCAGATCTGTGTCGAGAAATACCTTCCTAGTTAAGAGGGAGTGTTGATGTATATGTAACTTCGGAATGTATTTCATCCATGTATATTTATTGTACCCTTATAAGAGATGTGTTATTCCTCTATAAGGAAGTGTCGTCATGTGTATTGACAAGTGTCGCAAGTGTGTGTACTTGCCGATGGGTTATTAGACCACCATGTGTGGGGTCGGCCCTGAAATATATATTATATTGTGGATGTACCTAGCTAGACAATTCGACCCCATAGTGTAACTAGGCAAACAGGTTAAGTATAAATAGAGATCGGGAGATCTCTATTTGATCACTCATAAACTCACACTTCTCTCACTCAGAAAGTGGCGCACTAGTGAGGAGGAGGATCATCCGCTACTAGGAGACTATCTCAGTGTATTTTGGTAGTACTTTGGTTGAGCCATTGCTCTCTCTATCTCTGAGGAATTTGTGGGGTTTTTCACCTTAGGGTTTTCCCCACGGAAACTCTGTGTCTCTTGTCTCTCATGCTTTTGATTCTTGTGATGCTTGTCATGCTTATTATGATTGTTATGCATTGATATACTGTACATGTTATTCTCTCAGTAAAGATCCTAGAGTATTGTGAATCAATGCTCAAAATTTAACACTCTTAAGGGTATCATTTTATTTTGAGTGGAGATAAGGGAGCCATTGGAATATTTTGAGTAGTAGGTATGGATTTCAAGTAATTTGACATGGTTTGGGGAGTAAATGTGGGGATACATCTCCAAATAAATATTATAGGTACTCATGGCCATCGAAAATACCTCAAAGCACCACCTAATATCTCTCAAGGTTATCCTCTCCTTCAAGTAGGGATACAAGTGCCATTGGAAAATTTTGGATACTAGGTATGAGTCTCTATGCCTTGAACATGATTGAGGAATGAAAGCTAGGCCTTATTCTGCAAAGTAAACTTATATGCATTTAGGTTAAAGAACAATTCTTTAATCAACCACACATCAACCTGTCAAGCATATACTTGGCCCAAGTATGTGTCTCGAGGGCCTTGGACATTGTTGGTAGATAATGAAATGCATATTAATGGAACATTGTCCCAAGAATGATTCCTTGAGCTAAAACACATCACCTCTCAAGGGGATATTTGACCTCAAAATGGTGATATGTACACCGTTATGAATTTTTGAGCACAAGGTATTGTTCACAAGGCCTTGAGCATGGTGGATGGAGGAAACCTAGGAATTAGACCCTAAAGGCCTATTTTGTGCTTCCAATGCTAATAACAATGCCTTGAACAAACACAACTGGCCTCTCAAGGGGATCCTTCACCTTCAATAGAGCATATTGGAACCATTATGGTATTTTGAGAACTATGTGTAAGTATTAAGGCCTAAACCAAGATAGAGTGATGAAACATTAGCCTTAGTCCTAAAATGTAGCCTTTGAAATTCAAGGTCCATGAATAAACTCTTAACCTACCACACATGGCCTCTATGTAGGATATTTGGCCTCTAAGTTGTAATATGGCACCATTACAAGGCTTTTAGAACCAAGGATGGGTCGTTTGACCATAGATATGGATAAGAGAGGAACCTAAGCCTTCGTATCTAAAACAATATTTTAGGTAGCTTACTTCAAGAACAACACCTTGAACAATCGCACTCGATCTCCTAGGAGTATCATTTTCATCCAAGTTGGGATATGGGTAGGTAGGGCCAACGACATCACGTTGAAACATCACACATGATCTCCTGAGGGTATCCATGGCCACCAAGTGGAGATATGGGCACCATCAGGAATTTTTGAGCTTTAGGTGTTGAGGTATTAACCATCATTGGTGTAGGAAGCTCATGCATTGGGATATATAGGGAACTTTTAGGCCTAAATTTTTAATAATGGTGTCTCCAACTACCAAAGCTAACCTCTAGAGGGGATATTTTTCCGTATAGTCCGAATACGGGAATTGTTAAGAAGTTTATGAGCATTAGATATGGGTCTTGGGGCCCTAGACATGGTTAAGGAATGGAATCTGGGCCTTATGACCTAAAGGAATCTTCTAGGTATCTATAGCCAAGAAAGACATGTTGAACAAATATAATAGACATTTCCATGGTATCTTTGGCCTCTAAGTGGGTTTTTTTGTGGCATAGAGAGAATTTCAAGACTAATTATAGGTGTCAACACCTTGGACATGGTTAGGGAGAAAAGAGTGGGACTAAGGTCCTAAAGAAAATTTTAGGCATATTTGGCTAAGAACAATGCCTACAACCACCACACATGACCTCCCAAGAGCATATTATTCATCTAAGTGGGGATACTAGTTCCATTAGAATTTTTTGAGAACTTGGTATGGGCTTGGGTGCCCTAAACATGCTTGAGGGATAAAACTTGGGCCTTAATCCATGAAAAAACCTTTTAATAATCCATGGCCAATAAGAACAACTTGAACAAAAAAACATAGATTCTTGAGAGTATCTTTAGTGTTTGAGTAGGGATGTCTATGTCATTGGATGGTTTTGAATAGTAGTTAGGGGTCTTGAGGCTCTATACATAATTAAGGAAGGAATCACATTCCTTATGCCCTAAAGGAAGCGTTGAGGTATCCAGAGCAATTAAAAATATTTTAAAGAAACACACATAATTGGCTTAGGATATCATTGGACTCAAAGAGAGGATGTCATCACCTTTAGGAGGTTTTGAGCATTAGATATGAGTTTAGGGGCCTTGGCATTTTTAAAGGAGGAAACCCAAGCCTTAGCCCCTAAAGGAATATCTAGGCATGCAAGGACAATAATAATGCATGTCTCAATGTATAATACCTTTGGATGGTATGTTTTCCCTCAAGTTGATCTATGTGTGCGATTAGGATTTTTTTGGCACTAGGTATGTGTACTAGGGCCTTGGACATGATCAGTAGAGGACACTCGATCTTCAATCCCTAAAGTAATATTCTAGCCATCCAAGGATAAGGAGGTGGGCTCCACCAACCACACATGGCTGCTTGAGTGTATTATTAGCCTATGATTTGGGTTGTCGGTGGCGACAAGTTGTTTTGAGTAGTATGTAGGTGTCTCGGGTCGTTGGGAATGATGTTCTAGGAAATAATACCATGCCTTTGGCCCTAAAGAAATTTTCATGGCATTCAAATCCATGAACATTGCTTCAAAGTACCATGAAATATTTTGGAGTGGTATCTATAGTGCTATGTGTTTGGATCTTGTGGCCTTAGGGCCTTGGACATGGTTAATGGAGGAGACCTAAACCTTAGTCTCTAAAGGAATCTTCTAGACATATAGAACTAAGTAGGTTTCCTCCATAGATCAAACATGGCCTATTGAGGGTGTCACAGGCCTATGATTCAAGATGTTGGTGCCATTAAGTGGTTTGAGAATTATGAAGGTGTCCTAGAGCCTTCAGAATGGAATTCTAGGGATGAAGACCATACCTTTGGCTCTAAAGAAACCATTGAGGCATCTAGAGACATACACAATGCCTCAAATATCCATACATGACTTTGCGTGGGCATCCATGGTGCTATGTATCTAGGTCTTCTGGTCTTAGGGCCCTATACATGGTAATGGAGGAGACCTACAACTCAAGCCCTAAAGGAATCTTCTAACCATCTAGGGATAAGAATGTTTCCTCCACCAACAATAGGTGGCCTCTTGAGGGTGTCATTGGCCTATGATTGATGATGTTTGTTCCATTAGGTTATTTTGAGAATAATTTATGTGTCATAGGGCATTGGGAATGGATTTACAGAGAAGAAGACCATTAAGAATTCCTCTTAGTGGAAATATGAGAACCATTAATATGTTTTGAGAACTAAGTATAACTCTCAACACCTTGAAAATAGATAGCTACAAGAAGAAACCTTATATTGTTGATACTATTGACTGTAGCTATTATTGATATTATGGGTCTAGATAAGGTAAATGTAGGAAACCTAGGACATAAACCCTAAATTAACATACACACCTAGGGATAAAGGGCTAGCAAGGAGGTTGAAAACCACCACATAGGACCTATATAGGGGATGTTTGGATTCCAAGTGTGTATATTAAATCCATTAGGAGGTTTGATATCCATGTATTTATCTCAAGGACATATACATGGTTAGAGAAGGATCCAACGCCTTAATTTATAAAGAAATATTATAGGGATCAAGAGCCATTAATATTGCCTCAAGTTACTACACATGACCTCTCTAAAATATCTAGAGCTCCAATACACTAATAAGACTTCACAAAACATTACATGACTTCCTATTTTTATAGATATTTCTCACTACCAAAACCCTAACCACTAATGGTCCCCACCTTAATGAGTGCCAACTAACTAGTGGGTATTCCATGAGGATGACCCTCTACATAATTAACCACATTCCAACTATCTAGTGGACCTTATTCAAATATGATGGCCCCATACATTAATTAACTAGCTTGATATTTCAACTAGGCTAGGACCCTTACTCCCTAAATCTCTTCGGGCTCCTAGGATGGTGGACCTAGCTCAAGTTTCATTAATTATTGACACGTTCTCAAGAAATTGCATGCCCCCTTTATTTTCCCATTCTCACACATTGTCTCAACCATGTATTTTCTTTCCACCTCCTGTTAGATACATAAACCCCCATATAATCATATTCCTCACAAGGTCATGGGTTTTAATGGTGCAGGTTGTATGTATAGGTCACTAATCGATGCACACAAATTTATCTCTAGTTCACAACAAAAATTTGGAGAATACATAATAAGAAAGAAGAAACTTATATGCATAAAACTGGGATTGATATATCTTTTAACTTGCATAGACCAGGTTTTCTCCTTAAAATATGAAAGGGTTCAGTAAGAACATATGAGATAACATGGACAAATATTGAAAAATAATACCTAATCATAAAAATAAAAAAACATAAAATATATTATTAATATCCACTTACCCATGTGTTAAACTCATTGGGTATTCAAACACCTTACAACATAAATATGTTAAGGATTCACACATCCACCAACAATGCAACACCTTCTCTCACAAAAACATCATAAACACATCCACCAATGATGCAACACTCTCTCACAAACACACCAACGCTTACATCCACCAAAATTTCCATATATGTGAGGGGCCTCCCTTCTTAGCAACTAAGCCACCCTAACCACTAATGGAGGGATATGTGTGATGCCGTAATAAATAGGGTGTCATATATCATGATATACTCTCCTACCCTACCAATTTGACCCGCTAGATGTGGCGTCGGAATTATGTCACCAAAAAATCACATTTTGGACGCTTCTTTCTTGTCGTTAGTGCTATCAATAGCCACATTAAAGGACATAAACTAGCCTAGGGAAAATATGGCACCGAAATTGAAATTTGGAGGGTGAAACGAAATAGAACAAATAATATCAGTAGATAGATAGATCATATGGGTTTCATGGGGAAGTTGAAGGTCTTCATCGTGAAGGGGCCTATGTTGTTTGCCTCATGCTTCATCAATGGCATAGGTAAGAACACTATTCTCTCTGTTTTTCTCATTCTATTTTATCCTTTCTTACTGTATGTGAAACACAATTTTTCTCCATTCATATTATCTCAAACCCTTCATATCTAGAACCCATTTTCTTTGAGCTTCTCCTATACAAAAGAACTACCTCAAATTTTGTAGTATTCCACAAAACAATAATGTTCCCTGGTCCCTATATGATCCCCTTTCTTACTCTTGAATGCAGGCTTTCAAAATTAGTTGTCTTTCCTAAAGGGAGAAAAAAACCATCTCCTCCATTGATCTTATTTCCAGGTAGTTTCTACCTCTTTGGATTACAACGAAAAAGTGATTTTGGGGAGCAGTGTCAAATTCAATGTTAGTAGCATGAGATTGGAGTATGTGATGGCACTAAGGTTCAAAAAGGTGACATTGGTCCTGACCCAACTCGTGATATTGACATGAACCAAATGTTAGTGTTTCTTCCTACATTTTTGATATTACTAATACTAAGTTGGTTGGAAATACTACTTTTTCATTTGATTAAAAGTTATGCAAGGTTTTTGTTCATACCATTGCAATTTATAAGAGAGTCTACAAATTGGAATATAATATGTCAGATGATGAAAGCTTATGCAATGTTGATGCGATTATGGTTGTTAATGATAGTGTCTGCAATGATTATGTATACAACAGTGTGATACAAATCATTTAAGTGTTCCATTGTCATACAAAATGAACCCAAAGTGCCAAGGGAATCATCATGCAGGAAATCTATATCACCTCTACATATAAATAATGTCCCAACATATCACCATAATGCTGAAATATATCATAATATCCATGATGCACAACAATAATCAATTAATGAAATCTTGCTAATATCTAGAGGCATAAGCCAATAACTCTACACTAACCACTCTCTTCTATACATCGCACACCCACTATTGAGGCAGTGGTTATAATCAGTGTCATAAGGGCAATGCCAAGGAAAGTGTGTGCGTCAATAATAAGCCCCTACATCTATAGGCTAACCCATCAATGTCATCAAGAAATGTATGCCATGTATCACTGGATCATGATGGAAATAGCCTCATGTAATATGAGGGCTGACAATGACACTTGTACTTTTGAGACCCATACAAGTCTCAAAAGTACTCCATTGTACTTCCAATTTGTGGACATTAATTGACTTCCAATTTTTACTTCAGGGGAATGCACAGTACTCCCCATCTGCTATCTCCTTTTATTTTCGTGTTTTCAATAAAAGAGTTTCTTTTGATTTTTTCGTTAACACTCCCACCATCAATGAAATAGATATAATATATATAAAGTACACTATTATATAATATTAAAATATACTATTATACATTTAATATATAGTATGTTAATATATAGATATTAGGTTAGGGTTATATATAATATATAGTATTAATGTAATATGATTTTAATATATAAATATAATATATTAATATATAATATTATAATATTAACATAGAGGGAAAGTCAAATTGGGAAAAAATGGAGGGAAACAAAAATTAGGGAATTTTACCTAAAGAAATGGGGAAGAAAATTGGGAGAACTTTGGGTATAGGCCAAGAAGGACAAGCACACTGATAAATTTGGTGTGGATGACCGATTGGAATGAAATATGGAACTTTCCATAAATTGTGGTTTTTACTAGCTCTTTCCTTCAACATATTTCTTATATGGATATTTGGCGTTCTTGACAACTTCACTACTCGATTTCCAAACTATTCAAGTTCACCAAGTAACATTCATACCTTCTTTGCAAAACCTTCTTCTAGGTTCTTTGTATATGTTAAGCATATGTTAATATTATCATTCCAGAACATGCTTCCAGGAGCTCTGTATTGTGAATTTTAGTTAGATACTGATGGCGACAGGGTTCCCGTAACCCTTTAGGATTTCTAAGACAAGGCCGAGATCTTACCTATGGGAACGGGTTGGATTCTTCCTCATGTCCAATAAACATATCCAATTTGTATAATTCTTTTTTAGGGTATTTTATTGCTTATTATTATGAAATTATTGATTGGGTAGTCTGTTCATTGCTTCCATTAGCATCTTAGCGATATAGATCTAGTTCAGAATGATAAGTCGTTAATGCCTTATATATTTTTCAACATATCATGTATAAATCTGGTATGATCTCTGGTGATTGGGGTGTGCAACATCAGGTTAGCCAACTACCTTTCCATCTTTCTTGGATGTTGTGGTTTAAGATCGATGAGAGAAAGAAGGCAGGTTTGTGTGATGGCTACGAGGCCCTCCTCTTTTGTTACTATACTGATTAAATTCACAAGTGGATCACTCTTTTATGGCCTTACTTTCCAATTATATAATGATGAGACAAAAACCTCATGACGTTATGTATATTGAGAAGAGAGTAGTTTTGACCCCCAAAATACCCATAAAATCCATGATCCTACAATAGCTCGATAATGCAAGGGAAACCAACCTACTCTAACATCTCAGGAACTCCTTTGATCTATCCTAGAATTACACATACTCTACAAGAATGAATAGGTGCTATCGTTTTTTCCCATAGTTACCAGAATCTCTCAATTTCTAGATCTACTTAAGATCTGCAATTACAAATATGATAGGCAAACACTATGTCTATCTATAATCGAAACATGTCATTCATTTGATGTCTTAATCTTCTTTAAATATGGGTTATAATCTCATGATGCATATAGGTTTAATATTCTAGTAGTTAAACTCAGAAATAACTTGATTTCTATGTGGATCCTTTACCCATACATTCACTCATTCATTATTACATAATTTGAAACTGGATATATTGGCTATTTAGAACAACCATAGCAAAATGTACATCAATGAGCCACACACCAGATTACTGTTGCAATTGAGGAAATTTATGAGGTTTATTACCTTTTTCTCTACCATCCAACTCTCGAATCTATATATTTAACTGTCAATGACATAAATATCCATGTCCATTACAATTCAATGCATGCACACAAATCCATGATAAATATGTGATCTTACATATGTCCACGATCCCACTTGAGTGCACCATTTTCTCTAAAGAGCAATTTCTCAGGTATCATAGTCAGATTCCTTTTATTTCAAAGTTATTTCTTCCCACGTATTACACCTTAGTCTTAAAATGAATCTCGGTTCTCATAGAATCAAATCGTCATTGCAACATTTTCACAAGTCACTACCCAGAATTCGACAAGTTGCATGAACTAGTGAAACAAAACTCACTTACCTTTCCATTGGGTGATTTCAACCATAAATGATTCAACGGATACCTTCTCTAGGAAGGGACCTTCTTCATTTTACTGAGAGTGTTCTCCTTCATCTATTTCCATGACCTTGCCCTTGCAACTTTGATTCATTTTTCTCTAGTTCTCCCTCATTAAATTATGTACTCAAGCATTAACGTAGAGAGATGAAAGAAAATACCTTCATTTCATTAAATCAAATACAATACATAGACTTATAGACTCAAAAATACCATTTTCTTTCATTGTCCTAGTTTCATATTGTTTGGGCGCTTCTCGGCCCCCTTGGCCTCTTCAATACACTCACAAATTACATTTTTTTTATACAGACAGTAATAAAAACAACCATATCTTCTCAGATCCTAAATTCACTCATGATCTGCAACTAATTCCTTAATTCTCTCCAAACCAACGAAATCTACTAACAATGGCAGTTTCGTTACAAATATGGAAATCCTACCAACAACCCATCCTATTTTTAGAATTTATCTACAATACTAGGAAAATACAATAATTCAGGAATTAAGATTCCTTATCAAATATCATGACCCCTTTGTGGCTGATCAATTAATGACGATTTAGGAAAATATGTTCCTACATCACTTGGCACCCTCACTAATCTAATAAAAAGGGAGATCAATTGCCTTGCAACCATCTCGGATTTGTGATTGTGATTTTTATTTCACACTTATAATGCTTGATTATTCCACTTTTATTGATGCTAGACATCTACGAGTATTTTTCATATGTCCATGTACTTTATTGAAGGACCATTTTTTTGTCCTTTGCATATTGTATGTTTCTAACAAATAGAAGTTGCATTTGTGAAAGTATGACAAATAAGCAAGAGAATGATAAGTACCAGGAAGTGACCATAATGAAGGAAATATGTTATTTTCTAGATGAATAGAATGGGAGTTAAGGCAATCTCTAAATGTTCATTTTTGTTGTTAATGCAATATCAAATTTTTGGCAATTTGATAGGGGATGAAATATATTGGAAGTGAATTTACCTTTTCATTGTGCAACAATTTTTTGTTTGTTATTTTCACACTCAAGAAATGAATTTGTAACTGAATGAGATAATATCTCTGATATGCAGAGTTTGAAACCTCATGTATTAATATTTGTTCAAAGCAAGGAGCGAGAAAAGGAACTTTCCTTTGACAATATAAAAGTTGACAATATCCATGCTGATCTGACCTAGGCATAGGTTCAAGGGAAAAGGGCACCGCGCAGTTAAAAAGAATAAACTACGCAGATGATGAATATTTTCATTTTCTTTGATATAGGACTACGTTGTTCATAGCAAATACTTTGCTCTAAATTTGACTTCCCTTTTTATCAAACACTTTACTTTACAAATTAATTGCACGGAGATTAACTGCGCAATTGACCTTTTACTGCGCGTGGATTAACTATGTGTTTCTACTGCGCAAATTTTAACCGTGCGATTCCACTTTCTATTGTGCAGTTGAACTTTGCACAAATGCGCACTTTTCTAACTTTGCGGAACTTGACTTTGTATGGAGTGCGCACTTCATACAAATTACTTCACAAACTTCTTTTAACTTTTACAAAGATTAACTACGCAGTTAACTTTGTATACCTATCTAACTGTGCATAACCCAAACTTAAATAAACTTTGTCTTAAAACATTTCTTCTTAAAACATAAGAAACGAAACATATGTTGAAGTTATTGTGCGTTAAACTAGGGCATTCACCACCGTGAATTACTTGGTAATCTTGATTTGATTTACATACCATAAATGTAAACAATATTTACATAGGTCAATATGAAATAGATGCGCGGCATGGATAAACAAACATTCTTGAGAATAAGTTCATAAAACAATAGACTTATATATATTTACCACAGTAACTGCGCAACATTGCTGCACTACAGACAGATGAGATTTTACTTTAATCTTTTACATTCATAAAGCTTAGGCTCTTCATACACTTCACGGGTCTTTCACTTCTTCTCTTATTCACTCCTCTCACTCTACATCTTCTTCAATTATCTTCTTCTACTTATAGAGTTTCATATCAACTGACTCAAGATCACTTCACTTGGAAGCTACAGGGTTTCATTAAAGACTGTAATTCAATTCTACCTAAGAAGTTATGAACCTACGAAATACAAACGCGGCTACTTAAATACTAACATGACATGCGTCGGATTGGCTGCAAACCGACTGACTATCTGACATTGCAGACTGACAAAATGACCGACTTGGAGTCTAACAGAGCCGATGCATATCAGATACGCTATCATCTCATTAATTATGATATTTCCAACACTCCCCCTTAATTATGAGCGGATGGAGATCATTAAACAAAAATACAATATTACAAAACATTTTAGAGTTGAAACATGCTCTGTTCATGACAAAGTTCACTGTGCAGAACTTGTCACTCCCAAACAACTTCGCAGATATTTGAATGGGTCCTTTGCCAATGGTTTGGTAAAGATGTCTGCTACTTGATCTTCAAACCTACAAAATTCTAAATAGATTTCCTTGTTGTTTATCAATTCTTTGATGAAGTGATACCTTGTGTTGATTTGCTTGGTTCTCTTATGAAACACATGATTCTTTGACAGTGCAATTGCTGAATTGTTGTCGCGGTAAATGACTGTGGATTCTTGTTGGTTCTGCGACGGATCAATTAACATCCTCCGTATCCAAACTGCTTGACATGCAGCGCTTGTAGCTGCGACATACTCTGCTTCTACTGAAGAAAGAGTTACTATGGGTTGTTTTTTTGAAGCCCATGATACAACACTTGTACCTACATGAAATGTATTCCCAGATGTGATTTTTCTATCATCCATGTTGCCTCCATTATCGTTGTTAGTGTATCTAATGAGTTTGAAATTTTCTGAGGTTGAATACAAAATACCAAAGTCTTTTGTTCCACTTACATACCTCAGAATTCTTTTACCTACTTGCCAATGAGACTCTTTTGGTGACTCCATGAATCTTGAGATTAAACTGACACAATACATGATGTATGACCTTGTTGCATTAAAATACATAAGGCTTCCAACGAGCCTTTCAAATAGTGTAGGATCTACATTGGATCCATCATCATCCTTGCTCAATTTCAAACCTGTTATCACTAGTGTTGGATTTGTCTTGCAATTTAACATCTTAAATCTGTTCAAGATATCACTTGCATACTTTGATTGTGATATGAAAATACCCTTTTCATTCTACTGGACTTCAATGCCCAAAAAATACTTCATAAGCCCCAAATTAGTCATTTCAAATTCACTTTCCATGACTGTTCTAAATTCTTCTATCCCAAAATCACCAGTAAATATTAAATCATCTACATACAGGTAGACAATTAGCTTATTACCTTCCTTATTGATCTTTATGTACAGCGTTGGCTCACATTCACTTCTGTGAAATCCATTCTGAATGAGGTATGAGTCAATGCGACTGTACCAAGCTCTAGGAGCTTGCTTCAAACCATACAATGTCTTTTTCAATCTGTATACTCTGTGTCCTTGTCCTGGAACTTCATAGCCTTGTGGCTGCTCAACATATACTTCTTCCTCCAAATAACCATTTAGAAAAGTGGACTTAACATCCATTTGATAAATAGGCCATGTCTTATGTGCTGAGATGGCCAAAACTGTTCTGATACTGTCCATTCGTACTACAAGTGAAAAAGTTTCATTGAAGTCTATGCCAGGTTGCTGAGTGAACCCCCTTGCTACCAATCTTGCCTTATGCTTCTGCACATTTACATCAGCATCTTGTTTAGTGTTATAAATCCATTTCACGCTTATCACATCCTTGTCTTTAGGAACATCAACTAGTTCCCATGTTTGATTCTTCTCAATGCATTCTATTTCTTCATCCATGGCTTGTGCTCAAACTTTATCTTCAACAGCTTCTTCAAATGTTAGCGGATCATTAACTTGAGAAAATAATGCAAAACATGAAAATGAATTAGGTGTACCAGTCTCATATATCTCGCGCAGACTTCTTGTCCTTGGCGGAGTTGCTGGTGTCGAACTGTGCAAGTTGCGTAAACTATTTGATGGAGTTTGTTGTGCACTTGGTGTGCTTGACAAAGTAGCTTGAGCTGTGCCTTGTGTCGGAGTTGCTTGTGCTGAGACATGATGCGCAATCCTTGGAGTAGACGGAGCTGCGCAATTCTAATTTACCTGCGGTGTCTCAACCACATCTTCTGCGCTGTCATCATATTCAACATGTGACACGATTTTCACATTCTTCTCTACGGTTCCATCCCATGCTTCATTTTCCACAAACTGAACATCTCGGCTGAAATTTTTTTTTCTTGCAATAGGATCATACAACTTGTATGCTTTTGTGTCTTCAGAATATCCAATAAATATGCATTTATGTCCTTTACTGTCTAATTTTCTTCTTAGCTCATCTGGAACATGTGCGTTTGCTACACAATCAAAAACTTTTAAATGCGAAACACTATGTTTCATACCTATCCATTCTTCCTGTGGAACTTTGTTCTTCACACCCTTTGTCGGACATCGATTCATGATATATACATCAGTTGCTACTGCTTTAGCCTAATATTCATTTGACAGATGCGCAGCTGCCAACATACTGTGCGCCATCTCCATAATGGTTATGTTTTTCCTCTCTACGATACCATTCTGCTGCAGTGTATACCGCGTAGTGAATTGCTTCTGTATGCCATGATTTTTGCAAAAGTTTAAGAAATCATTTGAAACATACTCACCACCTCTATCTGTTCTTAAGATCTTGATGCTGTAACCACTCTGCTTCTCCACGAGTGCTTTGAACTGCTGAAAACAATCAAATGCATCATATTTATGCTTTAGAAAATAAAACCAAGTTTTTCTAGTGAAATCATCTATAAACGTGAGAAGATAAGTGCATCCTCCCATGGACGGTGTTTGCATTGGTCCACAAATGTCAGAGCGCACAATTTCGAGTGGTGTGCGAGCTCTATATGACTTTCTGACTGGAAAAGTCTCTATGTGTTGTTTTCCAAAAATACAGCCTTCACAAATTCTTTTTGGATTTTCAATCAATGGAAATCCTTTCACCATGTCCTTCGTGTGTAATAGCTTCAGCCCACCAAAATTCAGATGTCCAAATCTGAAGTGCCATAACCAGGATTCATCATTTGTTTCTGTTTGAAATGCAGCTTGCATTGCTCTGTCTTTTCTTTCCTTTGCACAGTGAATATATGTTGCTTTACTTTCTGCTTTGAGTGCAGTTCCAAGATTTTCATTCTGACTTTCATGAACAACTTGAGTTGTTTTTCCTTTTATGATGGGTCTTATCCTCAAAGGAAACAAGCGATTGCTTGTCATCTGCACCTCAACAATTAACTGATTGCTTGGATATTTGTCTTTGATCAGACAACACTTTCTTATCATATGGATTCTGTAACCTTTTTCCATCAGTTGTCCAGTGCTCATCAAATTATGCTTCAAACCTTGAACATAATAAACATCAGACATATATTTCTGCTCCCCCTGTTTGGTTAGAATATTAATAGTACCCTTACCCAAAACAGTGACTTGAAAATTGTTTCCAAGTGTTACATCAGTTTGAACTGATTTATCTAGACTGGAAAATAAACTTAAATTACCAGTCATGTGATTGCTACAGCCTGAGCCTATATACCATATGTCATTTGGACTTTCTTGGATAGCATTGCATTCTAGTGGAGATGCACATGCTAGGAACAGTGAGCTATTTGAAGTGTTGTTGTTGCTTGACTGTGCTTCACCTTGCTTTCCTTGGTCATACTGCTTCTTCCTGCATTCATAGCGAAGTGTCCATACTTCTTATAGTAATGACATTGAATTTTTTATTTATCATACCTTTGTCCACTTGGCTGACTGGGGGTTTGATTCTGGCCTCTACCAGTGACATGCGCAGGGCTGCTGTTGTGACCTCCTCTGAAAGAGCTCCTTCCTCTGCCTCTAGAGTTTGATCTTCCTCTGCATCTTCCACGGCTTATGGATGACTGTGCTGCGAATGCACCTTCCAGTGATGTATCTGAACTGCTGATTCTATGTTCATGATTGAGTAATGAGGCTTGCAACTCATCAATAGTAAATGTGGACAGATCTTTGTTTTCCTCCAGGGTTACAACTAAAGATTCAAATTTCTTTGGAAGAACCCTAAGAACTTTTTCAACAACTCTTTGGTCACCTAGAGTTTCTCCATGAGACTTTATTTGATTAACTAGACCAATAACACGAGTATAGAATGAATCTACTGACCTTGTATTTTTCATTGACAGAGATTCGAAATCTCTTCTAAGAATCTGAAGTTTGGCAGACTTTACCTTGTTCAAGCCTTGATAGGAAGTTTCCAATGTGTCCCACGCTTCCTTTGCTGATTGTGCTGCTGCTACTCTTGGGAGTATGGATTCATGTGTTGCTTGATGTATGTGGAACAACGCCTTTCCATCTTTCTTCCTCTGTTCCCTCAAGACATCCTTCTCAGCTTGTGTGAGATTGTTGTATGATGCTTCATCTTCTGGTTCTGCATAACCATTATGGACTATGTCCCATACATCTTGTCCTCTAAACAAAGCCTTCATAGTTAGAGACCAATATTCATAATTTTTACCAGAAAATATTGGGGTTTGCAAATTACCCGAAGTGGAAGCCATTCTTAATCACTTTTCCCTTATGTAAATACAAATTCTAATTTTTGTAAACCAGGCTCTGATACCAGATAAAGCGAAAAAGGCACCGCGCAGTTAAAAGGAGTTAACTAAGCAGATGATGAATATTTTCTTTTTCTTTGCTATAGGACTGCGTTGTTCATAGCAAATACTTTGCTCTAAATTTGACTTCCCTTTTTATCAAACACTTTACTTTACAAATTAATTGCGCTTAACTCTGCAATTCACCTTTTACTGCGCGTACCTACTGCGCAAAGATTAACTGCGTGATTCCACTTTCTACTGTGCAATTGAACTTTGCACAAATTGACACTTTTCTAAGTTTGGGGAAATTGACTTTGTATGGAGTGCGCACTTCATACAAATTACTTCACAAACTTACCTATCTAAGTGCGCATAACCCAAACTTAAATAAACTTTGTCTTAAAACATTTCTTCTTAAAACATAAGAACCGAAACATATGTTGAAGTTACTGCGCGTTAAAGTAGGGCATTCACCACGGTGAATGACTTGGGAATCTTGATTTGATTTACAGAAGTAAATGTAAACAACATTTACATAGGTCAATATGAAATAGATGCTCAACATGCATAAACAAATTCTTGAGAATAAGTTCATAAAACAATAGACTTATATATATTTACCACAGTAACTGCAACATTGCAAAGAGATGAGATTTTACTTCAATCTTTTACATTCACAGAGCTTGGGCTCTTCATACACTTCACGGGTCTTTCACGTCTTCTCTTCTTCACTCCTCTCACTCTACATCTTCTTCAATTATCTTCTTCTACTTATAGAGTTTCATATCAACCAACTCAAGATTGCTTCACTTGGAAGCTACAGGGTTTCATTAAAGACTGTAATTCAATTCTACCTAAGAAGTTATGATCCTGCGAAATACAAACGCGGCTACTTAAATACTAACATGACATGCGTCGGATTGGCTGCAAACCGAGTGACTATCCGACATTGCAGACTGACAAAATGACCGACTTGGAGTCTGAGAGAGCCGACGCATATCAGATACGCTATCAGCTCATTAATTATGATATTTCCAACATAGGTATGGCCATGCTTCCTGTAATTGTGTCAACTTTTCTTCAATTTTTGTGCTAAAAATATTGAATCTCATGGATTTATTTTTATTTGGAGTCTCCAACATGAAAGTGCAATAGAGAAATTCCGTGAGGGAAAATAATGGGTTTTAATTGCAACTGATTTGATATCTCATGACATGGATTTCAAGCTTGTGAACTGTGTGATCAATTATGACTCTCCCAAATCATCGGCTATATACATCGTATTGGTATTCTCCGCACCTTTGAAAGCTGATTTTTTGTGAATAAGGAGATTTAGTTGTCTTCTTTTCTTTACTTCATCCTTTTCTATGTTGGTCATTCTTGATTTTGTTTTTGCTTTATATTTTCAAATATGATTTGGGTCTGCTTTACCTTTTTTAAATATCATCAAGCTACAACAAGAAAATAAGATAGTTCTCGGTTGAATTTATTTATGTAGTTTGATGTGGAAGGGTTGGACGTGCTGGAGAGGCAATAAGTTTATACACTAAGGATGATGTTCCATTACTGTGAAATATAGCTAATGTCATGGTCGCCTCTGCCTGTAAAGTTCCTTCATGGATTTTGGCTTTAGCAAAGCCCGGGAGGAAAAGGCACCATCCTGCATGTGATTCCATCTCTACAAATCCTTCTGAAGTTCATACATCCAAGAAGCATGCACAATATGCAAGTAACATAACAAAGCATAACTAGAATTTATGTTTGCGGCATAGATCCAATGTTAGAAATCATATGAGATGTACTTTGCTTGAGATTACTTTACATATTTATAAATAGTAGTCTGCATTCATGGTAGCCAAATCTATAATGAACTGCAGTAAGGGTCTGGTGCCCAAAATGGTGAAATTGATCTCTAAAAAAGTTGATTTGTCTCTTAAGCTATTGCTCAAAATCTGGGAATAATCTTTCAGTCTGGATTAAACCAATTTAATTTATTAAAAAGAAATCTTTGAAGCTAAATTGTTTAGAGAATTTAGACATTTCAAATGATCATTTGTTCACTTCCTGATACTCTGCCACCAAATATAACAAAACTTCCTGTTAGTCTTGAATCTGCTAATGGATTGCTTCAAAAGCATGACCAGCACATCTTAAGCTCAAAGGCAAATATTGATTGATTTGATTGAGTTTTAAAGTAGGTTGTGCAAGGGTTCAAGAGATGGTTTACAAACAGAGAAGGGAGAAGACAATTGATAACATCAGGCTCTGAAAACAACATAAATGACTGGCCTAGGGAAAGGATAAAACTAATGATGACTCGGGTTTAAAACTCTTTGAGAACATGTGGAACATACCGTTCACGGCATGTTAGCATAAAAAAAAATACTTGGAACAACATTCTAAACACAGAATCTAGGCTACTATATCAGAGCGTGAGCATTCATAATAAAAACATTATTATAAAATATTTCAATACTACGATCATTTTAGGCAAAACCACAAAGTGCTTAGATTAAATGACAATCAAAAACTGGTTCATAAGAAATAAGATCTTCACTTCAGATTGCAGGCCAAAAATGGAATAAAAAAAGCATGTCTTCACACTTTCAGATTACAACTCTCGACCTCACAAACTCTCAGCGTCACAGCTGGAACCTTTTTACATTTCAAAACCTTCCTTTATAGAAAAATTTACATTCCAATAAAAGAAATCTCAAATCACCTTTTTGCCTGAATATCTGGAAAATGAGGGGCTGCTTGACACCTCGATTGCTATCTTGACATATTTGAATAGTAAATACTATGCCACCTGTGTTGTTAATTGCCTTCAACTTTGGGATAATTCGATTGCTTCTCTAGAATCTAGAAGTTGATCATTGATAGGCTCTTGATGTTATATTAATGCCTTAAAATCTGGAACTGAAAGGAATTGGATCCCAAAAAATCCTTATCAGAAAATCTTGAACAAATTCTTCGACAGCGGATTCTTCTCCCTCTGATCAGGAATTGCTGACATATAAGTTGTTTAGGATTTGGAGTTTTTCATTCTTCAAAACAAACACTTGTGTGTTTTTGTGCCAGTAGATGTTTTGGAATTGATAATTTGACTCGAGCTATTGTGCACAGATATTGGGCGATCATGCTGTAACTTTTAACATTTGGATGAGCGTTCCTTCACTTCAAATCCTGGATTATTTTCTTGCCAGCGTTTTCATTATTTCCATCATGCTAGCAAAATGACTGCTCGTCAAGTGGGGGAACTCCATGTTCATGATCTTCTAACAACACCCACATACCCTGCTTAGGCCAACTGAAAATATTCCCCATTTAATAGACTCATTCTTTACCTTTGCTATGCAACCAAAGGCCAATCTCACTAGCTTTACATCCTCTTCAACCTCTGAGAACTTCGGACAGGGAACTTGGCATTGAATTTTCACCACTTGGGCGTTTGGTCTCAACTGTGAAATTCGATAATATTTGAGCTCAGGCCGTTATGACAATAGGAATTTCAAAATTAATTTCTTTTACTGACTTCGAATTCAAATTTTGTTTACTGTACACTAAGCCTTTATGACAATAGGAATTTCAAAATATATGGGCATGCTTTAGCTCTCAGCGAGTAATTTCTTTTACTGACTTCGAATTCAAATTTTCTTTACTGTACACTAATAAACTCGAAACGAAATTTTGTTTACTGTACACCAATAAACTGGAATTGAAATTTTGTTTTACTATACACTAATAAGTAGAAAGATTGGTATTGGAAATACTTTCAATTAATGTTCCTTTCACATAACTAGTTGATTTACATTTAACACAGGTTGTTATGAATCCTCGTGTTAAATCTTTATTAAACCATACCATACGTTCAACTCCTTAATTGAAATAGTTGAATTGTAATTGTTACACTATATAGCTAAGTCCATGAAAATAATTACAATAATTTCTTTATAAAAAAAATAACGTTTAGCCACATTAAAAAAAAAAAACCCTTAAGTGTGATAGTTTAGTAATTTCATTTAGATTTTTAGCCACATTAAAAAGGAAACTTTTAAATATAATAGTTAAGTTATTATTGTTTATGGAACCATGAGTATTGTTGGTGGAACCATGAGCTCTATTTATGGAACCATGAGCATTATTGGTGGAACCATGAGTATTGTTGGTGGAACCATGAGCTATATTTATGGAACCATGAGCATTGTTGCTGGAACCATGAGCATTATTGGTGAAACCATGACCACTATTGGTGGAACCGTGAGCTCTATTTATGGAACCATGAGCATTGTGGGTGGAACCATGAGCTCCAGTTATGGAACTATGAACATTATTAGTGGAACCATGAGCATTGTTGGTGGAACCATGAGCTCTATTTATGGAACCATGAGCATTGTTGGTGGAACCATGAGCTCTATTTATGGAACCATGCGCATTGTTGGTGGAACCATGAGCATTTTTTGTGGAACCATGAGCTCTATTTATGGAACCATGAGAATTGTTGAGGGAACCATGAGATCTAGTTATGGAACCATGAACATTATTGGTGGAACTGTGAGATCTATTTATGGACCATGATCTCTATTTATGGAACCATGAGTAATGGCAAATGTGTTTGCGTATTTTCTAGGAAATCACAAATATTCCCATGAGTAATTCTCAATGTTCCACCAGTAATGCTCATGGTTCCACAAACAATGCTCATGGTTCCATAAACAGATCTCTTGGTTCCACCAATAGTTCTCAATGTTCAAATAAACATATATCTCGGTTCCACCAATAGGTCTCAATGTTCCACCAGTAATTCTCATGGTTCCATAAATGCGCATGCTTCCACCACCTGGAGACCATTTCTCATGGTTCCACCAACAACAATCATTGTTCCACAAACAATGCTCCTAGTTCCATAAACAGAGCTCTTGGTTCCACCAATAGTTCTCCATGTTCCACCAGTAATGCTCATGGTTCCATAAATAGATCTCATGGTTCCATAAACAAAGCTCTTGGTTCCACCAATAGTTCCTAATGTTCCACCAGTAATGCCCATGGTTCCACCAACAATGCTCATGGTTCCATAAATAGAGCTCATGGTTCCATAAACAGACCTCTTGGTTAGGCATGTTCTCAAACTCTGTAGGGATGCTCTCATTCAAGCGATTTCTGGATACATTTAGAAGGTTCAAATTGGACATTCTGGTGATTTCCAATGGGATGGGACTGCTGAACTTATTCTGGTTGAGATCAATGTTTATCAAAACTCTACAATTGCTAATTTCCCTAGGAATCATACCAAAAAACATGTTTTTACTTAAATCGACCCTAGAAATATCTCTCAGTCGACCAATCTCTGGAGGAACTTTACCTATTAATTTATTTTCATTAATCAGAAGTGTCTGCAAAGAAGATAATTTACCTAGTTAGGTCAATCATAAGTGTCTGAATTTTCATTAATCAGAAGTGTCCGCAAAGAAGATAATTTACCTAGTGTGCATGTGGATTGACGATTTGTTTGGAAATATAATCTCCTCATTCATAAAAAACCTCATAATCATATACCATAATAACATAATTATCGCTGCAACATGAAAATCAAATGCCATGGTAGAGAAAACAATAATTATTTTGGAAAACAATAGTCTCACATAATTGAATTGACAATAGTTTCTTTTGCTAAAAGCTACAGAAAACACAATTAAATATCAGATTCTTAATCAGAGGATAATGCAACCATTTTCCTTATAATTTTACAAGTAAAAATACATAAAGAAATCCATTACAAAACTTTTGGTTTCTGAATAGAGTCTAATATTCAACTTAAAATAAGACTCTGTGTAGCATTCATATGTATTTCTAGCCTATAATGTATCGAAATGGGATGAAAGCATTATCCTCTTCAATATCTCCATAAATCTCCCAATCTGAACCTCCTAACTTTGGCCTTCCAATGCCTTGACTCTACATCTTATCTTTACCTTTGTTTGGATTCCTAATCAAAGCCCCCGGTGTTGAAATCATAGTAGCATAATTCGGCCGTATTAGTACTTCATGTATGGAAATTCGGAAGTAGGTGTAATACAAATACAGAGTATTAGTGGACAATTAAATTTTGTTTAAAAAAAAAACTTTAACCTATTATTTAAACATTATAAAACAAACAAAAATACCATTCAATTTCATGCTTTCTTATCAAAATAACTATTAATGATTAGTTGTGGTCTCTCACACTTCCATATTCGAGGTTGTTAAGATTTTATATTTTTTTTTAATATATGTTAAATTTTAATATTTGGTGTGAATAACAACTGGTGGTGGTTAAATTGAATACCCTAGGGTACACACACGATAAATAAATGCTTAGGACAATTTGAAATGCATATAATGCACGTTGTTATGGTGATTATAATTGTGTTTTGTGATATTGTAATATTTATGGTATATTTGTGAATATTTCATTACAAATTTTATATAAAAAGTAACTTACTTCCGTATTTTATTCCTACTAGATATTTTCATTATGGATATTTTCAGTGTCAAATGTATCGGTATCCATATTCGTACTCAAATTATGCTACTATGGTTGAAATGTTATATTCAATTTAAATGTTTTTATCTATTTTCAACATTTTCATGTATGATTGTGGAGAGGAAAAAGTCAAAATTGATGCCAAGTAAGTAAAAAAAAAGTACCTAAATGAAATTTTCTCTCCCACACACACACACACACACATGTGTGTGTGTGTGTGTGTGTTGGGGGGGGGGGGGAGATATATATATATATAGTTGGGGGGGGGAGATATATAGATAGATAGATAGATAGATTCTCCTATTTTTATGGCTTTCCACTCATAACTTGAACTCTTATTCACTTATGTTCTCCTCCATTATGTTTGCTTGTAAAACTTTTACACAATCTTCTTCTAGTTGTTGGGGGGGGGGGAGATAGATAGATAGATAGATAGATTCTCCTATTTTTATGGCTTTCCACTCATAACTTGAACTCTTATTCACTTATGTTCTCCTCCATTATGTTTGCTTGTAAAACTTTTATACAATCTTCTTCTAGTTGTGGCTTCTACTAGAAGATGTTCCCAAATGGTATTTGGCTCCACTCCCTGAGATTAAGCTTCACATAATATTCCCATGAGAATCCATTAGAGGACATGTCTCATTCAAGTGTTGGGGATTCTTTGTTTCCTATATATGATAAGACACCAACCAACTCTACCAATGAACACATGGTTTAATTTGAACCTCTAGTTGGGATGCCTTTTCATCTTTCTTCTAAGCAAAGTTCTATGCTAGTATTTGATATGACACCAGAGGATGTACAAACAGTCTTTGATATGACATCACAGGATATAACCCAAAAAGATGTTATCCTATCTAATGGCATGGGCATAGAACTCAATGAATAAGTAACAATTGTTGTGAACAAAAGCATAACCATTGAACGAGCTAATTTCCATCTTTCCATAGATACACATCCAAAACACCCTCAAAGGGGGCGCAACACTTTTGTACTTTGAAACATATTTCTCTCTTCATCTAATTTGAAAATGGTATGTGAAAAATGCCCTTTAAAAAAAATTGAAATTTCCAAATTCAATTTCTTTAATGTCATAATTTTATCCAAATAGATTTTTTTTAAATAAATTAACCAAAGCATTTCATTCCAAAAACTTTTACTTTATGACTTACTTTTCTCAAAATTTAAAATTGAAAAAGATTACAAAAGAGTAACACTTTTAATAATTTAATAATTGGGCAAAAGTAAGTAGCTCACTTGGTGAGTGAATGAACCCAAGCTATAAAGTACAGGTCGGGGTGCGGTTCAATTCCCCTGTACTACAAAATATTTTGAAAAAATAAATTAATAATTCTTTAATCATGAAAAAGGATGGCAAGCAAAGTAGTCGTAATATATGTGTGGGGACTTTATCTTAATAGACGTCCATAAAGACCTAAATCCATCTCACAATATTTAATACGGTTTATTGAGTATAATCACTTATAAATACAAACATTTTAAAATCCATATCACAATATTTAATATGGGTTATTAAGTATAATCATTAAAAGTTGATTTTATCATAAAAAGAACTAATAAATTAATTAATATTATAAAAAACTATAAATTAAAAACATTGTAAAAAATTAAATTTAATACATTTTCCATGCAAAAGAAAAATATTAAAGATTTATATCAAAATTCAAATAGCGTGTGTAATAAGATAGTATATAAATACTTCAAACCTAAAAAAATTAGAAAAAAATCTCTTTGATATTTGAAATTATTATTACACAAAATATTAAAGCAAGTGAATTGATTTAATATCAATTTTTAAAGTACAATAAACCAAAGTTGATCTCGACAACATCATTCATAAAACAATTAAATATATAAAAAAAAAAACAAATTAAAAACATTATAAAAATTTAAAGTTAAATTTTCTTCCATCCATAAAAAAAAAATTGAAAATTCATATCCAATTTCAAATCATATTTAATTATAATAATATGTATGTGTAATAAGCAAATATTTCAAAACTACAAATATTTTACAAAAATATTTTTATCTTTAAAATTCTAATTAAACAAAATGTTAAAGAGAACTAATTAATTCAACTTAAAGTTCTATACGTCAAAGTTGATCACACCATTTTGGCCAATATTGGCAAAATTTTGCCCCTAAAAATTACCTTGCCAATGAATTCCCCTCCGAAGATAGAAAATTGATGGGCTCCTCTTACCAAAATTATCAAATTATTCACATTGCATTGGTTGCAACTTATTTGGGTGCACTATTGTAAAAGATTTTTTCATCCCCAATCATCATCCCTTATTTGAAGTTTTTTTTATATGAGTGTTTATTGGACCGCATTGGAGTTGTTCCATTTTACTTGGACTCACAACTTGTCTAAATGAGATCATCTTCAAATCCTACCTAGAGTTTGTGTTTATTATGGTTTTGTTCTTGGTTGAAAGGAATGTTGCAATGCTTTGTTAGTTGGATGATTTATTTCCAACTCTTGACAAGTTTATTACAAATTTTGAAAGTTTGTTTCCACATGATATGTAGCATGATTGAAATCCTCTTATTCCACAATGCATAACAAGTTAAAGTATTATACTTTCTAGTGTGTCACATTGACACTAAATTTTCCATCTTGCGCCAAAGTTTATTCCTTATATCAAGTGTGAATTTCAACTCGTCGTACTTTAAAAGGGTTTCATATTGCGATGTATCGGTCACCCAAAGAATTTATTCCTGCAATGTGTATATGATGTATCATAGACTTGAAAATTTGTGTCATTGTGATACATCGCAAGTTCCAAAATTTATTCCTTTGCAACACAACACCATGTCACTTAACTCTCTCGTTCCTTCCTCACAATTTAAAATATTTTTTCTTCACAATGTGTCAGTGAGTCCTAAAATTTGGTTTCTTGTGATACTCTCGGCCCCAACATGATCATTTTCTTATCACAAATCTGAATATTTGTATCAGGTGACATACCATGAATCACAAAGACCTTGGTCTAGCAAGTTGGTTCATTATAGATCTTGTGGGATCCCACACCCATGAAGGAAAAATATCTATGAATAAAACCTTATTAGGGCAAAGTTCATGTCAAGTATATTTCATATTGGGGCAGAGTTCCTATCGGTCAGAGTTCCTGTCAAGGAAATCTGGTCCCGAAAAGAACTTTACTTGATATGAACTCTTCCTCGATGGTAACTCTTCCCTAAGATGAACTTTGATCGACTAATAGGAACCTAACTAACTGTTGGTTGTGGAGCTAGATCTTCTAGTCTCATAGATGATATTGTATCAGCCGTGTTTGTACCCCAATTTTATATGATATGTAGGTGGATTGTACAGTCACCCCAGCAGGGGGGTGTGGGGGGGCATCGCCCCCCCACGGGGTTCCAGGGGGGATGGTTTTTGGGGTTGTTTTCACCAGTTGTTTTGTGAGCCCATGGTTTTGGGTATCCCGTGGTATTTTCCCATTGTATTTCCCTTATAAAATAAAGACATTGTAATACGACTAGGGATGATGATGTATTAGGTTTTATGCATTGTAAAGATCTCTGAGATCAGGAGAGAGACTGTGAAACAGAGAAGAGGAAGTGCAGGGGTTGTGCTGCAGGTTGTATCCCTTCACCTTGCTAGACGGTAATAATAATAAGGACTGGCAAATTCAGTGTGGACGTAGCCCAAGTTGGGTGAACCACGATATATCTGTGTCTCTCTTGTAATGTGTATGTGTGATTATATTTGAATTTATGTTTATTGTTATTGCTCTACGATCTTGTTTTTCTAACAATTGGTATCAGAGCCAAAGGTCTATTTGGCAGTTAAACCCACAGGAAGCTAGGGTTTCTGGTTCGAGTGGGAGCAATGGCAGAAGAAGGAAAGTTTAAGGTCGAGAAGTTCAACGGCCAAAACTTCGGGTTATGGAAGATGCAAATGGAGGACTATCTGTACCAGAAGGATCTATTCCTACCATTGGGAGGAAAAGCAAAGAATTCGACGGCTATGAAGGACGAAGAATGGGAGGTTCTTGATAGAAAGGCTCTGGGAACAATACGGTTGAGCCTGGCTTCGTCGGTGACTTTCAATATCTCAAAAGAAATAACAACAGAGGGTTTGATGAATGCATAGGGTAAGCTGTATGAAAAACCCTCGGCCTCCAACAAGGTATTTCTAATGAAGCGTTTATTTAATATGAAGATGTCTGAAGGTGGATCTGTTACTGATCATTTAAATGAGTTTAATACAGTTACAAATCAGCTAAGTTCTGTAAGTGTGAACTTTGATGATGAGGTTAGGGCTCTTCTAATCTTGTGTTCATTGCCAGAAAGCTGGAATAGCTTGGTAATGGCTGTAAGTAACTCTGTCTCTGGTTCAAACACCTTGAAATTTGATGATGTTATTGGTGTTATTCTTAGCGAGGAAATGCGAAGAAAAAGCACAGGTGAGACATCAAGTAATGCGTTGACCATGGAGAGCGGGGGAAGACAAAAGGAGAGAGGAAAGAGCCAAGGTAATCGTGGAAAGCCTAAAACGGGCAGATCCAAGTCCAGACTAGGAAAGATAGAGTGATGGAACTGTGGAAAGAAAGGACATCTGAAGAAAGACTGCAAATCTCTAAAGAAGAAAGGAGATGCACAGAAGGAAACTACCCAGGAAGAAAATGTAGCAGGTGATGTGTTACAAGATGATTTGATTCTTGCATTAGATAATACTAGTGATTATTGGGTAGTAGATTCAGGAGCTTCATTTCATGATACACCCCACAGGAAATACTTTCATGAGTATGTTCCTGGCGACTTTGGACATGTTTTATTGGGTGATGATGAGCCATGTAAAATTGTTGGAATGGGTAACGTATGGATAAAAGTTAAGAATGGAACTGATTGGTTGTTGAAAGAAGTTAGGCATATTCCTACTATGAAAAGAAATCTGATCTCTACAGGGCAGTTGGGAGATGGCGGCTGTCTATCTACGTTCGGAGAAAAGTGGTGGAAGATCACTAAAGGATCATTGGTGATAGAAAAATGAGACAGAGTAGGTACGTTGTATTTATGTCCTCATAATATTGACCATTCTATCTCTTTAGCTTCCACAGGAACAGATACAGCATTGTGGCATCATAGGCTTGGCCACATGAGTGAGAAGGGGATGTAGATTCTCCACTCAAGGAAGTTGCTGCCGGATTTGAAGCAGGTAAGTTTGGAATTCTGTGAAAACTGTGTTTATGGAAAACAGAAGAGAGTTAGATTTCTCAGGGTTGGGAAACAGAAGAAGAATGAAAAATTAGAGCTTGTGCATACAGATGTATGGGGACCGGCTCAAGTATAATCTCTTGGTGGCTCTCATTATTATGTTACATTTATTGATGATGCAACTAGAAAAACTTGGGTTTATTGCATTAGACAGAAATCTAATGTGTTTGCTACTTTTAAGAAGTGGAAAGCTTTGGTTGAGAATGAGACAGGAAAAAGATTGAAGTGTCTCAGATCTGATAATGGAGGTGAGTACCGCGGGAAGGAGTTTGATAGTTACTGTTCATACCATGGGATTTGTAGAGAGAAGACAGACCCAGGAACACCACAGGAAAATGGTGTGTCAGAAAGGATGAACAGAACGATCATGGAGCGTGCAAGGTGTATGAGACTGCATGCAGGGTTGCCCTTACAGTTTTGGGCGGATGCTATAAATACTGTTGTTTATTTAATAAACAGAGGACCTTCAAGTGCTTTAGATGGTGGTATTCTAGAGGAAGCATGGACAGATAAAAAGGTAAACTACTCATTTATGAGAACGTTTGGTTGTGAAGCATTTGTTCATATTGATAAATAAAATAGAACAAAGCTTGAAGCTAAATCCAAGAAATGTACCTTTATTGGATATGGGGTTGATGAATTTGGTTATCGTTTATGGGATTATGAAAATAACAAAATCATCAGGAGTAGAGATGTGATATTCAATGAAAAGGTCATGTATAAAGATCAGTTGCAGGGAAAGAAACAGGAAAAAGAAAACACAGAGTACATAGTGCTGGATGAAATTAAAGAAAATGAAGTTCCGAAGGTGTTAGAAAATCAAGAGCATCAGCAAGTACCTGAAACTCTTGCAACTGTAAGAAGATCTACCAGGTTAAGTAGACTCCCTGAACGATACTCTCCTTTAATGTATTATTTGTTGATGACTGATTCTGGTGAACTAGAATGTTATGAAGAAGCAATGCAGGTGGAAACTAGAAAGAAGTGGGAGCAAGGCATGAATGAGGAGATGGACTCATTGGTAGGAAATCAAACTTGGGATTTGGTTCAGTTGCTTGATGGTAAATGAGCATTGCAAAACAAATGGATTTACAGGTTGAAGGAAGAAGAAGGAGGTAAGAAGCGGTACAAGGCCATACTTGTTGTAAAGGGGTTTGCACAGAAGAAAGGTATAGATTTTGATGAAATATTTTCTCCTGTTGTTAAGATGACTTCAATTAGGACTATCTTAAGTCTAGTGGCGGTAGAAGATTTGCATCTTGAATAGTTAGATGTAAAAACAGCCTTCCTCCATGGGGATTTGGAGGAAGAAATATATATGCAGCAGCCACAAGGGTATGAGGTCAAAGGTAAGGAGGATCTCGTATGCAGGTTGAAAAAGAGCTTGTATGGCTTGAAGCAAGCTCCAAGGCAGTGGTATCTAAAGTTTGATAGGTTTATGACAGAACAAGGTTATAGTAGATGTCATTTTGACCACTGTGTTTATTTCAAGAAGCTAGACAATGGAAGATATATTATCTTGTTATTGTATGTGAATGACATGCTTGTTGCAGGGTCTGACATGCATGATATAAATGTACTCAAAAGGAAGCTAGCTAATTCATTTGCGATGAAGGATTTGGGTGTTGTAAAGCAAATCCTTGGTATGAGAATAACGAGAGACAGGAAAAATCGCAAATTGACATTGTCTCAAAGTGAGTACATACAAAAGGTGTTGGAGAGGTTCAGAATGCAGAATTTAAAACCTGTAAGTACACCTTTGGCTAGCCATTTCAGTCTAAGTAAGGAAATGTGTCCCAAGACACAAGAAGAGACAGATTACATGTCCAAGATTCCATATCAATCAACAGTTGGCAGCTTGATGTATGCCATGGTGTGCACAAGACCAGATATTGCACATGCAGTGGGAGTTGTGAGTAGATATATGAACAATCCAGGTAAAGAACATTGGAAGGCAGTACAGTGGATTCTCAGGTATTTGAGAGGTACTACCACTGAGGCATTATGTTTTGGAGGTTCAAACACTGTTCTACAGGGATATGTTGATGCAGATATGGCAGGTGACAAGGATAGCAGGAGGAGCACCACAGGGTATGTGTTTATTGTAGGTGGAACAACAGTAAGCTGGATTTCGAAACTACAGAAGGTTGTTGCACTTTCAACAACAGAAGCAGAGTATGTTGCCATTACAGAGGCTAGTAAAGAGATGATTTGGTTGCAGAGGTTTATGGAGGAAGTGGGTAAGAAGCAGAAGGATAGTAGATTGTATAGTGACATCCAGAGTGCCATTCACCTTGAAAAGAACTCAGCATTCCATTCCAGGACTAAACATATACATCTCAAGTACCATTTCATACGCTCTGTTCTGGAAGATGAATTGTTGAAGCTGGAAAAGATACATACTAGCCAGAATCCTGCAGACATGTTCACAAAGGTAGTGACCAGAGAGAAACTGAGTTCGTGCTCGGTTTTAGTTGGCCTTCTAGCATGAAGGTGAAGAGGAGAAATTTGCCAAGTCCAAGTCCAGCAAGTGCAGCAACGGTGGAGTTGTTGTGATCAGTCTCCAAGTGGGAGATTGTTGGTTGTGGAGCCAGATCTTCTAGTCTCATAGATGATATTGTATCAGCCATGTTTGTACCCCAGTTTTATATGATATGTAGGTGGACTGTACAGTCACCCCAGCGGGGGGGTGTAGGGGGCATCGCCCCCCACGGGATTCCAGGGGGGACCATCCCCCCTGGCTGGGGGGTCCGGGGGCCAGTGGTCCCCTGGCGAGCGTTCGGGGGCAGCGCCCTCGAGAAATAGGGGTTCGGGGGCAACGCCCTCGAAGAAAATTTTTGGGGCTATTTTCACCAGTTGTTTTGCAGGCCCATGGTTTTGGGTATCCCGTGGTATTTTCCCATTGTATTTCCCTTATAAAATAAAGACATTGTAATACGGATAGGGATGATGAAGTATTAGGTTTTATGCATTGTAAAGATCTCTGAGATCAGGAGAGAGATTGTGAAACAGAGAAGAGGAAGTGCAGCGGTTGTTCTGCAGATTGTATCCCTTCACCTTGCTGGACGGTAATAATAATAAGGAATGGAAAATTCAGTGTGGACGTAGCCCAAGTTGGGTGAACCACGATATATCTTTGTTTCTCTTGTAATGTGTATGTGTGATTATATTTGCATTTCTATTTATTGTTATTGCTCTGCGATCCTGTTTCTCTAACACTAACAAGGTAGGAACTTTGACCTAATAGGATCTCTGCTCAATAGGAACTCTTCCCCAACAGGAACGTTTCCTGATAGGAAATTTTCCCAACAAGAGCTATGCTCAACTAGAACTCTAGCCGATTGGAACTCTGCCCGATAGGAACATTGCCCCAATAGGAACTTTGCTCTGAGATGAACTCTACCTAAGAGGAACTCTTTTCAACCATAGTTCTTAGAGAATGGGAAATCTTAATAACAAGACAAAAGTATATATGGTCGAAAAGAGCTATGAATGATAGGAACAATACTAGACAATAAATATGACCAATAAGAACTATAATGAACATCAACTCTGCCTGATAACAACTACAACTGATAGAAACTTTGACTAGGAAACTATGAGCAACAGGAACCGTGCTCGAATAGAACTTTGCTTGATAGGAAATTTTCCCCAATAGGGACTCTACCCCGATATGAACTTTACCTGACCAGAACTCTTCCTTACAAGAAAAATATACCGAAATAGAACTTTTCCTTATAAGAACTACGAACGAGAAGACGGTCATTTTGCCCCGGTAGGAACTATACTTGGCATGAAATCTGCCTTGACAACAAATCTACCTGATATGAACTCTGACTCGATAAGAACTCTAGCCTGATATGGACTACGATCAATCAATAAGAATCTAACTAACAAGGTAGGAACTCTGTCCCAATAGGATCTTTACCTGATACGAACTCTTCCCTAACAAGAACCTTGCCCGATAGGAACTCTACCCCTATAGGAACTCTGTCGGATAGGAAATTTTCCTCAATAGGAACTATGCACTGATATGAACTCTACTCGAGATGAAATATTCACAATAAGAAAACTCTACTGTAATAGAACTTTTCCTTATAGGAACTATGACCGACAAGACAAAAACTCTGCCCTGATAGGATCTCTATCCAACAGGAACTCTGCCCTGACAGGAACTCTTCCCTGACAAGATCTCTATCCAACAGGAACTCTTCCCTAATATGAAATCCGCCTCGACATGATCTCTGCCCGACAAGAACTCTGCTCGATAGGAACTGTACCTGGCATGAACTCTTCCTCGACAAAAAATCTCCCCCGATATGAACTACAACCGACCAATAGGAACCTAACTAACAAGGAAAGAACTCAGCTCGACATAAAATTTTCCATATTGTCACCATTCCTATCGGTCATTATTCCTATTGGTCATATTTACTATTATCAGTTGTGGTTCCTATCAGAAAAATTTCTATTTGGGAATAGCTCTTATCGATCATAATTTCCTCGTTAAAGTTTCTATTTCATTTTTGAGACTTTTTCTCTAGTAGTATTGCTAATATTTCAACAATTTTACATTTATCTTTCATAAAGTTTCTCTTCTTTTAGACCTAACCATTTGTTTTAGCAATTTAGTTTTGTTTTATTTTCATTCTGTCGACTAACATATTTGAAAAACATTAAAAAAAAAAATTAAATAAGTTTAAAATGCATCGAAGCTAGTATGTGGTAATTTCACTTGATCCAAGAACCTCCTTTTTCTACTCTACCCTTTCCAACCTATAAATAAGAAGGAAAAGGAAAAGAGGAATTAATTAGTGCCTATATATACCTTGGTGAGAATTCACATTCCTCTATGTTCTTGCACACACAACACCTTTTTATATATCTATACTTAACCCTACCCTAATACCCAAAGTTTCAAAGAAGGAGAAAAATGAACTCATCACCTTCATTCTTTCCTCACTTTATCACTATTAACCATTGTAGCGCATGGCTCATGCAAAATTATTTTAAATTTTAAAAGCTTTTATGTAAATACTACATGTGTACCATTTGGGAGATGTACACTATTGTAAACCTTGAAATTGAAGGCTAACAATGTTTATGACGTAGAATCAATTCAATAATTTTTTTATCATGTAAAACATGAATTAATGTAGACTTACGATCTCCATATTTACAAAGAAATTTCCTAACTAGGACATTTCACTAAGGAACTCTAATTGATGAATGAAGAATGGAGGAACTTTGCTCGATGTGAGCTATGAATAGAAGAAAATCTACCTAACATGAATTGTAGGAACTCTTACCGATGGGAACTCTACTCGACAGGAACTTTGTTGTCTTTTCGGTCGTAGTTCCTATAAGTAAAAGTTATATTTTGATAAAATTTTCTTGTTGGGAAGAGTTCCCGTCATTTAAAGTTAATATCAGGGCAGAGCTCCTATCAGGAAAGAGTTCCTGTCGGGCAAAGTTCTTGTCAGGGCAAAGTTCCTGTTGGACAGATATCATGTCAAGGGATATTTCATGCCTTGTTAGTTAGGTTCATATTGGACGGTCATAGTTCATATCAAGCCATAGCTTCTATCAGGGCATAGTCCATGTCGTTGCAAAGTTCCCGTCGAGGAAAAGTTCCTATCTTGTCGGTCGTAGTTCCTAAGGAAAAGTTTTATTTCTATATAGTTTTCTTGTTGGGCAAAGTTTCTGTCGAATAGAGTTCATATAGGGGTAGAGTTCCTATTGGGGCAAATTTCATTTCAGGCAAATTTCTTATCAAGGCAGAGTTCCTGTCAGGCAGAGATCCTATTGGGGAATAGTTCCTGTCAGGGAAGAGTTTCTACCTTATTTGCTAGGTTCCTATTGGTTATTCATAGTTCATATTGGGCAAGAGTTCCTATCTCCCTTGAGTCCTATAGCTGTCGAAACTATGGTAAAATTCAAATTATGTTGTTTTAGATATTATTTCCTAAAATTTCTAGAGTTTTGTGATTATTTTTAAATAAAGATCTCATTTAGTTTTCAGTTATTTTATGAATTTACAAGGCATAGTTCTTGTTGGGGAGAATTCCTGTCAGGGTATAGTTCTTGTCAAGGAAGATTCCATGTCTTGTTATTTAGTGTTCCTATTGGTCACATTTACTATTTTCACTCGTAGTTCCTATTAGGAAAAGTTCTATTTGGGCAGAGTTCCTACCGCACATAGTTTCCTCGTTAAAGTTCCTATTAGGCGCATTTGATGTTCATCATAGTTCTTGTCAAACATTGTTCCTATCAGTCATATTTATTGTTCGATATTGTTCCTATAAGTCATTTCTCTTGTCGACCATAGTTCCTGGAGACTTTGGTCTTGTTAGTTAGATTTCGAGAGATTTCTTGATAGGGAAAAGTTCCTATCATAGCATAGTAAGAAAAATAATACAATAATAATAGAAAATGAAGTGTAAGAAAAATAATGCAATAAAGCAATTAACAACATAAATCATAAATCATGCACAATCTTGGCACTATGATTTATCTTGGAAAACCCATTATAATGGAGTCAATTAAGCCATTTTATAGGCTTCATCATATGCGTTACCATGGGAAAATACCATGTCCTACTCTATACCATAACCCATAAACCACTTAAGGTTTTGACCTAAACAAGGCTAGCTTAACCACTTATTGATCAAGTCAAGATTAACCTAACATTCCCCCCTTTAAACTTGACTTGGGATAACACCTGCTCCCCACATAGCTTATTATCAAGGTATCTGGTAATCCAACATGCCCCGCTCAAATCTATCACCTAGGTGAAGCAAGGGTTATAGAGAAAGACATTGTGGATGCATAAGTGTAATATCATATTTACTATATGGTGAAAGATATTTAATGATGTAAACTTGCCTTTTGAGGTGGGGTTGAAATGATTAGTTGTTCTTCTGTCTAGAGTTAGTATGCTCTAATAAGGTTTAGAGTAAGGACATTCATGTTGTTGATAGAAAGTTCGAATGTTTCCCACTTATAATTGTTTCCTAGATTAATTTTTATGACCCTTCTTACTTTTTTTGACATTATAGAAGACATGATTATTTGCACTAAACCTTTAGAATCAAGAACATAATAAATTTCAATGTACACTAGCCAAATGAGATTTAGTTTAAAAATCAACTAAGGTCATAATGAGTTTCAAAATAACTCAACTAGAGAGGTGATCTCTAATTTTAATAAGATGTTAAAAGGCCATCATCAACAATAGCAATGGATCTTGGGAACCTCAGTTGTATTGTCTAAGATCAACCATAATAAGGGACTTTGTGCTTTTTTCATGTAGGAAAACATATGAAAGGTACCCAAACACCCAACTCAATGATTGTCACAAGGGAGATCGATGGTTCTCATGTTTCTATAATTCTTCAAGCAAGATTCATGATCAAGTATAGAGCTTGTGCCAAAGTTGTGTAAATCTTCAACAAATAAAGGGCTGGTGCAAGGTAATGATACCCAATTATGACACTTTAGTTGCCATGACATTCTGGAAAAACATAAATATTATCATTAAAATGAATTATTAGAGGTACCTGCAAAATTTTTTTGGATTAGGTGTAAACATACGAAACGTAGAAAAACGGATGACCTTCTAGAATATATAACTTTTATTTATGGAAAAGTTGTATAACCACCCCAAAATGTCATTATTCGAAGATTGGTATGTTATTTTTTTCTCAAACATAATGCACATGTTTTTGTTGAACCACCCGTTTGCTATGTAAATTTTCAATTTACAAGAAAAAAAATATGTAGAGGCATAGGAAATAGAAGAATATTGTGTGGGGCTATTTTTCCAAAATTTTAAAAGTCAATTTTATATTTTTTTTAAATTACCGAAGTCAGTGAAGCCCTAAAACGACATGGTCATTTGTTGAGCCACCATATCATGGTCTAAAAATAATCAAAATATTTTTATTTTTTTTAGGTTGTAGGTATTTTTGTGCTCTTGTGCGTGTTCTCTTCCGTTTTCGAAATAGGTAAGCCAATCAAAAGTTATAGGCCAAATAAACGACCTATTTTTTTTACAAATTTGACATGAGTGCAGTTAAAAATGAATTAAAAATAGAAAACAACAACAGATCTATTCAAAAATTATATATTTAGAATCTGCACACAAAGCTCGACAAGCATGTGCAATTTCATCTGCAATGCACTCGTGGAGCTTGTGTGGAACTAGTTGTGATAAAATGAAAGTTACAGCATTTGATGTTTTTTGCCATAAATCAGGCATTAATCAGACCGAGCCTCAAGGTGCAATCCGAAGCTAATTCCAAGCCTGTAAGGGCACCAAAAACAATTTGAATTCAAGCACGCGTGCGCGCAACTACGCACATGCGCAAACACGCACATGCGTGACTAACAGCGCGCACGCGTTAATAATAGCGCGCACGCGTCTTTGCACGTACACGCTATTTTATGCCATTGTATGGTTTATTTAATTTCCTTTGTCAAGGGGATACATGAAGTTGATGAAGATGTGATGATGAAGAAGATGACGATGATGGAGATGTTGATGAGGAAGGGGGAGATGACAATGATGTTGATGATGATGATGAGATGATGGTGATGGTGATGGTGATGGTGATGATGATGAAGATTTTGATGATGATGACAATGTGATGACAATGTGATGAAGATGACGATGAGGATGATGATGATGATGATGATGATGGTGATGAGGATGATGGTGGTGAGGATGATGATCATGATGGTGATGAAGATGATCATGATCATGATGAATATGATCATCATCATCATCATCATCATCATCATCACCATCACCATCATCATCAACATCTTCATCATCATTGTCATCTCCCCCTTCCTCATCAACATCTCCACCATCGTCATCTTCTTCATCATCACAACCTTCATCATCATCATCATAATCATCTTCATCACCATCGTCATCAACATCAACATCTTCATCTCCATCATCATCATCTTCTTCATCCTCATCACCATCATCATCGTCATCTTCGTCATCATCATCATCGTCATCATCGACACCATCATCATCATCATCCTTCTTCCTCATCTTCATCAACATCTAGGTCATCATCTTCATCGTCAACGTCATCATCATCATCATTATCATCCTCATCATCAACATTGATGGTGATGATGATGAAGATGATGATGATGATGAGTACGATGATCATCAGCATCATGATAATCTTCATCATCGTACTCATATTCATCATAATCCACCATCATCATCATCATCATCCACCACCACCATCATCATCATCATCATAATCTTCATCATCACCCTCTTCCTCATCATCATCATTGACAACATCTTCGTCGTCATCATCAATGATGATGATGACGATACGAAGATGATGATGATGATGATGATGATGATGATGAAGATGGTGATGACGAGTATGATGAGGATGATGAAGATGACGAAGACAATGATCATCGTGACCATGATCAAATGATGATGATGATGGTGGTGAGGATGATGAAGATGGTGATGATGATGACTAGTGAAGATGATGATGACGGATATGATGATTTTGATGATGATGATGATCATATTCATCATCATCATCATCATCTTCATCATCGTACTCATATTCATCATCATCTACCACCATCATCGTCATCATCATATCATCATCATCATCATCATCATCCTCATCCTCACAATGATGATGATGATGATGATGATGATGATGATGATGATGATGATGATAATGGTGTTGATGATGATGAAGATGATGATAATGATGAGGATGATGTGCTGCATATTTGTCATCATCTTCATCATTATCATCATCATCATCATCTCCATTAGTCATCATCATCATCTTCATCATCGTCATCGTCGTCATCATCATCATCATCATCATCGTCGTCATCATCATCATGCTCATGCTCGTCCTCACAATGATGATGACGACGATGATGATGAAGATGATGATGACGATCATGTTGTGGTTCATGTTGTGGATGATGATGAAGATGATGATGATATATTTCATATTCGCCATCATCTTCATCATCAACATCATCATCATTATCATCATCATCATCTCCATTAGTCATCATCGTCATCATCATCATCATCAACATCATCGTCATCACCATCTTCGTCATCATCATGATCTTCATCATCATCATTATCATGACGAAGATGATGATGATGATTATGATGATGACGATGAAGATGGTGATGATGATGATGATGACGATGATGACTCATGGAGATGATGATGATGTTGATGATGAAGTTGATGATGAATATGTAGCACATCATCGTCGTCATCATCAGCATCTTCATCATCATCAACACCATGATGATGATGATGATGATGATGAAGATGGCAATGACGACTCTGATGAGGATGATGAAGATGATGATTATGATGACGAATACAATGATCATCGTGACCATGATCATATGATGATGATGATGATGATGGTGAGGATGATTAAGATGGATATGATGATGAAATCATCATCATCGTACTCATATTCATCATCATCCACCACCATCATCATCATCATCATCATCATCCTCGTCCTCACAATGATAATGATGATGGTGATGATGATGATCATGTTGTTGATGATGAAGAAGATGATGATGATGATGAGGATGATGTGATGCATAATTGTAATCATCTTCATCATCATCATCTCCATTAGTCATCATCATCATCACCATCTTCATCATCATCATCGTCATCATCATCATCATCATCATCATCATCATGACGAAGATCATGATGATGATGATGATGATGATGATGATGATGATGATGATGATAAGGATGATGGTGATGACGAGTATGATGAGGATGATGAAGATGACTATCATCATCATCATCATCATCATATGATCATCATCTTCATCATCCTCATCATCATCCACGTCCTCACAATGATGATGATGATGATGATGATGAGGAAGTTGATGATGATGATGATGAAGATGTTGATGATTTGTTGCATATTCCTCGTCATCTTCATCATCATCATCATCACCGTCATCATCATCATCGTACTCATATTCATCATCATCCACCACCATCACCATCATCATCATCATGACGAAAACGATGATGATGATGATGTGCTGCATATTCGTCATCATCTCCAACAACATATTCGTCATCATCGTCATCATCTTCATCATCATCATCATCATCATCATCATCATCCTCATGCTCGTCCTCACAATGATGATGATGACGATGATGATGAAGATGATGATGATGATCATGTTGTGGATGATGATGTGTTGCATATTCGCCATCATCTTCATCATCAACATCATAATCATCATTATCATCATCATCATCATCTCCATTAGTCATAATCATCATCATCAACACCATCATCATCATCACCGTCTTCATCATCATCATCATCACCATCTTCATCATCATCATGATCTTCATCATCATCATCATCATCATCATGACAAAGATGATGATGATGATGATGATGATGACGATGAAGATGGTGATGATGATGATGACGATGAAGATGGTGATGATGATAATGATGATGACTACTGGAGATGATGATGAAGATGATGACGAATATGCTGCACGTCATCCTCATCATCATCATCACCGTGATGATGATGATGATGATGATGATGAAGATGGCTATGACGAGTATGATGAGGATGATGAAGATGCCGATTATGATGACGAAGACAATGATCATCGTGACCATGATCATATGATGATGATGATGATGGTGAGGATGATGAAGATGGCGATGATGATGACTAATGAACATGATGATGACAAATATGATGATTTTGATGATGATTATCATATTCGTCATCATCATCATTATCGTACTCATATTCATCATCATCCACCACCACCATCATCATCATCATCATCATCCTCGTCCTCACAATGATGATGATGATGATGAAGATGATGACGATGATGATGGTGATGATGATGATCATGTTGTTGATGATGATGAAGATGATGATGAGGATGATGAGGATGATGTGCTGCATATTTGTCATCATCTTCATCGTCAACATCATCATCATATCCATTAGTCATCATCATCATCATCATATTCATCATCATCGTTGTCATCATCATCATCATCATCATCATCATCATCATCTACATGCTCGTCCTCACAATGATGATGATGACGATGATGATGAAGATGATCATGATCATGATCATGTTGTGGATCATGTTGTGGACGATGATGAAGATGATGATGATGTGCTGCATATTCGTCATCATCTTCATCATCAACATCATCATCATCATCATCATCGTCATCATCATTAGTCATCATCATCATCATTATCACCATCTTTGTTTCCATCATCATCATCATCACCATCTTCATCATCATCATGATCTTCATCATCATCATCATCATCATCATCATGACGAAGATGATGATGATGATGATGATGATGATGATGATGATGATGATGAAGATGGTGATGATGATGATGACTAATGGAGATGATGATGATGTTGATGATGAAGATGATGACGAATATGCTGCACATCATCCTCATCATCATCATCATCTTCATCATCATCATCACTTCGATGATGGTGATGATGAAGATGGATATGACAAGTATGATGAGGATGATGAAGATGTCGATTATGATGACGAAGACAATGATCATCGTGACCATGATCATATGATGATGATGATGATGGTGAGGATGATGAAGATGGTGATGAGGATGATGATGACTAATGAAGATGATGACAATGAATATAATGATTTTGATGATCATGATCATCTTCATCATCATCCTCAACATCTTCATCATCGTACTCATATTCATCATCATCCACCACCACCATCATCATCATCATCATCATCATCCTCGTCCTCACAATGATGATTATGATGATGATGATGATGACGACGACGATGAAGATGATGATGATGATCATGTTGTTGATGATGAGGATGATGTGTTGCATATTCTTCATCATCTTCATCATCAACATCACTATCATCATCATCATCATCTCCATTAGTCATCATCATCATCACCATCTTCATCATCATCATCATCTTCATCATCATCATCATCAGATCATCATGACGAAGATCATGATGATGATGATGATAATGATGATGATGATGATAAGGATGATAGTGATGATGAGTATGATGAGGATGATGAATATGACTATTATGATTACTGTCATCATCATCATCAGCATCATATGATCGTCATCTTCATCATCCTCATCATCATCCGCGTCCTCACAATGATGAGGAGGAGGAGGAGGAGGAGGAAGTTGATGATGATGATCATGTTGATGATGATGATGAAGATGATGATGATGTGCTGCATATTCCTCCCCATCATCATCATCATCATCTCCAAATTAGTCATCATCATCATCGTACTCATATTGATCATCATCCACCACCACCACCACCATCATCATCATCATCATCATCATCATATCATCACAACGAAGACTATGATGATGATGATGATGTGCTACATATTCGTCATCATCTCCAACAACATATTCGTCATCGGCATCGGCATCGTCATCGGCATCGTCATCATCATCGTCATCATCATCATGAAGACGATGATGATGATGATGATGATACGAAGATGATGATGAAGATATCAATGATGGTGATGATTATGAGGAAGATGGCGATGACGAGTATGATGACGAAGACGAAGATGAATACTATGATGATGAAGACAGTGATGATCATGACCATGATCATATGATGATGACGATGATGATGATGATGAAGAAGAAGATGTTGATGATGGTGACTAATGAAGATGATGATGAAGAATATGATGATTTTGATGATGATCATATCCGTCGTCATCATCACCTTCATCATCGTACTCATATTCATCATCATCCACCATCGTCGTCATCATCATCATCATCATCCTCGTCCTCACAATGATGATGATGATGATGATGAAGTTGATGATGATGATCATGGTGTTGATGATGATGAAGATGATCACCATCATCATCATTATCATCGCTATATACATCATCACTTTATACAACATTAATATATCTACTATGTATTTAATTATTCTTGATGTAATACATATGTTTCTAATTGAAAATTAAATTAATGTTTTGAAATCAAAATACACAAATTTGTAAATATACCTTTAAACCCCTAAACACCTAGAAGCACTTAAATGCACTTAGGGATTATGGGTTAGAAGAGGTCCTAAAGGCCTTTATGGGGGAGGGGCTCTTTATGGGGAAGGGCTCTAGGAATAACCCGACACATTTATATCTATTGGGCAATAAATACAGTGAACATTACCCACCAAACATTACAACGTTCAGCAAGGACGCGCACGCGCCTCTAGCGCACATGCGCATCTGGCGCGTGCACATCCCTGTTGAACATAAAATTTAGAAAATCACCCACGTTCTTTCTCCTGCATTTTTTTCCTCCTTCATCGCGTTCTCTTTGCTGGTTTCACGAACAGTACGACAAGCACTTACATGGTAGATTGAATTCATACACCATTTGGTGCTTCCTTCACCATTTTGATAAAATACACAACATTTGGGGCTCTATTTGGCTCTTTGTATTGAATACACACCTATTGGGCTCTATTTGGATCAATTGAGTGAATACACAATAGTTAGACTCTATTTGGCACCTTGGATTGAATTCTCATGCTACTTGGACACACATGAAGTCTTCTTACATATAGTGGACACATCAAAAGAGCATTTGACATTTGAAGCAAAGAGAAATCATAATCCTTGAGGTATGGTGATAATTTTATCTTGTTAAATGTAATTTAGTCTTCATTCACTTGTTTGAATGGCATCTATTTTGGTTTTTCCTCATGAATTGTATGATAGATCTATTTTAGTCTTCTTAATCTTCAACATAGAGAATAAAAACATCTTACCAAAAAAAAACTACAACATGCACCAAGCAATGCTTTCAACCTTTCATGAAGATAATAAAAAAAAATTACTTGCACCACCACCAATAACATTTCAAAATCACATTCCTCCATCTAGTATACAAACATTTGTTGAATTCCTCATGGTTTCACTACAACAACTCACACAAACACCTAAACAATTGAAAGTTCTTAGTCTTTTGGGGCTATTTTCCCTCATCCATACCATGAAAATGAAGTGATATGAGCTTCTCCTTTGTAGGGAATTTTCTCCTACTAACATCCCATACCACCATCCAATACCATCCTACTGAGTTCCTAGAGGTGATGTTGTAACTTTATATGTAGGGCATTCCCAATAGCTTTTAAGATTATATGAAAACATTCTCACTAGATGTTGTTGTACATAATCAATTGCTACATCGAGCTTTAATAATCATGCACATCGAGTTTTAATATCTTGTTTGTTGTTCATTCTTGCAGGGGTCATATTTTCGTTTTTCCAAAATACGCATTGAATATGGGAAACAGACATAATAATAAAAGAAATTCTAGAAGGACGCAACCGCCCCCTGAAAAGACCCATGAGATAAGAGAAAATGCCAGGTTGTACATGCAAAACCGTAGAAATCAAAATGTTAGTGCCTTAGATCCATCAACAAGAAATGACGAAGTGGTTGAATTCAATCAAATCTTTCCTGATGTCGAGTATGAAGGGATGGATGTTGAACAAGTTCTTAACTGGCAACCACCCCAAGAAGAGCACCCACCTAGCGAACACACTCCATTGCAGGACCAATTTGTGAACGAAGGGCCACAACAAACCGTTGACGAGACTCGTACTTCCTTGCCGACTCCCTTCCCTCGACTATCAACCGGACGACGAAGAATTCCGAGACGTATTCATGTGGATGAAAGTTCATTTTCAGGACTTGAAGGTAAGATGCCCAAACGCACTATTGATTTCCATTGTAACAAGATAATCAAAGATTTTTTTGAATCCAAAATCGATGCAGCAAAATGTCAATTGTTTCTTGCTTTGTTAAAATCACATTGTCTAGCTCATGTTAGGAGAATTTTGGGCATAAAGGTAGTTAGAAGTTCAGAGACCAACAATCATGTTGTTAGAAATCTACAATCTGCATTTAATTTGATTGGAAAAACTTCTCGTACAAAATATTATAATGCGGCCTGTCGTGTATTGTCGGAATCAATTGTAGACAAATCCACAAGGCAACGCCGCCTACTATCACACACATGTAAAATATTTAAAGTAGATAGAAAGACTCTTCAAAATTATTCTGCCATTAGAGAAAAACTTGAGACCCCAGGCCAAAAATATTGTTGGGCCTTTGTTGGTAGGTTACCTCGTTCAGACATGAAGCTCATTGATGTTGTTAAAGAACTAGTGCAAAAGTTTTGGCATGATAACACTAGACCATCATCGAATCAAAGAGATGTTTTAAAGTTGAGAAAAGGTGTTAGGGGGGGTGAACCCCATGTCAAGCACTTCCTTGACACAACACAAATAGAACTCTATGAGAGGTTCAAGAATGACCACACATAATTGAACTTGGGCCAAAGGTCCTTCGAAAAATGCAAACCCTGGTATGTTAGAATTTGCATTGATCGCAATACATGTTGTAGATACCATGTAGAATTTGAGTACTATTATGATACATATAGACATATATTTTTTGGTTTGCATACTAACATTATCGAGGATTGCCCTTCGTTACAACCACCGAATGCATACAGAGAATTTATACATAGCATACTGTGTCAAAGGCCTGAAGGACAAAAATATTATAAAAGATCATGTTGATATGGGACACTTTCCAATTGCAGTGGATTTGCATTAATGAGCCGCTGCATCCACGCAATCGCAGAGCACGAATTTGGGAGGATGTCAGTAGAAATGCAAAACTTCCAGTACATAACATATCAAGTAGAAAGTTTGAAGGAAAGCAAAAAAATTGCATTGGTGAAGTCACAGGTAATCTAAGTTTGCATGCTTTCATCCTGTACATGTTGAATTTGTACATATATATTCAGATTGAAAATGTAATGTTGTATTAATGCCCTTGGTTTTGTGGCACCAGGTACAAATTTGCAAATTCATGAAGGAATTCTACCAAAAGACCGAGCATTATGTATAGCACGTCCATGTAGCACGATGGAAGGATGAACAGTACAAACAGTGCAGAGACACCTTTCCCAAGGGCACAATATTGTCGGTTGTGGACTTTGTAGAAAACTACACCCTACAGCCACAGAATGAGATTCAAATTCAATACTACCATTCAAACCAAGTTAGCATAATGGTCCATATCACGTACAGGCACGCGCCAGAGAGCAGCAACGACATGAGGATAATATTGAAAGAGACCAACTTCTACATCAGTGACGACAGGTGCCATGACCTGCATTATGTGTAGCATTGCTTCAAAATTTTCTATGATCATCTAAAGGAGAGAGGTATACAGATGGATCAGCATTGGATATGGTCAGATGGTTGTGCAAGCCAGTTTAAAAATGCACGTGTTTTCCAGTGGTTGAGTATTTTGCACAAGACTTATGATGTGCTGCATGCATGGAACTATTTTGAGACCAGGCATGGAAATGGAGAGCATGACGGGGCTGGAGCATGTCTCAAAACTTCCCTACGAAGGGAGGAGATGAGGTGCATTGGAGGCCCTCATATTCGGAATGTTGAATCCATAGTTCGATGGTGCAAAGAAAAAATGTCAGATCGAACCACGGAGCAACACATACCAACAGGTAGAGGACATGTTGTCAGAAATTTCTGGAATGTAGTTGATATAGATCGATTGCGTTCTTATAGTTGTAGTACTGTGCAAGGCACTCGTGGATTTCATTCGGTTCAAAGCTCAAACAACCCCTTATTTGAAATATGGACACAAAAACTTGCTTGCTTTTGTGGGTCTTGCAGCAGTTGTGAGTGGGATGAGTGTTAATCAATGGATTGGGTTGATGAATGGGATCATGTATCACTTACAGTGGACCCACGTGTAGTTGCTGAAACAATCCAGTTAGAGGAAGGCCAATCCTCTATTTCGAATGAATATGATCATATATCTGATCTTGTACAGCCAGGAAAACATTTCTGCATGCATATCCTGGTTCCCTCCTTGTTTTTGTAATTATCCAAGTTATCAAACCACTACTTGTTGGAATATGACCTTAAAATTCATTTTTGCAGGACACATCTACGCAGTTGTCGCCCCGACAGACAGTGCAATTGGGACGAATTATTGGTTGGTGCGATGCATCCAGGGGAAGCAAACCCTCCTTGTATCATTAATGGATAGGGAAGGCATTACCTTTCCGACTGGCTCGATGGTTGTTTAGGGGGAATATCTTATAGTGGATGGAAAGGGACCAAAGATCAATGGATACACATACACAGATTATAGACCAGGGTCGCGGGTGTATCACTTTACGCACTTGATCGTGGGTACAAACATCCAACTGCAAACAATGTCAACGAAGTCATCAAACAAGGTGCGCTACTTACTACCTCATGTGGAGCATGAGAGGTTGTTCAAGACAATAAAAAACTGAGAGGATCCAGAAGGCCTAATTGACTGAGGGACATAGTATAGCCATGTGATTGTTTATTCATGCACGGTTAATGTTATTCATGTTAGATAGTTTATTTGATATTGTTATCTTATATCGTTTATTTGATGTCTGAGTTATGATTAAGTTATGATTTATAGCTATGTGATTGTTTATTCATGCATGATTAACCCTAGAAGCACTAATATAACCCTACAAACGTAATCTAGCCCTAGAAATGCTAAAAAGCTAAACTAACCCTAGAAACACTAATCTAACCCTTAGAAACTAATCTAGAATCCTAGAAACATAATCTAGCCCTAGAAATCCTAGAAAGCTAAACTAACCCTAGAAACACTAATCTAACCCTCAGAAACTAATCTAGAATCCTAGAAACCTAATGTAGCCCTATTAACCTATTCTAGCCCTAGAATCCGTGACACACCACACGTACCCTCAACAGGGGGTATTTGGACTCCAAGTGGGATAGGATCACTATTAGAAGGGTTTGTCATGTCTTGCAAGTACACCACTAGAGAAATCAACTTATAAAATCCAAGTCTACATGTCTATCTTGGAATTTTGATCCTCAAACCCTAGGTCTTACCAAGATGCCTGCAACACCCAAATCAGGATATTGCCCCCATTTTCTCTACCAATCTCTCCATTCGGATCTTTAGGAATTGTTTCAATATTGGTCTAGTACTTGGATGAATATGAGGATCATTTGGGAGCTATGATTGAGAAGCACTAACATGTTCATCATTGTCACCTAATGGTTGGAAATGTACTTGAGGGAGGATTTAGACCTACCTCACCCATGTTAATGCTTGAGTTTTTGGAGGTCCCTCATCACCATCTCTATCATCATCACCATCTTCGTCATCACCATCTCCATCATCATCACCATCTTCGTCATCATCATCACCATCTTCATCATCATTGTCATATGTAGGTCCCTCACACGTCCCTCATCACCATGTCCATCATCATCACCATGATCTTGATCACCATCAGCATCACCATCATCATCAACATCTTCATCATCATCACCATCATCATCATCACCACCACAAGTGTATGGAGGATGATTTTCCAAAGTTGACCCCCGTGTGCAAAAATTGCACACTCCCTCACTGAGCAAAACCCTAGTTTCCAAGATGGACGTACAAGATGACACCGGGGCCACCAGACCAGACAGGAAGGGCACCCCTAGCACTATCCCGGCGCCTTGAATCCAACGGATTTGACGGTTCATCGATCCGAGCCATGGTCTTCATTATATGGCTCGTTCCGTCTCGCATCCAAAAGGCCTTCAGGGACACCTGCTAGATACCTACCGGTGGCATAGAACTCCAACTGTGCAACAAAACCAGGTTCTGGGGAGTCATGCAAGTGTGACTAGGCAGGTTCCGACCGGGAATGCTAGCCACAAGTGCCCGGTGGATGATTTTCCAAAGTTGACCCCCGTGTGCAAAAATTGCACACTCCCTCACTGAGCAAAACCTTAGTTTCCAAGATGGACGTACAAGATGACACCGAGGCCACCAGACCAGAGGGGAGGGGAACCCCTAGCACTATCCCGGCATCCTAAACCCAACGGATTCGACGGTTCATCGATTTGAGCCCTATGGATCGTTCCATCTCACATCCAAAAGGCCTTCAGGGACACCTGATGGATACCTACCAGGGGCATAGAACTCCAACCGTGCAACCAAACTAGGTTCTGGGGAGTCATACAAGTGTGTCTAGGTAGGTTCTGGCCAGGAATGCTAGCCAGAAGTGCTCGGTGGATGATTTTCCAAAGTTGACCCCCGTGTGCAAAAATTGAACACTCCCTCACTGAGCAAAACCCTAGTTTCCAAGATGGACGTACAAGATGACACCAGTGCCACCGGACCGGAGGGGAGGGGCACCCCTAGCACTATCCCGGCGTCCTGAATCCAACGGAGTCGACGGTTCATCGATCTGATCCATGGTCTTCATTCTATGGCTCGTTCCATATCGCATCCAAAAGGCCTTCAGGGACACCTGCTAGATACCTGCCGAGGGTGCCCGACTAGAATCCTTCATTGTGTTACATTAACCTTTTGTTCAGCATTTCGTACTCTGATAAGTGGTAATTCACCTCTATCATCGAAAACTTGGGTCTATAGGAACCTTCCCTTTCATATTCCTCATTATCCACAACTAACACAAGTTAGAGATGCCATTCAAACCCAATTGAAAGCTAAGGAAGTGGTTTTATGTGACGTCATCTTTGGGAATAAGCATTTATGTAAACCAACAAAAGCTCGAACAATAGTCCCTGTTTTTAAACACATTATGGAGAAAGCAAGAGGACAAGTTCATCAAAGCGACTTCATTCATCTGTATTCTCGTAATGTACACATAGTCCATCCTTATCTTGATAAACAAGAGTTTTATAATAGCTTGAACTTTTTGGGAGTGGTTATCTCCCTGTATTCGGTTGTCTGATTGGTTGACAAGCTTGCCTGAAAATCTGTACTTTGAAGTTCTTTGTTTTATTGCTGAAAATTGGAAGGGATTTTTAGGTCACCTGCAAAACGCTCCTTTGTTGAAATATGTAAGTTCTTCCAACAACATAGATTTGGCTAGTGTATTTGTTGGTTGTGGAGCCTGATCTCTAGATTCAGAGATATTAGTATTCAGCCGTGTCCGTACCCCAAGTTTGGTTATGATCCCGGCACGACCCTAAGGGGGTCCGGGGGAGTGTCCACACCCCCGACTGGGGGGGGCGCAGGGGTAGTGCCCTCGAGAAAGGGGGTTTGGGGGAAACGCTTTCGAGAAAATGGGGGTTCGGGGGCATAGCCTCCGAGAAAAATTTTTGGGGTTTTTTTCGCCACCAGTTTTCGGGCCCATGGTTTTGGGTAACCCGTGGTATTTTCCTATTGTATTTCCCTTATAAAAGAAATACATTGTAACACAGCAAGGGTTAATGATGTATTAGGTTTTATGCATTGTAAATATCTCTGAGATCTGTGAAGAGAGATTGTGAGACAGTGAAGAGGAAGTGCAGCGGTTGTGCTGCAGGCTGTATCCCTTCACTTTGCTGGACAGAATAATAATAAGGACTGGAAACTTCAGTGTGGACGTAGCCCAAGTTGGGGTGAACCGCGATACATCTGTGTCTCTCTTGTAATGTGTATGTGATTATATTTGCATTTATGTTTATTGTTATTGCTCTGCGATCCTATTTTTCTAACAATTGGTATCAGAGCCAAAGGTCTATTTGGTAGATAAACCCGTAGGAAGCTAGGGTTTCTGGTTCGAGTGGGAGCAATGGCGGAAGAAGGAAAGTTTAAGGTCGAGAAGTTTAATGGCAAAAACCTCCAGTTATGGAAGATGAAAATGGAGGACTATCTGTACTAGAAGGATCTATTCCTACCGTTGGGAGGAAGAGAAAAGCAGTCGGCAGCCATGAAGGACGAAGAATGGGAGGTTCTTGACAGAAAGGCTCTGGGAACAATACGGCTGAGCCTGGCTTCATCGGTGGCTTTCAATATCTCAAAAGAAACGACAATGGAGGGTTTGATGAGCGCACTGGGTAAGCTATATGAAAAACCCTCGACCTCCAACAAGGTATTTCTAATGAAGCGTTTATTTAATATGAAGATGTCTGAAGGTGGATCTGTTACTGATCATTTAAATGAGTTTAATACGGTTACAAATCAGCTAAGTTCTGTAAGTGTGAACTTTGATGATGAGGTTAGGGCTCTTCTAATCTTATGTTCATTGCCAGAAAGCTGGAATAGCTTGGTCATGGATATAAGTAACTCTGTCTCTGGTTCAAACACCTTGAAATTTGATGATGTTATTGGAGTTATTCTTAGCGAGGAAATGAGAAGAAAAAGCACAGATGAGACATCAGGTAATGCGTTGACCATGGAGAGCAGGGGAAGACAAAAGGAGAGAGGAAAGAGCCAAGGTAATTGTGGCAAGTCTAAAATGGGCAGATCCAAGTCCAGACTGGGAAAAATAGAGTGTTGGAACTGTGGAAAGAAAGGACATCTGAAGAAAGACTGCAGATCTCTAAAAAAGAAAGGATATGCACAGAAGGAAACTGCCCAGGAAGCAAATGTAGTAGGTGATGTGTTACAAGATGCTTTGATTCTTGCATTAGATAATACTAGTGATTATTGGGTAGTAGATTTAGGAGCTTCATGTCATGCTTCACCCCATAGAAAATACTTTCATGAGTATGTTCCTAGCGATTTTGGACATGTTTTATTGGGTGATGATGAGCCATGTAAAATTGTTGGAATGGGTAAGGTATGGATAAAAGTTAAGAATGGAACTGACTAGCTATTGAAAGATGTTAGGCATATTCCTACTATGAAAAGAAATCTGATCTCAACAGGGTAGTTGAGAGATGGTGGCTATCTATATACATTTGGAGAAAAGTGGTGGAAGATCAATAAAGGATCAATGGTGATGGCAAAAGGAGACAGGATAGGTACGTTGTATTTATGTCCTCATAATACTGACCACTCTATCTCTTTAGCTTCCACAGGAATAGATACAGCATTGTGGCATCATAGGCTTGGCCACATGAGTGAGAAGGGGATGCAGATTCTCCACTCAAGGAAGTTACTGCCAGATTTGAAGCAGGTAAGTTTGGAATTCTGTGAAAACTGTGTTTATGGAAAACAGAAGAGAGCCAGATTTCTTAGGGTTGGGAAACAGAAGAAGAATGAAAAGTTAGAGCTAGTGCATACAGATGTATGGGGACCAGCTCAAGTACAATCTCTTGGTGGATCTCATTATTATGTTACATTTATTGATGATGCAACTAGGAAAACTTGGGTTTATTGCATTAGACAGAAATCTGATGTGTTTGCTACCTTTAAGAAGTGGAAAGCTTTGGTTGAGAATGAGACAGGGAAAAGGTTGAAGTGTCTCAAATATGATAATGGAGGTGAGTACTGCGACAAGGAGTTTGATAGTTAATGTTCATACCATGGGATTCATAGAGAGAAGACAGTCCCAGGAACAGCACAAGAAAATGGTGTGTCAGAAAGGATGAACAGAATGATCATGGAGCGTGCAAGGTATATGAGACTACATGTAGGGTTGCCCTTATAGTTTTGGGCAGATGCTGTAAATACTGTTGTTTATTTAATAAATAGAGGACCTTCAGGTGCTTTGGATGGTGGTATTCCAGAGGAGGTATGGACAGATAAAAAAGTAAACTACTCATTTCTGAGAACATTTGGTTGTGAAGCATTTGTCCATATTGATAAAGAAAATAGAACAAAGCTTGAAGCTAAATCCAAGAAATGTACCTTTATTGGATATGGGGTTGATGAATTTGGTTATCGCTTATGGGATTATGAAAATAACAAAATCATCAGGAGTAGAGATGTGATATTCAATGAAAAGGTCATGTATAAATATCAGTTGTAGGGAAAGAAACAGGAAAAGGAAACCACGGAGTACACAATACTTGATGAAATTCAAGAAAATGAAGTCCCAAAGGTGCCAAAAACTCAAGAACAACAGCAAGTACCTGAAACTCCTGCAACTACAAGAAATCTACCAGGTTAAGTAGACTCCCTGAACGATACTCTCCTTCAATGTATTATTTGTTGATAACTGATGCTGGTGAACCAGAATGTTATGAAGAAGCAATGCAGGTGGAAACTAGAAAGAAGTGGGAGCAAGGCATGAATGAGGAGATGGACTCATTGGTAGGAAACCAGACATGGGATTTGGTCTAGTTTCCTGCTGGTAAAAGAGCATTGCAGAACAAATGGATTTACAGGTTGAAGGAAGAAGAAGGAGGTAAGAAGCGGTACAAGACCAAACTTGTTGTAAAGGGGTTTGCACAGAAGAAAGGTATTGATTTTGATGAAATATTTTCTCCTGTTGTTAAGATGTCTTCAATTAAGACTATCTTAAGTCTAGTGGCGGTAGAAGATTTGCATTTTGAACAGTTAGATGTAAAAACAGCCTTTCTCCATGGGGATTTGGAGGAAGAGATTTATATGCAGCAGCCACAAGGGTATGAGGTCAAAGGTAAGGAGAACTTGGTATGCAGGTTGAAAAAGAGTTTGTATGGCTTGAAGCAAGCTCCAAGGCAGTGGTATTTAAAATTTGATAGGTTTATGACAGAACAAGGTTATAGTAGATGTCATTCCTACCACTGTGTTTATTTCAAGAAGCTAGACAATGAAAGATATATTATCTTGTTATTGTATGTGGATGACATGCTTGTTGCAGGGTCTAACATGCAGGATATAAATGTACTCAAAAGGAAGCTAGCTAATTCATTTGCGATGAAGGATTTGGGTGCTGCAAAGCAAATCCTTGGCATGAGAATAACAAGAGATAGGAAAAATCGCAAATTGACATTGTCTCAGGGTGAGTATATACAAAAGGTGTTGGAGAGGTTTAGAATGCAGAATGCAAAACCAGTTAGTACACCTTTGGCCAGCCATTTCAGTCTAAGTAAGGAAATGTTTCCCAAGACACGGGAAGAGACAGATTACATGTCCAAGATTCCCTATCAATCAACAATTGGTAGCTTGATGTATGCCATGGTGTGCACAAGACCAGATATTGCACAAGCAATTGGAGTTGTGAGCAGATATATGAACAATCTAGGTAAAGAACATTAGAAGGCAGTATAGTGGATTCTCAGGTATTTGAGAGGTACTACCACTCAGGCATTATGTTTTGGAGGTTTAGACATTGTTCTACAGGGATATGTTGATGCAGATATGGAAGGTGATAAGGATAGCATAAGGAGCACCATAGGGTATATGTTTGCTGTAGGTGGAACAGCAGTAAGTTGGATTTTTAAACTGCAGAAAGTTGTTGCACTTTTAACAACAGAAGCAGAGTATGTTGTTGTTACAGAGGCTAGTAAAGAGATGATTTGGTTGCAGAGGTTTATGGAGGAATTGGGTAAGAAGCAGAAGGATAGCAGGTTGTATAGTGACAACCAGAGTGCCATTCATCTTGCAAAGAACTCAACATTCCATTCCAGGACTAAACATATACAGCTCAAGTACCATTTCATATGCTCTATTCTGGAAGATGAACTGTTGAAGCTGAAAAAGATACACACTAGCCAGAACCTTGTAGACATGTTCACAAAGGTAGTGACCAGAGAGAAACTGAGTTCTTGCTCGGTTTCAGTTGGCCTTATAGCATGAAGGTGAAGAGTAGAAAGTTGCCAAGTCCAAGTCCAGCAAGTGCAACAACGATGGAGTTGTTGTGATCAGTCTCCAAGTGGGAGATGGTTGGTTGTGGAGCCTGATCTCCAAATTCAGAGATATTAGTATTCAGCCGTGTCCGTACCCCAGGTTTGGTTATTATCTCAGCACTACCCTAAGGGGGTCTGGGGGAGTGTCCAAACCCTCGGTTGGGGGGGCGCGCAGCGGGCCCTTGTCGAGGGTTTGGAGGAAGCGCCCCCGAGAAAGGGGTTTTGGGGGCAACGCCCCTAAGTTACGGGGGCAGAGCCCTCGAGAAGGGGATTCGGGGGCTTAGCCCCCAAGGAAAATTTTTGGAGCTGTTTTCGCCACCAGTTTTCGGGCTCATGGTTTTGGGTAACCCGTGGTATTTTCCCATTGTATTTCCCTTATAAAAGAAATACATTGTAACACGGCTAGGGTTAATGATGTATTAGGTTTTATGCATTGTAAAGATCTTTGAGATCTGTGAAGAGAGACTGTGAGATAGTGAAGAGTAAGTGCAGCGGTTGTGCTGCAGGTTGTATCCCTTCACTTTGCTAGACGGAATAATAATAAGGACTGGCAACTTCAATGTGGACGTAGCCCAAGTTGGGGTGAACCACGATATATCTGTGTCTCTCTTGTAATGTGTGTGTGATTATATTTGCATTTTTGTTTATTGTTATTGCTCTGCGATCCTATTTTTCTAACAGTATCAAATGTTGTTTCCCACACTAAAATTTATCTTTTGTTGAAGGAGTCGCACATATTGTGGCTAACCAAATGGTCTAGGGAGCTTGGAAGTTCCACCAAATATTATTCCATGCCTGAATCTACCCAGAAGGCAATTATTAATTTAGATCCTTGAGAATGCCTAAATCTACCCAGAAGGAAATTATAAATTTAGACCCTCAAGAAGGTGATAAACTGTATGAGTGGTTGAATCGGTATCCTAATATTACAGAGCTTTCTATCTCAAAGTTTGTTGAGTGGATCCTGGATGTAGTATCAGACTCAACAGACAGTAAACTTGTTATCACCACTAGAATGGCCCCAGGGTGCCTGACTAGAATGCTCGTAGCGCCCAAACCATGTCTCGGTTCGTGAATCCGTCAACTCCGGTGGTCTGGGATGCCGGGTTTCAGCTAAGGCCCCCCCCACAGCGTGCCTTGAAGGCCCGGAGGCAGTGCCAATGGGCCATCTTCGGAGCTAGGATTTTGCTCAGTGATGGCCATTCCAAATTCGCTAAAGGGGTGCATTTCTCGTCCAGAGGCTCCGAGGCATGCGTTCCCACCGTGGATAGGTCAACAATGGCCACATCAACCTATGGGAACCATTGGAATCCAAGTCCGCTCACCGGTTTGGGTTCCATGGCCCTAGGGAAAATCCCCAAAGTGTCCCTCAATGGCCATCATTGAGCAAAACCCTAGATCCGGAGATGGCCAATTGGCACCGCTTCCGAGTCTTCAAGGCATGTTGTGGGGGGTCCCCTAGCTGAAACCCGGCGTCCCGGACCCACCGCAATCGACGGATTCACGAACCGAGCCACGGTTTGGGCGCTATGGGCATTCTAGTCGGGCACCCTGAGGCCATTCAGGGACACTTTGGGGATTTGCCCCGGGGCCACGAAACCCAAACCGGTAAGCGGACTTGGATTCCGTCATCTCCCATAGGTCCACGTGGCCATTGTCAAGCTGTCCACGGTGGTCACGCATGCCCATTGGCCTCTAGACAAGAAATGCACCCCTTTAGCGAATTTGGAATGGCCATCACTAAGCAAAACCCTAGCTCCAGATATGGCTCATTGGCACCGCTTCGGGGCCTTCAAGGCACGCTATGGGGGGTCCCCTAGCTGAAACCCGGAATCGACGAATTCGCAAACCGAGCCATGGTTCGGGCGCTACGGGCATTCTAGTCGGGCACCCCCGGCAAGTATCAAGCAGGTGTCCCTGAAGGCCTTTTGAATGCGAGACGGAATGAGCCATAGAATGAAGATCATGGCTCGGATCGACGAACCATCAACTCCATTTGATTCAGGATGTCGGGATAGTGCTAGGGGTGCCTCTCCCCTCCAGTCCAGTGGCCCCAGTGTCATCTTGTACGTCCATCTTAGAAACTAGGGTTTTGCTCAGTTCTTTTCGATGCGAGATGGAACGAGCCATAGTATGAATACCATGGCTCGGATTGACGAACTGTCGGCTCTGTTGGATTCAGGACACCGGGATAGTGCTAGGGGTTCCCCTCCCCTCTGGTCCAGTGACCCCGATGTCATCTTTTACGTCCATCTTGGAAACTAGGGTTTTGCTCAGTGAGGGAGTGTGCAATTTTTGCACACGGGGGTCAACTTTGGAAAATCATCCATCGGGCACTTGTGGTGATGATGATGATGATGGTGATGATGATGATGGTGATGGTGATGCTGATGAATATCATGGTGATGATGATGGACACGGTGATGAGGGAAGTACAAATGACAGTGATGATGATGAAGAAGATGGTGATGATGATGGAGATGGTGATGGTGATGATGAAGATGGTGATGGTTCTGTCTCGCATCCAAAAGATGGAGATGGTGATGGTGATGATGATGAAGATGGTGACGTTGATGATGATGGTGATGGTGGTGAAGTTGATGGTGATGGTGATGGTGATGATGAAGATGGTGATGGTTCTGTCTCACATCCAAAAGATGGAGATGGTGATGATGATGAAGATGGTGATTATGATGAAGATGGTGACATTGATGATGATGGTGATGGTGGTGAAGTTGATGGTCATGGTGATGGTGATGATGATGAAGATGGTGATTATGATGAAGATGGTGATGTTGATGATGATGGTGATGGTGGTGAAGTTGATGGTCATGGTGATGGTGATGATGATGAATATGGTGATGATGATGAAGGCGTTGATGATGATGGCGATGGTGATGAAGACGATGACAATGATGATGAAGATGATGATGATGATGGACATGGTGATGAGGGACCCACAGATGACCATGATGATGAAGATGGTGATGATGATGGTGATGGTGGTGAGGTTGATGGTGATGGTGATGGTGATGGTGATGGTGATGGTGATGATGGAGATGGTGATGGTTCCATCTCATATCCAAACGATGGAGATGGTGATGATGATGAAGATGGTGATGATGACGAAGATGGTGATGATGATGACGATGCTGATGGTGGTGAGGTTGATGGTGATGGTGATGGTGATGATGGAGATGGTGATGGTTCCGTCTTGCATCCAAAATATGGAGATGGTGATGATGATGAAGATGGTGATGATGATGAAGATGGTGACGTTGATGAAGATGGTGACGTTGATGATGATGGTGATGGTGGTGAAGTTGATGGTCATGGTGATGGTGATGATGATGAAGATGGTGATGATGATGAAGGCGTTGATGATGATGGCGATGGTGATGAAGATGATGAAGATGGTGATGGTGATGGACATGGTGATGAGGGACATACAGATGACAATGATGATGAAGATGGTGATGATGATGACGATGGTGGTGAAGTTGCTGGTGATGATGGAGATGGTGATGGTTCTATCTCACATCCAAAAGATGGAGATGGTGATGATGACGAAGATGGTGATGATGACGAAGATGGTGATGATGATGAAGATGGTGACGTTGATGATGATGGTGATGGTGGTGAGGTTGATGGTGATGGTGATGGTGATGATGAAGATGGTGATGGTTCCATCTCGCATCCAAAAGATGGAGATGGTGATGATGATGAAGATGGTGATGGTTCTGTCTCACATCCAAAAGATGGATGGTGATGATGATGAAGATGGTGATGATGATGATGATGAAGATGGTGACGTTGATGATGATGGTGATGGTGGTGAAGTTGATGGTCATGGTGATGGTGATGATGATGAAGATGGTGATGATGATGAAGGCGTTGATGATGATGGTGATGGTGATGAAGATGATGATGAAGATAATGAAGGCATTGGGGAATTTATTTATATCCAATGTATTTGACTCTAAGAACCTCTCATGTGTGATTATAAAAAAATCAAGATTCCCTCAACCCCAAAACATGCCCTCTCAAAGAATTTTTTATCTTTGAGTGTGGTATGGGTGCCAACATGAGGTTTTGTCTACTAAGGATGGATCTTGGCGTCTTGACCATGGTTGGGGTGATGACAATGAGGTTCATATGACTCCAATGAATCTTCCATGGATCATGGGGTAAAATGATCTCTCAAGTATTATTGCATGTGGACTTGCACGTACCAAGCTACAAAAAATCTTTCACATGAGTGGATTTGTCTATGTGAATAGATAAGTGAAAATCTTTTAGCAACAAGACCTATCAATTTTAACTTGGAAGTATGGGAAATGTTCAAAGTGGGATTGAGAGGCTTGATGGTGATTGTAGTAATGGGCATGGTATTGGTGAGAATGATGTCATGATAGTGGAATTAAACATTAAGATGGTGACCCTAGAGCTTGGATCCTAGCCTAGAAACACGAGAGCCTAGCCTAAAAACCCTAGTTGGTATCGTAAACCCTAGTTTGTATTCTAATCACAATGAAACCCTATTATGTAGCCTAAGATATAGCCCTAAATTATAATACATGTAAAGATTAAATCATTTTCATTGTACATATATATTCATGTGCATACATTTGAATCCAAATCACTATACACATGTATTCATAGTTTCTCATCTATATAGCAAGGATGCATACAACTAGAAAATCATTGTACCTAGCACCGGATACCTAATTTAGAAACGTAATGGTTTGAAATTGGTTGTACCATGAATATTTTTATATGGTGGATATGCACACCTATGGAAACCTTATCAATGGATGGAAAACCTAATATTATCATAACATTAGTAAAGCTTACTCCAACATGTAGTAATGCTTACATGTTCTAGTCTTGATGGCGCACTAATGGATGCATGCAACTTGATGAGGGTGTATTTGTGACTCCATTGATGTAATGCACTTGTCCTAAATGTATTTAACAAGTGTCTTAGTGTCCAATAGATGAATTATGGTGTCCTAATACCCCTCTATCCCTTCCAGACAAAATTCGACAACATTTGGGGTATTGGGGTAACAAGTTGGTGTGTTGAGGTGGATATAGCCTCAAAAATACACCTCATAGTAGTCATTTATTGTAATGCCTACTATACATGTGGTTAAGTCAACGTGTCTACATAAAATTAGATTGCTATCACATAATGATAAATTAAGGAAGTCCTAATTGTAAATGGTAGTGGATGTGATGGTCATCAAATCAAAGGTGGCTATATCTGTGAGTGAGAATTAATGAGCTAGCTATACATCGTGCTCAAGGTTGTCATATTTGTATGGTAACAATTGATTAAGAAATGATTCCATAACTTGGTTATTAATTTGTTGCATGATCTTAAGTGGAAAAAATGGTCAAAATAAATACTAGTGACGACATTTCATTATGTAGAGTATGGACATTTTGGATCTCATTATGTAGAGCTATTAAAAATCATGTTGGATCTCATTTTAACCTTTTGACGACAATGGACATTTTCTATTTTTAAGTATTCTTTTCCTAGTACTCAAGTTCCTAATATATATCTTATGTGCCATGAGGTGTGATTTGTCCATCCATTTATTCCGTTTGTTTTTAGATTAATTCTCACACATGATTTTGTTTGAGTTAGCCTATGTTTACAATGTTTTCTTAACATAGATACCATTAGAAGCTTTTAAATGTGGAAAGATAAACCAAGCTTAACTATGATATCCAACTTATCTTCTAAGACCTAGGTAAAACCCAAATTTACACAACATCACATCATGATACACACAACATGAGACAACCACATTAGACAACGAGATATATAATTCACATAACTGAAAATCCATGTACATCGAGGCTACAAAACTCATCCAAACATATACAATTTCTGGCGAATAGTGGAACATGGTTCCCAATGTATGTACAATGGAAAATCATGCCCTACACAAAATGCGACAACTCATGCCATAGATACAAAATACATGGCAACTTGTGCTGTAGATACAAAGTACATCAAAACTGGTGCACAAAAGTGCCACATCATGGCTAATGTACATGACACATGGTGTGTCAAGCATTGTGACCACCGTCGTCACTCCTGGGCGCAGATCCATAGTCGATCTTCCTACTCTTCGAGCTACCAGTGCCTCGGGTCTTGCTCCGTCTAGGAGTAGACCGTCTCTCCGAGCTCTGTAACAAATGATATAGGATACCGTCATTTTCAAGCATTTGGAACATTTACCACATTTATAAAACAAATGTAGAATTCGAATCTTAAATAAATCACCTCTGACATGAGTGGGAAACATTGGAGAGGTGTCCTGGATCTACGGAGCCTCTCAGCAATTCCAACCTACAACATTTACAACAATAATTTCATTGAAAAGTCATAATTGCTTAAATTAATTTTTGTTAATGCATCAAAATATTTCCATAAATTAGCTTGATTCTCACCGTGAAAACCTCCGATGATGGACATGGATGGGATTCTGGGCTAGCAGGTGGAGTAGATGTCCGGACAACCAGCTCCGATGCAGTGATGGGGGGGGAGCAGATGTAGTGGCAGCCACTACATGTGCAACCACTGGAGATACTGATGAGGGTATTGGAAGAGTAGATGCCACAATTGTGGCAGGAAGTGGGGATGATATGGTGGGACAACACACGGTGGTATGGAGTGGAGGAGGACCATGTGGATGATGAACCCCTGCCAGTTGTAGGATAGAGGGTATTGAACGAAAAGGGCTAGGGGGGATGTTAAGGGATGGTGCATGGAAGGGAAGTCCTGCATGGAGGGAGGAGGATGGACAAATGGGAGGTTGTGGACGAAGAGGGGAGGGTGGAAGGAAGGGGGGGCATGGATGAATGGGGGAGGAGGGATAGACATGGGGGCATGGATAAATTGGGGAGGATGTATGGACATGGGGGGGGGTGAGTGGGGGAGGATGGATGGAGGGGGGAGTATGGCCAGAGATGGGGGGGCTGGATGGAAGGGAGGGGGTGGATGTGGGGAGGGGTCTAGATGGAAGCGAGGGAGGGGAATCATGGGAGAGGGTGGATACATAGGACTAAAATGGGGAGACGTGGCTGCTGGTGGAACCTACATATACATTTGTAATATCACAATTTAGTAAAAAAAATAAATAAATAAACCATAGTAAGTCGTAACAAATCAAATTAAAAGCATGCTTATAACTACACATTGAACAAAACAAACGTGACTGAAGTTTACGGCGCGAGCTAGGGTTTCTGGTGCTTTTGCAGGTGGTTGATTTGACGGCAGATATGGAAAAATCAATGGGGGGGAGTCCTACGGCATCCCAATGCTCTTCTCAATTAGATTTTCAAGTAGGAGGGATCCAGGTCCTAGTAGATGGCTTGGATGGTGTGGGGAAAAAAGTGCAGGAGATGGGATCTGGTTTTTCTCAGGTGGGTGGTAAGCTGGGTCAATGCATACCCAACGTTGCGATAATCCCTTTGATGGTTATCATATCCAACACGTTGAGAGATAGGATTCAGAAGATGCAGGACCACACCCTCATCAGGAAATTTGTTGGGGTTTTACCCTCTGAAAAGTCCCTGATCTGGATTAACTCCACATGGAAACCTAAAGAGCACTATGACCTCCAGCTTGGTTCAAAGGGTTTCTTCACGATAAATTTTATCAACCTGGATGATCGCAATAGGATTCTTGATGGCGGACCTTACTTCTTTTACTCTGCTGGTCTGTTTTTACGGCCATGGAAAGAAAAGTTCTGCCCCGAGAAGGAAGATATGAAGATAGCCCCGGTGTGGATCAGGCTTTACTCCCTACCTTCGGTATACTGGGAGACAGAGATCCTTGAAGACATAGGGAACAATTTGGGCACCTTTGTTAAAATATCTGAACAAATGAAGGCTCATAGATACACAGCTTATGCCCCGATCTGTGTCTATATGGATCTCTCAAGAGAACTTTCGGAGGGTATTAAAATGATGTGGGAGGATGAGGAATGGGTTCAAACCCTAGATTACGAACAAATCCCTTTCAGATGTCGCAGATGCCATAAGCATGGCCATTTATTCAGGGAATTCCCTTTAAACAACCCTAAGCCACTACCGAAGATGACTGAGGCGGTTGAGGATCCGAGCTTTACCAAAGTGCAGACCAGAAAATGGGGTGGAAGAAAACAGGGATCTCTAGAAGTTGCCAAGAAGACTTTAACGACTAACTCTTTTGAAGCTCTAAGTGAACAAGTAGAGGATAAGGGTTTGGAGCAAATCACGACCTTTCAAGACAATCAAACCCAGGCGAAGAGGGTCGTCTCCTCTGATCCTGATGGGGTGCCTGTCAATGAAAAAATCTTGGCGGTTATTGGTGATATTATGGACGAAGAAACTGAAGAGATGGACATAGGGGAGCTAGATCTTGATGGGATTGAACAAGCATGTGATGACCCTAAAACTAGTTATGTCCCTCAGGATCAGGTAATATTACTAAAGGAGGCCATTCTTAAAGCTAGGGAGCCTAAGAGACTTGGAATTAGCCCTGGATCTCAGAAGGATTGTAAAAGGAAGCATGAGGAGAACTCCAAAAATCTAGGTTGGAAATCTAATCAGAAAAGAATTGCTGCTGCGGGACTAAAGTTGGTAGAATCAGGCCAATACCTTACTATTAGGGCGGCCCTAGGTCTGTAATTCTATCCCTTTCCTTTTTAATGAAGATTGTATCCTGGAATATACGTGGGCTCAATGGCCAACAGAAATCTAGAACTCTGAGGAAGAAGATCAAGGAATCTAATCCTGCAGTTGTTTTTCTTCAAGAGACAAAGTGTTCGAGTGATAAGTTGTTGGAAAAAAGTAAGAAGATTTGGAGAAACTGTGAAGCAGTTGGGATCGATGCAAATGGCATTGTGGGTGGGATAGGCATTCTGTGGGACCCAAACAAAGTAAGTCTTTCTGTTTTTTTTGGAAACCATAGTTTCCTTTCTGCTAGGTTCCAGGTTGTTGGGTTTAGGGTTTCGGGGTTTCTTTCTGATGTCTATGGCCCCCACTCCCTTGGATCAAAATCCTCCTTTCTGGATTCTATTTGCTAGCTGAAAGAGTGGTCTGGAGGAGAGCATTGGATAATTGGTGGGGATTTTAACCTTATATCCTCTCTTGATGAAAATAAAGGGGGTAGGAGGCGTCTGGATGATCAATGTATCCGGCTCAGGGATATAATAGAACAACTGAATCTAGTTGATATTGTCTCGGGGAATGGAAAATTTACTTGGAACAACAAGAGGCAGGGAGACCGCCACATTGCCTCTCGTCTTGATTGATTTCTGGTCTCAGAATCAGTGATGGATTCTGGAAGTGAGATTGCTTCATCCGTTCTTCCGGCCTCGGGTTCAGGCCATTGGCCCATAGACCTTTGGTGGAGCGGCTTGGGCTCTCAATTAAAAAAACCCTTTCGTTTTGAAAATTTTTGGTTAAGCCACCCGGATTTCAAGGACAAAGTCTCTCAATGGTGGGGGGAAATGGATCCGGGAGAAGGCCACAGTATGTACAATTTCCAGCATAAACTGAAAGCCCTAAAAACCAAAATCAAGAAGTGGAATAAGGAAGAGTTTGGGAATATCTTCGAGGACAAGAAAGCCCTTGAAGCACGTAGGGAGGAGATCCTAAAGATAGGAATGCTTGAAGGCTACACTCCTGAACTCTAAAAGGAGGAAATCTTGGTCCACAATAAAATCCTGGAGAGGGATAAATAGGAAGAGATTCTATGGACACAGAAGGCGAGAGTGAAGTGGTTGCAGGATGGGGAACGTAATACAAAGTTCTTCCATCGTTCTATTATTCAACATCGTCAGTAGAGTAGAATTCTCAAACTTAAGAACAGGGAAGGGAATTTTTTGGAAACCAAGGAGATTGAAGGGGAACTGAGTCACTTCTTCCAAGATATTATGAATGAAAATGTAGCAGAAAGGAAAAGATACATTGAGTTAATCACCAACAATATTCCATCCCTCGTTACTTTGGAGCAGAATGATCTCCTTTTAAGACCTGTCACCATGGAAGAGGTTGAGGAAGCGGTATTTAAGATGGATGATGGTAAATCCCCAGGGCCCAATGGCTTCACTACAAATTTTTTTCATCACTTCTGGGATCTGGTGAAGTCGGAGGTTTGGAAAATTGTTGAGTCTTCCCATTGCTCTGGAAAGATCCTTCCAGCGTTTAATGCTACCTTCCTTACCCTTATCCCTAAGACTGAGGGAGATGATTCTCCCGACAAGTTTAGACCCATCGCCCTATGAAATGTCATTTACAAGATTGTTACGAAGGTCATTGCTAATCGCCTAAAAACAATCCTGCCTACCATCATTTCGCCTGAACAGTCAGGGTTCGTTGAGGGAAGGCAGACTTTGGATGGCATTATCTTGGTCCATGAGGTCCTACATTCTTTAAAAAGAGACAATTCGGGGGATGCTGCTAAAACTGGACATTGCCAAAGCCTATGATAAACTAAATTGGCAATTCATGAGAGATATGTTGCAGGCCTTCGGCTTCTCTGAGCGATGGACTAGGTGGATCATGAATCTAGTTTCCTCGTCCTTCTCTTCCATTCCTCTCAATTGTGTCCCTACTGGCCTATTAAAACCCTCAAGAGGGATTCGGCAAGGGGATCCCCTTTCCCCCTTTCTTTTCATTATTATGGCGGAGGGTCTTGGAAGAACCATTAAAGCTATGCAAGGAAGTCAGGAGCTACAAGGTCTGATTGTTCATCTACAAGGTCTGATTGTTCATCCCAGAAATGACTGTCAGACCCATCACCAATTCGTTGATGACACTATGCTTATGGGTCATCCCTCTGTCCAGGAGGCTTGGGATATTCATTGGTGTCTTGATACCTTTGGCAGGGCCTCTGGTCTTGAATTCAATGCTCGGAAATCTCAAGTGTTTTTCTTTAACACTCCCAAAATTACCAGAAGAAACATTTGCAGGATTCTGGGTTTTTTGGAGAGCTCTGTTCCATCCAAATACCTAGGGGCTCCGTTGGTGAATTCTCGGGTTAAGCAGGGCTCATGGCGAGAACTTGTGGATAGAATGAGGAAGTGTCTCTCTAATTGGACCTATCGTCCCTTGAATTTTTTGTGTCACCTTGTTCTTCTAAAATCGGTCCTCCAGGCTATGCCCACTTATCTCTTCTCGGCTATGTTAGCTCCCAAAGCTACTCTTAAAGAGCTTCGAAAAATTCAGAGGCAATTTCTATGGAGTGGGCCAGGAGATAATAGGAAGTGGGCTCTGGTCAAATGGGATGAGATATGCTCTCCGAAGTACCAAGGTGGCCTTAATCTCAGAGACCCGGAATAGGCTAATGTTGTTTCTGGAGAAAAAACCTGGTGGAGGTGGGTTTCCCATAAGGAGGAACCATGGGCAAGATTGTGGAACTCCAAGTATGCTGCTGAGTGGGAAACATAGGACCTAATTAGATTCTCTGCACTAAACTGTGGGTCTCACATTTGGAATTCGGCTACCCTTGGGTGGAGTCTGATCCAAGACCATAGCTTCTAGGAGATTCGGGATGGTAGCCGAGCCTTAGCTTGGGATGACTCGTGGCAGCAAATGCCCTCACTCGAGGTCTCTGTCAACGCCCCTAGGGTAATGTAGAGTTGTGCTAACAAGAACACGGTCAGGGTTAGGGATCTTTGGAATGATGATCCTCAGGAACAAGATTTCAGATTCTGGCATAATCATGAGTGGTGGACTTCTCTAGGTTTGGAGGAGGAAGTTCTGCGGGTGGATGAAGAGTTGAACAATCACAGAATCAAAAAGCAGAATGGGGAGGATTAGCTTAGATGGGGACACAAGCCTAAAGGATGCTTCAACATGACAGAGGCCTATGACATTAAAATGGGTTTCCATCAATTAGACCCCATTCCCAAATGGAAGCAGTTATGGTCTGCTAAGATCTGGCCGAAAATAACCATATTCATCTGGCTTACTCTGAAAAAACATATCCTAACTGGGGAAAATTTAAAAAGAAGGGGTATCATGGGCCCTCACCTGTGTGTCATGTGCAACCAAGCTGAAGAAACCATGTCACACCTCCTTGACTCGTGCTCTTTTGCTTCGGAGTTATGGGACCGTGGTGCAACCTGCTTTCGCCGCTCGGACAAAAAGCGAGATGATCCAGTTTCTTCCATTTCAGAATGGTCTAAGGACCCATTCCAGAGCCAAGTGGTGAACAGATTGTGGCAAATTTTTTCGTTTTTCCTTCTATGGGAGATATGGCTCGAACAAAACTCACTGATATTTCAGGATAAAGCAAAAGACGTGGGCAAAACCTGGGAGGCGATGAAGAACAAGATTCTGGAAACTCTTAAGCTTCAACACTGGGAGAACTCGGATGGGAAATCACTGAGCCTGAGTCTAGAATTCTGTGGGAATGGGGCATTTAGGGTCCTCTACCCTATTGTGGAAAATCCATTAGCTCGTCCCAGTCGTCGGTTAGCCTGACAATCTAGTCCCCCCCCCTGAAGGGTTTTACAAATTGAACTTTGATGGGGCTTCTAAGGGTAACCCTGGTCCTGCGGTTTATGGTTGTGTCTTCCGTGGCCTTGATGGTACTATGGTGGGTTTCATGGCATACTTCTTGGGAATGGAGTCAAACAATGCTGCTGAGTTGGAAGGGTTGCTACAGGGTCTCAGGATGGCTTCCCAGAATGGCTGGACCCCTCTAATTGTGGAGGGAGACTCAAGAATCATCCTCCATATGGCAGATCTAGTGCCTTGGTGGCCTCGTCTTGGCGCCTGGAGAGCAAGTTGGTTGATCTTTTCGTAGTCCTATCGCAGGGTATGGCGCTAACCTTTTCACATGTCAAGCGTAGTGGTAACAAATTGGTTGATGTGCTGGCAAACCTTGGTACTAGTGTTCACATGAAGATCATTGCTAACTCGTGGGAATCTTTACCAGATTTAGTGGTTCGGGACAGCTACAAGGTTATCCAGGACGCTGACATCACGACCTTTCATAACGCTCATGCGAGGTGACATTAGGCGGAGGGATCTTGGGATGCGTAGCCATCATTCCCTTATATGGATCGTCCCGACCTTTAAAAAGGGAGGTGGAAGTGTCTTTTCATCCTGCAAAATGGTTTGGGAGGTGTCCTCCCCAAAGCTTTGAGAAATAATTTGGGCAAGGGATAATGGTTCGAGATTTGAGAGAAGTTAGTGCTCTGCAGGGAGAACATCACTATGGGTACTTCACCCATTTAATTGATTGTACCTGGTTAATTATGAAGGAAGGTGGCAAACGTGTATATATGAAGGAGCAGGGTAGCGCAAGGGCTCGTCATTGCCTTCTCTCTGCATGCATGCAAGTGTTGTCTGTTTACTTAGTTGTGAAGCCTGAGTCTGTTAAGAGGATTGAGGATCAGGGGGTGTCCAATTTATGCCCATATGTTGGAATGGATTCTAGCCGCAATAAGAAACGACAACGGGGGGATCCTTCTAATGAAATGGGTGGTGGGTTTTCCCGGGCCTGCTTAAATGCTCGTCGTGAAGCCAATGCTTTCTCTATGCATGTCCCGGAGGATATCTAGAGGGATATCCGTGAATATGAATTTCAATGGTAGATGAGGCTGAGCAAGGAGACTCTCTTGGGGGAACGAAAACAACTGGAAAATTGGATTATGGACCCGGGAAACACTGCGAGTCGGCTTAACCTGTATGAACGGATGGTGGCTCTTTACTAGATAATGAAAAACCTTGTGGGTTTTTCCATTCGTGACTGTCAAGCTCTCAAAGATGATTCAGTTTTGCTTCTTCTAACGCAGCATCTCCTGAAGGAATCTCGCTCGATGAATTGGAAGATGGACTTCCTGTTGCACGTGATGGAGCTTCGACCTCCTCCGTGCCCCTCGTCTACTGTTGATTCCGTCCATCCAGGGAATTCTCCTGAGGCCCCGTTAATCATTCACTGATGTTTGGTTTAGTGTCAGTTTTTTCCTTTCGGGTAGATAGTGCAAGTCCCAATTCTAAATGGTTTTTGTTAACTCAGGGCTAGATGTTTTTTGAAATTATGTTGTATCCGGGCCTGTGAGCCCTTGTAAGGTTGATTTTGGAACAGTTGTCTCTTGGGTTCGATGTGGGTATGTGGTATCTCAGAGTCTTTGGTTTAGGCAGTTTAGGGGTAAAGAATATTTTCATGAGAACGAGATGTGTTGGACTCAATCCTTCATGGTTGATTTTGTAAGTCTGGTCCCACATGAAGTTTTCGGTTGTATACGCCTGTGGTATGGGCAGGTTGTACCCGTTGTAATTTCCTTTTGATATAATACAAAATTTCTTACTTACAAAAAAAAAAAAACTACACATTGTACCTGTGTATATGGTGATGTGCCAATTCCCGGTGGGGGTGGTTGATTACCGTATTCATGGAACACCTATGGACAACAAAATGCATGCATGTTATGAACATGTTAAACAAGTCATTATCTAGGAAATCAAGATATTCAAAAATATTGTATGAACTATCAACGTGTATGCAATAAATATAAATACTTGAGTAATATAAATGACATAAGTAATAACAATATTGTGTCAGGTACTGAAAATACCTCCATGTGGGGTGCCGCAATTTCAATTGCAACTGCCATTGCTGCATCTAGGTTGGGAGATCCTACGTTCTCCCATCTTGGTGTATCAATTCTGAATAACTGTACATTGAAATAATAGTTTAAGTCAAACAAAAATACTTTACAAGCTATCAAGTGATGATTGAAAACACATTAAAAAAATTGCTAACCTGATCCATATAACAGCCCTCGATCGGGCCAGGGCAAGTGTGCCCGCAATGGGGACAAAGATTTGGCATTGTCCCTATCGACCTGGAATGCCCAGCATGAATACAATCGGTCGTGGGTCTATCCTGGCCCTGTCGTGAAGGCCCTGCACCTAGATCTCTATCAAGGTCACCAGACCTCTCCGCTGTAGTCGTTGCTACAAAGGAGGTGTGTTTGAGGAGTCCACGTGCAACATTCCTCATTGCCACCTTGATCTGATCAAGCTTGTGGGGAAACTGAGGTGGCTGGGGAGAGGGGTTGGGGTTGCACCTCGGATTTGGTGGCCCTCCCAGTGGGTTCCTCTTGGCAGCAAGTCGATCTTGGGCAGAGCCACGCCCAACAGCCTCGAACTCGGTTATGTCAAAATAGTTGACATGTAAACTGAGGCAAAAATCATCCCATAGTTGGAGAAGGAAGTACTGTGGAACCTCCCTATTATTGCAGGGAGGTTTATCGTACACCATGAACCACCTCCGCATCCAATTGTCCCTCCACGGTTGGTAATGACACCAATCCATGCAAACACGTGGCTTTGTAATGTTCGATGGTTGGTTTGTTTTTGGATCGGTGAACATACTATATAATTGGGCTTTTGTAATGTTCAAATCTTTTATTGCTTCCTTGGATATGCCTGTGGAGTAGTACTCCCGCATCCTAGCTCTAAATTGAGTCATGTCGGTCAATTGCTGGTGTGCATGGATGAGGGAGTCAATTGAGTTCTCAATTGATGTGGCAAGAGAAAATTGAGATGGTTCCCCCGAGTTTCTAAGTTCGCGAGTGTGCACTCGCATTTCATTTACGTAATGGTTAAGGTCATCTTGTTCAAAATTGGGTTGGGGGTTTTGGTTTTGTTCAGCATTTGGATTGTGTTCACAGTTTTCTTTGGCATTGGGTCCAAGGTTTGGGTTTTCTTGTGTTCCACCGGACTCGACATTAACATCTTGTTCACTCATTGTCTCAGTTTACAATCTGCAATAGAAAATTGGTTCATTGTTTTCAAAATTTGGGAATTATTTACAATTAAATAAACAAAAAAAAATCAAAAAATTGACACAAATAATGAATAAAATGAAAAAAAAAGTGATATTTACCTATTAATCGAAGTGTTGATGAGTTTGTGGGTGTTGTTGGGTGGTTTTGGAGTCAATTTGGCCCCCTTTGGTGGTTGAATCGATGCACACACTGAGGAGGAGGATGTGCTCGGCCAAATGGAACAATGGGGAAATTGCGCTCTGTTTTTTTTTTTTCAACAAAGGCGCGTGCACGCCACCATTGCGTCCACACGCAAGCCACGTGCACACGCCTCGAATCGGTACTGAACCTAGCGGCTCGTGCGCGCTGCCTTAGGTGCGTACGCACCATTTTTTTCTGCTAGCGCTCCCCCATTGCAACGAAAATAGGGATCATCTTCGTGTGCCTGCCCTAAAGTTAGGGTTTTTTAAGAATTTATTAAGGTTTGTAGAATGTAATTTTTCTATTCTTCTCTCTTTCTTAGCATCTTATTAGGTATACAACTCCTCATGCTTGGAAGAAAATATTCTTGTATTTTAATAATGATAATGATTTTATTTCACAAATCAAGTTAAAAAATATTATTCTCATCTTAGGTTTAATATGTAGATACCTTGGCTATGAGGTGCAATCTTGGATTTTTGTACTTTGAAACCTTTTTGTTGAACATCTCCTTCTAAAACAACCATAAATTGAACACTTTGTGAGTCATTATCACATATGCAAACTCAATGAAATCTTCTTTCTTTTATATATATATAAAGCATTCAAAATGTTAAACTTAGATCTAGGCCAACCTTATGATGTGATTGAAACCAAATCTCACTCACACCAAATGAACTACACCTTATGAGTAAAATCCATGTTTAACTTATCTCAAGTATTTTTCCTCACAAACATATATGAATTTTCTCAAATACATTTAAGTGGTTTTAAATTTTCTCAACGACATTTAAGTGACATTTAAGTGGTTTTAATTACCTTTGGCATATATTTCTAATTGCAAGAGGTAAGAGTGTCATGTTATTGACAATTATCACCAACCAAATAATGCAAAAATATTTACTTCATTTCTTCTCAAAGAATACCACTAAGCAAATTTGAACTGTAATCATTGGATTTTGTAAAACAATTATCAATGAATTCTAAAAATAGAAACCTTTATCCAGATGAATCTAACTATGAAAACCTGTAGAGAGATGTGTAAATAATGGAACCAGAACTACAAATTTGATATTCAACAACATTCCCAATTCACATTAAGGTCTTCCACTTAATAACTAATAAGCCCAAATGTTCCTCATTTATTACTACGACAATAAATCCAGGAGACTGGCTATTTTCTATGCATGTCTCTATAATGTTAGAGAGGATAGACATAAAATTTATAACCATCATTGTTGCATGAGCTAAAAGACTATTGGATGTGATCTTTCCCTATGATCTTTCCATTGCATACAAGGCCGAAGAATGTAGGTATCGCTACAACCTTTATGCAGAACTGGACAACTGTTGCAAATCATCCTTTTCCGACCATCCGTGTCCTGCTAAAGAAGGCCAAAATCTCATCATTCATGTAAACGAAAACCATTGCTTCCTCTAAACGTTACTACCGCACACAGACATCCATCTAGTTTAAATATTTGAATCAAAAGAAAAAAGAAAAGAACTAAGAAGAAAATATATCCATGCAATTCATCCATACCTTTGAATAATAATACTGAGGTCTCTGCCTGAGCTGTGGATACTTGTTGTACCAGTCATGAAAGTGAAATATTTTGCAGAACGAAAATACTAGTGTTTTTAAAGATCCCTTTTAGCGGGGATTAAAGAGAGAGGAGAGGAGAGGAAAGAAAATCCCAGAAATTCAAGGCAAAGCACAGTGAAAGTAGATTCCTTCCATAAGTAATCATGATCGACAAATCCACCGCAACCATGGACATCATGCTTTCAAAAAACACCAAAATAGTCTCGTCCAACCGTAGCCAAAAAAAGCACTAAAATTTGGCTGCTTGCTCAGCCTTCGATCCCACCTGGCGACCAATTGATGCTCAGATTCTCATCATTTCCAAATATGTTGAGGCAAATGCAAAGCCTGGTAGCCGTGATCACCTCGCAAAAAAATGGCATCAATTCGAGGGATAATATTAAGAAGGATCGCTACGCAACATACATTCCACTAGTTAAGAAGCCCAAATCCATATTTTAATAGGTGTATGATTACATCATTAATTAATGTTGCTTTATTTTTTTGAAAATTAGCACACAAATTGTAGACTTTGAAGATCACTCTTTTGAGATATACTTTCTTCACCCAATCAATACTTGCAGCGGGTTAGACACTGATAATCTCTCTCATAAGGTGTGGTGGCGGTCATGCCCGAGGGGGTGATGGTATGGTAGTGTCAATCAAACAAAGGGTGGTGCTAAAACTTCTTAATATGTTACAAGTCTGTAATAATGGTGGAACTTGCACTGCACAGTTTGCCAATGGATTCAAAGAATGACATTTTTTGTAAATCGAAATGTTCAGAGCATCAAATCTACAACCATATATAGTCTTCATAAGATTGAAGCACAGACTTATACAGTCCCAATAATTCATTGATTACATGCATCTGGAAGTTTCGAATATCCATGCCTCGGAAACATGTCTTGGATGATAAAATATTTTTTCGTATAATCATGTAGCTCATTGGAATCACAGGGATCTTCATACAATGCAAACTATTGACAATTTTATGAAACGGGGGAATTGATGCTAGAAATATTGGAGGTTGGCCAATTATCCCTGGAGTTGGGGGAGTAAAAAGTATAACATGCAGCACTTATCTCTTCCTCGAGGCTTCTCATGACACCACTTACAAAATCCTCACCGGGAGTGAATTGTCTAATTGTATCATATCACAAAATCAATATGTTTCTTCGCCGTTGAAGCATTTCGGCTCCTGAACATCAATGGAGTCTGACAGAGGCCCCTCTTCACCACGTTATCTAAGCGACTTAGACACAATTGAAACAACCCTGAGATTCAAACACCAAACGCAATGGTGAAACATAAACGAGAGGAGTAGATGATGATACTTAGTGAATTTTATGGAAGATTGCAGATGGCAGGCACAAAGTCTCCGGCTTGCCAAACCAAATCCTATGGCGCTAAACAACATGATTGCTTGCATGCAACCTGCCATGAAAATAAGCCATGCAACCTCCCAAGAAAATGTACCAAGGCCGAGGTAGATACATTTTCAGGAATTGCAGTAGTTGTCAGGTGCGCCAAGTTGTGAGGGATTGTCAGGAACTGCAATAGTTGTCAGGTGCACCAGGTGATCGAGGCATTCGGTCGCCATGGAGATCGTTGAACTAGTTTCTCTCTTGCAGTTAGGGTGTAATCAAGCGGGAAACATTCAAAATTCAAATTCAAATTCAAAATGGAGCCGAAACGCATTGAAAATTCAAATTCAAATTACCCTCCCATTCTTGCCTCTCATCTCTAGTTACGCAAGGCTGAAACCCATTTCGGAGGACCTGTCTACATCAAATTGCAACATTAAAGTGATTGGATAACCAGAGAGTAGTTGCTGGAAAGTAGTCCCCGCTAGTCGAAGAGTAACCGCGTGGGTATGCAATGGATCACCATGGTTGATGGCAATACCTTATGCCATAAAGAGTCGTGCGTCTCTGACAATGGAAAGACTCAGCAACTCGTGCCCTAGATCCAAAATACATGGAAAATCATGCCCTAGATACCAAGTACATGGAAACTAGTGCCCAAAAATTCCACATCGTGGCTAATGTGCATAACATGGTATTTCAAGCATCGTGCCCACCCCTCGGCACTCCTAGGCGCATCTCTGAAATCGATCTTCCTCTTCTTGGAGTTAGTGGAATCTTGGGCCTTCTTCGGTATAGGAGTAGATTGTCTCTCCAGGCTCTGAAAAAAATGATATAAGATACCAGGGAAAATTTTAATACCCCCCCTAAATTTCTATGTATAAAAATTGGGAGAATCCCCATGATATACAGGAAAATATGAAGGCTATTTTAGCAATGTTATATTATGTATATATAATTTTTTGGCGAATCTATCATTAAATTATATAATCTTGTAAATTCTTGGCGAATCTTTCACTAAATTATAAAACCTTGTAAAATCTTAGCGAATCTTTCATGAAATCATAAAACCTTATAAAGACTTGGCGAATATTTATAACACTAGTACTGGAAATCCCCTTGTCAAACACTAAATCAACAACAACACCAAATATTGTGTCAATCCACTTGAGTTACAAATTTAGAATAATGACAGAGATGTACTTAACAAGTAGAATATCTATGCACAAGAAAAAAGGTAACGTCATGAAACTCTTATCAACTCATTGTAAACGACAGATATAGAGGTTTGATGCATAAGAAGAAATGATGTTTCCTCCACTCATGATAATCCAATTCAAGCTAAGGGGGCACTTTATGGTGCACATAGAGGTACACATACACAAATGATTGAAGAACAATTACAACTTCCAAACATCTACATCAAAATGATGTTGCCATGATTTCACTCATAAAATACCCATAAGATGTTAAAGTGATTGCACCATCATGTCACAATAATAACTCCATATAGCACATGTATAAGTCACAAAATACAATATTCTGATCATTGGGACTAACAATGACAGATATGGTTTTGTGTAGTTTGTGCAGTCATCTATGGCAATCTAACAAGTCTAGATATGCACCACAGGCTTCAAGAGATTTAACCCAAATTTTGTTTATTCCATAATGGAATGGTTAAAATTTAAAGATACTCTTGATTTCACATTTGTCTTTTGACCTTGTAGAATGCAATTTTGTTGGCATTTATAGACCTACCTAGCACATATGGGACTAAAAAACCACCTTGATATTTAATTAAGAAACCTATAGTGTCACAAAAATCAAATTAAAAACTATGGTCGACATCTAGCTGGTTAAACTGGAGTACCTCAGTACATTGAAGAAACTTAGCTCTTCAAATAGATCATAAGGAAATGCTCTGGAACAAATGTTGATATTTTTTCTGACATAATGACAATTAGAGGATTGATAAGCACATACCCAACCAAAGTTCACATCTTAAAAACAACACAGAAAATTTTTAAATACTTGAATGATATTGATATTTCCTCTAAGATGTATGTGGATATAGCATGTAATATAGGTTAAACCACCTTATTATCTTAAAATTCACTCAAACATGCCAATGCCCCAATGGATGTAGAAAGAAGAAATGTCGGTAAAATAACAAAGCGCATTATCAATTAAGACCTTGGTAAGAAGAATAAATTAATTCCCTAAATATGGAAAAATAATTTTGATTCAATATTTTGCATGAATTGTTGAGCATAGTATCCCCTTCATCATACCCACAGTGTATTGGTTCTATAATGTGTAATTGTAGAAAATTTTAATTATACATCTATACAGGAAAGATGCTCTCTTCAGCAACATAAATAATTCTACTGAGTACAGCTATGCACATTAATAGATGATATCCTTGAGCAAGCTCACTCCTATTCCATAAGTTAGAAACCAACGATTTGAACTCAAATTTTATCACATTTCTGCAGAATCATCCATTTGGAGCTATGTTGAACTTTGTTAGGATAATATTTAACACTATCTAGAAGTGATCCCAATATAAAACAATATTGGAGCACAATATATACAATTAACTATTAGTGGCACAAGCACGTGCACCCCCACCCATAACCTTCTTTTAGAACATGCATTGAGCCAATTTTTTGGATAAGTTGTGCCCATGAAAAACATTGAACCAATTTACTAATAGAGAGCCATTTCTCTACGGTACAAGGAACAACATTTCATAACTAACTTATTAAGCCATGACCTCTGAATATAACATTGAACTAAAAGCTTCTAAGTTTGAATAACCATTGATTTCCAACATGTGTTCTTAAGGGTTCCCTTTTCAATTACAACAGATAGTATATATGGCTACAATTTAAACAATCATTAGCAACATTTTCATTATATTGCTTCAATACATGCCTTTCAACATATATAGATTAATTACTTGCCACATCAACTTATATCAATATGCACCTGATGTGTTACAAAATTTACTCTTCCTCATTACCATCATGGACAGCCATTTACCCACATGTTCCTGGAGGAAAAAGGGTATATCTTCATGAGACTCACTGAATAGGAAAGATGAATATGACTCTCCATCCAACATATATGATCCTCTATGCCTTCTCTGGAAAGCCTGAACCTGGTGCTTACTACAACCTTTGTTTCCTTCTTCAAGCAAATCTTACTTCTCCACCCTATTTCTTTACTCTCCAGTAACTCAACCAGCCAGACCCCTTGATTATAACATTGAACTAAAAGATTTTAAGTTTTAAATTTTAATGGATCATTGATTTCCAACACGTGTCCTCAACAGACCCCCTTTCAATTACAACACATACTTACAATAGTCTGTAGTATATCCAGCTACAACTTAAACAAACATTAGCAATTTTTCCCAATCTTGATTTTTGAATGCTTTGAGCCTCCATGGAAAAATCTTTTGTTGATTCAGGATCACTGATAATTACTTTGCTTGGACCTGTTGCAGTCACACCAGTAGCAGAGGAGGCGGCCTCCTGGGAAGGCCCTTTTATTTTTTTAATTTTTCAATCCTTCAAAAGTTGATGTCCCCTATATATTAAACAAGAAAATCCTTGACATCAAATTCAATTAGCAAAGTGGTGAATTGCAATACCAGTCAGACAAGCCATATCTTCAATCTGAAACTTCATTGTATAACATATATTTCAAAATAATTATCTCCTACAAGGATTTATGCATTAAACCAACCAGAGCAGTAACAAATGTCTTGAAACGCCTCGGCTTCAGATGAAGCTTTGAAGTTGAGCAACTATGCTTCTCTAGCAATGACCACCTGCCACAAGTAAAACAAACAAAATAAAATGGTGGCATAACATTACAGCCTGCTTATTTTACTAAAGCAAAGCAAACATACAAAATAAATAAAAACTGAAGACAATACATTAAATGGAGACAAAGAAATATTGAGCACAAGGAAATCTCTCATGCTACCCAAGCTTTGTGTGGTTTGATAAGCTGATTAACACGTGAATGTTAACAATCTTGTTTCAATATTGTATAAATTACCTTTAATATTATAACAGTTGGCATCACACTGAAATGAGAAAAGACAAGAAGACAATACTGTATTTGAATTATAAGAATTTGATGAATCAATTAACATGGATATGCCAAAACATAAGTATTGATCCACAAATTGAAATACTTAACTCCAAATTGTGTAGATAATGTAAAAAGTTTATAAATTCTAAATGAGAATGACTTCAAAAGACGCTAAAGTGCTACTTAGTGTTAACTTTTCCACTTATCACTTGCTGAGTTAAAACACAAACCCTGGCCATCATTAGGATTTGCCACTTGTTTGACAAGCAGAAAACTTAACAGTTTTTCAGGATTTCAGGATTTAACTTAACATGTACATAAATAATAATAAGACAAGTGTTAACCTCTCCATTTATCACTTGCTGAGTTAAATCACAAACCCTCGCCATCATTAGGATTTTCCACTTGTTTGACAAGCATAAAACTTAACAGTTTTCATGATTTCAAGATTTAACTTAACATGTACATAAATAATCATGAGACAACTCTGGCAAGTGACGATATTCAGAAAGGAACTGGTAGTTTTATATGAACCCCCTTGAAACGAATCTAAATAGACAGGAGATTTGATTGACAAGAACGACAAAGAATAAATTACTACGGATTCTTATTCATCTATGAAGAAAAGAAAATCAGAAAGACTATGTAAGAAAACCATACAGATGGTGCTTAGATACAGACAAACCCCAGAATCTGTAATATTTTTCCATCGCTACACCTCTTTCGACATTGAGCCAGATGATTGACACAATGGTGGATTTGTAGTTGAGGCTAGTTGTAGGCCTTGGGGAATTTTGACCAAAAAGACACCATGCATTCCTGGAATCATAGCTGAAAAAGGAATTGAAAGCTTAATCCTCAAAGTGCACTAGATAATTTCAGAAGATTCATGATCTAAGGTGGCTATGCATTTGCGCTTCATTAAGGATGAAAAAAGACGAGTATGACAAGTCTTTACTTCCAAACATACATTAATGTCAAAAAAATGTAAAACCTTTGTAAGTTTGAATACAACAGAGTTTCTATTGATAAGATTGCTTGAAACTCAACATGCATACAATGCATATGAAACTCTTGAATCACAATAGAAATGTACCCTTGGGTGGTAAAAACCTATTGCTTCCATGAATCATTATAAAAGATAAACCTTTTACAGCTAAGAACTCTCGATACTTCCATCATGTTAACACCCAAAAAGTGCTCACTACCTCATCTATCCCATTACATGACTCATTTGTCCATATTTCCTACCATATTTTCCTTCAAAACCCTCAAATCCCATTAAAAAGCCTCCAAAAGGCCACAAAACCATCAAAAAATCCTCAAAAAGGCTAAAAAACCCCTTTTCCCTCCAAAAATATCCAAAATTCCTCCAAAATAGCAAAAACCCTCTAAAAGGGAATAAAAAATATAAAATAATGAGGAAAAAGAGGAAAAAGGAGGAAAAAACCCTATACAGCTGACCTAAACCATATGGTTCCCAAAACCATGGGACAACACTCCACCACCAAAAACCTATAAATAGGTGATGGAGACCCCTCATTTCACATCCACAATCAAGTATACCCTTACTTTGCCAAAATCACTCTTGAAACCCTAGCTCACCCTTGAACTACTTTCACCATTGAGTGCCTCTTTGGCCCATTCCCAACCATTTGGAGAAAGAGAAGGAGCAAAGCTGGAGTTTGGAGAAACCCTCTTGGACAATTGCAAGAACTTCACCAACCTTCACATTGGAGGTAAAGCTTTAATACAAAAAACCATTTTTTATTATCTTGTCTTTCCTTTTTTTTATGCATATGTTTAGAGTAATTCACATTTTATTTTAGCACTTTAATTTACAATTTACTGAACTGCTACTAAGGAGTCCCTTCTCCTTAGTAGGTGCTCATTTGCACAAGCTAGGGTGAAAATCCTAGCTACAGTTTTGGCGACTCCCCTTGGTTTGAATTTCTGGTTACAATTTTTAAATAATTTTTCTGTTCAGCTGTCCCTTTCGGCCGCCGCAAACCACATCTTTTACCCCCTGCAGTTGCGTTCCGACCGCGTCTTTCAGGCACTTACCTACGATCTGATCGCGGCTCTCAGACTGTTTTCGGTGACTTGCCGGCCGTTTTCAGTCTATTACCTGCGATCCGACCGCGGCTATTAGCCTATTTGGGACGGTCCGACTGCGGCTATTAACCCTTTTTCTGCGTCCCGCCTGCGGCTTTCGGCCATTTTCCCGCAACCCGCCGGTGCCTTTCGGCATTTTTCCTGTGTCCTGCCTGCAGCTTTCAGCCATTTTCCCGCAACCCGCCTGCGACTTTCAGCGTTTTTCCTGCGTCCCGCCTGCGGCTTTCGGCCATTTTCCCGCAACCCACCTGCGACTTTCGACATTTTTCCTGCGTCCCGCCTACGGCTTTCGACCATTTTCCAGCAACCCGCCTACGACTTTCAGCGTTTTTCCTACGTCCCGACTGCGTTTTTCAGCCTAAAACCCGCAACCCGACTGCGACTGTTTAGCTGCTTTCCGCGGTCCGACCGCCCAGATTTGCCAAGAACCCGCGGTCTGTTTTCTGCATTTTTCTCTGTTTTGAACCCAGCACTTTGCTGCACTATTTTCTGCACCAGCACAGCCATCTGTCCTACCTGCAGCTACCCTTCCTTACGGCCTTTTTCTGCAGTTTTATTTCTATTTCATTTACAGAATCGTTTTTACATTTTCAGCATTTTTAATTTGAAAAAAGAAAATTGTGCATTTCAAAGGTTAATTTCTGTCTTGTTATTGCTAGTTAGAAAGTTTCCCACCCTAGTGGCACTTTTTACTTGGGTTCATCATCATCTCACAAGCACACACTCTTTCACCTAATTCAAGTGAGCCTTAAAAAGTACTTAACACAGCCAACATTCTAACCCCACTTGGGGAACACATAAGAATTTTTGTAGTTAGGTAGGATCGGGGGGATAGGCATCCAAATAACACCCCTCGGTTGCTTACACTTGAGACATAACTATTGTCCATTAGGGAACCAAAATCCCCTAGTATTTTTTGGCACGGTCACAACCAGTTTATCAGAGGGCCTCTCGCCTAGGAGGGTTGAAGTCGCTAGACTGGTTCCGAAGGCCTGAGTGGAATACCACAATCCATTCAGTAACCGAAGGCTACCTTTCGCAGTTCTCGGGGTATCCCTGTATGGGGGTACTGCGGTAAAAGGACCAAACGGCAGATTCACCTTTTCTGGACGTGTCATGAACGGGGTATCTTAGTTTCCTTTCTTCTAGGATTGACTACCCGGTGTCCCTCCCAGTAGGGGGATATCTTTAGCCACTTGGCTCTCCTATCCATATTGTCTGACTTGGATTTCATCACCTTGCAGAGGATATGTCTAGTTGAGTCAGAATACTATTTAGTTAGGTGTTTGCATGCTCCCTTACCTCCTTTTGGTCTAGTGAGTCCACTATTTTTATTTTCTAGGAAACCTGCTCCTTGTTGGTATTCTGACCATTTTTATCGATACTACACTTATTGTAGCACAACTGTTACAGTGGGTGTTTTGAGTTGGTTGTTGGCCTGAGTGCCATATTTTTTGAGCTCTCCTTCTGCACACTCGATTGCATTAGGGTTTTTGAGCTGTTTTTCACTCAACACAACCCCCAGATATTTGACACCATCTGTCACCATTGAGTCCCCGAGACATTCTCGGCGCCTCAGGGGCGAGCCCCCACAGCACGGTTCACTTTACACCACCCGTCATAGACATAGATCTTCATCACTTGATACCACTTATCATAGATCTCGAGCCTTGTCACTTGACTCCACTTGTCAACGGCATAGGACTCCGTCACCAGATATTGACGCCCCTTACTTTACCTCCGATTCTGAGGCAGAGTCTGAGAACCCCATTTACACTGCCCCTACTAGCCCCATGGCTGGTGTGACTTCCACTCCTTTCTTTGTAGGGACCATTGGTGGCACATCCACCACTACACCAGTTACCACACCTGCTTTGGGTATGCCCTCGATGGGGGCCACGTCCACCATTCCGGTCACCGTACCCATTCCAATACCTGGCATACCTATCACCACTCCACCAGTGACTCACACTACCCTTGGTGGTGCAGGACCATCCTATACCACCTTCGTTCCCCCCCTTGGGGGAAAAATCCCGAACCCTGCCCCTCCACTTGGGGGCGTTGGACCCAACTTGGTCACACCCGCTAGTATGTCACATCCTTCTACTAGTTTGTCGTTCATGGCTAGCCTCAACCTACCTGACCTAGCCAGACTAACTAACGATCCCATTAGACACGACCCTGCGTGGCCTCACATGCCCACCAAGCTTCCCTCTGACATCCCTAAGTTTGAGGGCAAGGTCGGTGAGGACCCCCAGAACCATATTATGTCCTTCCATTTATGGTGTTCCTCTAACTCCATAGTGGACGACTCTGTCCGCCTCCGTCTGTTACAGTGCACCTTCATTGGCTCTGCAGCTAAGTGGTACATCAAGCAGCCCCACGGGACCCATGCTACCTTTACTTCCCTTGCCTCAACTTTCCTGCAGTTCTTTCAGTTACCGGTCCGCTATGACGCGGGAGTAGAGATCCTACTCTCTTGCAGACAGAACATGGCTACCCACATCACCGACCACATTCATGAGTGGCGTCGACGCCGCAGCCTCTGCAAGATCAAGTTAGACGACCGTATCTTCCTAGATTGGTTCCTAAAATCCCTCCTTCCTGTCATTGCCAAGGATGTGGCATCCGAACGACCCCAGTCTGAAGAAGAGGCTATCCTCAAAGCCCAGCAATTTGACCTCATTTACGCCCAGTTGGGTTACCTCTATACCATTATACCTGACGCCCCTCGTGGCGATTCCTCCCAGCACGATGCACCGGGAGCATCCCACGCCGCAGACGGCATCATTGGCCGTGTCGCCTCGCATCCCCAACCCTTTTCCATAGCACGTCCCAGCCATGGCCCCGACCTTTCACGGGCTACATCACATTCTGGTGCGACCAATTCGTATTCTCCCATGGCACATCACCACCATTCCCATGGACCCTCATGTCCACCTCAGTGCTTTGGGCACGCACCCCCCGCTTATGCTCCCCCAGCCGCACCTTAGTCGTATTACCATCCACAGGCTGCACCAGCTCCTGTGTCCTCTCAAGCCCAACCTGCTTATTACCCGCCATAGGTAGCCCCTGCGGCCAACCCACAACCCACTCCGCAGACATATCAGCAACCCCCACAAGGTTCAACACTTGCGCAGCCTCCACCTACATACTATCCTCCGCAGCCTGCTCCAGCAACTGCGCAACCCCAGAACCCACCTGCTGCCCAAGGGCAAGTATACGCCCAACAAAATCAGCAGCAAAACCAAAACAACCAGCGCCAACAGGGCCAGCAAAACCGTGGCAAAGGCCGTAACCGTGGGAACAACCCTCCTCCAGACCAAGGTGGTCAACCTCCCAATCCCCCAGACAACAATAATGCGGCACCTACCAACCAAAACCCGGATTGGCCACCCAAGCAGGCCAAAAACCCTAACTTGCGAACTAACCATCCTTGTTCTATTTGCGGGGTCTATGGCCACTACACACATGCTTGCCCACATTTGGAGCGAGCTCGGCAACTCTGGGTTGATGATGCCCATCGCCAAGGGCATGCAGCTCCTCAAGCGCCGCCCAACCCCCCACCCCCTCAGTAACCACCTTTGGTACTGCAAAACCCCTTACCAACTCAAGGCGTAGTGAACACTCAGCCGTTGGCTCCCCCTCAAGTCAATGCGCCACCACAACAACAACAGATCACTTATGCCGCTCCTGACCAACCCATGTTCGACTCAGGTACTCATCACTTGTTGATGATGTCATCCACTGATGTCAACCTCCAAACCCGTCGGAACCAGTATGGCTCCACCTCTAAAACCCCTCCCTCCGACAAAAACACCAACGCTCATCCCACCGATCAGACGTTACATATACCTCCGGCTCCCCTCGATGGCGCTTCCAAAGCACCTCGTTTCCCACTTCGTCGGATCAACAATAACCCCAATGCTCGCGCTGCGTCAAATTACAACATTGTAGATGACTTAGCCCAATCTCCCGCAGCCATGTCTGCATTGGAAGTCTTGCAAAACTGTCCTTCACAATGCAAGACTTTGCTCTCTGCCATTGGTGCTATTGACCCGAATGATTCACAACTGATGGCATTCGATTTGGACCACTCCAAACCATGCCTGCCTTCCACTTTAGCATTCCAAGTTTCTGTTTCCGTTCGGAATCTTGTCATCCATCGGTGCATCATCGATGAAGGTGCCTCTACATGCGTCATGTCCACATTCGTTTGGAAGAAGTTGGGATCCCCTACTCTTCAGCAGTCCATGACTGCGTTGCGAGCCTACGATGGGCGTTCGGCTCAACCCCAAGGCCTATTAGCTAACGTCCCCATCCAGCTGGCTGGTAAATCCGTTCTCATTGACATAGAGGTCATCAATTCCCAACTTGATTATAACCTCTTACTTGGCCGCAGATACATGTATGCCATGAAGGCGGTTGCCTCCTCTGTTTTTTGTACCATGATGTTCCCTCATGATGGACGCATGGTCAAGGTCGACCAACTCACCTACTACGATCCAAATGCCCCCGCTGCACCCGAAAATGTTCTCCCCATGGTTGAACAACTTGTTAGTGGTGCCGCTACCTCATTTGTTTCCTCCTTGGGACCTGGAGTCTACTCAGATCCATCGATGACATCAACCTTCCAATCCATTCCTCCCCCGTCATCTGCACCCGAAGTATCTGACCTATGTACCCTTTCCCACAATACACAAACACCTAATAATCAACCGCCCTTGTTACCTAAACCACCACTGGTACCTAGTCACATTGGTGTTACACCCATCCACACCATCCCCTTCCTAGTCCCTCCCTCGGGAGTAGTAAGCGCCCCGGTTATGGCTACCCTTAGCCTCCCTGGGTTAACCTTGGGATTACCCGTGTGGTATCTTTCGCCTCCCATTCCCCCACCGACACCAAACGTTGTCCTACAACCAGTGCAACCCATGGCTACTACTAGTCAACCACCTCCCGGTGTCACTACCCCCTCGTCCTCTACAAATCCCCCCCCTCTTATCAAGCACACTGGAGGCAGAGGCCCACAACCATACACTGCTGTACCTCCTCCCAAGACGGTTAAACCCCCTCCCATTTTTTGTGCTCCCCCCAAATGCTCGTTTTGCGACGAGTTAGGTCATCCAACTCACCAATGTCCACAGTTACCTACATTACAGGAACACATGCAGATGCTTGACGATGACCCCAACATCCCGGTTGTCGAACTTGACCCAACCCCTAAGCCTCGTGATAAATCGCTGCACACCAACCACCCTTGTGCCATATGCGGTATTTACGGCCACTACTCATATCACTGTCCTGATCTCCCAGATTACCGAGCAGCTCTCTACAAGATGAATAATTTGGACCTTGAGATGGCGCCCCCCACAATTGAGGAGATCCACCCACCGGTCTCCTCCCCATCCGGCGAGATTAATACCATTTATATGATCTCTTCCACCACCATTCCCTCGTCAACCGATTTGACAGCCCACACTTTCCGTACTGATGAGGAGATTCTCGAGGCTCTCACTGCCCCGGATTATCCCTGGGATGACATGCACCATCGTTCCTATTTCCTCCCGAAAGAATCTTCCTCTAGTACAGCTACCCAATTCGCGGTTGAGTCCAAAGATTTCCTTCCCACCAAAGTCGACTGGTTTAAGGATCCTATTCCTGTTCCTGATGCATTTGAGGAAGGTAACATGGCCAACATCTCTCCCATTATCCACATAGATATCTCTGCCCCCGGAGGTGCCCCTGAACTCATCACTTTAGGAGCCTCCTGCAGTGAGTCTGAGATTGAGGAGTACAAAAAACTCTTCCAAGAATTCCGTGATGTCTTTGCCTGGTCCTATACCGAAATGCCCGGTCTTGACCCCGCCATTATAGAGCACCACATTGACACATGGCCTGATGTACCCCCCGTTCGTCAGAAACAGCGTCCCATTCATCCTTCCAAGCTACTCGCTGTTAAAGCCGAGGTCGAGAAACTTCGCAAAGCAGGGTTCATTTATCCTATTGCTTATACCACCTGGGTTTCAAATCCCATTCCAGTTAACAAAAAACAAGGCACCATTAGAGTATGCACTGACTTCCGCGATTTAAACCGAGCTTGTCCCAAGGACAACTTCCCCACGCCATTTATTGACCAACTCATCGATGCGTGTGCGGGGCATGAAGTCCTCTCATTCATGGATGGTTTTTCTGGATACAACCAGATTCAGATCCGCAAGGAGGATCAGTACAAGACCGCCTTTACCACCCCATGGGGCACCTTTGCCTACCATGTCATGCCTTTCGTCCTCAAAAATGCTGGTGCCACCTTCCAGCGGGCCATGACCTATTGTTTTCACGACTTGGTCCATATCCTGCTAGTCTATCTTGATGACCTTATCCGAGCTCGTGATTATGCTTGAGATCATTTCTCGCTCTCCCTTGGTACAGTTTCAACATTGTGTCCCGACACCTTGCTGCCTCGGTTTGCGCGCCACATCGGCCGCCATCGGATTGTTCCACATTTTTACATGAGCCATTCACTCCTGTCATACTGCAACTATTTCGTTATTTTGCCTCCATTCATTACCCTGTAAGGAGGCCCACCATTGTTCCCCCCTACCCTCGTTCTTGGTCATCATAAATGTTCCTTGATTGAGCACTTCCTCCTTGCTTGGCCATTCCTTTCGTTCGGTATAATTTTATCCCTTTTTTGGGCTGGACAAGTCCTTTACGAAAAAGGCACTTAGGGAGTTTCTGTTAAGCTCTTTTCTGACTCCTAAAACAATGAAAAGATCGCCGAGCAATCTTGCTTCCTTTCATGCTCGTTAAAGTACCTAAAAGGGCGTCTATCTGGTATAAGTTTACCCCTTTTCTGGACCTAGTAGACTACTTACGAAAAAGGAATACTCTAGTCACACCGGCTAGAAGAGTTCTTCATTGCATCCTTTTATGCTTCTTTGGGCCATGGAGACTAACAGACGAAAAAGCAACCCCCTAGAGTCTTCTTATCGCTTTCAGACTCTCTAAAATTGAAAGCAACCACGAGCATGAACTGTCCTGGGCTCGTACAAATCCACACGACAGTACCATTCCATTATTTCAAAGTCTTCTTATCGCTTTCAGACTCCTTAAAATTGAAAGCAATCACGAGCATGAACTATCCTGGGCTCATATAAATCCACACGACATTATCATTTTACACACACTTCTTCTAGTTCCTTAACCCATGAAGAAGTCATCCCGTGCCTCCTGGCACTATGATCGATCATCTCGGCAGCACCCCCAATCAGGTCACCTTTGTTCAGAGTAGTCTGCAATCTCCTGCCATTTTACACCAGCCTGAGAATTCCTCATCCCAGTCACTATCCTTGATCCATTACAGCTATGATCCCTTTCCCATCAGTCAGTTTCATATGCTGCCCGATCATCCCCGCCATCATACTCCGAACAAAGGAAGTTTGAGTCCACCCACTCTACTTGCCCAATTATCCCCCACAGTTTGTCAGTCCTACCATCAGTACTCTCACACTTTGGTTCTCCACCTCGTGCTCCTATCAAGGAAACATCATTGCCTTGCTAGTTGCAGGTCTCCCTCTGTCGACGACATCCCGTCTATTCCAGAGGATAGACCCAGAGGTCCCTGCGCCTTGGACCCGTCACCATCTGTGGTGAGTGCCTATGGATCATTTTGAGAGGAGTCATCATTGCCTCTCCGAATGGTTGTTTCTCACATGCTCGACATCAACACCTTGATCTCATCGTTGAGAATCGCGCAGGGCTTATATCCCTTCAGTTATTGGTCGAAGACCCCGGATTTCCCCCTACTCTAGCACATTGGTAAGTCACTTCGGAACGCCCAGTTATATGTTCCCGTGGATGTCCTGGTTGTGTTGGCGATTGTATTCGGAAGCCATCCAATTATATGCTTCCTTGAGTACCCAGTTTAGTGTACCATCGAGAGTATGACCCCTTGTCACTATGATCCAGCAGCTCATCAGTTCCTTTGGTACCACACTCAGTAGCACTATTGTTGTTCCAGTGTATCAGTTCTTCAGCTCAGACATGGTCAGCCCAGCAGTATGTCCCAGATTTGTGTCCCCTCTGGACCCTTATGATGTACATAGTGGTTCTCTATGTATCCTACAGGCCCCCCTTTTCGGGCGTCACAGTTATTTTTATGTCTCTTGATACGAGCATGGGTATGCCCACCTCGTCCATATATTGAGATTCTTCCTCATTCATTCTTTGAGGTCATGTATATGTCAGGTCCCCATATTTTGGACCCCATTGTTATTATATCTTGATACGAGCATGGGAATGCCCGCCTCGTCCATATGATCAGATTGTTCCTCATCCATTATTGAGGTTATGTACTTTTAGTTTTTGCAGTTGGTTCGGGATCGTTGTTCCGGGCTCCAGTTTGTTTCTTCTCTTCTCCACACCCCAGGAAAACCATTCAAAGACTTATGATGTCTATCGGCCATACGATGAGCTCCTGCCCTCACACATCAGGGGGCAATCTGTTAACACCCAAAAAGTGCTCACTGCATCATCTACCCCATTACATGACTCATTTGTCCATATTTCCTACCATATTTTCCCTCAAAACCCTCAAATCCCATTAAAAAGCCTCCAAAAGGCCACAAAACCATCAAAAAAGCCTCAAAAAGGCTAAAAAACCCCTTTTCCCTCCAAAAATATCCAAAATTCCTCCAAAATAGAAAAAACCCTCTAAAAAGGGAATAAAAAATATAAAATAATGAGGAAAAAGAGGAAAAAGGAGGAAAAAACCCTATACAGCTGACCTAAACCATATGGTTCCCAAAACCATGGGCCAGCACTCCACCACCAAAAACCTATAAATAGGTGATAGAGACCCCTCATTTCATATCCACAATCAAGTATACCCTTACTCTGCCAAAATCACTCTTGAAACCCTAGCTCACCCTTAAGCTACTTTCACCATTGAGTGCCTCTTTGGCCCATTCCCAACCATTTGGAGAAAGAGAAGGAGCAAAGCTGGAGTTTGGAGCAACCCTCTTGGACAATTGCAAGAACTTCACCAACCTTCACATTGGAGGTAAAGCTTTATTACAAAAAACCATTTTTTATTATCTTGTCTTTCCTTTTTTTTATGCATATGTTTAGAGTAATTCACATTTTATTTTAGCACTTTAATTTACAATTTACTGAACTGCTACTAAGGAGTCCCTTCTCCTTAGTAGGTGCTCATTTGCACAAGCTAGGGTGAAAACCCTAGCTACATATCACTCTTCATGGCATCACTATAACTCATAAATCCCTTCTTCATATCATACATCCAAAATAAATTTAACCATCTCCTGCAATGTCAATGTGTTCTAGTAAAGTTCAATATTGAATCAATTTGTTTTTCTGATGTAGGTGACTTTGAGTTTTTTTTTAGGGTAAATATTGCATCAATTTTAATGGTGGTGCCTTCACAAATTCCCTTCCACATATCATTGTAAATGAAAGTGGATTTGATCTTTCTTGGTCACTCAGGATAGTTTTCCTTGCTACTGAGGATGGTTAAACAATGGATGCTAATGAATGCATTTTCTGCACCTTTTTATCTCTCTCACTTGCAAATAAAATATATTTTGGAAGTAAATGAAAGGTGCATGTCAACTGCTTTAGCTAAGAACAATGTTTTCACTCAACTCTATACTCTGTAAGTGTATGTCTTTGCAATAGTATCTACAATGCACTCTTTGCATTAAAATTTATGCTTTCTCTCAATGATTTGTAATCTGACCAATACAAGTGCAAATTTATAGGAAGAAAAGAAATAAGAATTAGTTATTGTAGAAATAAGAATTTGATACCATAAATTTAGGGTTTTGAGCTTGGTTGAGGAAGCATAATTCTTTCTTTTGATGATCCTTAGTTCATTCATCCTCCACAAATTATGCATTGGTAGAGGTCACAACATTCCAATTGTAGTTGATTTAATGATGTAAGTTTGGTCAAGATTCATATAATGGATTTAAAAAACTGACAGGTTGCAACTCTACAAAGACTATGGTGGAGATCTCATGAGCCTTAAGAGAAAGTTGCAATAGTAGTGCAGTATTTGTTGAATAATATACCAAGCTCGCAGCACTCTTGAATGATGTTGAAGCTCCAATGTAGCTCCAAGAACTCAATCAGGAACCCACAGGAAAGTACTAGAGTTCATGCAACAACAACATAATATCATGATAGAATCCACAAGAGAAATATATTCAGCTCCAAAAGACAAGGTCACAACTCTAAAAAACAGCACAGCTCCATACTCAATGTAGGTATAGCTCTTTATAGTCATGGGGTGGTGGATCAAATGAAAATATTTTTGTTGTATGAAAGAGGTTGTGAAGATCCAAGATTTGGATTGCAGGGTTTCTTCGATGGATTTCTTAAGGGTTCCAACCAATGACAGACATATTTATTGAAGAAATATTTAGTATCTTCAACCTCAGCCAAGTTCTCCCAATTGTGCGTGTCATAAATGGTGCATTTTGTAATGTGTTCGAGGTATTATGGAAATCAAGCATGTTATATTCATAGTAATACATGTAGAATAAGGAGCTTTGATCTTACTAATATTAAGTACGGGTAATATGAGTAATCAACAGGTTATAATCCTGGATCAATACAGCTTCATTATGCCTATTTACAGCACTAGTAGTAAAATAATTGCGTTGGCAATACGTATCATCCAGCTGCCTTCACAAATCATATAAGGGAGAAACTTATTTCGGACAATAGTGGGGACAAAGACCAACATCTCCTGGTTAGTAGCAGAAATCGTTCTAGTTACAAGATCAGCAAAATTATTGTTAGGTGTAAACTAACCATCCAACCAGCTCTCAAACGAGTGATATTCTAAATGCTTCTACTATATATGCCTTCATTGCTGCTCCTACCCTACCTGGAACTAGAATTGGCGGTCTTCGATCTGTCTCCACTACTTAGTGAACTAAAACATCAAACAATGAACTGTAAAAATAAACAATCAAAAAGTACGAATTGAACAACATCAATCATCAAGTATCAATAAAAAATAAAGAATCAAAAATAAAATTGTTCATAGTCACTGAAGTAGAAAGAATAGCGTATGCCCCAGCTCCCCTTTGTTCAATTAATGGGAATAAACATGCCCCTTTTTGTTCAAGATTCACCACCATCGACTAAGGCGGTTGATCTTGATCCAATTGAAGTTCCTATTGCTCAGCGGGTTTAAGCACTTGTCAAAGAACCAATTTCTCATGAACCAGAATCCATTGATCCAGAAAAAGACCATGAGGGAGTAGTTGATCCCACAAAAACATAAGCTAATTCAAAGACAGAGCATGTAGTTTCACTGATTGAGGTTTAGTAAGCTGCGGAATCTGCTTCAACTTCAATTGGAACTTACATATGGATCCCAATTGCTTGCTTGGTTAAGTAACGAACCTTGGCCTTATTTTTATATTCAATTTTTGTACTAAGTATGATAGCAAGGTGTGAGCATAGATCAGAATACATACATGTAGGTTTGATAACGTTGAGAGATGCGGTTATAAAAGTACAATAGTTACATGCACATTTAGAGTTTACCCTAGTAAAGTTGCTTCGTCAATACCTGTCATCAAGTACCCCAATAAATTTCTTAACTCTATTCCAACACAGGGATGGATGTTTCTTTGCTACTTGAACCAAGGGCATTGGATTTGGATCCTTATCTGTATGTAAATAGCTTCGGAACCATAAATTCAAGTAGATCCATGGGATAAAGAACTACGCGAAGGGAAGCTGGGGGTTATTGATCTGCTGTGGTTCCTGTAAATGGATCTGCCTTCTTCACTACTACTAATGATGCTTCTATCTTAGTGACTTATGGTATAGGTGGAACAAATCTACGCACGAAATTTCTTTTACAAAGGATTGCATGGGCTTTTTATAGTGCGTAAGAGTATGGAATTTTTTTCTATTATTTCAGGCTCAATCATCATTCCAGATATGGAGACGAAAAATCCTAAGAGTTTACCCTCATTAACTGCAAAAATTTATTTTGGGGGATTAATATAAATTATCTTCGACAACGATCAAAGATTTGTCTAAGGTAAGTAAGGTGATCACTTCTCTTCTTTTAGAAAACAGTCACGTCAGCCAGATAGACAACTACTGACTTATTTATTAATCCACGAAAAGTGATTTCCATTGCTCTTTAAAAAGTAGCACCCGCATTGATTAAGGGGCATATTTTCGTAGCTTACATGGAGGAGAGGTTGCGAGTACACCAATCATGATACAAGGGAATTCTATGATCTCTCACATAGTTCTGTCGGGTCGCAGCTTCCAAATGACTCTTCTTCTGTGAGCAATTGCAGGTTTGTCACAAGAATGGGATTTGAAGGTTAGAAGTAATGCCTTGTCACTGTCGGTCTTTCTACACAATGTTTCACCACAAGAATCCATGCATAGGATTTACCAAAAGAATTATGGTTTAAGTATTTGGAGAGAATGGCTTCTTGTCAAAACTTCGTGCAGCAATAACTAACAATGAGGTTGCAGCTCCATACATCCTATCGCAACTTCAGAAAATTAGGGTTTTCAAGTTATCCCTTCACAAGTGCATGTCACAATCTAAACACCAACGCGAGGATGGATAATAGAGAGAAGTCTTCGCTCAATGATGGAGAATAGAGAGAAGCCTTAGGTATCCATACGATAAGAGGATGGAAAATGAATAGAACAGTCATCAATGGAATGCAGAAAGAAAGACTAACGAGGGAACATGAGAGGAGAAACGCCTTTACAGAGGAATATGACAGAATAGTGTAGAGTTCCAAGCATGAGGAGGTTTGCACGAGTTATGGCATTCATATTTGATACCACTATCAGAGTAATTAAATCCCCAATTGCATTTTATTGAATTGGAGAACCCTTATTTATTACATTCTCAAATGGATTATTTTTTTTCCATCTTTTACGATTCCTACGGAGACTCTTGGTCTTCTTAAACTATTTACCATATTTACAATGGGTACCATCATTTGAGAATTAGATCTCACCATATATATATATATGTGTGTGTGTGTTGAGACCTAATCCTCAAATTAATATATATATATTAAAACTGAATATAGATATATATTATAATTGAAAATCCTCATATTAATATATATAATTGAAAATCTATTTTAATCCATAATACTTGGGCGAATTTACCAAAAAACCAGCATTTCCATGATCGCTGAAGGGCGAATTTACCCTTAGCAACTGCCATTTCTACAGAATTTGGGAGAAATAGAGGGAGCCAGATTATTTTACGGGCTATGGGAGCTCCAAATCGAATCAAACCTGGTAGAAATGGTTAGATTTAAAATTCTCTTTAAATATTTTATGGGGCTAATGTGCCATTTATTAAAAATAAATACATAAAAATTGGGCTAATCATAGTAAATGATGGTTTAATAAAAAAATATCCCACTAAAAAATTAAAACCCCTAAATTTAGCCCATGGGCTAAGATTAGCCCCTAAAATTTTCCCTGTAAGATACCATCATTTTCAAGCATTTGTAACATTTACCACATTTATAAAATGAATGTAGAATTCAAATATTAAATAACTCACCACCGATGGGAGTGGGAGACGTGAGTTATGTGTGCTCCTCGATCTACTGAGCCTCTCACCAATGCCACCCTACAACATTTACGACAATAATTTCATTGAAAACAAATAATTGCTTAAATTAATTTTTGTTAATGCATCACAATATTTTCATAAATTAACTCGATTCTCACCGTGAGCACCTCCGTCAATGGAGATGACTAGGCTTCAGGTCTAGTACGTGGAGCAGTTAGCTGGACAACCTGCTCCGATGCAGTCATGGGGGGGGCAGATGCAGTTGGAGCAACTACATGTGCAACCACTATAGATGTACCGACGGACGCCACAATAGTAGTTTCCACAATAGTGGTGAGAATTGAAGAAGAAAGGGTGGAAGAGGGCATGGTGGTATGGGGTGGAAGAGGATGTCGTGGACGATGAACCCCTACCAGCTGTATGATAGGGAGGATCGACCTAAAAGGGCTAGGGGGGATGTTGAGGGATGGTGGATGGGAGGGCAGTTTGTAATAAAGGGAGAAGGAAGGATACAAGGGGGGTTGTGGCTGAAAGGGGGAAGTTGGATGGACTAAGGGGGGGCATGGATGAATGGGGGAGGATGGATAGACGAGGGGTGTGGATGAATGGGAGAGGCTGGATGGAGGGGGGAGGATGGACAGAGGGGGAGTATGGATGGAGGGGGGAGGATGGATGGAAGGGAGTGGGTGGACAGTGGGTGGGGTCTGGATGGAAGCGGGGGGGACTTATGGGAGAGGATGGAAAAATGGGACTAAAGCAGGGAGGTGGAATGGTGGCACTTGTAGCTGATAATGGAACCTGCATATACATTTGTAATATCATAGTTTAGTACACAAAAATCAAATTAAACCATAGTAAGTCATAACAATTCAAATTAAAAGCATGCTTTTAAGTACACATTATACATGTGTGTACGGTGACCTGCCGATCCCTCGCGGAGATGGCTGGTCATCATAGTTTGTGTATACCTGTGGACACCAAAATGCATGCACGTTATGAACATATTAAACAAGTAATTATTTAGGAAATCAAAATATTCAAAAATATTGTAGGAACTATCATCGTGTATGTCATAAATATAAATAAATAAATAATAGAAATGACATAAGTAATAAAAATATTGTGTGAGTTACTGAAAAATACCTCCATGTGAGGTGTTGCAATTTCAGTTGCAGCTGACATTGCTGCATCCAGGTTGGGAGATCCTACATTCTCCCATGTTGGCGTCTCCACTCTAAATAACTATACATTGAAACAACTTTTTAAGCCATACATAACTGCATTAAAATTACTTTACAATTTCTCAAGTGATGATTGAAAACTCATTAAAAAGGTGCTAACCTGCTCCATATAGAATCCCTTGATCGGGTCAGGGCAAGTGGGCCTTAATGGGGACAAAGATGTGGCACTATTCCCATCAAACTAGAAGGCCCAGCATGGCTACCACCAGTCACAGGTCTATCCTGACTCTGTCATGAAGGCGTTGCACCTGAGTCTCTATCATCGTTAACCTGTCTCTCCACTATAGTCACTGCTACAAACACGGTGTGTCTAAGGAGTCCACATGCAACACTCCTCATCACCCCCTCGATCTGATCAAGTCCATGGAGTAACTTAGGTGGTTGGGCTCACGCCTAGGATTTGGTGGCCCTCTCAGTGGGTTCCTCCTGGCAGCATATAGATCTTGGGTAGAGCCAAGCCCAACACCCTGGAACTCGGTTATGTCAAAATAGTTGACATGTAAACCAAGCACAAACTCAGCCCACAGTTGTCGAAGGAAGTACTATGGAACCTCCCTATTATTGCAGAGAGGTTTATCGTAAACCATGAACCACCTCTACATCCAGTTGTCCCTCCATGGTTGGAAATGACACCAATCCATGCAGACACGTGGATTTTTAATGTCCGGTGGTTGTTGTGTTCTTGGATCAGTGAATATACTGTATAATTGGGACTTTGTAATATTCAATGCTTTTATTACCTCCTTGGAAATTCCTGTGGAATAATCACGGAATAATACTCACGCATCCTAGCTCTATATTCGGTCATGTCAGTCAAGTGGCGATGTGCATGGATGAGGGATTCAATTGAGGTGGCAAGGGTCACTCAAGATGGTTCCCTTGTGTTTCTTAATTCTCGACTGTGCACTCTCATTTCATTTAGGTAATGGTTCAAGTCATCTTGGTCCAAATTTTGTTTGGAGTTTTGATTTTGTTGGGCGTTTTGATTTTATTGAGGATTTTCATTGGTTCCAAGATTTGTGTTTTCTTGTGTTCCACCGGAATCCATTTTAACCTACGTAGAACTTGAAATATTTTATGTTTTGGAAAAACATTACTTTAAAACTTATTGTAAATTTTTATGACCAAGGAGGGTCAAGGATGACTGTAATTGAATATTATTATTATTTAATAAATTAAAATAGGACCCACTAGGAGGAATGAAACTGTTGTAGAAGGCAATTGACAAGTGGCAACATCTGCACCCACTTACTAGCTGTTGAAGGGGAAACTTCCCTAAAAATGTGGTCATGTTCCCCAAGAATGGTGGAACTGAGCAGGTGGCTCATTAATTGTTAAACTGACCCTTAAGACCTAGGCAATCTTATATATAGACATCAAACTTGAGCAGGCAACTCACACATTCTCTGAGGAGACATAAACTTTTCCTTATGTTGTTGGAAACTATTTTGTTGAGCACACAAGAGATTCGATGAGGGGATAAGCTAACTAATGAGTTGCAGTGTAAGATTGTCCTATATTTCTAAGTGCAGAAAGTGTTTATGCAAGTCTTCATGATTGTTGAGTTTTAAAGAAGATTGTCAGATACTTCTATCAGATACTTCTACACAAAATCTCCGTCCTGGTGGTTCAGTGAATAGGCTCGGGGGTCCTAAAGAAAGTAGACTTGACTGCTTTCAGGAGACGGTTGGGAGGAACGGTCTTCTTTGGGTGTTTGTCCACCTACACAGTTTTACACAGGTTCTACATTGTTCTAAGTTTATTTACTTATAATCTGCTGATATGCTTTCTGAAGATTTTATTTATATGCTATCAATTTACCTATTGCTTCTTAGACATCAACTTAGTTATTGGAATGAGTAGCAGATAGAAATGATATTTATTTCTATATAAATGGATGAATGATTTAATCTGAAAATTTAACAGAATGAATAAATTTCTCTCTATATTTTTCCACTCTCTTAAGAGACTACTCTAGTACAAAGAGATTAGCTTAAGTAGATAGATTTCAATGATATCATTTTGATAGATTAAATGATTCTGATTAGAATGGTGATTTTCTATTTTGTAATATGATATAGACATAGATATTAAATACTGAAATAATACTCATAAATTCTTAAAGTTGCAGTCTATTTATTCTACAGTTCATAACGATTGCAGAACAATAGCTAGTGTAAATATTAATCAATTATACATAAAGATAGAAACCCAAATGTTTTACAGTCAATAATGGTACCAAGTATAAAGAAATAGTTCATACCAATGATATTTATTGTATAAACAATTTATATATTATAAATTCAAAATTAGATACATATATTATTTTCGTATAGAATATCTATTAACATAAATCATCAACAACATAACTCTGTATATCTTTTATAAAATACTCCACGGAATGCATTAGAAATTATTATACAAACAGAATGTATTATATACAGATGTAAAGTAACCGACAAACATATAAATTCATAAACAACTCATTAAAAAACCCATTTACAATCTTATACAAAATCAATTCATGTTACATAGAAACTTCACAATTTATTTTTATATCAATTTCCAAACAGTGGGAATCTACACTCACATATTCATATAATGATAGGATTCCACTTTTTCAAACAAATATAAATAATGATCAAGGGTTCGAGACTCGTAGAGAGCTCACCCATAAAAACTATACGAATATTCTTTATATATATAAAACATAGTCCCGATTTCATAATAAAACAAGAAATCATTATTGGGTGTAATGCCATAGAAATAGTCAAACCCTGAAGTAATAAATTATAAAACCAACAACTCAAATCCACAGTTGAGTTCACGGTCGATTTAATCTTGATACCATCGGAAAAAGATGTACATCATTTACGTATTAATAGTTCAAGTCAAGGGTTCGAAACTCATGAGAGTTTCCCCAAAGAAAGTGTTATAAATTATAAACAACTTCAAGCCGATGCATTACAATCCTTTACAGAGTAGGGTTTAGGTTTTTTAACCCTGCTCCTATCGTTCAGCATAAAATTTTACTCATGCCAACGATACAGTTCATCCCAGCATTTATATGCATAAAAACTTAACTAATATCTATTACAATCGAAACAATTATAACGTTCTAGAATGCGTCTTTATATATAACCTTCCTACTTTCATGTTATGGCTAGGGTTTTCAACCAACTCAAAGTATCAATACTTTAGAGTCGTAAGTTTAGGGCTTATGCCCAAACTTTTGTTTAAAAATCAATACATTTCTTTTAAAAACATAGAGTTCCTGTGAGGGCTCGCTTACACCCAGAATCAAAATTTAAAACACATACAATAGTCACAGAATTAAACCATAAACACAGTCAGTTCACACATTGACAAATTAAGCGAATACACATATAAGTTTTCATTTCAAAGTATAACCAAAACATAGATTACAAGATCCGTGGCTCTGGGGTTATAAACCCTCTCTAATTTTATGAGTTTTCCTTACGGCTTAAAAATCTTAATAATAGAAACAGTGAAATCAATTGCATGCTGGTAATTCTCCATTTTGAATTTACAGAACCGGCATCAATGCCAAAACACCACCACAAACACACAGGCAGAACAAGTTTTTTTGTAGGAAGTTCCAGGGACTACCCGAGGCTTACTAGGGCTACGAATTAACACTTCAAAAGAGTGTATGCCCACTTTCTACAGCTCCGAGCCTTGCCTAGAAGCAACCCTAGCACTCATTAGCAACCACAAAGCAACGAAACAGAGGTTAGAAGCATTACACAAGAAAATATATATTACAAACCAAACGAACTAATTTGTTAACAGCAAGATGGCTTACCTCCTTCACTTGGCACAAGCAAGAAGCCGAGCTATGAGATCCACCTTAGAAATCCTTGTGTTACATTTGTCAAGCAAACCCCGAAACGACCGGGAGCCTGTCAACTCCTCCAAAACCAACAACGAAAAATGAAAATGAGGTTAACGATGGCTGAAAGGTCATTATGTTGAATGGTTAGGGTTTCACCAAAACCCTATAAACCTTCACGTGATCCATGCCACGGGAAATTTCCACTGTGCATTCCACTATGGTATTAATAAAATGCACTTGCCTATAGTTGAAAAAGTCCTGTAGGACTTCGACCCAATGATTTAATACCAACCTTCAAACAATCAATCATATGTGCATGCATATAGTTTTGACCCTGCCCACATTCAAAACATTGATACTTTATAATCACTAGAATTCCGAGTTAATGTATACGATATAGGTAATAGAATTTGATACATTATAAGATCACTATTTTACAAACTAATGAAATATGCCTTATAGCATATCTGGATGTAATTGAAACTTGATCATAATATAAAAACTAATATTTTGTAAAATAAGGAAATATGTCTTATGCCTTATCTTTGATCAAGCAAACAAATTATAAAATGATAAATTACGACTAATGAAACAATAGTGATCTAATGACCACTACAATCATATCACATATCTATCCTAACATAGGATTAGGATATTAATGATTATAAACATATGTATTAACCAATACATTAATAGTTCGTAGTTATGTCATAAATAAACTCTAAGTGTTTTGTACACAAAGCCTCAAGTATTTCCTTTGTGTATATACCTATGATATTCTCGTCCAGTTTAGGTACATTACGATGTTACGACGTGCACTACATTAATCTTCAACCTTTAAAATGCTTACCTGCAAATATGTACAAGATATTTAAAGTGCGTTAGCTTATGAAAGCTTATAAGTAAGCCTCGGGGTATCCATAGGACGCCTTCAACAAAAGAAAGTAAAAGGTTAGTAACCATAATCACAATTATATAAAGATGTAAAGATATAGAATAATGTCGATCTATGAATTTGACAAATAAGCGATGTTGCATATAAAATAAACAAAGACAAGATGCATTTATTCAGAGGTTGAATACGACCTGAGTAATTATTACATTAATTTCAGACAAGAATTACATAGACATTTATGTCGTTACAACACATTAATTAATTTACGACTGTTTGTAAATGAGTATGTGTCGTCACTATAAATATGGTTGAACAACTATTAAAGAGTAAACTGTCATTAATGTATTTTCTGCATAATAAATAATAGCATTTATACTATTCATAAAAGATTTAATTTTTTGTCAATTTTTGGGGATGTTACATCCATGTTAACATTTTGTTCATCCATTGTATAGGTTTAGACTCTGCAATTGAAAAAAAAATTATTATTTTACTAATTTGGGAATTATTAAAAATTTAATGAACAATAAAAAAATCAATAAAATGACAAAAAAATGATTTTACCTATCCAATGCAATGGATGATCACTCAATAGATGGATTGATGGAGTTCTTGAGGGAAATGGGTGAGTGGGGTGGTCTCTCACTCCGTGTACGCACCGGGTGAATGACTCTTGGTCGATTGGAAATGAAATAGACCGTGCTTCTTCCCCCCTTGTTTATTTGGTTTAACAGGAGCATGTGTGTGCCCTTGGGCATGTACACGCTAATAACGCACACACGCAGCAGTGTGCACGTGCCCCAGTTCGGTACCGAACCTAAAAGCACGTGCGCACTTCCTTAGGTGCGTGCACGCCCTCATTTTTTTCGCTAGCACGACCCTATTGCAATGGTTTTGGGGAGAAATTTTGTGCGCCCACCCATAATTGGTACGTGATGCATGGATAATGTCAATGGTACATCGGGTGATAAAAAATAATAGATAACTTGTTAGTGGCACTTAAGTATTGGTAACCTATCGATATTCACCGACCACAAGTTAAGTGCTCTCCAGCAAAATCGTCAATTCCACTCCATGCTACTTTTTCTATTTTGAGAAGACCACTTTTATTTACTCCTTCGACAAGATGTCGTCTCCATTAATGTCATCCTCTGCTTGATACAAAGCCATGGTCGAAGAGTTAACCTACTCTACACTAGCACAACCACTTGACTTGTGGCTGGTGAACATTGATAGGACACAACTTAAGTACCACTAAAAAGTTAAGTGACACAAACAAGTTATATGTTACATGACAACATCTCCCCCATACTAGGTTGTAGAGCACCAAGCTCTTCTCGGTGCAGGATAGATCCATGTTTAAGATGGACCTCTGCTAATTACTTTTCAGTGGTTTTAATTTTTTATTTTATTAGGCAACATGCAATTTTTTTAATAATTTTTATTTTTTAACTACATTATGTTAAGTTAAGTTACCTTACATGACAACATCTCCCCCATACTATGTTGTAGAGCACATCACTCCTTTCGGTGCAATCACGAATAAACTGCTCATTATCCATGCATCAACTACGAGTTATTCATTCATCAGCTACAAGTTATCCATGCATAAACTACCAGTTATTTTATATATATATATATAATCGTTTATTTGGAATTTTGGAACAACTGCCATAAAACCAATATGGACAACACACTTGTGTGATCCTAGTGCAATCTAGGAAAAACATAGGCACTAGTCCACCCCAAATTCTAAGATATAAACACTTATTGGTGTAATCATTTAATGCATGCGAAATTTCAAATGCTATAGTTGTTCACCTTCCATTTGTGCCTCCTGCAACTTCCAACACCAACACTTGCAAGCCAAAAAATGAGGGTGGGGGGCTCTTCTCTGGAGGAGTGATGGCTACCTCTCGTTCAAAGGAAAAGCACATCGCGCAGTAAATAAAACTTTCTTTTCTTTTGCTAAGGGACTGCGTTGTTCCTAGCAAATACTTTACTTCACAAAATAAGTGCGTGGATATGAGTTGCGCAATTCACCTTTTACTGTGCGCAGATTAACTGCGTGTTTTACTGCGCTGAGATTAACTGCGCGATTCCACTTTTTACTACGCAGATGAACTTTGCGCAAATGCACAAATCTTAACTTCGCGCAATACTTTAGTTTGCATGAACTTGACTTTGTATGGAGTGTGCACTTCATCCAAATTACTTTTGCACACTCTTTTAACTTTTACAAAGATTAACTGCGCGGTTACCTTTGTATACCTATCTAACTGTGCACAACCCAATCTTTAAACAAACTTTGTATAAAGATATTTCATGCTAAAACATAAGAACCAAAATATATGTCAAAGGTTACTGCGCGTTAAACTAGGGCATTTACCACCGTGAAATACTTGAGAATCTTGATTTGATTTACAGACCATAAATGTAAACAACATTTACACAGATCAATATGAAATAGATGTGCGGCATGCATAAACCAACATTCTTGAGAATGAATTCATAAAACTTAAGAACTTATATATTGTTGCAATAAAACATAGTAACTTTGCTGCACTTACAGAGAGATGGGATTTACTTCAAACTTTCACTTCTTACACAGAGCTTGGGCTCTTGAAACACTTCACGAGATTTTCTTCTCCTCTGCTTCACTTATCTCTATCTCTATCTCTCTTCAATTATCTTCTTCTACTTATAGAGTTTCATATCAACCGACTCAAGATCACTTCTCTTGGAAGCTACAGGATTTCATTAAAGATTGTAATTCAATTCTACCTAAGAAGTTATGAGCCTGCAAAATACAAACGCGGCTACTTAAATACTAACATGACGTGAGCTGGATTGGATGCAAACTGACTGACCGTCTGACATTGCAGACTGACAAAATGAATGATTGGAGTTCTGACAGAGTCGCGTAAATCAAATACGCTATCAGCTCATTAATTATGATATTTCCAACACCCCCCCTTAATTATGAGCAGATGGGGATCTTTAAACAAAAATAAAATATTACAAAATATTTCAGAGCTGAAACATGCTCTGTTCATGACAAAGTTCATTGCGCGGAACTTGTCACTCCCAAACAACTTCACAGAAATTGGAATGGGTCCTTTGCCAATGGTTTTGTAAATATGCCTGCTACCTGATCTTCAGACCTGCAAAATTCTAAGTAGATTTCCTTGTTGTTTATCAATTCTCTGATGAAGTGATACCTTGTGTCAATGTGCTTGGTTCTCTAGTGAAACATGTGATTCATTGACCGTGCAATTGCTGAATTGTTATCGCAAGAAATGGTTGTGGCTTCTTGCTGGTTCTGTGACAGATCACTTAACATTCTCTGCATCCAAACTACTTGACATGCTGCGCTCGTAGCTACAACATACTCTGCTTCTGCTGAAGAAAGAGTTATTATGGGTTGTTTCTTTGAAGCCCATGATACAACACCTATTCCTACATGAAATGTATTCCCAGATATGCTTTTTCTATCATCTATGCTGCCTCCATTGTCACTGTCAGTGTATCCAATGAGTTTGAAATTTTCTGAGGTTGAATACAAAAAACCAAAGTCTTTTGTTCCACTTACATACCTCAGAATTCTTTTACCTACTTGCCAATGAGATTCTTTTGGTGACTCCATGAATCTTGAGATTAAACTGACTCCATACATGATGTCTGGCCTTGTTGTTGTAAGATACATAAGGCTGCCAATGAGCCTTTTAAACAACGTAGGATCTACATTGGATCCATCATCATCCTTGCTCAATTGCAAACCTATTATCACTGGTGTTGGAGCTATCTTACAATTTAACATCTTAAATTTGTTCAAGACATCACTTGCATACTTTGATTGTGATATGAAAATACCCTTTTCATTCTGTTGGACTTCAATTCCCAGAAAATACTTCATAAGCTCCAAATTAGTCATTTCAAATTCACTTTCTATGATTGTTCTAAATTCTTCTATGCCAAAATCACCAGTAAATATTAAATCATCTACATACAGGCATACAATTAACTTATTACCTTGTTGGTTCATTTTTGTGTACAGCGTTGGCTCACATTCACTTCTGTGAAATCCATTCTGAATGAGGTATGAGTCAATGCGACTGTACCAAGCTCTGGGAGCTTGCTTCAACCCATAGAGTGTCATTTTCAACTTGTAAACTTTGTGTCCTTGTCCTAGAGCTTCGTAGCCTTGTGGTTGCTCCACATATACTTCTTCCTCCAAATAACCATTTAAAAATGCAGACTTAACATCCAATTGATAAACATGCCATTTCTTTTGTGCTGCGATGGCCAAAACGGTTCTGATTGTGTCCATTCGTGCTACAGGTGCAAAGGTTTCATTGAAGTCTATGTTAGGTTGCTGAGTGAACCCCCTTGCTACCAATCTTGCCTTGTGCTTCTGCACATTTCCATCAGCATCTTTCTTGGTCTTATAAATCCATTTCATGCTTATCACATCCTTGTCTTTAGGAACATCAACTAATTCCCAAGTTTGATTTTTCTCAATGCATTCTATTTCTTCATCCATGGCTTGTGCCCAAACTTTCTCTTCAACAACTTCTTCAAATGTTAGAGGATCATTAACTTGAGAAAATAATGCAAAACATGAAAATGGATTAGGTGTACCAGCATCATATATCTCGCGCAGACTTCTTGTCTTTGATGGAGTTGTTGGTGTTGAACTGCACGAGCTGTGCGCACTACTTGATGGAGTTTGTTGCGCACTTGGTGTGCTTGACGGAGTAGCTTGAGCTGTGCCTTGTGTGGGAGTTCCTTATGATGGAACATGTTGCGCAATCCTTGGAGTAGATGGGGCTGCGCAATTCTGATTTACATGCGAAATCTCATCCACATCTTCTGCATTGTCATCATGTTCAACATGTGACACGATTTTGACATTCTTCTCTATAGTTCCATCCATGCTTCATTTTCCACAAACTAAACATCGCGACTAATAATAACTTTCCTTGCAACAGGATCATACAACTTGTATGCTTTTGTGTCTTCAGAATACCCAATAAAAATACATTTATGTCATTTATTGTATAATTTCCTTCTTAGCTCATCTGGAACATATGCGTATGCTACACAACCAAAAAAAATTAAATGCGAAACACTATGTTTCATACATGTCCATGCTTCCTACGGACCCTTGTTCTTCACGCTCTTCATTGGACATCGATTCATGATGTATACAGCAGTTGTCACTGCTTCAACCCAATATTCATTTGACAAATGTGCGGCTGCCAACATACTATGAGCCATCTCCATAATGGTTATATTCTTTCTCTCTGCGATGCCATTCTGTTACGGTGTATACCGTGCAGTGAATTGCTTGTGTATGCCATGATTTTTGCAAAAGTTTAAGAAATCATTTGAAACATACTCACCACCTCTGTATGTTCTCAAAATCTTGATGCTATGTCCACTTTACTTCTCCACAAGTGCCTTGAACTACTGAAAAAATCCAAATGCATCAGATTTATATTTTAGAAATAGAACCATGTTTTTCTTGTGAAATCATCAATAAATGTGAGAAGATAAGTGCATCTTCCCATGGACGGTGTTTGCATTGGTCCACAAATATCAGAGTACACAATTTCAAGTGGTGCGTGAGCTCTGTATGACTTTCCGACTGGAAAAGTCTCTCTGTGTTGTTTTCCAAAAATACAGCCTTCACAAATTCTCTTTGGCTTTTCAATCAATGGTAATTATTTCACCATGTCCTTCGTGTGCAGTAGCTTCATCCCACCAAAATTCAAATGTCCAAATCTGAAGTGCCATAACCAGGATTTATCCTTTGTTTTTGTTTGAAACGCAGCTTGCATTGCGCTGTCTTTTGATTCCTTTGCATAGTGAATTTCTGTTGCTTTGCTTTCTGCTTTGAATGCAGATCCAAAATTTTCATTCTGACTTTCATGAACAACTTGAGTTGTTTTTCCTCTTATGATGGGTCTTATCCTTAAAGGAAACAAGCGATTGCTTGTCATCTGCACCTCTACTATCAACTGATTGCTTTGATATATGTCTTTGATCACACAGCGCTTCCCTACCATGTGAACTCTGTAACCTTTTTCTATCAATTGTCCAGTGCTCATCAAATTATGCTTCAAACCTTGAACATAATACACATCAGGAATAAATTTCTGCTCCCCCTGTTTGGTTAGAATATCAATAGTGCCCTTTCCCAAAACAGTGACTTGAAAATTGTTTCCAAGTGTTACATCAGTTTGAACTGATTTATCTAAACTGGAAAATAAACTTAAATTACCAGTCATATGATTGCTACAGCTTGAGTCTAAATACCATATGTCATTTGGACTTTCTTGGACAGCATTGCATTCCACTGGTGATGCGCATGCTAAGAACAGTGAGTTGTTCGGAGTGTTGTTGATGCTTGACTGTGCTTCACCTTGCTTTCCTTGATTATACTGCTTCTTCATGCATTCATATGCGAAGTGTCCATACTTCTTACAGTAATGACATTGAATTTTTTATTTATCATACCTTTGTCCAATTGGCTGACTGGTGGTCTGATTCTGACCTCTACTAGCAACTTGCGCAGGGCTGCTACTGCGACCTCCTCTGAAAGAACTTCGACCTCTGTCTCTAGAGTTTGATCTTCCTTTGCCTCTTCCACAGTTTATGGATAACTGTGCTGCGAATGCACCTTCCAGCGATGTACCTAATCCATTGATTCTATGTTCATTATTGAGTAATGAGGCTTGCAACTCATCAATGGTAAATGTGGATAGATCTTTGTTTTCCTCTAAGGTTACAACCAAAAATTCAAATTTCTTTGGAAGAACTCTAAGAACTTTTTTAACAACTCTTTGATCAGTTAGAGTTTCTCCATGAGACTTTATTTGATCACGGGGGGTTCACTAGTGAGGCAATATCATATCACGTCCATTCATATTGGAGGTTTGAATACTCCTAAAAACCTCAAAAATATATTGCCTTATATTAAGGGGTCAAGGGGGGGATTTTAGATTGACACGGTAATATAAATATTGGGGGTTATTTTATTTGGGTGGGATGAGGAATACCATCCAAATAGTGAGATGTATTCATACCTCCAAATTACGGGTTGGATTCATACCAGTCCTTGTTTTTGATAAGGAATAACCTCTAAATCACAAACTAGATTCATACCTCCAAATCATGGGATGGATTCATATCATTCCTAACTACTGTTAAGGAATAACCTCCAAATCGTGGGCTAGATTTATACCTCCAAATCATTGAACTTATAAAGTCTTCTTCTTTTTTAAAATAATTTTCTTCATGAATGAGATTTATCTAAGCTTTCATTGGCCCCAGGGCCATGAAAATGGATGATAAAAAAATCAAAAGAAAATAATAAAATTCATAAATGTGATCTTCCCCTTGATAATATGTGCTCTTAAATTCCTAGTCAACGATGCCTCCATCCATAAATGTGATCTTTCCTTTTAAACTCCTAGTGTTGTTTGAATAATTTAATGTGATATGTGCCTCCATTAGGTTGTTGAGGTTGACATTTTTATGACGCAAGCAAATTTTCCATCCATATTTTGTCACCCATTGAATTCCCCGTGGGGCCCTCATAGTTTGCTATTTATTTTATACCACTTGGAGTCTAGCTGGGAAGGATATGTTCGAGAAACTCTTGTCTTCATATTTTTTTAAATGTATATCAAATTTTAGTGCTCCTCCATGCATCTTCCATGTAGATGCGTAAATCAACCTATACAAATTTTATGCGGGTTTAAATTTTCTACTCAGTTGCATCGAACTCAACAATTGAACTTATTTTTTCATTTTTTCATTTATCCTTATTTACATTTCCATGGATGTTACAAATTAAAAAACAAAAAAAAAACAATCATCCTCTAAAAGCATGTCTCCCCCAAAAACAACTTATTTTTTATGCACATAAGGGCCAATTCATGTAGAACAAAACAAAAACAAAAACAAAAAAAAACATATTCCATCTCTTAGATATCTGCATGATTTCGTTTGCATTTTCTCTTAAACATCTATATATATTTTTCTTTTGAAAAAAAAAACAAAAACAAAAGAGGATTGGGAGAACTCCAATGCTCAATGGTTGTTTCAATCAAGCCTTTCTCCATGAAAACCAAGAAAAATGAGGTCAATCTTTCTTGGCTGACTGGAACCAAGAAAAATTAGACCAATCTTTCTTGACTAATTATTTCTTTCAACTTTTTGTATTCTTCTTTATCATTATTACATTGCCAGTTAGGAATAGTTGTTAGATTGAGTTATATTTGGCACTTTCATAATTGTAATTTTAATTCTTATATGCAAGCAATTCGTCTTAATATTGTATTAGAACTGACATGAACACGTGTGAAAATCTAAATCTTTATTTACATACCATATGTGTTATCATTACTATGAAATGGTATCATATAAGTTTCACCATATCTATATCTTTATAACTATTGCATCTTTGAAACTTAACAATGGATATTTTTCCCTCTCATGTAAAGATAAAAAAACTAGATATAACCCAAGAATAGGTAACTAAATGTTTTTAATTCCCTTGCTTGCAAAAATAAATGTAAAGGAAGTGGAGGCAATTCATTGCATATTGTGAATGACCCAAACCCAAGCTATGCATATGATCATACAGTGTTATTGGAAATTAAGAGGAATTTTTATATGTTCATTTGGGTTCAAACATCAATGATGTTTGTTTTGATAGCAAGGTAGGGAAGTCCATCCACGAAAGGCTTTCAAGTTTGCATTTTTATGGAGTTTAATTTATTAAACTTATGGAAAACATGAGCTTTCTATGGCTATACTTGTATTTACATGATATAAAATTCGTAGATTAGCATGATGTAGTGTGAAACATCTACAATTCTCATCATTTCTAAGCATTGCATTGACTATTGGACTATCATCCTTTTACATTATTTGTTACATTGATCTCTTGACTAGGTTTCCTTTTAGCATTTTTCCTTCCCCGTTACTATTTTGTTGGGTCTTCAACTATCCAACGCAACAGATTGATTAGTTTCCCCTGCAATCCTAGTGGGATCATTATTAGCATTATACTATCATTTTATTTAGCTTCCTATTTGTTTATACTAAGATGCGTTAGGGATCCTGTTTGTTACAACTTGATAATATGATATAAAGGGGGTATTAAAAATGGATAGCTACAATATCTGGTGAAACTAGGGGTTTTCTTAATTGGAAAGGTATATTTGGAGGGGGGTTCAACAATACAATTTTATAAGGCATTTTCCAATATTTAGTGAAATACAATTTTAGGAGGCATTTTCCAATATTTAGTGAAATTAGGGGTATTCTTTAATATCCTGTGAACGATGGTGCTATGTAACAAGTTCGTTGAGTGAACCCCCCGTGTATTTGATTAACCAGACCAATAACACAAGTATAGAATGATTCTACAGACTCTGTGTTTTTCATTGACAGAGATTCAAAATCTCTTCTAAGAATCTGAAATTTGGCAGTCTTTACCTTGTTAAAACCTTGATAGGAAGTTTCCAGTGTATCCCATGCTTCCTTAGCTGACTGCGTTGTTGCTACTCTTGGGAGTATGGATTCATGTATTACTTAATATATGTGGAACAACGCATTTCCATCTTTCTTCCTTTATTCCCTTAAGACATCATTCTCAGCTTGTGTGAGATTGTTGTATGCTACAGCATCTATTGGTTCTGCATAGCCATTTTGGACTATTTCTCATACATCTTGACCTCTAAACAAAGTCTTCATAGTTATAGACCAATATTCATAATTTTTACCAAAAAATATTGTGGTTTGCAAATTACCGGAAGTGGAAGCCATTCTTAATCACTTTTCTCTTATGTAAATACAATTTTGACTTTCCGTAAACCAGGCTCTGATAATAGATCAAGGGAAAAGCACACCGCGTAGTCAAATAAAATTGAACTCCACAATAAATAAAACACTTTCCTTCACAAAATAAGTGCCTGGATATGAGTTGCGCAATTCACCTTTTACGCTGCGCACATTAATTGTGCGTTGCGCGATTCCACTTTCTACTGCGCAAATGAACTTTGAGCAAATGCACAAATCTTAACTTAGCGCAATACTTTACTTTGCATGAACTTGGCTTTGTATGGAGTGCGTACTTCATACAAATTACTTTTGCACATTCTTTTAACTTTTACAAAGATTAACTGCGTGGTTAACTTTGTATACCTATGTAAATACACACAACTCAATCTGTAAAGAAACTTTGTATAAAGATATTTCATGTTAAAACATAAGAACCGAAATATATGTTTTAAGATTTGGATAGTTTTAAAGTTTATAGCTATCATATTAATTGTTGAAATTGCATAATTACAAAAATTATAATTTTCAAAACCAATTTTGACCAGATTTAAAATTGCATAATTACAAAAATTATAATTTTCAAGACCAATTTTGACCAGATTTAATTAAAAATAGGCAGAATAGCTGGAGCGTTTTGGTTGCTCTTTATCCTAAGGGATCTTGCAGCGGTTTAAATAATTAATTTTGTGAATTGAAATGGTCCAGCGCAGCAAGTTTATCTCTGGCATTGCTTTAGGTGCACTCAAATTGATAAAAACAAATTATTGGGTTAAATTTTAAGTAGATTATATGAAACCGCTGTCAAAAGGATTTATATGATTGTAATCTACGGAATCTGATGATAAATTCCTATAAAAACTAAAAACTGAATTACATTAAAAGCAAATATAAATTAGCAAATGATTAAACATTTCATCTATAATATTTTGACAAAAATATGTAGAAAATTTAGACCTTTGAGAATAAAATATTCTGTGACGGTTCTTCATAACTATTATAGTTGGGGAAAATAACTCGGAAATAAAGCTACGTATATGTTAGTTGGTGAAAATGGCTTGTAAATAAATGCACATTCTATAATTGGATCGGTTCCAGCCTTCCATGGTCAACAGCGGGAGCCTTGAGTAAACACATTTTTTTAATTAGAAATTAAGTTTGTATGGCTCAGCGAACAGATTTCAGCCCTTGTCGTCAGTCCAATGAAAATTTAATTGATCATTTAATTTTGATTGATTGATAGTATCCAAAATGAAGGTTGAGGTTTTTGGCATTATATCACTGAAAAGTTCCACACAAATCCTTCCTTTCAGTTTTGTTGATATATAGTTGTCAATTGAAAACTCTAATTTGGTGATATATAGTTGTCAATTGAAAACTCTAATTTGTACAACAAATTTATTATGATAATTCTAGTTTTTCTTTGAAGTGTGGAGTTGGGATGGTGTAAATTGTTTTGAAAACACCTACATTATTAATACCGTTTACTGAATCATTTCCAACTACAACCAACAAGTATGAACTCAGGATCCATCTAGAAGACAGTGATGGTACAAGGAAAAGTGACAAGAGAAAGAAGAGCGAAAGAGGAATATATCTTTATAGGCTGTCCAATGAAGGTACAAGGAAAAGTGGCAAGAGAAAGAGGAGCGAGAGAGGAATCTATCTATATAGGCTGTCCAGTGATGGTACAAGGAAAAGTGACAAGAAAGAGGAGCGAGAAAGGAATCTGTCCCATGAACATTGAGTAGGCTAGATAATTTTGGCCGCCCTCGTTGCCCACTATATAGATTGTAGATTTCAATTGGAAGTTACCAAAATTTCGAGCAATCTTTGTTCATAATTTCACAGAGTAAAGAAACATAACTGGTATGTGATATAGTCATCTTTCTTTGTGTTCTTCTTCTGCAATGTCATATTTTTCTGTATCTTGAATGAATTCTTTTTGTGGATCTATAGGTTTCTTTTTGTGAAAATTCTTCTCACGGGGTGGATATATAGGTTCTTGTGGATCTTTAATTACATGATCTGATTTTGGAATTACTTCATTCATAGTGTTGTCTTGGAATCTGGTTACTTTTGGTTCTTCATAATCTTCAACAAATATCTTTCTTGATTTGATGTATGCTCAGTTTTCATCAAATATTACATCCCTACTAATGTCAATTTTCTAGAACCCTAAAAAGTATATTCTGTAAGCCTTAGAACTTTCACTGTAACCCACAAAGAACCTACCGATCATTCCATCTCTCAATCATCGTCTTCTTATTGTTATTCTTATTATTTGTGATTTGTGTTCAATGGCAGACCTGCAAACATCCACTATTGTTCGTAATTCTATTTGTGGTTTGTGTTCAAGGGCAGTCCTGCAAACATCCACTATCGCTCATCCCACACTACTCCCCTTCAATTCAACTAATTGCCTGTGCGACCGTGTGTTCATCAATCACCGCGGTCCAGACACAAAAGACGGCTTCGCTAGCCATCTTTACCATGGTCTTCTAAGACACGGATTGCAACCTTTCCTCGACAGGGAGGTATTGCAGAAGGGAGACTACTTAGCTCCTCAAATTGAAGGGGCCATCAGAGACGCCTCAGTCCATATCACCATTTTCTCTCCCACATATGCCCAATCAAGATGGTGTCTGGATGAACTAGTGCTTATATTGAACAAGTCTGGGAATACTGTAATTCCCGTCTTTTATCATGTGAAGCCTTCGGAGCTTAGATTGACAGAAAAAGATGGACGGTATGCTCGGGCATTGAATATTCTCGAAGAGAAAGGCACATACGACCGCCAAATACTTGAAAATTGGAGAAATGCCCTGTCTGACGTCTCCAACATTGTCGGTTTCGAACTCCAGGCCTACAATGGGTTGGAACTCTTAACTTCTTTGTTCATTTTGTTAATTGAGCTTGTATTGATACACACCTAATGTTCTGTTTCTTTTGTCGTCCATATACAGTGACGAGGGCAAACTGGTGGATAGTGTTGTGCAATGTGTCTTTAAAAAACTCGTACAAGAACACTTGAATGCGGCCCTGCAACCAGCCTTGTATGTGGCCAGACATCCAACTGGCCTGCAAGAAAAAGTAGAAGACTTTGAAAAGACTGTGTTATCGCAAAAGCAAAAGAGTTGCGAAGTTCAGGTCTTGGGGATTGTTGGCTTGGGTGGAGCGGGCAAGACAACGCTGGCCAAAATATTCTTCAACACAAAGCGTAACAATTTCGTCAACTCCTGTTTTATATTTGATTGCAAAGAGACTGCACGTCTAAGCTCTATAAATTCATTGCAGAGCAAACTTATTAAGAAGTTGACTCAAAGCACTGAGCAAATAGAAAGCATTGAAGAAGGCATTGAAATACTTAGAAGGTATCTTTCATCTTCAAAAGCTCTAATTGTTCTAGATGACGTAGATCATCCGCATCAGTTAGAAGCAATTTTACCAATAAAAGAAGTCCTTGATTCGCGTAGCTTGATTTTCGTTACATCTCGCTCCAAAGATGTCCTCACAAGCTCAGGAATAGCAGAGTTGTCAATCTATAAGTTAACAGGCCTCGATGAACAACATTCCCGGGAGCTCTTATGCTCGTATGCTTTTGTAAGATCTTGTAGCCTCATCCACAACCAGGGTTCGAAGATCTTGTAGATGAGTTTTGTAAGGCCTGCTGTGGATTGCCTCTGTCTTTGAAAGTCCATGGGGCGCTTCTATCTCAAAAGTATGACAGATCTAATTGGGAAGGCCAATTGGATAAACTTCGCCAATTAATACTTCCCACTGAGATTCATCGGACGCTTCAAATAAGTTACGATGCATTAGACAGAGACGAACAACAAATATTCTTAGACATCGCCTGTTTCTTCATAGGAGAAGACAGGCATATCGCCATAAGAATATGGGAAGGCTCGGGCTTGAAGGGTAAGGTGGGGCTTCTAAATCTAGAAAGCAAGTGCCTTGTGGATGTAGACACAGAAGATAATACGATAAAAATGCATGACCATTTGAGAGATCTGGGACGAAATATCGCGGGTCAGGAAAATTCTTTGATTCGTCTTTGGCAAACGAGGGACGACATTCATGATTTGTGGCAGCAATCGCGTGTAAGTGCTTCAATTATTCCGTACATCCTTCGGGAATTTAGGTCGACTTAAACATCTGAATATGGGATTTTGCAGGGATTTGACCATGTCAGACGAAACATTTGGAAAAATCAGCACACTTGAATATTTAAACCTTTTAGGGGGTACCAGTGTAGAAGTATTGCCGGCCCAAATTGCACATCAGCCGTCCCTGAAATCATTAAAGCTGTGGTCTACGGGTTTAAAAGAATTGCCTGAGGATATTGGGAAACTAAGTGATTTGGAGACACTTAGTTTAGGAAGCTCTCGGTTAGAAATGTTGCCACATTCGCTCGGTCAGCTCAGCCGCCTGAAGGTTTTGGGTGTCGTTGGTTATCGCAATTTGAGATCTTTGCCCGATTGGTGGAGACTCTCCACTCGGCGATCAAATTTATCGCCAGATAGCTATGGAATACAGTCCTCTCCTCGTGAAGCCGTGAATATGGAGATGCCATTAACCGGTTGGATGTACGGGCTGGAAAGACTATGTCTACATCGGGTAGGAATATCGCAGATATCCTTTGTTGAAGGTGTCTGCCCCAACCTTCAGTACCTCTCCATCTATCAATGTGATAATCTTGTGGTTGTTAGAACACTGCCACCAAAACTAATAACTCTGACTTTGATTTATCAAAATCAACTCAGGAAAATACAAGGGCTTTGTAATCTTACGAACCTCCGAAACCTAAGCATCTCAGGGTGTGTAAAATTAAGGGAGCTCCGTGTGAAAGGTTTGATATCTTTGGAAAAGTTCTCGGCGACGGGATGTTCCGAGCTTAAAATAGTACATGGGCTGGGGCAGCTAGCAGAGCTTCGAATCCTTGAAATGTCTTCTTGCAGTGCACTAGAAGAGCTCGCAGGTGTTCAAGATTTGAGGTTGTTAGAGTTGCTTGATGTTGTTAAGTGTCCCCGTCTCCAGTGGGGCGAGGGAGCAATGGAACAGTTAGGCCAACGAATCAAGAAGTTGTATTTATAATTCTTTTTAAAACAAAAATTCCACACATTGCCACATTATTTGTAGTGTTGATAAGGTTTGCAAAGGTTTGTACCTTTGATATGGCATGGCAGTCAAATTTAAGTTGTAAATTCCGAATAATGGCCACATCCAGTAAAGTTCCCTGGTCAAAGACGGCACCACTGAAGCACTTCTTTCTGTCTATTCAACACCCATCCATCACAGTCTCTTTGAGAATGACTCTTTCATTGTGAAGCCGAATAGTGACAGTAACACCAATGTCTAGTTTAGTGAATAACCCTACAATCTCTGCTAATTCAAGTTTTCTGGTAATAATGGGTTCTTCGTTTCATTTCAGTTAAGTTTTTCAAGTTTGTCTCTATATTTTCTTTCTTTGTACGGTGCTTCCTTTCGAAATCTCAACAGAGACTTCAAGAAGAAAGCATAAGAATACATTAAAATGGAGATTTCCACTGGAATTTATATTTAGGTGCAATTTTTCAATAATGAAAAATTATTGCAATAAATTTTTTCATAGAGGTGCTCGTTACATTGCTGTGAATTTTCATATAAGGTATAGGCAACACTACCAATTTTGAATTTCCCCCATTGTTTTTGTTTTGGGAATTAATTCCATTAACACATGATTGTTCTTTGGTAGATGAACCATATAAGTTTCTTCTTCCTTCTACCTGAAAACAATTTCGAGTCACTAATATGCTATCAAAGTAACTATTATCATCCTAACTGTGCTGATCCTTGAGCGGAGGCAAAGTTTGAAGATGAAAAGCAAGGAACTGTGTAAGTAAATTTCATCTCGTTTGATCCCTTGCATACTAACCAAATGTTCGATTGTTTCATCTTTGTCACTGGGAACAAATATGACACTAATTAGTTTGTTGAAAGCAATGTGCAAAAAGGATACATGAAAGTGTTTTCTTTGAAATTTACAGGAACTAACTTGTTTTGTCTTAACATTCTAATTAAACTTCTTTGACTAAAAATTTAGTGTTTTATTGATGTTTCCTCACTAAGGAGAAGGAAGAGTTGGAGGAAGAAAGGTGGTGTGCCCGACCAAAGGCACCTCCCTACAAACAACTTGATTTCACCTCCACCTCCATGTATGGGGATTCCTCGACTTCTTCATACACAACCCTCAACAACCTTCTTCTATGTAAATTTGTATACCAATATATCTGTATGTGTTTTTTAAATTTAGGGCTTAAGAGGGTTTTTAAATTTCTTTTGTTTATTTTTGGACATTAGATAGAATTATTACTAGCATACTCACTTAACTTGTGGTCGGTGAACACCAATAGGTCACAAGTTAAGTGTTATGGACAAGTTATTTGTTACTTGTTCTCCATGTTTAGTTGTAATCACTTGTTCTCTATGCCTTAGCTACCTATTACTTTCTTTGGTTAAATGGGCTGAGTTACTAGTTATCCATGCATCAACTACCAGTTATTTTTCTTTTTTTTTATAATTGTTTATTTCTAATTTTGAAAGACGACCATAAATCAATACAGTACACTTGTCTCATCCTCCTTCAATCTAAGAAAAGCATAGATAATAGTGTACCCCAAATTCTAAGATATATATACACCTATCAATGTAATCATTTGTAGGTATTTATTTCAGCGATAATTTAAGTTTTCTTGACATTGATTTGTTCAAAAATGCTCTTTAACTTGGCATCTCTTAATGTGTTGGTTTTTTTATAAACATGTGTTTGAAATGTTAATTCTTGAGTGAAATAAAGTTGTTTTGAATTGTGTTATTAAAATATGAGTTTTTAATTAAATTTTTGATAATCTTTTACAATTTGTTTGATTTTAAATCTTCGAAGGATTTATTGATGTTTCACTTACTATAATTCTTAAGCTTCATAGAGTTGTTTTAAATCATCTTATAAAAGAGATAGCTTTCCATTAAATTCTTGACTTTAAAACCTGAAAGGATTTAGTTATATGCGTCACTTGGTGCAATTCTTAAGTAGAACAAAGTTAATCTAAATCCTCTTAAAATGGAAGTATGAGCTTTCCATTAAATTCTCTACAATATTTTATGGTTATGATTTTAAAGATTTGAAGTATTTAGTTGTGTTGTGAAAAAGATCAAAGGGTCTTTGAAATTTAAATGACCAAATTGCTACTGAAATTCTCTACAATATTTTATGGTTATGATTTTAAAGCCTTGAAGTATTTAGTTGTGTTTTGAAAAAGATCAAAGTGTATTTGAAATTTAAATGACCAAATTGCTACTTACATCTTCTTCATCTTGAAGACGCTTAAAACTTTTAATTAAGAATATGAACTCGCGTTTTGTCTTTCCCAATGACTTTAATGAAGGTTGAGTGCTCCAACCGTTTTTCTCTTTGTTGGTTTTAGATGTTGCAATTTTTTTATTTTATTTTTTTTCTTTTGGGCTATTCCTGGTCTTAGAGGCAGTTATGATTTTTCCACAAAATAAACGGCTGAATATTTTCATTTTCAATCATGAGTGATGCTTTTGTGTCTTTGGATTAAGTGATGTTTCTTTAATTTTTTTAAAGATTCAATGATATTGTTAACTTTATAATATCTCTCTTTTTTTTTCCTTAAAAATACTTTGACATAGCTCATACATATGAAAATAATAGCATATGAACACAACACACTTATACATTTCTATTACTTTATAAATTGTTTAAATATATATGTAAAGACTTCTCTAGAAGACCCAACAATGGACAAACTATCTAGATTCATTGCACCTATTTTGATTGTGTGAATTGACTAACCACTAACCATTATGTGACTTGTCAATAGGTAACAATTAATGGCAAGAGTAATTACCATATTTTAACACTTCTCCTTAACTATGACTATTAAACAATCGATTAAATTGTTGCTAAAACATATTGCTTCTAAGGCTTACATCCAAAATTGAAATGTGAATATTTATTGATCTATGTTTCATCTAGGCATACAATTGTTCAAACATTTTTCGTCTTAATCTTCTTTGTTGTTATGTATTAATGAAGCTTCTTTCTGTACTTTCTGCTCCAAAATATAAAGCTTTCAATGCTTTTCTCTTCTTCATTCTACAGACTTTGAATTTTGGATATATCTTCTCCATGCTACTACTTGGCTTCAACCATTTCTTCTTCTTGAATTTGGGAGGTGCAAAACTACACTGATCTCTTTCAATTCCATAACTCTGGTTGTAAAACTAGTGATTTATAGCAACTTCAATTCTACCTTCGACATTTGCATTGGAAGTTTCCCTACCTTCTTCCTTGACCTTCTTTTCATCATTCAAATGTTAAATTCCCTTCATACCAAGGGCTGCAATCTCAATCTTCAAATGTTGTAATGTGAGCATACCAAAAACCCACTTGTTGCTCTCACCATGTGACATACTTTCATCCTCATATTTTTCAACACAACTTAGCAACTACTAATAGAACTAGATCTCTTCAAGAATCCACCTTATAGATGTCTTATCAAAACGATCTTCAAGATTACAATCTATCTTCATGTTATCTTCCTATATTCCATTTTCAATAGTATTCATGGCTACCTCCTTTTCTTCTTCAACCTTTCTTCTTGCAACATCTTCAACTTGGCTACATTCTTTATCTTTTATGCATGCAAAATGAAATAAACCATTAATAGTAAAAAACATTATGTTCCATGGCACATCTTCCTTAGGCATTTCATTGACCATTACTTTTGATGTTTCATCTTCTTAGCCTTCTTCACCTGTTTCTTCTACATCTTCAATTGTTTCATATGTAACTTCATTATAATCTTTGAATTCATCATCCACTTACACGGTGGGATTTGCTTCATCATATTTTGGATTCAATTCATCAAGGAATACCGATTTATTGGTAGTTTCTTCATCAATAACAAACATTGTTGGATTCATCAAAGCACTGGCTACTTTATTGCCAGCTTCGCCATCATAGGCTGCTACACTGGCAGCTTCAACTACAACGTATATATTTGTCTTCATTATCCACCTGTGCATTTGCATAGTGGAATTCATTGGATGCTTCATTGGAAGCTTCACCATCATCATAATGACTTCTATCCACTTGTGACTCAACATAGTGTGATTCACCAATAAATATATGATCTTTCTCTACTACATACACAGAATCTTCTTCTTTCTCCTTCTCTTGTAGCTCTACTTCACATACATATGTACCTTTCAATGTGGAAACATTTCACAAGATGTTACTCCCCCTTTCATTGTACTATGTTTCCAAAACACTCCAAGCTTCCTTGGCTCTCGTTACTTTTTCAATTCTTGGTAAAATGCTCTCATATAAGCCTTGTCAAATGAGAGATAATGCTAAAACATCATTCTTATGTTGATCTTGAGACATGAAATCATAGGTGGGTTCTTCAAACCCATTCAACACAATATCCCATAAGTCTGTTGCACGTAATCTAGTATTTATTTTAATAACCCACATATCATAGTTCTTACCAGTGAAAATGGGTGGTGGGATATAAAAATTATTCTATGCTACCTCATGTGGCATCTCCACTACAGTCTTTGACAAGTATGACTTTAAGAAGTATTCCATGAGTTGCTTCTCATTTTCCATTGCAACTTTTACTTTTGCTATTTTGTTCTCTCTCCTAAGTTGTTTGAGTCTTCTTTTTTGACGTATGACGATTTCTCTTGGTAGCTCATCCACCTTCTTCTATTATAAACTTCAACCTTTAGCTTCCTTTTCTTCTATCTTTCTCAGTCCTTCATCCTTTCTTCCTTATTGCCCTCACCAAAAAAATGTGTTTCCTTGGATAATAAGGAACCTAGAACCTCTATAAAGGCATCCCCTTAATGAAAGAGCTTCTTTTTAAAAGGGGATCTTTTCTCCTCCTTTCAACTTGGGCAACGATCCCTCTCTTCCATGAGGGGGTTTCAAGATCTACCCTTTTTCTGGTGTTCACGGCTCAACTTAAACAAAAACTAAGCACAAGCATACCTCCTTTTCTTTATGGTTTCAATTTCCAGTCGTACAACTTCTCACTTACTTTATGGTTTCAATTTCCAGTCGTACAACTCCTCACTTACTTTGCACAAGTTAACTACCCTTTTTCCACTGAGTGGCTTGCCTTGAAATCCCTTACGTAGACTCCCTCCACGGTAAATACCTCACATAATTACTCTTGGATATCAATTCCAATACACTTATTATTTCATACATTTTCATTTAACTTAAAATACTCTTTTTAAACTTCCCTTAATGTGCAGTGACCATTTAAACAAAATTTTCATAAAAAGCTTTCAATTTTTTTCTTTTAATATGACATGGACAAAAGGAACCTTTTATGAATCTTTTCATAAAACTTTCATTTCTCTCTTTTGAATGACATAATCTCCAATTTTAAAAAATAATATATTATAATTTTTAACGTTGCTTACACATGGATTGATCTTAATCTCTTCAAGACTATCCATGGATAAGGTTTCCAGCAGATTGGACCCTTTTTTTAACCTTTGATATTTGCACTGAACAATTTCTCCTTACACCAGATATTTCCTCATGTGGCTTCACCCTTCTCACGCTAGATATCTCCTCACATGGCTTCACGCGGATCCTTTGATCTCTTATTTGGCGGTGTCTTTCTCTGTGGATCTTTGCATAATGAAGTTTAACTTCTTCATGACATGCCTTCCCTTCACGTGGCAGTCTTTTCTCATGCAGATGGTAACGACATGTTAGAATGTTTACAAATATTAATAAACATACAACAATACCTTTACTAACATGTAAATTAATAGCAGGAATCAACTAGTCCACTCTCCTATCCATACAAGCGACACATAATCAAATAGTAAGAAAGGAAGTAGGGACAAGAGAAAAATAGATATTACACCAAATACATCCACGGGAAGGTATGATCTTCTTTATTCTTCATAAATCTCCACTCTTACATGCCATCACCCTCATAAGAATCACATCACACTCCATATTCACTTCATGCCACAATGACAATAATGTCATGTATATTTAAATGAGTCTCCTTCACCTCTATTATATAGCTAGAGGTATGGAAGATTTACATCCCATAACACATTTGTGATAAATAGTTTTCCACTTCTCTTATATAAAGAATGGTAATAAGATAATTTACTTCATAATCCATGTGGGATAACTCCATTTTATAATGATAGAGTTATGTATGCTTTATTTGATAGATATGATCATTACACAACCAACAACACCACACAAGTCATCATTATATATTCCAACACTCTCCCTTAATGATGACTAGGGAAAATGAATACAAATGGAGGAAGATAACATTACTTGAACATTCCCCCTGATGAAAAATTATAGAATTCCCCATAAGACGCGAATAAGAACACATTTCTCCATATGGATTTGATGGAGATAACAATCGCTTATCACTAGATCATGAAATTGCACCAAAACCAAGATGTATGATGAAATCTTGCATAACAACACAATAGTGTACAAAAACTTGAGATGGCCAATACAATAGAAAATGTGGCTAGTAGATAGTCATCACAATTGTAACTCAACTAATAGTTGAAAGAAATCTGCAATAGACCTCATAACAAATACAAGAACCCCAAATGGTCCTATACATCAAAAAATGTGTTGCGCATGCAGTCCTCACAACCAAGATGAAAGATGCATTAACTCTACAATTGATCTCATCATGAATACAAGAACCCTAGATGGTCTATACATCAAAAAGAGCTTCCAACAGACAATATTCATAACCAAAGAGCTCTACTAAATAATACATAGTGAATACAAGACCCCATATGGACTATCCATTGAAAAATGTGTCCAGTAGATAAGCATTTTGACTAAAATAAGAAGATGACCATTCATTTAATTACATTATAATCACAAGTTTTGGGAAACCTCTTCACCTTGAACCACATAATAGAAATGAAAATAGCATAGGGGAATAGTATTCCAACAAGAAAGGTGGTGTCTACAAACATCGTTACAACACTTAAGCACAATGCATTATGATCAAAACATCACAATGCATTATCACAAAGGATACAATACAATCTCAAGCATATGAACACAAACCATAGTGTATTTCTTTTATAGCCTCCAAATCTAATGAACTCCCTTGAATTGAGGAAGATCTGGTCTACAAATAGGGGTCGTTAGTTATACTTGTTTCCACAAAACCCATAACATCCCATAGTTTAGTCGGTTATTATAGCCCATCTGACCATGGTCGTGTCGACCATTGAATCGAGCCTTTGATTCTCCATGCCAATACATCAGTCAATTACTTGGTTGGTTGACTATTGTCTATCAACTGACTATCTCTAGACAATCCAGGAGTGTGATGAACCTACATAACCTTAGGTTCCAACAACCCCCATTAGCACAATGCTCTGGACAGTAAGGGGATGTAATTACATTCTCTTATCATCCCCACATAATTGCAGCTTCCTGAAGCCCGATCATAGTTCAAGGTTTGACAACCTTAGCTTATGGTAATGGATTTGTAAAGATATCAACGATATGATCATGTGTCTTGCAATAAATAAGTGAGACAACATTGTCCTGCACCAACTGTCTCAAATAATGAACATGAAGTTCAATGTGCTTCATCTTGCTATGAGCAACATGATTATCAACAACCTATATCGTACTTGTATTATCACAATGAATAATGATTGATTGCTGAATAGGAAACCCAAGTTCTTCTAGAAGCTTAAGAATCCAATATGCCTTTGTACTTGCATTGACAATGCCACGATACTCTACTTCTGTAGTTGAAAGAGAGTCTACCTTTTGTTTTTTACAACAAATCAAGAAAATTACCTGAAGTTCCCAAAACCAGAGACGTAGTTATGGAAGAAACAATTCAAGAAGATCATGAATGCCATGACATGACAGAACCACAAGAACCTGTAGATCCACCTCGTGAGAATAACTCCCTCAAAAGAACACCAACATGGGAACATGAAGCAATACAAGATGTGGAGAAGTATGGCGCTTCAGATGGGACATAGAGAAAAATCAAGAGACCCAGACCATACTCCAATTATGTGGCCCTACTATGTGACATCATTGATAAAGAACCTTTCAACTATGAGGAACCGGCAGAGAAGAAGGAATGGAAGGATTCCATGATCGAAGAGTACCAGTCGATTATCAAGAATGATGTTTGGTAGCTAGTTCTGAGACCAGTAGGAAATTCTGTTGTGACTTCAAATTGGATCTACAAGATCAAGCATGCTACAGATGGTAGCATTGAAAAACACAAGGAAATATTTGTGGCATGTGGCTTCTCCCAAAAAAAAGGCATAGATTACGAAGAGACATTTGCACCAATAGCAAGATACACTTCCATCATATCTATACTTGCACTAGTCATGATAATGAAAAGGAAGGTACACCATATGGACGTCAAGACAACATTCTTGAATGGTGTAGTCGAGGAGGAACTATATGTGGAGAAGCCACTAGGATTCGAGACACATGACAGACAGACTCATGTGTGCAAGTTGAAGAAATCCTTGTATGGCTTGAAGAAGGCACCCAGGACATGATACGGTAGAATGGACAACTTTTTTATGAGCTTAGGCTTTATGAAGAGTAAAGAAAATTCCAACCTTTACTTCAAGGTTGAGGACAGAAGACCAGTGATACTACTACTTTATGTAGATGACATGTTTGTAACAGGAGAGAATGAGCTCATTGCAGATACGAAGAGAAATCTTTCCGCAGAGCTCGAGATGAAGGACCTGGGAATGATGCACTACTTCTTAGGCATGGAGGTGTGGAAAAGCACAGATGAAATTTTCCTTGGTCAAGGAAAGTATGCAGTGGATATTCTGAAGAGGTTCGGAATGATGGACTGCAAGCCAATGGCCACACTAATTGCAACGAACGTGAAGCTACTATGTGATGATTCATCAGAGACAGTTGATGCCATGATGTACAAGAAGATGATTCGTTCGTTGATGTACTTGACGAACACGAGACCAGACATATGCTTTGATGTGAACACCCTGATTCAGTTCCTGGTGGATCCAAGACATGTTCACCTGATTACTACAAAGAAAATATATTTGAGGTACCTAAAGGGTATAATTGAGTATGGGCTCAAGTATGAGATGAATCAGAAGATTAACCTGCATGGTTATGTTGATTCGGATTGGGCAAGAAGTGCCACGGACAAGAAGAGCACTTCAGGATGCTGCTTCAGTTTGGGATCTGGTATGATCACCTGGTTTAGCAAGAAGCAATCATGTGTGGCATTGAGTACAGTCGAAGCAAAGTATGTTGCAGCTTGTTCGGATAGTTGTGAGGCAGTATGGCTTCGGAAGCTACTGTCAGATTTGTTTGATCTCAAGTTAGAGGTGACTTGTATATTCTGTGACAACCAGAGTTGTGTGAAGTTGTCTAAGAGCCCATTGTTCCATGACAAGTCGAAGCGTATTGAGATCAAGTACCACTATATCCAAGATATGGTGCAGAGAGGAGTAGTGAAGTTCCAGTATGTGGCGACAAACGAGCAGATAGCCTATGTGATGACCAATCTGTTAGCGAGAGTGAAGTTCGAGTACTTCAGAGAGAATCTTGGTGTTATCCATATCGATGTTCCTCGAAAGAGGGAGTGATGAGACCGGAAGATGCAGGTGCACGAGAGTTGTATCTCACATGGTGGAAGACGCAGGTGGTCCATAGGAATGTAATGCACCTAGGGTGCTCCTCGGTTGTATCCACATGTTTGGAGACGTTGGTAGGTCCACGGGTCATGAAGCACCTGGGGTGCACCTGGGTTGTATCTTACATGGTGGAAGACGCAGGTGGTCCATAGGGACGTAATGCACCCGGGGTTCTCTTTGGATGTATCCACATGTTTGAAGACGCAGGTTGACTGAGAGAGTCGTAATGCACCTGGGGTGCTCCTAGGATGTACACACTGGGTGGGAGACGCAGGTGGAATGAGAGAGAGACGTAATGCACTTCGGGTGCTTCTATGATGTACCCACTGGGTGGGAGACGCAAGTGGTCTGATGGACATGATGTATGCACCTGGGATGCTCTCTATGTGCGATGATGAGATGATCCGGATACAATGAGATGATATTAGGAGACGGGGGTTATTGTTTTGGGAATGTAATGTGTGGTCTTGGGTTGTACATGCTTGATGGCTTTCTCATAGAGATGATGAAGACCTAGATGGGAGATAGGCCTACATCCAGCATGAAAAAGGGTTGGCTCTGTAGAACTTCTCATGAAGGATAGATTCAAGATATGTCACTATTCAATGATCAACGCGATGAGGATTGTTGCAGTAGTGACATTGATGATCCAACGATGATGATGTTGTACAGAGTTTGTGTCCAGCTATGATGATGATTGTGGAAAGATAATACCTCCCTAGTTAAAAGGGAGTGTTGTTGTAAATGTAAATTCGGAATATATTCTTTGTATATTATTATTATATTATTGTACTTTTAATGTACCTCCGTCGGAGATTTTTTTCTCCATTCGGGGATGTCAATATTGTATTTGCTCAAGCTAGAATATCGAGGTAAAACCTCCATTGTAAGTCGAGGCAATAACTCCCCAAAATATAAATGTAAATTGTATTTTTGAGTCTCCCTAGGACAGGTAGGCCCAATCAAGTTAGAGAGGTCGGCCCCATTAGGAAAAAGGTCACCCACACTTAAAGTATAAATAGAGAGGATCACTCTCTCATTTGGATCACACTCACTCAAGCAAGTTCGCATCAAGTGGGAGAGAAGACAAGTTCGTTGGATGAGAAAGAGAGAGAGATGCAGAAGACATCTTATATTTTGGGTTTTCCATCTTGCTTGATATTGTACTAGTGACGAATCTATTTCTGATGAAGTGCCAGGGTTTTCTCCTTTATGGTTTCCCCGAGGAAAATTCTTGTGTCTTTTGTGTTTTGTTGTGCTTGTCTATCTTTCAGTTTAAAGATCTAACATAATTGAATTAAAGTGCAAACTATAACATTTTCAACCAACCGAGCTTTGCACTTGGTTGTACATCCATCATGGCAAGTCTCTTTGAAGGATTGTGGATCAAAACCCACCATCATGTAGCACCTCTCCGAGAGAAGTGGATCTGTATGACATAGCTCAAGGTTTGCATCTCGATACTGATTTTTAGTTCTTCTATGGTCAAATGGATCCCCAACTATGTTCCTAGTAGCTTCAAGGACTTTGTGAGCCCATATTGACCTTGGCCATGGATTGGGAGTAGGTGTTGGATCTAGATCTGGATCTGCTTGAACTTCATACTCAACATCAAGATCTTGGTCCTCATCTTCGGAATCTGAAACTGGATCATCGGAAGAGACATCATTCTGATCTTCATCAAATGCAAATGGAGTAGGCAGAGAGTATGGAAAAAGTGAGAGAATTCATATTCCTTTGAGACATGGTTTGCAACCCCTTTCTCTATTATCTTACCAAAAGAGATCTCTACAATCTCAACTGTGTCAGTTCCAAAAATAACTTTCTTCGGTGAACCTGTGTGAGTCATCTGATAAACAGATAACAAGTTTGCTGCCAAGGAAGGCACATACAGAACATTTTTTAACTTTCCATGTTGTAGTTGTATTGTGCCCTTCCCTTCAGCAGAGAGTTGTGAATCATCTCCCATGTGAATACTATGACCATTAGAGAGATCTAAAGAAGAGAAAGACTCTCTGGAGGAAACCATGTGGTTCGAGGTTCCAGAATCTATGAGGAAAGCTTGTGGTTGTGAGAATCCAGCCTTTAGTGCATGTCATCTCTCATGATCATCTGTCTCACTTCCAGAATCAGAATCCCTTGCACCTTCTAGGAGGGAAATATTGTGTTGTTCAAGAATTTTGGTCAATTGATCTATCTTATTCTTCATGCATGAACTCTCTAGATGGTTTCCTTTCTTGTAATAGGTAGACTTGGTCTTCTCAAACCTCTTTTGCTTATTCTTCTTGGAGATGGGGGCTCCCTCTGATGGATTAGGCTTCTCCTTTGGCTTGGATTCAAATTGATTCTTTTCTTTCCCTTTAGCATTCACACTTTTTGACTCTCCATCCATAAGAGCTTGATTTTTGGAGGCCTTTAAGGCGCCCATCTGAATCAGTTTGTCTTGTTATTGGATGAGAGATTTAGTGAATGCATCTAAGGATGGAACTTTCCAATTGGGGATTGAAAATCTCCCATAATGGAAGGTAGAAACAAATATTGAAAATTCTGGACCAAGATTGCTTAGGATGGATAGCACCAGCTGCTCATCCTTCTTCTCAATGCCACATTGTTTGCACTGCATGACCAAGGATTTGAATTTAGAAAAGAATTGTTGTATGGTTTCAAAACTATTGGGTTGAAGAGCAATTAATTCATTCTCTAGAATATGGCCTCTTAGCTCATCTTGCTTGCCGAAGAGAGTCTCAAGATTCAACCAAACCTCTCTTGTAGTCTTCAACCCTTCAAGGTGGAAGAGCAAATCTCTGGAAATATGAATATACACATGAAACCAAACGCTTCATCTAGTATGTTTAGGTACTTGGCTTTCTCAACAGCCTCCTGAGGTTCAACCTCCTTGCCCATTGTGACCCTGTACAGACTTTTGTTGTGCAACACCATCTATATATCATCCCTCCAATCAATATAATTGAAGGGTGTAAGGATCCTTGGAGACAAAGGAACATTTGAATTCTCCATGTGAAACTACTAGAGCGAATACAAATTGAAACTGTTGCTACTGCTGCACTAAAAAACCTTCAAAATCCTACCAAAAACTCTCAAATTTGGAGATAAAATTCTACTAAGCACTACTTTAAGACAATAAGCACTTTTATCCGGATCCTTCACACCTGGCTAGTCCTCAAAGAATTTCTCCAATGAATTCAATGTAATGGCACCAGGATTTGCTGTGGAAATTCAGAGGCTTCGAGTGCACTACTGAAAGAATATTCTCAACCTACACTCTCTAAGCTCTGATACCATGTGAAATTCTAAAACATTGCAGATCATAGAGCTGAGAATACCTCATAGTGAAAAGAATGAGCAGAAAAGATGAATTACAGTGAAAAGAGCAGTAAAATTAATCAAGCATTGGAACTCAAATAGAAACAGAAATGTGTGTTATGATCCATTAATCAATATAGTCAACACATATGTTACAATGGAGATAATTCAATTATCCTAGGAGAATTTGAATCCCCGTCAGTCTATCATAGGAATTATCACCACTGGAGTGCTCTGGAAGTCCCAAACTCAACTCAACTAAACCAAAACTCAGTTAATTGAAGCTGCTATCAGTCAAATGACTAAGGAGGGTGCATTACTGAGTTATGCATGCAAATCAATTAGAAAAGGGCGCATTATATCACAATCAGTGGTGATTGGAGCTCAAACCCCTAGTTAGAGACAGGAACTCAAATGGACTGAACTAGAACACTGAGTTAGCTCCTAAAATGTAGGGAACTTACTCTGGTGGTCCTAAAATCATGCATAAAGGGCGCATCAGGTGGATAATGGGTCCTATATGACATATGCACACCATTAGGGGGGAAATAACATCATCAACTACTAGGAAAAGGTAAATAATGCTAACCAGGACAAGGATGGAGTATTAATTATCCTAACATATGTAACATATTGCATCGATGCGTTTATTTTCTGCATAAGCACCAATAAGTAAAATATAAATGCAAGCATAGGTGCAATGTTGAAATTTGGTTCTTTCCGGTGCTTGTTCAGTTTGAGTGCATCGGTTCATATTTTTACATCGTACATGATTGGTGCGTTGTGTTACTACATGCACCGATGCACACAATGTAAACAAAGCGCACTGGTAAAAAACATCCACTAAAACATCTGGCCACCTATTTTTTTTTAGTTATAAAATATATCTGTAATAACCTCCATTAAAATATCTGCTACCATTGGTGGAGGTTGTAGCATAGGTTTTTTTGACAATTTTTTTCAATCTTGTAACACTAAAAGCCTCCGTTATGACCTTCACTACAGCCTATTTTCCTTTTAGTGTCTCCCATTTTCTATCATAGTATCAAAGCAAGACTCGGCTTGACTCCCTCATAGGAAAGCCTACGAAAATTAATCCTATGAGAATGCTTGTGTTGTAGGAATAGATTAGTGTAGAGGAGAGTAAATAGTTTATTGAGATTGTTATAGCATGCATGTAAAAATAGTCTGAGATCAACCTACTGACCTTTTCTCTATAGAACAGTAGGGTTGTCAAGGTTGAAGAGGTGAGGATCAACGTGACGAGGTTTTTTCAAAACCCAAGGAGGAGGGCAATAATCATGCAGCCTTGAAGGATAAACTGGAAATACATGATCCGAATCAGTTGTGGGACACCATCAAGTTAGACCTATATTAGCACCATGAAGACGAGGAGGAGGAATTAGAAGATAGTGTGGAAAAACAAGGTAAAGTTTGTGTATGTAAGACCTGGATAGGCATGCATATCCCTTTTCCATGGATTCGTGATGGTTTGGAAAACTTGTTTAGTAACCTCTGTTATGGAGTGGGTAAACTATCACATACTTAGTGACCACAACATGCCATAGGGGCTATGGGGTACTCAAATAATTTACCCAATTTCATCACTAATACCCAAATTCGTTTTTCACAAATTAATTATTAAATTTACATTGGAAGTAAATATATGGTCACCCAAATTAGACATATACATATATTAAAACATTACAGATCATTCTAGCATGAATGCACTTAATCTATGCCAAGCAATCCATGCATTAAGTATTTACATAATAGTAAATTAGACAATATACATAACATAAATATATACATGGAATTCCATACATAATTGGATACTTATCTTAAAATATCGTCCAATTGACTACAAACTTAGGACGTTCCTCATAATCGTAGGCACTTTGTTATACTAGTTCTCTCTATAACAGAGGCCACCCCCAAATTGGGGCTATCAATCCACAAGAAGGAAATTGTGTTCAATGCCTCAACAAACCCATAGGTGTTGAAGCCCCTCCATAATTGTCCCAATCCGCTAACACTCCTACTCCATTACCTTGCACAACCCAAGGAATGGGGTCCCCTTCTTTGAGTTAATAGTCCCTCTCGAGTTCCCTTCTCTAAGTTAGTGGTCCCTCAAGTTATTTCCCCAATTCCCTTATAGGGCTCCAACACAGGATGACCAGGGACTCTTTGTGCAAAGACTCTAGGGATCTCAACTACATGACAGGTTCTCTCATAAGGGAACTTAATTCCCTGGAATGTAACAATAAAATAATAAATTAATATTAATATTAATTTATTATAATTAAAGACTATCTAAAGTCAATAGTCATGCCCTTTTATGAAAAGGTGCATGACGGGCTTATATAAAGCCCAAACCTATGTAACTATTAATCATCTATCATACAATACATTTTAACATTACTATTGATCCATTTATGGACCACTTACGTTACTTACATTGGGTTTTCCGGTAAAAACAATATTTTACTGCTTCAGTGGTATCAGAGCCCCTTCTTGGGCATCCCGATACTAGCTTTTGGCCAATACTCTCAAAGCTTCTTTGAAACTAGGCCTTTTGGCCATTGACTTTGAATTTGGTGAAAAAAAAAAGAATTTGGTGAAAAACAAAACAGTGTTGTTGCCTCCATCACGATCAGCAATCCACACCCCCAATCCATCCTGCGACCTCGCCATTCGTCAGCAGTTGCACACCACACCGTCGCACTACTACCACCGCGCCTCCCCACGCCCTCCTTCCCGCTTCACGATCCACACATGTTCGTGTCCATCTGCACCCTGCCACAACCACCGATCCTCCTCTACGCTTGCTCCAGACCGCACCACTCTTTTCCAGCGTTGAGCTCTAGCCGCCACCTACACGCGTCCAGCCCTAATCTCCTACCCCTCCAAGCTGCTGCGTCCACCATTCCATAACACGTCCTCCACCTTCCCTCCGCTTCCGCCATCCTACTCCTCTCACGCCCAGCTCTTCCTTCCTCCCCGTCGCCCATACTTTCCCTCACGTCTACACCGCTCCCACCATCCTTCCATCATTCTTCCTACCCTCATCCCTGCTCGCCCACCATCCTTCCCACCGCCACCACTGCTGGCCGCACTCACTCAACCTCGAACCTCCCTCTACGCTTCCATCTTCACTTCTTGCATCGCCGCCGCCGGTCAGCAACCCTAAACCTGCAACCAACAAAAAACAAAAATATAGATATATTATAATAATATTGTATTATTATAATAGTATAAAAAATATATAATAAAACATTATTATTATATATTTGATAATAAATTTCCTGTTGATTATTAATATTAATTATTATTATTAAACTTTAATAATAATAATCACTATTATTTAATCATAAATATTACATTATTATTTCAGAAAGGGTAATCACAATAAAAATAATATTACAAATAATAATATTTATTATTAATATTATTTTTTTCAACACCCTAAATGTATTGTTATTATTAGTAAAATTTACTAATAGTAATTATCACGTCTTGAAATAATAATAATTCGGAAATAATAAATATTTTTGGTAAAAAGGAAAAATTACCAAAAAGGGACAAATTAGAAGAATAGAGAACAAATCAAAATTAGGAAAGAAGACAAGCGAAAATGAAAGAGACAGATTTTAATAAAACAAAGAAAACATTTCTCAACGTTCCGACGAAAGTGCCAATGGCTATGCTGAAAGTTAATGGGGTATTTGATGGAAGTCCAATTGCCATCACTATCTGTCCATCCAACAAGGAAAATTTTATAAATATTGATGTCGCAAATCAAGTACAAGTTGAAGGATCAATGAAGAATGAGTCAAACGAAGATCAGACAAAAGTACCATTACAAATCGATGATTATCATTTTTCAGCTCAATTCATTGTCGCAGCTATAGACGACCATCTCATCGACATAATGTTGGGTTATAATTGGTTGGAAACACTAGGAACATTCTTTGTCAATGAAAAAAAGAAGTCAATCACCTTCTTCCATGAGAAGAAGAAAATAACACTACATGATTTCTCAATGATAGTTCCCTTATCGCAAACTACAGACGAAGAATCAACTAATGGACGATATGAAGAGTTAGAAGAACAAATAAAGATTTTAAACAAACTCATCATGGACGAAAATAGTGAGTTAGAGCACCTCCAGAGAAAGTTCGAAAATCAGGAAACAGAGTTATGTCATTGTCAACAACAAAAAGAAAAACTCCAGCAGCAGTATGACGACAATAAGAAGACACATAAGTTGGAACTGACAAAAGTCAACAATGTGTTATCAAGCAATACTGGAGAGATTTTTCGACTACGAAATCATAACAAAACACTGATTACAAAGATCAAAAAATTGAAAAACAGTAGCAAGAGGGAACACTCCGGTGAAGACCTCGAAGGAAGAACACTGGAAAAGCAGGAATAAAACCAGTGTCTAAAGAATTGTAATCAAGAACTAGAGAATCAAATCAAGAAGTTAGAAATTGACAAAAAGATGAAAGAATCGAAAAGATTCAGAATCATAAAAATCTACTGGAGAACCAAGAAGCACAAATCCAAGAAGATGCATCCAAAAATCAAGTCGAGGAAGTGAAGGCAGTCCTTGCCACAATTCAAAAGAAAGAAAAACAAACAACACATACGCCTTACAGACATCCCAATTATAATTGTCATTTTGACCAACGACAGGGTCAAAATGAACATTCACAAAAAAATTATGGTTATAGGCAAATAGTTCGACATACTAAGCAACAATTGAAACAACCCATTCCCCAAAACGATCTCAGAAGTATGATCAAAATAGATTTGGGATGGACCACAGCAGATACGATGCGACAATTCTCCCGGGGAATCCAGAACTCGTATCATCTTATTTCATCAAGTGTTGCAAAGAATCCAGAGAAGACGGTTCAAAGAAAAATCAGACATTGCTGTCAATGAAGCTTTGAGGACAAAGCTTCCCTTAAGGAGAAGGCAATGTAACAATAAAATAATAAATTAATATTAATATTAATTTATTATAATTAAAGACTATGTAAATTCAATAGTCATGCCCTTTTACGAAAAGGTGCATGACGGGCTTATATAAAGCCCAAACCTATGTAACTATTAATCATCTATCATACAATACATTTTTACATTACTATTGATCCATTTATGGACCACTTACGTTACTTACATTGGGTTTTCCCGTAAAAACAGTATTTTCCTACTTCATAGCACCAATATCCCTAAGTAGCAAGCACTTATAGCTTTGTAATTACCCAGTGTTCTCAAGCACATCTTTTGTCTAAGGTATGGAATATTGGCTCAATATCCTAATTTAGAATCTTGAAGGCTATGATAAATGATAACATAATCATTGAATGAACTAATTTCTCAATAATTGTATGCAAGTTGAGAACTAGCCAAGTGGCATGCATGGGTGATGAGAACTAGACAAGTGACATAAATGGATAGTTCATTTTTTCCTCAACTAATCCCATGGTTAGCCTGAAGTCCTTCAAGAAGTTGCGGGTTAAAATGGTAAAGAAGACAGCTAACCTAAAATTCCTTAAAAATTGCAAAGATAACAAAATCATACCTAAATTCGCAGTAGTTAAACATAATCTAAAGGATAGGAACCATCGAATTTTTGAGGAGGCCAGTATAGACATAGTACGCTCAGAAATAAGGTGAACCCGTGGAGCCATTAACACAGTCTTAGAATCTCTCTACAGGTTACATTTAGATCTAGCAAACAAATTGCGACTTGACATATGGATTAGGGTTGAAGCAGACGCCGCGGAAAGAATGGAGAGACTAGCCGCGAATGTGGATATCAGGCATAAGAACAAGCTCGCTAAACTACTGAAGGCTCAGAAACCAAAAAATATGTCAGCTAAGAAGGTTAAATCCTGCGTGATTAACCTGTCGGAATACACGTTGAATGAGGAACAGAACAGCATTCTGGAACGTGGTTTGAACTTCATTGTTGCGCCCAGGAGACTGCCGATAGAGGAGTTAGTCTATAGAGTAGAGGAGGCGTTGTCTAATCTCCCAGAAACTGAGGCCGAGGAAGCAAGACAGGAGTGCGCAGTAGCTATTAGGAAAGCGAGACCTCCCAACACCAACATTTCCCCAGGTGAGAGAACAATGTTAAGATGCTTAAGGAATAATGAAAACATTATTGTGCTTAGGGTAGATAAGGGGAACGCAACCATCATCTTGGATAAAGGTGAATATGACAGGAAAATGCTTGAACATCTTTCAACAAGTGGCAGTTACAGGATACTGGATAAGGATCCCACTAAGAAGATTGTAAATGAGGTTACAAAAACCGTCAAGAACTCCTCGCTTGACGAGAACACCAAGAAGAAATTAATCCCGAAGGATATAATGGTTCCTAGGATTTATGGTCTGTCCAAAATTCACAAGGAAGGCGCACCTATTAGGCCCATAGTAAACACTATACGATCCCCTACATATCTTCTAGCTAAGTTTCTTACAAAAAAGTTAAAGGGTTTTGTGGGCCAAACCTCTTCTTACATCAAAGACTCCACGCACATGGTGAAGGAAATGAAAGATTTTAAGGTAGAAGAAGGGGATATTCTGGCCAGTTTTGATGTAGTGTCCCTTTTCACAAGAATTCCAGTAGATGAAGCCCTTAGGGTAGTCAGGGAAGTAACTGATGAAGAAACAGAAAAACTAGTTAGAATCTGCTTAAAGTCCACTTTCTTCAGTTTTAAAGGGGTGTTGTATGATCAAGTGGAAGGTATTGCCATGGGTTCCCCTCTCTCCCCAGTAGTTACTAACTTGTATATGGAGGCATTTGAAAAGTCTGCTATTGAGTCCTTCCCATTAAAACCAAAATGGTGGAAGAGGTTTGTGGACGATACTAACATAAACTAGCCACATGGGAAAGAAAGCTTGAATGAGTTTCTAGGACACCTAAATAACAAATCTGATCATATAAAATTCACCATGGAGGTTGAGGAGGATTAAAAAATCCCATTTTTGGATGTGCTCGTCACAAAAAGAAATGGTGAAACAAAATACAAGAAGTCAGGTTTGTAGCTAACTCAAGTTTTCAATTTGTAGCATCCATTACAACTTCTACACTTGCTCAAGGGAATTGTTACATTTAATGAGTTCTATCTATTAAATATACATTTTGATTGAAGGAAACATTTTATACATACCAACATTAGGGCCTTCAGTTTAACAATTTTCTACAATATATGTTTGATTTCTCCCATCTCTAATCTCAACACACAATTCAAAGGAACATGCAAGCTGCATTGGTGCATGAATCTATTGTATGGTTGAGGTCATGTAGCTATCTCAGTTATACTGCATTGTAATAGAATTATTTCAACTTCATTTTGACATATAGAAGATTTGTGTTTAGATTTATTGGAAATTATTTTATGTATTACGTCATATGCAATAGGTAAAATTATATGTACAATTATGAAGATGATGGTGATATTATTGAAATTGTGAGTGGCTAATTAAATGTTATTGTGTCCCACTTGTTGAATTGGACTGACAAGAAGCAATGCAGATTTTTATTCTATAAGTGGAAACACAGTGTTGTAATATATAATTTCATTCCACAAATGTAAACACGGTGCTGTAATATATAAGTACCATTTTGTTTGTTCTCAATTGTTTGACTGGCTAAATGATGATGCTGTTGATAATGTTCCAGCTGCTAATATGATGATGATGGTAATGTTAGTATGCGGCAATTCGCCAATCATAAAGTCAATGTGACACTAACATAATCATAGCAACAACTTTATCTCATTCGAAATGACAGATATAAGATAGGAAAAGACATGATGACATAAGTTGATTCAACAAATCTTATGTCTTTTTTCTTCAACTTATGTCTGAGGTTACATGGGGGCTAGTCCATGACATTTATGTTGACATAGCAATTTTAATATAAATCTTACAATTAGCAATTACTTCTTAATGTGCAAAATTTATGTTTTATATTGTGAACATGTTGAATTTTTTTATTATCTTATTTTTATCTTTCATAATTCTTTAAAGGGTGTTAGCTCAATTGAAGAGCATTTGTGTTTCAAAACCAGGATGATGGTGGTTCGATTCCACCATGCCCTACAATAAACACATTTAAAATAAATTGTTTATTTATTTTATTTTATTTTTATATTGTCTCTAAAGAGACAATAGTTGGGACAAAAGATGTATTGTCTCTATACAGACAATATGTCTTTATCCCAACTATAGTCTCTAGAGAGACAAAAATGAAATTGTCTCTTAAGAGACACTAAGTGACTTGTGTTTTATACTGTCTTTATAATGACAATTTTTTAAGACAATAATTTGAGACACTCGCTTAAAGACAATATTTAAGACAATATACAAGTTTTTTTTTTGTCTCAAGTTAAGACAATTTACTCTAAAATTGTCTCAAATATTGTCTTAAAACTCCCCTCTATGTAGTAGTGCCTCCACCTCCTCGAACTTAACGGAATAGTGGGGAGAAAATGGTGGATCCTTTTAAGAATCTCTTTCAGGATGCCGTTAAACATTCGTAATGGTATCCCCATTCGCCTCTGGTCCTCTCCGCCGTCAGGTTGGCGCATATCCAGGACCAGCGAAAGGTATTTGTGGACGCAACCCATTAAATGCTGCTCCTTTTCCATTGCATCTTCCATTAGCGTATGCTCATTATCAGACATTTCAGAGTAGATGTTGTTCTACACCATTGAAATTAAATTTGGCAGGCTTAGAAATTTTTGGAATCTATCATGGGAAAAAGAAAAGTTCCTACTATAATATGTAATTTAAATCATTATGAAGATGTTTCATTCAGCCCAAAGTCATAATATTGTTTATGAGGGCCTTTACTTGAATGTTTTGAGATCAGTGTCCATGGGTGATATTGAAAGAGGGAAGAAATTAACAAAAAAATTTCAGAAATGGGTTCAATGCACATATTAAAAAAGAGTGAAGCAAATTTCTCTCAACAATATATTAGTTCATAGTTTCATGGATATTCCAACATCATTATTTTCTGGAAAATGTGACATTATTGAAGCTTCAGTGGTTTTTCTTTATACAACTACCCATTTACTTTAGCAGTTTCACATGCCTTATAACATGTTCTTTATCATTTGTTAATACAAATGATGACATGATTATCTGGTAGCAAACTGCTTTCTTCTTGAAAAATTAATAGTTGAACACGGTATAGTGCTTAGCAATGTGAAAATTTGTATGGTCAATCTAAATTGTTTAGATTTTTTTATTCAACAGTATTTCATGTACTAAAACCATTTGGCATTTTCAATTATTAGAAGTTTCCCTTGGCTTAAGATTAATATTTTTTCTATCAAGCTATACATGGTTAGGTCTTTCTTTGCTCATGAGAGTCTATAGTTGTTATTTAAAAGTTTATCCAACTTGATTGGATAATTAAACAAGTCTTGTCTATGGAAAGAAGGGATGTTGATGCAATTTTTTTTGTAATATTGTTTATAAGGGTCGTTATGTTCTTTTGGACGATTATATTTGTTGAACAATGAACTGAAGGCAAATTGGGTTTCTTTAATTTTACAATTGCTTTGGGTTTCTTTATTTGTAGCTTTATAAAACTCATTAAAGAAATTCATCCCTTTTGTTCTTAACAATTAAACTATGAGAAAATGTTTATCTACCAATAATCTCTACAATTCTTTATTTGTGGCTTTATAAAACTCATTAAAGAAATGTATCCCTTATGTCCTTAACAATTGTAACCCTACTACCATCCAATTTTGGTATTTCTTAAATATACAAGGTAATAAAAATATAAAATTATTTTTTTATTAATTATTTATTATATATTAAAATATTATATATTTTTAATTCTTTTATTAAAATTATGTAATTAAATTTTTGAATAATATTTATTTAATTATAATTGTAATAATCAATATATCAATTGTAACCTCTACTATCAACAAAAATGCAATATTTTTCTTACGTATGTTTTTAAAATATATTATGTCTTCAAACATTTTCTCAATATCATATTACATTCGTTTTTAGAGATGCATACACACTTTACCAAAATGTGTAATACATACAATTGGTGTTATAAAATGATAGACATTATTATGGAAAAAAATTAATTTTGTAATAATATTATAGAATGATAGATATATTATTATAAAATAAAATAAGTTTTAAATGGAGAGGTAGTTATATTTTAGAATTTGAGGTGGATTATCATTTATGTTTTTTTAAATCGAAGAAGGATGGGACAAATGTACTGTCCAATTGATTTGATAGCTGCAATTCAAAATTCTAAATAAACAATTATAAAAAAGAAATATAAAAAATAATTGGTAACCTATGCATGAATAACTAGTAACTTATGCATAGATAACATATAATCTATTTAATTATATAACTTATTCATAACACTTACTTGTAACCTCTCAGCCACAAGTTAAATAACTGACATGCATACAAATATACCTAGATTTTTTTTCAATCCATATCCACGGAGAAATGATATAATTGAAGGCTGAAAAGTCAAACTGAATCCATGTCGATGTTTGGTGCGTCGCCTGGGAAACAAAGCAGCAAACCCCCTCACGTTTGGAGTTGTTACCGTTAGCGGCTACATTGAGAAATGATATAATTGAAGGCTGGAGTTAAATAGCTGTGACATGCATACAAATATACCTAAATTTTTTTTCAATCCATATCCACGGAGAAATGATATAATTGAAGGCTGAAAAGTCAGACTGAATCCATGTCGATGTTTGGTGCGTCGCCTGGGAAACAAAGCAGCAAACCCCCCAACGTTTGGAGTTGTTACCGTTAGCGGCTACATTGGTACAAACTACAGTAAGTCTGTATCCCGGTCATGACAAGACCCAAGATTGCAGCCATCGGAGCTAAGAACTTCCAGCTCGACAGGTAGTTTTTCATTTTGTTCTTCCAATAGTTGTTTTTTAACCATTGCCCGAGCGTTTCCATGAGCTCGAGATTAAGAGGAATGTCGCTGCTGGCGGACGTCGCTCCACATCTTGACCATGCCCTCATCGGTTAAGCTGAAATGACATGTCGATCCACAAGTATGCGAACGTCGTCAGGAGACTGGATGAGAGTGCCCATCAGGGCAACGTATTCCGTCACGTAGTTAGGACGGGAGGCGTCGTTGAACTCCAACGCCAGCATGTTCTTCAGAAACACTTCAGTGCCTATGTCATTCACAATGATCGGCGGAAGATATACCGTGGCAGTGTCTTTGTCCAGTCGGATGCAATCGGGAACCTCGGAGAACGGTCCGAATTTAATTCCAGCCCTGGCCAACTCTCCCGCACTCATTCCGTTTGAAAACGGATATCCGCTTTGTGAATTAGTCCATTTAAGGTGTTTGACGATGCCGTTAAACGTTTCCAACAGTGTCCCCTGCAATCGCCTCCACCACCTCTGGTCCTCTCCGCCGCCAGGTTGCATCTTCAGGACTAGCGAAAGGTATTTGTGGACGCAACCCATTAAATGCTTCTCGCTGTCCATACCTTGCATTAGCCTACTACGCTCATTATCATCCTTTAGCTTCGGCGGTACCAGCAAACGAGAGAAACGCTTGCAGATTTCCAGCAACAGGTGATTGAATTGAGCTGTTGTATCAAACAGTTGATTGAATGGAGATGTTGTACCAAACAGTTGATTGACTGGAGATGTTGGATCAAACTGTTGATTGAATGGAGATGTTGTACCAAACAGTAAAGCATTTTTCCCGTTGTCAAAAACTACTTTCAGCAAAGACAGCGGGATCTGATTCTCCAACTTGCGGATATCGAAAATAATTCTCCTACAAAAATTGATCATTTCGTCGTCCATGCTCGGACTGCGGTCACGAACGCACCGGAAGATTAAGAATTGTAACAGAAAGGATGAATCTGTGGCCATCATGAGAGCGAAGTTATGAGAGTACCCGCCTTCTGTACTATATGGCCAGCGATAGAAACTCTCAATCTCTGGGCGCATCCGTTCGATCGTTTCAACTATAGACATGAAGCTCTCTCTCCAATAGCGCATTTTCTGCATGAGCCTTGCCACGGACTTGCCTTTGTACATCTCCGCCATTGAAGTCTTAGGTTCCGTGAAAAGAGAGTCAATATCTTTCTCCAGCTTGGAATGGTGGTAAGGACCAAAAGACATAAACTGCGGAACATACGCCTCTGGTTTCGTCTTCAGCAGAGGCGTCGGCACACGCAGGATTGCGGCCGTGTCATCATTAACAATCTCATCATTAACAATCTTATTAATGTATTCAATCCACTCCGTCCGAAACCTTGGAGGTACCGCCATCATTCTATAATCTATACTCTCCTCTACAGATTAACAGATCTGTTTCAGATTGTTCAATACTTATTTCGCTGCGTACATATATAGAGAAATCTCTAAGATGGTAGGGAAATGCAATGGTATATTATATTATTATTATTATCTTATTAAGCTGCGGTCTATGATAGCTTTTTTTGTCATCGGTCTATCTTTATTGACAATTATCTTAACATTTAAAATGAAATTCCTCCCATCTAAAATTATGCGGTAGAGAGTGAATGGATTTAATGTTCATCCAACTTGTTAAATTCTCAGATATTTGTATTTTCTATTAATGTATGGTTTTCTTGATTATAATATGCTAATTAATCTTATTTTGGCATTTAAAATAAAACGTTCATCTTCTAGTCATACGATGGATAATGTGGCATTTAATATTAATTTAATCTCTTCAAGTTGTTGATAGGTATATTTTGTAATAATGCATAATTTGAACACAACAATTATCTTTAAATTTAAAATGAATCATTTGATTTTAGCAATTTAATAGCTATATTTTGTAATAATGCATAATCTGAACACAACATTTAAAATGAACCATTTGATTTTAAAGCTATAGTATAAATACACTATTAATTGACATTAACGTTCAACTACCTTGTTAGACTATTAATTGACATTAACGTTCAACTACCTTGTTAGACTATTAATTGACATTAACGTTCAACTAACTTGTCAAAATCTTAGATAGTTATTTTGAAGTGTTGAATGGTTTTACTGGATATGAGCTAATTTTAGATAGTTATTTTGAAGTGATGTATGGTTTTACTGGTTATGAGCTAATTTTAGATAGTTATTTTGAAGTGATGTATGGTTTTACTGGTTATGAGCTAATTTTAGATAGTTATTTTGAAGTGATGTATGGTTTTATTGGTTATGAGGTTTTACTGGTTATGAGCTAATTTTAGATAGTTATTTTGAGGTGATATATGGTTTTACTGGTTATGAGCTCATCTTATCATAGCATTTAAAATGAAATGTCCAACATCTAAAATCATATGGTGGACACTAAATGGCATTTGATATTGAGTGAATGTGTCAAAACTGTTGTCGATACCTATAGTTTGTAATAATGTATAGTTATCCTGGTTATAGGTCTAATCTCATTAATAAAATGATTGACATCGAAAATCTAATATCCTCCACAGATTAACAGATCTATTTCAACTTCTAGATCAACATGAAATAAGCAAGAAGCACTAGTTGTTTTCATATGGTTCAATAGTTACTTCGTTGCGTACATACAGAAAGAGATATATCTAAACTGGTAGCGTGTGGGGAAAGAAAATAATCTAAGTCCTTCAATGAATAATTATAGTACCTAACACTAAAAAAATGTGACCCCTGTTGTGGGGTTTGGACATTGATTCATAACGAGAAAAGATTCCATTCGCTAGTAACTTGAGACAATATAGCTCAACAACTGATTATAGGCCTGGTAGTGATATAAAGAGAGAGACCCAAAGTGAGAGTGACACTGAAAGTGATGTTGGTAAGAAAAGTGTGAAATCAAAGATACAATCTTTTGCAGTTGAGAAGCCTTAATAACTCTAGTTAGTGGTAGGTCATTATTGAATTAATGTTTAGTTTCCCACCTATCTAACATTTTAGATAAATATAAGGAAAATGCAAAGCTAGCTGGTACCTCTTTGAAAACTCTTTATCATGTGAGAAAAAACTATGTCTACATTTCCACATATTATAAATTGCTCTCTTCATTCCTTCTATACTTAAGGAATAGTGGTCATATTATATTGTAGTAGATGATTTTTGAAAGGTTTAATTGCATATTTTTAAATTTTAGTTTATTTTTGTTGAAATTTTTAGTAGTAAAAGTGATCTTATTATCTATCAAAATTAAAATTAATTTCGTGTTCTGGTAGTTTTTTAATAGCATATCATGGAATTTGGAGTTTAGCATTTGTGACTCGTGTTACACTATTCCAAGAGAAATTCTCATTAGGTTCACTAAGTTGAATGTTTGTAATGTGAATTGATCCTTAATAGTTACCTTAATTTGAATTGAAGATGGAAATAAACATTATGTTAAGATATTCCTATACTCCATCCTAGTCCTTCTAGCATTTCTGTCATTTTCACTCACAGTGATGCATGTAAAATTAGGGTTTGCATGCATTTTCATGCATCCTAGTCATCAGTACCAGCACCTAGCCCTCAACAAACTAGCCCCCAAGGCTTCCTTCAGATCAATTTTAGCTCTTCTAGAGCTTAGTGCGCCCTCCTTTCACCTACTGCATGAGAAGGGCGCATTTCTTCACCTACCAATCCAGTTTAGTTCAGTTATCTTCAGTTCTTTCCTTGATTTAAGGATTAACTGACCTTATCACTCCAATGGACCTCCAGTGTGACTAGATAGCCTATTCTGACTCCAATTAACTCCATCTGCACCCTCCACTGTGCCTCCTTCACTACATTAGTGCTTCCATGTGCCAGTTACACCAACCACACTCAGTTAGACTCAGTTTGACTCCCAGTTGACCATTACTTGTGCATTGATGACTTCACTGATGAGAAGGTGGACTCCTAGTTATGCATTGATGACTCTCCACTGATTATGGATCTGTGCATGAAGGCTAATTCGAATTACACCTAGTGAATTCGAATCCTCATCCTCAGCATTATATATTTACCAGTTTACTATTCAGATTAATGTAACATGTGGACTCCTTTACTACAAGGTTGAGGAAGGCAATCTAGTGATACTACTCTTGTATGTGGATGACGTGTTGTTACAGGTGAGGATAGATTGATTGTTGACACAAAGAGGAAGCTTGTTGTCCAGTTCGAGATGAAGGACTTGGGGATGATGCACTACTTTCTAAGCATGGAGGTGTGGCAGAGTGCAGATGGAATCTTCCTTGGACAAGGGAAGTATGCAGTAGAGATCCTGAAGAGGTTTGGGATGATGGACTGCAAGTCCATGGCCACACCTATGGCATAGAACCTGAAGCTTCTGTTTGATGCTTCATCTGATCCAGTTGATGTCACGATGTATCGTCAGAAGATTGGGTCCTTGATGTACCTGACGAACACAAGACCAGATATTTGCTTTGTGGTGAACACATTAAGCCAGTTCCTGACGGATCCCAGAGGTGTTCACCTAGTTGCTGTAAAGCATATTCTGAGGTACTTGAGGGGTACAATTGATTATGGGCTCAAGTATGATGCGAATCAAAAGTTTAACCTGGAGGGTTATGTTGATTCAGATTGGGCAAGCAGTGTTGCAGATAGGAAGAGCACTTCTGGGTGCTGCTTCAGTATGGGATTGGGTGTGATCTCTTGGTTTAGCAGGAAGCAGTCCTGCGTAGCACTGAGTACAGCCGAAGCAAAGTATATCGCAGCTTGTTCTGCTAGTTGTGAGGATGTATGGATTAGGAAGCTACTGTCTGAGTTATTTGATCTCCTATTGGATGCTACATGTATCTTATGTGACAACCAGAGTTGTGTGAAGTTATCTGAGAACTTGGTGTTCCATGATAGGACAAAGCATATTGAGATCAAATATCACTATATTAGGGATATGGTGCAGAGAGGAGCAATGAAGCTTATGTATGTTGCGACATATGAGTAGATTGCATATGTGTTGACCAAACCACTAGCTAGAGTGAAGTTTGAGTACTTTAGAGAGAGGCTTGGTGTTCTTCAAATTGAAGATACTTCGAGGAAGAAGTGATGGGACACCTTTGCAGGAGCCATTCCAAGCATGGTGGTAGGAGGATCCTTCCCATGGCTGTGGATGTAAGCATTGTGTGATGAGCATCAGGACGATGCTCCAGATGATATGCATCAGGACGATGTTATGATGATGATCAGGTTGATCATGTGTCATGAGTATTAGGAGGATACTCTGGATGATATGCATCAGGTAGATGCTTGACATGATTAGTTGGATCATGTGTGATGAATCCCGAAGACATAGATGCACATGGACTTTTCAGACATGGTGTAGATGTGTTCTCCCATGGTCGTGATATAATTGTTGGGATTTTTAGACATGGTGTAGATGTGTTCTCCCATGGTCGTGATGTAATTGCCGAGATTTTTCGACAAAGGCGTAGATGTGTTCTCCCAAGGTCGTGATGTAATTGCTGAGCCATTCTTTACAAGGTGTAGATGTGTTCTCCCAAGGTCGTGATGTAATTGCTGAGCCATTCTTTACAAGGTGTAGATGTGTTCTCCCAATGTAAATATGTAAGGTTTGGAGCCATTCTTTACAAGGTGTAGATGTGTTCTCCTATGGTAAAGATGTAAGGGCTGGAGCCATTATTCACAAGGTGCAGATGTGTTCTCCCACGGTGAAGATGTAAGGGCTGAAGCCATTTTTCACAAAGGTGTAAATGTGTTCTCCCACAGTGAAAAAGTAAGGGCTGGAGCCTTCCCCGAATGGTGGTAGATGTGTTATCCCATGTCGGTGGTGTATGTGGTGTGTATGTGCATCTGCGTGGTGCTTCGTGGATGATGAGATGATATGATCAGTATGATCACGAGTATCAGGATGATACTCCATGGTTGTGGACAGGTTGTGCAGTTGCATGTAAAATATCCTGGGAGATCCGATCCATTGAGCTGTGTGCTTGTAAAATTCATGGGATGCTCTTTTAAGGTTTTGTTGACGCACATAATCAGTCCTAAGGATTCCACAGGATGGCCAGAGATGATGAAGACCTACAAGAGGCTAGGCCTACATCCAGCATGAAAAAGGGCTGGCTCTGTAGAACTTCCTATGACGAGAAGAATTCAGAGATATCCCAGTGATCGAGATGTCAAGTAAAACAACAGTGATGATGATGATGCTCTGTGATCCAGTGATGATGATCCATCTCCAAAATTGAAGACTTGCACCAATATGTATTGATGACCTGTGACAAAAGAATACCTTCCTAGTTAAGAGGGAGTGTTGATGTATTTGCAACTTCGGAAGATATTTTTCTATGTATTACATTTGTACTTTATTGTATATCCAACAAAGATGTTATATTCCTCTGATTGGAAGTGTCGTCATTTGTATTTGCAAGTGTCGCAAGTTACATTGTAAGTGTCGTCATTTGTATTGATGGGTTATTAGACCACTAGTGTGGGGTCGACCCTAGTTAGGTCATGTGGTTGGGTTATTAGACTTCATTAGGAAGTCAACCCTGTTGGATTATTGGCAGGTCAAGTCAGTGTATAAATAGAGAGGTTGTGTCTCTCATTCTATTCATTCACTCACTTCTCAAGCTCGCATAGCTAAGAGAGAAAGTGGCGCACAAGTGAAGGAGGAAGAGTATCTTCTAGAGACATCTCTTGGGGTTTGATCATTGTGATCTTTGTATTGGGGATTATTCTATCTCTGAGGAAGTTATGGGGTTTTTCACCTTCTTGGTTTTCCCCGAGGAAACTCTGTGGCTCTTGTGTGCTTGTGTTATTGTGTTTATGATTGATATGATGTAAATTTTATTCTCTTAGTGATCCTGAATGATAATGGAATGAAATTATCTAAAAATTAACAGCGGGTTGTCAGTATTGAAACCTTCATACTTTTAGGAAAGTGCACGGGTTTTTAGTATTGGAACCTGCATACTTTTAGGAAAATGCGCAGGTTGTCAATTATAAGAGTAGTGCACTTCTAATTAAATATGCAGAAAAAATATAATTTTCAGTTGGAGAGGTGTAATCTCAACAATAAATCATCTAAGGTCAATCTAGCTCTTCCATCCATAGTGTCCTTTTGTGTGATCGACAGGGAAATGTGATCACGGATGGAGAAGTGCAGATTTGACCTATAACAGGCGGTAAATTTCGAGGCTGTGAATTGGCTTCTGACCTCCAAATTCTTCATTGCAGATTGTGGAAGGAGGGAGCATTATTTCGTTGGAGAGGCGGATTTGGAAATCCGAATTCTGACCCTTTTTTGTGGCTTGCGAATCGGGGCTTGCAGAACTACAGGTTGCGGATTGATGATCATTGTGGGTTAAGGGTTGCAGAGCCTTTGAATTGCTTGGAAAAGAAAAATTATTAGCAGGTAATTCAAGGGTTGTCTCCCATTTCCTCTAAAGGGAACTGAGGTGACTGAGGACGTGACATTTTCCAATTTGGTTTTTATAATTATTATTGTGTTTCAGGGTGGTTGTAGTGGCTTAAAATATAATATGAGTTTTCCATTTTCGTGAGAATTTATTTCGTGTTTCATGCTTCTAACCGTGGAAATTACTATGTTATTGTTGGAACTCCTTTGGAAGTTGTATTTATTTATTGTATGACAATACTATGTAACAATAGTTTCTAGAGTAGAGGAGGACATACCTGAAAGTAGGTATCCTAGAAATGAGAATTCTATGGTAACTAAGATTGGATAATCACTATCACCCCTTAGGGATGAGACCCAAATGATAGCTTCACCAGTTCTATAACATGAAAGAAATAAATTATATTTAAATGACCAAAATGGGTCAATGGCACTCTAAAAGTACAACCTATCTCAAGATATTCAAGAGGGAATGCCTAATGCATATTCAAGTAAATCTAGTAAAATAAAGTAGAAAACCATTCACCCAAAGCATGGGAGAATGTACCAAAATAGCTACAAGAGTACAACCCAAATGGGATTCAATGCGAGAAAGTATGTGTAGTTGTTCATTCTAACTACCATGAAATACTATCAAAAGATTATGTTGGAATGTCAATCTATACGATGTCCCCAAGCCAAAGTAAAAGAATGTCATTTGGAGATTCACATAAGCTTCAGAGAACTAGTGGAACTAGCCTCAATGGAAGTAGATTTCTGTATGCCCTTTGATCAACAAGGTTGGACAATCATCAGTGGAATTGATGAAGTTGGTATGGACCTTCAAGTCTAGGTCGACACTTCACACTTCTAGATATACAAGAAGCTACCAAATTTTTTTATGAGAGTTGATTCTAGGTGTAGGCCCATATTTGGTAAAGTATTTGAGGGGATTCTTGAATATGGTACCAAAGTGGATGTAAAATGGGAAAATCGAAGCTCTAAACAAGGCATAATAGAATTTCATACTAAAATTGAAATGTTGTCTAAGCTTTTCCACTGTCATTTAGTTTCTCTTATTGGCTATTGTGAAGGAAATTGTGAGATTATTTTGTTTTATGAATGCATGGCCAATGGACCTCTTACGATCCATTTGTATAAATAAGATATTCATCCAATGCCATGAAAGAAAAGGCTTGATATATGCATAGGGGATGCTAGGGATATCCATTACCTTCACACATGAGTAGAGAATAGAATCATTCAATGTGATGTAAATACAAAAAAAAAAAATTTGGATGAGAATTTTTTGTCCAAGGTAATAGACTTTTGGATTTCAAAGACTAGGCCTTCTCTAGACAAAACCCATGTGAGTATCTATAGTCAAAGGTAGATTTGGATATCTTGACCCTGATTAATTTAGAAGGCATCAATTGATAGAAAAAATGATATATATTCCTTTGGAGTAGTGGTAATGGAGGTACTATGTGCAATAAAAACAATCAATCCTTCTCTTCCTAGAGAGAAAGTTAATATAGTAGAGTGGGAAATGCATAGCCAAAATAAAGACAATCAAGTGGCCAAATTATTGATCATCATCTTGTAAATAGCCTCATGCATATAATGTCCCCTGGGGATATCAAAGGGTATCAGAGACATATCATTAGCTCTTTGAGGATAATTACTTGATTTTTAGTGCAACGGATAAACCATAAACATTTAATTTATATCTTTCCAAAATTAATTGTGACACAAAATCCAATAATTAACAATAATTTAATATAAATTCATTAACACATCCAACATATGATATAAGGGTTGGGAAGGATTATTAACATAATATAACATCATCAAACCTTCAATCCAATCCATATCATAGATCATAACCACTTCTAAAGGATAATTATTCTTAATCACAATTAGCTAGTAATTAAGGTGTTAATTATGACACTTAGTGCACAAATGATGACACTTATCACAAATCCAATAGTTTAAAAAATAACCATTGATTGTCACTTTCAATGGATTAATAACATCTAATTACATGTAAGTGACATTTTCCAATTTGGTTTTTGTCATCGGTCTATCTTTATTGACAATTATCTTAACATTTAAAATGAAATTCCTCCCATCTAAAATTATGCGGTAGAGAGTGAATGGATTTAATGTTCATCCAACTTGTTAAATTCTCAGATATTTGTATTTTCTATTAATGTATGGTTTTCTTGATTATAATATGCTAATTAATCTTATTTTGGCATTTAAAATAAAATGTTCATCTTCTAGTCATACGATGGATAATGAGTGGCATTTAATATTAATTTAATCTCTTCAAGTTGTTGATAGGTATATTTTGTAATAATGCATAATTTGAACACAACAATTATCTTTAAATTTAAAATGAATCATTTGATTTTAGCAATTTGATAGCTATATTTTGTAATAATGCATAATTTGAACACAACATTTAAAATGAACCATTTGATTTTAAAGCTATAGTATAAATACACTATTAATTGACATTAACGTTCAACCACCTTGTTAGACTATTAATTGACATTAACGTTCAACTACCTTGTTCAACTAACTTGTCAAAATCTTAGATAGTTATTTTGAAGTGTTGAATGGTTTTACTGGATATGAGCAAATTTTAGATAGTTATTTTGAAGTGATGTATGGTTTTACTGGTTATGAGCTAATTTTAGATAGTTATTTTGAAGTGATGTATGGTTTTACTGGTTATGAGCTAATTTTAGATAGTTATTTTGAAGTGATGTATGGTTTTACTGGTTATGAGGTAATTTTAGATAGTTATTTTGAAGTGATGTATGGTTTTACTAGTTATGAGCTAATTTTAGATAGTTATTTTGAAGTGATGTATGGTTTTATTGGTTATGAGGTTTTACTAGTTATGAGCTAATTTTAGATAGTTATTTTGAGGTGATATATGGTTTTACTGGTTATGAGCTCATCTTATCATAGCATTTAAAATGAAATGTCCAACATCTAAAATCATATCGTGGACACTAAATGGCATTTGATATTGAGTGAATGTGTCAAAATTGTTGTCGATACCTATAGTTTGTAATAATGTATAGTTATCCTGGTTATAGGTCTAATCTCATTAATAAAATGATTGACATCGAAAATCTAATATCCTCCACAGATTAACAGATCTATTTCAACTTCTAGATCAACATGAAATAAGCAAGAAGCACTAGTTGTTGTCATATGGTTCACTATTTACTTCGCTGCGTACATACAGAAAGAGATATATCTAAATTGGTAGCGTGTGGGGAAAGCAAATAATCTAAGTCCTTCAAAGAATAATTATAGTACCTAACACTAAAAAAATGTGACCCCTGTTGTGGGGTTTGGACATTGATTCATAACGAGAAAAGATTCCATTCGCTAGTAACTTGTGACAATATAGCTCAACTACTGATTATAGGCCTGGTAGTGATATAAAGAGAGAGACCCAAAGTGAGAGTGACACTGAAAGTGATGTTGGTAAGAAAAGTGTGAAATCAAAGATACAATCTTTTGCAGTTGAGAAGCGTTAATAACTCTAGTTAGTGGTAGGTCATTATTGAATTAATGTTTAGTTTCCCACCTATCTAACATTTTAGATAAATATAAGGAAAATGCAAAGCTAGCTGGTACCTCTTTGAAAACTCTTTATCATGTGAGAAAAAAACTATGTCTACATTTCCACATATTATAAATTGCTCTCTTCATTCCTTCTATACTTAAGGAATAGTGGTCATATTATATTGTAGTAGATGATTTTTGAAAGGTTTAATTGCATATTTTTAAATTTTAGTTTATTTTTGGTGAAATTTTTAGTAGTAAAAGTGATCTTATTATCTATCAAAATTAAAATTAATTTCGTGTTCTGGTAGTTTTTTAATAGCATATCATGGAATTTGGAGTTTAGCATTTGTGACTCGTGTTACACTATTCCAAGAGAAATTCTCATTAGGTTCACTAAGTTGAATGTTTGTAATGTGAATTGATCCTTAATAGTTACCTTAATTTGAATTGAAGATGGAAATAAACATTATGTTAAGATATTCCTATACTCCATCCTAGTCCTTCTAGCATTTCTGTCATTTTCACTCACAGTGATGCATGCAAAATTAGGGTTTGCATGCATTTTCATGCATCCTAGTCATCAGTACCAGCACCTAGCCCTCAGCAAACTAGCCCCCAAGGCTTCCTTCATATCAGTTTTAGCTCTCCTAGATATTATTGCGCCCTCCTTTCACCTACTGCATGAGAAGGGCGCATTTCTTCACCTACCAGTCCAGTTTAGTTCAGTTATCTTCAGTTCTTTCCTTGATTTAAGGATTAACTGACCTTATCACTCCGATGGACCTCCAGTGTGACTAGATAGCCTATTCTGACTCCAGTTAGCTCCATCTGCACCCTCCACTGTGCCTCCTTCACTACATTAGTGCTTCCATGTGCCAGTTACACCAACCACAATCAGTTAGACTCAATTTGACTCCCAGTTGACCATTACTTGTGCATTGATGACTTCACTGATGAGAAGGTGGACTCCTAGTTATGCATTGATGACTCTCCACTGATTATGGATCTGTGCATGAAGGCTAATTCGAATTACACCTAGTGAATTCAAATCCTCATCCTCAACATTATATATTTACCAGTTTACTATTCAGATTAATGTAACATGTGGACTCCTTTACTACAAGGTTGAGGAAGGCAATCTAGTGATACTACTCTTGTATGTGGATGACCTGTTGTTACAGGTGAGGATAGATTGATTGCTGACACAAAGAGGAAGCTTGCTGTCGAGTTCGAGATGAAGGACTTGGGGATGATGCACTACTTTCTAAGCATGGAGGTGTGGCAGAGTGCAGATGGAATCTTCCTTGGACAAGGGAAGTATGCAGTAGAGATCCTGAAGAGGTTTGGGATGATGGACTGCAAGTCCATGGCCACACCTATGGCATAGAACCTGAAGCTTCTGTTTGATGCTTCATCTGATCTAGTTGATGTCACGATGTATCGTCAGAAGATTGGGTCCTTGATGTACCTGACGAACACAAGACCAGATATTTGCTTTGTGGTGAACACATTAAGCCAGTTCCTGACGGATCCCAGAGGTGTTCACCTAGTTGCTGTAAAGCATATTCTGAGGTGCTTGAGGGGTACATTTGATTATGGGCTCAAGTATGATGCGAATCAAAAGTTTAACCTGGAGGGTTATGTTGATTCAGATTGGGCAGGCAGTGTTGCAGATAGGAAGAGCACTTCTGGGTGCTGCTTCAGTATGAGATCGGGTGTGATCTCTTGGTTTAGCAGGAAGCAGTCCTGCGTAGCACTGAGTACAGCCGAAGCAAAGTATATCGCAGCTTGTTCTGCTAGTTGTGAGGATGTATGGATTAGGAAGCTACTGTCTGAGTTATTTGATCTCCTGTTGGATGCTACCTGTATCTTATGTGACAACCAGAGTTGTGTGAAGTTATCTGAGAACTTGGTGTTCCATGACAGGTCAAAGCATATTGAGATCAAATATCACTATATTAGGGATATGGTGCAGAGAGGAGCAATGAAGCTCCTGTATGTTGCGACATATGAGTATAAACAATAAGGGAATTAATATCAAGCATAACTTCATCATACAGAGTCAGTTTTCAGTGCCGTTTTTTTTGAAACCGCCTATTTTTTCGATCTCTTCACATCCAGACTATTGGTTTCTGCTTTTACAGCCATTAATTTACAAATATGGCCGCCCATTGTGATATTCTACTTAACAGTTCCAACTATTTCTCATGGAAATCTCGTATGGAGGATGTTCTACGAAGTAGGGGACTTTTCAGAATTACCACAGGGAAAGAAAAAGAACCCACTGATGATGATAAGAAAATAAAATGGGCAAATAGATGTGATGAAGCTCGTGGATTGATTGGGATGTCAATATCTACTGATTTGCGATTCCACATATCTGGAATTGATGAACCTAATACTGCTTGGGACAAGTTGGAATCTGTGTTTGGTAAACACAATGAAATTCGAGGTCACCAACTCGAAAATGAGTTGATTTCTTTAAATCCAAGTGATTTTTCATGCATTCAAGATTATTTATCTAAGTACAAAACTCTCAAGCTCTTATGTGTAGAATGTAAGATTGAGAGGGAAGACAAACAATGCATTTATCATATTCTTTCTAAACTTGGACCTGCATATTCTGTTTTTGTATCTACATTTTACTCCATGAAAGCATCCTTGAATGCAGCTAGCTATCAAGAGCCTAGTCTTGAATCCTTTTGTGATTCCTTGATTAGGGAACAAGATAAACTCATTCATCTTGGAATAATCAACAATGCAGATACATCTGGGAAAGCCTTATTGTCCCAACAGAAAGAAAAGTCCAAGCCTCCCAAGAAACAAAATTTTCGCAATAATAAGTCAAACAAGGGTCCAAAACCCTCTCAGTCAACTCCTTCTTTAAAAAATGACAAAGGATCCAAGCCAAAAGGCAAGAAGACTGAGCGTCATTGCAACTATTGCGGGAAAGATAATCATGATGAATCTAAGTGTTTCAAGAAGATGGCAGCCTTGGAAGCAGCAATGAAGAAGCACCACATCAGCCTAGATTCGCCTTCAGAATCTGCCTCTCATGGACATGCACTTTGTGCATCTGGTTATTCTTATAATGCATCTTCTTCTTCTACTTCAAATGAATGGCTCATTGATTCTGGAGCATCTTATCATATGGCTAAGGATCAAGCCATCTTTTCTACTATGCATGAATGTAACACCAAACAAATATTTGTTGGTGATGATAGATCTCTAAGTGTTGTAGGAGCTGGAACAGTTCCAGTAGATAATGGTCATTTTAGTGATGTACTATGTGTTCCAAGAATTTCCTGCAATTTGTTATCAGTCTATCAGATCACTCATTCTGGTGAAGGTAAAACTGTGACCTTTACACCTCACCAAGTTGTAATCAAGGATTTTAAAGATCCTCAACAGGTTCTAGCAACCGGAATTGTTGATGATATTACCAGGTTGTACAATTTTAACAACTTTGGGTCATCACCTTTCCCTTCAGTTTTTGTTGCTCATAGCGATAACTTGAGCAAACTTTGGCATGAGCGATTTCGTCACTTAAATTATCGCTCATTGCAACAACTATGCAAATAAAATATGGTGACAGGTCTTCCGATGGTATCTTGCAGAGATGGTGTTTGCTCTAGTTGTGTACTCAGAAAACATCATTGGGAGAGTTTTGACAAACGTGCCTCTTGGCATGCCTCGGTTCCCTTGGAGCTTGTGCATAGTGACTTGTGTGGTCCTCTTCCATCTGCTTCCTTTTTTGGTTTCAAATATTTCTTAACTTTCATTGATGATTACACCAGATGCACTTGGGTTTATTTCCTAAAACTTAAGAGCGAAGTATTTAACATGTTCTTGGCCTACAAGGCCCTTGTTGAAAAACAATCTGGTCATCAAATTATTAAGTTAAGATCTGACAATGGAGGAGAATATGTTAACAAACATTTCACTAGTTTCTGTACTGAACAAGGCATCCAACAACATCACACTGTTCCATATACACCACAACAAAATGGTGTAGCTGAGCGGAAGAACCGCACTTTAAAAGAAATGGCTAATTGTATGATCCAATCTAAGGGACTAAGTCTTCAATTTTGGGCTGAAGCCATTAATTGTGCAAATTACATAGTTAATCGCACCCCCACAAAAGCATTACAAGGTATAACACCGGAAGAAGCATGGAGTAAAACTAAACCTGATGTAAGTCACTTTCGTGTGTTTGGTAGTGAAGCATGGGCTCACATTCCGGATGAAAAACGGAAAGCATTGCAGCCTAAAAGTTAAAAGTGCATATTTGTTGGATATTCTGAAGATGTAAAAGGTTATAGACTTCTTCAACCACATTCTCATGATGTAATCATTAGAAGAGATGTTAAATTTGATGAAAATATCTTGGCCTGCGAGCCTGACTCGGCGATTGTGCCATCTTTGGCCTGCGAGCCTGATTCGGCGTTTGTGCCTTCTTCTTCTTCTTCCAACTTCCTTGACAGGTTCCCAACTCCAGTTTCTAATGATGACAGTGAGGATGAAAATCCACCTCCACCTGCTCATGTTCCTCCAGTTGCACCAACACAAGTGCTTCCTCGATGGGTCTGTTCAACATGTGAAGCAGCTGGTGATCTTGCCGGTGATCCTAGAGATCAACGTCGAACACGTTCTCAGTTTCAGCGAGCCTCTTCTCTTTTGGCTCAAGTTTTCGAGAATCATGATCCAGAAACTTTTGCAGAAGCTTCAGGGAATCTAGATTGGGATGCAGCCATGGATGAAGAATATCGTTCCTTAATGGCGAACGATACTTGGGATCTTGTACCTCTTCCAAAAGGAAGAAAACTTGTCAGATGTAAATGGGTCTACAGAACTAAGTATGCATCAGATGGAAGTGTTGAAAGACTTATGGCAAGGTTAGTTGCCAAAGGTTTTTCCCAAGTTGAAGGGATTGACTACAATGAAACCTTTGCTCCTGTCGCAAAAATGAACTCCATCTGCCTTGTTCTTTCCCTTGCAGCCTTACACAACTGGGAAGTCCATCAAATGGATGTCAAGTCTGCCTTCTTACATGGTGATTTACAGGAGGAAATTTACATGTAACAACCTCCTGGCTATGTTCAGAATAACTCTAGCCTTGTCTGCCGCCTTAAGAAATCCTTATATGGCCTTAAGCAAGCTCCTAGAGCTTGGTATGCCAAAATGGATAACTTTCTCCTTGACACTGGTTTTTCTAGATGCCATTCTGACCCCAATGTCTATACCAAGAAAGTAGGCAACCATCTCATCATACTTGTTCTCTATGTTGATGACCTTATTCTTACTAGTAGTGACCCTAAGCTTATAACCCATGTGAAATCCAGTCTTAAACAAAATTTTGAAATGTCAGACTTAGGACATTTGCATTATTTTCTTGGTCTCCAAGTCCTGCAAACCAAAGAAGGAATCTTTCTTTCTCAGTCTAAGTATGCTTGTGACCTTCTTCAGCGCTTTCACATGGAAGATTGTACACCAGCCCCTTCTCCCTTCTAGTCCGGAGTCAAACTTTCTGCCACTTGTACTTCATCTGAAGTCAATGCCACCTTGTATCGTCAGCTTGTTGGGAGTCTCTTATACTTGACTCATTCCCGTCCTGACCTTTCCTTTGCCATTGGTCGAGTTGCCCGTTATATGCAGACACCTCATGAAAGTCACTGGAAAGCAACAAAAAGAATACTTCGATATATTCGAGGTACAGTTCAGTTTGGGATTCATTACAGTACAGGGGGGAAACCTTTGTTGGTTGGTTTCACTGATTCAGATTGGGCCGGCGATCCTGATGATCGAAAGTCTACTGCAGGTTATGTTTTCAGTCTAGGATCTGGACCTATTACTTGGGCTTGTAAGAAACAACAAGCTCTTGCTCTTTCTTCAGCAGAGGCAGAATATCGAGCAGCAGTTAATGCCAATCAGGAAGCTTTATGGCTTCAACAGATCCTTTCAGAGTTTGGATTCGAGCAGCAGCAGCCTACTCCACTTTGGTGCGACAATCAAAGTGCCATCAAGCTTGCCAAAGATCCAGTTCTACATCAACGCAGCAAACACATTGAGCTACATATGCACTTCATCAGAAATCTTGTTCATGATCGGGTTCTTGAAGTGCTCTTTTGCCCTACAGATGATCAAGTTGCAGACATCTTCACCAAGTCTCTTACAGAAGCGAAGTTTTCTAAACTTCGATCTATGTTAGGATTTCAGGAACTTGTCATTAAGGGGGGATAGGCTCTAATGCCTCCTTCCTTCTCCTAATAGTGTCACTTTTGTAAATCCTTCAATCATATCCCAAGTTGTTCTTAAGGGGGGGTGTTAGGATATTTAGACACTTAGGATTTAGTTAAGATCAACTTGTGTAATATATCCGTTAGCGATAGTGTGTTTCTTTAGTATGCATTAGTATGCATTTGTAAATACTTAATCCGACGGTCACGATATGTTTCCGACATAGAGTGATCTGACGGCTCAACTTCTCTTAGATCAAACCTAACCTTGATCCGTGGCTTAACACCCGATTGGTCCATGAACTCTATTTAAAGAGCATGGAGGGTCATTGTTTAGTTGATCGATTATGAGAAGCTCATTTGTAACTTTCTTTCTTTGCATAATAAATTGTCCCGTAGAAGCTATTTGGCCGGGGCCATGGAGTGTTTCCCTCAAGAGGGTTTAAACCACGTCAAAACATCGGTGTGTTGATCTATGATCTTTTTGTGTGAAGTGGTTGCTCTTGGTGTTCGGTCCTTTGGTAGTACCCTGTGTACCCGAACATACTGGGTGTAATGCCATAGAAATAGTCAAACCCTAAAGTAATAAATTATAAAACCAACAACTCAAATCCACAGTCGAGTTCACTGTCGGTTTAATCTTAATGCCATCAGAAAAAGATGTACATCGTTTACATATTAATAGTTCAAGTCAAGGGTTTGAAACTCATGAGAGTTTCCCCAAAGAAAGTGTTATAAATTATAAACAACTTCAAGCCGACGCATTACAATCCTTTACAGAGTAGGGTTTAGGGTTTTTAACCCTGCTGCTATCGTTCAACATAAAATTTTACTCATGCCGACGATACAGTTGATCCCAACATTTATATGCATAAAAACTTAAATTAAAAACTTAACTAATATCTATTATAGTCGAAACAATTATAACGTTCCAGAATGCGTCTTTATATATAACCTTCCTACTTTCATGTTATGGCTAGGGTTTTCATCCAGCTCAAAGTATCAATACTTTAGAGTCGTAATTTTAGGGCTTATGCCCAAACTTTTGTTTAAAAATCAATACATTTCTTTTAAAAACATAGAGTTCCTGTGAGGGCTCGCTTACACCCAGAATCAAAAATTAAAACACATACAATAGTCGCAGAATTAAACCATAAACACAGTCAGTTCATAGATTGACAAATTAAGCGAATACACATATAAGTTTTCATTTCAAAGTATAACCAAAACAGAGATTACAAGAGCCGTGGCTCTGGGGTTATAAACCCTCTCTAATTTTATGAGTTTGCCTTACGGCTTAAAAATATTAATAATAGAAACAGTGAAATCAATTGCATGCTGGTAATTCTCCATTTCAAATTTACAGAACCTGCATCAATGCCAAAACGCCACCACAAATACACATGCAGAACAAGTTTTTTTGTAGGAAGTTCCAAGGACTACCCGAGGCTTACTAGGGATACGAATTAACACTTCAAAAGAGTGTATGCCCACTTTCTACAGCTGTGAGCCTTTCCTAAAAGCAACCCTAGCACTCATTAGCAACCACAAAGCAACGAAACAGAGGTTAGAAGCATTACACAAGAAAATATATATTACAAACCAAACGAACTAATTTTTTAATAGCAAGATGGCTTACCTCCTTCACTTGGCACAAGCAAGAAGCCGAGATATGAGATCCACCTTAGAAACCCTAGTGTTACATTTGTCAAGCAAACCCCGAAATGGCCAAGAGCCTGTCGGCTCCTCCAAACCCAACAACGAAAAATGAAAATGAGGTTAATGATGGTTGAAAGGTCATTATGTTGAACGGTTAGGGTTTCACCAAAACCCTATAAACCTTCACGTGATCCATGCCATGGGAAATTTCCACTGTGCATTCCACTATGGTATTAATAAAATGCACTTGCCTATAGTTCAAAAAGTCCTGTAGGACTTCAACCCAATGATTTAATACCAACCTTCAAACAATCAATCATATGTGCATGCATATAGTTTTGACCCTGCCCACATTCAAAACATTGATACTTTATAATCACTAGAATTCCGAGTTAATGTATAAGATATAGGTAATAGAATTTGATACATTATAAGATCACTATTTTATAAACTAATGAAATATGCCTTATGGCATATCTAGATGTAATTGAAACTTGATCATAATATAAAAACTAATATTTTGTAAAATAAGGAAATATGTCTTATGCCTTATCTTTGATCAAGCAAACAAATTATAAAATGATAAATTACAACTAATGAAACAATAGTGATCTAATGACCACTACAATCATATCACATATCTATCCTAACATAGGATTAGGATATTAATGATTATAAACATATGTATTAACCAATACATTAATAGTTCGTAGTTTTGTCATAAATAAACTCTAAGTGTTTTGTACACAAAGCCTCAAGTATTTCCTTTGTGTTCTACCTATGATATTCTCGTCTAGTTTAGGTACATTACGACGTTACGACGTGCACTACATTAATCTTCAACCTTTAAAATGCTTACCTGCAAATCTGCACAGGATATTTAAAGTGTGTTAGCTTATGAAATCTTATAAGTAAGCCTCAAGGTATCCATAGGACCCCTTCAACAAAAGAAAGTAAAAGGTTAGTAACCATAATCACAATTATATAAAGTTGTAAAGATATAGAATAACGTCGATCTATGAATTTGACAAATAAGCGATGTTGCATATAAAATAAACAAAGACAATATGCATTTATTCAGAGGTTGAATACGACCTGAGTAATTATTACATTAATTTCAGACAAGAATTACATAGACATTTATGTCGTTACAACACATTAATTAATTTACGACTATTTGTAAATGAGTATGTGTCGTCACTATAAATATGGTTGAACAACTATTAAAGAGTAAACTGTCATTAATATATTTTCTGCATAATAAATAATAGCATTTATACTATTCATAAAAGATTTAATTTTTTGTCAATTTTTGGGGATGTTACATCCATGTTAACATTTTGTTCATTTATTGTATAGGTTTAGACTCTGCAATTGAAAAAAAAATTATTATTTTACTAATTTGGGAATTATTAAAAATTTAATGAACAATAAAAAAATCAATAAAATGACAAAAAAATGATTTTACCTATCCAATGCAATGGATGATCACTCAGTAGATGGATTGATGGAGTTCTTGAGGGAAATGGGTGAGTGGGGTGGTCTCTTACTTCGCGTACGCACCAGATGAATGACTCTTGGTCGATTGGAAATGAAATAGACCATGCTTCTTCCCCCCTTTTTTATTTGGTTTAACAGGAGCACGTGTGTGCCCTTGGGCATGTACACGCTAATAACGTGCACGCGCAGCAACGCGCACGTGCCCTAGTTCGGTACTGAACCTAAAAGCGCGTGCGCGCTTCCTTAGGTGCGTGCACGCCCTCGTTTTTTTCGCTAGCACAACCCTATTGCAATGGTTTTGGGGAGAAATTTTGTGTGCCCACCCATAATTGGTACGTGATGCATGGATAATGTCAACGGTACATCGGGTGATAAAAAATAACAGATAACTTGTTAGTGGCACTTAAGTATTGGTAACCTATCGATATTCATCGGCCACAAGTTAAGTGCTCTCCAGCAAAATCGTCAATTCCACTCCATGCTACTTTTTCTATTTCGGGAAGACCACTTTTATTTACTCCTTCGACGAGATGTCGTCTCCGTTAATGTCATCCTCTGCTTGATACAAAGCCATGGTCGAAGAGTTAACCTAATCTACACTAGCACAACCACTTGACTTGTGGCTGGTGAACACCGATAGGCCACAACTTAAGTACCACTAAAAAATTAAGTGACACAAACAAGTTATACGTTACATGACAACATCTCCCCCATACTAGGTTGTAGAGCACCAAGCTCTTCTCGGTGCAGGATAGATCTATGTTTAAGATGGACCTATGCTAATTACTTTTCAGTGATTTTAATTTTTTATTTTATTAGGCAACATGCAATTTTTTAATTATTTTCTATTTTTTAATTACATTATGTTAAGTTAAGTTACCTTACGTGATAACATCTCCCCCATACTATGTTGTAGAGCACATCGCTCCTTTCGGTGCAATCACGAGTAAACTGCTCATTATCCATGCATCAACTACGAGTTATTCATTCATCAACTACGAGTCATTCATTCATCAGCTACAAGTTATCCATGCATAAACTACCAGTTATTATATATATAATCGTTTATTTGGAATTTTGGAATGAATGCCATAAAACCAATATGGACAACACACTTGTGTGATCCTAGTGCAATCTAGGAAAAACATAGGCACTAATCCACCCCAAATTCTAAGATATAAACACTTATTGGTGTAATCATTTAATGCATGCGAAATTTCAAATTTCAAATTTCAAATGCTGTAGTTGTTCACCTTCCATTTGTGCCTCCTACAACTTCCAACACCAACACTTGCAAGCCAAAAAATGAGGGTGGGGGGCTCTTCTCTGGAGGAGTGATGGCTACCTCTCGTTCAAGGGAAAAGCACATCGCGCAGTAAAATAAAATTGAACTGCGCAGTAAATAAAACTTTCTTTTCTTTTGCTAAGGGACTGCGTTGTTCCTAGCAAATACTTTGTTTTAAATTTTCTTCCACTTTTTATAAAACACTTTACTTCACAAAATAAGTGCATGGATATGAGTTGCGCAATTCAACTTTTACTGTCCGCAGATTAACTGCGTGTTTTACTGCGCTGAGATTAATCACGCGATTCCACTTTCTACTGTGCAGATGAACTTTGCGCAAATGCACAAATCTTAACTTCGCGCAATACTTTAGTTTGCATGAACTTGACTTTGTATGGAGTGTGCACTTCATACAAATTACTTTTGCACACTCTTTTAACTTTTACAAAGATTAACTGTGCGGTTACCTTTGTATACCTATCTAACTGCGCACAACCCAATCTTTAAACCAACTTTGTATAAAGATATTTCATGCTAAAACATAAGAACCGAAATATATGTCAAAGGTTACTACGCATTAAACTAGGGAATTTACCACCGTGAAATACTTGAGAATATTGATTTGATTTATAGACCATAAATGTAAACAACATTTACACAGGTCAATATGAAATAGATGTGTGGCATGCATAAACCAACATTCTTGAGAATGAATTCATAAAACTTAAGAACTTATATATTGTTGCAGTAAAACAAAGTAACTTTGCTGCACTTACAGAGAGATAGGATTTACTTCAAACTTTCACTTCTTACACGGAGCTTGGGCTCTTGAAACACTTCACGGGATTTTCTTCTCCTCTTCTTCACTTATCTCTATCTCTATCTCTCTTCAATTATCTTCTTCTACTTATAGAGTTTCATATCAACCGACTCAAGATCGCTTCTCTTGGAAGCTACAGGATTTCATTAAAGACTGTAATTCAATTCTACCTAAGAAGTTATGAGCCTGCGAAATACAAACGCGGCTACTTAAAATACTAACACGACGTGAGCTGGATTGGATGCAAACTGACTGACCGTCTGACATTGCAAACTGACAAAATGAACGACTGGAGTTCTGACAGAGTCGCGTAAATCAAATACGCTATCAGCTCATTAATTATGATATTTCCAACACTCCCCCTTAATTATGAGCGGATGGGGATCTTTAAACAAAAATAAAATATTACAAAATATTTCAGAGCTGAAACATGCTCTGTTCATGACAAAGTTCATTGCGCAGAACTTGTCACTCCCAAACAACTTCGCAGAAATTGGAATGGGTCCTTTTCCAATGGTTTTGTAAATATGCCTGCTACCTGATCTTCAGACCTGCAAAATTCTAAGCAGATTTTCTTGTTGTTTATCAATTCTCTGATGAAGTGATACCTTGTGTTGATGTGCTTGGTTCTCTTATGAAACATGTGATTCTTTGACCGTGCAATTGCTGAATTGTTGTCGCAAGAAATGGCTGTGGCTTCTTGTTGGTTCTATGACAAATCACTTAACATCCTCCGCATCCAAACTACTTGACATGATGTGCTCGTAGCTGCAACATACTCTGCTTCTGCTGAAGAAAGAGTTATTATGGGTTGTTTCTTTGAAGCCCATGATACAACACCTATTCCTACATGAAATGTATTCCAATATGTGTTTTTTCTGTCATCTATGTTGCCTCCATTGTCACTGTCAGTGTATCCAATGAGTTTGAAATTTTCTGAGGTTGAATACAAAATACCAAAGTCTTTTGTTCCACTTACATACCTCAGAATTCTTTTACCTGCTTGCCAATGAGATTCTTTTGGTGACTCCATGAATCTTGAGATTAAACTGACTCCATACATGATGTCTGGCCTTGTTGTTGTAAGATACATAAGGCTACCAATGAGCCTTTTAAACAACGTAGGATCTACATTGGATCCATCATCATCCTTGCTCAATTGCAAACCTATTATCACTGGTGTTGGAGCTGTCTTACAATTTAACATCCTAAATTTGTTCAAGACATCATTTGCATACTTTGATTGTGATATGAAAATACCCTTTTCATTCTGTTGGACTTCAATTCCTAGAAAATACTTCATAAGCTCCAAATTAGTAATTTCAAATTCACTTTCCATGATTGTTCTGAATTCTTCTATGCCAAAATCACTAGTAAATATTAAATCATCTACATACAGGCATACAATTAACTTATTACCTTGTTGGTTGATTTTTGTGTACAACGTTGGCTCACATTCACTTCTGTGAAATCCATTCTGAATGAGGTATGAGTCAATGCAACTGTACCAAGCTCTGGGAGCTTGCTTCAACCCATAGATTGCCATTTTCAACTTGTAAACTTTGTGTCCTTGTCCTGGAGCTTCGTAGCCTTGTGGCTTCTCCACATATGCTCCTTCCTCCAAATAACCATTTAAAAATGCAGACTTAACATCCAATTGGTAAACATGCCATTTTTTTTGTGCTGCGATGGCCAAAACTGTTTTGATTGTGTCCATTCATGCTACAGGTGCAAAGGTTTTATTGAATTCTATGTTAGGTTGCTAAGTGAACCCCCTTGCTACCAATCTTTCCTTGTGCTTCTGCACATTTCCATCAGCATCTTGCTTGGTCTTATAAATCCATTTCACGCTTATCACATCCTTGTCTTTAGGAACATCAACTAATTCCCAAGTTTGATTTTTCTCAATGCATTCTATTTCTTCATCCATGGCTTGTGCCCAAACTTTCTCTTCAACAAATTCTTCAAATGTTAGAGGATCATTAACTTGAGAAAATAATGCAAAACATGAAAATGGATTAGGTGTACTAGCATCATATATCTCGCGCAGACTTTTTGTCTTTGATGGAGTTGTTGGTGTTGAACTGTGCGAGCTGTGCGCATTACTTGAGGGAGTTTGTTGCGCACTTGGTGTGCTTGACGGAGTAGCTTGAGCTGTGCCTTGTGTCGGAGTTCCTTATGCTGGAACATGCTGCGCAATCCTTGGAGTAGATGGAGTTGCGCAATTCTGATTTACATGCGAAATCTCATCCACATCTTCTGCGTTGTCATCATGTTCAACATGTGACACGATTTTGACATTCTTCTCTACAGTTCCATCCCATGCTTCATTTTCCACAAACTGAACATCGCGACTGATAATAACTTTCCTTGCAACAGGATCATACAACTTGTATGCTTTTGTGTCTTCAGAATACTCAATAAAAATGCATTTATGTCATTTATTGTCTAATTTCCTTCTTAGCTCATCTGGAATATGTGCGTATGCTACACAACCAAAAAAATTTAAATGCGAAACACTATGTTTCATACATGTCCATGCTTCATGCGGACCCTTGTTCTTCACACTCTTCGTTGGACATTGATTCATGATGTATACAGCAGTTGTCACTGCTTCAACCCAATATTCATTTGACAGATGTGCGGCTACCAACATACTATGCGCCATCTCCATAATGGTTCTATTCTTCCTCTCTACGATGCCATTCTGCCACGGTGTATACCGCGCAGTGAATTGCTTGTGTATGCCATGATTTTTGCAAAAGTTTAAGAAATCATTTGAAACATACTCACCACCTCTGTCTGTTCTCAAAATCTTGATGCTATGTCCACTTTGCTTCTCCACAAGTGCCTTGAACTGCTGAAAAAATCCAAATGCATCAAATTTATATTTTAGAAAATAGAACTATTTTTTTCTTGTGAAATCATCAATAAATGTGAGAAGATAAGTGCATCCTCCCATGGATGGTGTTTGCATTGGTCCACAAATATCAGAGTACACAATTTCAAGTGGTGCGCGAGCTTTGTATGACTTTCCGACTGGAGAAGTCTCTCTGTGTTGTTTTCCAAAAATACAGCCTTCACAAATTCTCTCTGGATTTTCAATCAATGGTAATCATTTCACCATGTCCTTTGTGTGTAGTAGCTTCAGCCCACCAAAATTCAGATGTCCAAATCTGAAGTGCCATAACCAGGATTCATCATTTGTTTCTGTTTGAAACACAGCTTGCATTACGTTGTCTTTTGATTCCTTTGCATAGTGAATTTCTGTTGCTTTGCTTTCTGCTTTGAACGCAGATCCAAAATTTTCATTCTGACTTTCATGAACAACTTGAGTTGTTTTTCCTCTTATGATGGGTCTTATCCTCAAAGGAAACAAGCAATTGCTTGTCATCTGCACCTCTGCTATCAACTAATTGCTTGGATATATGTCTTTGATCACACAAAGCTTCCCTACCATGTGAACTCTGTAACCTTTTTCCATCAGTTGTCCAGTGCTCATCAAATTATGCTTCAAACCTTGAACATTATACACATCAGGAATAAATTTCTACTCCCCCTGTTTGGTTAGAATAAAAATAGTGTCCTTTCCCAAAATAGTGACTTGAAAATTGTTTCCAAGTGTTACATCAGTTTGAACTGATTTATCTAGACTGGAAAATAAACTTAAATTACTAGTCATATGATTGCTACAGCCTGAGTCTAAATACCATATGTCATTTGGACTTTCTTGGACAGCATTGCATTCCAGTGGTGATGCGCATGCTAAGAACAGTGAGTTGTTCGGAGTGTTGTTGCTGCTTGACTGTACTTCACCTTGCTTTCCTTGATTATACTTCTTCTTCCTACATTCATATGCGAAGTGTCCATACTTCTTACAGTAATGACATTGAATTTTTATTTATCATACCTTTGTCCACTTGGCTGACTAGTGGTCTGATTCTGACCTCTACCAGCAACTTATGCAGGGCTGCTACTGCGACCTCCTCTGAAAGAACTTCAACCTCTGCCTCTAGATTTTGATCTTCCTCTGCCTCTTCCACGGCTTATGGATGACTGTGCTGCGAATGCACCTTCCAGCGATGTACCTGAGCCGTTGATTCTATGTTCATTATTGAGTAATGAGCTTGCAACTCATCAATGGTAAATGTGGATAGATCTTTGTTTTCCTACAGGGTTATGCGCATGTTAAGAACAATGAGTTGTTCGGAGTGTTGTTGCTGCTTGACTGTGCTTCACCTTGCTTTCCTTGATTATACTGCTTCTTCCTGCATTCATATGCGAAGTGTCCATACTTCTTACAGTAATGACATTGAATTTTTTATTTATCATACCTTTGTCCACTTGGCTGACTGGTGGTCTGATTCTGACCTCTACCAGTAACTTACGCAGGGCTGCTACTGCGACCTCCTCTGAAAGAACTTCGACCTCTGCCTCTAGAGTTTGATCTTCCTCTGCCTCTTCCATGGCTTATGGATGACTGTGTTGCGAATGCACCTTCCAGCGATGTACCTAAGCCGCTGATTCTATGTTCATTATTGAGTAATGAGGCTTGCAATTCATCAATGGTAAATGTGGATAGATCTTTGTTTTCCTCCAGGGTTACAACCAAAAATTCAAATTTCTTTGGAAGAACTCTAAGAACTTTTTCAACAACTCTTTGATCAGTTAGAGTTTCTCCATGAGATTTTATTTGATGTGTATTTGATTAACCAGACCAATAACACAAGTATAAAATGATTCTACAGACTCTGTGTTTTTCATTGACAGAGATTCAAAATCTCTTCTAAGATTCTGAAATTTGGCAGTCTTTACCTTGTTAAAACCTTGATAGGAAGTTTCGAGTGTATCCCATGCTTCCTTAGCTGACTGCGCTGCTGCTACTCTTGGGAGTATGGATTCATGTATTACTTAATATATGTGGAACAACGCCTTTCCATCTTTCTTCCTTTGTTCCCTTAAGACATCCTTCTCAGCTTGTGTGAGATTGTTGTATGCTGCAACATCTGCTGGTTCTGCATAGCGATTTTGGACTATTTCCCATACATCTTGACCTCTAAACAAAGCCTTCATAGTTAGAAACCAATATTCATAATTTTTACCATAAAATATTGGGGTTTGCAAATCAGTGGAAGTGGAAGCCATTCTTAATCACTTTTCTCTTATGTAAATACATTTTCGACTTTCCGTAATACCAGATCAAGGGAAAAGCACACAGCGCAATAAAATTGAACTCCGCAGTAAATAAAACTTTCTTTTCTTTTGCTAAGGGACTTTCTTTTCTTTTGCTAAGGGACTGCGTTGTTCCTAGCAAATACTTTGTTTTAAATTTTCTTCCACTTTTTATAAAACACTTTACTTCACAAAATAAGTGTGAATGCACAAATTTTAACTTAGCCCAATACTTTACTTTGCATGAACTTGGCTTTGTATGGAGTGCCCACTTCATACAAATTACTTTTGCACACTCTTTTAACTTTTACAAAGATTAACTGCGCGGTTAACTTTGTATACCTATGTAAGTAGGCACAACCCAATCTTTAAACAAATTTTGTATAAAGATATATCATGCTAAAACATAAGAACCAAAATATATGTTTTAAGATCTGGATAGTTTTAAAGTTTATAACTATCATATTAATTGCTGAAATTACATATTTACAAAAATTATAATTTTCAAGACCAATTTTGACCAGATTTAATTAAAAATAGGCAGAATAGCTGGAGCGTTTTGGTTGCTCTTTATCCTAAGCGATATTGCAGCGGTTTAAATAATTAATTTTGTGAATTGAAATGGTCCAATGCAGCAAGTTTATCTGTGACATTGCTTTAGGTGCACTCAAATTGATAAAAACAAATTATTGGGTTAAATTTTAAGTAGATTATATGAAACCGCTGTCAAAAGGATTTATGTGATTGTAATCTACGGAATCTGATGATAAATTCCTATAAAAACTAAAAACTGAATTACATTAAAAGCAAATATAAATTAGCAAATGATTAAACATTTCATCTATAATATTTTGACAAAAATATGTAGAAAATTTAGACCTTTGAGAATAAAATATTCTGTGACGCTTCTTCATAACTATTATCGTTGGGGAAAATAACTCGGAAATAAAGCTACGTCTATGTTAGTTGGTGAAAATGGCTTGTAAATAAATGCACATTCTATAATTGGATCGGTTCCAGCGTTCCATGGTCAACAGCGGGAGCCTTGAGTAAACACATTTTTTTAATTAGAAATTAAGTTTGTATGGCTCAGCGAACAGATGCACGGATAAGATAAGATAGATACTTGTGGGTGAAATTCAGCCCTTGTCATCAGTCCAATGAAAATTTAATTGATTTTTTTTTCTTTACGCTCCATGTCATTTAATTTTGATTGATCGATAGTATCCAAAATGAAGGTTGAGGTTTTTGGCATTATATCACTGTAAAGTTCCACACAAATCCTTCCTTTTAGTTTTGGTGTAAAGTTCCACACAAATCCTTCCTTTTAGTTTTGGTGATATATAGTTGTCAATTGAAAACTCTAATTTGTACAACAAATTTATTATGATAATTCTAGTTTTTCTTTAAAGTGTGGAGTTGGGATTGTGTAAATTGTTTTGAAAACACCTACATTATTAATACCGTTTACTGAATCATTTCCAACTACAACCAACAAGTATGAACTCAGGATCCATCTATAAGACAATGATGGTAGAAGGGAAAGTGACAAGAGAAAGAAGAGCGAAAGAGGAATATATCTTTATAGGCTGTCCAATGAAGGTACAAGGAAAAGTGGCAAGAGAAAGAGGAGCGAGAGAGGAATATATCTATATAGGCTGTCCAGTGATGGTACAAGGAAAAGTGACAAGAAAGAGAAGAGCGAGATAGGAATCTGTCCCATGAACATTGGGTTCCAGCTTGCACCGCTATAATCATTACCAGGTGGCCCTCGATCAATATCCAGCCTGCAGCCTACTGCATTAGCCTAGGAGAAGGCTAGATAATTTTGGCCGCCCTCGTTGCCCACTATATAGATTGTAGATTTCAATTGGAAGTTACCAAAATTTCGAGCAATCTTTGTTCATAATTTCATAGAGTAAAGAAACATAACTGGTATGTGATATAGTCATCTTTCTTTCTGTTTTTCTTCTCGAATGTCATATCTTTCTGTATCTTGAATGAATTCTCTAGTTCATGTAGGTTTTATTTTGTGAGAGTTCTTCTCACAGGGTGGATCTATAGGTTCTTGTAGATCTTTAATTACATGATCTAATTTTGGAATTACTTCATTTATAGTGTTGTCTCCAAATCTGGTTACTTTTGGTTTTCATAATCTTCAACAAATATCTTTCTTGATTTGATGTATGCTGAATCTTCATCAAATATTACATCCTTAATAATGTCAATTTTCTTGAACCCTAAAAAATATATTCTACAAGCCTTAGAGCTTTCACTGTAACCCACAAAGAACCTACCGATCATTCCATCTCTCAATCATCGTCTTCTTATAGTTATTCTTATTATTTGTGATTTGTGTTCAATGGCAGACCTGCAAACATCCACTATTGTTCGTAATTCTATTTGTGGTTTGTGTTCAAGGGCAGTCCTGCAAACATCCACTATCGCTCATCCCACACTACTCCCCTTCAATTCAACTAATTGCCTGTGCGACCGTGTGTTCATCAATCACCGCGGTCCAGACACAAAAGACGGCTTCGCTAGCCATCTTTACTATGGTCTTCTATGACACGGATTGCAACCTTTCCTCGACAGGGAGGTATTGCAGAAGGGAGACTACTTAGCTCCTCAAATTGAAGGGGCCATCAGAGATGCCTCAGTCCATATCACCATTTTCTCTCCCACATATGCCCAATCAAGATGGTGTCTGGATGAACTAGTGCTTATATTGAACAAGTCTGGGAATACTGTAATTCCCGTCTTTTATCATGTGAAGCCTTCGGAGCTTAGATTGACAGAAAAAGATGGACGGTATGCTCGGGCATTGAATATTCTCGAAGAGAAAGGCACATACGACCGCCAAATACTTGAAAATTGGAGAAATGCCCTGTCTGACGTCTCCTACATTGTCGGTTTCGAACTCCAGGCCTACAATGGGTTGGAACTCTTAACTTCTTTGTTCATTTTGTTAATTGAGCTTGTATTGATACACACCTAATGTTCTGTTTCTTTTGTCGTCCATTCACAGTGACGAGGGCAAACTGGTGGATAGTGTTGTGCAATGTGTCCTTAAAAAACTCATACCAGAACACTTGAATGCGGGAAGGCTCAGGCTTGAAGGGTAAGGTGGGGCTTCTAAATCTAGAAAGCAAGTGCCTTGTGGATGTAGACACGGAAGATAATACGATAAAAATGCATGACCATTTGAGAGATCTGGGACGAAATATCGCGGGTCAGGAAAATTCTTTGGTTCGTCTTTGGCAAACGAGGGACGACATTCATGATTTGTGGCAGCAATCGCGTGTAAGTGCTTCAATTATTCCAACATCGGAATTATGACGGTTCGTGGCCTCGTTGATTTTCATGATGACATTCCAAAGGAAGCAGAGTCAGAAGAAGAAGAATCGCCATGGTACAAAAGTTGGTACGATGAGCCGGTCAAGTTGGGAAGCTCTCTGAGGAAGCTGATCGACCCTACACCGTATGGTTTCCGGGATTTACAACTTGTCGCAACTGAAGATGATCTTTTGAATAGCATATTGAGGAGAACTCAGTCGCCAAGTCTGATATGGCTACGCTGGAACAACTGTCCCTACTCTTTCCTGCCTCCCTGGATTCCGATGAAGAATATAAGGGTCTTAGAAGTGGCGGCAACCAAATTGAAGAAACTGTGGCAAACAGAATCTCAGGTGTTTTGTTTATTAGTTTTCCCTTTCTGGTTGCTGCTATAATTTATGGTCGATTATTATTGCTATTGATATACTAGCACAGGGTCTGGAATGTGTTTTAAGGATTTTTTAGCTGAAAATGGTTATATATTTATCTTTCTTATATTTGAAAAATGAACATTTCATTGCAGACACCTCTGGAGTTGCGGGAGTTAATAATTCATGCTCCTCTTTCAGAGTTTCCGAAGTCCATTGGGCAGTTGAAGCACATCAAAAAGATTGTGGTGGATTTCCCCACAATGTCTACTCATCTCAAAACTTTGCCAGAAGAATTTTGCAATCTGCGCTCGCTGAAATACCTCCGCCTACGGTACGAAAATATGGAGTCGCTGCCTGATTCTTTCGGTAACTTAACGAACCTCCAACACCTCGATCTGTGTGACTGCTACAGATTGGGAGGGCTTCCAAATTCCTTCGGGAATTTAGGTCGACTAAAACATCTGAATATGAGATTTTGCAGGGATTTGACAATGTCAGACGAAACATTTGGAAAAATCAGCACACTTGAATATTTAAACCTTTTAGGGTGTACCAGTGTAGAAGTATTGCCGGCCCAAATTGCACATCAGCCGTCCATGAAATCATTAAAGCTGTGGTCTACGGGTTTAAAAGAATTGCCTGAGGATATTGGGAAACTAAGTGATTTGGAGACACTTAGTTTAGGAAGCTCTCGGTTAGAAGTGTTGCCACATTCGCTCGGTCAGCTCAGCCGCCTGAAGGTTTTGGGTGTCGTTGGTTGTCGCAATTTGAGATCTTTGCCCGATTGGTGGAGACTCTCCACTCGGCGATCAAATTTATCGCCAGATAGCTATGGAATACAGTCCTCTCCTCGTGAAGCCGTGAATATGGAGATGCCATTAACCGGCTGGATGTACGGGCTGGAAAGACTATATCTACATCGGGTAGGAATATCGCAGATATCCTTTGTTGAAGGTGTCTGCCCCAACCTTCAGTACCTCTCCATCTATCAATGTGATAATCTTGTGATTGTTAGAACACTGCCACCAAAACTAATAACTCTAACTTTGATTTATCAAAATCAACTCAGGAAAATACAAGGGCTTTGTAATCTTACGAACCTCCGAAACCTAAGCATCTCAGGGTGTGTAAAATTAAGGGAGCTCCGTGTGAAAGGTTTGATATCTTTGGAAAAGTTCTCGGCGACGGGATGTTCCGAGCTTAAAATAGTACATGGGCTGGGGCAGCTAGCAGAGCTTCGAATCCTTGAAATGTCTTCTTGCAGTGCACTAGAAGAGCTCGCAGGTGTTCAAGATTTGAGGTTGTTAGAGTTGCTTGATGTTGTTGAGTGTCCCCGTCTCCAGTGGGGCGAGGGAACAGTGGAACAGTTAGGCCAACGAATCAAGAAGTTGTATTTATAATTCTTTTGAAAACAAAAATTCCACACATTGCCACGTTATTTGTAGTGTTGATAAGGTTTGCAAAGGTTTGTACCTTTGATATGGCATGGCAGTCAAATTTAAGTTGTAAATTCTGAATAATGGCCACATCCAGTAAAGTTCCCTGGTCAAAGACGGCACCACTGAAGCACTTCTCTCTGTCTATTCAACACCCATCCATCACAGTCTCTTTGAGAATGACTCTTTCATTGTGAAGCCGAATAGTGACAGTAACACCAATGTCTAGTTTAGTGAATAACATCCATCACAATCTCTGCTAATTCAAGTTTTCTGGTAATAATGGGTTCTTCGTTTCATTTCAGTTAAGTTTTTCAAGTTTGTCTCTATATTTTCTTTCTTAGTACGGTGCTTCCTTTCGAAATCTCAAAGAGACTTCAAGAAGAAAGCATAAAAATACATTAAAATGGAGATTTCCACTGGATTCTATATTTAGGTGCAATTTTTCAATAATGAAAAATTATTGCAATAAATTTTTTCATAGAGGTGCTCGTTACATTGCTGTGAATTTGCATATAAGGTATAGGCAACACTACCAATTTTGAATTTCCCCCATTGTTTTTGTTTTGGGAATTAATTCCATTAACACATGATTGTTCTTTGGTAGATGAACCATATAAGTTTCTTCTTCCTTCTACCTGAAAACAATTTCGAGTCACTAATATGCTATCAAAGTAACTATTATCATCCTAACTGTGTTGATCCTTGAGCGGAGGCAAAGTTTGAAGATGAAAAGCAAGGAACTGTGTAAGTAAATTTCATCTCGTTTGATCCCTTGCATACTAACCAAATGCTCGATTGTTTCATTGGGTTTCTTTGTCACTGGGAACAAATATGACACTAATTAGTTTGTTGAAAGCAATGTGCAAAAAGGATACATGAAAGTGTTTTCTTTGAAATTTATAAGAACTAACTTGTTTTGTCTTAACATTCAAATTAAACTTCTTTGACTAAAAATTTAGTGTTTTATTGATGTTTCCTCACTAAGGAGAAGGAAGAGCGGGAGGAAGAAAGGTGGTGTGCCCGACCAAAGGATGCGTCAGGAGAGGCACCTCCCTACAAACAACTTGATTTCACCTCCACCTCCATGTATGGGGATTCCTCGACTTCTTCATACACAACCTTCAATAACCTAAATTTGTATACCAATATGTCTGTATGTGTTTTTTAAATTTAGGGCTTAAGAGGGTTTCTAAATTTCTTTTGTTTATTTTTGGACATTGGATAGAATTATTACTAGCACACTCACTTAACTTGTGGTCGGTGAACACCAATAGGCCACAAGTTAAGTGTCATGGACAAGTTATTTGTTACTTGTTCTCCATGTTTAGTTGTAATCACTTGTTCTCTATGCCTCAGCTACCTATTACTTTCTTTGGTTAAATGGGCTGAGTTACTAGTTATCCATGCATCAACTACCAGTTATTTTTCTTTTTTTTATAATTGTTTATTTCTAATTTTGAAGGACGACCATAAATCAATATAGTACACTTGTCTCATCCTCCTTCAATCTAAGAAAAGCATAGATAATAGTGCACCCCAAATTCTAAGATATATATACACCTATCAATGTAATCATTTGTAAGTATTTATTTCAAGGATAATTTAAGTTTTCTTGACATTGATTTGTTCAAAACATGCTCTTTAACTTGGCATCTCTTACTATGTTGTTTTTTTATAAACATGTGTTTGAAATGTTAATTCTTAAGTAAAATAAAGTTGCTTTGAATTGTGTTATTAAAATATGAGTTTTTGATTAAATTCTTGATAATCTTCTACAATTTGTTTGATTTTAAATCCTCGAAGGATTTACTGATGTTTCACTTACTCTAATTCTTAAGCTTCATAGAGTTGTTTTAAATCATCTTATAAAAGAGATAGCTTTCCATTAAATTCTTGACTTTAAAACCTGAAAGGATTTAGTTATTTGCGTCAATTGGTGCAATTCTTAAGTAGAACAAAGTTAATCTAAATCCTCTTAAAATGGAAGTATGAGCTTTCCATTAAATTCTCTACAATATTTTATGGTTATGATTTTAAAGCCTTGAATTATTTAGTTGTGTTGTGAAAAAGATCAAAGGGTCTTTGAAATTTAAATGACCAAATTGCTACTTAAATTCTCTACAATATTTTATGGTTATGATTTTAAAGCCTTGAAGTATTTAGTTGTGTTGTGAAAAAGATCAAAGGGTCTTTGAAATTTAAATGACCAAATTGCTACTTACATCTTCTTCATCTTGAAGACGCTTAAAAATTTTAATTAAGAGTATGAACTCGCGTTTTGTCTTTCCCAATGACTTTAATGAAATTCCTTTATAGGAAGGTTGAGTGCTCCAACCGTTTTTCTCTTTGTTGGTTTTAGATGTTGCAATTTTTTTATTTTATTTTTTTTCTTTTGGGCTATTCCTGGTTTTAGAGGCAGTTATGATTTTTCCACAAAATAAATGGCTGAATATTTTCATTTTCAATCCTGGGTGATGCCTTTGTGTCTTTGGATTAAGTGATGTTTCTTTAATTTTTTTAAACATCCAATGATATTGTTAACTTTATAATATCTCTCATTTTTTTTCTTCTTAAAAATACTTTGACATAGCTCATACATGTGAAAATGATAGCACATGAACACAACACACTTATACATTTCTATTACTTTATAAATTGTTTAAATACATATGTAAAGACTTCTCTAGAAGACCCAAATCTAGATTCATTGCACCTATTTTGATTGTGTGAATTGACTAACCACTAACCATTATGTGACTTGTCAATAGGTAACAATTAATGGCAAGAGTAATTACCATACTTTAACACTTCTCCTTAACTATGACTATTAAACAATCGATTAAATTGTTGCTAAAAAATATTGCTTTTAAGGCTTACATCCAAAATTGAAATGTGAATATTTATTGATCTATGTTTCATCTAGGCATACAATTGTTCAAACATTTTTTGTCTTAATCTTGTTTGTTGTTATGTGTTGATGAAGCTTCTTTCTGTACTTTCTGCTCCAAAATATAAAGCTTTCAATGCTTTTCTCTTCTTCATTCTATAGACTTTGAACTTTGTATATATGTTCTCCGTGCTACTACTTGGCTTCAACCATTTTTTCTTCTTGAATTTGGGAGGTGCAAAACTACACTGATCTTTTTCAATTCCATAACTCTGGTTGTGAAACTAGTGATTTATAGCAACTTCAATTCTACCTTCGACATTTGCATTGGAAGTTTCCCTACCTTCTTCCTTGACCTTCTTTTCATCATTCAAATGTTAAATTCCCTTCATACCAAGGGCTGCAATCTCAATCTTCAAATGTTGTAATGTGAGCATACCAAAAACCCACTTGTTGCTCTCACCATGTGACATACTTTCATCCTCATATTTTTCAACACAACTTAGCAACTACTGATAGAACTAGATCTCTTCAAGAATCCACCTTATAAATGTATTATCAAAACGATCTTCAAGATTACAATCTATCTTCATGTTATCTTCCTCTATTCCATTTTCAATAGTATTCATGGCTACCTCCTTTTCTTCTTCAACCTTTCTTCTTGCAACGTCTTCAACTTGGCTACATTCTTTATCTTTTATGCATGCAAAATGAAATAAACCATTAATAGTAAAAAACATTATGTTCCATGGCACATCTTCCTTAGGCATTTCATTGACCATTACTTTTGATGTTTCATCTTCTTAGCCTTCTTCACATGTTTCTTCTACATCTTCAATTGTTTCATATCTAACTTCATTATAATCTCTGAATTCATCATCCACTTGCACGGTGGGATTTGCTTCATCATATTTTGGATTCAATTCATCAAGGAATACCGCTTTATTGGTAGTTTCTTCATCAGTAACAAACATTGTTGGATTCATCAAAGCACTGGCTACTTTATTGCCAGCTTCGCCATCATAGGCTGCTACACTAGCAGCTTCAACCACAACATATATATTTGTCTTCATTATCCACCTGTGCATTTGCATAGTGGGATTCATTGGATGCTTCATTGGAAGCTTCACCATCATCATAATGACTTCTATCCACTTGTGACTCAACATAGTGTGATTCACCAATAAATATATGATCTTTCTCTACTACATACACAGAATCTTCTTCTTTCTCCTTCTCTTGTAGCTCTACTTCACATACATATGTACCTTTCAATGTGGAAACATTTCACAAGATGTTACTCCCCCTTTCATTGTACTATGTTTCCAAAACACTCCAAGCTTCCTTTGCTCTCGTTACTTTTTCAATTCGAGGTAAAATGCTCTCATACAAACCTTGTCAAATGAGAGATAATGCTAAAACATCATTCTTATGTTGATCTTGAGACATGAAATCATAGGTGGGTTCTTCAAACCCATTCAACACAATATCCCATAAGTCTGTTGCACGTAATCTAGTATTTATTTTAATAACCCACATATCATAGTTCTTACCAGTGAAAATGGGTGGTGGGATATAAAAATTATTCTATGCTACCTCATATGGCATCTCCACTACAGTCTTTGACAAGTATGTCTTTAACAAGTATTCCATGAGTTGCTTCTCATTTTCCATTGCAACTATTGCTTTTGCTATTTTGTTCTCTCTCCTAAGTTGTTTGAGTCTTCTTTTTTGATGTATGACGATTTCTCTTGGTAGCTCATCCACCTTCTTCTATTATAGACTTCAACCTTTAGCTTCCTTTTCTTCTATGTTTCTCAGTCCTTCATCCTTTCTTCCTTGTTGCCCTCACCAAAAAAATGGGTTTCCTTGGGTAATAAGGAACCTGGAACCTCTATAAAGGCATCCCCTTAATGCAAGAGCTTCTTTTTAAAAGGGGATCTTTGCTCCTCCTTTCAACTTGGGCAACGATCCCTCTCTTCCATGAGGAGGTTTCAAGATCTACCCTTTTTCTGGTGTTCACGGCTCAACTTAAACAAAAACTAAGCACAAGCATACCTCCTTTTCTTTATGGTTTCAATTTCCAGTCGTACAACTTCTCACTTACTTTATGGTTTCAATTTCCAGTCGTACAACTCCTCACTTACTTTGCACAGGTTAACTACCCTTTTTCCACTAAGTGGCTTGCCTTGAAATCCCTTACGTAGACTCCCTCCACGGTAAATACCTCACATAATTACTCTTGGATATCAATTCCAATACACTTATTATTTCGTACATTTTCATTTAACTTAAAATACTCTTTTTAAACTTCCCTTAATGTGCACTGACCATTTAAACAAAATTTTCATAAAAAGCTTTCAATTTTTTCCTTTTAATATGACATGGACAAAAGGAACCTTTTATGAATCTTTTCATAAAACTTTCATTTCTCTCTTTTGAATGACATAATCTCCAATTTTAAAAAATAATATATTATAATTTTTAACGTTGCTTACACATGGATTGATCTTAATCTCTTCAAGACTATCCATGGATAAGGTTTCCAGCAGATTGGACCCTTTTTTTAACCTTTGATATTTGCACTGAACAATTTCTCCTTACACCAGATATTTCCTCATGTGGCTTCACCCTTCTCATGCTAGATATCTCCTCACATGGCTTCACGTGGATCCTTGATCTCTTATTTGGCGGTGTCTTTCTCTGTGGATCGTTGATTAATGAAGTTTAGCTTCTTCATGACATGCCTTCCCTTCACGTGGCAGTCTTTTCTCATGCAGATGGTAACGACATGTTAGAATGTTTACAAATATTAATAAGCATACAACAATACTTTTACTAACATGTAAATTAATAGCAGGTATCAACTAGTCTACTCTCCTATCCATACAAGCGACACATAATCAAATAGTAAGAAAGGAAGTAGGGACAAGAGAAAAATAGATATTACACCAAATACATCCACGGGAAGGTATGATCATCTTTATTCTTCATAAATCTCCACTCTTACATGCCATCACCCTCATAAGAATCACATCACACTCCATATTCACTTCATGCCACAATGACAATAATGTCATGTATATTTAAATGAGTCTCCTTCACCTTTATTATATAGCTAGAGGTATGGAAGATTTACATCCCATAACACATGTGTGATAAATAGTTTTCCACTTCTCTTATATAAAGAATGGTAATAAGATAATTTACTTCATAATCCATGTGGGATAACTCCATTTTATAATGATAGAGTTATGTATGCTTTCTTTGATAGATATGATCATTACACAACCAACAACACCACAAAAGTCATCATTATATATTCCAACACTCCCCCTTAATGATGACTAGGGAAAATGAATACAAATGGAGGAAGATAACATTACTTGAACATTCCCCCTGATGAAAAATTATAGAATTCCCCATAAGACGCAAATAAGAACACATTTCTCCATATGGATTTGATGAAGATAACAATCGCTTATCACTAGATCATGAAATTGCACCAAAACCAAGATGTATGATGAAATCTTGCATAACAACACAATAGTGTACAAAAACTTTAGATGGCCAATACAATAGAAAATGTGGCTAGTAGATAGTCATCACAATTGTAACTCAACTAATAGTTGAAAGAAATCTGTAATAGACCTCATAACAAATACAAGAACCCCAAATGGTCCTATACATCAAAAAATGTGTTGCGCATGTAGTCTTCACAACCAAGATGAAAGATGCAATAACTCTACAATTGATCTCATCATGAATACAAGAACCCTAGATGGTCTATACATCAAAAAGAGCTTCCAACAGACAATATTCATAACCAAAGAGCTCTACTGAATAATCCATAGTGATTACAAGACCCCATATGGACTATCCATTGAAAAATGTGTCCAGTAGATAAGCATTTTGACTAAATAAGAAGATGACCATTCATAATTACATTATAATCACAAGTTTTGGGAAACCTCTTCACCTTGAACCACATAATAGAAATGAAAATAGCATAAGGGAATAGTATTCCAACAAGAAAGGTGGTGTCTACAAACATCGTTACAACACTTCAGCACAATGCATTATGATCAAAACATCACAATGCATTATCACAAAGGATACAATACAATCTCAAGCATATGAACACAAACCATAGTGTCTTTCTTTTATAGCCTCCAAATCTAATGAATTCCCTTGAATTAAGGAAGATCTGGTCTACAAATAGGGGTTGTTAGTTCTACTTGTTTCCACAAAACCCATAACATCCCATAGTTTAGTCGGCTATTATAGCCCATCTGACCATGGTCGTGTCGACCATTGAATCGAGCCTTTGATTCTCCACGCCAATACATCAGTCAATTACTTGGTTGGTTGACTATTGTCTATCGACTGACTATCTCTAGACAATCCAGGAGTGTGATGAACCTGCATAACCTTAGGTTCCAACAACCCCCATTAGCACAATGCTCTGGAGAGTAAGGGGATGTAATTACGTTCTCTTATCATCCCCACATAATTGCAACTTCCTGAAGCCCGATCATAGTTCAAGATTTGACAACCTTAGCTTCTGGTAATGGATTTGTAAAGATATCAACGATATGATCATGTGTCTTGCAATAAATAAGTGAGACAACATTGTCCTGCACCAACTGTCTCAAATAATGAATATGAAGTTCAATGTGCTTCATCTTACTATGAGCAACATGATTATCAACAACCTATATCATACTTTTATTATCACAATGAATAACGATTGATTGCTGAATAGGAAACCCAAGTTCTTCTAGAAGCTTAAGAATCCAATATGCCTTTGTACTTGCATTGACAATGCCACGATACTCTACTTCTATAGTTGAAAGAGAGTCTACCTTTTGTTTCTTACAACAAATCCAGAAAATTACCTGAAGTTCCCAAAACCAGAGACGTAGTTATGGAAGAAACAATTCAAGAAGATCATGAATACCATGACATGACAGAACCACAAGAACCTGTAGATCCACCTAGTGAGAATAACTCCCTCAAAAGAACACCAACATGGGAACGTGAAGCAATACAAGATGTGAAGAAGTATGGCGCTTCAGATGGGACATAGTGAGAAATCAAGAGACCCAAACCATACTCCAATTATGTGGCCCTACTATGTGACATCATTGATAAACAACCTTCCAACTATGAGGAACCGACAGAGAAGAAGGAATGGAAGGATTCCATGATCGAAGAGTACCAGTCGATTATCAAGAATGATGTTTGGTAGCTAGTTCTGAGACCAGTAGGAAATTTTGTTCTGACTTCAAAGTGGATCTACAAGATCAAGCATGCTACAGATGGTAGCATTGAAAAACACAAGGAAATATTTGTGGCATGTGGCTTCTCCCAAAAATAAGGCATAGATTAAGAAGAGACATTTGCACCAATAGCAAGATACACTTCCATCATATCTATACTTGCACTAGTCGTGATAATGAAAAGGAAGGTACACCATATGGATGTCAAGACAACATTCTTGAATGGTGTAGTCGAGGAGGAAGTATATGTGGAGAAGCCACTAGGATTCGAGACACATGACAGACAGACTCATGTGTGCAAGTTGAAAAAGGCCTTGTATGGCTTGAAGAAGGCACCCAGGACATGATACGGTAGAATGGACAACTTTTTTATGAGCTTAGGCTTTATGAAGAGTAAAGAAGATTCCAACCTTTACTTCAAGGTTGAGGACAGAAGACCAGTGATACTACTACTTTATGTAGATGACATGTTTGTAACATGAGAGGATGAGCTCATTGTAGATGCGAAGAGAAATCTTTCCACAGAGCTCGAGATGAAGGACCTGGGAATGATGCACTACTTCTTAGGCATGGAGGTGTGGAAAAGCACAGATGAAATTTTCCTTGGTCAAGGAAAGTATGTAGTGGATATTCTGAAGAGGTTCGAAATGATGGATTGCAAGCCAATGGCCACACTAATTACATCGAACTTGAAGCTACTATGTGATGCTTCATCAGAGACAGTTGATGCCACGATGTACAAGAAGATGATTCGTTCGTTGATGTACTTGACGAACATGAGACCAGACATATGCTTTGATGTGAACACCCTGATTCAGTTCCTGACGGATCCGAGACATGTTCACCTGATTGCTACAAAGAAAATATATTGGAGGTACCTAAAGGGTATAATTGAGTATGGGCTCAAGTATGAGATGAATCAGAAGATTAACCTGCATGGTTATGTTGATTCGGATTGGGAAAGAAGTGCCACGGATAGGAAGAGCACTTATGGATGCTGCTTCAGTTTGGTATCTGGTATGATCTCCTGGTTTAGCAAGAAGCAATCATGTGTGGCATTGAGTACAGTCGAAGCAGAGTATGTTGCAGCTTGTTCGTATAGTTGTGAGGCAGTATGGCTTCGGAAGCTACTGTCATATTTGTTTGATCTCAAGTTAGAGTTGACTTGTATCTTTTGTGACAACCAGAGTTATGTGAAGTTGTCTGAGAACCCGGTGTTCCATGACAACTCGAAGCATATTGAGATCAAGTACCACTATATCCGGGATATGGTGCAGAGAGGAGCAGTGAAGTTCCAGTATGTGATGACAATTGAGCAGATAGCCTATGTGATGACCAATCTGTTAGCGAGAGTGAAGTTCGAGTACTTCAGAGAGAATCTTGGTGTTATCCATATTGATGTTCCTCGAAAGAGGGAGTGATGAGATTGACAGATGCAGGTGCACGAGAGTTGTATCTCACATGGTGGAAGACGTAGGTGGTCCATAGGAATGTAATGCACCTAGGGAACCAGACATCAGCTAAGTTATAATATATACAAATTGTTTGTCCCAAGTTCCGTTTTCCAACAAGAAGGATCGAACGCCCCTTCATTTAGTAGATAATTAATATGAAAAACTTTATCTAGAAATTCAACGATATCCAGAATGGAGAACAAAAGAAGGATCGACCGAACCTTCTTGCAGTCTCGAACTATAAGGAAAATAATATTGGGAAGAAGAAGGGTCGGTCGCCCCTTCATTTACGAGGGAATTGTTAAAATAGAACTTGGAGAAAGAGAAACCACTCTTTCTCTGTGGATATTTCCACTTTCCAGCAAAATATGTGAACCAATGTTCCTATGAAATTTGTGTTTAGAGTGCCGATATCTACTTTCTCCACTCCTAACAAATTATCCCTGGAGGAAGGAGTGGACGTTCTTTCTCCTCAACATCTACTTCCAACACCCTGAAATAGAACAACCTAATGAAAGAGCAACCTATATTTCTCTGACAAAATTTCGACTTGCCAGCAAACTCTTTGTAGCAAAAATTCTATAAATTTTGTTGTTAAAATGTCGATATCTAGTTTCCCAGGGTGACACGTGGAACGATCGGATTGTGCCACATGGCATATTTGATTTTTAAAATTAGTCTAAATATTCTATAAACGAAAATTACGGATATTAATGGTACCATTTCAATATAAACATATGGATTTAACTTATATAAATTTTTGGAATAGGTATTAGGGATCAAATTTGAATGGGTGAGCTTAATTTCAGGTTGAAGGTTATATATTCATACCACCTTTCTAGCATGAAGGACTTTAATTAAAAAAATTACACTTCAATTGACAATAATAAATTAACTCAACGTTTCATTAAAAAAATTGCTAATTGGCTGGAAACTGGATCAAAATCCAAAGAAAAGAACAAGAGGAGTTTCTCTTGTTTGGGATGGTTTCCTAAAACTCTACAATTGGCTGGAAAATGATCTCTATTGGCGAGTAGGAAATGGTAAGGAGATATTGGTCGGTATAGATCCGATCCTGGGTTTGGAAGAGAATTACAAACTTTCAGAAGATATTATGAGTTTATTGAAGGAATATGGTATTATTACTCTTGATAAAATAAAAAAGACCAAGGATATGGTCTTTTAAATACTTGAACATCCATGGACTATTTGATTCAACTTGAATATCAATAGTATGTTTTTTTTTTTTTTGCCGAAAAAAAAAGTTGCAGGGGAAATAATAATTAACCCCATCTAAGAGATTCATTTATATAAGAGTTCAATACCTTGGAACCTGCGTGGACTTTGGAGTAGACCGAGCGTGCGAATGGAGTGTGGCAGCGTGCGACTGGAGTCTGAACCGAGCATGGAACCTGCGTAGGGATTGAGCTGCATCGAACGTAAATGGGACTGAGCGTAAAATAGAGCCCACTGCGTGGAACTGTTACCCGAGCTTTGACTGCCGCAGCAGATCTTTCTTACTATTATAAGGGAACAAGAACCCAAACCCTCAAAAATTCTATCTCGTAACTACTTCCCGGAACTACTGCGAATATTTTGGTGGCCAGGTAAATACGATGGAGGCCAGATAATGCACACGAAAAATTGGTGCGTCAGATGAAGTAATTTAAGAAAGAATTTACCTTTCTTACACGCTGCCGCCAGGAAAAAATAGGATCAAAATGGTTAATTTATAAGAAATCAATGGTTTAGATTCGAGGAGGGGTGATATCTAATGTGGAAAGGGAATCCTCTAGGAAAATGTGCATGTTCTATAATGTTGGAAACTTTGGCGAAATGGCCTTTGGTACATGTTAAATTCAGGAATAAAATCTATGGTGGGTGAGCGGTGGAATAAACTATCTATGGTTGATGTTTATTTCGCACTTTCAACTAGCATGGAGAATGAAAAGGGTAAGAGGTAGCAGAATTTTTACCGCTTACTACGTGTCAAGTTGAGGATTGTTCTCGTGATCTTGAAACCACTTCTTGTGATCCGATATATATATTAGTCCACTCATTATACCATATTAATACTTTAGTGTGCACTCAGTATCAGTTATTAAAAAAAAATCAATTTATTAAAAAAAATTGACAAGATTTCCATAAAAATAAAAACTAGGGCATCTTACTTTTAAAAAGAAATGGACATAAATGATAAACATAAAATAGTGCGCCACTCTTGATAATTATTAGTGTGTTTTGAAAGTGCTAGATGGTATCTATAATGATGGAGACATTATAATGAAGGATTGAGTGCACGTCCCTAGACATATAAATAAATAGATAAACATAACCACTAATGGTTTCAGGGTTTAAAGATCAGGAATCTTGTTAGTGAACATGTGGCTTGGCTATCCTGGGATATGTATAACTGTAAATTCATCATTACCCTCATAAATCTTCAAGGTGAGTCGTGATACGACTATAAGATTGCAATGGAGAAAAACTAAGAGGGATTAATGGGATTGGGTACCAAGAACATAGAAAAAATAAATGATGCATGATAAATAAAGGATTAATGGGATATGAAACAGTAAAACAATATATATTATTGGCTAACATGGATATGAATGTTAAGATTCAATATGCTAAGACAGAAAATAGCAGCATTACATTCCATTTCACAATAATAGCATATACAGGATCACTGAAGAAACAACAAGCATAGCATAAACACAAGAGACAGAGATTTATCCTGGGAAACCCTGATGGGGTAGAAAACCCAGCAAAGCTTCCTCAATATAGATGACCAGCAATATACAAAGATGCAAACCCTGAGCATAAGCTCCTTCTCCTCCATAGCAGACCTCTCCTCCACAAATGCGCCTTTGTCAAGTGAGTGAGTGTGTCAAATGAGGAACACACCTCCTCTATTTATACACTACTCTAATAGGTATTTTACACAAGTACATGTAGGCTCGTATTTAACCATTAGGTTAAATACCCCATTATAACTAACTGGGCCGACCCCCACATGGTGGGTCTAATAACCCTAGTTACCACACCCAACTCGGAGGAATAAACATCTCCGGATTTATAGTATAATCACATCGGAGGTATGGAACATCTCCGGAATAAATAATATACAAATATAATATTCTTTGAAGTTACAATATTTCAACACTCCCCCTTAACGAGAAGGATATTATAACAGTATCTGCACGAGCAAGGAGTCATCAACATCATACATGATACATCTATAAATCATTGGAAGCTTTCTCAACATCATCAGTAACTCAAGCAGTTACTGGAACATCTTCAATACTGGAACATCAACATCTTCAGTACTAAGTCTTTATCTTCTGCAGCACTCGAACAGCTACAACAACATCAACATCTGGATCCTCACGATCATCAGTATCGTCATCTCACGATCATCAGCATCGTCATCACACGATCATCAACATCGTCATCACACGATCATCAGCATCGTCATCTCACGATCATCAGCATCGTCATCTCACGATCATCAGCATCGTCATCACACGATCATCAGCATCGTCATCACACGATCATCAGCATCGTCATCTCACGATCATCAGCATCGTCATCACACGATCATCAGCATCGTCATCGATACAAGTATCCATAACAATACAAGTATCCACATCATTAGTACACATATTCATGCCAATACAAGTGTACATATCATCAATACAAGTATCCACACTGATACAAGTAACCATATCATCAATACAAGTGATCACATCATCAATACAAGTATCCTACCGATACAAGTAACCACATCATCAATACAAGTATCCTACCGATACAAGTAACCATATCATCAATACAAGTATCCTTCCGATACAAGTAACCACATCATCAATACAAGTATCCTACCGATACAAGTAACCATATCATCAATACAAGTATCCTTCCGATACAAGTAACCACATCATCAATACAAGTATCCTACCGATACAAGTAACCACATCATCAATAAAAGTATCCTACCGATACAAGTAACCACATCATCAATAAAATCACTTTCTCGGAGACCATTCGTTTACGGATCAATTCAGGGACCGTAGTCCGGGGATGATACAATCCCCATCACGTACATTTTGAACTATCAGTTCCGGGATGATGCAATCCCCATCACGTACATTTTGAACTATCAGTTCCGGGATGATGCAATCCCCATCACGTACATTTTGAACTATCAGTTCCGGGATGATGCAATCCCCATCACGTACATTTTGAACTATCAGTTCCGGGATGATGCAATCCCCATCACGTACATTTTTAACTATCAGTTCCGGGATGATGCAATCCCCATCACGTACATTTTGAACTATCAGTTCTGGGATGATGCAATCCCCATCACGTACATTTTGAACTATCACTTCCGGGATGATGCAATCCCCATCACGTACATTTTGAACTATCAGTTCCGGGATGATGCAATCCCCATCACGTACATTTTGAACTATCAGTTCCAGGATGATGCAATCCCCATCACGTACATTTTGAACTATCAGTTCCGGGATGATGCAGTCCTATCCTCTATTCTCGGAGACCTCACGTCTACGGATTTCTTTAGGACTGAAAGTCCAGGGATGATCCAATCCCCTCAAGTCCACCAAGGACTTCATTCTCGGAGACCTCTCGTCTACGGCTCTCTTTAGGACTGAAAGTCCAGGGATGATCCAATCCCCTCAAGTCCACCAAGGACTTCATTCTCGGAGACCTCTCGTCTACGGCTCTCTTTAGGACTGAAAGTCCAGGGATGATCCAATCCCCTCAACTGTCCACTAAGGACTTCATTCTCGGAGACCTCTCGTCTACGGCTCTCTTTAGGACTGAAAGTCCAGGGATGATCCAATCCCCTCAAGTCCACCAAGGACTTCATTCTCGGAGACCTCTCGTCTACGGCTCTCTTTAGGACTGAAAGTCCAGGGATGATCCAATCCCCTCAACTGTCCACTAAGGACTTCATTCTCGGAGACCTCTCGTCTACGGCTCTCTTTAGGACTGAAAGTCCAGGGATGATCCAATCCCCTCAACTGTCCTCTAAGGACTTCATTCTCGGAGACCTCACGTCTACGGCTCTCTTTAGGACCGAAAGTCCAGGGATGATCCAATCCCCTCAACTGTCCTCTAAGGACTTCATTCTCGGAGACCTCACGTCTACGGCTCTCTTTAGGACTGAAAGTCCAGGGATGATACAATCCCCACATGTATTTTCATCAATACAAGTACAAGTATCCTCAACCATACAAGTACATTAATCAATACATGTGTCATCAAAAGTATGTATTCTTACTAATACATCTAACATCAAAAGCATGTAAAAGTAAAACTAAGTATTCTAAGTATAAGAGTCCTAAATCTAAATATTTCTAAGTAACTGGGTGTAGAGAACAGGTTACCTCATCATCGACCTTGTTGTTCGATGAGACAATCTCATCAGCAGTGACTATACTACTCCCCCTTTCGAGGAGGGTCCTTTTGAACTACACCAAGCTTGTCTCGGAAGTATTCAAATTTCACTCGAGACAGAGGTTTGGTTGGTAACTTCTTCACTTGATGTAGAGGTTTGGTTAGTACAATGGTAACCTGTTACAAATTCAAACTTTAGAGTTCCTTTCTGCGTCATATCTTGTTAGTTCCCTATGTTCTTTGACTTATCATGGAACACTAGATTCTATGTCATCTTGATACAACTCTAATTATCACATAGGATCTCAGTTGGTTCTATCTCTAAGTCAAACAATCCTAAAGCCAAACTTCTTCACAACTAGCAGAGCAAGCAGCCATATATTCCGCTTGTGCTGAGAGCCACACTAGACTGCTTCCAGCTAAACCACGAGATCATGGCTAATCCCAGACAATAACATCCTCTCGATGTGTTCTTCCTGTCTGAAACACTTCCTTCCCAATCAGAATCTGAATGGCCATCTGAAGTCATGATCTTCAAGATAGCATAGATCAAATTTTATCGTGTCCTTTATGTGCCTCATCACATGCTTTGCAACTATTAGGTAAGCACATCTAGTTTCCACTAGATACTGACTCAAGGTGTTCATAATAAAGCATATATCTAACCTAGTATATGTTAGATATATCAAAGGCCCAATAATTTGTTTGTTCAGAGTTATATCCACTAACTCTAATGAGTCATCTGCTAAGAACTTCAAGTTGGAATTCATGAGAGTGGCCATTCCAACACATCAATTCCTTTTAATATTTCTCAACACACTTTCTTTGGTTGAGAAAGATTCCTTCTAAGCCTTGCCATACTTCCAGACTTAGGAAGTAATGCATCAATCTGAGATCTTTCATTTTTCATTTCTTATAAGAAAGATATTATAATAATAGTATGATCCATAGCCTTAAGGTAAAGGTTAGAAACAACTTTACTTTTGGTAAAGCCCAAGCTTATTAAGAAACTGTCAATTCTCCCTTTGTGACTGAACATCATTCACACTTTGCATTGAATGATTTTCTGCATATCTATCTGTGCCATCTCTCGATAGATGGGTCTACTGATATGAGCTTCAATATTATTCGAACTCTGTGGTGAGTTCCTTCTTGCATCCATGTCATATGTGTATAGAAATCATATTCAACCTTGTAGCAAAGGTTTTAAGATCCACATCACCCATGGTGATCATTAAGCTTACCAATTTATTATCGATCCTAGGTACCCATACAGAACCTAAATCACACTTCTTCTTTGATTACACCATACTTGGAGCAAACATCTTGTCGTGATTCTCTTCCCCTTTCTAAGAGAATCTTCTAGCCATGAGCCTTCTATATTTTGTTTGATTTGTAAATCTTCTTGTTTGAACATCCACCACTTGTATGGTGTCCATCATTCTTCATGACCTTTCCTACAAATCAAAATTAAGTACATGATTAGTAATACTTCATAATCATCAAATCATATTGACATGATAACCTATTATGCATACAGATATCATTTATATAGTGATGCAACTATTTTGACCAATACTTTGGCACAACACTTTCCCATATCCTGTATGCATACAGTGGCTATCTAGATGCCTTCCATCTCTACCAGAACATACTATCGAGAGTTTGCACAACTCTCAGCATGTCAGCAAAGAGGTTTCATTCTAGACAAGCAACAATGGAATGTTTGTCCAGCTTACCAATCATATGCATATTAGTAGTATATTATTCAATGTTCTATGAATATTTACACTCAGCATTATATATATTCTAGGAATACAAATATGCATACAACCTATTACAGGCAATATCATTACTATTTCAAATAGCAACTCAAATACTTATCTTTTATGTTTGTGTGGCTACCTCCCGCTTGATCTTCTGTATGTCTTTTGAACTTTTATTCATTCTGTACCACTGTGCATGCTCAAGAGTCATCCTCATGATCTCATACACAAACATACACTCATTAGTATATTCTAAATGCTATCAAAACATTATAGTACTAAATAATCTTGAAAATGTATAGTCATGATTATAGTTAATAAACATTAGTATTCAAGATTTCAGGGAAGTCTTCTTTTACTCATGCATATCATTGATAAAAGATATAATATGCATAATCCCTTGATTACTAACTTTATGAATAAGCATAACCAATCATTCCAAGTATACTTATATAAGGGATCCTAACACAAGGTAAGATTCATGGGAAACATACCTGGATTAGTATACCTACTTGGTTATGTACAACATACCTAAACAATCTCTTCAATGATTTAGAGATCCTGAGCTAGAACCTGCATGTCTCATAGGTTAAGCATAATATAACAAAGTCATACATACCTCGTAAGTAGAACAAAGATTATGGATGAGTCTTTGTTTTCATGTTTTCATGGTCATGGAGCCTGATTTGTCTTTTGTGATGTACCTGTATCTTGTTAGCAGACAACATCAACCTCACACAACACCATAATGCATTAGTACAATCATAAGTGTCAGTACCCTAACCAATGAATATCTTCAATCAAGCATTCATAATTTTGTTAAGGTGATACAACAAATCTAAAATCAAGATTGTACTAACTGTAATAACATGAAGACAAACATACCATAAACTTAATCATGAACAAATCTCAAAACATACCTCGATGAGTCATACCTATCGAGATCGCTTGTAATCTCCTTATGTAAAGCCTTAGCCTCATCTCCCTCTGAAACATGAACTCCTTCACTTATGTAGGTGACCAATCCATCTTCTTCTAGGATTAACCCTATCCACTTGATTTGCAAGAACTGGACCTGGAGCTGGATGAGGGTTTGTCAGAGAAACCCCAAAAATTCAAGCTTTGAATTTCAAACTTCCGAAAGGATAGAGATATGCGCCTTGATGAGCTGATCAAACTGATATATTCAGAATTTGAAAACTGCAAAGTTTTACTCCTCAATTTTGCCTTTGAAACTTTCGGATTCACTGGACGTGACCCTGAACTGGGGTTTGATGAAGCCCACTCTTTTGTCCCATCAAAAAGTTTGATCCAAAGTTCTAAGCTTCTATTTTTCTGAGGAGCTTCCAGCCGTGGTCACAGATTTCAAAAATTCCCATTTTTATAGAAGCCCTAATTTTCCGCTTTTCTGATCAAAGTCCCGAACTAGGGTCTAATCAAGCCCGGCCTTCTACCCAACCAAAAATTCTGATCTTGGTCTCTAAATTTCTATTTTGATGAGTAGCATCCAGCCGTGGTCTCCGATTACAAAAATTCCAACTTTCTTCAAAGCCCTAAATTCCGGAAGCCATGAATGAAGGTACCAAAAAATAATTCTGTTTTGACAGAAATATGTACCTGATTGTTTCTGATGTAACTCCGAAATTTTTTGATCCACAGGGTCTGAAAAAGTTTTCTGAGATAGCCTGACCTGTTAGCTTTCCATCCTGACAGGTCTGACCTCAATTGGATGTTCTGAGAGAGAGTTACGCCAAATGTCGCAACGTGACCTGTTTTGGGAAAATACAGGAGAGAGAACTTGTACGGCGTGCCACGTGTCACTGTTTGACCTTCGGCCTCTGAAAAAGATTTCTGAGATAGCTCGGCCTGTTATCTTTCCATCCTAACAGGTCTGACCTCAATTGGATTCTCTGAGAGAGCGTTATGCCAAGTGTCGCAACGTGACCTGTTTATGGGATAATACAGGAGAGAGAACTTGTACGGCGTGCCACGTGTCACTGGTTCAACTTCGGCCTTTGAAAAAGTTTTCTGAGATAGTACAGTCTGTGTACTACCTGTCACTTTTCACGAAATTTCATTTGGAGCTTCCTAGCCCAAGTTATGACCTTTTTCCCAAGGTCACCTGATTTTGACTCAGATCTGGAAGAGGCAGAAACCCTATATTGTACAGATCATAAATCACAAAGTACAACGAATTAGAGGTTTTCCTTTGGACACAAGGTACCTGGAGATGTTAGCTTCGTCCTGTAACAATTTCAGATCCGAAAACTTCTCCAAAACGTATTTATAGCGAAAGTGCTACGATGACTGGTTTTTGCTATGTAAAACCCTAACCTTCAAATTGTCGTAAGTAAAGCAAGTGTCTTTAGTGCCATACCTTGTCTTCCTTCAGGTTAGCTCTGATACCATGTTAAGATTCAATATGCTAAGACAGAAAATAGCAGCATTACATTCCATTTCACAATAATAGCATATACAGGATCACTGAAGAAGCAACAAGCATAGCATAAACACAAGAGACAGAGATTTATCCTGGGAAACCCTCATGGGGTAGAAAACCCAGCAAAGCTTCCTCAATATAGATGACCAACAATATACAAAGATGCAAACCCTGAGCATAAGCTCCTTCTCCTCCATAGCAGACCTCTCCTCCACAAATGCGCCTTTCTCAAGTGAGTGAGTGTGTCAAATGAGGAACACACCTCCTCTATTTATACACTACTCTAATAGGTATTTTACACAAGTACATGTAGGCTCGTATTTAACCATTAGGTTAAATACCCCATTATAACTAACTGGGCCGACCCCCACATGGTGGGTCTAATAACCCTAGTTACCACACCCAACTCGGAGGAATAAACATCTCCGGATTTATAGTATAATCACATCGGAGGTATGGAACATCTCCGGAATAAATAATATACAAATATAATATTCTTTGAAGTTACAATATTTCAACAATGAAAGGGTGTGATGTAGGTTCTTAAAACAAATATATAATTAGTTGGTGAAAATACACAATGAAGTCTTATGATGCTTGAATGAAAGGAAAAGATGGTTATTTGTGATTATGATGAATATATAAACAAATTTCAAATCTGATGTAAGGCATCTCTGTGGTTTCAATAAGTAGATAGTTAACAGAGGTTAAAAACAGAGAATAGAAACAACAGTTCTTGAAGAAGTTCTGAAGATTATTAAAATACAAAAGAAGGGTGGTTGGGAGGTGCAAGGACAGGCTGCAAGCCTGTAGGGGGTCATAGCCTCCTTCCAGTTGGTGCTGGAGAATAGGGTGTTGGTGCATCCTTCGGTGGTTGCTAAAAAATTTGGGCGCTGGTGCATCCAGCAAGTTGGTGCTTTGCAAATTATTTGTAAATATAATTTTGCAGTAATATAAAGTATTTGTGGTTTTCCCAATTGGGATTCCACGATAATATTGTGTGTTCTGTCTTCATTGTTGATTTTGTTTTTAGATTTTGTTTTTAAAGTGATAAAAATTTAAATAGATAGCATAATACTGATTCAGCCCCCCTATCAATATTACTTGATATTCTAACAAGAGTCATTCAGTAAATGTTACCTGATCAATTAGATTAGTGCGTCTTGGAATGCCTTACTTGCTTGTCAATAAATATACTGAGAACCTTATCTCGCTCTCGTAGCATGTCAAAACATCCTAGTTATCTCGAACATGCCTCTAAGAATTAAAAAAGGCATAGCAAGATAAAAAAAGGCATTACGGTCATTAAGCCTCTCTAAGTGCTCAATGCGCATATTAGAATTAGAGCGAAAGAAAAAGCATAGAAAAATAAATATTTCTCCTCGCATAACAGTTAGGTATGATTTTGAAGGAATATAATATTTGTTAGTGTTAAATTTATTTATATATTTAAAAACACAATTTATATAACAAAATTTCAATTTATTAAAAACAAATTGACAAGATTTCCATAAAAACAAAAACTAGGGCATCTTACTTTTAAAAAGAAATGGACATCAAGGATACACATAAAACAAAGCGCCACTCTTGATAACTATCAGTGTGTTTTGAAAGTGCTAGACGGTATCTATAATGATGGAGACATTATAATAAAGGATTGAGTGCATGTCCCTAGACATATAAATAAATAGATAAACATAGCCACTCATGGTTTCGGGGTTTAAAGATTAGGAATCTGGTTAGTGAACATGTGGCTTCACTATCCTGGGATATGTATACCTATAAATTCATCATTACCCTCATACGTCTTCAAGGGGAGGTGTGATACAACTATAAGATTGCAATGGAGAAAAACTAAGAGGGATTAATGGGATTGGGTACCAAGAATCAAGAAAAAATAAATGATGCATTATAAATAAAGGATTAATGGGATTTGAGACCAGGACCAAAGCAAAATGATTTAAAAAAAAAGAATATTAAGAGGGATTACTGGGATTAGGGGGAAAGAACACAACAAAAATATTTGAAAACATTATAGATTGAGGCCATACAGTTACCGCATGAGACATAGGATACATAAAGGTTGAGGTGGAGGTACTGTACATTCAAACACCAACTAACCAATTATTTTCCGATACAAGATCACTCTTTCTATTATTTAAGGAACCTGTAATATCCTAGCCAAAATATAACCAATATATTATCTTCCACTCAGAGTTTTAATAAAATTTTACTAGCAATGTTTAAGGAAAAATCTCAAACTGAGCAGGATGTAAGTGACAGGGAGTGAATCTCTGAATGGGAATGGTAGGAATGAAATTAAGTTCTAGAATTTATATGGCTGAGTGTGAAGAATAATATATGTCACGTCCCCATTTTGACCCCCTTTTTGCACTAAATTGTAAATGATGTAATTATTGTAACTTAATCATGGTGAGGAGCTCAAGGCCAAGGCCCCGCCATTGATTTATCGTTTTATGTACCGAAAATTAAGAGGTAGATGCCTATGGTTCTTGTGCTAGAAGGGCACGATGTAAATAAGACATCATGTAAATACGAATTTAATGAAAGATACCCACAACCAGCTACGCAATGCAACAAAGAGATGGGGGCATGATCTTTACAAGGAATAGGGGGGGGGGAATAACCAAACCCTTGAGCCATGGTGTTAAGCCATTTCATTGAGAAACCCATGAACTCTCCACTACCCACTTGGTCTCATGCACCCAATCATTTAATTCTTCCAAGAATTGGTTGAGACAATAAATGCCTTGGGATGGGAGAGGTATGGCTATCAATTTTCGTGCATGGGTAAGCCATCAACTTGGAAAAATGTGTTTTTGCTTGTTGGGCAAGAAAACCCCCACGAAATTGGCCCAAAAGCCATTCTTCACCCATGGCATTCTCTCTCTCACGCAGTCTGAACTTGTTGGAGTTTATCCTCACGTTTTTCACCATAACCCTGCATTTTTCCATGTCCAGGAACTCGTTTTTGGTATTGTGAAGTAGCTGGGAAAGGAGGGACGTGATTTTGGGCTGAGGGAGAGGTCGTTTTTGCCCTTGGGGCGTTTTTCTGAAATGGGTTGCTCTCCCAGTCGAATTTTCCCAGTCTGCCAATTCGTTTGAGCCTACCCACGTTTTTCTGAAGCTCAAGAAACCCCATCTCGTGCGTCCCCCAATTGAAACGTCTCTCTCATGCCCAGCACTTACAGTTTTCGCTGTTAAATGCACCCATCTCAGAGCAGCCCCAGAAACCCGACTGCTGGTTGGTATGGCTGACTCTAGTGTATCTATGGTTATGTGAGACCCTGTGGTTCCCTAGTTCCCTGTGGAGATCATGCCCATCTCGGGGGTGGCAGTGGTGCTGAGAGATTAAGGAGCTCACTAGCCTACGGTTGGGTGGAACGTTGCAGAAGCGTAGCTGGTTGCTCAGGGATTACTTGGTTTAAGATAAGTATTCTCATTTGCTAATTGATATCGTTTAGATTGATGAATAGCATGAATATACTGACTGTATAATGGGTGTGTAATTGATTATTTCCACTGTGTTTTGCTTATAATTTTACATCCCATATCTCTTTTAAATTATGTGAATGCTTGGTTAAAAAGTTTATGGGGATAGATGCCCGGTCATAGCCTCACGATCCCCTCCATCTAACTGGTATGATGGGAGGGGACGTGACAATATAAATAAGGTATTATCAAAATTCCTTGGCACAAAGTACTAGATCCATTCACTTTTCAGCAATATGGCAACACTATTGCCTACTTCGAGGCTTCCTGGGCTTCTAGCATATGCCAACAAGACTGGGTGAGGGTTATCAAAGTTTATTGCAGAGGTATAACAGTCAATTAATCCTATAGAGTGCACTGGAATAATATATTAGTGAACTTGGGAAGGTTTGGAGTGTTTGGGAGGTCAAATGCACATTGTGGACTGCTGAGCTAGTCAAATTACAGGCTCTTCCAAATGAGGCTAAATGCATCCAAATTATTAATACATGGGCTGATATGGGAATTAAAATGAGTTATTAACCTCCTACAACTGACAGGGAGTATAACTTATGCTCATAATTGATTTAGCAGTCAAAATGGTAAAACTAGTCTAGAATAAGCACCCAACTAGCTAGTCTTGCAGTTTAATTCATCAAACTACTCCAATAATTAATTAAATCTGTTATGATATGAAATAAAGCTCTTATATATAATATTTAATAGATATAAGTCGAAATATAACTTCAGAAAACTTCTTTTCAATTATTTGATTGCCTTCAAAAGTTACAATGCCTCACAGGCTAGATTTTCATTACAATAGATGGAGAATGAATATGAGAAGTAGGGATATTGCTTTGAATCTGTTCTGAAGTAGATTATAATACCATATACAAGTCAGGTGTCTAATATTGCTGCACAATGAGCTTCTGATCTTCACTGGGACGCATTCAGCAAACTAGCTCTCTCCTCCAAGAGAAACTCCTCCAAATCTAGCTGAGAAAGATGTATAAGTGGGAGAAGGAGGTGGAGATCAGGTATGAAGTTGATATTTGAACATGGGAAGCCTCTGATATCTGCAAATAATATCCCACTGGGCTCTCTGAATTTTATGGGCACATCCATTGAATACTATCTTCTTCGTCTGGTGATTTTCCTCCAAAACTAGCTGTAATTCTCTTGTAGAAATGATCTCCTCTTTAAGATGAATATGGATCTTCACTGATGGACTGATATGAATTTTATTGGATGCAATAACATATTATAGAACTTCATATTACTCATTGAAAACTCTGGGGCCTTGGGACACATCTCCCAAGAAATTTTTTTGAGGCACATCACTCAACCAAGAGAGGCTCAGAGCTCTCAATACAAAATTGCAAATGACAAAAGTTCTTGAATGGAGTTGGAAACATCATTAAATAGATGAGTTAGCTTGATTAGAAAGCCAATCCACACGTGTGGATGTGGGAGGGAATAGTCCTTGAGTGGAATAGAAACTCTTTGCTTTGAAAACTTTCTTTCCTTTACCTTCCTTCACTGAATTTGGCAAGTGCGCCTTAGGGAGATTTTCTGGATGTTGCTACTTTTATTATGACTGCTTTTCCTATTCTTTCCACTATCTTTACTTTCCCTCTTTTTTGCTTTTTTCTAGTTTTTCTGTTTGCTTTTGTTAGTTTCTAATTTGTTCTCCTTTCCTTCTTTCCTCCATTGGATTCCTTGACTTTTCTGAGATTTTCCATTAAGGCAAGAGTGGTCCACTTGAAACCAATTAGACATCCTAGCCACATCATCACCACTTTCCAATATTTATTAATAAAAATATTACAACTCGGAATTAATTCAAACTTCAAAATTTAATCAATTAATTAATAAATAATTAACTCCTATGGTATAATTGCCTAAAAAATACGCCCATTAATTAAATTCTCATTTAATTAACCACTTAGACCCCCTAGGGATGGGAGGATCCAATTTGTGACCAAGGTCACTAGGGAGGGGACATGACAGTCAGGGCGTTCCAAAGTGACTCACCAATGTGCTAGAGTCAGGGGAAATCCGGGGTCTTCGACTAAAAACTGATGGAATATAATCCTACGCGATCCTCAACGATGCGATCAAGGTGCTGAAGTCGAGCATGTGAGGAACAACCACTCGGAGAGGCAATGATGTCTCCTCTCGGAATGATCCGTAGGCACCTACCACAGATGGTGATAAGTCCAAGGCGTAGGGACCTCTGGGCCTATCCTCTGGAATAGAGGAGCTGTCGTCGACAGAGGGAGACCTGCCCCTATCAAGGCAATGATGTGTCCTTGACAGGAGCGCGAGGTACAAGACCGAAATGTGATAGTACTGATGGCAGAACTGATAAAGTGCGGGGGGACAACTGGGCAAGTAGAGTGGGTGGACTCAAACTTCCTTTGTTCAGAGTATGATAATGGAAATGATCTGGCAGCATATGAAACTGACTCAGGGGAAAGGGATCATAGCTGTAATGGATCTGAGGGAATAACTGGCTGAGGGAGACTCAAGCTGGTGTAACATGGCAGGAGACTGCAGAATACTCTGAACAAAGGCGACCTAATTGGGGGTGCTGCCGAGATGATCGATCATAGTGCCATGAGGCACGGGAGGATACTTCTTCATGGGTTAAGGAACTAGATGAAGCTTGTGGATAAAATGATACTGTCGTGTGGATTTTACGAGCCCAGGACAGTTCATGCTCGTGGTTGCTTTCAATTTTAAGGAGTCTGAAAGCGATAAGAAGAATCTGAAGTGATGGAATGGTACTGTCGTGTGGATTTGACGAGCCCAGGACAGTGCATGCTCGTGGTTGCTTTCAATTTTAGAGAGTCTGAAAGCAAGTAAGAAGACTCCAGGGGGTTGCTTTTTCGTAGATTTAGTCTCCAAGGCCCAAAGAAGCATAAAAGGATGCAATGAAGAACTCTTCTAGCCGGTGTGACTAGAGTATTCCTTTTTCGTAATTAGTCTACCAGGTCCGGAAAAGGGTTAAACTTATACCAGATAGACGCCCTTTTAGGTACTTTAACGAGCATGAAAGGAAGCAAGATTGCTCGGCGATCTTTTCATTCTTTTAGGAGTCAGAAAAGAGCTTAACGGAAACTCCCTAAGTGCCTTTTTCGTAAAGGACTTGTCCGGCCCGAAAAAGGGATAAAATTATACCGAACAAAAGGAATGGCCAGGCAAGGAGGAAGTGTTCAATCAAGGTTGAGTAATGATGACCAAGAACGAGGGTAGGTGGGAACACTGATGGACCTCCATGCGGGGTAGATGAAATGGTGGCAAAATAACGAAACATTTGCAGTATGACAGGAGTGAATGGCTCATGTAAAAATGTGGAACAATCCGATGGCGGCCGACGTGGCGCGCAAACCGAGGCAGCAAGGTGTTGGGACACAATGTTGAAATTGTACCAAGTGAGAGCGAGAAATGATCTCAAGCATCATCACGAGCTCGAAAAAATGAATCCGGCGATATAAAGGATGTCAAAAATGGGTAACGGCCGATGTGGCATGCAAACTGAGGTGACGGGGGCACTTTGAAAAATGCCCAGAAAATCTGAAGGTGAGGGCGAGAAATGATCTCAAGCATCATCACCAGCGCGGAAAAATGAATCCGATGATATAAAACATGTGAAAAACGGAGAACGGCCGATGTGGCATGTAAACCGAGGCGACTAGTGGCATCTGGACACAATGTTGATATTGGTCCTCGTGAGAGCGAGAAATGATCTCAAGCATCATCACGAGTGCGGAAATATGAATCCGACGGTGCAAATGGTGCGAAAAACGGAGGTCATAAGGACTCCAGAATGGTCAAAGGAAAGAACTATGCGTATCAAATCCAATGTACAAGTGACACGTGACCTCAAAAATGGTTGAGATCACAAATGTGAAAAAGTGAGCAGGGTTAATGACTTGCCCCCATGCTATGTGCATGGGGTTTGTGATTATGGATCACATATGTGTGGGTTTGAACAATGGGTTTATTGACGTGCTGAGATAGATGTGATGGGGAATGTTCAAAGTGATTGATCGTGCCCCCTATCCCAGGGTCGAGGTGATCTATTATGCCCCTTGACTTAGAGGTGTCAAGGTGGTGCTCTATAATGGCGGGGTCGAGACCGGGCATCTCAGTATAGGACCAGGCAAAGACATCACGGAATTCCTGGAAGAGTTTTTGGTACTCCTCAATCTCTTGTTTACTGCAGAATGATCCTAAAGTGATGAGTTCAGGGGCACGTCCTGGGGCAGCGATATCAACTTGGATAATAGGTGAGATGTTGGCCATGTTACCTTCCTCGAAGGCATCAGGAGCAGGAATAGGGTCCTTGAACCAGTCGACCTTGGTGGGAAGGAAGTCTTTGGACTCAACTGTGAATTGGGTAGCTGTGCTAGAGGAGGATTCTTCTGGGATGAAATAGGAACGGTGGTGCATATCATCCCAGGGATAATCTGGAGCGGTAAGGGCCTCAAGAATCTCCTCATCGGTACGGAAAGTTTGCGTCGTCAAATCGGTTGACGAGGGGGTAGTGTTTGAAGAGATCATATAGATGATATTAACCTCTCCAGAAGGGGGAGAAACCGGGGGGTAGATTTCCTCAATGGTTGGTGGTGCCGTCTCAAGGTCCAGATTGTTCATCTCATAAAGAGCTGCTCTGTAATCCGGGAGATCAGGACAATGATGTGAATAGTGCCCGTAAATACCGCAGATGGCGCATGAGTGGTTGGTACGTAGGGACTTATCTTTAGGCTTAGGAGTGGGGTTTAGTTCGACAGTTGGGATGTTGGGGTCATCATCGAGCGTTTGCATGTGCTTCTGTAATGCGGGTAACTGTGGGCATTGGTGGGTCGCATGGCCCAACTCATCACACAGCGAGCATTTGGGAGGAGCACGAAACACTGGAGGGTTCTTGACTGTCTTGGGAGGTGGGACAGCAGTGTAAGGTTGTGGACCTCTGCCCCCAGTGGGTTGAAGAGGAGGAGGAGGTGTCGTGGAGGACGAAGGGGTAGGGACCCCGGGAGGTGGGTGGTTGGTAGTAGCCATGGGTTGCACCGGCTGGAGGACGACATCAGGTGTCGGCGGGCGAACGGGAGGCGAAAGGTACCATACAGGTAATCCCAAGGTTAACCTAGGGAGGCTAAGGGTAGCCATGACCGGGGCGCTTACTACTCCTGCTGGAGGAACTAGGAAGGGGATCGTATGGATCGGTGTAACACCAATGTGACTAGGTACCAAGGGTGGTTTAGGCAACAAAGATGGCTGATTGTTAGGTGGTAGGATGTCATGGGACAAGGTACATAAGTCAGACATTTCGGGCGTGGATGATGGCGGAGGAATGGATTGAAAGGTGGAGGTCATCGGCGCGTCTGAGTAGACTCCAGGCCCCGTAGAGGAAACGAACGAGGTGGAGGCAGGAGAAACAGGTTGTTCAACCATGGGGAGAACATTTTTCGGTGCCGCGGGAGCACTGGGATCATAGTAGGTGAGCTGGTCAATCTTAACCACGCGTCCTTCATGGGGGAACATCATGGTGCGAAAGACAGAAGAGGCAACCGCCCGCATGGCATACATGTAGCTGCGGCCAAGTAGAAGGTTGTAATCCAATTGGGCATTGATTACCTCTATGTCAATAAGAACTGTTTTACCACCTAACTGGACAGGAACGTTGGGCAGGAGGCCTTGGGGCTGGGCCGAACGACCGTCATAGGCACGTAACGCAGTGGTGGACTGCTGGAGAGGAGGGGATCCTAGTTTCTGCCATACAAATGTAGACATAACGCATGTGGAAGCACCCTCATCAATGATGCACCGATGGATAACAAGATTCCTAACGGAGACTGTAACTTGGAAGGCTAAGCTGGAAGGTAGGCGTGGTTCAGACTGGTCTAAATCAAACGCCATCAAATGTGAATCAGTTGGGTCAATCCCCCCGATGGCGGAAAGTAAAGTCTTGCGCTGGGAAGGGCAGTTCTTCAAGACTTCTAACGCAGACATGGCTGCGGGAGATTGGGCTAGGTCGTCTACAATGTTGTAGTTTGACGCAGCACGTGCATTAGGGTTATTATTGATTCGGCGCAGTGGGAAACGAGGTGCTTTCGCAGCGCCGTCTGTGGGAGGCGGAGGTATACGTAACGCCTGATCGGTGGGGTGGGCGTTAGTAGTTTTATCCGTGGGAGTGGCTTCAGAGGTGGAGCCATATTGGTTCCGACGGGTCTGGAGGTTGACGTCAGCGGATGACATCATCAGTAAGTGGTGGGTACCTGAGTCAAACATGGGTTGATCAGGGGCAGCGTAGGTGATCTGTTGTTGTTGGGGTTGCACGTTAGCTTGAGGGGCCAACGGCTGAGTGTTCACCACGCCTTGGGTCGGTAAGGGGTTTTGCAGCACCAAAGGGGGTTGCTGAGGTTGGGGGGGGTTGGGCGGTGCTTGGGGAGCCGCATGCCCTTGGCGATGGGCCTCGTCAACCCAAAGCTGCCGAGCTCGCTCCAAGTGTGGGCAAGCATGGGTGTAATGTCCATAGACCCCGCAAATAGAACAAGGGTGGTTTGTTCGCAGATTGGGGTTTTTGGCCTGCTTGGGCGGGCGATCAGGGTTTTGATTAGCGGGGGCCGCATTGTTATTGTCAGGGGGATTAGCCGGTTGACCAGCTTGGTCTGCAGGTTGGTTGTTTCCCCGATTACGGCCCTTGCCGCGGTTCTGTTGGCCCTGGTTACGTTGGTTATTCTGGTTTTGCTGCGGGTTATGTTGGGCGTAAACTTGCCCTTGGGCAGCAGGTGGATTTTGAGGTTGCGCAGGTGCTGGAGCAGGCTGCGGAGGATGATATGCAGGTTGAGGCTGAGCAGGTGCAGCAACTTGAGGGGGTTGCTGATAGGACTGCGGAGCCGGTTGTGGATGTGCCGCAGGGGCTGCCTGGGGCGGATAATAAGCTGGTGGGGCTTGGGAAGGCGCAGGAGCTGAGGCAGCCTGCTGATGGTAGTAAGGCTGAGGGGCGACTGGAGGAGTATAAGCAGGAGTCGCATACCCGAAGCACTGTGGTGGACATGAGGGCCCATGGGAATGGTGATGTGTCATGGGAGCATATGAGTTGGTTGCTCCAGACTGGGAGGTAGCCCTCGACAGGTCGGGGCCAGGGGTAGGTCGTGCTATAGAAAATGGTTGGGGATGCGAAGAAACACGGCCAATGATACCATCTGCAGCGTGGGATGCCCCCGGCGCATCATGATGGGAGGACTCGCCGCGAGGGGCGTCAGGTATAATGGTATAAAGGTAACCCGACTGGGCGTAAATGAGGTCGAACTGCTGTGCCTTAAGGATGGCCTCTTCTTCAGACTGGGGTCTTTCTGAAGCTACATCCTTAGCGATGACAGGAAGCAGGGACTTGAGGAACCAATCGAGGAAGATGCGGTCATCAAGTTTGATCTTGCATAAGCTACGGCGTCTACGCCACTCATGGATGTGGTCCGTGATATGGGTAGCTGTGTTTTGTCTACAAGATAGAAGGATCTCAACGCCCGCGTCATAGCGGACTGGAAACTGGAAGAACTGCAGGAAGGTCGAGGCCAGGGAAGAAAAGGTAGCGTGGGTCCCATGAGGCTGCTCAATATACCACTTGGCTGCAGAGCCAGTAAAGGTGCGTTGTAAGAGACGGAGGCGAACAGAGTCATCCACAATGGAGTTAGAGGAACACCATAGGTGGAAAGACATGATGTGGTTCTGTGGGTCCTCACCGGCCTTACCCTCGAATTTAGGGATGTCAGAGGGTAGTTTGGTAGGCATATGAGGCCACATAGGGTCGTGTCGAATAGGATCGTTGGTCAATCTGGCCAGGTCAGGTAGGTTGAGGCTAGCCATGAATGGCAAACTGGAAGAAGGCTGCGACACAGTAGTGCTATGGACCAAGTTGGGGCCAGTGCCCCCAAGTGGAGGGACAAGATTTAGGGTGGTGCCCCCAAGTGGGGGAACTGAGGTAGTGGAGGATGGTCCAGCACCACCATGGGTAGTGTGAGCCACTGATGTAGTGGGGATAGGTATTCCCGCTGTGGGAATAGGTACCGTGAGGGGAACGGTAGATGGTTGCCCCATGGAGGGCATACCAAAAACAGGTGTAGTAACTGGTGTAGTAGTGGTGGATATGCCACCAATGGTCCCTATGACAAATGGAGTGGAAGTCGTACCAGCCATGGGGCTAGTAGGGGCAGTATAAATAGGGTTCTCAGACTCTTCGTCAGAATCAGAGGTGAAGTAAGGTGCGTCACTATCTGGTGACGGAGACCTACGTCGCTGACGGGTGGAGTCAAGTGACAAGGCTCTAGATCTGTGATGAGTGGTATCAACGGACAATGATCGGAATCTATGACGAGTGGTGTCGAGAGAACCGTGCTGTGGGGGCTCGCCCCTGAGGCGCCGAGAATGTCTCGGGGACTCAATGGTGACAGATGGTGTCTAAATCTCTGTGGGTTGAGGTGAGTATAAAAAACAGCTCAAAAAATCCCAATGCAACCGAGTGTGCAGAAGGAGAGCTAAAAAGCAAGGCACTCAGGCCAACAACCAACTCAAAACACCCACTGCAACAGCTGTGCTACAATAGGTGGAGTAACAACAAAGATGGTCAGAATACCAACAAGCAGCAGGTTTCCTAAAAAAGAAAAATGGTGGACTCACTAGACCAGGGGAGGTAAAGGAGCATGCAAACACCTAGCTAAAAGTATTCTGACTTAACTAAACATATCCTCTGCAAGGTGATGAAATCCAAGTCAGACAATATGAGTAGGAAAGCCAAGTGGCTATGATATCCCCCTACCGGGAGGGATACCGGGTAGTCAATCCTAGAAGAATGGCAACTAAGATACCCCGTTCATGACACGTCCAGAAAGGTGAATCTGCCGTTTAGTTCGTTGACCGCAATACCCCTATACAGGGATATCCCGCGAACCGCGAAAGGTAGCCCTTCGGTTACTGAATGGAGTGCGGTATTCCACTCAGGCCTCCGGAACCAGTCTCCCGACTTCAACCCTCCTAAGGGAGAGGCCCTCTGATAAACTGGTCGTGACCGTGCCAAAAAGTACTAGGGGATTTTGGTTCCCTAGTTGGACAACAACTATGTCTCAAGTGAAATAACCAAGGGGTGTTATTGGAAGCCTATCCCCCTGATCCTACCTAACTACAATGATTCTTTTGTGTTCCCCAAGTGGGGTTAGAATGTTGGTTTAGTTAAGTACTTTTTAAGGCTCACTTGATTTAATGTGACAGAGTGTGTGCTCGTGAGGTGTTGAACCCAAAAAACAGAAGTGCCACAAGGGAGGGCAACTTCCAATCTATCAATAATGCTGAAATTGATTCTTTTAATTTGCAAAATTTTCTGAAATAAAAATACTAAAATTTTAAAAAGATTCTGTAAAAGGAACAGAAATTATGTTGCAGAAAGGCTGTAAGGAAGTAGGCTGCAGGTGGGACAGAGGGCTGTTCAAATGCAGAAAATATTGCAGCAAGAGGGGCTGGGCTCAAAAACAGAAAAAGAGCAGAAACCAGACCGCGGGTCTGTGGCGGGTCAGAACAGGCCGACCGCGGGTTGGAGGGCAACAGCGGCGATCAGGTCGCGGCTATCGGGCCAATAGTTGCAGTCGGGACGCAGGAAACAGGGGAAAAGGCACAGTCGGGTCGCGGCTATCGGGCCAACAGTGGCAGTCGGGACACAGGAACAATGGAAAAACAGACAGTCGGGTCGTGGCTAAAAGGCTAACAAGCGCAGTCGGGACGCCCGAAAGAGGCAGAAAGCCGCAGTCGGGACGCGAGAACAAGGCCGATAGGCGCCGTCAGATCGCGGCAAACAGGCTGATTAGCCACGGTCGGATCGCAGGTAACAGACTTGAATCCGCCGACTGAGCGTCGGAAGCAGTCTGAGAGCCACGGTCGGATCGCGGGTAAAGGCCTGAAAGGCGCGGTCGGGACGCGACTGTAGAGGAAAAAGACGCGGTATGCAGCGGCCGAAAGGGACAGCCGAAAGAAAAAATTTAAAACGGAAACCAGAAATTCGAACCCCAGTGGAGTCGCCAAAACTGTAGCTAGGGTTTTACCCCTAGCTTGTGCCAATGAGCACCTACTAAGGAGAATGGACTCCTTAGTAGCAGTTCAGTATATTAAACTAATTATGCAATAAACAAAAAATTAAATTATTTCTAATACAAGCATGAAGCATAAACATCAAAATGAAAGAATGTCTTTGTATTGATGTTACCTTGAGTGTCAAGGTTGGTGAAGCCCTTTGCAGTGTCCAAGAGGATGCTCCAAGCTCCAAGAATGCTCCTTCTCCTTCTCCAATGTTGGGGATGGGCCAAAGGTGGCTCTCAAGGTGAAACTAGTTCAAAGGTGGACTAGGGTTTCGAGAGAGATTTTGGCAGAGTAAGGGTGCTTGTGATTGTGGATATGGAATAAGGGATCTCCATCACCTATTTATAGTTTTTTGGTGGTGGAGTGCTGACCCATGGTTTTAGGAAACACATGGTTTTGGGCAGCTGTATAGGGTTTTTTTTTTTCCTCCTTTTCCTCATTATTTTATATTTTTATTCCCTTTTTAGGGGATTTTTGCTATTTTTGGAGGAAAAGGGGGTTTTTTAGCCTTTTTTAGGCTATTTTGATGGTTTTTTTGGCCTTTTGGAGGCATTTTAGGCCTTTTGGAGGCTTTTTAATGGGTTTTTTGGGATTTTTAATGGAAATATGGTAGGAAAATGGACAAATGAGTCATGTAATGTGGTAAATGAGCTAGTGAGCACTTTTTGGGTGTTAACACTTCCTTCCCAAGACTGCTTGTCCTCAAGCAATTTCAAATTAGGATGCTACAGAATCTTTTCATCTTCACGGGTGGCATCTTCACTGGGAAACCCCTTCCACTACACTAGATATTCTTGAATAATTCCGCTCCTCAGCTTCCTCTCTCTTACCTGCAAAATTTCTTCTGGCTCTAAGACTAGGTGTCCTTCATCACCAAGAGGAGGAAATATTTATGAGACAGACACCTATTGTCCAATTGCTTTCTTCAGGCAGGACACATGGAAAACATTGTGTATCTTGCTTCCTGGTGGAAGATTTAGTTCATAAGCAACTTCACCTACCTTCCTTGTGATCCTGTATGACCCATATACCTTGGCAGTAGTTTCTTAGCCCCCTTCGATTTCAAAGTGGAATGCCTGTAGGGATGCAATATCAAATAAACTAAGTCACCTTCTTGGAAGGTTCGATCTATTCTCTTCTTATCTGCATACAGTTTCTGTGCAACCTCCAAATTTTTCTTAAGTGCCTTGAGTATGTCTTGGCTCTCTTGCAGCCAATCTTTTACCTTTTGTGCTCTGCAGTTCCCCAAAATAATATCTACAATAGTGGGGTGTTCATATCCATACAGAGCTTTGAATGGGGTCATTCCAATGGACATATGAAATGTGGTATTATAGCAGAATTCTCCCAGGTGTAGCCAATTGACCCATGCCTTCTGTTTCCCGGTAACATAGTTTCTGAGATACCCTTCCAACCACTGATTTACCCTCTCAGTTTGACCATCAGTCTGAGGATGATAGCTGGTACTGAGATTCATACTAGTTCCAACCAGCTCAAACAGTGATTTCCAGAAATCACTAGTGAACTTACTGTCTCTGTCACTGATTATGACCTTGGGCAGACCATGCAATTGGAATATTTCTTCAAAGAAAATTGCAGCTACTTGACTGGTTGTAATAGTTGATGTGATAGAAAAAAAGTGTGAGAATTTAGTTAACCTATCAACTACTACAAAATTTTTGTCCTTACCCTGAGATTTTGGCAGTCCGGTGATGAAGTCCATGGACACACTTTCCCATTTCTGTTCTGGAATTGGAAAAGTTTGAAGGAGACCAGCAGGGTGAGTGTGTTCAACCTTATTCTACTGACATGCTGTACTCTCCCTCACGTGTCTTAAGACATCATCCTTGAGGCCCTTCCAAGTGAACCTCTCTATTACCTTCCGGTAAGTTTTCAGAAATCCCAGATGGCCTGTTATTGGTGTATTGTGGGAAACCACCAAAATCTGTTCTTTTAACTTGGATTCAGGAGTTAGACTTTTTTTTCTTGTAAATAACATCATTGACATCTTGGTAAGAGTCATCCTGAATCATCCTATCCAAAACTTCACAAGAAAACTGATTTTTTGAATATTCTCTAGCTAGTTAATCTTTCCAATCAGTAGGAATTTGCAGCAAAGAGAAAGAATATTTTCCAGAGAGGGCATTAACAAGTACATTAAACTTACCCTTCTTATATTCTATGTCGAAATCATAAGACTGAATTTCTATTACCCATTTCTGTTGTCTATCATTCAACTCTTTTTGGGTGAATAGATGCTTCAAACTGTTGTGATCAGTCTTGACTATGAACTTACCTCCCACCATATATTGTTTGAATTTAGCCAAGGCATGCATGATGGATAACATCTCTTTATCATAGATAGAATACAACTTCTCATGGGGCTGCAATTTTCTGCTCTCATAAGCAATAGGGTATCTGTTCTATATTAATACTGCTACAATGCCTTCACCTGAGGCATCACACTCCAATATAAAAGGTTGGCTAAAATATGGAAGTCCAAATACTGGGCAGCTACTCATAAATTCCTTCATTCTGTTAAAATCTTTTTCATCCTCCTTAGACCAGCAAAAAGCACCCTTCTTGGTGAGGTCTGTCAAGGGAGAAGTGAGTTTAGAAAATCCTTTTACAAATTTTCTGTAGTATGTGCACAAGCCAATGAATCCTCTTAGATTTGTTATGTTCTTTGGGATTGGCCAATCAAGGATGGCTTGGATATTCTCCATGTGTACCTTGACTGCTTCTTGTCCAATGATGTGGCCAAGATAGAGGAGCACCTTCAAACCAAACTCACATTTTGACAATTTAGCATAAAAAGACTGTTCTGCTAGAAGTGTTAGAACATTGTCCAAATGCTTCAAATGCTCTTCCCATGTCCTATTATAAATCAGAATGTCATAAAAAAATACAAGTACATACTTACGGAGTTGTTTGCTGAAGATATTGTTCATGCAAGAATGAAAATTTGCTGGTGTATTTGTCAAGCCAAAAGGCATGACCATAAATTCAAAATGCCCAAAATGGCACCGAAAAGCAGTTTTCTGAATATCTTCATTTTTCATTCTGATTTGGTGGTAACCAGAATGAAGATCAATCTTGGAAAAATATTTAGCTCCATGCACCTCATCTATCAGCTCATCAATCCTTGGAATAGGATATCTGTTCTTGATGGTTTTCTTATTCAAATCTCTATAATCAATGCACATGCGCATTGTTCCATCTTTCTTTTTGACCAAAACCACCAAGGAAACAAAGGGACTTGAGCTTGGTCTTATGAACCCCATCTCAAGCAGCTCTTTGATGGTTTTCTCTATCTCATCCTTGAATCTCTTGGGGTTCTTGTAGGGATGTATTTTTATAGGAAAGGTACCAGGTTCCAACTCTATCCAATGCTCAGTACCCCTGTCAGGAGGCCTTCCATGTGGAAGATCTTCAAACACCTTTTTGTGTTTGTGGAGCAATATTTGGATATCATCTGGATGTTGTGGCACATCAATGGTAGTCCCTTTAGTAGTGATAAAACATTCAACATCCCACTCTATTTCACCATGCCTAAAAAATTATCTCATACTGTGTGCAGAAATAACTTGTTTTGGGTAGGTGTTGACACCTCTCAAAACCACTTGTTTTCCTTTAGTATTTTTAAAGCACATCTGAGGGATTTGGTAATTTATCACATGCTCACCAATGGAAAACATCCATTGCACTCCCAAAACAACATTAGTATTAGCAACATAAACAATATAAAAACTATCAGTCACAATATGGTCTCCAATAGTTACGTGCAGCTTGGGAATCCACCGGCCACACTGCATAATGTTGTTTTTTCCTAGAATAATGACTGTGAAACCTCCAAATTTTTCAGAATTGAGTTTCCTTCTCTCTACCATGGCCGAATTAATGAAATTACATGTGGCACCCCCATCCACCAAAACTTAAACTTTATGCCCTTATACAACTCCCTTAAATCTCATAGTTTGGTAGCGGGGAACTCCACTCAAAACTACAATTTTTCCTTCTAGTTGCGGGAGTTCTTCTTCTATTGTATCATACCCCTCCTCTGCTTGTTCTTCTGCTCTTACTTCTGCACTCATTTCTTCCTCATCACTTTCAGAAAATACTTCTATGTAATTAGCCTTCCCCTTTGTTGATATATTTGTAACTTCAGAAGATATTCATTTGTATATTATATTTGCACTTTATTTTATCCCCAACGAAGATGTATTATTCCTCCCATTGGAAGTGTCGTCAGTTGTACTTGCAAGTGTTGCAAGTTATATTGTAAGTGTCGTAACTTATACTTGATGGGTTATTGGACCACCTTGATGGGGTCGGATTTGTATGAGTCATGTGGGTCAAAGGGTTATTAGACCACCCTAGTTGGGGCCGGCCCAGACAACATTATGTTAAGGGCTTAAGTTGGGGCCGACCTAGTTAGAGTTAAAAGACAAGTGAAGTAGTGCATAAATAAAGAGTGTGTCTCTCTCATTTTACACAATTCTCTCCTTCACTCACTTCGCATTAGTGAGAGAGAGGAAGAGTGTGCACTCGTGGAGGAGGAGTAGTTGCTGTAGTCATCTATCTCTTGGGTTTGATCTTTGTGATCTTTGTATTGGTTCTTATTCTATCTCTGAGGAAGTTGTGGGGTTTTTCACCTTCTTGGTTTTCCCCAGTGAAATGATTTGTGTCTCTTGTCTATTGTCTTTGATATGATGTGCATGTTGTTCTCTTAGTTAAGATCCTAGATCATATTGAATTAAATTATGAAAAAATAACCTGATATCTGAGCTAGCCTGAAGGAAGGCATGGTATGTAATTTATGACAATTGTTGCACTTGCAACAAATTGGAAGCTAGGGCTTGGTATAGTAAAAACCAGTCATCGTGGAACATTCGCTATAAGTCCATTTTGGAGAAGGTTCAGGATCTAAAACTTCTGTAGGTTGATAATGAAATGTCCATGTACCTTGTGTCCGAAGGACAACCTAATCTTCATTGTACTTTGTGAGATATGATCCGTACAAGTTAGGGTTTCTTCCTCTTCCAGAATGCAATCCTAAACAGGTGACCTAAGAAAAAAGGTCATATCTCGGGCTAGGAATCTCCAAATGGAATTCCATAAAATGTGACAGTTACGACACAGAATTTAATTTCACAGGTCTAGGTTTCAGAGGCCAAAGTTGAAACAGTGACACGTGGCACTCCGTACAAGTTCGCTATACTTTTTCATCCCATAAACAGGTCACGTTGCGACACTTGGAATATCTCTCTCTCAGATGTTGATGTATATGTAACTTCGGAATGTATTTCACATATATGTATATTGTATTCCTATAGAGATGGTATTATTCCTCTATAAGGAAGTGTCGTCATTTATATTGTAAATGTCGTAACTTATTCTTAATGGGTTATTAGACCACCTTGTTGGGGTCGGCTCTGTATAAGTCATGTGGGTCAAAGGGTTAATAGACCACCCTATTGGGGGTCGGCCATGTGGGTCAAAGGGTTATTAGACCACCCTATTGGGGGTCGGCCCACTCAGCATTATGTTATGTGGTTAAGTTCGAGCCTACATGAGTTAGGTAAAAAAGGCAAGTCAAGTCAAGTATAAATAGAGTGCGGGAGGCACTCTATTTGTTTACTCACTTCTCACTCATGCACTCAAGGAGGAGTGGCGCTCTTATGGAGGAGGAGGATCTGCTACTAGGTTATGTCTATCTCTCATGGTTGGTTGTATCATTGCTCTATCTATCTCTGAGGAAGTTATTGGGGTTTTTCACCTTTATGGTTTTCCCCAAGTAAATCTTTGTGTCTCTTGTGTGCTTGCATTATTGTCTCCATGATTGATATGTTGTAGATATGCTGTACATGTTGTTCTCTCAGTTAAGATCCTCGATCAGATTGAAGTAAATTCTGAAAATTTAACATCAGAGAATCCATTTGAGGTCATATCTGTGGACTTGGAAATATGACAGGTCAATCTAGCACAAGCCAAAGTTTCAAACCATGATGATCTGAAATTTCAGAGATACATCGGAAACAATATGGGATATATTTCTAACCAAACAGAATTGGATTCTGAGCACCTTCATTTTTGGATCGTAACTGCTGTGGGAAATTGGGGTTTCATAGAAAGTTGGAATTTTTGAAATATGAGACCACGGCTAGATGATCCTCATCAAAATCAAAATTTAGAGACCAAGATCGAATTTTTTGGTTGGGCAGAACCCTGAGCATCATCAAACCCTAGTTCGGGATTTTGATCGGTAAGGTGGAAAATTAGGGTTTATGCAAAAGTTGAAATTTTTGGAATCTGTGACAACGAATGGATGCTCCTCGAAAAAATCAAAGTTTAGAGCACAAGATCGAACCTTTTGGCTAGGCAGAACCCTAGGCATTATCAACCCTAGTTCGGGATTTTGACTAGAAGATCTAAAAGTTTAAAAGGCGATTTTGAGGGGTCAAATTTCGGAGATTTCAAAATTGAAGTATACCATCTTGATCACCTCAGCCAGGCGCATCTTTTCATCTAATCAGAAGTTTAAAATTCAAGGTTTGAATTTTTAGGGTTTCTCTTACAAACCCTAATCCAGCTCCAGATCCATTTTTAACAAATCAAAGTGGATTGGGTTGATCCTAGAAGAGAATGAATAGGACACCTGGATAAGTGAATAAGTTCCAGTTCCAGAGGGAGATGAGGCTAAAGCCTTACATAAGAAGTCTACAAGCAATCCCGACAGGTATGACTTGAGGAGATATAGGTATGTTTTGAAATATGTTCATGATTAATTTAATGATATGTTTTTCTTCATATTATTGAGGTTAGTACATTCTTGATTAATTTTAGACTTGTCTTATCACCCTAGTAAAAGTATGAATGCATGTGAATGATAGAAGACATTCATTTATTAGGGGTATGACACTTATGATTGTACTAATACATTGTGTTGTTGTATGAGGATGATGTTGTCCACTAACATGAAGGGTACATCAAGAAAGACAAATCAAGTTCTAGATCAAGAACATATGACCATGGTTACATGAAGACAAAGACTCATCCATAGTCATGGATCACATAGAAGCTCCACTTACGAGGTATGCATAACTTGGTTGTACAATTATTAACTTATGAGATATGCAGGTTGCTAAAACAAGGTCTCTAAGAGAACAAAGAAGACATTGTTTGGGTATGTTAGACAAGCATGATAATCTAGGTATGTTTTCCTATATCGAGTTAGAATCCTACTTTGTGTTAGGATCTCATATAAGTATACTTTCGTATGATTGATAATGATTATTCATGAAGTTATAGGTTTGAATAATCTTGGGTTTATGCATATTATGCTTTTTACTTTGATTGATGATATGTCAAACTAGAAGAGTCCAATAGTCAAATAATAATATGCATGAGCAAAAGAAGTCCTCCCTAAAACCTTGAAATACTAACGCTTGTAATAAATTACCTGTGTATGAAATGACTATAACCATACATGTTTAAGATTATTTAGAATCTTAATGTTTTGATAGTATTGAGATTATACTAATGCATGTATGATTATGTATGAGATCTTGAGGATGACACTAGTGCACACTTAAGCATGCATAGTGGTCTAGGATGGATATAAGTTCAAAGACAGATAATCCAGGAAGCAAAGACAAAGAGGGAGCTCACTCTAGTAGTTCCTGCAAGGAAGCAAAGATTGGGAGGGAGTCCACCCAACAACCAAACAAAGATAAGTATTTGAATTGTCATTTCTTGTATATATGATTACTTAAATGATGTTGTTTAGTCATGTACATACTTATGTTCCTAGATTTAGGATGTATATTATGCATACTAGAAAATTTGCATTAATGAAGTGGAAGATACACCAGATGGATTGATTGCCGACACGAAGAGGAAGCTTGCTACCGAGTTTGAGATGAAGGAATTGGGTATGATGCATTACCTTCTAGGTATGGAGGTGTGGCAGAGTGAAGATGGAATCTTCCTTGGACAAGGGAAGTATGTAGTAGAGATCTTGAAGAGGTTCGGGATGATGGACTACAAGGCCATGGCGACACCTATGGCATCGAACCTGAAGTTATTGAGTGATGCTTCATCAGAGTCAGTTGATGCCACGATGTATCATAAGATGATTGGGTCCTTGATGTACCTGACAAACACAAGACCAGAATTTTGCTTTGCAGTGAACACCTTGAGCAAGTTCCTGATGGATCCTAGACATGTTCACTTGATTGTTGTAAAGCATATTCTGAGGTACCTGAAGGGTACGGTTGATTATGGGCTCAAGTATCATGCGAATCAAAAGTTTAACCTGGAGGGTTATGTTGATTCAGATTGGGCAAGCATTGTTGTAGATAGGAAGAGCACTTCGAGGTGTTGCTTCAGTATGGTATCAGGTGTGATCTCTTGGTTTAGCAGGAAGCAATCCTGCGTAGCACTGAGTACAGCCGATGTAGAGTATGTCGCAGTTTGTTTGACTAGTCGTGAGGTAGTATGGCTAAGGAATATACTGTCTGATTTATTTTATCTCTAGTTGGATGCTACTTGTATATATTGTGAGAACCAGAGTTGTGTGAAGTTGTCAGACAACCAGGTGTTCCATGACAATTCGAAGCATATCGAGATCAAATATCACTACATCAGGGATATGGTACAGAGAGGAGCAATGAAGCTCCTGTATGTTGCGATGGATGAACAGATTGTAGGTGTGTTGACTAAACCACTAGACAGAGTGAAGTTCGAGTACTTTAGAAAGAGGCTTGGTGTACTTTAGATCGAGGTTCCTTCTAAGGGGAAGTGATCAGTTTGGAAGACGTAGATGCACATGGGATTTTCTGACATGGTTGTAGATGTATTCTCCCATGGTGCAGATGTAAGGGATGGATCCATTCTCAGATGGTGGTAGATGTGTTCTCCCATGGTGTAGATGTAAGTGCTCAAGCCATTTTTCACATGGTGGTAGATGTGTTCTCCCATGGTGAAAAATTAAAGGCTGGAGCCTTCCCTGAAAGGTGGTAGATGTGTTCTCCCATGGTGAAAAATTAAAGGCTGGAGCCTTCCCTGAAAGGTGGTAGATGTGTTCTCCCATGTCGGTGGTGTAAGTGTTGTATGATGTAAATATGGGTTGTGCTCCGTGGATGATGAGATGATCAGAAGAGGACGATCATGTGTGATGAGTATCAGGATGATGCTCCAGATGATCGGCATCAGGATGATGCTACGGTGATGATCATGATGATCATGATGATCATGTGTGATGAGCATCAGGATGATGCTCCAGATGATATGCATCAGAACGATGCTGTGACGATGATCAGGATGATCATGCGATGATGATATGCATCAGGATGATACTGTGTATATGATCAGGGTGATCATGTGATGATGATGTGCATCAGGATGATGTACTATATGGTGATGATCAGTATGATCATGAGTATCAGGATGATACTCCGGGGATAGGTTGTACAGGTAGCATGTAAAATATCCTTAGAGATCCGATAATCTATGCTTGGATGCTCTTTCGAGGTTTTGCTATAGGTAGCATAGAAACAATCCTGGGAGATCTGATAGTCTGTGCTCGGATGCTCTTTTGAGGTTTTGCTACAGGTTGGCCATGGACAAGTTGTGCAGGTAGCATAGAAAAGATCCTGGGAGATCCGATAGTCTGTGCTTGGATGCTCTTTCAAGGTTTTTATACAGGTAGCATAGAAAATATACTGGGAGATCCTATAGTTTGTGGTAGGATGCTCTTTCAAGGCTTTGCTACTAGAGGCATGTAATCAATCCTGTAAATCTGATAGGTTTAGCTATGTGCTGGTAAAAGTCCTAGGATGCTCTTTAGAGTTCTTGCAGGTTGCAAGACACTCTTTTAAGGTTTTTCCTAACCACATAGAAAATATTCTGGGAGATCCTATAGTCTGTGCTAGGACGCTCTTTCGAGGTTTGGTGGTGGTGGTCACATCGAAAAGATCCTGGGAGATCCTATAGTTTGTGCTAGGATGCTCTTTCGAGGTTTTTTGATGGTCACATGTAAAATATCCTTGGTGATCCTATAGTTTGTGCTAGGATGCTCTTTTAAAGTTTTATTGACGCACGTAATCAGTCCTGATGATTCCATAGTATGGCCAAAGATGATGAAGACCTACAGGAGGTTAGGCCTACAACCAGCAAGAAAAAGGGTTAGCTTTGTAGAACTTCCTATGACGAGAAGAATTATGAGATAGCCCTGTGATCTATAAAATTAGTCACAGCAGATCTAATGAACAATTAAATCAATCACAACAAATGAACATAGAAAATATGGTGTAAAACTGTGCAAAACATGCATAAGTGCTCAATATCCCAATGAGGGTGAATAATTACAATACAATACAATACAGTAACAATGAATGAGAAATTCGAATTGAATAAGGAGGTCATTCAAATTACTGAATGGTGTATCTTGGTTCCAACTAGGAGTTCTCATCATTAATTAGTGGTGGTCATCAATGCACAAGAACCAATCATCTAGGTGTCAATTTGAGTCTAACTGAGTGTTACAAGTGTAACTGAAGTGTGTAGCACTGATATAGGGAAGGAGGCTCAGTGGAGGGAACATGGTAGGCTTAACTGAAGTTAGAACAGGTCATCTACTCAATTTGGAGGTCCAACGGAGTGAAACAGTCAATCGGGAGTGAGACTAGCCTCAAATCAAGGAGAATCGGAGCTAACTGAGTGTAAACTGAGTGGGTAGGTGAAGAAGTGCACCCTTATCTGACAGTAGGTGAGAAGTGGGTGCCTTCATGAATAGGAGGGCTAAAACTCTGATGGAAGGATCTCCTGGGTCCTATATTAAAGTGGATAAGGTGCTGGAGGCATCAACTTGGTGACTGGGATGCATGCAAAATGCATGCAAACCCTAATTGCATGCAAGGTCCTAAAAATGATGATGTGGATATCCGAACACCCCCCCTCAAGATAGACTATGATTTTCAAAAAATAATGTAGGGCCTTGGTTACTAAGACCAAAGGTCACCCCAATACAATAATCCAAAAAAAAATGCTGAAAATAAGCTAAGTGAGGAAAGAGGGAAAACCTAGTGGGAAGAAAGCCCCCCCTCAAGCTAAAACATAATAATGGATCAATCTGTCTCCACCATGATGGAACTCGCCCCCAATAGTGAATGAAGGTAAGAGAACTTCTTCTCAGTGAAGCTCTTGGTGAAGATGTCTGCAATTTGCTCATCGGTAGGGCAATATCGTAGAAGGATGGTGCGATCATGCACCAACTCTCGAATGTAGTGCATATGAATATCAATGTGTTTTTTCCTTTGCCGCTGAACTGGATATGTGGAGATATTGATAGCACTTTGATTGTCACAAAAGAGGACATTCGAATTAGTGCCACCAAAACCAAACTCGGAAAGAATACCCTACAACCAAACTGCCTGAATGCAGGAATTGACTGCCCCTCGATACTCTGCCTCTGCTGAAGAAAGTGCAATGGCTGCCTACTTTTTGCTTGATCAGCAAATAGGCCCATGTCCAATCATGAAAACATATCCAAAAGTGGACTTCCGATATATGCTATCACCTGCCCAATCTGAATCAGTAAAACCAACGAAATCTAGCTTAGAATCTGCAGCATAATGTATGCCAAAATGTTTCGTACCTTGCACATACTGCAAGATCCGCTTGGCTGCACGCCAATGAAGCTCATGGGGATGCTGCATATACCTTGATACGACAATCATGGAATAAGATATATCATGCCTAGAGTGTGTCAAGTATAGTAGTGAACCAATCAACTATCGATACATAGTGCAATCTACAAGCGGTGTAGAATTTTCCTCCTCAAGACTGATTCCTGAGAGGAATGGGAATGGGGCTGTCTTACATTCAGCCATATTAAAATTCAATAATAAGTCGGAAGCCTATTTTTGCTGAGATATAGTGATCCCATCAAAATTTTGAGCTATCTCCAAGCCCAAAAAGTGACTCAGCAAGCCCAAATCGCTCATGTCAAAAGCTAGATTTAAGGCAGTTTTTAGCTTGTTTATTGAAGTAAGAGTGCTAACAGTAATTAGAAGATCGTCAAAATAAAGTACAATAACCAAAAAATTACCTTTAACTTGCTATAGGTACACATTCGGATCATATTTGCATCTTTTGAAATTCTGAGAAAGAAGGAAGGAGTCCATCTTTGCAGACCAAGCTCTTGGGGCCTGTTTTAAACCATACAAAGATTTCTTCAATCTGCAAACTAATGATGGATCTGATGTGTATCCTTCTGGATTCTTCACATATACCTCTTCAGTAAGATCTCCATGTAGAAAAGCACTCTTCACATCCATGTGATGCACTTCCCAGTGCTTGGATGCGGAAATTTCCAAAACAAGGCTGATGGAATCCATCTTTGCAACTGGTGCAAAGGTCTCAGTGTAGTCCACTCCTTGGACTTGGGAGAAACCTTTTTCCACCAACCCCGCTTTGTATTTTTTGATAGAGCCATCAGTAGTAACTTTCATGCAGTATACCCATTTACATTGGAATAATTTTCTTCCAGGTGGAAGAGAAACTAGCTCCCATGTATTGTTCTTTTGAAGAGAATTGTACTCTTCATCCATGGCACTTTGCCATCTCGGATCTCGGTGGGAATGATAGTATGTTGTGGGATCTAAACCAGTCATCAAATAACAAATCTCAGGCAGTAATGGATCAGAAATAGAAAGAGCCATACCTGCTTTTTGAAAGTCTGCTCTTGTTCGTCTTGGATCAGCAGGATTTCCAATATTCGAACCAGCAGATTGAAGAGTGTTTTGGGCCCACTTTGGTAACTGAGGATAATGGTCGGATTCTGAACTTGATATGTCATGATCATCATGTTCTTCTACAATATGAGAAATATCAGAACCATTATTTTCATTATTGCTGCTTGAATCTTCTTCTGGTGAAGGCGGTGAAACGACAGTTTCTTCCTCAACTAGTTGCAATTCTTGAAGCGGCTCTTCAAATTGCACACTGCGCTCTATGAATATCTTTTTGGATCTGATATCCATGAGTTTATATGCCTTTGATTCTTCCCCATATCCTATCAGTATGCACTCAATACTTTGTGGATCCAAATCTTATCTCTTCTTGGAAGGAATTCTAGCCCATGCAGTAGAGCAAAAAACTCTCAAATTTGACACATCCGGTTTGTGACCAAAGAATGTTTCTAAAGGAGTCATACCTTTCATGGATGAATGTGGAAATCGGTTCTAAATGTATGCAGCAACATTGATTGCTTCAGCCCAAATATTTGTAGCCAAACCTTTTGATTCAATCATGCAAGTAGCCATCTCTTTCAGTGACCGATTTTTCCTTTCCGTTACACTGTTCTGTTGGGGTGTGTAGGGAACTGTATGTTGGATCTGAATTCCACTTTCAGCACAAATCTGCAGCAACTCGGCCTTGATATATTCTCCACCATTATCAGATCTAAGAGCTTTGATCTTGCTCTCAGTGGTGGTCTCAACAGAAGCCTTAAAATCCTTGAATTTTCCAAGCACTTATGACTTGTTTTTGAGAAAAAATACCCATGTAAAGCAGGAAAGATCATCAATAAATGTCAAAACATACCTTGAACCATTTAATGACATATGGGGCAGTGGACCACTGATATTGGAATGTATCAGCCCCAAAACTGTAGAAGCTCTGCTAGCTTTGCCGCGGTCGAACCTGTGCTCGGGGTGCTTCCCAATAATGCAACTAGTGCATATTCCCTTCAAGGAACGGAGTTGTGGAAGACCATCTACCATGGATTTGTTTGATAACAGCAGCAAATAATTATAACTAAGATGTCCAAATATTTCATGCCAAATCCTACTAACCTAATTACCATGTGTGTGAAGAGCAGTGGGCTTTGCAAGCGGAATAAAGTGTGAAAACTCATAGTATTTTGCAGTGTGGTTTACCTTTTCGACTACAATAAGTCTTCCACTTTTGATATCAGAAATTTTGACTATATTAGGGCTGAATGTAACTTGCTTCGGTTCACCAGTGTGTGTCATTTGATACACAGAAAGAATATTTGAAGCCAAGGAAGGAACATAGAGAACATTCTGAAAGCTTCCATGATCTACATGGATTGTACCTTTTCCCTTTGAAGAAATTTTTGAGTCATCTCCCAAGTGGATAGGGATGGAGCTGTTTGGATCGACTGCAGAAAAATAATCAATATTTGTAGCCATATGATTCGAGGCACCCGAACCTATCAAAATAGTAGTGGACTTCAAAACAATTGCCATGAGTGCTTGTCCTCTTTCATGATCATCATTCCTATCCTTCTTCCTTGCACCATCAGGAAGAGTTATGTTATTCTTTTCCAAAAAAAGGGCCATTTGATATATAGTCTTCTTCATGCATGAATTTTCGGGATGAAAGCCACGGTTGCAATAAGTACATTTATATTTTTCCTTACCCTCTTTACCCTTTTGCTTGAACTTCGAACTAGATGGTGCATCCGTCTGCTTGCCTTTCTCTCTTTGCTTGTGAGGTTCGAATGTGGGCTTCTCTTTCTTTTGCTTTCCTTTACCATTCGAATTCTTGGGTCCTTGAACAAATAGGGCTGAATATTTGGAGTTTATGGACCCCATTTGAATCAACTTATCATGCTCTTTTGTGACGGACTCAATGAAGGCATTCAAGGTAGGCATCTTCCAATTTGGGGTAGTTGGCCGACTGGAATTGAAAGTAGAGACAAATACCGAATAGTCTTTACCAAGCTTGGTGAGAATAGAGAGAATCAATTGCTTATCCTCTTTGATAACTCCACTGTTCTTCAACTGCAATGTCAAGTGCTTGAATTTTGTGAAAAAATCATTGATGGTCTCAAAATTCTTAGGACTAAGAGCAATCAATTCATTCTCTAATTGAAAAGCCTTAAGCTCATCCTGCTTTCCAAATAGTATTTCAAGTTTCTCCCATATTGCTTTTGGAGTCTTCAATCCGCTGAGATGGAAGTGAAGATCTTTGGAAATAGAGAGGCAAAGAAGACCATAAGCTTCATCAAGATTGTTGTAGTGTTTGGTTCTTTCTAACAATGTGCTTGGCTCTAATTCGAGGCCAACTATGACTCTGTAGAAACCTTTTGAACATAATATGATCTCCATATCATCTTTCCAATCAAAATAGTTGAAAGGAGTGAGGATAGGCTTTGAAGAAGAGTATTCCATTGCTAGGAGTGAGTGCACTTTGATGTAGAAAGTCTTTCAAAAGAAAGGTAGCGAATGCAATTGATGGAGACAATAACCTGCAAATCACAATGAAACCAAGAACAGTGAGGTCAAACAATCCACCCTTTTAGAGTTGCATCACACCTGGGATTGGAGATCAAGCAATGTTGAGTGGGTCTAATGTATCAAATCCAGGATTTATGTGGAAACTCAAGCTTCTGGAGTGGTATTGGAAGTATTTTTAAGCTTTGCATGCACAGGAGCGAATGCTCTTGAGATCTTTCATGCTAAACTTTTTGCAATTTTGAGCAAATTCACTCAAATAATCATGTAGAACACTTGTAGAAAAGAGATATTGTCCCTGCAATGGATCTGATACCATGTAAAATTAGTCACAATAGATCTAATGACCAAGTAAATCAATCACAACAGATGAACATAGAAAATATGGTGTAAAACATGCATCGGTGCTCAATATCCCAATGAGGGTGAATAATTACAATACAATACAGTAACAATGACTGAGCAATTCGAATTGACTAAGGAGGTCATTCGAATTACTAAATGGTGTAGCTTGGCTCCAACTAGGAGTCCTCATCATCAATCAGTGGCGGTCATCAATGCACAAGAACAAGTCATCCAGGTGTCAATCTGAGTCTAACTGAGTGTAACAAGTGTAACTGAAGTGTGTAGCACTGATATAGGGAAGGAGGCTCAGTGGAGGGTGCATGGGAGGCTTAATTGAAGTCGGAACAAGTCATCTAGTCAATCTGGAGGTCCAACGGAGTGAAACAGTCAGTCGGGAGTGAAACTAGCCTAAAATCAAGGAGAATCGGAGCTAACTGATGTAAATTGAGTGGGTAGGTGAAGAAGTGCACCCTTCTCTAGTAGTAGGTGAGAAGTGGGCACCTTCATGACTAGGAGGGCTAAAAATCTGATGGAAGGAGCTCCTGGGTGCTAGAATGAAGTGGATAAGGTGCTGGAGGCATCAACCTCGTGAGTGGGATGCATGCAAAATGCATGCAAACCCTAATTGCATGCAAGGTCCTGAAAATGATGATGTGGATATCTGAACGTGATTGAGATGATGAGTACAGCAGCAATGACGATGATGCTCCATGATCCAGTGACGATGATCCCGCTCCAGAATTGAAGACTTGTGCCTATATGTATTGATGACCTGTGTCAAGAGAATACCTTCCTAGTTAAGAGGGAGTATTGATGTATTTGTAACTTCGGAAGATATTAACTTGTATATTGTATTTCTACTTTATTGTATCCCCAACGGAGATGTATTATTCCTCTTATTGGAAGAGTCGACAGTTGTACTTGCAAGTGTCGCAAGTTATATTGTAAGTGTCGTAACTTATACTTGATGGATTATTAGACCACCTTGATGGGGTCGGCCCTGTATGATTCATGTGGGTCAAAGGGTTATTAGACCACCCTAGTGGGGGTTGGCCTACTCAACATTGTGGTAAGTGGTTAAGTTGGGGCCGACCTAGTTAGAGTTAAAAGACAAGTGAAGTAGTGTATAAATAGAGAGTGTGTCTCTCTCATTTTACACAATTCTCTCATTCACTCACTTCGCATTAGTGAGAGAGAGGAGGAGTGTGCACTAGTGGAGGAGGAGTAGCTGCTGCAGTCATATAACTCTTGGGTTTGATCTTTGTGATGCTTGTATTGGTGCTTATTCTATCTCTGAGGAAGTTGCGGGGTTTTTCACCTTCTTGGTTTTCCCCGGTGAAATGCTTTGTGTCTCTTGTCTCTTGTGTTTGATATGTTGTACATGTTGTTCTCTCAGTTAAGATCCTAGATCATATTGAATTAAATGCTGAAAAACTAACACCCTTGGCACATTTGTGCTTCGAAACCCACAGTTCTTGGTAGGAAAAACATAGTTTTTTCCTCCTTAACTCATCCCGGTCTCGGAATGAATATTCTTTTCTGTTTGGGGAAGCCACATTTCTGAATGGTGGATTTTGATTCTTATTTTTAGAAGGTGCATTAAACTTAGGTGGATATCTAGTTCTTGGGATTGCATCCCGTAGATCTCTTGTTCTGCTTACCGCTTCTTGCAAGGTGGTTGGTCGGTAGGATTTAACCATCCCTTTTAAGGGTTCTGTTAATCCTTCTGTGAATAGAAAAATTAAGTGGAATTCAGATATATCAGTAACCATTACAACCAACTTTTGGAAATAAGAGATATAAGCTTTCGGAGTTCCGGTCTGCTTAACATGTGCCAGTTCCCTGAAGGCAATTTCAGGGTCTCTTCTGTCGAATCTCTCCATCAATCTCCTAGTAAATTTTGCATATGAAGTCACTTGGTCATGGACCAAATTCCTCATGCCATGAAACCACCATTCACTAGCTTCATATTGAAAATGAAGAGTTTCCATTCTGATGGCATCCTTTTTAGCCATTGGATTCAGCTAAAAATAGGTGTCTAGCTTCTGCACCCAGGAGCTAGCAGTGCATTTTGTTGACCCATCAAAGAAGGGTAGTTGAATATTACCAATTGCACTTCTCAATTCATAATTATGGGTTGGATGCCTATGCCATCCTCTTGGATGATTTCTGTATTGTGCTTCACAGAAATCCTTGAAAGGTAGATCCCTTCTGCACTCTTCAGTCAGGGTCTGGTATTCAACATACCGATCTTCCCAAGTATTGATTGATTCATTAGGGATCTCAGGTTCCTCCCTATGTTCATCAAGGAATTTTGGCATGGTCTATCGAGGCTGATATTTAGATTCATATTTTAATTCATTAGGCATATTATGAGGACTAGTCTTAGAAAATATAATTCCAGCAGGGATCTTCCTATCATCATTCTGAGAGCCACTGCAGCTCCCTTCTACCTCTTTCTGTCCTAAGTGCTTAGCCAAAAAATATCTAGTTTTTTGCCCATATTCAATGATATTATGGGATATGGCATGCAACCCCTTTAACATACTATGCACAAAAATTCTAAACTCTTCCTTATCAACATTTTCAGACATGTTGTTCCCCCCTTGTATTTTCCCTCCAGTGGATTCTACCTCTTCTACCACAAACAGCTCTTCAGGGTTCTTTCCTTTGGGGAGTGGTATTCTCTTAGGACTCATAACAATTTTTTTTAAGATAAGGCTCAGAGGACCATGATCTGATACCACTGTAATATCCTATCCAAGATCTGACCAAGATATTGTCTTCCACTTAGAGTTTTAATAAAATTTTGCTAGCAATTTTTAAGGAAAAGTCTCAAACTGAGCAGGATGTAAGCGACAGGGACTGAAACTATGATTGTGGATGGTAGGAGTGAAATTAAGTTCTGAAATTTATATGGCTAAGTGTGCAGCAACAGTTAAATAAGTTCTGATCAGAATTCCTTGGCACAAAGTACTAGAGCCATTCACTTTTCAGCAATAGAGCAACACTATTTCCTACTTCAAGGCTTCCCGGGCTTCTAGCATATGCCAACAAGACTGGGTGAGGGTTATCAGAGTTTATTGCATAGGTATAAAATTAAATTAATATTATAGAGTGCAATAGAATAATTTAATATTGAACTTGGGAAGGTTTGGAGTGATTGGGAGGTCAAATGCACACTGTGGACTGTTGAGCTAGTCAAATTATAGGCTCTTCCAAAGGAGGCTAAATGCATCCAAATTATTAATACAGGGGATGATATGGGAATTAAACTGATTTATTAACCTCCTACAATTTACCAAGATTCAAACTGATGCTCATAATTGATTTAGCAGTCAAAATGGTAAAACTAGTCTAGAATAAGCACCCAACTAGCTAGTCTTGCAATTTAATTCATCAAACTGCTCCAATAATTCATTAACTCTATTATGATATGAAATAAAGCTCTGATATATGATATTTAACATATATAAGTCTAAATATAACTTCATAACACTTATTTTCAATTATATGATTTCTTGCCAAAGTGACAATGCCTCACATGCAAGATTTTCATTACAATAGATGGAGAATGAATATGAGAAGTAGGGATATTACTTTGAATCTGTTATGAAGTGGATTACCAGAACATCTACAGGTCATATGAATGATATTTCTGCATACTGATCTTCTGAACTTCGCTGGGGCGCATTCGCCAAACTAGCTCTCTCCTCCAAGATAAACTCCTCCAAATCTAGCTGAGAAAGATGTATAAGTGGGAGAAGGAGATGGAGATCAAGTTTGAATTCGATAAATAAACATGGGAATCATGTGATCTTGGTAAATAATATCCCACTAGGATATCTGAAGTTTCTGGGCACATCAACTGAATACTATCTTCTTCTTCTGGTGATTTTCCTCCAAAACTAGCTGCAATTGTCCTGTATAAATGATCTCCTCTTCAAGATGACAATGGATCTTCACTGATGGACTTATATGAATGTTATCAGGCTGCAATAACATCTTCTGGACCTACATATTACTCACTAAAAACTATGGGTCCTTGGGGCACATCTCCCAAGAAAACTTGTTGAGGCACATCACTCAACCAAGAGAGGCTCAGAGCTCTCAATACAAAATTGAAAATGACAAAAGTTATTTAATGGAGTTGGAAACATCATTAAATAGATGAGTTAGCTTGATGAGCAATCCAATATACACGTGTGGATGAGGGAGGGTGCATTCCTTGATAGGAATAGCAACTCTTTGCTTTGAAAACTTTCTTTTCTTTACCTTCCTTCACTGAATTTGGCAAGTGAGCCTTAGGGAGATTTTCTGGATGTTGCCACTTTCATTCTGACTTCTTTTCCTATTCTTTCCTCTTTTTTTACTTTCCTTCTTTTCTTCTTTTGCCAAATTTTCTTTTTTCTTTTGTTAGTTTCTAATTTGTTCTCCTTGCCTTCTTTCCTCCATTGCATTCCTTGACTTTTCTGAGATTTGCCATTAAGGAAAGAGTGGTCCACTTGACACCAATTCGACCTCCTAGCCACATCATCACCACTTGCCAATATTTATTAATAAAAATATTACAACTCAAAATTAATTCAAACTTCAACATTTAATCAATTCATTAATAATTAATTAACTCTTATTGTATAATTGCCTCAAACATACCCCCATTAATTAAATTATCATTTAATTAACCACTTAGACCCCCTAGGGATGGGAGGATCCAAGTTGTGACCAAGGTCACTAGAGAGGGGATAGGACATAATCTTTCTGTCCAATCACGACATAGACAAATTTTTTCTATTTTCTCTTTTCAAGCAAAGAAAAGTTTCATACTTCATGCACAGAAGACATGCTTTATATTAAAATATTTCTCATGAAGACATAAAAGACTAGAAGTTATTTCGGGTTAAAACAGGGAAACTTCTCCGCATTACATAGAGATGGAATTTACTTCGATCTTTCACATTTTACAGAGCCTGGGATCTTAATACATTTCACGACTACGAGCATGAGCTCACAAACACATACTCTTCTCCTAGGTATACACAGAATCTTCTCCTACATATACACAGACTTGATTTTTGCTTCACCTGGAAGCTACTGAGTCACATTAGAGACAAATCCTGGTCTTGGGGTTTTGACAGTGCTCAAAATTCCCATATATCATGGTGTGGTGTGGATTTGTTAGAGAACTGATGTTGAAATTATCATATATCACAAAGAGAAATGGGGAGCGACCATAAGACTCAAGTATTTCTCATAAAACAACAAAGGAAACGGAACAGAGGCGGTAAAGAAGAGTGCCATGACTTCCCGAATATATCATTTTGCTGCAATATGGGGTATGGTTTAGAATTTATATAGTGAGGGGCTAGTGAATTGACTTGTATGTTACGTATGGGGAACAGTAATTAACACAGTATGGAGGGATGGTGGTCATAGATAGCATCTGTACCGACTGTAGATTTTGCTAGTGTAATTGTACATGTATCACTCCAATCGATTCCTTGAGAAGGGATTGTATGCTAACATGGCGATGGTTTATACGATGAAATTATTAAATGGAGGTGAAATGGATGTTATCCTGACGGTGCTAATGGTGAATGATGGATTGTATCACATGTGTGAAGAAAAATATATCATCATGCCTTAGATTTTGCTGGACTAATTGCATCGACTGTATATTTTTCTTTGTGACATTATGTCTTGTCATGAACTTTTACTTCGCCAAGGACTTCACTTCGACGGGCATTTCCTTCGTGGAGTAAACTTCACTTCGATGAGCATTTACTTTGTCGAGATTCAACTTCGACAAGCCCACTCTTAAATAGGTTTTATATTAAAATATTTCTTACTAAGACATAAAAATCAGTCAAAGATATTCCGTGTTAAAACATGGAAACTTCGCTGCATTACACAGAGATGGAATTTACTTCAATCTTTCACCTTTTACAAAGCTTGGGATATTAATACATTTCACGGCTATAAGGGAATTGTAAAAATATTCAACCTACGAAGGCTAGGATAACATATTTATAGCAAAGGTGTGAATAAAATTTAATTCTAAATTGATCTTCCTGTTAGGGAAGATCTAACAACTTTATAGCAAAGGTTTGAATAAAAGTTAATTCTAAATTGATATGCTTAAGCTAATTTAAAGCTGGGAAATGTGATTATAGTTTCAGAACAATCCGATCTGGGATATTTGATGAATGTTATGCCAATTTATAAATATATAAATCAGATCTAACATTACCAACTTCAAATAAAACAAGATAGTGAAAAGTGGGTTATTTTATTTAAAGGATTAAACCATAAGACTGTTCTGTTAATGATATGCTAATTAAAAAATTAGCATAAAATAATGATGACTGTATAATAGTTGCAGAAAATGGAATGTTATGAATCAAGTAAAGAAATTTATTTGACATATAATCTACACATAAACCGTATGATGAGAAATCAACACACAGATCTATGTATTTAATGATCATACAACATAAAACAAAGTTACCAAATGATTAAGTGGGAAACCAGATTTTATCAAGGAAACATGGCAAATATGGCAAAGAAAATGAAAGAGAAACTGACTCCAATTCCTTAAAGATTGCAAAAAATTACAACTCAGCGAATACAGAGCATCTCCAGTTCTCTTCTTCGGTGATTCCCCCGCCCCCTTCCGATGAGACCTAAGTCTCTTTAAATAAATATTACAAAAATTACAAAGGGACAAATCTCCCATAAAAATGTAAGTGAGGTTAATTTTAAAACTAATATGCTTAAGCTATGCTAAACCTAGGAAATGTGATTGGAATTTGTAGAACAATCATATTTGAGATATTTGATAAATGTTACACCAATTTATAAATATATGAATTCGATCTTAACATTACTAGCTTCAAATAAAACAAGACAATGAAAACTGGGTTATTTTATTTAAAGATTAAACTGAATAATTGCTCTGTCCATGATATGCCAATTAACAAATTAGCACAAACATAAAGATGATTGTTTAACAGTTGCAGTAATAAATAATATGAATTAAATAAAGAATTTTATTCAATACATAAATTACACATGAACCAAGTGATGAGAAATCAACACACAAGGTTAATGTATTTAATGAACATACAACATGAAGCAGAGTTATCCAATAATTAAATGAGAAACCAGAACTCATCAAATAAAATTGACAAATATGAAAAAAGAAAGGTCAAGAGAAACTCACTGAATTTGATTAAGTTTGCAAAAAATTACAACTCCTCAAAACAAAGAGCATCTCGAGTTCTCTCCTTTGTGTTAGTTTTTCAGAATTTACTTCAATTTGATCTAGGATCTTAACTGAGAGAACAACATGTACAACATATCTACAACATATCAAACATGGACATAATAATGCAAGCACACAAGAGACAATAGACACACAGAGTTTCACTGGGGAAAACCACAAAGGTGAAAAACCTCACAACTTCCTCAGAGATAGATAGAGCAATGATACAACCCAAGTACAAGAGATAGTCCTCCTAGCAGCAGCTTCTCCTCCTCCACAAGTGTGCCACTCTCCAATGAGAGTATGAGTGAGAAAGTGAATGATCAAATAGAGTTCCTCCTGCACTCTATTTATACTTGACTTGACTTGCCTAATAACCTTTACTAGGTCGGCCTTAACTTAACCACATAACATAATGCTGACAAGGCCGACCCCCAATAGGGTGTTCTAATAACCCTTTAACCCACATGACTTATACAGGGCCGACCCCATCAAGGTGGTCTAATAACCCATCAGGTATAAGTTACGACACTTACAATATAAATGATGACACTTCCGTATAGAGGAACAATAACATCTCTATAGGAATACAATATACATATATGTGAAATACATTCCAAAGTTACAATTACATCAACACTTTGTTGTTTTTCTCCCCTCCTCTCCTATGAGATCCAAGTCCCTTTAAATAATAATTACAAAACATTACAAAAGGGTAAATCTCTCATAAAAGTAGGGATTACAAAATATTGTTTTAATATTTTCCAAGGGAAGATTGCCACTTGGAAAATACATCCAACAAATCTTCGACATCTTGATATTGAGCATGTTCGAGTGTTAACTATGCTTTGCAGGTGAAAGACTCGATTTCCCTTTTCTTCAACTTTTCCCATTCATGTAAGAAGAGATTAATATTCATTTATGAGGTTATAGGTAATTCAATCAACTCCTTAATATATTCTATTTGAATATGATCTAGTTGCTTGATGCGCTCCTTGTCCTTCAAGTACTTCTCTTCAACCTGTTCAATCATAATCCTGGGTGGAAGAGACTTCTCAAGCTGATCCATGATGGGGAAGTCCAACAAATTTAACAAGGTGTCAGATGCAAACCATCTTTTACTGTAGACCTTCTTCCTTCTTAAATTGTGGAATCCACCATCTCACATGCATTCTCCCAGGATTCCAAAGAAGCTTTGATCCTCCTGAGCTTGATCTTGTCCAAAATAAGTATATCTTCAAGTTTGTCTTTTATATACCTTTTCCAATATACGACATCCACATAAGCTTTGGAAACATCATTCCTTCTCTGGTTATGGTCATACAGGACATCTGAATAGTGTTCAAAAGAATTGAAGATCTCTTGAATTTCATTTAACCCTTCAAACAATTCAATGAACAAACTCTTGTGATCATACTAAATCTTCAAAGCCAATTCTTTGAATTCTTCCTTAGAAAACTTTGAGAAAGAAGAGGTAGAAGCCATGGTTTTTGAATATTTTAATTTATGCTCAAGAACTACTATCTTTTCAGCATAGCTTACATTCAACCCTTGTGCTTCTTAGAGCTGTTGCTGGAGGACTTCATTCTGTGCTTGTATGTTTTTGAGCTGATTCTCATAATCATCCTTCAACCCCTGTAATTGGGATTGATGTTTCTCATCCATCTGAATCTGCTCCTGTTTGAGATTTTGCAGTTTGTTCTCCTTTACCTCAATTTCTTTATTCAGTGAGGTGACAAAATCATATTTTTCCCCTGAAAAATCCCACATAGCAGCAATTGTCTCAATAGCTTCCTACTTCACATCAGTGGAGGTTCTTTCCAAATGACTTGATTAGGGATAGTTCCATGCACTAGAGTCCCTTCTCTGGCTCTTTTAGAATCTTTCTTTACCACTACCTTTTCTGATTTGCTCAAAAAATATTCCCCCAAAGAGACCACTGCATCTTCTCCAAAGTCTTCTATTTCTTCCATAGTGGGTGCTAACACTTCTGGGATGGTGACCAAAGGCATAGGTTGGGATACAACAAGCGTTGGAATTGGCATGGTTATTTGGGGAGTGGGAACAGAATCCATTGCAATAGTAGGGGTTGGAGGTGAAGAAATGGAGGTGGTGGATGAGGTAAAAGGATTTAAGGAGGCAACAAAAGTTGGAATTAAAGTTGGCTCTGAAGGTGCAGTAGAGACCTGAACTTCAACTGGCTGTGAAGGTGAAAAATCAACAGGAGCAATAGGTTGATTAGTTGTTGTGAATGGAGGGACTGTAACATCAGATGACAGGATAGAAGGTAAAATGGTAGAAATTGATGGAGATATAGAATATGTTACCGTAGTAGCAATGGTGACTTCCGAAAAATGAATATATGAAAAATAATCATCAACCACTAAACACTCAAGTGGATCAGAGAAAATCTAAGTGATTGGAGTGGCTTTCAGTATGCTAAAAGGGATAGAAAATGGACATGAGAAGTTGGCAGGGAATAACTCATCTTCAAAATCACTGTCTTCAATATGAAGCATAGTAACTAGTGGTGCTGAACCTTCAATCTTTTGCTTCTTGACTGGAGGGATTGAAGCTATTGTTTGTGTTTCAACCACTGAACCCATCAATTCTAGGCTCTTTTTCATCTCTGCAACGGACTTGATAAGAGAGTTGAGAGTAGCCAGGAGTTTAGGTTTTGGAGTATCCTCAACAAGAGCCTTCCCTTTATCATCTGTTTGGTAGGTCATCATCAAGGGAGTGATGGCTTGTGCTTTTTGTGCTTCCTTTTCCACTAATTATTTCTGAGTTTTTCCCTCGACTGCAAATTCAAACTTCCTACACTGCAACACTTTGGTCTATAGATCTTGATGATATTGGAAGATAAAATTATTCTCTTCTAGAGAAGTGGTTCTATTCAATACTTCAGAGAAGGAATTAACACCCTCGTAAATAGAATCATCAGGATTTTCCTGATGCACATAGGGTCTTTTGATGTGCTCCTGTGTAAAATGATTAGCCAAGAAGGAATTTGGGTCATGCATCCTCTTGGAGGATTCTCCAAACTTCAGAGTGGTAATTATTTTCCCAAGCAAGCTCGCATGGGTATAATTCTGAATGACCAGAGACCCAAGGTTAAGGGGAAACTTAGGCCACCCTTTCGTTTTAGCCCCTATCAACTTGGGGAACACACCATCAATCACTGTTTGGAAGGATATCTACTCCAACACCATTATGTCTGGTACAATCCTGGGAAATAAGTGGGCTGTGTTGCTGCCCCAAATTCTGATGTAGGAGAAATATTCTCCCACATACCAATCTCTTATTGTAGAAATTAGTGCCTTGGCTTGAGTTGAAAAAGTACGAGCATCTTCCTTGAATATCTTCTGATAGATGTATCCCATGAGGTGATCTCAGATATCATAAATAAGAGGTATGAATTTATCCTCCCATAATGGAGAACAGTATATGTGGACTGGAGGTCCGTCCCTCGTCCAATTCCACTCCATTGTAGGGAAAGGAAAAGATGAACGAAAAACATCCATAACATAAGAAGAGAGGTAAAAGGTCAGCTTCCTTGAGGCAGGAGTCATCTAGTATTTCTCAATTGCTTCCTTCAATACTACTGACAAAATATGGGCCCAGTTGAAAGAATCTCATGTGGTACGAACATGATGGGCCAGAGGTGCCCACTCTGCTTTATTTAAATCAAATATAAGTCACTCTTTGTCAAACATATCTTCTATGAATATAATTCATCTCTAAATTACCATGTAACAATATACACATAAAGTCACTCTTTGTCAAGCTCATTACATGTGACAATATTTCTAAGAAGCACACAAACAAGTATAGTTTGTGAATCTATAAATCAGAGATATTTCCAACACTAAAGTGTGTAAATACTGTTATAAATATAATTATCAATGTAAATTTATTTTGTACTATTTATTTTCTTATTTTATATGTTGTTAATATCTTATTATATATTATAAATAAAAAAATGGTAAAATGCTCCAATAAGTAAATATTCCACTAAAATGAAGTTAAAGTGAGGTTAAACTTTTCTTTATCACATTGACAACAAGTATAACTATAATTTAAGTAAAAGAGTTTACATACAATACCAAAAAATAATTATTTTATAAAAATTAAATTAAATTATTATTACTATTTATTTCAATTTCAAATAAATAAATAGTAATAGTTATTAAAAATAACTAAAAACAACTAAATTTTAATTCATTAAGATTAATAAAATTGAAATAAAGTAAATTTAATTATTTAATTGAATTTCTTTATATATCTTAGTAAATTGTTTGAATGATATGTTTAAGCTTTTCAAACTGCAACCAATAACATTCAAATCATATTCCTTAGCATTCAAATCATATTCCTTAAGATGAGAGTGGGGTTTATATATTTCACCAATGATGTCCAAAGCTCGTACTTGGCCCAACCATTGTTTTGTATACTAACACCTACAAGCAAGAGTGTGCCATTGACGAGGATGATATTATTTGACTGCACTTTCATTCCTTTGAAAAATTGATTGTTGACTTGAACCTTGTTCATCGTTATAATTATGTTGTGTGTACTTAGCAGGGTATTTTTTAAGGATTCTAATATTATACTTAAGTATAGTATCATAGGCGATTATTTTGGATTGAAAAAAAACATGTATATAGATAAGTAGGCAAATATTAAATATGAAACATGCAATTTACTACTGAAATGTGTAAAATTTGGTGAATATTATGAAAAAAAAACATATTTCATGTAAATATAGGCGATATTAGAGACTAAAAATGACCAAATAACGAATTTATTTTTTGAAAAAAAGCCCCAAAAATAGCCAATTGGCGAAATTTCGCCCCTAAAAATTACTCTGGTACTTAGGTTGGTTGCGACCCTACAAAAGGGTCATCCTAATTGGTAGCTTTGACTACGGTCGGGTGATCCTGTAATGAAATTATGTCTATATTTGAACAATTCCAGTATCTCTTAATTTATTCCATGATCCATTTATCTCATGAATGTGTATAATGTTTTTTCTTTGGATTTTCATAAATGAAAGTCTACAAATTATCCAAATCAAAATCACCTTCTTTAGTATCATAATGGGTGCTTATACATGGGTGAAAAAAATACAAAAACAACCTAATCACACCTTCTTTTGGTTCCTAATGCAATCATCTTGTTGGAGCCTATGTTTTTTGGTGGATGAATCCATCCTCATTAGTGAAGAAGGACTATGGTTGGATTTCTTTTTAAATGTTTTTTTAGAAGGATTTCCATTTCTTGTTAGTTATCTCAATAGAGGTTTCACAATATACCACGCTTAATGGAGATGATAAAGGTGTAAGCAACAAAAAACTTAAACCAAAATTTTAGTTGTTCTTCATTATTACTTATACTCCCTAACTTTAATAAAATGATAGAACAATATTGGTTTAAATCCCACTACATATAACCACTACCAAGAGATAATAGTTGACAAAAACAATAAAAGAACTAGACATATATAGTATTATCCTAGAACTTTTAAGCTTGGAATTTATGTGGTTAGTCCATTCATGAATGAAATCATTAATCTTGAATACCATAGGGCCAAACCCCTCCAACTCACTGTATTGTTAGAACTAGTCTTGTGTGTGATGAGAGTGCATCTTGAAGGAATATAAGAAGAATGAGATGAGATTATGAGATTGGTGTTACACCATGTTTCCACATCATAGAGGAATTCCTTTCAAGGGTTGAGGGAGGGAAATGATAAGAGGTAAATGAAGGCCCTCTACAAAATCTCTATGCAATGGATAATTCAAGAGGGGTTGACTCAATGAATTTATGACGTAGCACATGCATTAATGGAATATTAAATAATACCCTAATTTTCATTAGATATTAAAAAATAAAGTATAATATAATTTAGTTGAACCCCCCTCCCAATATGACTTTCCAATATACAAGCCCCCTATTTTCACTTGATTTCCTCGGTAACCATTTTTCCATGACAATTTTAATAATCCTTTTTATTTCTACCGCTATTATGGTGACATGAAATGACTATTATAAACCTTGGATGAGGATTATGCAAATTAACATAATACATTTTCTTTCATTTCATTTCTTGACTGTTTTATCTTAACCAACTAATTGGAGATTATAACAACACTAATTGCTTCGCATCATCCATTAAAGTAAAAGAGGTCCATGCTACCAAAGTCATATATCATATTATCTTTCCCAAAGGATAAACCAAGCAAAGAGACTATAGTGATCCTTGACCTTTAAAAGTGAATCACAAACAAGATATTCAACGATAAAATGAAGAAAATTAAATACTAGACAAAATGAGATGAAATGTGTGAATGTAACCCTTGTATTAATGAGTTTTGAAAGAAGGAGCAATTTTCATGGACCTCTGCAAGAAGCCACCTTGGATCGAAGAGGTCCATGAAAATTGTCCATGAAGAGGTACTTGCTAGCAATTCAAATGTTTCTAGAAAGAGTTAGATATTTAAACAAGGAGTGGGTTCTTGGTCTTTAGGAGTAACTTAGAGGAGTTACAAATCTCATTTGGAGAAGAATTTTGTAAATGGTTTCCTGTGGAAATAATTTAGGAAATAGACTAAGTATAGCTTTTATGTTTCCCTCCTTTGAGGAGGAGAGTAACAACTTTATTATTGTACATATTCGATGGATTTTGGTGTGAAAAGTTAGCTTCAGTGGTCTTGAAGAATAATAAAATATTCCAAGTGTTAGTTTTAGCTAACTACAACTTTAAATTCCTGGCATGATTCAATCTATGTGTGAATGACATGCTGTCTGTGTGAACTCGAAATTATTGAATGAGTTGAGTTAAGTGAATAGCAAACCGTGTGGAGTCTCTTGGAATATTGTGCACTAATTTGTAAGTTTATGCGTATGGTGGTTTAGAGTAAGGTTATGAATTCTTTCTCTTTGTGAATGATTTAATGTAAATATTGATGGGGTGAAAAGTTTCAATGAAATATTTGAATCTCTGTGCATCATTTATTTTCTTCTTTCTTCTTCTTTCTTGGTTAATTTTTGCTTGAAATAGAGCAGATCAACATGTGTTATTTGTGAAGTTTATGACTAGACAGAGAGCTGGTGTCTATTCATTTGATAGTGAAACCTTGAGAGAGGTGTTATCAGATGATTTGGAGTGAAAGATTTAATGACCAAAACCATCACTAAACTTGTGGTTTATGTTGGTCACCCTATATGTCAATTAATTAAAGCTAACACATAGGATGGTCAATATAAATTGTCAAACCCAGGGAGGTCTTTTGTTTCAAAGGAAATAAGCATAACTTGTGCATAAACATGTCGAGTAATTGATTAACTAAATGGAGATAATGATCCTACCAGTCTATCCAGCCAAAATCATTCTAGAAAGAAAACTAATCTAACTCATACATCTAGGAATTCAATTGCAGCTACCTTCCTACAGAAATCAACCTAGCAGTTATAAAATTAAGAATAGAAATAAACTAGATTACTTTTGCAAGAAGTTAAATCCTATAATTATAAAACTACAATATTCAATCTTTACCAAAATGATCCAGCCAGTAGCTACTGCTACTCAATCACAATATGCCTACCTTAATAAACCAATTGAAGATACAACAACAACTAGAATCTAAATATAAGCTTGAACTCTAACTGATAAATACTAGAAATCCTAGAAAGCATAAACAACTGAAGGATATTGGAATTGAGCTTGGTTGTTACAGCTGATTCAAAAACACATGCATTAAACTGAATTATCCTACACAGTCAACTGTAACACCACTATGCTACAGCTAATCAAGATGCAATCGTGAACTACCAAAAGGAAATATAACCTCTGTTGCAGCTAACAGTAACATCTACAATGATTCCACACCACACAACAAAAAGGAAACTAAATTACCCTACCTACTTAAGCCAACTATCTTTGTGAGAAGGCGGGCCCTGGCCTTCTCACAGAGATGACGAGAATCACAACAAATTAAGACACAGAAATGAAGAACTCTGCTCTCATGTTAATGATGGAAATTGACAGTATCAGTGCTCTGTTACAGCTTATGCAAAATGGTAATTGTCCAACCCCAGGCTACAAGAGCCTCCTCATATTTATACATTGAAAGTACAGATCACAATCCACTAAAATCGTGCAACAATGAAGATCTATGATCTTCATGTTGCGGAGTTACAGCTAATTGTTACAACCGTATTAAACAGGGTTGTTATTCATGAAGGAGTTGTTACTCCAATAATCAATGGATCAACGGATTTAGCAAGTTGGAATGCGATCTGTATGTTGCAGCTAGTTTCTGTTTCAGTGGAGTCCTATTACAGATTCTCGTGGAGGAGTGCGTTGTCCCTTGGAGTTATGAGGAATCGGGCTTTGAAGAGTAATAGTTGGTGCCATTCGGCTGATACACCTGCGCTTTAGACCTTGACTAAATGAACTCACATAGATTAGAATAAACCAAGAACTAGGATCTAGAACCTTAACAATCTTAGGCATAAAATAAATAAAGCAATAATGAATTATACCTATCAATATCATTGGTTGATCTGGAGAAAAGGCATAGGTATAGCTTATGAAAATAGGATGTAATCAAGGCAAAATGATGTAATAAGGATGGCCAAAAAGGGGTATTTCCTGGACCCAACATCTCCCCCCAACTATTTGATTGCATGTCCTCATGCAACTACCTCCCCTAGTCTGAATCTGAGTTTGAGTTGAATCTGTGAAGATTTGTAAGATTGTAGGCAAGTTCTGGTGTCTCCTCTCGAGTCACAAACCCATAGCAAGCTGTCCATTTCTCCCAAAACAACTTTTCTTCTTCTACTGTCAAAGCATAGTTGCTCCTGTAAGGACTCACAGGCAGCCATATGAGAGGGAATCTTAATCTTAATCCAATCCACCAAGACCCACATTTTTCCATGCACTGCACATATCTAGGAACCCTTGTCAAAGCTTGCCTAAAATTCTCAAAGCAGTATTGGTCCTTTTCCTTTAGAGATGAAGAAGAATACAGCCATCTGTATTCACTACCTTCCAGAGCACTCTGGTGCATATTAAGAATCATCGGGACACGTGGTGAGGATTTTATCTCGCAAAATTTCAAAGTATTGGGCAATTGAAGGAACCCTAAGAGATCCAACCTGATTTTCTATGAGTCCTTTTGGATCCTGCGGTTCACCCCTAATCCATACAGTAGAATTCTCCTAATTTCTGAGGATGGTTTGTAAAGCATCTCGCCATTTTTACATGGTTAATGACAAAAGAGGCAAATGCCCTCAACTGAACATCCCCTAGACAAGGAAATGGATTGGATGGAGAGTTAATATAACAGGCCCTGTCATGTAAATTCAATTCACATAACAAATGCTGATCCTCAAAATCACTTTTTAGAAAAGTTTCCAAAAACTGGGTAGTTGTTGCCAAATCAAATGATCTCCCTTCTTTCAGACCCCTCAATTGAAATAAAGTTGTCTGCTCGTGGAGAAAGACAAGGTAAGAGGGGGATGGAGCCTTGCAATTCAATAATTCTAGGGAAAGAGTATACATTTTGCCTTTTTCTTGTTGCAGGGACTTAAGTTTCTTCAACCCTTCCAATTTTTGTTGAAGTTTCTCCCACTAGAGTTTCTGGAAGAATAACTCCTCAACCCATTTTTCTCTCAACTCCCTAATGACATTTTTATGTTCTTCGAGAGAAATCATACCTGTCCTAAACTGATCAATATATTTATGCCATTTATCCAACTCGAGATTTAGCCAGAGAATCGTTTTCTCTAGCCATTGAAATCTTCTTTCCTCCACATCCTTTTCATCATTAGAGCCTAGATAAATGACTTCCTTGTTTTGCTTTGGCAGTGTAACAATTTCATCCCCCATTAGTGTTGCAGTGGTTTGTGCTTGTAATGCAGTCTCAGCCATTAATTTTGAGGATGTTGGTTCTTGTGTAACAGCATCCTTTCTTTCCATTTCAACCTCATCCATCTCAGTTTGTGTTATAGTCTCAGCAAATATTCTTAGAATGTTGGTTCTTGTGTGGCAGCATCCTTTCTTTCCATTTCAATCTCATCCATGTCAGTTTGTGTTGTAGCTTCAGCAAAATATTTTGAAAACACCGGTTCGTGTGTAACAGTGTGCTCTTCTTGATCCTTGATGTCAAATATTGCTGTCTGAGTTGCAGCCTCTCTATATATTTCCAACGGTGCTGGTTCTTGTGTAACATCCCCCTGCCCTTTGATTTCCTCGAACTGCTGAGATTGTTTCTGGGTTATGTCAAATCCCTCTGACTGATGAGACTGGTCCTCAAGAAGTTCAGTATCCCCTGATGATTGGGACTACACTGTTTCATCTGCAAGATTCGAATCAGGAATCTCTTCAATTCTTAGCTCATTTCCCCCCATCAATTCTATTTCTGGCATTCTTTCTTCCTCTTGCTCTATCTGTGCATTCCTTTGTGATACAACTCCCAACACAATAACTCTATGTCCTGCTGCAAAAAATATGTCTCCACACTCTGAGAAAACAGTCTCTCCTTTCTTCTCATTTTCTAATGCAAAAGATGAATTTTCTAATAAGTTTTCAGCATCTAACAATGTATTCAAATTCTTCTCTGCTTGTTTTCCAACTACTCCCTTCCATCTTTTCAACTCATTTCGCAATGTCTACACCTCCTCTTTTAATAATTCATTTTCATATAGAAGATTTTCAATTTGAGGTTCTTCTATGGAAGGTTCCTGCATAACAACAGATGACTTGGGGTCCAAAATGGGAATGTCTATATCTACCCCTGTTACAGGTTCTATTTCTACCATAAGTGACTCGTTATTTGCTCTAATTGCTCCTGCTGTCTCTATTGAGGGTGCTTCAATATTACCCCCAATTGCATCCACTGTCTCTGCTTATTCTACTATCTCTACTGCTTCTGCTGGTGTTGTAGCTACTTCTACTACTACTGCTATTACAGCTGCTTCTGCTGCTATTGCAGCTGCTTCTGCTGCTATTGCAACTGCTTCTGCTGCTACTGCTTTTACAGCTTCTTTTGCTGCTACAGTTGATCGAGTCCTTCTTTTCCTCACCATTCCCACTGGGTGTTCTTCACTGCTTACTACTACTGGTGCTGTGATAGCTCTAGTTTTTCTTTTTTTTGCTGCAGTGGATGTCTGACCCTTGTTCCCTAACCTTCCTCTTCGTTTCTTTGACACAGGGGTCTTTTCTTCGGTCTTCTCTTCTTCAATAATGGTCCCCCTTATCTCAGGAGAGGACACAAACTCCAAAATTTCCACAGTCCCTTCTCCTGCTATTCCTACCTGATATCCCTCCTCTTGAATTCCTACTTTTGCAGTTGCAGCCTCTACTGTCGCAGCTTCAATAGCTGGTCCAATTTCAAATTCTTTCATCCGAGTATCTACTTCTGATTTTTCTGCCTCCTGCGCCATGGCTTCGATCACAATTTCCTCAGCAATAGGGTTTTCTACTGATGTTGCTTCTCCTGTATTTACTTCCTCTTCGTCACTAGTCTGGTTCCCTAATGCTCCAATATCCCCCCAATTGGATTTGAGGAGCGCCGGTCCTCATTACCTTCGCCAACACCCTCCATTTCTAATACAGGTTCTCTGATTGGCCCATCTCCAGCAAGGAATTGCTCCTAGGTTAAATTACGATTTGCAATGGCTCTTAAGACTAATAATTTAACTAGGTTATGATTAGTAAGGGAGGAAACTGGGTGTTGGGAAGCTTTTGCATATCCAACCATGGTTTGTAGGGCTTTAAAAAGATAAAATGGTATATTTACCAAATTACCATGGCATAAATGAGACAATAAGGGAAGTTCAGAAAAGGACATAGTTTGGTACCTACCTTCATAAGAGATATATCTCTTCACAAAGACTGCTGCTTGATTCCAAGGTCGTGGTAAAGATGCCAGTTCGAACCCATGATGCTTTGGACTAACATGCTCTTCGACTGCAAAAAATTCTCTCACAGCATTTGCATTATGTGCCTTCCGTCCAAATGACTTCTTCCCAACCTGAGGTAGGCTAGTAACTTCTTCTATGATTTCCTTTGTAATCTCCATGCACAGTCCTCTAACCTCAGAGTGTCTATCGGTCAGATTAAGGGCGAATTGTAATGCGGTTGCTATGATGAAACCGTTCAACCATTCAAAATATTCCATCCAACCTGCTACTGTGAAAATGTTAAGAATTTCTGCATTGGCACGTATAGCTTCTATATTTACTGGTTCATGCCGGACTGGGTTTCCCATATCGACCTTTCCTCAAAATTCAAAATGAATACAGCAATTACAAGTCTAAACATGGGAGTTGTAATTTTACGAACATGCAAGGGATCGTTGGGGTTAAAAATTAGGTTTTTAGGCAAGTCGGCGCAGGTATGAAAATTCAGTGGAATGAGGAAGTTAGCAGAATTGGGGTATTGGGTGCAAATCAGGTAAGGTGACGGGAAATAAATACAACCATGATCCTGACATATTCCCTGGAGGTTAATTAGTATGGGTTTACTAATCGAGGGCTAAGATAGTACATAATCGTTATTACCGTATTTAATTTCCTGCCAAATCATGTAAAAGGTGCGATCCGTACCTTTGTGTTTATGTGTTCAGCCGTGAATCAATCATTACAAGTGGCCTTCATCCTCACAAGTACGAATGCACATCAGCTGAAGTGATGTGGCCATTGCCACCCGAGCTGACAGATACCCAAGACACCTGAAAATTTCCTTCCTGGAAAACCGTGATTGGATCTTGTGGAGCAAGCAACAAAACTGACGCCTATTTGAATCATTATTGGCATCATTATTCAGAGAGCAGGCGGACTGGTGGAGTCACCACTGTATGGGAAAAGGAAAATGGAAATGAAAATGGCGGAGTCACAGCTGCTAGATTTAGCAAAATAGGAAAGACTGGCAGAGTCGCAGCTGTACGAAAAGAGCGAAATGGAAAAAAAAAAGTGGAGTCATAGCTGCTAGATTTGGCAAAATAGTCAAGAATAGCGGAGTCACAGCTGTTGGATTTAGTCGAATGGCCGGGAGCAGGAAAAGAGAGAAAATGAAGTGGAAATAACAGAGTTGCAGCTACTGGATTTGGCGGATTGATCAGGAATACCGAAGTCGTAGCTGCTGGCGAAGAGCGAAAATGAAGTGGAAATAGCGGAGTCGCAACTGCTCGATTTGGCGGATTAGTTAGGAATAGCAGAGTCGCAGCTGCTGGCGAAGAGCGAAAATGAAGTGGAAATAGTGGAGTCACAGCTACTCGATTTGGCGGATTGGTTAGGAATAGCAGAGTCACAGCTGCTGGCAAAGAGCGAAAATGAAGTGGAAATAGCGGAGTCGCAGCTGCTAGATTTGGCAGATTGGTTAGGAATAGCGGAGTCACTGCTGCTGACAAAGAGAAAAAATGAAGTTGAAATAGCAAAGTCGCAGCTGCTGGATTTGGTAGATTGGTCAGGAATAGCGGAGTCACAACTGCTGAAATAGGAAGAATGAGCAAGGTAAGGAGTCGTAGCTGCTGAAATAGGAAGAATGAGCAAGGTAAGGAGTTGCAGCTGCACAGTAATGAAGTAACAGGAAAATTTTCATCTGAATGTTGAAAGATAACGAATCATCCATCTTCTTAAAATGAGCTTTATTAGATCAGGAGCAATGCTGTTCAGATATCCACATCATCAGTTTTTGGACCTTGCATGCAATTAGGGTTTGCATGCATTTTGCATGCATCCCAATCACCAGGTTGATGCCTCCAGCACCTTAGCCACCTTATTCTAGCACCCGAGAGCTTCTTACATCAATTCTTTATCCCTTCTAGTCATGAAGGCGCCCTCTTCTCACCTACTGCCAGAAAAGGGCGCACTTCTTCACCTACCACTTCAGTTACACTCAGTTAGCTCCGATTCTCCTTGACTTGAGGCTAGTTTCACTCTTGACTAACTGTTTCACTCTGATGGACCTCCAGATTGACTAGATGACTTTTTTTGACTTCGGTTAAGCCTCCCATGCACCCTCCACTAAGCCTCCTTCCCTATATCAGTGCTACACACTTTAGTTACACATGTTACACTCAGTTAGACTCAGATTGCACCTGGATGACTGGTTCTTGTGCATTGATGACCACCACTGATTGATGATGAGGACTCCTAGTTGGAGTCAAGCTACTCCATTCAGTGATTCGAATGGCCTACTTAGTCAATTTGAATTGCTCACTCACATTATCAGATTATTGTATTGTAATTATTCACCCTTATTGTGATATTGAGCACTGTGCATGTTTTACACAGTTTTACACCATATTTTCTATGTTCATATGTTGTGATTGATTTACTTGTTCATTAGATCTGCTGTGACTAATTTTACATGGTATTAGAGCCATAGCAGGGACAAGACTTCTTTTCTGCAGGTGTTCTACATGAAGATTGAGTGAATTGCTCACCAATATATTTCAGCAGCGGCATGCAAAATCTCATGTGCATTCGCTCATGTGCATGCAATGCTGAAAACATAGTGTTTGTTTGTGTGTGATTTGTAGGTTTCTTACTTCCTCCACGTGCATTCACTAATGCAAAGATGGAGACTTCTTCTTCATAAAATATTCTTACTCCATTCAACTATGATGAATGGAAACCAAAGATGATTGCATTCTTGAAGAGACAATGTCTTTTTGATATGTGCATTGGTAATACAAGAGATTTTGATTCCGATGAAGAGGAGAATGATTGGCTCAATGATTGTGACAAAGCTTTTGGAGCAATGTGTCTTGCTATGTCTCCTTGTATGCGATACCTCAGTAATACTGCTGAAAATCCAAGTGATCTATGGGTCCAACTTGATAGAGAATTTGGAAAGCAGGAAGAAGAGGATCATGCTAGCCTTTTGGAGAACAAGCCTAGTGAGATCTCCTTATGTGTTCTTTCCGATCATGTCTTGGCATCAACAATTGTTCAAGATGAAGAAGAAACTGTAGATTCAAAACTCACTCTCTCAATGTCTTCTATTTCAAATTCTGAGCAAGATAAACTAGCTCATACTCTAGATTCCGAAAAGGTTCTTGAATCCTCTCCTTCACATGAGTTTGCCGGCATGTAGAATAATGATCTACTTGAAGTTTTGGAGGTAAAATATGATTTTGGAGGTGAAGCATTCGCCCTCCTTGATTGCATGCCTCCTATAGACTTTTTTTCTATCATTTGCATAGTTTCTCAAAGTTTTACTGAAGATAAAAAGCACTACCATTCGCTTGAGTTCAATTCTCATGCAATTTTTGCTGATTTTGGTTTTGATCTCACCCTTGTTGGTTCAAAGGAGATCTCAAGAAACCATTCATCTATTTTTGGAGCTGATTTAACTTCTATTGATAAGAAGTTCAAGGTTCAAGATCTATTTTATCCGATTGGAGTTATTCCTACCTCACTTGGTTCGAATCACAGGTTCCAGGATCATCCTTATATTTTCAGATTTGTTCTCACCATTTTCGGTATGAAGAGCAAGTTCTTAAAGTATCCACATTCACTTGCATCCACTAATGGAGAATTCAAGCACATATTTTTGGAGCATGATCCATTTACTCCCAAGAGTAAGATACCTCCAGACATATCTACTTGATTTTTGGAGCAGTTAAATCTTTTGGTGTGCTACAGTCTATTTTGAGGGGGGGTATTTTTCCCATTTCCTCGGTTTATTGACTGTTATTAGTTTGGATTATTATTGTATTGGGTTGACCTTTGGTCTCAGTTACCAAGGCCCTATCATTTATTTTTTGCACATCATAGTCTAGCTTGAGGGGGGGTGTTCATATATCCACATCATCATTTTTTGGACCTTGCATGCAATTAGGGTTTGCATGCATTTTGCATGCATCCCAATCACCAGGTTGATGCCTCCAGCACCTTAGCCACCTTATTCTAGCACCCGAGAGCTTCTTACATCAGTTCTTTAGCCCTTCTAGTCATGAAGGCACCCTCTTCTCACCTACTGCTAGAGAAGGGCGCACTTCTTCACCTACCACTTCAGTTACACTCAGTTAGCTCCGATTCTCCTTAACTTGAGGCTAGTTTCACTCCTGACTGACTGTTTCACTCCGATGGACCTCCAGATTGACTAGATGACTTTTTCTGACTTCAGTTAAACCTCCCATGCACCCTCCACTGAGCCTCCTTCCCTATATCAGTGCTACAAACTTCAGTTACACATGTTACACTCAGTTAGACTCAGATTGCACCTGGACGACTGGTTCTTGTGCATTGATGACCACCACTGATTGATGATGAGGACTCCTAGTTGGATTCAAGCTACTCCATTCAGTGATTCGAATGGCCTACTTAGTCAATTCGAATTGCTCACTCACATTGTCAGATTATTGTATTGTAATTATTCACCCTTATTGGGATATTGAGCACTATGCATGTTTTACACAGTTTTACACCATATTTTCTATGTTCATCTGTTGTGATTGATTTACTTGTTCATTAGATATGCTATGACTAATTTTACAAATGAAAGGTGCCTACAATCGTCTGGCCCAGTCATGACCGATGTTCCTCCAATTAATTCCTGCACATGATTCTTCAAAACAACCCGATCAAATGCAAAATGCAAAATAGATTAAATACATAATGAAAAAGAAAATGAATTATTTATGTACAAATAATGTGGAGATTGCAGTTCTTAAAAATTGACATGGGTTGAGAAAAATCCATATCCCGGCGCTAACTGATAGTCTGGATCATCTGCAACATGCGAAACGAAAGCTTCCCTAGAGATCGGCTTTTGATACAGTCACACTTGATGACCATTTGCGAATAATGGTATTTTGTTTTCATCAATGGTGATCAACCGAACTGTTCCATTATCAAATACCCGATCTATCTGATAGGGGCCCAACCAACAGGTACGTAACTTGCCTTTAAAGTCCCTCTTAAATCGTGAATCATACAACACAGCCCAGTCTCCCTCTTGGAAGACTTTCTTCTTTATCAATTGATCATGCCACTTAGAGCACTGCAGTTGGAGTAAAGCTGTATGATGTACTGCAGTTGTGCACTTGTCATCCAACTCATTGATTTGATTCAGTCGGTCCCTCTGTTCCTCTGATAAATCCAGTTTTTATTCCATAGTTGTTTTCAAGGTCCTGATTTCAAATTCAATTGGAAAAACAACATTCTTACCATACACTAACTCATATGGGGAAAAAACAGTGGTTTTACGCCATGTAGTACGATAGGCCCATAGTGCCTCTGGAATCCTTTCAGCCCAATCTTTACGATGGTTCTTCACTGTTTTTGTCAGAATAGCCTCGATAACCTTGTTTGTACTCTCCACTTGGCCATTGGCCTGTGGATGATATGGCGAGGTTATTCTATGCTGAATATGAAATTTCTATAATAGCGCTTCCAGCTTGTGAGACACAAACTGTGGTCCACCATCTGTAATGATTTCCTTAGGTACTCTGAACCGAGTAAAAGTTTCTTTATATAGGAAATCAATCACAGCCTTATCATTGGCCTTCACCAAGGCTACGGCTTCTACCCATTTGGTCATGTAATATGTGCAAACCAAGATGTGAACTTTCTGTTTTGAGGGAGGGTTGATAGGCCCTACAAAATCTAGAGCCCACCTATCAAATGGTTCAGCCAAAAGCTATGGCTGCAAAGGAATTTCATCTAATCTGTTGGGTTGGTACATCCTTTGGTAGCTATCACATGCCTGAACATACTTCTTTGCATCCCTAAACAATGTGGGCCAGAAATAGCCCATTCTCAAAACTTTATGACCTGTCCTTTTGTCAGCAAAATGTCCCCCACAGGGTTCATCATGGAAAGCTTTAAGAATGCTAAAGATCTCATCTTCTCTAACACATCTTCTGATCTCTAAATCAAGCCCTGTGTAGGAAAGATGGCCATCAATCTAGCAGTACCTAGCACTCTGTTGTATGATCTTCTTTTTATCTCTCTTCGACATATGTGCTGGGAGCTTACCTGCAGCCAAAAAGTTAGCAATATCTGCATATCATGGGGAATGAGATGATACTGCAAACAAATGTTCGTCAGGGAAGGAATCTTCGACTGGTAAATTGTCATCACTATTAGTAAGTCGGGATAAAAAAATCTAGAACAACATTTTCCTTCCGTGGTCTATCAATAATTGTGATATCAAATTCCTGTAACAGTAACAACCATCTAGTAACTCTAGCATTCGTGATTGGTTTATTCATTAAATACTTGATAACAGAATGATCAGTGTGCACAAAAGTAGAATATCCAGTAATATAATGTCTAAATTTGTTGATGGCATAAACAATGGCAAGAAATTCCTTTTATGTGACAGTATAGTTTAGTTCAGCAGGAGATAGTTCTTACTAATGTAATAAATTGCATAAGGAGCATTGCCTTCCTGCTGTCCCAAAACTGCTCCAATGGCAGTGTCTGAAGCATCTGAAGAAATATGAAAAGGAAGAGTCCAGTTGGGCCCTCATAAGATGGGTGTTGTAGATATCATTTTCTTTAGCTCAGTAAACGTTGTTTGGCATGCATCATTCCAAACAAACTGTGCATCATTCATCAACAGAGTGAACAAAGGAGAAGCTAGTTTGGAAAAAATTTCTATGAACCTTTTGTAATAGCCAACATGCCCCAAGAAGTTGCATACTTCCTTCTATGTTCCAGGAGTTGGTATATTTTCAATTACCTTGATTTTGGATGGATCTACCTGGTTAACCTCAGAAGAGATGAAGTGCCCCAACACTATGCCCTCACTCATCATCATATGGCACTTTTTAGTGCTTAAAGAGAGTTGGCTTTGTTCACAGTGTTTCAAGACCTTTTCTAAGTTTTTCAGTGCTTCTTCATAACGATCACCATATGGAGTAAAGTCATCCATAGAAATCTCCATGCAATCATTTACCATTTATGAAAAGATTCCAATCACTGTTCTCTGAAATGTGGCTAGTGCGTTGCACAACCCAAAAGGAAGTACTCGGTATGCAAACGTTTCCTAGGGACAGGTGAAAGTGGTTTTGTCCTGATCTTCTGGAGCAATCTAGATTTGGTTGTAGCCACTAAAGCCATCCAGAAAGGAAAAATACATTTTCCCAGACAAGGCATCAAGGACCTAATTGATGAAAGGTAAGGGGAAATGGTCTTTCTGCATTGCTTTGTTAAATTCTCTGTAATCCACACAGACCCTCCATTTCCCATTCTTCTTTGGCACAATCACAAGTGGAGAAACCCACTCACTATCTAAAATCGGGTATATAAATCCTTCTTCCAAAAGTTTTTGGATCTCCTCTTTCACTATGTCTCTTAGGTTCGGGTTCATCCTTTGTTATGGTTGACACATAGGCCTGGAGTCACTCTTAATATAAATGTGATGGGTGCACAGATTGGAAGGAATCCCTTTCATGTCTGTGTACTCCCAAGCGAAAGCTCCCCTTCGTTGTTTTAGTAGAGTGACTAGCTGTTCCATCTCGCTATGCGCAAGATTTGGATTGATATTCAATGTTTTCCCTGGCCCGATTTCTATTGGAACACTCTTTGAATTCTTGAGTACTGGAATTATACTGGCATCACTGACTAGAGTTTCTTCTGTAGTATTTTCTTGTTCTGTTGCAGCTAGAGTACTATCCAAGATCTGATAGACATTTTTATTTACTGATGTGGGCTCACTGATGAAACTATTAATGGAATCATCCTCTATTTCATCTTTAAACGTTAAGGCTCTCCCTATTGTTAATAACGGCTGTGCACCTTCTTCCTCCTCAAAATATGCCCACAATGGAGTTTCAGCTTTTGTGCTTAGTCGAGCTGGAGGGTACGGGGTTAGGCTCTTGATCTTAGTTTCGTCTGAAATGGTCATAGATCCTGACCGACAACTGATACAGGCATCTGCTGTGGCCAACCATGGTATTCCCAGGATCAGTGGGTGTCCCCCCAACTGATATTTTGGTTGTAACACCAAGAAATCCGCAGGGTATTCCCACGATTCAACTGAGATCACAAGGTCATCTAAGATCCCCTCAAGCTTGATCATTGTCTGTCAGCAAGTTCCAAAACAATAGGGGTCGGCCGAAGATTAGTGAGTCCTAATTTCTTCATAGTCTCTATGGTCATAACATTAATGGTTGCGCCTAAATCTACCAAGACATTGGGGATTTGTGTGTTCCCTATGTGAATTGTAACAGTCGGATTTCCAGGGTCATTGTATCTTTCCACAAGGGCCTTCCCCATTATTAATTCAGAAAGTTTTCCCAGTACGTGGATAGTGGGGGGGTCCCTGGGTCTTCTTCCTGGTTTCTTGACACATAAATATTTAACAGTCTTGGCATAAATGGGCACATCATGGAAGGCCTGTAACAGTGGAATTTTAACATACAAATTTTTCAATTCTCCCAAGAGGTCGAATCGAGGCTGTTCCATTGTTTTCTGCAGGGCCAATCGTTTAGGGTATGGCGGTTCTCTCATCAACTGTGTAGGTTGTGATACATCGTGTGTTATTCTCTGAGTTTTAGCTATTGTTTCAGTAGGAGTATCAACATCCTCAATGATGGGGCTTGCTGAATTAACCATATTCTCATAGTGTTGATTCACTCCAGTTTCAATCACTGGGGATGAAACATCCTCAGTGATAATAGGTTCCACCACCCTTCCTGATCGTAATTGTATATCATTATAGGGAATTTGGTTGATGGAATATGCAGTCATGTTGGTAGTCTCTAATTGATGGACTGGTTTATTGTTTGGGTTTGGGTTAGGTTGTGCAGGTAGCTGTGGTCGAAGTGGTGCATTCATAGGTGCGACATTGTTTTGGAATGGGAGTTGTGGTTGCTGATAATGTTGGTGCTAATACTGTTGAGGAGGATATTGTTGATACTGAGTCTGGTGATGGGGAAATTTATTTCCTTGGTAAGAATTTCTGCAGTTGGAATTCCAAGGAGCTTGATTGTTTGACTGCTGTGACCATGGTGTCCATGGGTTAGGATTATGCATTGGGTTCTGAGATGGATGCCACTGATTGTTAGAATAATGTGAAGGGAATTGTGTATTCATATTATGCATATTGTTCATTCATTTCATATTATTCAGAAAAAATGATGGGTCTGGATTCTTACCTTGATTGCGAGGCTACCATGGTTTCTTCTGTGCAATGAAGTAAGTTGGCTCCACATCCGGAATGGATTCCTGCAGGACTGCTTTGACCTTAGGTAGTGAAGGACATTCCTTGTTATCATGCTCCAGTTCATATATCCTACATATCTCTGCTTTGTCTAGCGGGCATTCTTTCAGTGGATGCTTTTTCCTACATTTAGGACAGAATACCCCAAGCGTAAGGTCTTCCACTACTTGCCTCTGCTTTGCTCTCATGACATCTAAATCGAAGGAAATGGAGCTAATCATGTCTGTTTTAAAATTCTCCAATAGGTTTCCTATTTCTGCTTGAGTGGCCCCTCCACTAGCTGACTTCTGAGTCATAGTGAAGACATCCTGATCTCGATCTTTGTCTCGTTTGTTGGTTCTAGAGGATCCCCTTGAGTACCTTCGGCATAATACAACAATCTTCTCAAAAGGTTCCTTCGAGATGTCTCCTTTTCCCAGCAAATTCAACATCTTAAGGCAGTCTTCTCTAATTCCTCGTAGTAAAATGATCTTGAGCACATCCTTTCCAATCTCAGCATGACCAAATCTTTGTAAATTGTATAGCAATCTTTCCACAAAGTCTTCCAAGCTTTCTTCATCCTTCTAAACCATTTTAAACAACTCCTCCTTTCTATCCCTAGTTCTACAATATTCCTGGTACTTGGAAAGGAAGGTGTTTTTCATTTGGTCCCAAGTAGTAATGGTCTCATGACCCAGACTCATGAACCAACGCAAAGCATTTCCTTTCAAGGTGGCTAGGAATAACTTCAACTTCTGAGCACTAGAGGTGTAATCATAGCTACGACAGAGGATATCAAACTCAAAAAGAAACTCATCAGGATCCTCAGAGGACTTACCATAAAAATTCGGGAGAACTGATGGTGAGATATTTTTCATGGGAGTTGCTCCAGGTGTCTGGAGGATAGGAAATTCTAATGTAGCCACAGTATTACCAGGATGATTATTTTCTCCTTCTTCTCCCCGGTTCTCCCCATGTTCATTCTCCTCTTCCTATTCTCTACCAGCCATGGTTCTAGTCCAAAATTCAACAGCTTCCTTTATGCGTTCTTCCTCTGCTTTGGCTTCTTCTTCTCTTCTCCTCTCTTCTTCTCACCTTCTCTCTTCCTCTGCTACTCGGCGAGTCTCCAACCACACTTCTTTAGTAACTCTGGTTCCGTTGATATGATAGATCTCCTCTATATCTGGTGCACCCACGGCACTTCCCTTATCTTCAGGAGGTTTATTTTATGCAACAGGAGTTGAAGGTCCCGTTGTATTCTCCACTGTTGATCCTGAATTCTCAAGGTTGGGAGGAACATAATTTCCCCTGCCTGTAGATTTCCGTGGCGGTCTAGTGGAAGAATCCGCTCTAGCAATTATTTCGTCAATGTATGTATGTCTTCCCCGACCTGCGTTACGACCTCGACCTCTTCCACCTGCAATGTTATTATTCAAAGGGGGTTACTGATTTGTTTTTCTTGTATTCATGCATGCTGTAAATAATTAAACCAAAATAAAATCGAATGAAACCAACTACTAACTCTGTCTATATGTTACCATCCCTGGCAACGGCGCCAAAATGTTGGCCACCCTATATGTCAATTAATTAAAGCTAACACACAGGATGGTCAATATAAACTGTCAAACCTAGGGAGGTCTTTTGTTTCAATGGCAATAAGCATAATCTGTGCATAAACATGTCAAGCAGTTGATTAACTAAATGGAGATAATGATCCTACCAGTCTATCCAGCCAAACTCATTCCAGAAAGAAAACTAATCTAACTCATACATCTAGGAATTCAATTGCAGCTACCTTCCTACAGGAATCAACCTAGCAGTTATAAAATTAAGAATATAAATCAATTAGATTACTTTTGCAAGAAGTTAAATCCTATAATTATCAAACTACAATATTCAATCTTTACCAAAATGATCCATCCAGTAGCTATTGTTACTCAATCACAATTTTCCTACCTTAATAAACCAATTGAATATACAACAGCAACCAGAATCTAAATATAAGCTTGAACTCTAACTAATAATTACTGGAAATCCTAGAAAGTATAAACAACTGAAGGATATTGAAATTGAGCTTGGCTGTTACAGCTGATTCAAACACACATGCATTAAATGGAATTATCCTACACAGTCAACTGTCACACCACTCTGCTATAGCTAATCAAGATGCAATCATGAACGACCAAGAGGAAAGCTAACCTCTATTGCAACTAACAGTAACATCTACAATGATTCCACACCACAGAATAGAAAGGAAACTAAATTACCCTACCTACTTAAGTCGGCTATCTCTGTGAGAAGGTGGGCCCTAGCCTTTTAACAGAGACGCCGAGAATCACAAAAAATTAAGACACAAAAATGAATAACTCTGCTCTCATATTAATGATGGAAATTGACAGTATCAGTGCTCTGTTATAGCTTATGCAAAATGGTAATTGTCCAACCCCAGGCTATAGGAGCCTCCTCATATTTATACATTGAAAGTACAGATCATGATCGACTAAAATCATGCAACAATGAAGATTTATGATATTCATGCTGCAGAGTTACAGCTAACTATTACAATCGTATTGAACAAGGTTGTTATTTATGAAGGAGCTGTTACTCTAGTAATCAATGGATCAACGGATTTAGCAAGCTGGACTGTGATCTGGCTGTTGCAACTGGTTTTTGTTTCAGTGGAGGCCTGTTACAGATTCTGCACTGTCCCTTGGAGTTATGAGGAATCGAGATTTGAAGAGTAACAACTGGCGCCATTCGGTTGATACACCTACTCTTTAGAGCTTGACTAAATGAACTCACATAGATTAGCATAAACCAAGGACTAGGATCTAGAACCTTAACAATCTTATGCATAAAATAAATAAAGCAATAACGAATTATACCTGTCAATATCATTGGTTGATCTGGAGAAAAGGAATAGGTATAGCTTATGAAAATAGGATGTAATCAAGGCAAAATGATGTAATAAGGATGGCCAAAAAGGAGCATTTCCTGGACCCAACAGTTTAGTTTATGAGAAAACGAGGACGAATTCAAAGATTCTGTGATCTGGGTTTTGTGCAAAATGAGGTCCTCTATGTGAGATGCCAACGATTTGCTGAGAAAATACTTGGTTGATGATATTCATGGGGTTCTTTAAACTTTGTTTTATAGAAGTGCATAACCAATTCCACTCTCAGAAATTCAGAGAACGGAGCATTTTGAAAGGAGCACTATTGATTTTTATTGCACATACTTAAGTTTTGAGAATGCTCTATAAAGTACAGTAAATCATATATTTTTAGTTGAAAATATTGATTGTATCCTCAGTGATTTGGTTGACTGTTATAATAATTCTTGAATGAGATTTAAGGCACATTTAAGGACAGTGTTGTCGTTGTTTTCTCAAGAAGTAATTTGTACTCTATTTCAAAACCCACATGTATATTTCACCATAGTCATGTTCTAGTTGTCAAAAGATGCAAAGTTATACACAGATCCTCCTTGAAATCTCTTCTAATTCAGCTATTTCGGACTTACAAAATTCCCACAATTCACATATGTGCTACAGGAATCCAATAATGTTGTAGGAATACTTTCTGCATGCACACATACCTTACCCTGAATTGAAGGATCATAACGATCCTCACAATAGACCTGCTCTAATCTTATATAAATCCCTTTCACTTCCAAACAATAAACAACTCTACAAGTATTCAAATAGCATACTCTTCCTCTTCTAATAATTTTGTATGCCTACCACTATACTTTTGCTACGAACACACTCCCTTGGGCACTCCACATTAAGATACTATGTCCACTAATAGATCTATGTGGTTCCTCATCAAAAGAATTCATACAAAGGCATGTGGTTTCAATTCATCTACAAAGAAATTGGAATCTACCAGAACTCTATCCAGTGGCTTTGCACACTTCAAGTCCTTCAAGCAATCCGTTGAAACACTTATCCTATGATCAATGCCTTCCAATGATAAATGCATGCTCAACAATCAACAATGTTACACAAGTAATGCAAGTGTAAAATCAGGCCAATACTCCATTATGTGGTTAAAATAGTGAACACCATTCACATTCGACTCCACATTACAATATTTTTCACTAGTCAAATCGATCTTGCATGAACTAGTGAAACAAAACACACTTACCTTTTCCACTGAAGCGATTTCCTTCCCCTCAAATGAGTTCGTATGACATAAAGATATACAACTCAATGCTTTTTCACAATACTCACAACTATTTCCTATACCACGGGTTCACCAAAGAGCGATATCTCATTCACCATAAGCTAAGACAAAAGGATGCAACTTCTACTCATCAATCTCTGCTGCAATAGTGCAGTACAAAGGATTTACTCTGGCACTGATATTCTCAATGAATGTTGCTTCACGCACTTCTATAAACCCATCTTAGAAAACCCCACGAATCTCTTCAACTGTGTATTTTATCGGAAAACCACTCAAAATCCTGTAATAGACCCCATCCTCCACAAAACCCAGATCGCGGAATTGTTAGATTCATCTTCGTTTGTACAGAAACTGAGTCACAATTTCAATGATGGTTTTCCTCCACACATTCTTTTCACATCTTAAATCGGTTTCAAGATTGATCTTCCTCAAGGGTTCTTGTTCCATTTATTCAAAAATGGAATCTCATGCACATAGATTCTACCCAACCCTCTTCTTCTAAAAAAAATCAACTATTTCGTCTTCTTCTTCCTTCAACAATCCATCAAATGTAGATTGCTCTGCAACTATGGTCCTACAGCTCTACGACAATATATCAAATTGGACATTCATCAACATTCAACATGTACAAAGATGTAAGACACAACACATAAAATTTCTATGTCTTCTCATTACTAGAATGCGTATGTACATACTCAAATAACTCTATTTTATCTTCTATGGCCTAATTCAACCCCTTAGCTCACTGCAACTAACTCCTATAAATTTTGAACTAATTCTAATAATAGAAAATTTCCTATCCTTCAAGCCATGCTTCATAACTAAAATCTTCTAGACCTCTCGAATCATTCCAAAATTCAAGGATTTGGTTACCATGGGTATTCAATTAATATTTACTCTAACTCGATGACTCATAGCTTTAATTGACACCTCATTATTTTCAGAACTTTTTAATCCTATGCTTGGAAACTATGGATATTTACATAGTTTTTACAATGATTTTACAATCCAACCCCTCATTGGGAAAACATCAAAACCTCATGGTTTTGTCTAACTCTACAACTTTGAACAAGAGCAGGATGCTCCTGCATTAGACTCCCAAGGTAGAAGAAAATATGACCTCCTAGTCATTAGCACTTGATGACTTAGAACCTCTAGGATCCCAAACATTATTCTGCAACTGTCCATAAGCTTTGTTGGAATCACATTTCACTGTTGTCTTTAACCTTCCAGGATTCCAAATCTTATGATGCAATGCTCCACTTACCTTACCTTCATAATTCTTCACAATCAAACCAATTGCACAATTGAATGTATGCTTCATTATGCCACAGCTTCTTCTATAAACATGCACGAGGTTCCACAACTCTCCTATCTTTTTTTGCAGTGATGTTTGCTCTAAAACCAACTATTATCAATGTCCCTTTGTAACTGCACTTTTTCATACATAAGAACATAGGCATTTTCCCTCCACTCTGCACTATTGTACATGTCCAAAAAGATGTCTAAGACATTGAAATGTCTTTCCCATTCCTCTACAAACAAATTATTGTTGTCATCTTCATAATTTTCAGATCTAATTTCATTTATCTTAGCATTATCCAGTTGCATGAGATCCTCTCTCTGCTCCAAATCTGCACATTCACAAAGTTTAAGCTATTGTTCACTTTCTTCTTCCACCCCTACATCCTTAATGTCTTTAAAGACATCTCCCTCTTCGATATTTACTTGCTTCTTCAGAACTTCCACTTTACCTCGAAGAAGTAATTTGTACTCTAATTCCTTTATTGTAGTATCATATTCATCATCCTCCCTATCCTATGAACCAACAAACACACTATTAGTCCGAAAACTAAAATCTTCCTCTATCTCCACAAACATTTGAGACATTCCTTCACTGCCAGGTACTGATGAACATCTTCCATCACTGGCTGCAATTTAACTTTCATATTCAGGATCCTCTAACAAACATTCCAGCATCTCGATTTCCCTTTGACACTTCTCAAGCACTTCATCACAATGATGGTCACTGCCTCTTTCATCTCTTTCTTCTTTTATAACAACTTTCAATAGTTGTCCTCCATCCTCTCTTTGACCAACTCTAGTAGTCAAATCTGCTTTATTCATTTCTATGATAGGATTATCTTTAATGTGAGACAAATCTGTCCCATCTCCATCTTTAACATAATTTCCATACTCACTGCATTCCTCTCTAACAATCCTTAATGGTTGTCTAGTATCTTCCTTTTGGCCACTTATGGAAGCCAAATCTTCCTTGTTCTAACCAATAACACGTTCTCTAACATGAGACCCAACTGTCCCATTTATTCAAACAAGGTACTAATCTTGTTCTGCTCCCATATTTATAAAAAGCATATCCTCTTTACCTTTCACTACAGAGACCAGCGACTACATTTCTTCCTGTATCACAAGTTTTTGAGGGTGTCTTTTTCCAATATCTTGAAGATAAATTTCTTTACTTTCCTTCATCTTTATGACAACATTGAATGGTTGTCCATCTTCATCAAAGCCTGCAAAATCACACATTTTGTTAGTTTTAAACCAATAAGGCACTATGGCCTCATTTGATGATTCAATCACCAACTCTTCTTTAATCACCACTTCTTATTGTTGATATTCGGTTTCTATATACTCGATGAGAGTCTTAATTAGTCTTCTATGAGCATCATTTTAACTTTCCTCTTCATACTGACATGAATTCTCTGCACAATCCATGGGTTTCTAAACAAACCCCTTATCAATATTTTATTCTCCAAGGATTACACCTTGCTTAGGGTCATAGATGTGAACTTCATTTCTTGTCATTAACATTCTCTCACACTCAATTTCTTTGAGCTCCTCCTTCTTCACTTGGATAGACAATCTATGTTTTTGCTTTAGCTAGGCCATTTAACTTTCTTCCTCCGCAATGCCCATCCAAAACATTGCTCTTCATTACTTCCTTGAAACAGCTTCATTATCTCATTGAGTCTCTCCTTGATCTCAACAACCTCTTTATCAAACTTATTTTGACATGCTCCTTTTATGCCATTTTCTATGACATCTTCTTTCCCTTCACCGTGACTTCTCCTTGAACCCCTTACATGACTATCAACATTCATCTTCTCTTCTCTGAGTTCCCTCAAACTCATTTTAAGCTGCACTCTTAGCCTCTGTAGCAACAAGTATCCTCCACCTTTCCACAAAAACCTCACCAAACTTTTTCTCTAAGTTTGGCCTTTTGGCATTCCACCGATCCTCCTTCTTAGGACCTCCTAAGCTTTATAGATCTTCTTAGGCTTCCACTTGCAGTCTCATATTTCTTGAGAACCTTATTGTTCCCACTTCTTTTCCAACCTTCAATTGGAAACAACTACAACACTCAACTTGCTATGGGTTCCTTTATCACAACTCTTCAAGAGAGGTTTCCTCTTCTCCGTTCATGGTAGTCTGTAGCAATGGAAATTCTTAAAAGGCAGGTTACATGTTTCTCTTGGCTTCAATGAATGACATTTTTCATAAATTCAACTTTAACTTTAAATTTAAATGACCCATTTTTCCATTTAACTTTAATTTAAAAATAGGCCATTTAACTTTCTTCCTCCGTTATACCCATCCAAAACATTGGTCTTCATTACTTCCTTGTAACAGCTTCATTATCTCATTGAGTCTCTCCTTGATCAAAAGCCACATGTATATTTCACCATAGTCATGTTCTAGTTCTCAATAGATGCAAAGTTATACACAGGTCCTACTTGAACTCTCTTCTAATTTATTTCTTTCCGACTTACAAACTTCCCACAATTTATATATGTGCTACAAGAATCCAATAATGCTACATGAATACTTTCTACATGCACACATACCTTACCATGAATTGAAGGACCATAACCAACCTCACAATAGACCTGCTCTAATTTTCTATAAATCCATTTCACTTCCAAACAATAAACAAATATGCAAGTCTTGAAATAGCATACTCTTCCTTTTCTAATAATTTTTTTATGCCTACCACTATGCTTTTGCTGCGAACACACTCAGCTGGGAACTCCACATTAAGATACTAAGTACACTAATAGATCTCTACGTGTCCTCATCAAAACCATTCATACATAGGAATGTGGTTTTCAATTCATCTACAAAGAAACTGGAATCTACCAGAACTCTATCCAGTGGTTGGGCGCACTTCAAATTCTTCAATTAATCCGTTGAAACAATTCTCCTATGATCAACACCTTCCAATGCATTGTGATCAACAATGTTACACAGGTGTAAAATCGGGCCAACACTCAATTATGTGGCTAAAATTGTGAACATCATTCACATTCGACTCCTTATTACAATATTTTTCACAAGTCAAATCGATCCTGCATGAACTAGTGAACAAAACCCACTAACCTTTTCCACTGAAGCGATTTCCTTCTCTTCAAGTGAGTTCATATGACATAGAGATATATATCTCAATGATTTTTCACAAAACTCGCAACTATTTCTTGTACAACAGGTTCATCAAAGAGCGATATCTCATTCACCGCAAGCTAAGAAAAAAGATTAAAGACTTCTAGTTACCCAGAGGCAACTTCTACTCATCAATCTCTGCTGCAATAATGCAATACAAAGGATTTAATCTAGCACTGATATCCTCAACGAATGCTACTTCACACACTTCTATAAAACCCATCTTAGAAAACCCCACGAATCTCTTCAATTGTGTCTTTTCGCGGAAAACCGCTTCCAATTCATACAACAGACCCCATCTTGAACAAAACCCAGATCGCAGAATCTTTAGATTCGTCTTCGTTTGTCTAGAAATTGAGTTGCACCTTCAGTGATGGTTTTCCTCCATGCATTCTTTTCACGGCTTCTTAAATCAGTTTCAAGATTGATCTTGTTCAATAGTTCCTGTTCTATTTCAAATTTAAATTTAAACTCAAGAAATTTGATCTCTCTTGATTGATATCTCTTGATTGATAGATCCAGGTTTAAGTTTTAAGTTTTTATTTTATTAACGAACATCGATTTTTTAATTACTTTTCATAATATTTTATTTTATGAGCCAACATGGATTTTTTTTAAATACTTTCCATAATTTTTTCTTTTATGAGCTGACATGAATTTTTTTAATTATTTTTTAATGAACGTTACAACATCTCCCCCGTACTGAGATATAGAGCACCTCGGAAAAAAATTACTGATGTACGATGGATTTTATAAAGATTTTTTTATAAATAATAATTAAAGAATATGAGATTTTCTAAAGTGTATGATGTATGGAGTATTAAGGAGTATTCGATGTGGGCATTGTTGTGGAAAATCAATGTCATTGGTGCTTCAACTCATGCCTGTTTGCAGCCACACATCAATTTGAAAAGGAATTATTGTACACGAAAAATCTTATAGTATGAGCAAGTATTATTGGTCGTGCTATGTTTTTGGCAGTTTTATGTGCCCATAGTGGAAGCATTGGTGTATTGGAAATGAGTCTCTCTGGTCCTATGCGCTAATGGTAATCCACAGTTAGACATTTTATGCATAAAAATGGCACCCAACATATATTATACTAAGGTTTTCTATACAGAAGCAAAATACAAAACTGTAATGCAGTATAGTGTCACTGTCATATTTCTTTTACCCTTTCTGTTCTAACATTCTTATAATGTTTTCATGTCATCTAATGTAGTAGATCTTATATTTGTTCTATGCACATGTTTAGGCCTTCAAAACAGTTCTATTCCTGTGCCTCGATCCATCTATTTTACAGGATCAATAGTTTCCTCATTGCCTAACAATATGTATGATTTTTGAAGATAATATTCAACCTGTCAGGCTTATTTTTTACTTCTGGGATAGCTCCATGTTTTTATTCCAGAGATAATATTCCTTTATGTTTTGAGCCATGTTTTTATTCCAGAGATAATATGCCTTACTTTTTTAAGCTGTGTGGTATTGTGGCCAATCCCATGATTTTTTTAGGAAAACGTTAAGCACCATAAATGAATACATTAATTACTTATAGTTTAGCCTCTCACATTGTGGTTTAACCAATTCCAAGAGGAGCTTGTATGGTGAATAATGCTTTCTTTTATTAAACAATCACCAACTTTAAGAAGTCGGGAAGATTGTATCACGGTAGGATCTATTACAATGTTTAACAACGATATTAAAACAAAGAGTACATGTTCCAAGAATGGCTAAATGCTAAAGAAAGATAAATTCCAAATAAAGTACTATTTTTTAAGGGTAGACTGTATTGGGTTATTTATCTTACGAAATGGATAAATTCCACATAAATTATTATTTTTTAAGGGTGGATTGTATTGGGTTATTTATCTTACAAATGGGAGAAATAAAAAGAAGAGTAGAGAAAATTTAGATAAATAAAAATAATATATATATATATATATATATATATATATAATTTAAATAGAAATCATTATTTATATTTTTAAAAATAATCTAGATTTAATAATTATCTTTTTGATTGTTTATATAGGTTGTTTATTTTAAAGAAAATGGAAGAATGAAGAATATAAAAGATTCATAGAGAGGAGCATAATAACAAAATATACACAAATTTAACATTATAGTGTTCCCTTCTTATCATTATAAATCTCATACTCGATATTATATAGCTACACATGTCAAAGAAGGACCCTCATCTACAAGCATTTCTAAGGTCATGTTCTAAGCTAGGATATCTTATCTCTAAGCTTTTTTAACACATAGAAACATAACCCATGTCTTCTCTCAAGACAATTGTTAAGCACATCTCGGAAGTTCCCATATTTTGGACAAGTGTATCGATCTTAACACTACATGCTCGAGGATAAGTATGAATGACACCTCAATATACATTGAACTCATTGTAACTTGTACTAATTCATCAAACTCACACAATAGCCTTCTCTTAGAGGTCATTGGTAAATCTTTAAATTACCATGGAACAATAGACATGTAAAGTCACTCTTTGTCAAGCTCATTACATGTGACAATATTTCTAATAAGCACAGAAACAAGTATAGTTTGTGAATCCAGAAGTAGGAGATATTTCCAACACTAGAGTGTGTAAACATTGTTGTAAATATAATTATCAATGTGACAATATACACATAGAGTCACTTTTTTCTAGGCTCGTTACATATGGAAATATTTCTAGGAAGCACACAAGCAAGTATAGTTTGTGAATCAAATAGGAGCTATTTCCAACACTAGAGTGCAAATATTGTTATAAATATATCACCTCTCCTTAGCACAGCCTTCACATGGTTTAATCTAAGTTTTTCTTCATACTAAATACTTGCTCCCTTAGACGATGAAAATATATCATTGTGTTTTCCTTGATCTTCACTACAACAACAATTCATATACATGTTTCCAAATCTAACACATCATCGATATTCCACAATGAATAGAGGGTACACTTATAGATTCTTCAAAAAAATATGGTCTGCTCTGTCAAGTGTTGAGAACTCCAAAACAAATGCACAACCTGCCCCAACAATTCTACAGTATAAGGTACATTGCCAAAATTTGGCACTATTACCTCAAGTCCCTTAGGTCCACTTCCAATCTAAAAGTCCTTATTTCGAGCACATTAGTAATCCAACCCAAAATACTAGTGAACTCAACTAATTAGTCCACCTCAACCTTATATGCACATATTGTTGAACTCCAGAGCACAACAATAAGACCAAACAAGCAAATAAGGAGTATGCATGCCTTGCTAAGGCTTATAAAGACATCCTTTTAATTCATGAATATATCTCCACACACGTGTGTTATAGGTGCATAACAAGCATTGAATATGCCCCAACAAATGCATTAACCCTAGGCTTTCACTTTCCCTTTTGAACTTATTCCAATATGGGTCTTTCAACATATTAGCTCCATGTAGGCATTATCTGTAATGCATATCACCCAATCGCAGTCATTGCACATCTTTACCTATATGCAAGGAAATGAGTAGGAGTAAATACTCAAGGAAATAAATAGGAATAATTAAATAATGATGTAGGGAGGATGGCCAAATTGTGTGAAACCAAGTAAATGATTCTTATTCTTGAGTTGGAGGAACTTAATCTTGATCAGGAGAAGAACAATATCATTAAGTGGTAAAAAATTTATCAAGATAAATAAGAAAACTCAAACTTCTTCTAGATGGATGTTTAGTCCAAAATGAATCAAAGTTTCATTTCAACTATGAAAACTAGACATGAGATATAAGATAGATCAATGGTTAGTCAAGGAAAAAATCACATGATATTATGAGGAATTCTTTACGGATCAACCCCACATTTAGAAGCATGAATCAACCTATGGATATCATCCTAAGGCATACACCTACATCAAATACTTATGATAATAAAACCAAAATTGTATTTTAGACAAGGCTCCTACGATTGAAGAGATGGAGGGATTACTACAAATATGGTTGTAATAAAGCACTTAGTGTGAGTGGCCTAACAATTGAATTCTTCAATCTACCAATTGATGAACTTGCTCACCTATTTCATGAGATAATTAAATAAGTGCAAAAAATAGGGTGTATCTCCGACTATAATGCCATCTTTGTGTCCCTTTCACTTGAAAATAGATCCACTTATGAGATTAGTAATCAAAGGACACAATAGTTCCCTCCACTCCATCCAATTAACACTTATCCTTTCGAGTGGGCCTTATTTAGGCCAATTACTCTATCCCTACTACATGATATAGGGGGTTGATATCCTTCTTGGAGAGGTTTAGACAATCGATAGCCAGGGATGAGCGAGCTAGTACATGCCAAGTTGAATCCAAGTTCTCATTCCTTTTATCCACTCCCTCATTTAATCGCTCTGCAACTTTATTGGTTGAATGTTTGATATAAGAGGGATGTTGACACTAATCTAACTGATTAAATTCATTCACCCTTCTTGTTTGACTTCAAGCCTCTTATTGTGAATTTTTTTGTTGATGGGGGTTCCATTCTAAAGATGCTTGAGCATTCAATCACTAATTTCATTATGTTTCCTTGAGTTGCTACCTACAACCCATAGGAAAGAGGATGCAATTCTATGACATTATTGCTTTCCTTCCCTAGGAAGCCAAAATAAGCTTTGACCATTATCATCTCGTAAGATGCTGCCAAAGCTAGTTGGGACTCAATTTCCCTTCGAGGCTCCTTCAAAATTCAGTTTAATGAATCCTACTAGAGAGGGTGACCATATGTTCGAGATTGAGATTCTTGGAGCCTGTTTGAATGGTTGTGAGGTCTTTCCTTTGGATTTCAAGCCCCAAACTTGCATGATAGGTTTCTCTATTCATGATCCCTACAAATCCTTCTCTCCAAAATGAGAATATTCAATTGTTTCTCTTAATTCCAATTGAATTCAACACCAAACTTGGTCCTGACTCCATGATACATCTTTAAAAACTCTATGTTTCCTCTCTTTCTAGGTTTCCCAGAGCAGAAAGCTTGGGAACAACTTCCATGTTTTGTTAAGAATGGGGTTTTCATATGCAGTTTTTGAATAGTAAGCTATGGTACCCTTAATGCATTTTTTTGTAGGATTGAAATCTTGGTTCCATGACCTCATAGGTCCTCTCTCCTTCACTATTGATCACAATCGTCTAGGTTAAAAGAAATACTCATAAGTCAAAGCCAAGGAGGTCCCAACTAGAATGCAAAATAAATGCCTCATGCTCTTCATCTCCAACTCGAAGTCCTTAGATTCATCCACTAGCGACATGATCTTTCACGCTGCAAATTCAAGCAAATGCAGCTTTAGGTTATTTTGGGACTATTTCTATGTATCCACACAACATGTGCTACATTTTATGGTAACCAAATAGATAGGAAACCCTATCCCTACACTCACTCAGGCATGCAGAACACCTTCATAATCATAGAGCCAAGTAGAATTTTGTTGCTCGTGTTCACTTTTTTTTCCTACAACAATAATGGCTCCTTTTCATTCACTGAGATCCTCCTTTTTCCATGATTGATGGCTCCTTATTCGGGGGTTTATCTACTCCCCTTTATTCCCTCCTTCTCTAGTGTTTTCCCATCAGAGAATGAATTAATTTCATTATGCAACCATCTCTCTAGTCCATAGATTCTCACAAGATAGCAGCAACAACTCCAATCTTGGCAAGCGCTGTTAAATATTTTAGCCTTTTTCTCATGTTTACAAAGCTCTCACAGCCATATCCTCCTTGTGATCCAACACTAGTGCTGGTTGATCTAGAGGAGGTTTAGGAGAATCCCTTCAAGGTCACCTTCCCAGAACATAAATCTTGGGAACAACTTACATGTCTTGTTAAGAAACAACTCCAATCCTAGCAAGCACCGTTAAAGATTTTAGCTTTTTTCTCGTTTGAAACTGTAGTCCCAATGATCTATTTCTCTTGGCAATAGTATATCATTTCTTACCGGTTTACATTAAATAAATCTCATCCTAAATGCATACATATTTGACAAATAGGTTTCCCACCAGTTCAGTTGTGTTATGATCATGGAAAAGATGGTTCCGGTTATCTCTAGGGTTGTTTCCTAGATTATTTTCATTTTTACCTAGTCAACATTCCTATCCCATCCTAGTTTTCTCTTTTCATTTTTATCCATTCTTCATTTTCCTTATCCTAGATCTTACCCTAAATGATTTTTATTAGATTTCTCAATATTAAAATAAAAGCAAGGCTGATGTTTCATAGTGATTTTCAAAAAAGGGTTTTTATTTCTTATCTAGATGCCATTCCAAATGATATTTTTGATTATTTATGGTCTGGCAGCATATATTAAAATGTTAAATGTTATCATGCTGCTAGTGATATGAAATGCATATTTATTAATGATATGGGTGGCAAGGTTTTATATCATAATTTTATGTGCATGATGATTATTCATTAAGGCATTAGCAGTACAATTATAACCAGAGTTATCGTGGCGGTATCTAGGCATTATGTAGTCATTCCTAAGTCATTTCCACAAGTGCCTCGAAATCATCATTCATTATGGACAGAGAGTCGTGATTTTGGGTGTAACCCTGAAATATTTTGTCTAACCCTGTTTCAATCTACATTGTATGAATTTTTAAGGTTAATATGGAGGAGGGTTCACAGAGCACGTCCAAGAAGAAACCTGGAGCATTAATTTGCAGGATTGAGCCGGATAACATATAGTGGATTACCCAATTTCCCAGGTCAGCACAATTAATGAAGGATGCTGTATGGTTTCCATTTTTCCAGAGGTTGCAGGGTTATAACATTCAGGTAACCCGAGCTTTCATAAAGAATTTCAAAGATGGAGTAGTGGATTTTCAAAGTTTCAAGGTTACTGTTAATGAGGAATCTATTTCAGAGGCCATTGGTGTCCCTGCAGAGGGAGAAAAGTGGTTTAAGCAGCAAGAATTTGAAGGTAATTATGGTGAATTTTTATTACCAGGGTTTGAGAAGTTGAAATGGACAAATGGTATACAAATTAGCAAGCTTAAACCAACTTGGCAAATTCCATTAGAAATGATTCAAAATTATATCACCTGTGAAGGGCGATATGATAGGGTTTTGAGATGCCATATTCGACTACTAATGCATCTCAGTGGAAGCTTGAAGCTAAATCTTCCATATTATTTGTTAAAGAGTTTGCAGAGGATGATTTTATCGATTCAAAAACATCTAGGACATACCAGCCGCTCTATTTTTCACCAAGGCTTGATTAAATTGCTGGTTGTTTATCATCTGAGTAAGATTGGGCAAGATTGGGACAGTTTTCTTTTAGAATCATGGTTTTAATCTAAAAAGAAAAAAAAGTTAAATAAAAAGGGAAGAAATCAAAGTATTCATGCAAGAAAACACAAACAAAGGATTCAAAGCAGCTAGCAGATGACCAGATTAGGGCCGAGCAGAACAAGCAGGTGGTAGATGGAGATAAAAAGATTGTTGAGGGATTTAATATTATGGAAGAATCTTGCAGGCTTAATATTGTGGTAACAAACCCAAGTTTTGATGAAGGTGAACAATTTGCAATCCTAAATACAAAAGACTTGGATTTGAAACCAAGAACTAGGTTAAGAAGCAAGTTAGAGGTAGAAATGAAGTTGATGCAGAATTGTACGAAGGGTAGTGAAACTATTGCTGTCAATGAGTCTGACAATGAAATGGATATACAGATACATGATGAACATTTGTCTGAAAATGAAAGCTTTGTATATCTTCAAGGGAATATAGGCTATATACCTGAAGGATTTTGCATGGACAAACAGGCTCATTCTGAAAATGAAGATGGATCAAATTCGAAAATTTTGCAAATGGATGAGGTTTCAATGGGTGAGGAAGAAATTGAAATAACTCCAGAATTGGATCAAGACAAAAAGACTTTGTAGTCTTATAAGGAGCAATGCAAACCTACAGGTCATAAATGAAAACCTAATGTTGGCCAACAAGAGGTTACGAGAGGATCTAGGACATAAAGATGTTGATTACTAGAATCTAGTTCTCACATCTAAAGAGATATTAAAGAAAAGGAGGGTTATTCAGAAGAAGAATGATCATATGAAGATCTAGATCAGGGAGTTCCAGAGTCAAGAGAAGAATAAAGATGCTGAGTACATCAGGTTATGAAAGAGGTCCTAGGTTCTTAATGACTTAGCTATCCTAGCAAAGTCTTCTAGAAGCATTTAGTTTGTTGATAAACTAAGATAGTTTAGTTTATGATTCGATAGTATTGTTGTATACACCTGTCTAGTCTAAGAGTTTGAAGTTGAAGAAACTTTACTCGATCCATGAAAATAGGATCTTGAAACTACTTTAAACTTTAAACAATTTTGTATTTATATCATATGTTAATTTTTAAAAATTTACTTTAATCTGATCTAGGATCTTAACTGAGAGAATAACATGTACAACATATCTACAACATATCAATCATGGACACAATAATGCAAGCACACAAGAGACACAGAGTTTACTTGGGGAAAACCATAAAGGTGAAAAACCCCAATAACTTCCTCAAAGATAGATAGAGCAATGATACAACCCGAGTACAAGAGATAGTCTTCTCCTAGCAGCATAACCTCCTCCTCACAAGTGCGCCACTTTCCGAATGAGAGAAGTGTGTGTAATGAGTGATCAAATAGAGATCTCCCGATCTCTATTTATACTTGTCTTGTCTTGCCCAATAAACTAGTGGGGCCTACTTATATAGCTTAACCCATGGTTAACTTAATCCGGGCCGACCCCACACTTGGTGGTCTAATAACCCTTTGACCCACATGGCCGACCCCCAATAGGGTGGTCTAATAACCCTTCGACCCACATAAATTATATAGGGCCAACCCCAACAAGGTGGTCTAATAACCCATCAAGTATAAGTTACGACACTTACAATATAAATGACAAACACTTCCGTATAGAGGAATAATACCATCTCTATAGGACTACAATATACATATGTCAAATACATTCCGAAGTTACATATACATCAACACTCCCTCTTAACTAGGAAGATATTTCTCGACACAGGTCTTCTAGCACAAGTCTTCTTCTCTGGATCATCGTCACTGGATAATCGTCATCGAGTCATCATCATCGTCACTGCTGCTTCTATCTCAATCAATCTCTGAATATAATCGTCATAGGAAGTTCTACAGAGCCAGTCCTTTTTCATACTGGATGTAGGCCCACCACCTGCAGGTCTTCATCATCACTGGACATACTGTGGAATCCTAAGGACTTATTACGTGCATCAAAAAACCTTGAAAGAGCATCCCAGGATGTTACAGCTACACAACTCTGACCTGTAGGATCTCCCAGGGTGCTATTACATGTGACCCCACCACAAAACCTCGAAAGAGCATCCCGGGATGTTACAGGTACACAACTCCGACCTGTTGGATCTCCCAGGGCACAAATTACATGTGGTCACCACAAAACCTCGCAAGACAATCCCAAGATGTTACGGGTACACAACTCTGACCTGTAGGATCTCCCAGGGCACAAATTACATGTGGTCATGGAAAAACCTCGAAACAGCATCCTAGGATGTTACAGGTACACAATTCTGACCTGAAGGATCTCCCAGGGCACTATTATATGCCATAGGACAAAACCTTGAAAGACCATCCTAGGATGTTACGGGTACACAACTCCGACCTGAAGGATCTCCCAGGGCACAAATTATATGTCCTCCCAGAGCAATGTCTTGAAAGAGCATCCTAGGCTGTTACGGGTACACAACTCCGACCTATAGGATCTCCTAGACATGCTCATCTGCACAACCTGTTCCACGGCCACAGAGTATCATCCTGATACTCACCATACATCATCCTGATGTACACATGATCATCCTGATCATCATCACTGCATCGTCCTGATGCATGTCATCTGGAGCAACATCCTGAAGCTTGTCAACCATGATCATCCTAATCATACACTACATCTACCTGATGCATACCAAGTATCTACCTAATATATATCATCATACATGATCCACCTGATCATACAATGTATCATCCTGATACAAACATAGATACATGATCTACCTGACCATACAAAGTATCCAGCTGATACATATACAAATACATGGTCCAAGCATCCAACATGATGCATATACCAAATACATAAAAATGATCCAACTGATCATATTCAACATCCAACATGATGCATACATACATAAATGATCCAACTGATCATATCCAGCATCCAACATGATGCATACATACATAGATGATCCAAATGATCATATCCAGCATCCAACATGATGCATACATACATAGATGATCCAAATGATCATATCCAGCATCCAACATGATGCATACATACATAAATGATCCAACTGATCATAACAAGCATACAACATGTTGCATATACATATACAGAGTAGTAACTGGAGCATCGTCCTAATGCTCATCATCCATGATCCTCCTGATCATCATAGCATCTTCCTCTTCAGATCATCTCATCGTCCACAAAGCATAGCCCAGATGCACATCATCCAGCACTTACACCACCGACATGGGAGAACACATCTACCACCACTTGGGGAAGGCTCCAACCCTTACTTTTTCACCATGGGAGAACACATCTACCGCCATGTGAAAAATGGCTTCAGCCCTTACATCTACACCATGTGAGAATGGCTCAGCAATTACATGACAACCATGGGAGAACACATCAACCATGTTAGAAAAGCTCATGTGCATCTGCATCTTCTGGACTCATCACTTCCCTTTGGAAGGAAACTCGATCTGAAGTGCACCAAGCCTCTCTCTGAAGTACTCAAACTGCACTCTGACCAATGGCTTGGTCAATACATCTACAACCTGCTCATCCGTCACAACATACTTTGCTTCGGCTATACTCAGTGCTACGCAAGACTGCTTCCTGCTAAACCAAGAGATCACACATGATCCCATACTGAAGTAGCACCCAGGAGTGCTCTTCTTATCTGCAGCACTGCCTGCCCAATCTAAATCAACATAACCCTGTAGGTTAAACTTTTGATTCGCATCATACTTGAGTCCATAATCAACCGTACCCTTCAAGTACCTCAGAATATGCTTTACAGCAACCAGGTGAACACTCCTCGGATCCACCAGGAACTGGCTCAATGTGTTCATTGCAAAGAAAATATCTCGTCTCGTGTTCGTCAGGTACATCAAGGACCCATAGTGATATCAAGTAGCTCAGATGAAGCATCACACAGAAGCTTCAGGTTTGATACCATAGGTGTGGCCATGGCCTTGCAATCCATCATCTCGAACCTCTTCAGGATCTCTACTACATACTTCCCTTGTCCAAGGAATATTCCATCTGCACTCTGCCACACCTCCATACCTAGAAAATAGTGCATCATCCACAAGTTCTTCATCTCGAACTTGGCAGCAAGCTTTCGCTGCGTGTCGGCAATCAATCTATCTGCACCTGTAATAAACAGGTCATCCATATACAAAAGTAGTATCACTGGATTGCCTTCCTCAACCTTGTAGTAAAGGTTGGAATCTGTTTTACTCTTGGTAAAGCCCAAACTGGATAGAAAGCTATCTATCCTACTATACCAAGTTCTTCACATATATGACTCCCTGTCATGTGTCTCAGAACCAAGTGGTTGTTCCACATACACTTCTTATTCAACTACACCATTCAAGAAAGCTGTCTTGAAATCCATCTGGTGTATCTTCCATTTCATCACTGCAGCTAGAGCAAGTACGGATCTAATGGAAGTGTATCTGGCTACAGGAGAAAAAGTCTCTATACTAACGCCTGCAGCATGCTTGATCTTGTAGATCCTCTTGGAAGTCACTGCAGACTCCCCTTCAGGTCTTGGGACTGCATCCCAAACATCTTCATGATCGATTGGTACTCCTTGATCATGGAATTCTTCAATATCTTCAATAGATAACTTTGTTGCTGAACAAATGTTGTAGTCCTTATTTTGTAGGTGATGGTATATGATCTTTCCTACACAACAAGTTAAATTGCATGATTAGAAAACATCTCATAGTTTTCAGAACAAATTCTTACACATAAAGAAATATGTCATACATTCATGCAATTATCTTAGCCAATGCTTCAATACAACATTTATCCATATCCCATAACTTTCTAGATGCCTTCCAATCTCTACGAGACCATTGTTAAGAGTGTGCACAACTCCCAACATGTCAACAAAGAGGTTTCATTCTAGATAAGTAGCAATGGAATGTTGTACAATGCCATAGGCCACTTACCCATGTATATTAGTAGTATACTATTCATCAATGCAACTATTCTAATATGCATAATACACAACCTAATTCTAGGAACATGAGTATATACATTATTGAACAATATTATTTCAACAATAAAATATGCACGGAATGATAATTCAAATACTTATCTTTGTTTGTTTGTTGGGTTGACTCCCTCTCAGTCTTTGCTTCTTTTCTGCAACTCCATTATGATGTGGATTGTGAGAAGTGGTCAACTCCCTCTGAATATTTGCATCCTTGCAGAAACTACTGAAGTGTGCTCCTTCTTGATCTTTGCTTCCTTGCAGGAACAACTGGAGTGTGATCTCTCTTGATCTTTGCTTTCTTGCAGGAACAACTGGAGTGTGCTCCCTTGTGATCTTTGCTTCCTGGATTACATGTCCTTGAACTTATATCCATCACTATGCATGCTTATTAGTATCATCATTGTGTTATCCTCGAGGTCTCATACATAATCACACATTCATTAGTATAATCTTAATACTATCAAAACACAATAATCTTAAACATGTATAGTCAAGATCATTTCAAACACAGATAATAAACATTAGTATTCAAGGTTTCAGGGAAGTCTTCTTTTACTCATGCATATTCTTATTTGATCATAGGACTCTTCTGGTTAGTTAAATCATCAATCAAGATAAGAGACATAAAATGCATAAACCCTTGATTACTTACATTTCTAACTTTATGAATAAACATAACCAATCATACCAAGTATACTTATATAAGGGATCCTAACACAAGGTAGGATTCTAACTTGGTATAGGAAAAACATACCTGGATTGGTATGTTAGCTAGTTATGTCTAACATACCCACATGATGTCTTCTTGTTCTCTTCAATGACTTGTGCTAGTAACCTGCATATCTCATAGGTTACCCATTATAGAACCAAGTTATACATACCTCGCAAATAGATCTTCTAAGTTATTCATGACAATGGATGAATCTTTGTCCTCATGTCATCATGATCATATGTTCTTGAACTAGAACATGATTTATCTTTCTTGGTGTACCTTTCATGTTAGCGGACAACATAAACATCATACAACACCATAATGCATTAGTACAATCATAAGTGTCAACACCCTAATCAATGAATATCTTCTATCATGCATTCATAATTTTGACAAGTCTAAATTTAATCAAGATTGTACTAACCGTAATAACATGAAGACAAACATACCATAAACTTAATCATGAACAAATCTCGAAACATACCTGGATGAGTCATAGCTATCGAGATTGCTTGTAATCTTCTTATGTAAGGCCTTAGCCTCATCTCCCTATGAAACATGAACTTCTTCACATATGCAAGTGACCAATCCATTCTCTTCTAGGATTAACCCAATCCACTTGATTTGCAGGAACTGGATCTGGAGTTGGATTAGGGTTTGTCAGAGAAACCCTAAAAATTCAAACTTTGAATTTCAAACTTCCGAAAGGATAGAAATATGTGCTTTGATGAGTTGATCAAGCTGGTATACTCATAATTTGAAAACTGCAAAGTTTCACCCCTCAAATTTGCCTTTGAAACTTCCGGATTCACTAGACATGACCCTGAACTAGGGTTTTATAAAGCCCGCCCTTCTTCCCAATCAAAATGTTTGATCCAAATCTCTAAGCTTCTAATTTTCTGAGGAGCTTCCAGCCGTAGTCACAGATTTAAAAAATTTCCATTTTTGCATAAGCCCTAATTTTCCACTTTTTCGATCAAAGTCTCGAACTAGGGTCTGATCAAGCCTGGACTTCTTCCCAACCAAAAATTCTGATCTTGGTCTCTAAATTTCAATTTTGATGAGTAGCATTCAGCCGTAGTCTCCGATTATAAAAATTCCAACTTTTTCCGAAACCCTAAATTCCAGAAGCCATGAATGAAGGTGCTAAAAAATAATTCTGTTTTGACAGAAATATGTACCTAATTGTTTCTGGTGTAACTCTGAACCTTTTGATCCAAAGGGTCTAAAAAAGTTTCCTGTGATAGCCCGACCTGTCATCTTTCCAACCCCATAGGTCTGAACTCAAATGGATTCTCTGAGAGAGATTTATTCCAAGTGTCGCAATGTGAACTGTTTATGGGATAAAACAAGAGAGTGAACTTGGACGGTGTGCCATGTGTCAATGGTTCAGTTTCCGCCTATGGAAACGTTACTTGAGAAAGTAAAGTCTGTGCACTACCTGTCACGTTTTACAAAATTTCATTTGGAGCTTCCTAGCCCAAGTTATGACCTTTTTTCCAAGGTCACATGTTTATGACTGAGATCTAGAAGAGGCAGAAACCATATATTGTATAGATCATAAATCACAAAGTACAATGAATTAGAGGTTGTCCTTTGGACACAAGGTACATGGGGATTTTATATTCTCCCTATATGATTTTTAGACCTTGAAACCTCGGTGAAATTTATTTATAGAGAAAGTTCTACGATGACTGGTTTTTTCTATATCAAGCCCTAGCATTGCAAGTGCAACAAGTGTCATACATGCCATACCATGCCTTCTTTCAGGCTAGCTCTGATACCATGTTAATTTTTTAGAATTTACTTCAATCTGATCTAGGATCTTAACTGAGAGAATAACATGTACATCATATCTACATCATATCAATCATGGACACAATAATCCAAGCACACAAGAGACACAGAGTTTACTTGGGGAAAACCATAAAGGTGAAAAACCCCAATAACTTCCTCAAACATAGATAGAGTAATGATAAAACCTGAGTACAAGAGATAGTCTTCTCCTAGCAGCAAAACCTCCTCCTCACAAGTGTGCCACTTTCCGAATGAGAGAAGTGTGTGTAATGAGTGATCAAATAGAGATCTCCCGATCTCTATTTATACTTGTCTTGTCCTGCTCAATAAACTAATGGGGCCTACTTGTCTATCTTAACCCATGGTTAACTTAATCCGGGATGACCCCACACTTGGTGGTCTAATAACCTTTTGACCCACATGGCCGACCCCCAATAGGGTGGTCTAATAACCCTTCGACCCACATAGCTTATACAGGGCTGACCCCAACAAGGTGGTCTAATAACCCATCAAGTATAAGTTACGACACTTACAATATAAATGACAAACACTTCCGTATAGAGGAATAATACCATCTCTATAGGAGTACAATATACATATGTGAAATACATTCCGAAGTTAGATATACATCAACATCATATAATGATGGAGTAAAAAGGGTTGGAACTTATGATGGAAATCAGACTTTAAGCTAGATGTGCAGGCATGTATATGATTTTATGTCATATTGATAAGACATAGCTGTTTTTTTTTAAATGACTATGATCTATGAGCCTATTTTGTTTTAATATTTAAAGTACATGTTACCATTATTCTTTTTGTCTATGGTCTTAACATTCCATGTCATGATTCTCTTGGTTAACATGCAACTATTCATCATGGTTTGAAAACAGAATCTAAATCATATTTTTCACAAGGTCATTCTTCATAGTTATGTATTGTCAATGCCCATGATAATAACACTGATATACTCCCTAGCATTTAAACATTTGATATTTTATTATTTCTATATATGTTTACCTACCACCAAACCCTATAGAGTTATTGTTCATTTACCTTATCTACTATTAAGATTTCCTTAAGCTTGAACCCCAGTAGTCTAGGTTCAACTTTAGGGATAACATCTTTTGGCGTCATTGCTGGGGATGGAGAGATGAAAGTATATCTTCCCTGGGTATTTGATATTTTTATATCTGGTTTTGAAGGGTGACAAGATCAGTATATTTTGTTTACAGACTACATTCACCTAGCAATTTAGAAAGTTACAGTGGCTTCAAGGTCGATTGGTACAAGAGGGGATCCTTTGTCTCCTCTACATTTAGGGGTTTCTGATCCAGAACGAATTATAAGGGAAGCTAGAAGGAATTTGAATGATCCATCATCCAGTAACCCTCAGCATTCCTCAGTTGATATAGATCAAGGTTCTTCCTCTTTAGATTTTATAGACAGCCAAGAAGAAAACAAATTGGGTTTATCTGTGTGCATTCTTGAAGTTGATGACTTACATCCAACACATGTTGGTGATTTTGAAATATATTCAAATCCTCTATCTTTTGAACATAAACATATTATAGAGGAAAATTTTACTTTAAAGTCTTTGATAGAACCTGAGATACCACTTACAAGTAGAATTTTCATTGGCCAATTGAAAATTGAAGTGCCATCTCCTCCACATACTAAACCACCATCTCCACAAAATCAACCATCTTTCTCACAAATATCAAATCCATTAAACATGGCTGATCAACCTCCTGATATGATGGACCGTATGGTAGCATCTAGATATGCTCCCTTGGTTATTCCTCAACCTTTAAATCCTTTGTCTGGTGGTGACTACCATAAATACTTGCCTAGGTTTGATGGCCAAGGTGGAAAAACTGCAGAAGAACATTGGGATAAGTTTTGTAGTTATGCTGATAATTACAACATTGAAAGTAGGGATGTTTGGATGAGGATGTTTGTACAGAGTTTAGACGGAGAGGTAAGGAAATGGTTGAGGAAATTACCAAAGAATTCTATAGATGTCTTAGAGGAGTTACAACATGTTTTTATCATACAATGGGGAGATACAAAAGATTATCTCGACTATTATACAGAGTTCATAGCATTAAAAAGAAAACCAGATGAAGCAGTGGCAGATTTTTCTAAGAGGTTTAACAAAATGTATAATAAGATTCCTCTTGATATTAAACCTACTAAACCTGCAGCAAAGTTGACTTATGCAAATGCTTTTGATTACTAGTTTTCTTTGTGGTTAAGGGAAATAAAATCTTTGTCTCTAATGAACATGCAAGATGCAGCCTTAGAAGTTGAATCTAATATTTTGGCATCGAATAAACTTAAAGAAGAAGCAGAATGTCAAGAGTTGGATAGAAAGGGTAAAAAGGAAATGTTTCCTTCTTCTTATTTTACAAAAGCATAAGATAGTAAATATGATGAAATGAATAAAATCATAAAAAAATTGTCTGCAAAGATTGATAAATTGGAAACAGAAAAAAAAAAAAAAAAAAAAAAAGAATCAAAATAGGCCTATCCAGGATAATGACAATAGAAACCAAAATCAGTTCAGACGCCCTTTTCCCCCTAGATTCATCCCCAGAGAAAGAAGGAACAATGATATTCAAAGGGAGAGGAGAGAAAATGAAGATCAGAAGATACAACCACCTTTTCAGAACAATTTGATAAGAGATGATGATCCTTATGAAACACCAATAGAAGAAGTTGAGGATTTAGAGCCTGATATTAGTCAATTGGATGATTTTTCTTCTTCTAGTTTTGTGACTAAGGATGATTATTATGGTGCAACAGAACTTAGTTATGAAGAAGCAAATCTCATTGAGTAGCAATCTGAAATTTTTCAACAAGAGCAACAAAAATCGTATGGCTTAATGTCAGGGGTAAAACCGGTTTCACCATTTAAAAAGAAGGTTAAGTTTGTGCCTCCCAAGGAAGTATTGTCTTCTAGAGAAAAACAAGAACCACAAAAAGATAAAAAGAAGATTCTTGAATCAAAAGAAGTAGGCAAAGTTCTTGGTTTTGATTTGGAACATGAGATAAATAAAATCAAGGTTCCCATTCCTTTGATTGAGTTGGTAAGGAGCAAATCCTATAGAGAACCTGCCCTTAAAATTCTAAATTCATCACCTGTTCATTCCTAATCAGATGTAATACATTTACAAGAGAAGGACCCAACTATTATCATTGGTTCAAAAGCTTCTGATCAGTCAGATATGAAATCATGTTATCCCCCACCATTCTATATCACTCTTACAATACATGACCAGATGTTACATAATTGCCTCCTGGATTCAGGTGCTTCACATAATCTTATGCCAAAGGAAGTTATGGAAGCTCTGGGATTATCTATTACCAAGCCTTATCATGATTTATATGCTTCTGATTCAAGAGCTGTAAAGTGTTTAGGAGTCATAAAAGATCTTGTTGTCAATCTTGCTCAGTTACCCATGAAGAGTGTCCTTATGGATGTGGTAGTAGCTGATGTGTCTCCTAAGTTTGGCATGTTGTTGTCAAGATAATGGGATAAAAGGATAGGTGGCACTCTGCAAATGGATTTATCATATGCTTCAATTTCTATATTTGGAGGTGAATATAGAAGGCTTTACAGAGAAGTACAATTGGCATTCTTGGTAAGTGATGATAGGAACCCTACGAATCATCCCATTTATTCAATACAAGAAGATATGGGCGCTTGCATGTTACAGTTAAATGATGATTCTACAAGGGTTTTGCAAGTACGGAAGGACATTCCAGTTCAGCACAACACAGAAGAACAGGAGGGCATTTAGTAGATGTATTTTGATGGAGCATCAAGTAAGGAAGGAGTAGGGGCAGGGGTTTTGTTGATTTCTCCTGGAGGTGAGATCATTTCATTAATGTATAAATTGGAATTTCAAACCACCAATAATACTGTTGAGTACGAAGAACTAATCCTTTGATTGAGAGCTACAATAAATATGAATATTCAAAGTCTTGCGGTATTTGGTGACTCCGAACTGATAATTCAGCAAGTGAAGAATATTTACAAGGTAAAGTAGTCGTTGTTGAAAGTTTACATAAATTAAGTATGGGATTTGATGGATAACTTTTTCCTTGCTTTCAACATAACATATGTTCCAAGAGATTGTAATCAGACTGCAGACTCATTAGTATTAGCAGCAGCCCATTTCAAAATTCCAAAGTTGACACACTTGAAGTATCCCATTGATGTGAGATATAGACCAGCAGTTCCAGATGATATTAAACATTGGAGAGTTTTCCAAGATGAGCAGGAGATAAAAGAGTTCTTAGAGCTGACATAAGAATTTGCTGATGATTGGGTTGATCAAGATGAATGTGAGGCACCTGCAACAATCACTTAATGAAAATATACGAAATAGCAGAAATGACAGAACTCAGAATCACTTTATATTGATCACGGGCCACTTCAAGGGGGAAACCTCCTTTGAGCAATCTCAATACAAATAACTTCACGGTGCCTTCATAGGCCTCAACACACACTTATATACTAATTCTAGGCGCCAATACTATGGGTCGAAACCATGGGCCGTTACAAACTATGGATCAACAATACTACGGGCGACTTACAAAGCATATGCGCCAACAACAATAACACAAACTATTGATCAACAAATACTACGGGACGACTTACAAAGCATATGCATCCAATAACAACATACTAACAAAGTAAAGACATGGGTTCCTAACATCCCCTCCCCCTTGAAAAAAAGCTTTGTCCTCAAAGCTTTAGATGTGGAAATTGTTGTTGAATCTGAAGGAGTGGTTCCCATGTAGCATCCTCTGGTTGCATGCCGTGCCACTGAATTAAGACCTCTGTGATAGAGCGAGAGCGAAGTTGACGCGTGCGCCGATTGAGGATGGCCTCTGGATCCAAAAGGATGGATCCTTCATTATCCAGTTCGGGTAAAATCATTTGGCCGCTGATGTTGGTGCCAAGAACTTTCTTCAGACAAGAGACATGAAAGACTGGATGAATGCGGGAAGAAGGAGGAAGTTCCAATTTATAAGCGACGGACCCAATCTTCTGAAGAATCCGATATGGCCCATAGAACTTTGGAGCGAGCTTATGATGTCCCTTGAGTTTCAAGGAGGATTGTTTGTACGGATGGAGACGAAGAAAAACCATATTGCCGACTTGAAAGGTGCGCTCTGAACGGTGCTGATCAGCTTGTTGCTTCATGCGATTCCTTGCCATGTGAAGATTGTCCCGCAAAATGCGAAGAATCTGATCTCGGTTGCGAAGGACCCTGTCAACTTCCTGAACTGGTGAACTGGTGGGGGTGTATGGAAGAAGAGCTGGAGGTGCCTGACCATAGACTGCTTCATATGGGGTCATTTTGGAGGCAGTGTGGTAAGAGGTATTTTACCACCATTCAGCGAGAGGAAGCCACTTTGCCCACTGATGTTGTTGTTCCGAGGTGAAGCAACGAAGATAAGTTTCCAAGCATTTATTAACAATTTCAGTCTGACCATCTGTTTGTGGGTGATACCCTGAACTCATCTTCAGTTTGGTGCCAGTGTGGCGAAATAGTTCTGTCCAAAAATGACTAGTGAAAGTCGCATCACGATCCGAGACAATGGAAGAAGGGATGCCATGAAGACGAAAGATCTGGTCCATAAAAATTTGAGCAACGGAGGAGGCTGTATAGGGATGGCTGAGAGAACAAAAATGACTATATTTGGAGAGACGATCAACCACAACGAGAATCACTGTCTTTCCGCCAGATTTAGGGAGCCCTTCGATGAAATCCATAAAAATATCTGTCCAAATCCGTGTAGGTATGGGCAAGGGTTCAAGCAATCCTGGAAGGAGTGTTGTTTCACCCTTATTGCGCTGGCAGGTATCACATTCGGCCACCATCTGTTGAATTGTCCTTTTCATGCCCTGCCAAAAGAAGTTACGCCGTGCTCGTTCATATGTTTTGAGGAACCTAGAGTGCCCGGCTGATGGAGAAGCATGGAGTTCATAGAAGATAGTCTGTTGAAGATCTGTGCTCTGGGGAAGCAGCAGACGACCCTTGTATCGTAGAGAAGCACCATCCCAAGAGTAATGTGGGACCGCAGAAGGATTGTTGATCAAGCGCTGGATGATCTGAGATAAGGAAGAGTCATTGACATAACCCTGTTGAACAGATTGCAACCAATTTGGAACAGGCATAGAAATAGCTGAAAGAGAACCTTGGACATCAAATGTACGAGAAAGAGCATCTGCCACAACATTGTCTTTACCCTTCTTGTAAGTGATCTCATAGTCATAACCCATGAGTTTGCTAACCCATTTCTGTTGTGCCGGGGAGGAGACACGCTGGTCCAAGAAATATTTCAAAATATGGTGATCAGTCTTGATGCAGAAATGATTCCCTAATAGGTATGGACGCCACTTCTGTACTGCATGCAAAATAGCCATCATTTCCTTCTCATAGGTAGAGGCAACTAAATTCTTACCTGAAAGGGCTTTGCTGGTGAATGCAATGGGGTGTTCATCTTGAAGGAGAACAGCACCAAGTCCATTGCCACAAGCATCACTCTCAATAGTGAAGGGCTTGGAAAAATTGGGCATAGCTAGCATAGGTGTAGTACACATAGCTTGTTTTAGTTTGTCAAATGCACACTGAGCAGCAGGTGTCCATGTAAAAGCATCTTTTTTCAATAGGGCAGTTAATGGAGCTGCAATCTTCCCATAATCCTTGAAAAACTTGCGGTAGTAGCCAGTCAACCCCAAAAAACCACGAAGGCTCTTGAGTGTCTGAGGATGTGGCCAATTGTTCATGGCATCGATTTTGGCAGGATCCACACGAACCCCTTGTGCTGAGATAATGTGCCCGAGATACTCAACTTCCTTTTGTCCAAAAACACATTTAGACTGCTTGGCATGGAGATGATGGTCAGAGAAAAGTTGCATGACAAGATCCAGATGCTGGAGATGTTCATCCCATGTTTTACTGTAGATGAGGATATCATCAAAGAATACCAGAATGAATTTCTGCAAGTAGGGTCGAAATATTTTATTCATTAAGGCCTGGAATGTGGAAGGAGCATTAGTGAGGCCAAAGGGCATGACCAAAAACTCATAATGGCCATCATGTGTGCGGAAAGCTATTTTAGGAATATCCTCCTCATGAACCCGAATTTGATGATACCCAGAACGAAGATCCAACTTGGAGAAAAAGTGAGCCCCATGAAGCTCATCGAGAAGCTCATCAACAACAGGAATTGGAAACTTATCCTTGATGGTGAGGTGATTAAGTGCTCGGAAGTCAATGCAGAGGCGCCATGACCCATCTTTTTTGCGGACAAGAATAACTGGAGAAGAAAAGGAACTAGTGCTTGGGCGAATAATACCTTGCTTCAATAAATCCCGCACGAGCATTTCAATCTCTGTTTTTTGGTGAAATGGGTAGCGATAGGGCCTGATGTTGGGAGGAACGCTGCCAGGAAGGAGCTGAATACGATGGTCTTCCGGCCTGGAAGGTGGTAATCCCACTGGTTCAGCAAAGACACCTGTATATCGATTCAGAATTATTGTAGATCCAAAGGAGTAGTGGAGACCGCGGATGGTTGCATCTGGATGGAACTGATCTGAGCGATGACACCATGTGAACTCTTCTTGAGGAGTTTCTCCATGCGATGTGAACTGATGATGCTGAGAGAACCTGGTTGTAATCCCGTCAATGTGTGTTTGTGTCCATTGAGGGAAAACTACATCCAAAGTTCGGCAAAATCCCATAAGATAGGGCCGAGTGTGCGTAGCCATTGAGCGCCCAAAACCACATCACATCCGCCTAAGGGAAAGGCAAACATGTCAGAGTGCAGGATATAATCTCCCATAGAGATACGCACATTTCGACACTTCCCTTTGCAAGGTAAGGTGCCCCCATTAGCAATCATGACTTCAAAGTTGGAGCAAGGATGGATAAAACAATCAGCTTGTTTGGCGATCCGAGGGTCAATGAAATTATGAGTGCTACCTTAATCAATGAGGATTGTAAGAGGAAGCTTCTTGAAGTAACCCCTGACCCGCATTGTTTGGGGGGTGGTGATTCCAGCTAAAGCATGGAGAGATATATCTGGCTGGTCATCCTGCGATGGAGGGTCAATAGGCGGTTCCTGAATGTCGACCGGAGCATCCAGTGTTTCTGGATCTTCGTCACCCATTTCAGAGGCAGGCGGAGACTCCACATCCAGGAGATAGAGCTTTTGCTGAACACATCAATGTCCCCGAGTGAATTTCTCATCACAATTATAGCAAAGCCCCTTTTCTCTGCGTGCTTGCATCTCTGCTTCAGACAAACGCTTGATAGGAGTCGGTCGAGGAGCCTGCGGTATAGGTGGTCGCTGAGAACCCATATTTCTGAAGGGAAAAAAAGTAAGCTTGGAGCGTTGCTGGGCTGCAATCTTGTCTTCTGCCAACTTAGCCAACCCGAGTGCTTCCATCATTGTGTTGGGACAGAACATTTTGACCTCAGAGCGAATGGCATCCTTTAGACCACTGATAAAACAACTCTGGTAAAATTCATCAGTCAATCCTTCGGTGTGGTTGGCTAGATTCTCAAATTCGGTTTGATACTCTCTCACAGTGCCAGTTTGGCGAAGTTTAGTGAGGGCTCCTGTAAAGTCATCAAAAGCACTAGGACCAAATCGTTGCAAAAGGAGCTGACAAAAGTCTGGCCAGTTGGGCTCTGGATAAGCCTTGATGTACCAACGGTACCATTGAAGAGCTTCCTGTTCCAAATGAAAGGATGTTAACGGAACTTTGTTGACATCAAAAGTATTATGCAGACTGAAATACTGTTCTGCACGATAGATCCATCCAGTTGGATCGGTACCATTGAAGCGAGGAAAATCAAGCTTCGGACCACGGAAATTGCTGGAAGAAGAGAACCCATTGTCTACTGAAGACTCGGACTGCCGTTTGTTGTTCATAGCTGAATGTTCAAGATGGAGACCGATAAATTTTTCATCCAGATCCTGGAGTTTGGCTTGGATGGCTGCAAGTGCTTCCTCCATGGTTTTTGCTCCTGCACGGGTGACAACCATAACCGGGGATTTTTTTTTTTTTTTTTTTCCTGATTGGGTAGGAAAACAAAAACAGGAACTACTTCAGTAAGGGAAATTTTGGATTTGGGAAAAAATCAGAATGGTAATTGGGGTTTGACTAGGTTTTGGACACTGTTGGATAGACAGGGAGGCAAAAATGAGGATTTCAGAAGCGGGGTGAAAGAATGGGAAAATTGGGCAGAGGGGAACAAAGAAGCAGAATTCAGAAAGGAACTCTGTGGTAAAATTTGAGGGTGATTGGGTGAAATCTGAGGAAGTTATGGCAAACCCTAAAAATAGACAAATGTGGGATTTCGGGCTGTAGGAAGGGGAACTGAGGATAGGGTCCTCAGGGATGAAATATGCAGAATGGAATGACAGGGGTTCCCTGAAAATTTCAAGGGAAACCGAGGTAAAACAAGGGAGATATGGAGCGGCTACGGCTCGGTGTTTTTTTTTTTTTTTAAACAGACTGGAGCGGCTACGGCTCAGAAGGAATCTGGAACAACGCCGACCGACTGGATCTGGAACGGCTTGCAAAATGGATCTGAAACGGCGCAGCAGTGATCGACAATAGTTCAAACTGAAAGTAGATATGGACCCCAGGTATGTGCGGCTTCCTAACAGTTCAGGGTTTTCACTCGGCCACCAATGTTGTCTGACGGCTTGCGTATTGGGGCAGTACCCCTCACTCCACGGCTCAGGTAAAACTGATAACCGCTTTGCCACAAACGACAGCTCTTGGTTTACCTCACGGGTGGGAACTAGTCAATCAGGTAGGGGTCGTTGCCCTTTTTGCTGGCAGGTCCTCTCAATGGGCCAGCTACTTCGGGGTTCCTGTGGTACTCCTCACAATGAGTTTTAGGGCTTATGCCCAAGTACTTCCCACAGTTAAGCGGATAGGGATTATTCCCAAATCCGAACCAGCAACAGATGCGAAAAAAATTTTGGCAGAAATTTCACCCAGCGAGCCCAAGAAAGTGCTCTGATACCAGATGTGAGGCACCTGAAACAATCACTTAATGAAAATATGCGAAATAGCAGAAATGACAGAACTCAGAATCACTTTATATTGATCACGGGCCACTTCGAGGGGGCAACCTCCTTTGAGCAAGCTCAATACAAATAACTTCACGGTGCCTTCATAGGCCTCAACACACACTTATATACTAATTCTAGGCACCAATACTATGGGTCCAAACCATGGGCCGTTACAAACTATGGATCAACAATACTACGGGCGACTTACAAAGCACATGCGCCAACAACAATAACACAAACTATTGATCAACAAATACTACGGGACGACTTACAAAGCATATGCATCCAATAACAACATACTAACAAAGTAAAGACATGGGTTCCTAACAATGAAGATGTGGATTTGGCTTAATTTACTACTCATACAAAAAATTCAATTGTTGATTAGAAAATTGTTGATTTAAAAAGTAACTTCATCCCTAAGGGACGTGTCCCACTCAAAAGGTTGTTATCAAAGAATGACACATTGTTAAAAACCAATTTGCAGACCATTGAAGAAAATGTTTAAAGTTGTAATATTGGGTCTGAAGCAGAACCTAGAATGGTTAGAATATCTAAGAAACTTTCAAAGAAGGAAAGGAATAGATACATCAGTTTTCTGAAGGCATTTATAGATTTTTTGCTTGGTCATATGAGGATCTTAGGACTTATGACACTAGTATTATCCAGCATAAGATCCCATTGAATCCAAATACTAAGCCTTTTAAACAAAAACTTCGAACGATTAATCCAACACTTTTACCAGTTATTGGAAAATAAGTAAAAAAATTACTAGATGCAAAGATTATTGTACCTCTCAGGTATTCATCTTGGGTATCTAATCTTGTGCCAGTACGCAAGAAAATGGAGAGATAAGGCTCTGCGTGAATTTTCGCAACTTAAATAGGTCATGCCTTAAAGATAATTACTCGCTACCTAAGATAGATCAGATCCTGCAAAGAGTGGTAGGTGCAGAAAGAATTTCAATGATTGATGGTTTTTCTAGTTATAACTAGATTGCAATGCAGCCAGAGGATAGAGAAAAGACAGCTTTTACAACCCCCTGGGGTACATTCATGTATGACAAAATGCCTTTTGGGCCGATGAATGCAGGTGCCATGTTTCATCGGGAAATGGACATAGCCTTCGTGGGTGAGAATGAAAAATTTATTGTTATCTATCAAGATGATATCACAGTATTTTCCAAATCTGATGAAGAACATTTAAAACATCTGAAGCAAACTTTCTGAAGTGTAGAAAATTTGATTTGTCACTTTACCCAAAAAAATCTCACTTTTCCATGACAGAGGGTAAGTTATTGGGTCACATAGCTTCTGCAGAAGGGATTAAAATAGATCCGGAAAGAGTAAAAGCTATTTTAAATATTGCCATCCCTATAAATAAAAAGGAAATTCAATCTTTCATAGGGAAGATCAAATTTTTAAGGTGGTTTATCCCCAACTTTGTAGAAACTATTAAGTATATCACTGACATGCTAAAAAAGGACAGGGAGGTAAGATGGTTAGATCAAGCTAGACAGTCATTTGAAAAGATTAAGCAAGCACTTGTAGAAGCACCACTATTGATAGCCCCTGACTATACTAAAGATGTTGCAATTTTTTCATTTGCATCAGAAGATACAATAGCTGCTGTGCTATTACAAAAAAACTCAAATGGCTTAGAACAACCAATTTCTTTCTTTAGTAAAACATTGAGAGATTCAGAGCTGAAATACACTAGTATGGAGAAACAGGCATATGCCTTGGTAAAAGCACTTAAATTTTTTAGAATATATGTTCTCCATTCTAAAATTTTAGCTTATGTGCCTAATTCAGCTGTTAAAGATATTTTGGTACAGCTTGATAGTGAGGGTAAAAGAGGAAAGTGGATTGCAAAAGTAATGGAGTATGACATTGAGGTAAAGCCTACTAAATTGGTGAAAGGGCAGGGTTTAGCCAAGCTTCTTGCAGAATCAAATTGTCAGATATTAGATCTTCATATGATGGCTGAATGTTCAGAACAGAGTATGGCAACAGAGCAGAATGAGGAACAGATTTACAGTAGGTATTGTGATTCTCCATGGTATGAAAAGATTGTGTATTTCTTGTTGTATTTACAGTGTCCTCCAGATTTGAATAAGAATGAGTGTAGATCCTTAAAACTAAAAGCTCTCAAATATGTTGTAATGGATCAAGTTCTATACTGGAAGGATCCTGGAGGCATATTGCTGAAATGTTTGGATAAAGCAGAAGCTGATGCTGTTACTACAGAGTTGCATGGTGGTGTTTGTGGGGGACACAAATACTGGAAAGCTACTGCATTCAAAATTTTGAGAGTTGGTTACTATTGACCCACTCTTTTTACATATTTGTATCATCAAGTCAAAGCTTGTGTGGAGTGCCAGAAATTTGCAGGTAAGCATAAACTGCAGTCTTTACCCTTAAAACCTATAGCAGTAAATGCTCCATTTCAACAGTGGGGTTTAGACTTTATAGGTGAAATCCATCCTGCATCTAGTGGCCAACATAAATGGATCTTAACTGCAACAGAATTTTTCACCAAATGGATAGAGGCAATCCCAACAAGAAATGCAACAGACCAAGTTATCATGAACTTTCTTCAAGATAACATTCTTAGTCGATTTAGATGTCCTAGAAAATTGATTACTAATAATGCTCCGCATTTAAATCTAGAAAAATGATAAAGTTTGCTGAAGAAAATAATATTAACTTGAGACAGTCCACACCATATTACCCCCAGGGTAATGGATTAGCTAAATCTAGTAACAAAAGCATTGTGACTAGTATCAAGAAACTGTTATCAGAAAACAAGAGAAACTGGGATACCAAATTGAGATTGGCTCTATGGGCAGACATGGTTACTATCAAAAAATCAATTGGAACTTCCCCTTTTCAGTTTGTATATGGAGTCGATGCATTATTTCTTGTTCAGTTAGCTTCTCCAGTGATTGAATTTGTGTAGGAAACTGAGGAAGAACCTGAAGAAAAAAAGAAGAAGAGTGTTTCAAATCATTTAGTTGCAACAAGAAAGAGAGGCTATTATGGAAAAAGCTGAAATGCACAGAAAAAAGGTAAAAGAAAGCTTTGATAAGAAGATCAAAACAAAGGTGTTTTCAGTTGGTGATACTGTGCTGAGATGGGATTCTAGAAATGAAGACAAAGGTAAACATGGGAAGTTTGACCATTTATGGTTGGGACCATTCATAATTGTTAATGTTTTGGGCGATAATACTTTTGTTCTGCAGACTTTGAGTGGTGATGAACTTATAGGTCCAGTGAATGGATGATTTCTAAAATTGTTTCATTCATATTAAGGGGGACAGGCTATGTGTATATATTCATTGTACATACCATTTCAGTTTAAGTAGACTCCATCCAAATAAGACAGAAATTGTGACTCTAGCAGATTTCAGAAGGCATGGGTCAGAATGTTCTTGAAGTCTCATAGGGAGGACTTTATCCCCAATCGGAGCCAAATGTTATCTCTAGGGTTGTTTCCTAGATTATTTTCATTTTTACCTAGTCAACATTCCTATCCCATCCTAGTTTTCTCTTTTCATTTTTATCCATTTTTCATTTTCCTTATCCTAGATCTTACCCTAAATGATTTTTATTTGATTTATCAATATTAAAATAAAAGCAAGGCTCATGTTTCATAGTGATTTTCAAAAAAGGGTTTTTATTTCTTATCTAGATGCCATTCCAAATGATATTTTTGATTATTTATGGTCCAGAAGCATATATTAAAATGTTAAATGTTATCATGCTGCCAGTGATATGAAATGCATATTTATTAATGATACGGGTGGCAAGGTTTTATATCATAATTTTATGTGCATGATGATTATTCATTAAGGCATCAGTAGTACAATCATAACCACAGGTATCATGGCGGTATCTAGGCATTATGCAGTCATTCCTAAGTCATTTCCACAGGTGCCTCGAAATCATCATTCATTATGGACAGAGAGTCGTGATTTTGGGTGTAACCCTGAAATATTTTGTTTAACCATGTTTCAATCTACATTGTATGAATTTTTAGGGTTAATATGGAGGAGGGTTCACAGAGCACGTCGAAGAAGAATCCTAGAGGGTTAATTTGCAAGATTGAGCCGGATAACATACAGTGGATTACCCAATTTCCCAGGTCAGCACAACTAATGAAGGATGCTAGATGGTTTCCATTTTGCCAGAGGTTGCAGGGTTATAACATTCAAGTAACCCGAGCTTTCATAAAGAATTTCAAATATGGAGTAGTGGATTTTCAAAGTTTCAAGGTTACTATTAATGAGGAACCTATTTCAGAGGCCATTGGTGTCCCTGCACGGGGAGAAAAGTGGTTTAAGTAGCAAGAATTTGAAGGTAATTACGGTGAATTTTTATTACCAGGGTTTGAGAAGTTGAAATGGACAAATAGTATACACATTAGAAAGCTTAAACCAACTTGGGAAATTCCATTAGAAATTATTCAAAATTATATCACTTGTGAAGGGCGATATGATAGGGTTTTGAGATGCCATATTCGACTGCTAATGCATCTCAGTGGAAGCTTGAAGCTAAATCTTCCATATTATTTGTTAAAGAGCTTGCAGAGGATGATTTTATCAGTTCAAAAACATCCAGGACATACCGGCCACTCTATTTTTCACCAAGGTTTGATTAAATTGCTAGTTGTTTATCATCTGAGTAAGATTGGGCGAGATTGGGATAGTTTTATTTTAGAATCAGGGTTTGAATCTAAAAAGAAAAAACAAGTTAAAGAAAAAGGGAAGAAATCAAAGTATTCATGCAAGCAAACACAAACAGAGGATTCAACGCAGCTAGAAGATGACCAGATTAGGGCCGAGCAGAACAAGCAGGTGGCAGATGGAGATAAGAATATTGCTGAGGGATTTAATATTATGGAAGAATCTGGCAGGCTTAATATTGTGGTAACAGACCCAAGTTTTGATGAAGGTGAAAAGTTTGCAATCCTAAATACAAAAGACTTGGATTTGAAACCAAGAACTAGGTTAAGAAGCAAGTTAGAGGTAGAAGTGAAGTTGATGCAGAATTGTACGAACGGTAGTGAAATTATTGCTGTCAATGAGTCTGACAATGAAATGGATATACAGATACATGATGAACATTTTTCTTAAAATGAAAGCTTTGTAGATCTTCAAGGGAATATAGGCTATATACCTGAAGTATTTTGCATGAATAAACAGGCTCATTCTGAAAATGAAGATGCATCAAATTCGAAAATCTTGCAAATGGATGAGGTTTCAATGGTGAGGTAGAAATTGAAATAACTCCAGAATTGGATCAAGCCAAAAAGACTTTACAGTCTTATAAGGAGCAATGCAAATACCTGCAGGTCATAAATGAAAACCTAATGTTGGCCAACAAGAGGTTACGAGAAGATCTAGGACAGAAAGATGCTGATTACCAGAATCTAGTTCTCACATCTAAAGAGATATTAAAGAAAAAGAGGGCTATTCAGAAGCAGAATGATCAGATGAAGATCCATATTAGGGAGTTCCAGAGTCAAGAGCAGAATAAAGATGCTGAGTACATCAGGTTACGAAAGAGGTCCCAGGTTCTTAATGACTTAGTTGTCCTAGCAGAGTCTTCTAGAAGCATTTAGTTTGTTGATAAACTAACATAGTTTAGTTTATCATTCAATAGTCTTGTTGTATACACTTGTCTAGTCTAAGAGTTTGAAGTTGAAGAAACTTTACTATTTTTGAAGATCTCGATCTATGAAAATAGGATCTTGAAACTACTTTAAACTTTAAACAATTTTGTATTTATATCATATAGTGATGGAGTAAAAAGGGTTGGAACTTACGATGGAAATCAGACTTTAAGTGAGATGTGCAGTCATGTATATGGTTTTATTTCATATTGATAAGACATAGCTATTTGTTTTTACATGACTGTGATCTATGAGCCTATTTTGTTTTAATATTTAAAGTACATGTTACCATTATTTTGTCTGTCTATGGTCTTAACATTCCATGTCATGATTCTCTTGGTTAACATGCAACTATTCATAATGGTTTGAAAATAGAATCTAAATCATATTCTTCACAAGGTCATTCTTCATAGTTATGTATTGTCAATGTCCATGATAATAACACTGATATACTCCCTACGATTTGAACATTTGATGTTTTATGATTTCTGTATATGTTTACCTACCACCAAACCCTATAGAGTTATTGTTCATTTACCTTATCTACTGCTAAGATTTCCTTAAGCTTGAACCCCAGTAGTCTAGGTTCAACTTTAGGGATAACAGTTCCTATAAAGGTGGAAGCAACACTCTACATCTTAATGCACTAAGGATAACTTATTTCCTTAATAAATAAATAAAAATCTTAAAAAGACCATCTTAAACGAGAAGGGGTTAAACGGACCAACCTTGGGCCCACATGATAGCAGTACCCCTAATCCTTTACGAATACTTTACTAGAGGGGCAAATATCTTTTACCAGATCTATATCCTTTTATGGTCATTGTCAAATGGTTGTTCCTTAACTTCCTGTTACATACTAATTAATGTACGCATTCAATATATATATCTATGAAGCCCATGTGTCTCGACTCTAAACGTATTCATAATACAAGAATCAAAATCTGGGTATGGGATACCATCTTAGCATTTTATATTCACATTTATAAATTAAGGAGAAAAGATTCCATTGGGTAGTGATTGTTGACCTAGTGATTGTTGACCATAGGCATGCTCTTGTAAAGATTTCAATTAGCACGTGATTCTGAATGAGAAAAGATTCCATTTGATAGTAATGGTTAACAATGTTATTTGATTGCTCAAATAGTAATTATAGAGATGATAGGGATATAGAGGCCGGAAGTGAGTGATATTGAAGTGATAGCGAGAATGATGTTGTTAAGAAAAGTGTGAAATCAAAGATACAATTTTGTGTAGTTTAAGAGTCATATGCTTTCTCCATGTTGTTTAGCAATATATTAGAGTCACATGGAAAATGCAAAGCTAGTTACTATTTTAAAAACTCTTTCTAATGTGAGGCAACTTTGTTTATAAATCTATATATCATAAGTTTATATGATATTATAGGAGAGGTAACTTTGTTGATAAATATATATATCATAAATTGTTATATGATATTATAGGAACAAGAGTAGTTTATGATATTATAGGAGAGGTAACTTTGTTGATAAATCTATATATCATAAATTGTTATATGATATTATAGGAACAAGAGTAGTTTAGCAGCAATGTTTATGCATTTTAAAATGATATTGCTATAATATCATATGGGAACAAGAGTAGTTTAGCATAACTGATAAGGGGAAAAGTCCCTGAGATTTTAAAAGGATATGGGAAAAGTCAATGAAATGTAAAGTAAAATAGAAATAAAAAAAATACTAAATATTAAGATGCTAAATAAAAGTCAAAAAAATCATTACATAATAGTTGTATAGTCCTAATTGACACTCTTTTTAATATTGTATATCAAAATCCACAATGTGATTGGAAATATCAAACCAACCACACAATAATAATAGTTTTCTATTACACAAAAATATAAAAACTATAATAATAATAATGATGGTAAAGTAGTGAAACATTTATTAAACTAGCTTCATTTGTAAGATACATTAAAAAAATCAGTGTAAAATTTGTGTATGTGAAAAAGAAAGTGGTTGCCATGGCTAAATTGGTTTGAGCGGAAGGTAATATAATATTTTATATAAAAGAAATAATAAAAGAGTTCAAATAATTTTGGTATTTAAGAAAATAAAGAGGTTATTATAATTAAATTGGTTTAAGTGAAAGATGATATAATATTTTTATTTTAAATTAAATATTTATATATAAACTTAAAAAATATTTAATTAGTGGGAGATTGTTTCTCGAGGATTCTTTGTCTCTTTAGTAAATGGATAAATGCCTCTTGTCTTTTACCTAACCAAATTCTTTTCATTTTCGCTATGTCCTTGCGCAGTTCTTGGTGCAAGTCCTTCTAGCATGCTCACGAAGTTTCTACCATCGATTTCGCGAGTGGGCTAGTTGTTATTCTAGCCCTTTTATTGTTTCTTCTCTAATGTAGCGGGTGCCTAGGATTCTTTGTAACATAATTACTATATTCACTTGCAGAGAGATGCAGAGTGCAACAAAGAACTCTTTTGAAGGTCTGGGAGGTGGAGGTTTTTACCACACAGTTCTATGGTAGTTGTTAAGAAGTTGGAGGGGGTCAAACAAGAAGAGAAGCAATCACAAGGAGGTGAGCACCATTGGAATCGTACAACATGTCACCATAAGAGAGAAAGGCTAAAGTTGACCATAACTACTCCATATTCAATTCTCATCGCATTCAGTATGATATTAGGTAAAGAATCTCAGCATGATTGTCACAATCAATATGATTTTCATTGCCCTAGGTTACCACAACGAATTGATATTTGATTCTCAGCACATTCAGTATATGACACTATCAGACACTCTGAAAATGGCTGCTCAGTCTACAGTTTCTAGTTGGGTTTCTGCAAAGTCTACAAAGATGGGGCATGTTTGTATATTATGAAAATGGCACCCAACATATATTATACTGTTAAGAACCCACGTCAACCATTCTATTTACTTTGTTAGTATATTGTTGTTGGATGCATATGCTTTGTAAGTCATCCCGTAGTATTTGTTGATCCATAGTTTTTATTATTGTTGTTGGACGCATATGCTTTGTAAATCGTCCCGTAGTAATTGTTGATCCATAGTTTGTATTGGACCATGGTTTTTATTGGCACATGGTATTGACCCATGGTATGGGTGCCTAGAATTCGTATATAAGTTTGTGTTGAGACCAATGAAGGTACCATGAAGTTATTTCTATTGAGCTTGCTCAAACGAGGTTGCCCCCTCGAAGTGGCCTGCGATCAATAAAGTATTCTATGATCTCATATATTGTGCATTTTATCAATTAACTATTGCAGGTTCTTCACATCTAATATCAGAGCACTTTCTTGAGCTTGTTGGGTGAAATTTCCGTCAATTTGTTTTTTTGCATCTGTTGCAGGTTTGGATCTGGGAATAATCCCTATCCGCTTAACTATGGGAAGTACTTGGGCATAAGCCCTAAAATGCATTGTGAGGAGTACCACAGGAACCCTGAAGTAGCTGGCCCATTGAGAGGACTTGCTACTGAAAAGGGAAACGACCCCTACCTCATTGACTAGTTCCCACCCGTGAGGTAAACCAAGAGCTGTCGTTTGTGGCAAAGCGGTTATCAATTTTACCTGAGTCATGGAGTGAGGGGTACTGCCCCAATATGCAAACCGTCAAACAACATTGGTGGCCGAGTGAATCGCCTGAACCGTTAGGAAGTCGAGCATACCTGGGGTCCATATCTATTTTTTAGCTGATAAATCACAGATTTCCTCCATCCAGAACTGTTGCCGATCACTTCTGTGTCGTTGCAGATCCGTCTATTGTCGATCACTTTGGCGTCATTGTAGATCCATCTGTTTCTTATCCCTTCTGTGCTATTACAGATCCATTCTAGAAAAAAAATCCATTTTTTTGCCATATCTCCCTTGTTTTCACTCTGTTTCCATTGAAACTTCCCTGACACCCCTGCAATCCCATTCTGCGTATTTCATTCCTGAGGACCCTCACCCAAATTCCACTTCCCAAAGCCAGAAATCCCACATTTGTATATTTTTAGGGTTTGCCATAACTTCTTCGACTTTCACCCAATCGCCTTCAAATTTTACCACGAAGTTCCTTTCCTATTTCTGCTTCTTTGTTCATCTTTGCCACATTTTCTCATTCTTTCACCCCACTTCTGAAATCCTCCTTTTCTGCTTCCCTGTCCGTTTTAAAGTGTCCAAAACCTAGTCAAACCCAAATTACCCATCATATTTTTTCCCAAATCCATATTTTCCTTTACTGAAACAGTTTATGTTTTTGCTTTTCTACCCACTCAAAAAAAAAAAAACTTCAGAACACAAGAAATTATGCAAACATTGGAATTATGCAAAAATTGGAACTTTAGAAGACAATAACAGAAGAAAACGATAAAAAAGAGAGTTACAATAAATAGGCAATTCAATTCAAATTATGGTAGGAGGAAATTTGAATTGGTCAAGCAGTGCATGAGGTGCTAATGAGGCTTAACTAGAGCCAAAGACCCTCAATTACTCGTCCTTATTTTGAAGTGCATGTGAGCCCATTCACGAGATCTAAACACTTTGGAGTTCTTGAATGGTGGTCCTTAAACTCTCCTTGCTTCAAATGGAGGAAACCCATTGAAACTTTTGTGCGGAATTTGGTGAATTGTAGCAGCAAAAGTTGTAGATCCAGAGTATGAAGGGACATTTTAGAGGTCTTCTTCAATGGGACCTAAATTGGGACAAGTTCTCCAATGGATAGTAGAAAATTGTTGATCACCTCTTCTAGGTCTATAAAAGGTTCTTCATCAGCTGAGTGGTGGATCATGGATGTGCAATGCCCTTGTAGTCCATATGTTGTGAATATTTTGGGGCCTCTTTCATCCTCCCAATGGATGTGAATATTTCCTCGTAGGTCATATGTTGTGAAGCTTTTAGGGCCTCCTTCAACCTTCAATAAGACTAGATTCCTATAAAACTAGTCTACCAACTATTCAATGACCTTAAAACTCTGATACCATGTAGAATTTGAGAATGTAGATATAGAAACTAAACAAGATTACAATAATGTGAAATATATCAACAATCTGCAAATTCATGCAATAAATGTGCTAGACATTAATCATCACACAAAATAGAGAAGATAATAACATGAGAGAAAGAGAATGTTGTATTACATTAATCATCAATCGATGAAGAGAGTTACAATAAATAGGAGAGGCAATTCGAATTAGGGTAGGATGCAAATTGAATTTCTCAAGTAGTGCATGAGGTGCTATTGAGACTTGACTAGAGCCAAAGACCCTTATTTATCCATGCACACTAACCAATCTAAGTTACATTGAACCAAGACTCCCCAATCACTAGTTCTGACTCAGTGATGTACATGCAACTGATTGTATGTGCATGAAAATACCTAAAATATCTCAACCATGGTGCTAATGACCGAACAAGGTTAGTTAAGGTCATTTAGGACCTCGATTATCGGGTTGCATCTAGTCATCTACTAGTTACTGACTGGAGCCTTACAACTCGCTGCATGTTTGAGTCTCGACAGTCTACCTTTTAAATTGAACCATAACAACAAAAGAAATTCGTTAATGGCTCGATTTGCAAAAACTCTAGATACATGAGTAATTAAGAGCTCGAGGCTATAGAATTTGTTGTGTTTTTTACCAATCCATGATTCATTGAATTCGTAGCCACGGGCATGATCAAATCTAAGTTATTTAATGAAAGAATTAATGTATCTACCTCTATGTCGAAACTATAATATAATAAACAATAAACAATAAACATAATAATAAATAAATAATAAATAATAAATATAAATAATAAACATAATAAATAATAAATATATAGAAAATAATAAATAATAAATAAAATAAAAATAAAAACAAAACTTCAAAACATAAAACATATAAAACATTATAACATTACATTCCGGCTAAATATTGGTTCACTTACCTGCATCTATCGACCACTTACCATTTTCTGTCCTACGGTTAGTTACTAGCTCAACGAGTCGAGCCTAAGGTCACAAAGGGGAAGAGGAAGAGAGCTCCATCCTGTGACTAGTTACCAGCTCAAAAACCGGAGCCCTAGGTTGCTCGGATCCATGAGGTCGCCAGGACACAATGGCCCCCAAATCGGTGAGAACCTCTTCTCTGCTACGGAAAAAAGCCTTTGCGAAATGGTGTTAAGTTGATAATTATGATTAGCATGGTCATTATTTTATCCATACTTGTCGCTTTGCTTCCCTCAGCCAACCACCACGTCCAAGCCACTCCAAAATTTGTTTTCCTAGTTGTCGCTCCCTTCCCTATTTTGTTCTCATGTCATTGGTTGATAGAGCGGTCATGGTCATGTTTGAGACCATGTCAGAGATCCAATTGAGGGTTTTCAAGACACTTCACCGATGCCATTGAGGGTTTTCATTGAAACTCTTGAGGGTTTGAAGTTTGATCATCTCATCTCATCTCTGACTGGCCTACCCACTGCAAGGTATTTTCTCTATTATATTCCTGAGTTACACTTTATTTCGATATTATATGCCTGATTTATCTGCTCTACTTTTGGCTCTCGAGGGGTTGATATTATAGTCTCTTTGAGTTTCTCACGATTTCTAACCTCGTTCTCTGTATTACTATTCTCTGCAGGTTGAATCTTCCTCCCCCATCCCCCATTGTCTGCATTTTTCTTCATGGAGATGAGACCAATTTGGGCTTCTAATTCCAGGTAGGTATTATTTATTATTTCATCTTGCCCTTTCTTACTATAAATTATTGTCTCGATGCACACAAATGCACTCTATGCCAATGTCGGGTCCTATGGTTAACTTGTCAAAGCCAATGCAGCAAACAAATGGCATATCAACACAATTGAGCCATCCTCCTCACACAATTGAGTCGGCTGGGAGTAGATTTCACCAGGTGCTTGCCTCTAAGACAACAATCAGTGTGCCTTTCTCATCAGTAGATGTAGCTGCACAATTTCCTGATGAACTTGGATTAGGAGATTTAGTTTCCAACAATAATAGCTTAGTTTTTCCTTCAAATAACACACCTAGTAACATGACAAATTACAGCTCTGTATCATCTGCTAATATTAAGGTGCAAAAAAGTAAGAATACAACCAGGTCTGCTCATTCCAACAGTACTGGAAGTAGTGTTGAGAATAGTGATTTGACACTTAGAACAAATATTGGCACATCGAGCAGCCAATCTCTACATGGAAGCTGTGTTGTTGGTTCACCTTTCCAATCTCAAGGAAACGCTCAATAGACATCAGGGAAATATCCCCACCCAATTGGTTACATGGAGCAGAGAGGAAATACCCAACAGCAGATGGGACATAAGACAAGTGCTTCAAATGAATGGTCAGGGCAAAGCCACAGGAAAATAGGGGGCCAAGGAAGATCCCAGATGTCAGGGGAAAAAAACTTCACAACTTCAAAGATAAAGCAGGTTTATGTTGTGAAGCCATCGTCATCTCCAAGTAATGTGGGTAATGCTGTGACACTGCTGTAAGCTTTCCTATTTACCAATAATTTGTAGAAGCTACATTGGTTCAAAAACAATTAATGAGTGAAAGCAGTTGCTATAAAATGTGATTTTTATGAAGTTCATAGAGAGTAGCTGCAACAAAGCTCTTCGTGTTCTTTACATGATTCAATTTGTCAATCTTACGGGCTATTTAATCAATATCTTGTGCTGGAATCAATTTGGGTTTCTATAAAGGTTTGTTCAAGCATAGGATGTCGATGGAATGGCTTTCTGGTATTCCTATTATTTTTTCTGAGGTTAGTTGTAGTGTATTGGTTCAAGAATCAATTTCATCTAGTGACAGGCTTCGAGTTGTAAAAAAATTGCTTACATCATTGTGGCTCAAATTGCAACTTATCTGAGGCATATTTTCATCCGATGCCTCTTTTATTTAACCTTTTTCCAATTAGGTCTTGTGATGGCATTCCTTGCTATTTCACAATCCGAGTTTATCCAGTCTTATGTGAATCTACTGTTTTGTTAGAGGTTTGGGCTCCAAGTGCCTTAATAGTTGAGTTGGGCCTAAATGTTGTCCCCTTTTTCATAATTTATATCAATCCTTGAGTGATGAGAAAAGCAAATATAGTTCCAGCTTTTCTGAAATATCTTAATCTTTCTGCATGATACTAGATATTGGTAAAATTATATTTCCTATACATACTAGCATATTTAGCTTGGTATGTTAAATTCTATCCTAACCTCTTAGAACATTTTATTTTGGGTATTTTTCTTATCTAATATTGTCTCTAAATTTTTGAAAAATATCATTTGCATGCCCTAGATGTAGCTTGAAATTGATTGTAGTTGCTAGAAACATATGCAATAGGAAGAAATTGCTTAGCTTTTCTTAGATTGAAGCCATTTTATCTTTTGTACAAGGATGTTTTTTAAGGGCGATTGATTGGAAGATTATTAAGTTCTGTAAATCATAAAGATAAAGGGTTGGAGCCATTAGCAAGTAGCTAAATTTGAATTCAGGTCAGCCTAGTTTGTGGAATTTGGATAAATAATGCCTGTTATCAATAACATCCTCAGTTGTAAAGTAATTTGAGTCCATTATTATTGGGGATGCAATCTTTGAAATCTTCATCAGGATATTCACAGTAATTAAAGCTCATATTATGAAAGAGTGATCAAGTTGGGAATGGAGAGACTTTGTTTGAAAACATGCAATGATATTCTGATATTTTGATTTGGATAAATCTATCTGGAAAGGGTGACCCTTTAAGGAATTTAATGAATCAACTTGCTGTATAATATGAAAGTTGTTGCCATTGTGACTAAAGGTTTGATTCATTTTGCAGGTAGAATACATCCCGTATGCATCAAGTCGACCAATACAAGCAGCAGCTGAGGCCCCAAAGGAGGCTCTCCCACTTGATTGTAGGCCCAGTTTCAGCTCTGCCTGGAGAACCAAAGATGAATTCAAGGTATCTACAGATGATTCCTAGTTCAGGTGCATTTGAGTTTGAAAAAAAAAAGTTGTAGGAAACATATAAGAAAGTTTCATGTACAAGTATATCTCTCTTGCTCCTTGGTTGGGGACAATCTCGCATGGTGTATGATGACTACCATGGTGTGGATGATAAATGAAAAAGGCTAGGCTGGAAATAATAGTAAGGTATACCTTCACGAGAGGTGTGTTCCTTGAAATAAACAATAACTTCATATTATTTTTCCAACTGTTTCTTGGCATTGTATTTTGGAATCTTATATGTATTTAGGAGAAGGATTGCATCTAGTAGATCAAACATCTTTGCTATTTAATGTGTTTGAATGTCGTTACTTGTATAATAACTCATAAGGGGAAAGGATCTATTATTTGAACCAATGTTGCAAATATTGTTTTGGGGAATATATGGCTAAATTAGAGAGGCTCCTAAATCTCTCTAATTGGTGGCTGAATTATGGTTGATGTACGAAATCCGATTGGCAGCTGATGTATGGCTATTGTAGAATTCTGAATACACAAGCAATAGGTTCTCCACACAATTTGAGTTTGTCTCATGTCTTCCTATTAGGTGGCTAGACAACTAATATTTGCAGACACAGGATCTCTCAATCTTGAAATGGTGGTTGCTCCTTCAACTCCATGGTGGGCTATGCTACCTTTTCTTAGTCGGCTCTATCCTGGAAGCACCAAGATTGTTTTAACTTGTGGCTATAGGAACGTCTTCTTTCAACATCAACTCACTTCTTTGATCCCATGGCTTCCATACAGTCAACTTTACTAACCCATTAATCTAATCACGCCTTTCGGATTTTCCAGATCACCATGCAATGCAATAGAAGGGCATATTTGGCAGACAAGCCCTAGGCACTTGCTCCAATACCATATTATAAAACTAGAAACAATAAGGTTACATAACAAAACAGGAGAAATAAACACAATAACTCAATATGGTGTTAAGAATAAAAGGTGCACATATTACAATGGAGTTCATCTCCCTATATACTAATATTCACTGTGCAAATTATTTCCATTTATGAATGTGGGATAAAATGATCTACACATAAAGTGAATATTAGCGCAACATAAAGTCAAAGTGATTTTATTACATAATAAGCTTTATATTCTAATAGTATGATGTTGGAGGAAAGGGAGTCTACTGTAATGGCCAAATGCCTCATTGCATGTCACATACATTTGGTGTGGTGCACTCACCTGATCATAATTATATGGCAAGGGCAATTAATAATGCTTCTTGAGGATATAAATGCCCAGAATTTAAGAATGTGGAAACCACATTACTTGCAAAGAGAAAGGACCTTGATGGAAGATGCTTGAAAGCCATCCATTCTTATGGAGGTACAATTTTCATAAGAATAGATTCTCTTCCAAAGTGTTGGTCCATTTCCAGTCTTGCCATTAGGTTTGAGGAGACTATAGGGTTAGTTTGATGAAGAGTAATCATGGATCAAATGCTGGACCCTTTCAAGAATAATATTGTCTGTTTTGGTTAGTCCATATCTGGCCTTCAATTCTAGCCATGATCTCTTATCCCTTGTGTTGTTGTTTTATAGGTCCTTGGCTATGATGATACGTTCTGTCGTAGAAACTGAGAAATTACATCCTAGGGATCTTAGCCAGATTTTTCCCCTCTTGCACAAGGAGAGGCACCCACTAACTGCATTTTCCATTAAAATAAATTAGAGCTCTTAGGGATTGGTTTCTCCATGATAGGAATGGCTTTGTAGCTACCCAAGCTTTCCGAATACTTTGGGCCTCAAAAGAGCCTTTGATATTAACCATGGCAACGGTGATGAAAAGAGATTGAAAATTGATACCTTGCCAGATTAATGCATAGAGGGGTTTTCAAAGAAATACAGTTTCTTAGAAGTGTACCTTTCAGGCTTCCTTCCCTTCCAACCCTAAAGTGCCCATTTAGCACATAATGGTTAGGCTTGTGTATGGGTTTTTAAGACCCCTATACAGTCCAATCTCTTGAAGTGTAACACAACTCCTAGTTGAACCTATGAAAGCCTTTACCAATAGATCTGTTGAGCTAAAAAAAGGAGTACAAATTAGTTGTGTTCATTGTACTGATAAAACGTTTTCACTCATAGTCCAATCTCTTGGAGTGTAACACAACTCCTAGTTGAACCTATGAAAGCCTTTACTAATTGATCTGTTGAGCTAAAAAAAAGGAGTACAAATTAGTTGTGTTCACTGTACTACTAAATCTTATTCACTCACATAACAAAGGAGTACACATTAGTTGTGTTCACTATACTGCTTACAAGTTTTGTTGATTTCAGTACCATGTTTACTCAACTGGTGATTCTAGGCATCTTTGACATTTTTCTAGAATTGGCTCTTTCTAGTCACCAAGATAGTTTGTTGATGTGAACAGGCATCATGGTGGATGTCAGCTGTATTCCTCCTAAGGATTTTACAGTACTTAAGTTTTGTCAATACATTCTTAATCTTCTGAAAATGACAATTTTCAAATTATCTTCATGAAACAATTCTCAATGAACAATAATAGGCAGGAATGTCCTGCTCATATCACCCAACATGGTCGCCTCGTGTACATGTTTAAAATTTAAAAGTTTCTTGCTTTCTTTGTGAAATGTATGATAACAAAACCTAGTTTCCCTTCAATTTCCATTGATATCTTAATAATACCTCCCAGGCTCCAAGACTGTATGTATAAATGCCCTGCTGGAAATGTCTGTATGTATATTTATATGGTCTCCCCAAACTAAAAATCTTACGTTAACAATTTCCAGTATGCTTTAGAATTTATGAGATACATAATTTCGTCTTCATTTCTATTGTCTCAAATACTAGATATTCTTGTTCACTAGACTTTTAGTTCATCAGCAGAAATTTGCTTTCAACAAATATCATTGACATCTAAACTTTCTTTTTTACTCGTGGTAGTTTTGTCTCAGCACAAACAAGATACAATGTCATTTATTCAAATGAGTTTATTGCTAATTGAGAAATTTTTAAACTAAATGATATTTTCTTCAGATTTCATCTTTACTTGTTGACAATTCTATCACAATGTGAATATGATTTCAATGTAGTTCTTCTTCACCCACAACTTCAATAACGCTTAGTTCTTGTGTCGATGGTATTGTTTGGTTGACCAATTGTAGTTGCGGAATATTTGAAGTCTATTTTCTGTGGCTTCATTAACACCAATGTGCCGATATGAGACCTGTTACACCCATTGAAAGAGTGTATGTGATGTGTTTTTGGTGGAGTTGCTATAAATCAATCCTGCATAGAGTTCTAATATGAGTGGCTATATGTTTCACATTGGATAATATTGTTTATTAGTGTATTGGTCTAGTTATTGCTAAACTTGAGGTGGTTAACCAACTCTTTAATATGCAAGCACATATTCATGTTCCATTATGAATATCTCCTGCTTGTAGCAAGTAGACTATGATGGTAAGCTGCTATATTGATGGAATTATTTGCTTGTCTATTGATGAGACTTATTTTGGTGAACCTGTAATACATTGTACTTCATCTATTTGTACTTTAATGCTTTTGTAGTTTATCCTTACCTATTTTTGGGAAACTTTATCATCATCTCTATGCCTCATCCTTTTCACTCACCCAACTTTTTGTATTTTATTGGAAACTTGATCAACTTTGATCACTCCCTCCATAATTGTGTATTCTATATGTATATTTAATGCAAATGAGTGTACACTTGTTTTCTTGTGTATGAGTATCTTTTTTTTCATTGGTGGTATTGTGTATATATATATATATATATATATATTGGTATCAGAACATTAAGATCTAGGCTTTTCAAGGGCTTTTCCTATCCAGTTTCCTTTGGGGCCTGCAGTCCACACAAATTCTTTCTTCAAGCTCTCTCCAAGTGGTTCAAGCAATTTATAGGCAGATCAACATCACCAATTCTTGTTTCTAGGCCGTTGGTTAGTATGTACTAGGTAACTTATTTGTGCTCAGATAAGTTAACTAGTGTTTCAGATTAGCATCACCAATTCTCTGCTCAAATATATCACAGGTTGCAAGTAACTGCTATAATACATCAATTGTACCATGCCATTCACCTCAGATTTTCTTTAGCCTATTAGTTGATGGGAGATTCTCTTTTGGTATTTTATGTTCATTCATATTGATGAGTTTTTTGATGAGTGTGCATACAATATTTTCATTAAAACTAGTTTTTTTTTAGCTTTAGTCTTGAAGGATTCCGTTAAGGATGAACCCTTCAAGCAAGGATTGAAAGCTCTATCGGCTATAGTCAAAGAGTAAAATCATCTTATCCTTGATATTCTTGGGAATAGTCTTCTTGAGTGTGCTTAACAACTCTTGAGATGCTTTGGCATTGGAAGATCTTTTAGTTGTTTCTTCTAAATTATCCTTAGGCCCTCTAAAAACATGGGTTGACTGAATCAGGGTTCAGGTTACAAAGCAACTTCCACTTCAACAATCCTTTTCTTCAATTAAATATGCCTCTTGCTATTTGTTTATAGAATGTTTCAAGTTTCAACACATCTTCAACTGCGTCATGTATTCTCAAAGCTCGGATGGGTCCTAAGGCCTGTAGTATCTACCACAATGTTTGGTCCTCTAGAAGTCTTTTTCCTTTAGCTCTAACTCTATCAAATTATAGTTTTTTGGCATCCTTATCATAGCTTGCATGGCATAGAGTAAAAGAGTTATACTCTAACATAGTTATCTCATTTTGCAATATTTCTTTGACTATCAACTTGTTGTCTTCTATTTTTGTAATTGCCCACGTTAGCAATTTGTCAATATCATCAATTTCCATGACGTTTGCATTGTTTTTGGGTCCTTTAGATTGTTCCCCTTTATTATCATTCAAGGAAATTTTCCTTTTGGGGACATGGGAAATAGTGTGTCCAACTTCTTGTTTAGATTTGTAGGGACCTTTCCCATCATTGCCATTAACACCTTCATCTGCATTTTTTTATGACTGTCCCTACATGGAAAGGAGGCATTTTTCTTGGGAAAAATGACTGCATTCTTGGCAAAGTGAGCAAGTGATCCCCCTCTTCCATTGACTCTAGATTTACTTCTTTGTCTTCCCTTGGGGTTTGGTTCGTTAATAGCTCAACATTTTTTGTTCTTTTGGGGAATTTTCTTTTTAGACAGAGTATTGGAGCATACGTAGGTGTAAATTTCATCGTGCATAGGAGGGTTCTTGATCTTGACACTAGGGCCATGAGTGAGAGTGTACTAACCTTATGGGATCCTTGAGCTTCTATATCATAATCCTCATTGTCTAGAACACCTATTGCATGTTCATCTCGCTTAGGGAAACAAGTACTCTAACCAATTGCAATTATATGGGATTTAAAAACCCCTCGAGAGTGAAACCCTTGATTGTCTTCACTTCCTTTTAAATCAAATGAATTGAAACCTTCAAATATTTTAGCCAAATGGGTAATACCTTTGACAGTGCAGGATGTTAGTTTTTCATAATTTACTTCAATCTGTTCTAGGATCTTAACTGAGAGAACAACATGTACAACATATCTACAGCATATCAATCATGGACACAATAATGCAAGCACACAAGAGACACAGAGTTTACTTGGGGAAAACCATAAAGGTGAAAAACCCCAATAACTTCCTCAGAGATAGATAGAGCAATGATACAACCAAAGTACAAGAGATAGTCTTCTCCTAGCAGCAGAGCCTCCTCCTCACAAGTGTGCCACTTTCGAATGAGAGAAGTGTGAGTAATGAGTGATCAAATAGAGATTTCCCGGTCTCTATTTATACTTGTCCAGTCCTGCCCAATAAACTAATGGGGCCTACATGTCTAGCTTAACCCATGGTTAACTTAATCCAGGCCGAACCCACACTTGGTGGTCTAATAACCCTTTTACCCACATGACTCATACAGGGCCGACCCCATCAAGGTGGTCTAATAACCCATCGGCAAGTTAACACACTTGCGACACTTGTCATGTCACATACCCCAATTTTGCAAAAAAATAATGTAATTATTTTATTATATTCCTGAGACATTATGTTAAATTTAATGCTAAGTAGGAATTGATGACTCAGCAGAGTCACCAAAAATGGAATGTAATTCTGAATATTTTATTATTAATAAATAAATTATGGAGACAACAACATGGGAGAGATGTTAAAAGAGGTTACTGGTCTAACTGGTGGAAGGAACTAGGTGTAAAGGCAAAAGACAATTGGCAGCATCCTCAAACACTTCCTAAGTTGCAGGTGGCAACTTCCCTATATTTTGGGGTCATGATTCCCCAAGAAAGTGGAATCTGAGCAGGTGGCTCATTAATGACAGTTAACCCAACTAAGACCTAGGCAATCTTTTAAATAGTATTGAATGAACTGAGCTGGGGGTTCAACATAGTTCTGGAGGTAGAATACATTCAGGTGAATGTTATTCAGGAGTCCCATTGAGGAAGAGGGAAAAACAGTAAGGAAGTGTTTTGAGATAGGAAGCTGCAGTAACTTGGTTCCAGTTTAGCTGTTTGGCTGAGTGAATTGATTTGCTGCACCTAGTTCCAGCCAGTGAGACCAGAGCAAGCTCGGGGGTCCTGAGAAGTGCTGTCTGGGCACTCTCCAGGAGTTGGTAGGGAGGAACAGCCTCCCATTTCTGTTGTTGTCTACAGTTGACACAGGTCCTGCCACTCATTCCTGTTTTGTTTATTAAGTATAAATGATTGTAGGTTATGTTTATCTTCATTATGTCTGAGTAGTATTTAATTCATCATGAGTCTGCAATCCCTGATTATTAGCAGTAGATTTAATAAGAATTATTGTGTTTCAGCATTCTTTCATACTATTATTATTTTGCAAATAAAGTATTTACAATACATGTTATACAGTAGTAATACTGTAAGCTTTAGTTAATGTTTGTAATTATTAATCTAGTTTATTATTATAATTGTCATTAGCATTATGATTATCTTTGCAGAATGTTTATAGCTACAGTTAGGGTATGTTGTCAGAGTATTAACCCTAGCTAAATATTAACCTTCGTTATCCTTCAACAAAAAGATTATGCAATAAACAGTACCTAAACTGTATCATACAGATTTTATTAACAGACAAATAACTAGTTATCGTTTTAGGATTTGGGAATCAACAGAACTATATTTTTAGCTCGATGACAAGCTTAACTTGTTTAAGTCTTATTTTCCATAGCTTCCATGTTATCCACAAAATACGTAATCTGTTTAACTGAGTTAGTAGCTAAACAATATCGTGATAGGGGATGAATCCTATCACCCTAGTTCTACATTACTGATTTCACAACAGAGGAATAAACCTAATTACTGTTTTAAAAATTTAATAACTGCAGAAAAGTATTTCAGCTCAGTTATTGAGCTCATCTGTTATTTCCTTTATATCTTTCACATGTTTTCTCAGTTACTAACAGAAACACTTTCAGAACATTATATTAACTTTTAAACACAAAAATCGTAACCATAGATTCCAACATCTAAACAAAACCACTATTGCCATTTCGGAAACAAACCCTACACTCTAGTTACTAACAATAAGAACTTTATTATCAGATAAAAATCTAGGTATTAAATGTATAGCCACACGATTTACACAGAACGATTCTACCATGGCCATAGCCCAGATTTCCCGTGTAGATAAATTTTAAAACAGAGAGTCAAAAATATATGCTATATGTATTAATTTAAAACACACAGGAACTCGTAACAGGTCGTATTATTCAACCATTGAAACTCTTACAACTATTCCTATCTATAGCCGAGATCACAAGCCCACTGTACCAGTGGTTTTATAAGAACAAAGATTTAGTTTTTATAATTTAAAGCATCAAATTAAAGAACAACGCAGACACAGATCAAGTCTTCACAAAACATAAGTCATATTAAGAAGTTATCCAAAACCCTGGGTAATAAAACCATAAGTAAGGTACAGGTATAGTATTAACCCTTGAGGCCGTAACCCAACCTACAAAACAAGCTCTCGAAGCCTTGTTTGTTCTAATTTCTACATTCCAGTCTTCTGTATAAAAACAAACCAAGTATCGAAAGGAGTAAAATAACCACATTTCTAACTGAAACCTTATACCCAAACCAACGCAGGGATTAAAACCCTTATCTAATCATCTAATTCATACAGTTACACGATTTTGCAAGAGTGCGATGACTCTCAAAGACAAACCAAAAACCCTATCACCCGAACAACCCACAAGGAAGATTTGCCATGGTAGAACTAGGCTTACCCGGAGATGTAACCAACAGCCGAAGCCTGAGTCATCCACAATGCGAAGGAGTCCAAGCCTGCAACCAAATAACAGCATTATCAATAATCATATGTATATATATAAAAAGAAACGAGTCTCAAAAACCACTGTGGTATTCAAAAAAAAGACAAGAATGAACCTTTAAGCTTACCCGAGTTTGAATGCAGATATATACAGTAGGTAGGCTGATAGCCGTAAGCAACAGAAGGGTGAACCCCTCTCGTTCACCAACACAAACACCTTGACTGCTGACAAGAAGGATGTGCTACTGTGGAAGCATAAAAAAAAAGAACCAAGCCAAAAAATGCAAGGCCATGCCATGACAAGAGATTCCACAGTTAACAAATTTTCAAACCCTAGACTCTGGACCAGTTACAGTTGCCAAGCAACGAATACCAACGACGCTCAACGAAGCTTTGGACGATATAAAAGATGAGGCAGCATGCAAACTGTTGATGCATTGCAACAATGGCGGTCAGACTAGTAAATGAACGGCAAGGATAAACCCTAGGCACTATAACACTTCCATCGCTGTCAACAGATTTATGTTAAAGACTTGCAAACAACAACATTAAGCAAAGGAGTGGTAACAGTCTGAGAACTGAGAATAACCATGCTACCATATAGTTCAGACCTAGAGATCTTGCAGGGAAAGACCCAAGCCCGAAGGCTTCGGAAGAAACAACAAGGTAGGGTCTGGTCCCAAGTCTTTATATCACACACACTTGGCTCTCGTTAAACCACGTATCAGCTAAATAATTCCATGCTGAGGGTTGAGACTCCATAGTCTCAATCCCAATTATTGTCAATCAATTAAAATCATAGCAATGATACCCAACTATGGCAATAAACCATATTTCCGAACTTAACAAAACTTCCATGTTAACACATGCCTCGACTTAGTATTGGAGAAGTATGATACCCGGACCTACAATAATTACAATGGAGGTAATAATATCAAAAGTCCAAAGATTCCAATGATAATTTTATCATTGTTGACAAACAAAATCCCATATTATATATAGGTAAAACATTATTGCAAGATCTTTATAATACTCATATCATTCATATATTAATCAAAAACCCTTAATCGATGTCTTGATTACCTTGTATTGTTTTTCGACAGAAATGTGCTCAGTCTTTAGCAATTTAGAATAAAACTTGGAGTCTGTTCAAGTATATAGTATATGTTAAATTATTATAAGAATTGCCAAGGAGATAGTATCAAGTAAATTAAATTACAAATCGATCATTAAATTCATACCCTAGCCAAATGTGAAAATAAGAGATACTATATCTCTGTCAGTTTTCTCAATTATGGTAGAGACATAGGGCATAAATACATGATACTGTAATATTGAGATAACATTGCACTGAGGATTTAAGACTTGTCATGAGGGAACTTTAACTGTTGGAATTCGACGTTGAAATTCTTACATTTTTGGTTTAAGAAAAACAGACCTGTGTTATCTTGAATACACAACGTGTTTAATCAAGTATGATAATACAAACCAAGTATAGTTTTCAATTAAGATAACGACGTGAATCGTAAACAATAGAAGGCAGGTATCGACAATACACAGTGATATCTTTAACTCCCAAGCTGTGCAATTAAAAGTATAAGACAAACTTTGTTATAAATTTTGAACTGGGCAAGAAGTAAAATTTTCTACCTTAAAGAGCTTGATAAACCTGGTTAGCATTGTTAGACTTTTTCATTGAATGAGTTGGTACAGATATTTTGACATATGATGCTTTAAAAGATTATTGCGGCGACCCGAAATTACCTGTGTATCTGTAAGCGAAGAAAGAAATTGTTGCATTAGCTCAAAAGCTAAGTAAGCCAGACCATCATAGCATTTCCCCCCTTGCAGTTGAAAAACAGAAAACAACCAGCAACAATTAAGAAACTCATAATAATATTCAAGTACAAAAAAAAAAAAAAAAACATACAGACATCCGTACAATCACATAAGTTAAACAGATAGCTAATTGACTGCATTTAATAACATTTAATGCTATCTTAAAATTTTTAAATTTTTCTGAAATTATCGGGTTTTGACATGTCAATACAAATGACGACACTTCCTTATAGAGGAATAACAAATCTCTATAAGGGTACAATAAATATATATATGAAATACGAAGTTACATATACATCAACACTCCCTCTTAACTAGGAAGGTATTTCTCGACACATATCTTCTAGTGCAAGTCTTCTTCTCTAGATCATCATCAGTGAATCATCATCCTCGAATCATCGTCATTGTCACTGCTGTTGCTATCTCAATCAATCTCTGAATCTACTCGTCATAGGAAGTTCTACAGAGCCAGTCCTTTTTCATACTGGATGTAGGCTCACCACCTGTAGGTCTTCATCATCACTAGTCATACTGTGGAATCCTCAGGACTCATCACATGCATCTGCAAAACCTCGCAAGAGCATCCCAGGCCTTTTACGAGTACATAGCTCAACCTCTCGAATATCCCAGGATCTTTCACATGCCACTGCACAACCTGTCCACGACCACAGAGTACCTGTTACTCACTATACATCCAACTGATGTATATCATCACAGGATCAACCTAATCATCATCATCACTGCGACCAATCCATCAAGTAAGTACACCTGAGGACTGATTACACTGCCTCTGCAAAACCTGCAAGATCTCTCAGGACTAATTACATTGCCTCGGCAAAACCTGCAAGAGCATCTCAGGACTGATTATATGCCTCTGCAAAACCTGTGTACCATGTTGTCACCTCAATGTCTTTAGATCACCACATAGTCCACAGAGCACAACCCAAATGCACACACACAGCACTTACACTCACCATGGGAGGACTAACCTGCCACCATGTGAAAGGCTCACAGCACTTACACTCACCAGCATGGGAGGACCAACCTACTACCAAGCTAACAACACTTACATCAATGACCATGGGAGGACCAACCTACCACCATGTTGGAAAGGCACAGCACTTACATCAACGACCATGGGAGGACCAACCTACCACCATGTCAGAAAGGCCCAACACTTACATCATGACCATGAGAGGACTAACCTACCATCATGTGAAAATGGCCCAGCACTTACATCTCACCATGGGAGGACTAACCTGCCACCATGTGAGAATGGCCCAGCACTTACATCTCACCATGGGAGGACTAACCTGCCACCATGTGAGAATGGCCCAGCCCTTACATCTTACCATGGGAGGACCAACCTACCACCATGTAAGAATGGCTTAGCCCTTACATATTATCATGGGAGGACCAACCTACTACCATGTAAGAATGGCTCAGCCCTTACATCCTACCATGGGAGGACTAACCTACCACCATGCAAGAATGGCCTAGCCCTTACATCCTGCCATGGGAGGACTAACCTACCACCATGCAAGAATGGCCCAGTGTGCATCTGTGTCTTTGGACTTCATCACTTCCCTCTGGAAGACATCTCGATCTGAAGTACACCAAGTCTCCCTCTGAAGTATTCAAACTTCACTCTGGCAAGTGGCTTGGTCAACACATCAGCTATCTACTCGTCTGTCGCAACATACAGGAGCTTCACAGCTCCCCTCTGCACCATGTCCCTGATATAGTGGAACTTGATCTCAATGTGCTTCGACCTGTCATGGAACACTGGGTTCTCTAACAACTTCACACAACTCTGGTTGTCGCAATATATATAGGTAGCACTCAACTGGAGATCAGACAAATCAGATAGTAGCTTCCTAAGCCATACTGCCTCTCAACTAGATGAATAAGCTATGACATACTCTGCTTCAGCTGTACTCAGTGCCACACAGGACTACTTCCTACTAAACCAAGAGATCACACCTGATCCCATGCTGAAGCAGCACCCCGAGGTGCTCTTCCGATCAATGGCATTGCCTACCCAATCCGAATCAACATAACCCTCCAGGTTAAACTTTTGATTCGCCTCATACTTGAGCCCATAATCCACTGTACCCTTCAGGTACCTCAGAACATGCTTTGCAGCTATCAGGTGAACATGTCTCGGATCTGTCAGATACTAGCTCAAGGTGTTCACCGCAAAGCAAATGTCTGGCCTTGTATTCGTCAGGTACATCAAGGATCCAATCATCTGATGATACATCGTAGCATCAACCGGATCAGAAGAAGCATCACACAGAAGCTTCAGGTTCGATGCCATAGGTGTGGTCGTGGCCTTGCAGTCCATCATCCCAAAACTCTTTAGGATCTCTACTGCATACTTCCCTTGTCCAAGGAAGATTCCATCTGCACTCTGCCACACCTCCATACCAAGAAAAGTAGTGCATCATTCCCAAGTCCCTCATCTCTAACTTGGAAGCAAGCTTCCACTCTGTGTCGGCAATCAATCTATCCTCACCTGTAACAAACAGGTCATCCACATACAAAAGTAGTATCACTGGATTGCCTTCCTCAACCTTGTAGTAAAGGTTGGAATCCACTTTACTCTTGGTAAAGCCCAAACTAGATAGAAAGTTGTCTATCCTACCATACCAAGTTTTGCACGTATATGACTCCCTATCATGTGTCTCAGAACCAAGTGGCTGCTCCACTTACACTTCTTCTTCAACCACACCATTCAAGAAAGCTGTCTTGAAATCCATCTGGTGTATCTTCCACTTCATCACTATAGCCATAGCAAGTACTAATCTAATGGAAGTGTATATGGCTATAGGAACAAAAAGTCTTTATGCTACCACCTACAGCATGCTTGATCTTGTAGATCCTCTTGAAAGTCACTACAAACTCCCCTTCAGGTCTTGCGACTGAATCCCAAACATCTTCATGATTGACTGGTACTCCTCGATCATGGCATTCTTCCCCGGTCCTAGGAACTTCAATATCTTCAACATTTTCAATAGATAACTTTGTTGCTGAACAAATGTTGTAGTCCTTCTTTTGTAGGTGATGGTATACGATCTTTCCTACACATCAAGTTAAATTCCATGATTAGAAAACATCTTATAGTTTTCAGAACAAACTCTTGCACATAAAGAAATATGTCATATAGTCATGCAATTATCTTAGCCAATGCTTCAATACAACATTTATCCATATCCTGTAACTTTCTAGATGCCTTCCAATCTCTACCAGAACATTGTTAAGAGTGTGCACAACTCCCAACATGTCAGCAAAGAGGTTTCATTCTAGATAAGTAGAAATGGAATGTTGTACAGTGCCATAGGCCACTTGCCCATGTATATTAGTAGTATACTGTTCCTCAATGCAACTATTCTAATATGCATAATACACAACCTAATTCTAGGAACATCAGTATAGACATTATTGAATAGTATTGTTTAATTAATAAAATATGCAAGAAATGATAATTTAAATACTTATCTTTGGTTGTTTGTTGGGTTGACTCCCTCTCGATCTTTGCTTCCTTGCAGGAACAACTAGAGTGTGCTCCCTCTTGATCTTTGCTTCCTGGATTACCTGTTCTTGAACTTATATCCATCACTATGCATGCTTATTAGAATCATCATTGTGTTATCCTTGAGGCCTCATACATAATCACACATTCATTAGTATATTCTATCAAAACACAATAATCTTAAGCATGTATAGTCATGATCATTTCAAACGGAAATAATAAGCATTAGTATTCAAGGTTTATATAGGACTCTTATGGTTGGTCATATCATCAATTATGGTAAGAAACATAATATGTATACAACCATAACTATTCAAACCTATGATTTCATGAATAATCATTATCAACAACACAACAATATAAGATCCTATCATAAGGTAGGATTCTAGCTTGATATAGGAAAACATACCTGGATTAGTATACTTGCTTAGTTATGTCTAACATACCTAAACAATATCTTCTTTGTTCTCTTCAATGATTTGAAGATCCCGTGCTAGAACCTGCATATCTCATAGGTTAATCATAATAGAACAAAGTCATACATACCTTGTAAGTAGAACTTCTATGTGATCAAAGATTATGGATGAGTCTTTGTCTTCATGTTGTCATGGAACTTGATTTGTCTTTCATGATGTACCTGTATCTTGTTAGCAGACAACATCAATCTCATACAAAACCACAATGCATTAGTACAATCATATAACCCTAATCAATGAATGTCTTCTATTATTCACATGCATTCATATTTTTACTAGGGTGATAAGACAATTCTAACATTAATCAAGATTGTACTAGCCTAAATAATATGAAGACAAACATATTATGAACTTAATCAAGAATCATATTTTAAGACATACCTGTATCTCCTTAAGTCATACATGTCGAGATTTCTTGTAGTCTTCTTATGTAAGACCTTAGCCTCAACTCCCCTTGAAACTAGATCCAGAGCTTGATTAGGGTTTGTTAGAGAAACCCTAAAAATTCAATCTTTGACTTTCACATTTCTGAATGGATGGATAGATGTGTCTCGTTGAGCTGATGAAACTTGCATACTTCAATTTTGAAATCTCCAAAATTTGACCCCTCAAAATTGCCTTTGAAACTTTCGGATTCACTAAACATGAACCCGAACTAGGGTTTGATGGAGCCCACCCTTCTGCTCAATCAAAAGGTTTGATCCAAAACTCTAAACTTTTAATTTTCTAAGGATCTTTCAGTCGTGGTCACAGACTTAAAAAATTCCAATTTTTTGTAGAAGCCCTAATTTTCCACTTTTCCGATCAAAGTCCCAAACTAGGGTCTGATCAAGCCCGGCCTTCTGCCCAACCAAAAATTCTGATCTTGGTCTCTAAATTTTTATTTTGATGATTAGCATTCAGCCGTAGTCTCCGGTTATAAAAATTCCAACTTTCTCTGAAACCCAAAATTCCTGAAGCCATGAATGAAGGTGCTAAAAAATAATTATGTTTTGACATAAATATGTACCTGATTGTTTCTGGTGTAACTCCGCACTTTTTGATCCACAGGGTCTGAAATTTTTTTTTGTGGTATCCTGACCTGTCGTATTTCCATCCCGATAGGTCTGACCTCAATTGGATTCTCTGAAAGAGAGTTATGCCAATTGTCACAACGTGACCTGTTTATGGGATAAAACAGAGAGTGACCTTGTACGGAGTTCCACGTGTCACTTGTTCAACTTAGTCCTATTAAAAACTTTCCTAAGATAGTACAGTCTGTGTAATACCTGTCACTTTTTACAAAATTTCATTTGGAGCTTCCTAGCCCAAGTTATGACCTTTTTTCCAAGGTCACCTGTTTTTGACTGAGATCTGGAAGACGCAGAAACCCTATATTGTACAGATCATAAATCACAAAGTACAACGAATTAGAAGTTGTCCTTTGGACACAAGATACATGAGGATCTGAGCTTCAACCTGTAAAATTTTCAGATCTGAAAACTTTTTAAAAATGGATTTATAGCGAAAGTGCTACAATGACTGTTTTTTTCTATATCAAGCCTTAGCATCGCAAGTGCAACAAGTGTCATACATGCCATATCATGCCTTCTTTCAGGATAGCTCTGATACCATGTTAGTTTTTCAGAATTTACTTCAATTTGATCTAGGATCTTAACTGAGAGAACAACATGTACAGCATATCTACATCATATCAATCATGGACACAATAATGCAAGCACACAAGAGACACAAAGTTTACTTGGGGAAAACCATAAAGGTGAAAAACCCCAATAAATTCCTCAGACATAGATAGAGCAATGATACAACCAAAGTACAAGAGATAGTCTTCTCCTAGCAATAGAGCCTCCTCCTCACAAGTGCGCCACTTTCCAAATGAGAGAAGTGTGAGTAAATGAGTGATCAAATAGAGATCTCCCGATCTCTATTTATACTTGTCCTGTCCTACCCAATAAACTAATGGGGCCTAGATGTCTAGCTTAACCCATGGTTAACTTAATCCGGGCCGAACCCACACTTGGTGGTCTAATAACCCTTTTACCCACATGACTCATAGAGGGCCGACCCCATCAAGGTGGTCTAATAACCGACCCCATCAAGGTGGTCTAATAACCCATCGGCAAGTTAACACACTTGCGACACTTGTCAATACAAATGACGACACTTCCTTATAGAGGAATAACACATCTCTATAAGGGTACAATAAATATATATATGAAATACATTCCGAAGTTACATATACATCAACACAGGACATAAAATTGAAAGGGGTAGAAATAAGTTGTTGCTTCTTTTTATGATCAAAGAATTAGAAAACAAACCACTTTTCATATTAAAAGTATGTATATATTTTTTAGTTTAAATTTAGTTTCTAATATAATATTAGTCAATAAATTCGAAGTTTCTTGTTGGTTGTTTTAAAAGTATGTATATATTTTTTAATTTAAATTTAATTTCTAATCTAATATTAGTCAATAAATTCGAAGTTTGAATTGTTTCCAAATTTGGGCAAACGTTTCTTCGTTGCGAATTTCCTTCAATTATACTAGTTTTGTTCATTTCTGTTTATTTTCTTGTAAATTTTCTCAAAAAATTTATATCTGAATTTCACATTTTCCTCAATGAGATTACCCTTTCCTATTTTACTATAAAAATTAGTAAATTTTTCCAAACTCATTTCCAGAAAGCTGATCATGTGAGGAGAAAAATAGAGCTTATCTGGAAACAATTAGAGAGCTTGGCAGCTCGTGCTGGTACTCATCAACCAATATACAAGACTAGTGGGTATCATAGCTCCTCCATGCCCATAAAAGTTGTTCATACCCCACTCAGTGTTGTTTATTAATTGTATTTTTCAGGAACAACATTTCCCTTGACAAAAGGCATGCAATGCAAAAATAGGCCAAAGGACTATATATTCTTGTATCTACAAGAGAGAACCCAGGATCTGAATGAATACCGTGAATGGTAAAAATAAAAGCTATTCATACATTGTGCTTCAAGTGCTTTCAATCCATACTTCTCTTTCGATATTCTGACTATTAAAAGCATAATAGGAACATGCCACTAGTCTAAAATAACACAGATCTCTAAAACTGTATGAAAAGGTAAGCCTGTCAATGAAATACCAAAACTGATAGTGCATATGCTATTTTATTTCTTGATGAACTGAAGACCATTCTCATTAGAATATCGTTCCCTAAATCTCATGAACCTATCCCATTCTCATGGGTTCCTCATGATATATTTAGCTTCTATCCTTGAATGTTTTCCATTCACAAAATTTGCACTCACATCAACTAACTGGAGCACTCCTTCATCAATCATATAAAGGCCTGTAATATCTCCAAGTTCCCTAGGGGAATCATATACAGATGGTTGATTGAATGAAAATATGGCCATACCAATTGTGCCATTCCTTGACTTTGACAATTTGACATCTGGAACGCACTCTTTGACCACACCTTGAATGAATTGAATAACTGCTTTTGACATCATTGTCACAAGAGTATACTTGCAAGACCCTCGTGTAGAGACCCACAGGTAATCTGGTAAATGCAAGATTTGGCCAGTGAATGTAGATCTTATCCTTGGAAAAGGTGTGCTACCTGAAAATGATAACAGCCCTGCATAGAACAGAAGACAACCCATAATATGTTTACACTAGGACTTGTATAATCATTTTTAGTTATTTGAGGAGAAGATTCACATGGCAAGCTACAAGATGACTACAAGATGATTGTGAAGACATCCATTCAACATAGTTTCATGTCCATTACATCAAATACATCATGTATTTTCTAGAAAAAAATGGTATTTAATGAAAAAATACGTTACACTAGATGAATAATCTTAACTCAGGAAAGAAATAAATGTTCCATTTACATAGCTGCAATAAGGATCACTTGAATGTAGTCAAAATAAATTTATTTGTTTACCTAGGTAAAGCCATAACCCTCTATGTAACAATGTTTAAATCGAATAAGATCATTGAATTATATGGCCTTTCTCAGTTCATAGAATTTTCCATTTTGGTTTTGGGAATCAACTGTGTCAAATTCATAGAGTGTTCCCACGTTTCGGGTGACACTTAAACCCATAATCAAGGAATAGGATCATCTTCAAATGCATGTCATTGTTTGGTGATAGCATCAAGGGAAATCCTGCTTTAGCATGATTTTTTATCATTAGTTTAATATAAGATGAAGCCAGTTCTTTAAAACAAAGACATTGATTGTTTTCTCTGTTTTCCCTGTTGACAAAGTGCACAGTTTGCAAACAGAACACACCATCTAGGCATGAGTATTACTTGGAATGTGTTCTTCAGACAGAGGAGGAGACAATGAATTTCATAATGAAATTTATGAATCTATGATTTGGAAATTTACATTTTTCACTAGTAAATATACATTTTTTTGAATCTGTGATTTTCTAAATTTACTTTTTTCACTAGTAAATACACATTTTTTTGAATCTGTGATTTTCTAAACTTACCTTTTTCACTAGTAAATATACCTTTTTTCTGAATCTGTGATTTTCCAATGGGTGCTTTGCAATTGTTTTATTATTTTAATTGATTTTTTTACTTTGTTCTATCAAGTTATAGAATTTCCAGCATGTGCAATGTATCATTGTCTTTTCTTAGGATTGCTAGTTGTATAAATTTCTCAATGCCTATGCAAAAATAAAAAATAAAGCTACCTACGGGATCTATGCTTTCAAAACTTGTGATCTATCAATGCATCCTTTGCAAATGTGTGGATTGTGAAATTATGGCTTAAACAAAGCTTTCATTGCAACTATAGAAATGTTTATAGCATTAATTGCAAACTTGTTTTGTCAAAATGCTCCTAAAAATAAATATGCTACTGGATAGGTTCAACATTTTTTTGATTCTGCATATGGCTTACATATCTTTAAGCTTGCAATGTGTCAATGTATTAGCATTCACCCTTCCTATTTTCTAATGCCTTTGCACCTAGCATATTCTATTGGCGTATCATGGACATTGCCACTTGTGGCTCTTGTTTGAGGAGGAATCATCTCAGATTTCTCACTTGTTCTTTAGTGCCATCAAGGATTTCAAATGCTTACTTTCAAATCTGAGTTCACGGTGACTTTTCAGTGGTTAATGGATGACTATTGAGGCACATTTGGAGGGAGAGTATCCACCTATTGTAGAGGGCGCACTCATGGGAAAAAAAAAATTCTGAGAGAAAGTAAGGGATCACCAAGTGTACACGGCAGGAGGGGGCACTTAAGGAAGCAAGAAGACTGCCATATTTTTATCATATGAAGATTTTCTCTTTAGCCACTGCTAGGTTTTGTATTTGAAATTTTCTTGGGAAAACCACATCCCCAAAGAGGATGCATCAACACTTCTGGAGATTCATTAAGGAATTAGTTTCCATTTTTCTGGGTGATATCTATGTGCGAAGATCATTGGGAGAGGGTGCATATTTCATGGAGAGTTGGCACTTTTGTGTGGAAAGTAAAACTTCATTGCTTCCTATTGATGCCTGCATATTCACTACTATCCTTGACATTATTAATCATTGGTATTAAAGGAGGAAGACAATCACCATTCCTGTAGTAGCTTGTGTAACTTCCACGACACTCTACACAGTCATTATTCCTATAGCAACTCACTCTGTTTGAAGGGACAAGTACACACATCAGTCTACATTGATATTCATCTATTGTTACAAAGGGAAAGTCATGCTCTTTGGAAGGAGCCAACATTTGTTATTGCTGCAAATATTTTATGAACTGTGGATGCACATTCCAATTTCTCTGTTATTTTCCAAGCATGTAAACAATCCATTTTTAATTTATAATTATATATGAATACGCCTCTAAAGTTTGAATTTAAGTGTTGGTTTGTTATATGTTGTGAGATGTTATTATGTGTGGTAAAAATTACATAGTTTCCATATGAAATGCTCAGTGGAAAACCTATAAAAATTAGTCCTCGGTCCTTTAAGAGCACGCAGTAAGCTACAACAGCCAGGGTATGAAGTGTTCGACAAAATGGCACTACCAAACCTATTTATTAGACCATATTAAATCTTCTTTAAATCCCTCGCATTCAACAGTAGTGTGTAGATCAAGAATTTGACTGAGTCTATTACCATTTTGCTGGACAGTTAAGCCAAAACGTTTGGCTTGAGTTTGATTAGGGACATTACACATATTCATCTCAGCGAGAGAGTTGGATTTGAAAGCTACAACCATACGAGCATGAAGTGTTTTGGAAAAATGGATGCAACCAAAATTTATATCAGAACTTACTAAAGTAGACTTAAACCTTCAGTATTCTACAACAGTGAGAAGATCAAGTAATTTGACAAGATCCTTAGAATTGGATAGGGTGGTTGGACAACTTATTTTGGGACAACTTATTTTCTGGCCATGCTTTTCCTGTAACTTTTACTGCAAATCCCTCAGCCTCCAAACTGCCTAGAAAGGATGATCATATAAGCATTGATTCTAACAGCATGGTTTTTAGTTCCAAGGATCCTCCAAGTAATTCTAGTAATGCTTTTCCTGTCACTTTTGCTACAAAGCCCTCAGGCTTGAGAATGCCTTCACCAAAACTAGGATTTTCTTATTTGGTTAGTCCACATTCTCTTTCTCAGATCTCATGCATTGATACATTTTGTCATATGAAAACTGTGAAGGGACATTTGACTGCAAATGTAATATCACCAGAATATTTTTGTTTTGGTTGTTTGCAAACAAAAGTGATCCGTGCACCATATTCCTCTTCCTTACACAGAAGATCTGCCGGCAATCATGTCCTTCCACCAAGGGCTATGTCTAGAGGGCCAAGCAGTATTCATCAGGGTAATAGATTGAAACCCCCAGGTGTTCCTAGTGCAATACCATCCTGTAGTGCACAACCATGGCACTGGGTCTCTATTCCGTTTTCATGTAAATACCAAGTTTTTTTGTTTTCTGTAAAAAAAAATCAACTGTCTATGTTTATGTTTTCTATATGTTTATATGTCTGTTTTCTATATGTTTATATGTCTCTGCAAATAAATAAACATAAACTTAAGACTTTTCATTTTAACTCTGTTCTTTTAACATACATAATTTGGAAATAAAAGAAAATACATTTTTTCTAAGCTAACTCAGTAAAATACCTGGATCCGTAGATTGCAGTAAGATAAGAATATTTATGTAGTGGATTCTGTAGGTTTCCTTAGCAACCCGAAATGATGTGTCCACCCTACCGATCAGCTATTATCTTGCTGACCCTAGGAAATCAACGGATTTCCTAGACCCCGATCCCACAGACTAATAATATCCATAGCAGCCTTATCCTTAGTTCAATAACCATACTGTTTAGTGAGTTTTCCCCCTCCTCATTGGAGTTTTCTCCCTCCTCTATTCCTCGAGTTGTCCCCATCCTCAGAATATTTCACTTCTCCATACAAATCCTCACAGTTCTCCCACAACAACCTCCCTTCCTACTTTGTTAAATCTTCCCTTAAATAGAAATTTTCCTCCTCCACAACTTCCTTGTCACTCCACCGCCCTAGCCTACATGGTTTTGGAAATATCAATCATTAATGCAACACCATTTTCAAGATAAAGTGATGATTATATATATATTTAAATTAAATTCCCGAGACAATTTTAAATAATATTAAAATCATAACTTCCTTGTCACTCCACCGCCCTAGCCTACATGGTTTTGGAAATATCAATCACTAATGCAACACCATTTTCAAGATAAATGATGATTATATATTATTTTAAATCATCCAAGTTTCTCTCGAGCAGTGGAATTATTGACTTTCTAGTTTAGCTTTGAATTCATTTTGTTTAATAGAAGCAAGATATTTATGAATTATATTTAAACTCCCAAGATAATTTTAAACAATATTAAAATCACTCCACCGCTTAGTTAAGTGTTTTAAATAATATAAATACTGTGGGACCTTTCAAGATATGAAAGGACATAAATCATAAATGTTTATCCGCATCTCGACACTAAATGGTCTAACTTGTATAAACTAAAATATTATTTAAAGATTACTCCCTCATATATCCCTTTATTTAATTTATCAATGTAATGTACCTCCTTCCATTAATATGAAAATAATCCAAATTATTTGATAATTTATTTATTTATTTATTTTTAAATCTTTCAACTTACTTGGAATGATTCGGTCAATTAATTAACTCAATAATCCATTTAATAAATTATTGGATTCACTATGGTTTATAAAATGGTTTATATAAAAAAGACAATTATCATTTTGTTTTTATTATTAATTAAATAATAATAGTAATAACAATAATAATCAATAATAATAGTAATTAAGTTAATGGTGAATAATGAATACCAATATTCATTTGTTTAATCGATAAATGATCCAACATCAACATAGTACCTTTGTGTATTAATAAACGAAATACTCTTAATGGTTTAATTAATCATGATCAATAATTAAATAGTACACTCTTCGAGTGTTAATGTTTTACTGTTATACTTCATATTGACTTCATACTAACGTTATACTTCATATTGACTTCATATATTGGCTTCATACTGACGACACCTTCACTTGAGTATACTTACAATTGAAGAAACTTATTTTAATTGTTCATTACATTGTTTACATACAAAGACTAATTAACTTATTTCACACATTAATATCTTGATCATATATTACTTAAGTCGTTTACTAACTCCTTAACTCGATTATCTATGACAACTTATAGCATTGTTAAATCCTTATAAGTATGTTGCAAACAGATGCTATCGCACATGTACAAAATGTGCATGCGTGGCCGGCGTATGCACAGGTCTGACAAGTACTATAAACATACATCATATTTCCTATGCTTAACAACTAACTAATACTAATAATACTTCATGCAAACAGAACAAGTATATATTTATCATAACATTACTAAAACATCATCGGTCATTTTATTAGTTAACCTTTAAGATTTCATTTCATTATCTTTATGATTACATTTGTTCAATCAATCAAGTACGAGGAAAGCTACCTACTACCACTAACTCAAGATCAAGGAATACCCAACCCTCAACAGTACTAACTAACATATCCTCCCATCCTAACCTACGTCCACATCCTCCCTATCCTTCCTCTGCTAGTACAAAAAGTGGATGCCAACTATACTGACCTGACCACATAGAACCTGAGAGCGGTAGTATCGGCTAACTAGCGGACCTAGCCTCTCCTAGCAGGCATCCGACCATCGTCATCACAACAACTTGGGGAGCGTGTCTCAGCACGGCCCTCCCACGACCCCGGGTATCATAGAAACATAGGGTGGGAAATACATCCATCCCTCTCAACATACTAGGTCTACACCCTTATCAAATCATACTTTGCTGCTATCAAGATTATCGGTCCATGTCATCGTATCATCAATTTCGGTTGCTAAGGTTTACTGCATGATAGGTTCTTATCCATATATCAGATCAAGTATCCGTCTATCCCATAGCCCTTGTGCCTGTAGGTTAGTATTCCACAAAATACACATTTTATAACAAGCCTTTCCATTCGATCACCAATTGATCCATATCATCAACATCATTTTATTTCACGTCACAATTTTATCGCATCACAGGTATGCATGGAATATAACAGTTCTATCAATTTCATCATAGGATGGCATCCACGTACAACACCATATATTTCACATTTCATCAATGAAAATGCTAAAACATATATTGTCATCATAAAAGAAATGAATCTCATGATAATCATAACTTAATAACTGCATGAACATAGTAACATCATAATATCGTTGCATCATAGTCATAATGAAAACATAACATAGTAACAACATAAACATGGTAGCAACATATAATCGGGTCGATTGTGTCATAAGTATATTTTACTCACTCTTAGCTGAGTTCAATAGATAAAAAGAAATAAAGTGCAATATGTCTCACTGATAAATCTATCTAATCGAAATATGGGGCATTACATACACCCACCCTTTAGGAAACTTCGTCCCGAAGTTATGGTCAAAATAGCAAGGGAAAATCTCGACGCATAGTCTCTACTTTCTTCGAGGTGGAAAAACCTGGGCTATACTTGCCCAAATGGGCCTCCTCTCGTTTAGACATAACGATGTTTACAAAATTTACTCATTTTTATCACAAGGGAAGTGTTCTTATATTTTGTTTAATGTTTATGTAGGTTGTTGATTTGACGTATTCAAGTTTCATTACTATACTTACCCATAGAATAATTGATATCCTTGTTAAATTATATTGCATTTTTCTTTTTTTGATAAGGTGATTTATAGGAAGACCGTGTCTTCTACATGACTTTTAGTTTTCTGAAACGTTGTCACGACTCCTTCATTAGTTCTCACCTCAAGTTAACTTCACTTTGACTTACACCAATTCCTGTTCAATGAATTACATATTATTACCCGATAATTTTGAGGAGATCCTGACTCACGAGTCTCACGATATGCCCATCCTTATATATGGTTTTAATTTTGACACAAAATTTACCCTATGTGGAATGCAACCAACTTATGCCCACCATGAAATTCAACCTACCAAGCCTATACACATACCTTGTAGGATTTGTACTATCTTGCAAGCCTAAGGTATTGTTAATCATTATCTAGACTATCCTTACAAGGTGAAAACATGGCTTACTAGTATCAATAGTATAATTCTCACTTTAACTCAAATTTCTAGAAATTTGTTATGCGTACTCAACCTACTCCTTTCACTGATTTTGTAAAGACAACCATACTCTTTCGTAATTATTTCCATCGTAAATTCTCTTGGGAAGTATTCTACCACACCTAGGACGCAATCCTATTATAGTTTTCATCAAAAATGCTCAAATATGCGTACTAGCAAGGGTAATACAAGATGCCCAAAATGTTTTAAATTTTTTTTTTTTTACTTCCTATAAGGGCCATCATTACAATCTATAGGACTACCATGCAATTCTTACTCTTATAACTATAATTGTTCATATATTCTTTTCTAAATTTATACCTTGCAATATTTATAGTTATACGCCATGCCTTCATTGATATTATCCATGGTGATTTCTAACCACTCCTACATATCTCTAGCTCCCTCACGGCTTTCCTCTTGCTAAGCCATCTTAGAAGTTCAATAATGGATCAACCGACCCATGCTCGCCATATCATTTGCTATAACAATATTGAAATGTCATTTATCCATTCAACATCATATTTCTACACTAGTTCTTATTACAGGGCTTGAAAGACTTCTTCATTTGTGTACTACTCCTTCTATCACTAACACTAGCTCTTATGGTAATTAAGTGTCGTTTAAACATATTGTATTTTTTTTTTTGCATACTTTACTTATGTTGTGTTTACTTGTCACATATATTTACTTATTGATATCATTATCATTTTCAAAACTCTTAGTCCTTTCGATGTTACATGCCTAGGCATTATATTGCACCTTTCCTCCTTAATGTTCTTCAAATGCATCCATAGTACCTTTAATGTTTTCATTAGTCGCATATTATCTCACACATAATAACGAAACATATGGCCTCTCTCTCGTCCTATGGAACTTGGGATTTTAGGGACATGACCTAGCCTAGTCTTACAGTATCATAAGAAAACCAACATATAGAGCCTCGTACCAAACCTAAATTCAATCTATCGAGAGTCGCCTCCTAACCCTATATCTAATTCAAATTACTTTGCAATTTAACACTACAAAGTCATTAGGTTATTTAACTAATTACTTAGACTTATTGCTAACCCTAGGTTTAAAGGTGAATTTAAATTAATCTTAGCACATAAGTAAGGAATATAGAATTAAAATAAATTATACATTTTTATTTTATAATCCTTTATTTAGATTTGAGAGTTTAACTTTAAATGTACTCAAAAGTTAAACTATATGGACAAATTTAATTAAACAATTTAATTAATATATTAAAAATAATTAATAATATACAAAAAAAATAAAAATAAAAAAATGATTTGACTAACCATTAATTAAATTATTTAAATAACCATTTTCATAATCCATAAAACAATTTAGAATATATAAATATGTTTAAAAACAATTTCACATAATCAAATTTAAAAACATATTCAGATAAGGAGTCACTTGGGACAAAGAGTCACTCTGCATGAAGGCCATGCGGCCAACATGCAAAAAAAAATAATTATACGACAAAGACCTAAAAAGGGTAAACTTTTCTGAGGCTCTCACTTTCCTCACTGAATTTTCTCCACGCGGGCTCTGCAACTCCAAGCAGCTGCTCGGCTAAATTTTCAGGCCTTTGCCATAGCCTCCCTCTTTGTTGATTCACCATTATTGTTTTCTTTTACAGCTTCACGGCGCTAAGGGTCATTGGCAACGCCTCAATGCTGGGAGGGAGAAGTTTGATAGGGTTCGTAATGGGGATATTGTGTTCTGGAGGGGCTCGGGTTCTGTTTTACAACTCAACTGTGCAACTCAACCTGTTGGTAAGGTTTCTCCCTAGGGTTTTCAAATTTTAGTGGGTATATTTTATTTAGTGATTAAATTTTAGTGAGTATATATATATATATATATATATATATATATATATATATATATATATATTCTTCATAGTTTGACTGGTTAAGGGTTTTCCCTTATTGCTTTCGCTTGGCTGGGTTGTCTCCTAAAACCCAGGCATCAGGTTGTGAGGATTTCTTATGGCAAGGTGTGACCCTTATATATATAGCCATATATTAGCATAAAATTGAAGGGTTACTAATATGAATATATAAAAATTGAAACGGGTTACTGTATGTATATATGCCTGGACGAATTTATGGCAAATAATCATTAATGTTTATGATAGCACCGCGTTAAATTCTTGAAGATATTCATTTCTGAGTAAGTGTATAATTGTATGAGCTATATGCCAAAGAAACTGTTGGTATATGTTGGGTTAACTTGTTTCAAAAACTCCATACTTATCATTTAACTGTATCTATGCCCGCAAGTAATCTGAAATATTGTTGGTGTAAAGGTGTGTAGTTCATGCATGCCTCCTGGGAAGTGTCTATGGTCTTTCTGGTAGAAAAACGAGGTGGTCTCCGTCAATCTATTCGCCCTTCTCCTCACGACCTCTGTGTTTGTTGATTATTTACTTGAAATGTTCTTTCAGGGATTGGTTGAACCAGTGTACTTATTTGACCGTTTTCTTTTGATAATGCACTTCTGAAATGCTTATAGCTATTGATTTTGCTACAGCAGATCCATAAACACCACTAGCAGCATCCGTGGCTGCAGTTACAGATCCTCGAGCATCGGAACCATTCCCAGTCATATACCCTACAATATAAGGCCCTACAGTATAAGATCTTATGGGATCAGTATAAGCACCAGAAAGAGTAGCTAACCCACCACCAGTATTATCAGAGCCAGCATCTTGCCTATATATATCCACCAGTAGCAGAGCCTATTGACCCACCTTAAGCACTAATAGAAGGGGTTTAAGCCGTGGAGACGGATCCTCCAGCAGCAGTTGATCTAAGTCAGCCAGATCTCAGTACGATCCAAACTCTGAGCGCACTTGGAGGGACTATTACGTAGAGTTTAGGGTGGAGTATCTGTTCCTATGATATTGATTTGGAAGAGACTCTACATAATTTGCAGGAGCGCAACCACGGGCTATCTCTTAGGTGGTGTGCTAATGTTTTTATAACCACTTAAATCCCCGCAAAAGCAAGCCAAACCAACTCTAAGATTGTTTCCTAGGTTCTCCCTTGTTTCTTATGCAGTTATTTTAGTGTTTAGAAGATCCATCATGAAATGCATCAAATATGCCATTATTTTAAATTTGGGGAATCATAATCAACATATTGAATTTTGGTTTCTGTCTTTTTATTGATGCGTTGTGCACTATGGTGACTCGTGGACTTATGCTGAATGAAAGGACATAAATCTTAAATGTTTATCCATATCTCGACACTAAATGGTCTAACTTGTATAAAATAAAATATTATTTAAAGATTACTCCCTCATATATCCCTTTATTTAATTTATCAATTTAATGTACCTCCTTCCATTAATATGAAAATAATCCAAATTATTTGATAATTTATTTATTTATTTATTTTTAAATCTTTCAACTTACTTGGAATGATTCGGTCAATTAATTAACTCAATAATCCATTTAATAAATTATTGGATTCACTATGGTTTATAAAATGGTTTATATAAAAAAGACAATTATCGTTTTGTTTTTAGTATTAATTAAATAATAATAGTAATAACAATAATAATCAATAATAATAGTAATTAAGTTAATGGTGAATAATGAATAACAATATTCATTTGTTTAATTGATAAATGATCCAACATCAACATAGTACCTTTGTGTATTAATAAACGAAATACTCTTAATGGTTTAATTAATCATGATCAATAATTAAATAGTACACTCTTCGAGTGTTAATGTTTAACTGTTATACTTCATATTGACTTCATACTGACGTTATACTTCATATTGACTTCATATATTGGCTTCATACTGACGACACCTTCACTTGAGTATACTTACAATTGAAGAAACTTATTTTAATTGTTCATTACATTGTTTACATACAAAGACTAATTAACTTATTTCACACATTAGTGTCTTGATCATATATTACTTAAGTCGTTTACTAACTCCTTAACTCGATTATCTATGACAACTTATAGCATTGTTAAATCCTTATAAGTATGTTGTAAACAGATACTATCGCACATGTACAAAATGTGCATGCGTGGCTAGCATATGCACAGGTCTGACAAGTACTATAAACATACATGATATTTCCTATGCTTAACAACTAACTAATACTAATAATACTTCATGCAAACAGAACAAGTATATATTTATCATAACATTACTAAAACATCATCGGTCATTTTATCAGTTAACCTTTAAGATTTCATTTCATTATCTTTATGATTACATTTGTTCAATCAATCAAGTACAAGGAAAGCTACTTACTACCACTAACTCAAGATCAAGGAATACCCAACCCTCAACAGTACTAACTACTTAAGATCAAGGAATACCCAACCCTCAATAGTACTAACTAACATATCCTCCCATCCTAACCTACGTCCACATCCTCCCTATCCTTCCTCTGCTAGTACAAAAAGTGGATGCCAACTATACTGACCTGACCACATAGAACCAGAGAGCGGTAGTGTCGGCTAACTAGCAGACCTAGCCTCTCCTAGCAGGCATCCGACCATCGTCATCACAACAACTTGGGGAGCGTGTCTCAGCATGGCCCTCCCACGACCCCGGGTATCATAGAAACATAGGGTGGGAAATACATCCATCCCTCTCAACATACTGGGTCTACACCCTTATCAAATCATACTTTGCTGCTATCAAGATTATCGGTCCATGTCATCGTATCATCAATTTCGGTCGCTATGGTTTACTGCATGGATAGGTTCTTATCCATATATCAGATCAAGTATCCGTCTATCCCATAGCCCTTGTGCCCTATAGGTTAGTATTCCGCAAAATACACATTTTATAACAAGCATTTCCATTCAATCACCAATTGATCCATATCATCAACATCATTTTATTTCACGTCACAATTTTATCGCATCACAGGTATGCATGGAATATAACAGTTCTATCAATTTCATCATAGGATGGCATCCACGTACAACACCATATATTTCACATTTCATCAATGAAAATGCTAAAACATATATTGTCATCATAAAAGCAATGAATCTCATGATAATCATAACTTAATAACTGCATGAACATAGTAACATCATAATATCGTTGCATCATAGTCATAATGAAAACATAACATAGTAACAACATAAACATGGTAGCAACATATAATCGGGTCGATCATGTCATAAGTATATTTTACTCACTCTTAGCTGAGTTCAATATATAAAAAGAAATAAAGTGCAATATGTCTCACGGATAAATCTATCTAATCGAAATATGGGGCGTTACACATCCTCCATTTCTGTGAGAAATTTTAGTTTTCCAAACTATAATGCTATTGTTCCACCCAACACTCCAGTGACTTCCAATTTGTTGTATGATGCTGCCTTGAGGAGTTCTATCACATCCAATCCATCTCTATTAGGAACCCATGTCTTTACTTTGTTAGTATATTGTTGTTGGACGCATATGCTTCGTAAGTCGTCTCGTAGTATTTGTTGATCCATAGTTTGTGTTATTGTTGTTGGCGCGTATGCTTTGTAAGTCGCCCATAGTTTTGTTGATCCATAGTTTGTATTGGCCCATGGTTTTAGTAATTGTTGATCCATATTTTGTATTGGCCCATGGTTTGTATTGACACATGGTATTGACCCATGGTATTGGCGCGTAGACTTAGTATATAAGTGTGTGTTGAGGCCTATGAAGGCATGGTGAAGTTATTTGTATTGAGCTTGCTCAAAGGAGGTTGCCCCCTCGAAGTGGCCTGTGATCAATATAAAAGTGATTATGAGTTCTGTCATTTCTGCTATTTCGCATATTCTTATTAATTAATTGTTGCAGGTGCTTCACATCTAGTATCAGAGCACTTTCTTGGGCTCGTTGGGTGGAATTTTTGCCAAAAAAAAAATTTCGCATCTATTGCAGCTTCGGATTTGGGAATAATCCCTATTCGCTTCACTGTGCGAAGTACTTGGGCATAAGCCCTAAAAATCATTGTGAGGAGTACCATAGGAACCCCAAAGTAGCTGGCCCATAGATAGGACCTGCCAGCGAAAAGGGCAACGACCCCTACCTGATTGACTAGTTCCCACCTGTGAGGTAAACCAAGAGTTGTTGTTTGTGGAAAAGCAGTTATCAGTTTTACCTAAGCCGTGGAGTGAGGGGTACTGCCCCAATACGCAAGCCGTCAAACAGCATTGGTGGCCGAGTGAAACACCTGAACTGTTAGGAAGCCATACATACCTGGGGTCCATATCTATTTTCAGTTGAACTATTGCCGATCACTTTCGTTCCATATCTATCCGTTTCAGATCTATTCTGAAAGTCGTTCCAAATCTAGTCACCATTTCAGATCCATCCGTTTTTTATCCCTTCCGCGCCGTTGCCGATCCATCTATTGCAGATCCCTTCCGCGCCGCTGTTGCCAATCCATTTTTGGAAAGAAAAAAAATCTATTTTTCGGCCATATCTCCCTTGTTTCAACTCTGTTTTCCCTGAAACTTCACTGACATCCCTACAATCCCATTCCGCATATTTCATTCCTAAAGACCCTATCCCAAATTCCACTTCCCAAGACCAGAAATCCCACATTTGTCTATTTTTAGGGTTTGCCATAACTTTTTCAATTTTCACCCGATTGCCTTCAAATTTTACCATAGAGTTCCCGCTTCTGAAATCCCCATTTTTTGCTTCCCTGTCCCTCAGAAAGTGTCGAAAACCTAGTCAAACCCTAATTACCCCTCCGATTTTTTTCCAAATACAAATTTTCCCTTACTAAATAAGCTTGTGTTTGTGTTTTTCTATCCATTCCCCCCCCCCTCCACAAAAATAAAAAAATAAAAAAATTCCTAGTTATGTTTGTCGCTCGCACAGGAGCAAAAACCATGGAGGAAGCACTTGTAGCCATCCAAACCAAACTCCAAGATCTGGATAAAAAATTTCTCAGCCGCCATCTTTAGCATTCAGCCATGAACAATAACCTACAACCAGAATCTTCTGCAGCCACTGGGTTCTCGTCTTCTAGCAATTTTCGTGGGCCGAAGCTTGATTTTCCTCGCTTCAATGGTACTGATTTGACTGGATGGATATACCGAGCAGAACAATATTTCAGTCTGCATAATACTTTTTATGTCCAGAAAGTTCCACTTGCATCCTTTCATTTGGAACAAGAAGCCCTTCAATGGTACCGTTGGTACATCAAAGCTCATCCCGAGCCAAACTGGACAGATTTTTGCCAACTCCTTTTGCCACGATTTGGTCCTAGTGCTTTTGATAACTTCACAGGAGCACTCACTAAACTTCACCAAATTGGCACAGTGAGAGAGTATCAGACAGAATTTGTGAAACTGGCCAATCGCACAAAAGTATTGTCTGATGAATTCTACATGAGTTGTTTTATCAGTGGTCTCAAGGCTAAAATCTGCTCAAAAGTCAAAATGTTCTGTCCCAACACAATGATGGAAGTCCTAGGGTTGGCTAAGTTGGCAGAGGACAAGATCGCAGCTCAACAATGATCCAAAGCCACCTTTGTTCCCTTCATAAATATGGGTTCCCAATGACCTCTCATCACGCCTTCTCCTCGACCAACTCCTATCAAGCATTTGTCTGAAACCGAGATGCAGGCACGCCGAGAAAAAGGGCTTTGTTATAATTGTGATGAGAAATTCACTCAGGGACATAGATGTGTTCAACAAAATCTCTATCTCTTAGATGTGGATTCTTCGCCTGCCTCAGAACGTGGTGAAGAAGCTCCAGATACAATAGATGTTCAGGTCGACATTCATCACCCTCCTGTTGATACCCCATCTCAAGACAACCCACCCATGATCTCTCTCCATGCTATAATAGGCATCACCACCCCACAAACAATGCAGGTTAGGGGATACTTCAAAAAGCTCCCTCTTACCATACTCATTGATTCTGGTAGCACTCATAACTTCATTGACCCTCAGATTGCCAAATCGGCTGATTGTTTTGTCCATCCTTGTTCCAACTTTGAATTCATGGTTGCCAATGGGGGCACCTTACCTTGCAAGGGGAAGTGTCATAATGTGCGTATCTCTATGGAAGATTATAACCTACGCTCTGACATGTTTTCCTTGTCCTTAGGTGGATGTGATGTAGTTTTGGGTGTTTAATGGTTACGCACACTTGGCCCCATCTTATGGGATTTTGCTTAACTTTGGATGTAGTTTTCAGTCAATGGGACACAACACAAATTTATGGGCTTACAACTAGGGTCTCTCTGCATCATTAGTTCACATCGCTTGGAAAAGATCCTTAAGAAGAATTCACATGGTGTCATTGCTCAGCTCCATTCCCTTCAGATGCACCCACCAATGGTCTCCACTACTTCCTTGGATAGATATGCAGGTGTCTTTATTGCACCAGTGGGCTTGCCGCCTTCACAAGACCTTCCCGGTAAGCATTTTGCCGCATCTACATCTCAGCAGGACATGAGGGCTATTTTGCATGTAGTACAGAAATGGAAGCCATCCCTATTGGGGAATTATTTATGCATCAAGATTGATCTCCAAAGTCTAGAAACTTTCCTGGAACAACGAGTCTCCTCCCCAGCACACCTGAAATGGGTTCTCCAACTCATGGGTTATGACTATGCGACCACTTACCAGAAGGGTAAGGACAATATGGTGCTCCTTCTCGCACATTTGATGACCCAGTTTCTCTTACAGCTATTTCTCTGCTTATTCCAAATTGGTTGCAATCTATTCAATGGGGCTATCTCTTCTATGAACTCCATGCTTCTTCATCAACAGGGCACTCTGGGTTCCTCAAAATGTATGATCAGGAACAATGTAACTTCTTTTGGCAGGGATTGAAAATGAAAATTCAACGGATGGTGGTTGACTGTGATACTTTCCAGGTCAACAAGGGTGAAATGACCCTCCTTTCGGGACTGCTCGAACCCTTGCCCATCCCTACACAGATTTGGACAACTATTTCTATGGATTTCCTGGAAGCACTCCAGTGGTATAGTACCACATCTAAAAGGACACCATATGAAGCAGTCTCTGGACAGGCACCACCAGTTCTTCTTCCATACACCTTCAGCATCTCCCCAGTTCAAGCAATTGACTCAATTCTTCGAAATCGCAATCAGCTTCTTCTCATTCTGCAGGACAATCTTCACATGGCAAGAATTCAACTGAAACAACAAGCCGATCAACACCATTCTGCGCAAACTTTTCACATTACTGATATGGTTCTTATTCTTCTACAACCTTCCACGCAATCCTCCCTAAAACTCAAAAGGCACCAGTGGCCCAAAATGCAACCCGAGGATGCTACAGGGGACCCACTCCTTCATATTCTGCATCAATTTCCACATCTAAAGCTTTGAGGACAAAGCTTTTTCTAAGGGAGAGGGGATGTTAGGAACCCATGTCTTTACTTTGTTAGTATATTGTTGTTGGACACATATGCTTTGTAAGTCGTCCCGTAGTATTTGTTGATCCATAGTTTGTGTTATTGTTGTTGGCGCATATGCTTTGTAAGTCGCCCATAGTTTTGTTGATCCATAGTTTGTATTGTCCCATGGTTTTGACCCGTAGTAATTGTTGATCCATATTTTGTATTGGCCCATGGTTTGTATTGACACATGGTATTGGCACCTAGACTTAGGATATAAGTGTGTGTTGAGGCCTATGAAGGCACGGTGAAGTTATTTGTATTGATCTTGCTCAAAGGAGGTTGCCCCCTCGAAGTGGCTTGCGATCAATATAAAAGTGATTCTGAGTTCTGTCATTTCTACTATTTCGCATATTCTTATTAATTAATTGTTGCAGGTGCTTCACAAGCTCCTCCATTTCAGCCACATGTTAAACCAGACTCTGAAGTTTCCGGTCTGGTCTTGTTGGAATAGAAAAAAATTAGTGTTTCTAAGGTTCAGCAAACTTCATCTGTCCAAATAAGTGATCAGAAAAAAATCCCTTCAGATGTTTGTATAGATGCCTCATCAACAGTGGAGATTGGTAAAGCTTCGAATGCAAGTAGTACTAGCATTCCTCAACCTGGTCATGGACGTGGAATGACTATTCTTTCTGATGCTAGGACTGTTCGGATATCCACATCATCTTTTTCAGGATCTTGCATGAAATTAGGGTTTCCATGCAAATTCTAGGGTTTGCATGCATTTTGCATGCATCCCAGTCACCAGGTTGATGCCTCCAGCACCTTAGCCACCTCTTTCTAGCACCCGGGAGCCACTTACTTCAGTTCTTTAGCCCTCCTAGACTGAAAGGCACCCACTTCTCACCTACTGCCAGAGAAGGGTGCACTTTCTCACCTACCACTGCAGTTCCACTTTAGTTACATTCAGTTAGCTCCGATTCTCCCTGATTTGAGGCTAGTTTCACTCCCGACTGACTGTTTCACTTCCGTTGGACCTCCAGATTGACTAGATGACTTGTTCTGACTTCAATTAGCCTCCCATGCACCCCCCACTGAGCCTCCTTCCCTTAATCAGTGCCACACACTTTAGCTACACTTGTTACACTCAGTTAGACTCAGATTGACACCTGGATGACTAGTTCTTGTGCATTGATGAGCACCACCGATTGATGATGAGGACTCCTAGTTGGATTCAAGCTACTCCATTCAGTGATTCGAATGGCCTACTTAGTCAATTCGAATTGGTCACTCACATGGTCAGATTGTATTCTATTGTAATTCATTCACCCTTATTGGGATATTGAGCACTGCTGCATGTTTTGTACAGTTTTGCACCATATTTTCTATGTTCATCTGTTGTGATTGATTTACTTGTTCATTAGATCTGCTGTGACTAATTTTACAAGGACAAATGATCTAACCAAGCCTTTACAATCTGAACAATTGTCATCCCTCTCATGTAGCAAAATAACAAAAATATCTGAAAAGTTCCAGCTTGATACTTGTCTTGATTTAATTCGAAATGAAGAACACTATGGACTTTCAAATAATGATTCAGAAGGAACCATGAGGGATGATAAGGTTGAGAATGGAATCTCTGATTTGGGTTATATTTTGCACCAAGAGAACAAAATGAAGCTTGTGTCTTGGCCTGTGAATTTAGAACATTTGCCATCTCCAAGACAAAATTCTAGTTTGTGTTCTACTTTGCAAGAGAATGAAATGGAGACTGTGTCTTGGCATGTAAGATCAGAACATTTTCCATCCCTAGGCCAGAAGGAAATAGAGAAGGTATCTATTGGGTTAGACATTGCTTCAACCACTGGTTCCATTTCAATTTAGATTGAAAAGCATGATGATGCTTCCTGTCAAGTTTTTCAGGAAAGTATCTCTATGCAAGATGAGGATTTACATGATAATGTTAGAAATGGAAATTCTAATTTGGTTTGTCAGTTGTTGTTGGAAAATGAAATGGAGACTACATCTCAGCCTGTGAAATTTTAGCAGTCCCTGGCTACAAGAAAAGGAGAAACATAGAAGGTAACTGAAGAATTCCTCTTTCCTAAAGCCTCTAGTATTGAGAAGGGTTTGGATGTAGTTCAAAATGAAGTAAATGATAGAGCTTACACAAAAGCTTGCCAAGGAAGTATGAATGTCTAGAATGACTATTCAAATGACAAGGTCAAATCCATATTCTCTGATGTGACTGGTATCTTGGAATTCAAAATTGGAATGGTATTTAATCTTAAAGAGAATGCCACAAATTCTTCCAACAATAATCAACATAATACCACCGATATGCTTATTACTCCACGTGGGCATTTTGGACAAAGTTGAATAGTTGTGGGAGATTTGCTAGTTCTCTTTTGGGGTATATATGATAGTGGAATTGGCATAGTCTATCTTTAAATTTTATTTTATTTTATTTATATATCAATATGAACATGGTTTCTTGCCTTGATTGCAGGTTAGTGGTTTTTTAAGTCACCTCTGAATAAAATGATCACATAAGTATTCATACTTCTTGTCAACAAGCAAACTCGAAGGTATTGTTGCTAATATTTCATCCAATTTCATTTCCATTTATCTAGTGGCTAAGAGTAATTAGAGCTAATGCCCATTCTTCTTGATGTGAAATGGAATTAGTAGTATATTTCTTTTTACTATTCTATATACATTTTGGGTAATGAGTTGCTCCATTGGAGACTAAAGAAAATTACAAAGGATCCTATCTTGTTGATTCCAAAATTTCTATCTGATTTTTAATGTTTTTTTTTTAGAGGTTATTTTTTCCTAGGGTTTTTGCATTTTTGCATCATTCAAGCATACAAAATAATGATTACAAAGTTACTATAGATCCATAATGGCTTACCTTGTACTAGTCCTCCAAGTTCTTCAACTGCTTTTATTAAGTGCAAAAATATATTTGCACTTAATAAATGCAGTTGAAAGACTTGAAGGACTAGTACAAGGTAAGCCATTATGGATCTATAGCAACTTGGTAATCATTATTTTGTATGCTTGAATGATGCAAAATTTGTTTTAATATCATCACTGTCAAGCAATAGCAACTTCTTAAAGGGTGCTAGCTCAATGGTAGAGCACCTTCCTAATTATAGGCATGAGATTGGTGGTTCGATTCCTCCGTACCGTATCATAAATTAACGACTAAGAAAACGACTAAATTTGCACATATACGACTATTAGTATCTAATTTCCAGTATCTTATAGCATGACTAACGTTTCTATAATGACGGACATATTTTTTTTAAATATGTGAATCTGTCTCTATAGCCACACACTTTTGGTGCTATAGCCATGAACATTTGTTGCTAGAGAGACAGAGATCGCTTTACTTTTTTTTTTTAAATATGAACATCTGTCACTATAGCCACGAACGTTTGGTGCTATAGCCATGAACTTTCGTTGCTAGAGAGACGGAGATCTGTTCAGTTATTTCTTTTAAATATGAACATCCGTCGCGATAGCCACGCACTTTCGGTGCTATAGTCATGAACTTTCGTTGTTAAAGAGACGGAGATCGGTTCACTTATTTCTTTTAAATATGAACACCACTACATTTTCGGCCTTTAGGGGGGGTTGTCTTCCGCCCCCAAAAGTGACCTATGGGGGGGCGTTTTGGCTTTGGGGGTGGTTTTGGCAAAACTGCCCCTAAAGGCACCGATGTTAAAAGTTTTTCCATTTAAGGGTGGTTTTTGACGAGATTGGAACCGCCCCCAAAAGTAACTTTTGGGGGCGGTTTTTGACCCCCCTCGTAGAGGTCTACGAAGGAGGTTTTAAAACCCCCCTTATAGACCCCTTCATAGAGACCTATGGGGGCGGGTTTGAACTCCCTTCATAGAGACCTACGAGGGCGGTTGTGAACCCCCCTCATACAAACCTATAGGGGTGGTTTGGAACCCCCCTCGTAGAGGACTATAGGGGCGGTTTCAAACCCCCCTCGTAGAGGCCTATAGGGGCAGTTGTGAACCCCCCTCGTATAGTCCTGTAGGGGCGGTTTGGAACCCCCCTTGTAGAGGCCTATAGGAGCATTTTAGAACCCCCCTCATAGAGGCTTATAGGGGTGGTTTTGAACCCCCCTCATAGAGGCCTATAGAGGCAGTTTGAAACCCCTATAGGGGCGGTTCTAAACACCCCTCGTAGACACCTATGGGGGTGGTTCAAACCCCCCCCCTAAATGTCCTTATTACAAACCTTTGGGGGTGGTTACAAACCCCCCTTGTAGGTACCTACGAGGGTAGTTACAAACCCCCCTCGTAGGTACCTACGAGGGTTGTTGCAAAACTCCCTCGTAGCTACCTACAAGAGAGGTTCTAAACCCCCCTCGTTGTAACATACAAGGGCAATTTTGAACCCCCCTCATAGTGACATATAAAGGCGGTTTAGAACCCACCTTGTAGAAACATACAAAAGCGGTTTGAAACCCCCTCTATAGCCATAATAAATCATAATAAAATATATTTTATTAAAAATATCAATATTGCAATATCAATAGGGCATGGAGGAATCGAACCACCAACCTCCTGCTTGTAAGGCGGGTGCTCTTCCATTGAGCTAGCACCCTTTCAGAATTGGGGAGATGAGCAATATGAACATCTAAATTGCATCATTTGTAATTCTAAGAAAAGACAATAATATCCAAAGACAACCATGCTTAAAATCCAATTTATTTTTCAAAACACACTGATAAGCACAAAAATCTACCATAATAAGGCAACATAATATCCAAAACAATTATACAATCTATTAAGGTGGTCTGCAAAAGGGTCTAAATGCCATATTTTATTTTATTTTTCTACTCGCGTTGGATGATATCCTAACAATGGGACTTTGACTTGAGAACCAAATTTCCTACCAATGTGAACAAGGATGCACTATCATGGCATGATTTACAACCATTGATATATCCCAAGAGAATCCAAACAAAAATAGCTCTAGATAAAATAAGATAAGATAATTTTATTAATGTCCAACAAATGACCATAGAAGTAGGTCAATGGGACTGTGTTAGTCTAGCACACAACTGAAGAATTGCATGTACTGTAGCTACTGGAAGGTGCAGCTGCAAATAGTTGCAAGAAATATTCATTACTCTATGTTGTTCATCTATTGTCATGTATCGCAAAGTTTTTCCTAAAATATTCATGAATGGAATATTGCCTTTGTTGTTGTCATCCAAGGAAAACTTTTTACTGTTATCCATAGCACCTGCACTAGCTAAGGTTGTATCTTCAGACTCAGACACAACTGAAGTTCCTCCAATAGCTACAGTGTTCCGAACATCTGGAGTAAGTTGGAGCTTGCATTGTAGCATATGATCAAGTATAAGCAGTAAGGCAGTCACCCACTTAGGAACTAAATTTTTTTCCCCTGTCACATAAATTGGCATAAAATTCGTCAATAAGTCCCATGTGACACCAACAAGTACATTCTCTGCTCCTATTTCTCTTGTACTATTGTCTTCACTCAAAACTAATGCCAAAATATGAGAAATACTTGATAATAGACTAGTGTCTTTTTCAGATCCCTCCACCTTACAAAGCTTTAGCCGTTGAATGAGAAAGGAGATAACTCTCAGACGGTACTGGCCTTTGTTTCGGTTGCACAATGTCACAATCAAATCAGCCATGGAAAAAGCAATGGCATCTGTACTTTGCAACAAATTCATACACGTGGTTAAGAAATCCTCAACGAGAGGATTTTCTAGAGGCTTCTCTTCATAAGAAGCCTTTGTTCCTTTTTCATTGGCATTGTCTTTGGGAGCCTCTGAATTACCCAATGATAAGGGAAGAGCTTGTGCAAGTTCATCATCTTCTTGTGCTGGCTCCTCGGGATGACTAAAGAACCACTCCATAGCCAGTTCAACACTATTTGTTTCAACACGCCTCAATGCTTCCTCTACCCTAGACCTTGGAAATCCCATGTCAACCATCATAGAAATGGCAAACTCATCAGGTGGATGACCTCTAAAACGTTGACCTGTGCTTCCAAGAATACCATTTCTGCTTCCTTTGGCATCACCTATGGTAGAGTATACATGGGTAATAATGATAAGCACAAAGGTAATCAAAGATGGACTGCAGCAACAAAACATTGGATTGTTCCAGATAGGTAGAACAACATAGAGAACCCGAGCTTGTAGTGTGCAGACAAAAGCCTCTGGGTCCCTTGGAACAGTGAAAGACTCTCCAACAACTGGTTTCACTAACAGTTGTGATGTAGATGGCACAGTTAACAACAAAGAAGAATTCACAAGGTATTCCAAGAGCCTGCAGCAGCTTCGTAATGTTTCTAACAACCAAGGAGCATGCTCTAGCTTATCACTTTCATTCCCTTTGTCATTTTCATTTTCCATTCCTCACTATGACATAAATGGTACTGTCCACAGTAAATGACCCATTGCTTCAAAAGTAGTCAAAAGACTTTTAATTGTACCATGAGCATAGAAACAATTCACTACTGCTGTATTGCACATGCGCTTAAGGTTGTCATATATAACTACTGTCATGTCATCCACAACTTTCCCCAAGTAACGGCACTTTGAAGAAAGTGATGATTCAAACTCAGATGAACTACAATTCTCATCCACATCAAGACTGTCATGAAAATTTTTGGCAAGAGAAACCACCACGCTCTTGGCTGCCCCACTAAGTGATCCAGCTTCATCACGGTGTCGATTGGGCATTACCAATACCTTCACAAGAGTCACATAGAATGATTGCATTGCAGATACCACCTTATTCATAGTCTCAAAGTCAAGGAGATCAGGTGATTTTTTTTTAATTTCTTAGGCTTGAGATGTTTCACCTGCACTTACAAAGACTCCAATATCAACCTCTGATGCATCTGCATGTCACCCAAGCCGACCAAGATGCATTCTTGAAATCCCTCCAATACCATGGTCCCTTCTTCTATGGAGATGCAATCCTGTTTGTATAACAGAAAGATATTCAGGTTCAATGGACAGTCATACATCAAGCAAATAGAAGCTCCTTTCAAATGTGTAGAGGCAGCCTTGACCCACACTCTAGCACGTCCATCACACTGTGGCACACTTCCATCACTTATCTTGGATCACTTTCTTTTGCTGTTGTTTCTCAAAAGGACCAAGGGCCTCAAATAGTGCAGGTTCTAATGGGGAAAGGAAGTTTGACACTTTTGTTAGAGGGGTGGGTTTTGAGAGGTCTTACTTTACCTCTGTTATTAGCAAGGTCTCTATTGACTTGATTTTTGGTCAGTCTTCTTGAATAGGTATCTCACATGTAAATATTTTTCTCTTAAGTTGTTTCCTAGTTCTGAACAGAATGGTGAAAGATGTGTATTTAATAGAGAGGGGCTACTATGACTGCTCTGCTCATTTGCCAATTGAATCTGAAATTTTTTACTATACTCATTTTCCTATTGAATGTGAGAATATGTTTTTATTGATATTATTATTGCATTCCATTCATGGAATAGATAATCATATTATCTATTTTGGAAGTATTTGTTGAATTTCATTCCCAATGTTGGTCACAAATAATGTGGTAACTCTGTCCTACCTAGCTCAAGTAGGAGCTATTATAATGATTGCATGGTGAAGGAAAAATACTAAAAGTACCTCCTTCAGTTCTATTTGATCTAACTATCTCTAATTTAGATATGTTCCTTATTACTGTCATTTGACATTCTGTCAAACAGCCTTTTAATAATCTAGCATTTTATCCTTTTAGAAATTCTGAAATCACTGATGATACTTGCGGCATTCTTAAAAAAATTTGATTTGCATTCTCAAGAATTGTACGTCAAAATGCCAATCAAAACTCTTTTCATTTGAATCCTAGAATCAATGCCAAACTAGATTTGAACAAGTTTCCCCAACATCTAAAACATTTTGTAGTTGATGGTATTCATTGATTTTGTATCTTGGATGGGAAATATGTATTAAGATGGCCACCAATTTCCTCAATAGAACCTGATAGTGGATTATTTGAATATTTTCCATCTAGACTATGTTTCCCTGAGCTTGTTGAAAGGAGAGATGTATCACATCCTCTCCTAGGTCTACCTTGACCTCACTTTATTGGTGGTACTACTGGTACTACTTCAACATCTGTCACTGTCCCATGTCTAACTGCATTTTTTGTTTTGCAATTATCTTTTCCTGAATCATGATTTTTGGGAGAATCTGGAGGCCCAACTTGACAAAGCATTTCAAATTCTTCTTCTGTTAACCGAACCCCATATGAACGCACCTGAGAGAAAAAAAAAGGTATGTAAGATGCTGCAAAACATACTCCATTAGACAGTAATAATAACACTGAAATATATTACTACGAAACCCCATCAACTAACCTCTCTGGATCGTTTACCCCTTCCATAGTGCTGAACATCTAGGGCCACTAAACTCCCTAATTTCTTCTTTACACCAGAGTTCGTAGTGTCATGTGCCTGGATTTTCATAATGGAAGGCATCAACTCTTCTTCCCTGACCAACAGTGGAGGAATAAACATTGAATCCCCACCATCCTTTACTTGTATGGTCCTCCATGCATCCTATTTGACATTGTACACAAAAAATTGCTAAATCAGGGAAAATGGTACCCTGATAAATGCTTGAGATCATTGTCACAAAGTAAATAAAAGCAGTGAAGACTCTAAAACAAGTATAAGAAGCGCAACATGTTCCCCTTGCTTCCTCATCCTATCAACAGCCTCAAAGATGTCAATCTCTGCATCACTACAAAATATATGTTGTTTTCATCAGGGTATAGTTAATAAACATTCCTATGTCCATTGAGAAAAAAGTGCAAAAGAACCATGTATAAAAAAATATGGAACTAATCTTCATTAGAAATAAACCATCAACATGAACACATAATATCACTCATCCATATTTGCTTAAACAACCTACGAGATAAAATATAACTCGGAGCTTCATCATCTACAACACCGACAACTTCTTGTTTCTTTGACCCTCTTAAAAGACCTTCCAAGTACTCTCTTTGGTCTTATGCACTGCAGTGACACCACAACACTTTTCAGCACCACTAACTGCAACTAAGGTTCAATTTGACATTACTAAACTCAAAACTCCTGCAGCTACAAATAACCATACAACCCGATTTCTAAAATAGGTGATGTAAATAAGCAAAAACTTTGTATTATTGTCAAAGAATTCAACAATAATGCTTTGATTCGCTACTCCAAGTTTATGCTCTGCAACAGCCCTAACTTGTTCTTCACACTATGAACCTGATCCAACAGTGTCAAACAAATAAGCATTCACAAAGTAAAAAAATTACGGAGGGAACATTTTACTTTTTCAAAGATCAATTCATGCAATAGCCTTTTCACTTTTCTCATGTTAATATTGTGTTCAAAAAAATAGAATTCCCAACCTGAAGATTCCAGTCATTCTTCACCTTTCCCAACTTGAGGATTCCAGTCAGTTTCAAATAGGATTCTTCATATTTGGCCTGCATGTTCTGTATGTGCATGGATACCATAGCCATCACTTGTTCCTTATAATGAGTTTCAAGTCCTTTCCTTATAATGAGTTTCAATTCCTTATAGTGAATGTAAATCCTACCCATTCCTCTCTCGTATACCCCAACCCCCACACACATATAATTAGTTTGAATGTAAGCTTCGAATGAAATCCACACAAACAACAAATATGTAGAGACTTATTCTACGAGAAGGTCAAAATGGACTTACAAAATGATTCAGGATACAAACTAGATGAGATGCAACATGGAAAAATAAGAAGGATGTCCAGACCACCCTACAAGGGAAATCTTGCTTTTACGAGTAAAATTACTAGTTACCTATAGTTTGACATCATATCAAATATGACATCCCAATAATAATGTTTGAAATCCACAAACCCTATAAGAGTCTGCATAAGAATTACATAAAATAAAATAAATGAAATCCAAGTTATGATTTTTACCATGGCCAAACACATTGCATGTTATAGACAAGATAGAAGCTACTTATTTACAATTCTTTTGGAAACAAATATCATCAGGACTCAAAACTAAATTTGGCATCTTATTTGTTTTCTAAATTATTGCATTATTAAAACATGTACATGAATGATATCAATATTTATAAAAAAAGAACTCTCAAAATTCTTGGAAACACGAATGTATATCAATGCTTCTATACGAGTACCCACCAATCACTGCAAGCAATAAATATTCAACCAATGACTATATACATTGGACTAGTGGTTCACCCAAGACACTAATTCAAACCAAATCACCACTTATGAACATCAACCATTGTGCCATGGCAGGATCATACAATAGCTAAAATAATATGCCATGTATCAACTTATGTTGCGTGGGCCAATAGCCATTATATGTAGGAACAAAACCTTCATTGTTTTTCACATCACAAATTTGCAGTAACTTAAACCTCATAAAATTCAATGAATGTCAGCATAACACGAAAATCAACATCCCCAGGGATAACCTTTTGCAGGACATGTGGTGTAAGACATGTAATGTTTTGACCATCAACTTCTTCCTGCAAAATTATGCCATGTATAAAAACACTTTCAAAAAAGGGGACCTTATTTTTATGACAAGCACAAAGAAAACAAAATGTACATACTCAAAAACAAGTCTACTAGCTTGAACATGGAAACTCTCGAGCTTGTTGACGTGGTAGTAGATTCCCTTCACAGACACAAATGTCTTACGTAAAGAATGTGTTCTAGAAATGTAGGCCTGCCACTCCAGACTTAATTTGTCAACAAAATTCAGTTTTTAGTGGCATCAATTTTTGTTTTACAGAGGTTGCATGTCTACAGGACAAAATGTGACCTATAAAGTTGAAAAAAAATCTCTATAAAAGTGCATGCTGTAGAGAAAATGGTTCCCACTTTGTAGTAATTCATAGTTTTAGCTTCAACTTATCAAAATAAATAACAATTCAATTCCCCCAAAAGAAAAATTATAGATTAAATTTAATATCTGATCTAAGATCAAAATTTAACTCTACATTATGCCATATTCAGAGATACTTATTTGTAAAAATCCCACCACTGGCATCTCCCAACAATAAAAATAAAAATTGAATCTAGGAAAAGACTATTATTGGCATGGCAAAATGAGAATAGATGCCATAAATGACAAAACGTTACTATATACAAGGTTGAATCTAGATTCAAAATAAGTAGCCAAAGGAATCCTCCCACTTCTAAATGGTACTTGGATGGTTGCAGGATCCATAGCATATGCATATGTATAATCCTGGTGGAAGGGTTTTTGATAGGATTACACTTTCCAACACCACTAAATGCTTCAAATGGAATAAATTCCAATATGCCAGAATACTTTAGACCCTGCACGGATGAAATTGCCTAACTTTTTGGTCAATTCCTTCTCGAAATAGGAGTCTAGATCATGTATAAGTTCCTGTCGAGCTCAAGTTAACTTGAAACTTCATATGGAGATTCTCCTTTGACTTCCTAGTAGGGTGGACAACAAAAAATTTAATCTACCTAAAGCTATCAAATAGTTGCTTCTCATGTCATGTACTTAATCATAACAAAATCCATTATGTCCTAGAATGAAAGGGATGTGAGAGTGGAGGAAAAAAGTCCTACCAGATATTCGTTTTCTTAAAGAAGTTGAGATTGCTCATTTCAGGCTCTCACATCAATAATGAGTGGCATCTATCAACATGATTACTATACCACTAGCCATGATGAAAACTGAAGATGTGCATCTTGTAATATTTTTTCTTCAAGCACACTTCAAAGCCTCAAGGAAAGTTGTTTTGAGAAGGCTTTGATATGAGCACGCTCATCCTGGAAATGATGCTAACTGTAACATATCCCAATTTTTCTTTGATGAATGGATCCTGTTGCATATTCTTGTATTTATATTTCACCAAGGATCAAATTTTAGCAATGAAATAAAAGTGACATGTTAGCATTCATATCTCAGTGCCTGTATCTTAAAATAACAACATCTAGGGTAGACCAATATTAGAGTAGACGCACCTTGCCTTCTTATCTCAGACCGTAGCATATTTCAGCATCAATCTTAGCCTTTCTTATCCTTGTGCAGTTCGTAGCCCTATTAGGGTGTATTCCTCAGTCCTAGCACACTTCAAATTTTTACCCCAATTTGGGGAATGAGTTGCATCTGCCCTAGGCTACAGGAAGCCTCAGGGATTTCCTCAATCTCAACGAATTTGAATACAGAGTTCTAGCTTTGGCAGTAATTTCCCTCGTTTTGGTATTATTTGAAATGGAAATAAGTGATATATAGCTCATCCCTTGGGGCACTCAGCCTAGGTTCACTTTCGTGGTGAAAACATTGATATATGGAGTGATGCCCAGCATTGAAGGGGTTTTATACTTTATATTATCGATCGGTTGCATAGGAGTTAATTTTGAGCATATATTGAAAGGTGAGGGCTTTGAGAAACTTGTGAAGATCATTCATGTGGACATACTCTATTGGACTCTATGGGATCATTTTCTTTGGAAGTCCTTGAAGTTGGGAATGTTTTTTAAACCATGGGAATTTTTAACTCGTCGAGATTACCTAGGTTCAAAGCTGACAGTTGTTACTTGTTACCATAACCAAAGAGTATATTCAACAAAATACAAGCTAGATATACCAAGTTGGGATTTTTATCTTGTGGGAAACATTGTGAAGGAAGGGATTTCTTAATATGTCTATGGGCTTGTTTCCATGTGGGCACATTTGATGGTTTCATACCCCCATGTGGCCTTACTTGGAGAACAAGTAATATTGATAGAATCCTTTGGCGGCTATAGTGGACATTATTTATTTGCTTGAAGCATTTGGTCAAATTTGATATGATACCTTGCCATCTTTCAAAATGGATACAAAGGAGATATGAACTATACCATCTATAGCCACAAACTTTAAACACATTACTTCATAGCTCTCTTTTGCTAATTTTTGAAAATTTCTCAATTTTCTAGGTAAATTTGTTGTAGAGGTAAGATGAACTTGGTCCGTGTTACCCAAATTTTCACATGGGTGTCCTGTAGGTGTTTTTGTGAAGGTGAATGGGTTGTTATGGTAATTTTTGCAGCAGTAAGGAATATTAAATTTCAATTATGGGCACTGAAAGGCCTTAGAAAACCAATTTTGGGAATGCCTTTGAGCAGTTTTTGCAAATTTCAGCAAATAGACCCTAGGCACTATATATCCTCATGCAGCATGGAGAGAATACATAAATCAGTTCTGGATGGAAATACCATTATCTACAACAATATGCCTTCAACCTTGTAGCAACAACATCAATGGGAAATTGTTTCAAATAATATTTGTAAGCCTTTTTAGGGAAATTATGGGAAACAAAGGAAGCATAGCATCCATTGATCTTTGTAATCCTTTTTAGGGTAATCCTATGAAGTCAACTACAACAGTTAATTCCTCAATTTTGGAAATGAATATTGAAGAAATGGAAATCCTGTAGCAGTGTGAAATCGACAAGTAATCATACAAATGGAATGGTCTTATGCATACATTCCAACAATGAAGAGCTATACGGTAAGGTTGAAAAAATAAAAGAAATTGCTATATAGCATTGGGGATCTAAGGAATGCATGTATTGGGATGAATAAGAATCATCTTTGGATTCCTTGGGATCAAATTTCACCAAGTTTCAACCTTGGAAACTCTAGTGGCAGCTTGGGTATCCTATGAAGGCTCATTGGCCTAGTTTGTACTTTGTCAATTGTAGGGCTCAACAACCACAGAGGCACTAACAACAGTGACATGATTGTTGATAGGCGCTGGTCTAGTTTGTCAGTTGCAAGGTTTACTCTTCACAATGACATCAATAGAAGTGCTAGAATTTTGAAGGTGACCACGACTTAACAAAGTCATCCTGGTAAGTGTTCTTATTGTAAATTGTAATGTCTTGGACATTGGAAAGGTATTAGGAACACTACTATCCATATTGATGCTTTGCAAAGTGCAATTTCTCATATTACCCAAAAAATAGGCATGCAATTTGAGGCTCAATTGATCAAAAATGCAGAGTTAGAAGTGAAATTGGAATCCTCAAACCAGAGGTTAGAATTAATAGCAACTTATATGGATATGCATTACCATATAATTCTTGGGTTTGCTCACAGTTCCTAGCCCATTATAGGCCGACCCTCTAACTTCATTGGTTCAGTAAAGGAAGAACTGATGGAATAAAATGATGGTTAAACGGGCTCAAGAAGAACATGGAAGAGAAGCAACAGTATAGTATGAGCCTGGGTACCAGCAAAATGAATATATGGCTATGGAGGAATCCCACTCTGGGCATGATTTTACATAATCTTCTCAGCTTTTTATGTATTGTCAATTTATTTGTTTGTGTGGCCATTTTGTCAGGCTTTTTAGTTTCAAATATTGTCGAATACATGTAGATCCGATGGTCATTGGGACCTACTTTCGGAGTGCTAAAGTTGAAATAGATGAAAATTATGTTTTAAATTATTTTTCTTAGTTACCACTGTACTATTACGCTTCAGTACTAGTTCACTATTTTTGCATTAAAGTATATAAAATTTTATTTCTCTACATCAAGCCTTAACCTAACTCAAAATTTAACATTTTAAACATCATTTCTTCATGTAGCCAATTTGCATTTGTATTGTCCTCTGCTTTCATGGGTAGCATAGCTTTAATTTTGCTTTATTTTAAAACAATTAACAACATGAGATTCACAGTTTAAATAAAAAACATCTAGATATGTGACAAATCTCCTTCATTACCATGACTTAAATGCATTTAGGATTAGTTTAATAAACAACATTTCTTCATGTAACCAATATGTATTCCTATTGGCCTCTGCTTTCATGGGTAGTATAGCTTTCATTTTTATTCCATTTTTCCATATCCAACTATAGTACACCTTTATTCATGATTCTTCTTCCTATCTTATTCTTAGGAAATTATATTGTTTCCTCCTTCAACACATGAAACATCTTTTCATATCACAAAGAAAATGTGAATTGTGTGCTTCCCTTTCCAACTCTCCCAAACTGTTCTAGCACGCCCTCTTTCTCTGCCTCTCTCCTCTCCCCCATAATATTAACCCTTGCTCCATGTTTTCTCATATTTCATCTCCCTCTGATGTTCCTGCGAATCCCTTGATCCAAGTTATGTCTCCTCCCCCCTTTTTTTGCCTATTCTCTTGTCAAGATATCTAGGAGGTAGTTAGAGTGATGAATACCAACAAAGCAACAAATGGGGTCTTCCAGGCCGATTTTTTCAAACACAACCTCCAAAATATTGATGACCGCATGGAAAATATCTTAAACATTGTTGTTAAAACTTAATATATGGTTTATTTAGACTTGGTCCCATCAAACTATTCACCCTAGTATCCACAATTTAGGTTCCAATGCCATCCCTAACAATTATAGGAAGATCATGGTTGGCCACATATTCTTGAAACTTTATAGCACTGACTTTTGTATGAAGCTTTCATATGAATCTTTCAAATGAGTAGAGATTCCTTAGAACTAGAGGATAGAAATCTTCGGACACATTCTTCAAACCATGTATCACATGCTTAGACGATGAGCAATATTATGGGTACAAGATATCACTCTTTGCATTTCTATTGCTATTTTGTAGGATTATGAAAAGTGTTCAACTCTATCCTGCAAGAGGCCCCTTATTCTAGACATAAATAAGCTTATCAGAAATATCAAAAAATATCAGTCAGAATAAACTTGGCACTGAAAAAATCAAAAAATGTTTGACAAATCGAGAACTTGAAAAACATAGGAGACATCATAAATATCAAGATAAATTGGAGATATTTTCAACACTGCTTTAGCCATGGGTTAACAAGGGATATCGGTCCTTAGATTTTCTCAAAGGACAATTTTTCTAGCACCACTTCTAGGAGATATTGTCCAACATGTCTCTCATGGACTTCATTGTCCGAACCTATAATACTTTACATGTCATAGGTTTGGGGGCCTTTCTTGCTTGAGACAGAATAAGCTACTACTAAGAGTGTCCATACACTTTTACTCCAATATATGATTTGGATGCAAACATATAGTCTCTTAGCCCATTATTCTTATACATTTTGGGGCCCGCCTCCTCCATCTTGACACTATGTTCGATCTGGTCATACTTCTCCATCATTTTCATATTTTTGTTCACTCAATGATAGGTTTGGATCCATGTAGATACTTGGCCTATTTCTCATTAGAGTACATTTCTTTAGCTATCCCCCCCCAAATGGGCACTTTATTGGTTTTTAGGTGGAATTGATGGGTGTTGCAATGGAACACCTCCCTCCATTCAATCACTCCTTGGATGCACCTAGCCACCTCTTACCTACTAGGAAGGGATTGAAAATAACGGCTTGGAATGACATTTACACGTATTTCTATGCTCAGTACTAAATGGAGGATGTCATGATCCTGCTGGCAATAGGTGACAAAGCCGACTGAGGTGGCAGTGTTTACGAAATATTTAGTATATTGTAAAGAGGTGGTCTAAATAAAAGGGTGATAGACTTGCATCAGATTACTTGATATAAATGTGTTTCTTAAACAATGCATATAATGGAAAATTAATGTTACCATTTATCAGAATTTGGCATGCTTATTGTTGTCATTGTCTGTCATGAATTGTTGATATGAGTTATGTGAAGTAGTATTGATTATTGTCACTAGTTGGGAGAACTGCAATGCCCGTATTTGACCTATTATTGGGTTTTTAAATCTGAGAACTCTTTAGGGAGAATAAGAATTAAATAATTGAATATTGTAGTGGTTACAATGAAAAATAACTGCTGGGAACTTTCATTGTTGGGCAAAGTTGCTAGAAGCAGGGGTGCGAGTGTGCCCTTTTCATCCACAAATTGCCCAGAATTGGAGACCAGTTGCTGCTTTCACCCACATAATTGGTTCTTTGCATTTTTTATGTTCTTTTTACCCATAGGCATGCTTAGAAATCCCACTTTACTGTTGTATGAGGGTGAAATAATGTCTAGAAATGGCCAGAAGTAGAACAGACGATTTAGGGCTGATGTTCATGTCATGCTACAGGCTAACCTAGAATGTTCCCAGATTTAAAATAATCCTCCTTACCGCTATTTTAATGCTCAAAAGTGCCCAGAATTAGTAGTTGGGGTTGTTACTACTATTTACTGTTGATAGAAGACTGAAGTATGCCCATAATAGCTACTTATCAAGCTGTTTGAGCACAAAACAAGGATGAAATTGGATCAGCATGCCCAGGTCATCCAAAATTGGATAAATTGCTCCTTTTTGAAAGCCCAAATTCAATTGCACATGGTCTAAAATGCACAAATAATCCCCAACCTGCTTAGATCTTCCATGAAGCAATTATATGGATTATAGACTTTTATTTCTCTCCAAAACAACAATCTAAAACTTCACTCTCTTAATTATCATTCAATTGCAATTACCTTTCCTCCCATTCACATTCTGAGGTCTCATCCTCTAACCGGAAGCATCTGTTAATACCTCTATTGTCATCTGGTACTAATTAGACAACTACTAAGGCTATAAAAAGTTCATCTTCTTGGCCTAGTTCACCAATTTCATCCTCTAAAAAGGATATATGCAAACTCATTCCATGTGCCACTTGTGGATTAGAGAGAACATGGTTAGAATCCTTAATTGGGATTTCCTTTTCACCTATAGATGTATTGCAAAAGCTCTTATTTTCATAACCTGTATATTCCATACCTAAATTACTCACCTCATTTTGATTCATTTGACAATGAAAAATATTAGCATGACAATATAGTAGATATGGTCCAAGTTTGTTGCCTGCTGAATTTGAGCCTAGTTATTTTAGAGGAATCTAATATTCTAGAGAAACTTCACCAAAAGAGCATGTCGAATTGGTGTCTAAGGAAATTGGACATAGTAGGAGCTACAAACTCTATAACAATAATTCCATGACAAACAACTAGATCGTGGACAACTAACACAAATACGATAGAATGTTGATCATTAACCATATCATATTTCTATTTGCCATTACTTCACCACTTAAATGGGATCATAAAAAACATGAAGTCGGGGAGGATTGTACGACCCACATTAAAAACTAAAAAGAAAATTGGAATAATAAGGTTATAAATATCAAAGAAACTACCGTCATATGTTCTCTTATCAAGGAAGTGAATGGAGACCCGATCAATTGGGTGACATTAAAATTCAATTTTATCAAGGCCCTTGAATTTAGAGTAGAAGACCCAAGGCTTAAACCTACACTAGACCTCATTCCATATTTTTTCATAGGAAAATAAATAAATTTAAAATCTTCATCAACATCAACATTGACAATGACATCCTCAATGCTCACATCAACAAAGTCTTATATAGGAAAATAATTTTAAGTTAAGGTCCATAAGGGACACAACAATCTAAAATGAGGACAACAATAACAAATATACAACAGTCAATCACATCTGTCTTCCATTAACTGGAAGAAGAAAAATACAATGCAATATCTCAAACACCTATGTGTCTAATCATCTGAATGGTGAACCTCGTCTCTCCTTTAGAAAATAGGAGGTCTAGGGTTTACAATCAATTCCAACCATACTTGTGGTGTGCCTAGGATAGGATAGTAAAACCTCACCCTAAATATGCATAGTGCAATGTTCCCAACCTATATGAGAGAATTCCTAGTGTAGAGCAGCCAACTAGAGAAGATTGTCTGCATGTATGGATCTTTTAGCATTGGGAAAATTGCCCCATCAAAATCTGGAAGAATCCTCTCTAGTGCATCCTGTCTAAAGTTAGAACAACTAAATATAAAAAAAAAAACTTTTAATTCTAAAGAAGCATGTTAAATAAATACAAGCATGCATGTACCCAATACCATTGTCTACGTGACTGCACCCTACTCATTAATGGGGCTTAAGCAATAGCCATCACATATGCACACAAAAACTGAGAGAAAGATATAATGAAGCATGCCAATTCTAGAGGAGACTCAATAGTTGAGCAAGAAGTAAAGCTAACACAGGCACCTCAGCATTTATCTCTTTTGCTTCATAGCTTGTGTTTTTCCAGATATAGTGGGTTATGCCTAAGAATGGTCACGCAGAAAATCAAACATCCCAGTATTCCTTGCATGAAAAAATGATTGGTAATCATACTTAATCTAAAAAATTTATGGACAGTTATAACTTTTTCAATAGCCTATATGCCAATGGTTGTATACCAAATGAAAACTATCAATGGACAAATGCAAATGGTATGCTAAAAGATACTTCGGACAGACTGCTAACTACAGTTGTCTAAGGTAAATCCAGTTTAAACAATTGAAAAGCTATTTCTATACAAACAAAGGTAATCCTTTACAGCCTGATTGACTTCAGTGGAAATTATTCTTGATAGAATCCTTCACAGGTTTATGTGCAAGAACCAAAAAAAAGTTCATTATCTCATTTTAATCTAGATACAAATGTTGTAAACAATACACTCTGAATATTTACAATGTTATGTCTCAACTTTTTTGTATGTTGCCAAAAGTTAAACTTCCAAAAAGTTTGCAAGTGTTCACTGTTCCACAAGGCAAGTTTGTGGGTACTGCAAAGAAGGTTATGAGTTCATAATGGAACAACAAAGGTACAAGAAATCCTCCAAATCTTATTTCATGCCTAAAAGTATAAAGTCAGATATTTTAGAAGATTGACAGATCTTGAGCCTTTTCTATCTTGCAATTTGCTTCAAGAGCATTCAATACTTCTTCAGATTAGGACGATATCCCAATACTCATTAACTCAGGAAAAATGATTCTTAGTCTATGGAACACATTTTTCACTGTTTCATGGGGGGTTGGGTACACATCTCCTAGAATCCTCATGTTCCCTGATATGGTAACTTCATTTGGAACTTCCCCTTCCATCCCCTATATGCTCTCAGTACTTGTAGACTTCACTGGGTATGTCCCTTGTAAAAATGAGATGCTCAAGGTACTTTGGAACACCCCTGTCCTCATGAAAACATAAAAAATAAAAAACCTCATGATGTCCTTTGTAGAGTGCTTAAGGTTGAGAGGGATAGACTATGCAATCTTGGGAAGGTTCTAGGGAAAATTAATTGTCTCTCCTAACCATAGAGGCTCATGAGAAGAAACTCCTAATTTTAAACATAGATCACAATTCCTTGTTTTGTCTTGAATGATGAATTCCTTGTTTTGTCTTGAATGATGAAATTTGAATAGAAAAGAAGCAATTATATCATCACACAACCTAGTCCTAGATTTAGTTTCCAAGGCTCATCAAAATTTAGTTGATGCCCATCCAATAGGGCCTGCCTTTTCTTCAGGGAACATAGAAGTAAACTAGTAGGCGTTTTTTGTCTACCCCAAACCAGTGCATGGTGATTTGGATAGTGTTACGAACTATGATGCAAACATGGATGCCTAATAAGCCCAGATTTAGGTTGGAGCTCTAAACTTTGTGAGCTCACAATTAATCATAACATTATACAAACTATGGGGACACCTAAAACACTTATTCTTTGATCAAGGCTAACATATTTTGAAAACCCGAGATGGAATGAAAACATGCAGGATTTCGATAATGAATCAAAATGCAATCTAAAATTTACTTCAACGACATACAAAATGAGCATAAAACAGAACTGAGATGGAGATAAGTGGGTATAGACTAGAGAACATAGTAACATACCTCTTAGTAAGACTTCCATAGGAAAGCACCTGTTCTTTCGTGATCTTGAAATTTCTGGTCCATATGAAATCCCTAGAAGCAGGGCACCTGAGGGAAATATTGTATTCTTTGGGAGGGCACACCAAGCAAGGCTGTTGCATTGATCTTGAAAACCCACAATGTGGATCGTATTCCTCTCCATTTGTATAACCAAGAATTTGATTCTTAGACACATTATACCAGGGAATGAAGTCCTCCATGCCTCTGCCATAGAAACCCGACTATCCCTTGGCCCGGAAAGAAAATAAGCCTATGTCCAAGAAATCTACCATGACTTTCTCCCTCAGCTTCTTGTATCCTCTGTAAATACTGGGCGATAGCACTAACGATGGGAAGCTGAAACCCAGAGCGGAAATCAACATGAGGATGCTGATAAAGAACATAAAAACCCACTTGAGGAATGATAGAGGGCCACATTTAGAATAACTTGGCCCTACATTGATTTTCTTCACTATATACTTCATCTCCCAACCATTTTCAGAGGGATTATTGGGGATCGTTTTCCAGGGCATAGGACTGGTTTGAGCTCAAATCCGCCAAATTGACTTGCTTAATCGTCCACAGCTTGAGCGAATGTGACCACAAAATGGAACTTGATTGAATTTGAACATGTGACCTCTCACATTGAAGAATAAAAAAAATACAACACAACATAGGTGCATATCCAATGGTGGTGGATTCTCTACCTTGTCTACCTTGTTTGTTGGATTCTCCACTTGGGGTTTCAAAATGAAGGCCAGTAAACAACAATAGAATAAGGAAAGCGCTTTGATCTCCTCAAGCCATTAATTTTCACATTTTAGAGGAAAAAATATTAGATTTTTACCATCTTGGCATGTCTTTTATTTTGGTTTTGATTTTTGGCGAGTAAGTTTATTAAGTTGTTCTAATAAAAGAACCATGGAAATATTGTTTTTTTAAAAGACAAATTTTAAGAAAACTTCCAAAAGCTTCATATCAAGAAGAGTCCATTTCTTTTTCTTGGAATTAATTAATTTCCAAAGATTGTTTAGCTTACCCTCAAACAAAATCCCTGAATAGAGCCATCCATAACAAGGTCACGGTTGTATTTAGTGATGGGTGTCTCATTTCCCCATTTCCAATGCCTCCACCAAGTCAAATGGCCTTGCAATCCCAACTTAATTATAAGATCATCTAGAATCAAGCCTTGAGATAAGTTTGAGTGATTTGGGATTTCAAGTCGATTTCTAAAGGCCACAATCACACTTACAATCAATTGAATATGGACACCATCCAGATCACTCTCAGAACAAGGGTTTCATATCCAATTTTGTGTTGTCAAGTTTAAGGACACATATTTTGAGCTGATACTTATGGCCAAGTGGGAATTTAAGGTCTATGATCCTGAGATTTAAGAAAATCAACTATAGATGGGCTACTTTAATAATGACACAACAAAAACCTTGTATTCCATTCACTAAAATAAAAAAACACCAGTCCTATAAATGATGGAATTTACCTTCATGACTAGTTCGGCGCTAACATCACAAAAACATTCATACATAGCTCAAAGACATAAATAAAATATTTCATAAAACAATTATGACCTGATTATCCTCATAATCGTGTACCAATTCTTGTTCACTAAGGAAAGTGGGTGGATAGAACTAGGGTTGGAATGTAATGAGAAACCCTCCACTTATTAAAAACATAGTGCAATGTCTTCAGAACCCACCATAGGCTAAGCCATGACCTCAACAAGAAAATGGACCCTTGTGGCATGTGTGATTGCAAAGAAAAAATGTGAGTGCCTTCCAACTAAAACCTCATACTTCCTATCCCCGCAATCTCGCAATCTGGTAACAATTTTTGCTTACCAAGGAAAGTGGGTGTATAGAACTAGAGTTGGATCAAAATGGGATTCGATTCAAAATATCATGAGATTTTTGCCATGTTTTCCATTTTCCTTACGAACCAAATAAATCCAAGTAGAAGCAGAGAGGGAGAGAATATTTGAACAAATAAATAACAAGGACAATGAGGCATGATGAACAACCCCCCACTTTTGAAATGACACAGCACACTACTCTAACCCGCCATCAGTTAAGTCAAGACCTCAAAAAGAAAATGGAGTCTTTTGGACTTGAACCATGGCGTGGATTGTGAGAACCATACATGGTGTTCAGAACCTTTAAATATGAACTAAAACCTTGGATTTTACCTTTAGTATGTCATGGGTCTTGCAAACCATCCCCAATGTGCCCCTCCTCGTAATGGTGGGAATATCTCACATGTAAGCTAAATATTTTGTACATAGGTATTATGTGATAGTCTAGGTTAACATGCATGGTCGACCAAGAAATCCATAGTCTAGGGTCTCTCTCTCTCTCTCTCTCTCTATATATATATATATATATCTATATATATATATATATATATATATATATATATATCAAACTCTAAATAGTTGTGTGGAATTTTACCAAAAAAATAATTGTATAGATATTTTAGAGTTTGAAATCAAAAATACATTTTATGTCCAAAAAGGGACTACTTTGAAAAGAAAAGTGACCCTCTTAGTGCTTGAAAGCACACTCCATGTTCTAACATATTCCAATCTTCCAAGATCAGATACAAATTTTTTTTTGAGTCTTTCCCATACACACAAAAACTTCATGATCTCCCATGCAACCAAATGAAATGATAAACATCGAGCATACTCTAAATATAAACAAAATTAGTAAAAGTGTGATTTGAAGTTGGTAGGAGAGTCCCTTACTTTAAGACTCGTTTAGTAAAGGTACCCTCCTACAAGAGTAAATCATCATTGGATAAGTTATCATCTTTAGTGTTGAATTATCAAGATACGTGTGTAAAGGAAATATCATGAAAAATAGATTTTACCTCTGTAATTCGATTCATAATAGGGATCAAGTCTAAATTGTCAGTACTATGATTTTGGTTGGACCACTCTATCACAAGATTTGAGTCACCCGTAACTTGTAAATGGTTTATAACTTTGTCATGTGATGCCTTCAAACTATCCATGTAGCGTAAAGTTCTTCCTTGTTGTTCTTTCAATCCTAACAACATATTCTAGACAAAAGTAATGTGAGGTATCAATAAAATGGATTTCTCTAGCCCCACAAAACCCGAGGCCCCCTTGGCATGTCCCATCAAAAAATCCCCAGGGTTTCTCTTTGTCTATGCTTGTCATTTGTAGAATCCTTGGGATTTTTGTCTTTAGTGGCTTCGTATTTCCTTCATAACCATTATGATCTTGTGTGCTACTTGCAAAGTTGTCATAGGTAGATCATTCCTAGCCATCCAAATACCATATATAAGCATACAAGGTAGGGACCTGTGCACATTCATAGCTTTGTCTATTGGAGTCGTTGGTCCACCATAGTTGAGTTGCAAATGGTGTCCATAACCCCAATCAAAAGCCTAATATCCCATTGTCCAATGTTATGTGCTAATAAAAAAACTTGATTCATGCCCATCAAGCAATCAAATATTCTTTTATGGCCAAAGGCTGTAGTTTCCTCCTTAAAACTTTTCAAGGACTCGCGACCCATCTAAACTACTACTAAAAACCTCCTGATAAAACCCATAAACTAACTAGGACACCAAAACCCATACCTAAGAGCATTAGGTCCTAAGGCCCAATTTCCATTCCTTAACCATGTCTAGGGCCCCAAGACCCATACCTAATGCTTAGAAACTTCTTAACAGTTCCTGTATTCTAGTTATAAGGAAAAATATCCCCTCGATAGGTTACCTTCGGTGGTTAGAGACATCATTGTTAGACCTTTAGGCCTAAAATTTTCCTAAATATCCCAATGCATGAGCTTCCTACACCAACCATGGTTAATACATGATCAACACATAAACCTAGTGCTCAAAAACTACTAATGGTGACCATATCTCCACTTGGTGGACATGGATACCCTCAAGAGATCATGTGTGATGTTTCAAAGTGATGTTGTTGGCCTTACCTACCCATATCCCAACTTGGAGGAAATTGATACTCTTAGGAGATCGAGTGTGATGGTTCATGGTGTTGTTCTTGAAGTAAGCTACTACCTAAAATATTGTTTTGGATACTAAGGCTTAGGTTCCTCTCTTATCCATGTCTATGGTCCCACAACCCATCCTTGGGGCTAAAAGCCTTCTAATGGTACCATATTACAACTTAGAGTCCAAATATCCTACATAAAGGCCATGTGTGGTAGGTTAAGAGTTTATTCATGGCCCTTTAGTTTCAAAGGCTACATTCTAGGGCTAAGGCTAATTTTTATTACTCTATATTGGTTTAGGCCTCAATACTTACACATAGTTCTCAAAATACCATAATGGTTTCAATATGCTCTATTGAAGGTGAAGGATCCCCTTGAGAGGACATTTGTGTTTGTTCAAGGCATTGTTATTAGAATTGGAAGCACAAAATAGCCCTTTAGGGTCTAAGGCCTAGGTTTCCTCCATCCACCATGCTCAAGGCCTTGAGGAGGATTTGATTTCCTAGGTTTTTTATAAACATCTGGAGTTTTTTCTGCTCAGCTTGCTTATGATAGTCTGATGGTTGCATCGACGAGTGTGACTACATCGCAGTGGCGTTTAAATTTTTGGATGCTTGATTGTCTGCTTAAAATTAGATGTTTCTTTTGGTTACTCTTGAACAACAAGATTTTAACGTGGCAAAACTTGCTGAAGTGTGGCTTGGTGCGTCCGGGTTACTGCATTTTATGTATGATGGATTCTGAAGGTGTGGAGCATTTGTTTGGCTCTTTTTTTTTTCAGAACCTATGGCAAGCTCTGGAGTTTTGGGCATGTTTCTCATTCTCCTGGACTGGAGTCACCTTAGAGGAGAATCTCACATGATGGTTCACGATGAAGCCTATCAATCCGGTTTTTATCTACTATATTGTTTGGGAAGTATGGAAAGCACACAACCACACTTTGTTTTGGGGCAGTCGATTATCCATCAGTCACATTTTGGCAAAGATTTTACTTTATCATCGTTATGTTTCAAGGTCTCAAAGCAAGATATGTCGAAGGATTCCTTCTTTCTTTGAATTGGATTATGTTTTTCCTTTGGGTTTTTTTGACGATGCGGCCCAGTCTAGCTTATGTGGAGCAGGGTGTATTCTGAAGTTGTCTTAGGTCCATGTTTTAATCTTCATTTTGGAGCAGGTGATGGATCCAATACGAGAGCAGAGATTCTCTCTTTTTGGGGACTACTTTGGTTTTCTTTGAGAATTGGATGTGTTTCTCTTACTATTTTCGGTGACTCCAAATGTGTGATAAACTGGGCAGATGGTAGTGACAGCTTGTCTTCGGTGGAGCTCCATGGATGGATTCGAAGGACCAGAGTTCTCATTTCGTCTTTTGACTCCATCCTTTTCAGACACATGTATCGCGTTTACAATATGGAGGCTAATACACTTTCTAAAGCTGCAGTGAGTGAGATGAATGGTGTCTTGAAGGTGGAAGAATTTCGTGACGGCTTGTTGTTTAAGTCTTCAACCTTATCTTTGATGGACTGACCTTATTGTAGTCCTATGTTTTAAGGATATACTTCAACTTTGGTTATGTGACGATTTTTATTATTGTTTTTTGGTTTGTTTTGTAATGTTTGGTTGGTAGAACTTCAAAGAGATGCAGATGTTTTTGTTGCCTGCCTATATGTAATATTTGACACAACTTTTTTAATACAAAGTTGTTATTTTTTCCGTGTGAAAACAATATATATTATATGTTTTATGTTTTATTACATTATATGTTTTACATATGATAAATTTTGTTAGTAATATAATATATATAGAGAGAGAAACAATGTTTTGTAATTATATGGCTGCATATAATGTCGATTCCTGCTAGTTCATTCGGTTAAGGTGTGGGTCTCATCAACAGGGCGAATCGAGTTCAATTCCCCTTAGGGGTGAGCTGGTTGGGAGGAGGCACCAAAAATCCAACTTGTTGAGGGTTGGTGTGGACCAAGTTGAGTGCAATACCCAGGTAGTTTTGACGGCTTAGATGCCCCTGGGTCATGGTTTATTAGACTAGAGTCCACTCTGGCCCGCAAGTCAAGAAAAATCTACCAAATATATATATATATGGTATGTAATATATTTATATGTTTTGTGGATTTGTGGATAGTTGAGTGCTCCAAGCAAGTGTACCTTGTCATTGTTATCTACCTCTGGGGATGTCTGGATGTGGTTTGGTATAGTAGAGTTTTTCTATCTAGGTCGATCGTCAATTCTTACGTGGTTTTGTATTGACATGTTATTAAACATATCCATAGCCTCCCTAAAGTATGTTTTATACCAACTTGGGTGGTCTAGGTCCCACTTTCTTAAACTTAAGGATATAATATTAAATTATATATTAATATAATATATTTATATATTAATATAATATATTTATATATTAAAAAAATATAATATTTTATATTGTTTATACATTAAAAATAAACATATAATATTATATATTATATATAAGTTGGGTTCAATGAATCCATACACATTACAAGGATGCAACACATTGGCATAAACAAGTTAGAGGCATCCTACGATTAGTTTCCACTCCTATGAAGGTCGTAGTTGCCCTCTTTTTAGAGATACTCCATCTTACAGAGTAATGATTATTCCAAATAAAGTAGGTTTTTCAAGAAGTACAAGATACATCATAGGAGCACCAAACGAGGTAATTGGATGTTGGTACTAATTTCCAATAGGAAGAACATATCCATGTAAAATTGGATGAACATAACAAAGTTTAGAGAAAACCAACATAAATGCTCTAACAGAAAATTATGCTACTACAATATAATAACACAAACCAAATTTTTTACCCAACTCAAAAAGAACAAGAACTCAATTAGATTTCACAAGTTGATGAGAAAGTGGATCAACATTTTTCTGTATCTCACCAAGCAAAAGCTAAAATTCAATAGCTAAGGATAGTGGCCCAGGTTGAAAGATACATGATTCTTCATAAAATGAAAGCACTAGTTGTTGACATTGATTGGGTTGTCATCTAGGAAACAAATTAGCCACAAGTATGACATTGATGACTTCTTGTTGTAACAATAATTGTATGCTTCATTGAAGAATAAAGAGAAGTTGCATGCCTCATGCGAGGAAGGGAAACATAGTTGACACTAATTGGGCTATTTTTTAGGAAACAAAGCCGCAAGTATGAAATTGATGATTTCTTGTTGTGATAGTGATTTTGTGTTTCACAAAGGAATAAAAAGCAATTGCATACCTCATGCAAGCTGGGAGGGACAAATAATTATCCAAAATGGTCAAATTTGAAGTTCAGTAATGCTTAATTATCCCAATTGTCCATGGTTTTTATGATTATATTCTAAAATAAAATTTGATTTGTGACACATTCATTACAAAACTCTTAAGTGTCACAAGCAAGAGAAAGTGGCATGATAACACCTAGCATTGTAGAATTCTATGTACATTAAACACTTGAATTCATTTGGGGGAGGTTCTAAAAAGACCCCCCTAAAAGGTGTTTTTGAAGGCGGTTATTTAAAAGCCCCCCAAAAGTCATGCGAATTCTCATGACTTTTGGGGGGCTTTTAAATAACCGCCTTCAAAAACACCTTTTAGGGGGGTCTTTTTAGAACCGCCCCCAAAAGTCTTGAGAATTGGGCTTTTAGGGGGGCTTTTCAAACAACTACCTCCAAAAGTTCAATTCTCATGACTTTTAAGGGGGGTTCCAAACAAACCGCCTCCCAAAGTTCAATTCTCGTAACTTTTAGGGGGGGTTTTGACAAATTGCCCCCAAAAGTTATGAGAATTGGGCTTTTAGGAGGGGTTTCAAACAACCGCCTCCAAAAGTTCAATTCTCATGACTTTTAAGGGGGGTTTAGAAAAAACCACCTCCAAAAGTTTAATTCTCATGACTTTTAAGGGGGGTTTTGACAAAACGCCCCCAAAAGTTATGAGAATTGGGCTTTTAGGGGAGGTTTTCCAAAAACCGCCCCCAAAAGTCCAATTTCCATGACTTTTAGGGGTGGTTTTAAAATACCACCTCCAAAGGTCTGAATAAAATTTTAGGGGGGGGTTTACCAAGACCCCCGCAAGCCAAAACCACCCCTAAAGGGCTATTTTGTTGTAGTGGAACATCCGTCGCTATAGCCACGAACTTTTGTTGCTAGAGAGATGGAGATCAGGTCACTTATTTCTTCTAAATATGACCATTCATCACTCTAGCAACAAACTGTCGGTGCTATAGCCACGAACGTTCATGGCTAGAGAGACGTAGATCGCTTCATTTACTCTTTTTTTAAAATAGAAACATCCATCGCTGTAGCCACGAACGTTCAGTGCTATAGCCACGAATGTTGGAAAGTGTTGCTACAGCGATGAAATTAGTGCCATGAAAACAAAGAGTCCTTTTTGTCACTATAGCAACGGAAAAGTGTTGCAATAGCAATGATTTTCCGTGGGAAAAATGTCCACATGTACTAGTGTTAATTATGTAGATCAATCTTTTCTCTTCAAAATTTTTGCAACTCTTTTTCTGGTTTTTTTATTTGTGGTTCTATTCATTTAAAGGTTCAACTCATTTTCCCCATCGTAGTGGGAGTATATATAATGGACTTCCTTCAGTTAGTTGCTTGGTTTCAAGGGTAACTATTTCATGAAAAATATCCTCATCTTATACCAGCCTTGAACCTTTCACATATATGTAATTAGGGTAGAATGAATGAATGCAACCCTTGTTGGTGGCTTGATACTCCATCAAACTCCTTGGCAAGATGAAGAAATTTTGACATTTTAATTTTTTTTGTTTTTGGAGTATTTTCTACAAATTGACTTCTCCTCCTACTCTAACATATGTTTGTCTCTCTACAATATGTCTAAAATGGTTAATGTGCAATTTGTGCCAATATAGGGTTTCCATTGCGGCTATATATTGTTTGTTAATGTATTTGTAACTTCAGAATGTATTCACTTGTATATTTTATATTGTATTCATATGTTGTCATTGTACTTCGGACGGAGAGGTTTTATTCCTTCGATTGGGAAAGTTATTATTGTATTTGTTAGGGTTATTAGACTCCCCTAGAGGGGTCGGCCCTAAGTTAAGTGGTAATGGGTTATTAGACTCTCCTAGGAGAAGTCGGCCTAGTTAGGGTAAAATTCAAGTGAAGGTAAAGTATAAATAGAGAGGAGCATCCTCTCTATTTCATCATTCACTCACTCACTTATTCGCATAAGTGTGAGAGAGAGAAGTTCGCACAAGTGGAGGAGGAGGAAGTTGTTGAAGACCATCTCTTTGTTTTGGGGTTTTGTATTATTGCTCATTCTATCTTTGAGGAAGTTGTGGGGTTTTCTCCTTTATGATTTCCCTGGTGAAATGATTTGTGTCTCTTGTCTCTTGTGTTTGATTTTCTATGCATGTTATTCTCTCAGATGAGATCCTAGATCATATTGAATTAAATTGCAAAAAAAATCCAGAAGGAATGCATAGAGAAAGCAAGAGACCGAGACCATTCTCCAATTATGTAGCCCTGCTGTGTGACATCATTGACAAAGAACCTTCAAACTATGAGGAAGCAGTTGAGAAGAAAGAATGGAAGGATGCCATGATCAACGAGTACCGGTCGATCATGAAGAATGATGTCTAGGATGTGGTCCCGAGACCAGTAGGGAAGTCTGTTGTTACTTCCAAGTGGATCTACAAGATCAAGCATGTTGTAGATGGAAGCATCGAGAAACACAAGGCAAGGTTTGTGGCACGTGGCTTCTCCTAGAAGGAATGGATAGATTATGAAGAGACATTTGCACTTGTATCTAGATACACTTCCATCAGATCAGTACTTGCTCTGGCTGCAGTGATGAAGTGGAAGGTACACCAGATGGATGCCAAGACAACGTTCTTGAATGATGTAGTGGAAGAGGAAGTGTATGTGGAGTATCCACTTGGATTTGAGACACATGACAGGGAGACTCATGTGTGCAAATTGAAGAAATCCTTGTATGGATTGAAATAAGCACCCAGGCTGATGAAGTGGAAGGTACACCAAATGGATGCCAAGACAACGTTCTTGAATGGTGTAGTGGAAGAGGAATTTTATGTGGAGTATCCACTCGGATTTGAGACACATGAAAGGGAGACTCATGTGTGCAAATTGAATAAAGCCTTGTATGGATTGAAACAAGCACCCGGGACGTGGTACGACAGGATAGATAGCTTCTGGAGTAGTTTGGGCTTTACCAAGAGTAAAGTGGATTCCAACCTTTACTACAAGGTTGAGGAAGGGAACCCAGTGATACTTCTACTTTATGTAGATGACCTGTATGTGACAGATGATGATGGGTTGATTTTTGACATGAAGAGGAATCTTGTTTCCAAGTTCAAGATGAAGGACTTGGGTATGATGCACTACTTTCTAGGCTTGGAGGTGTGGCAGAGTGCAAATGGAATCTTCCTTGGACGAGGGAAGTATGCAGTAGAGATCCTTAAGAGGTTCGAGATGATGGACTGCAAGGCCATGGCCACACCTATGGCATCGAACCTGAATCTATTGAGTGATGCTTCATCAAAGTCGGTTGATTCCACGATGTATTGTTAGATAATTGGATCCTTGATGTACCTAACGAATACAAGACCAGATATATGCTTTGTTGTGAACACATTGAGCTAGTTCCTGACGAATCTGATACATGTTCACTTGATTGCCGCAAAGCATATTGTAAGGTACTGGAAGGGTACGATTGATTATGGGAACAAGTATGATGTGAATCAGAAGATTAACCTAGAGGCTTATGTTGATTCAGATTGGGCAGGTAGTGCCACTGATAGGAAGAGCACTTCGAGGTGCCTCTTCAATGTGGGATCAGGTGTTATCTCTTGGTTTAGAAGGAAGCATTCCTGTGTGGCATTGAGAACAGCCGAAGCATAGTATGTCGCAACTTGTTCGGCTAGTTGTGAGGCAATATGGCTGAGGAAGCTACTGTCTGATTTGTGTAATCTCTAGTTGGACGCGACTTGTATATATTGCGACAACCAGAGTTGTATGAAGTTGTCTGAGAACCTACTGTTCCATGACAAGTCAAAGCACATTGAGATCAAGTACCACTATATTAGGTATATGGTGCAAAGAGGAGCATTGAAGCTCCAGTATGTTGCGACACACGAGCAGGTAGCCGATGTGTTGACCAAGCTGCTAGCCAGAGTGAAGTTTGAATACTTTAGAGAGAAGTTTGGTGTACTTCATATCGAGGTTCCTTCCAAGGGGAAGTGATGAGTCTGAAAGACGCAGATGCATATGGGCTTTTCCGAAATGGTGGTGCGTTGGTCCTCCCATGGTCATTGATGTAATTGCCAAGCTTTTTCGACATGGTGGTAGGTTGGTCCTCCCATGGTCGTTGATGTTATTGCTAACCTTTTCCGACATGGTGGTAGGTTTTTCCTCCCATGGTCATTGATGTAATTGCTGAACCTTTCCCAGATAGTGGTAGGTTGGTCCTCCCATTTCGGTTGATGTAAGTGTTGTGTCTCACATGCTGGCAAGAAAGTCCTCACATGTTGGTAGATGTGTGATGGACATCTGGGTTGTGCTCTGTTGATGATGAGATGATCTGAAGATGATGAGATGACAATAGGGTACATAGGTTTTGTAGAGGCATATAATCAGTCCTTGGATGCTCCTTCATGTTTTGCAGTGGCATATAATCAGTCCTGGGATATCCTGCAGGTTTTGCATAAGCATATAATCAGCCCTGGGATGCTCCTTCAGGTTTTGCATTCGCATATAATCAGTCCTGGGAGATCCTGCAGGTTTTGTAATGGCATATATGAAGTCCTGAGATGTACCTACTTGATGGCTTGTTCACAAATATGATGAAGACCTACATAGAGGCTAGGCCTACATCCAACATGAAAAAGGGTTGGCTCTGCAAAACTTCCTATGAAGAGTAGATTGGAGACTGATGTTTGAGATAGCAGCAACAGTGACGATGATGATCCAGCTTTGATGATGATCCAGTGATGAAGACTTGTGCTGATGAACTGTATCAAGAGAATAACTTCCTAGTTAAGAGGGAGTGTTAATGTATTTGTAACTTCGGAATGCATTCACTTGTATATTTTATATTGTATTCATATGTTTTCATTGTAATTCTGACGGAGAGGTTTTATTCCTCCGATCGGGAAAGTTATTAATGTATTTGTAAGGGTTATTAGACTCCCCTAGAGGGGTCAACCCTGAGTTAAGTGGTAATGGGTTATTAGACTCTCCTAGGAGAAGTTGTCCCAGTTAGGGTAAAATTCAAGTGAAGGTAAAGTATAAATAGAGAGGACCATCCTCTCTATTTCATCATTCACTCACTCACTCATTTGCATAAGTGAGAGAGATAGAAGTTCGCGGAAGTGGAGGAGGAGGAAGTTGCTGAAGACCATCTTTTTGTTTTGGGGTTTTGTATTATTGCTCATTTTATCTGTGAGGAAGTTGCAAGGTTTTCTCCTTTATGGTTTCCCAGGTGAAATGCTTTGTGTCTCTTATCTCTTGTGTTTGATTTGTTATGCATGTTATTCTCTCAGATAATATCCTAGATCATATTGAATTAAATTGCAAAAAACTAACATTGTTGTGATTTTTCCATTTGGTTTTTATGATTATTGTTGTGTTTCAGGGTGGCTATAGTGGATTAATATATAAATATGAGTTTTCCATTTTATTGAGAATTTATTTCGACTTTCATGCTTTTAACCATGGAAATCACTATGTAATAGATGGAACTCCTTTGGAAGTTCTATTTATTTATTGTATGACAATACTATGTAATAAGAGTTACCAAAGTATGACAATACTAGGTAACCCTGGTTGGTGGCTTGATACTCCATCAAACTCCTTGGCAAGATGAAGAAATTTTGACATTCTATTTTTTTTTTGGAGTATTTTATACAAATTAACTTCTCCAACCACTTATACTATGAAACGAGAACTATATACTATGAACGAGAACTCTAGCCATAAAAACGATGATTTTTGCAAAAAAAACACCAAAAACACCCCAAAATAGAAAAGTGTTGATACCAGTATACACGTTTTTTTTTTTAGGGTAAAAAATAGAGCCATGGACTAAACATCCCATATTGTTGTTTAACAAAACTTTAAAATCAACCTTAAATTGGAAAAAAAGAAAAATTCTTGAAGAGATAAATTACAACTTTCTGGAAAATTGCATATTAAAGAAAAAACAAATTTCTCTAATAATTTCACCATTATAACCATATAGAGACAAAGAAATTATGATGCGATTCATAATGAGATAATATATTAGACCATACAAGAACAAATGGTTCATATAAATATTCAAAAACTCCTCTAGAGTTTCAATTACAAAAATCATACTAGTAAAAAGCATCTAACTGCCTCTTCAAATTCATCAATGGATTATGACACCCCATCATCAAAAACTCCTGTAGAGTTTCAGTTACAAAAATCATACTAATAAAAAGCATCTACACTGCTTCTTCAAATTCATCCATGGATTCTGACACCCCATCAGAATCTACATTTTCTGCAGATGAAGGACTTGATGAAGATGTAGATGACCCATACTCTTCTCTATTATCAATGAGCGCACCATCTGAGTCTACATCTATGCCCATCATTTTAGATGTCATATTCCTTCGGGATCTACGGATTGGTTTAACAGACTCCCATCTTGCAACTTCTGGCTGTGGCAGCAACCTCTTGATAATCTCTATAGTCTTGGAGCGGAGAGTGTCTTTCTTTGTCAACTTGAAATCATAAACAAGTATATCAATTTCCTCTAATTTCAAGATGTCAATGCGGCGGCGATTTATTTTTTGACTCTTTCTGTTTCTCTTTCTGCTTACCTTTTTCTCAACCACCATCTCTGCCTTGTACACACCATCAAATGCGTGTGTATCTGTTGCATACCAATGTACTTCTACTGATACTACTTCTTCATTTTCTTTATTGACCTTCATAGCTTTTGCAATCCAGAATGGATATTGACGTGGATCATCTGTAGCCAAAACTGCAATCATGCAACCCTCCTTGATATCTTGTATCAAGCCCCTATAAAGGTCTTCCATCTCTCGACGCTTTGTGGATGATCTTCTAGAGCCAATATACATTTATCTTTCCTCTACTTGAGAAAACTCAACAGCTCGAGGTTCAACATTTGTTACCTCGTTTTCATTTGATAAACTTTGTGGCCAAGCAAATGGAGTCTTCAAAAATATATCTCCATTTGTAGATTTTGAAATTATGTCACTCTGCTCCATGAAAAAAGACTCCCACCAAACAGAATCAGCAACATCAAAGTACTCATATGTATCTTCAATAGACTTTTTGATTTCTTCCAAGCATTGAGAAGAATCAACATCTCTACTATGTCGCCTTGCATTATGAATCTCTGTAGATGATTGCAATAACAATAAATTTGAAGCATACATTTGATGACGTGGGATGAATTTCAAAAATGTCAAACCTGATGAAGGCCCCCATTCTGTGCTAGTTGAGTACTTCTTTCCCCACAATAGTGTTTTTCCATCAATCGTTTTTATACGAAATTGATGCTGAAAGATAATGTCATTAAGTTTTTCAATGCACCTTTCCTCACCATGCGATCCAAACAGAAATCTTCGCATGTCAACAGTTTCTTCTAATTTTTGTACAGTAGGCTCTGGATGGTATGCTTTCCCTATAATTTCAATCAACGATGGCAGGCTCCCGACTTTCTTCCTCCTCAATGTCCTTTCAAAATGGCTGAACATTTGATCAATATGATCATGTGTATTCCCAACAAGAAGGAACCCAACTTTTACCTTCTTAAAAATTCCCAATTCCACAAGCATGTTTAGATAACCAAACACAACCTGGTTTTTGTTTTCCCGGCTTGTGTTGTCCAATTGTAGATATAGAACTTCTGGAAGATCACCAGGCCAATGAGTAATGACATGGTGAATTATGCTGATGGTCAAATTTGCATCATTGTGAATATTTGGAGCTGTAAAGTAAACCCTTGGAATCATTTCACCATTAAAAACCATACACCCAACCAAGTGAAACTGAATAAAATTCTCCTCCTTTAAATTCTTTGGCACATGGACAAAATGTGGCAAGAGTGTTTTTTTCTGATCCATGCCATCAATTATCAAACCCATATACTTATGTGGAGCATCGTAACACTTCTTGCGATGTTTATACAATTTTTTCCGTTCATTTGATTGTTGATTGCAATGTTCTTGCAGTGCATTGATTATGGAATCTACAAACAACATAACAAAAAAATATTGTTAACTAGATTCAATAATTGACATTTATCTATTTGTTTTTTTTGTTTTGTAAACATACCTCTTTCTATCCCCTCTGATCTATCCCTTCTTTCTTTAAGAGAAGCACATGTACTGCAGACCCCCATCCTTGACCTCTTTGGAATGCGGACATTGTTGAACTTCTTTTTCCATACTCTTGTGAAATATGCATATCTGATGAAGTTGTCATTTCCTTGACCACCTTGAACATAATCCTTCTATAAGTTGTAGATTTCCTGCCTTGTGAAATTATCTGGAATGTGTATTGTTTCTCTATTTGGCATACTCTCTCCATGCTTGGAAAAGAAATCATGCATCCATGATATTGCAATGTGTGTTGATGGACCAGTGATTCGTCCCTAATAATCGTCAGTGTAAAATGTAGGATCCTTTTCTAGTCTTGTTTGGATTCTTGATAATCGAAGATTACCAATTGAGTGAATCCGTTTGAATGCCTTTCTACAAAGCATAATTCTTCCAACGCGATAATCATAGCCTGTCCTGGTAGAAATCATGCACCCCACTAAATATGAATTTTGCATGCTTTTGTTCATTGAAAGATACATCTTCCTTCTCTCCAAGACATAATTGTAGCCTAAACTTTTCAAACAACTTTTGTGGCAACACTCACTTGAAATCAAATGAGTAATAGAACTTGGACTTGTGAGCAATTCTTTCCTAGACCTTGTATAACTGGAATGCTTTGGATTGACATAAAAAGGTCTAGTCCTACACTTAATCCTGCTCTGCATTGGATTCTGTCGCTGGATCTCCTCGACCATTATGTCTGCAACAACATCCTCAGCAGGATGATTGTTTTCATTGTGATGAATATGACCCCCCTCATTGAAAATTTCATCCCCAAATTCATTATGAAAATTATTGTCATGATCACTTGCTGCCAGATCAATGTGACCATCAACATTATTTGTGCCACTAAATTCTTCACTGAAAGGAGAATCGCTGTCTTCATCATTGGTGGCTTCATCATCAACAGAATGATCATCGGTGCCATTGAAATCCTCGCTCGGAGAGAAATCATCATCGGTTCCATTGAATATTCACTCGAAGGAAAATCATCATCAGTGCCATTAAAATATTTGCTTGGATGATAGTCACCATCGTTGCCATTGAAATCCTCGCTTAAAGGTAAGTCACCATCGTTTCCATTGAAATCCTTGCTTGGAGGAAACTCATCATCGGTTCCATTGAAATCCTCGCTTGGAGGAAACTCATCATCCATTCCATTGAAATCCTCGCTTGGAAACTCGTCATCCGTTCCATTGAAATCCTCGCTTGGAGGAAACTCATCATCCGTTCCATTGAAATCCTCGCTGGGAGGAAACTCGTCATCCGTTCCATTGAAATCCTCACTTGGAGGAAACTCGTCATCTGTGACATTCAAATCCTCGCTTGGAGGAAAGTCATCATTTCTTCCATTGAAATCCTCGCTTTGAGGAAAATCATTTTCACTATTATTGATGTCTTCTTCCTCACCAGAATCATCATCTGTCTCATTAAAATCCTCACTGGGACGAATATCATCATCAATCCCACAAAAATCCTCGCTGGGAGGAAAATATTTGCTTGAAGGAAAATCATCGTTGGTGCCTTGAAAATCCTCGCTTTCAGGTAAATCATCATTGGTGCCTTGAAAATCCTCGCTGGGAGGAAAATTGTCATCATATTGTTTGTTGTCTTTAAGATCCCCACTTGGAGGAAACTCTTCATCATCATCACATTCTTTCTCTTCATTACTAATGTCTTCAAAATCTTCATAACTAGGAAGTTCTCGAATAACATGCTTGATTACATTGCTTGCACTGCCAGTATCTTGGCTAGATGAACTGTACATTTCTTCATTAACATTGGAATTTTCTTCAGATGAGTCCATGACTTCTCACTAAAAGATAGAATTATAGAAAACTCTGTATCGCACAACTGCAAAGAAATTTTACCACAGTCCTCACCAAAAAGTAGAATGGTGCAACTGTCGACCGACAATCTTATAGCTATGAGAACGGAAATATCCCTCCAAAATATTCCCTCCAAAAATTCCCTCCAAAATTTTCGTTCAAAATTTTCCCTCCAAAATTTCCGTGCAAAATTAAAGCGCACATTCATATGATATTAAAAGAATTGAAATAATATAATAACTAATTACATATTTCTATCCAGACATTTAAGACTAATAAAATTTCTCACAGTATTTTTTATTCACAATTTCTAACAAAACAATGATTATTTTCATTTTTTTTACCCAACATTCATAATATTAGTAATTATTTAATTTTAACCTATCTTATATAAATTTAATAATAATGCTGTAATTACTTTCCTCTTTTATCCCACATTAGTAAAAAAGTAATGTTAAATTTACTCTACGCTAAATAAACATTTTAAATTTCCTACTATTCATCATTTATTTATCCCACATTGGTAAAAAAAAAAATGTTAAACTTACTCTACGCTAAATAAACATTTTAGATTTCCTACTATTCATCATCTATTTGGGAGCAATTTAGTAACACTTGCAAGGTTAGTACTTATTTTTTTTTTTATTAATTTAGTAATGATTGTTTTATGGCTTTATTAATTTAGTAATGTGTTTTATTGCTTTATTCTTTTACATTTTTGTTTTTTTAACATTCTTAAGAATAGAAAAATTAAACCTAATCTATCTTATTAATATAGGATTGTTTAGTCTTTGGAGCATTTCACGAAGATTTTCAGGAAGAACGGGAAGATTGTAGAGAGGAACTTCTAGCACATTCAACAGAGGAGGCTCTACCACTTTCCGGGTTAGTTTTATATTTTTTTTAAACGTTTTTTTTTAAATTCGTGTATTATTAAACTAGGCTCTACCCATGTTCTAAATTTTTTTTATTATCAACCCGACCCCCCCCCCCACACCTTTAGGAATATTTAAAATTAATTAAATTTATTTTTAAAAAAACCCCACCGCCCTCCTCCCGGGCACCCCGCTTGGACGCCAAAGGGCTGCCCTCAATGCCGGGCGGCCGTGAGGGCCACCCTTTGGCGCCCAAGCAGGCGGAGGTCCGCCTGCTTGGGCACCAAGGGGAGGCCCTCACGGGGGCCGGCCGTGAGGGCCGCCCCTTGGCGCCCAAGCAGGCGGATGTCCGCTGCTTGGGCGCCAAGGGCGGCCGGCCCCGAGGGCCACCCATTGGCGCCCAGCGGGCGGATGTCCGCCGGCTGGGCGCCAATGGGCGGCCCTCAGGGCCGGCCGTCGATGCCTGGCATCGACGGCCGGCCCCGAGGGCCGCCCATTGGCGCCCAAGCCGGCGGACGTCCGCCCGCTGGGTGCCAATGGGCGGCCCTCGGGGCCGGCCATCGATGCCCAGCATTGACGGCCGGCCCCGAGGGCCGCCCATTGGCGCCCAGCGAGCCGAGCATCGACGGCCGGCCCCGAGGGCCGCCCATTGGCGCCCAAGCGAGCGGACATCCGCCGGCTGGGCACCAATGGGCGGCCCTCGGGCCGGCCGTCGATGCCCAGCATCGAGGGCCGGCCCCGAGGGCCGCCCAAGCGGCGGACGTCCGCCCGCTTGGGCACCAATGGGCGGCCCTCGATGGGCCGAAACAAAAACAAAAAAACTAAAAGGAATTTTTTATGTTTAAAATATTTATCAATAAATTAAACTAAAACTTATTTAAGATGCAAATTCAAAATTTTTATCAATAAAATAAAAGAAAACTGATGTTTTAAAAGTTTTAGCTTTTGCATAAAATAAATATTTATTAATAAAATTAAATAAAACTAATTTAAACTGAGTAAAAAAAATTTTAAACATTAATTTTAGTATTTAAAATATTTGATTAATTTTTAAAAAGGAGTATGATTAAGGTGTATGATTATAAATTTTGGGGTTTTTAGGTATGGTGCTTAAAGAAAAGTAAATAAAGTATTACTCTTTACTTAGATATAAATATAAATATATAATGGTTTGTCATTTTTATATTGATAAATGTAGGATATGTCGTTTGAGTACATTTTGTGATTTGATATTAGACTTATTTAGTGCTAAATGCTTCATATTGAAATGCATGTAGTCATAGCATGGAGTAGATAAATTGCTCAAGTTATGGGTATAGATGGTATTCACATAACTATAATGTTTCATCATTTAGAACCGTATTAATTAAATGGTAATTATGCAATGATTATGTTTCAACATATTAACTAGATTTCACTTGCATAATTATAATGCGCCTTCATGAGGAAGCGTATGTAAATTTTAAATTTAGTGTGTTGCTTCATAAATAGGAAATGCAATTGGTTCCGAATAATTGTATTGCTTACGAATGTGATTATATTACTTCCATGTATGGTTTTTTTTATTGGATAACTACCTTTTGGAAAATTTGAATGAGTAGTTAGGCGAAGTAATCGACGTTGAGTTAAGTAGGTTTATGTTTTAATTATTGTATTAATTTAATTATACCGTGACATACAGGTAATTATATATACATAATTATATTGTTTCATAATTTATATTATTACCTATGGGTATAGTGTGAAACATAGGAATATAATCATTCTCCTAATATATGTCTTGATTTTATTGTGATTAGAACATTATTATAATCATATTGTGAAGTATATGGTTATTATATTATAATATGTGGTTATTATATTATAATATGTGGTTATATTATTTCTTTCTTTTTATCATAGCATAATGTTTTTCTATAATTTATTTGTTGATTTATATTATATTGTTGATTTATTTTAAAATTCTACATTTTGGATATAGGTACAATGGCATCAAGGCGGATATCTGTAAATGTTTCTGGATCAAGAGCGGCAATCATTGCATCGAAAAAAACAGTTGAGGCATCTGAGAATGTTGAGACTCAAGAGAGAGTTCTTAGCTTTGAAGAATTAAGAATGAAGAATGCTAGAGAATGGAAACATGCAACAGAAGAAGACAGAACAGAGTATCATTGGCATTTGAAGGAAAAAAATCAAGGAAAACCAGAAAGCATTCTCTTATTTTGTTCTGCAGATCCATATATTCAAGCAGATTACAATCTATTGGGACTGCTGAGAGATATATGTGTAGTGCCGGGTACAGATATTGTTTATGCACAGGTGAAACAAGCCAAGACCTTTGCAAAAATCCGATATGCTTTGAAGATTGCAAAATATAATGTTCAAGAAAATTTCACAGATTTTTGTCAGGGGGTTGTGGATGAAATTGAAAGCGGGAGAGTAAGTTTGAATATTGATATTATTTTTAAACTAATTTTGTTATATCTTGGATATCACAATGTAATAGTTTTAATACGATAATGTTTTTATTTTGCAGGATTTTTCCATTTCGATTTCAAAAAAGTTGAATGGAATTTATTATACGGAGGCCAATCCTATGGATGTCATTACTGTCTCTATTCAAAAGGGACTAGAAGTAAGGAAGAAAAAACAAGTGTTAAATGTTCAAACTGAAGAAGTACAAGCAGAAAAAGGAAAGAGCATCCGACAATCAAATCAGGTACCTAGAAGGGTTATATTTAAATCTTCATCTCGCCGAACTGAACATGATGAAATTGTTGCAAATGAGATTGTTACTCCTGCTAGTAAGAGTAGCAAACAATCTCGTAAAAGAAATATGGTTGATAGTGCCTCGATTCCTGTTGAAGGCATTGTAGATTTAGGAGGAACCCCTTCAAATCAAAAAAGGAGGAGATCTGTTGTTGCTGAAACCAATGTTATTATTGAATCTGAGAGTGAAAATTCTGGTGGCAGTAGGGAAATCATTACTCCAGGTGCTGATTTAGAGGATGGCATTGTCAAGACAACACAAAATGCCATTCGAGATCGATTGCGGAGGGATAAGTTGGTTAACAATGGACATACATTTGAGTTGAATGTGAATCAACTTTATAAACCCACAGAAGGGAAAGATCACTTTAGAATTAGAAAACCACATGACTTGCATATTCACAACTTAAAAGCATTGATGAGGCACAATCCCTATGCACATGTTGTTGACTACCTAGTCCTTGTTGACCCGGAAGTTGTTCCTACTAGAGATGAATTTGATGAAACAAGATGTTTTCATTACAAATATTATGTTCTTGGAGGGAATCATTCTGCAGAGGCAAGAAGAGAGTTGATGCAAGAATATCCCAATAACCCTATTTTTGAAACAGTTGAATGCATCATCTATGCTGGTTTAACAGATGTTGAAGCAAAGTTGTTGGCATGGGATCATAACACAGATAGTGAATATAGGTTGACAATGACATTTGTTCAAAGGGTGAGATTTATACACAGTGAATTTGTGCAAATATGTGGTGGGGAAAAATATAGAGTTGATGCAAGTTTTCGGAAACAATGTTGTATGGAAATAGGTCTCCCTATTAAAGATGATATTATGCTACCAAAAAGTTCCAGAGGAAGTGATGCATTCAGGGCTGTAGATGCCTATTTCCAGTTGGCATTTAGAGTTGGGAAAACATGGGATTTGATTGATGAGATATTTAGCTTGTGGGAGAATATTGGCATAAAAAACCAAAAAGTGAAAAAAGTAGAGTTGTTCCATGGAGCGGTGGTAAGGCAGGTCCTCACGTCAAGAATCTGCCAGAAGACATGACTATTACACCTTGGAGAACAATGCAAGGTGTGAAGGATGAAACATTAATAGCTACAATACTATCACGGGTAAAGTCAGGTGAATTATCCATGGAGGAAATGTGCAGCGAACTTGAGAAGTAAGTTGAGCATTTTTTTGAGTTTAACATTTTTGTTATGTTCTAGGTATTCTGTTATATTATTATATATGATTGTAAACATCATTTATTGTTTCATTGTCTAGTCACAAGGTCTACATGAAAATACAAGAGGAGATGGTTAAAATGTTGAGTGAGAAGAGTTGGGATGATGTCAAATGCAACTATCCAGACTCAAGCTCGATAGAAAGTTTACAACAATTTTTTGTTGCATTCAAGAAGGTATGTTGATCTATGATACATCCTATTTTATTTATTTTATAATTCAATTCATTTCTATTTTATTACTTATAGAGATCATTTTCATTTGAAGATGCCAAAGAGGGGTGGAGCTGGAGTACCGGAGTCCTTCAAAATCCATATCCAAAGAGCCAAAATAGAACGACAAAGGAGACAATGTCTTGCAAATGTTGAACTTGATGATACACTTGATCATTATATTTGGAATGGGCTTGACACTGTGCAATATAGAGTCATTTTAGGTGACTGTGCAGACATTGCAAATCTTGTTCCTAAAAAGGAGTACGCACTAGTGATTGCAGATATCCCTCATGGATAAAATATCCGAAACACTACTTATGATTGTGAGCCTTATACTTACCAATCATTCAGTAAAGTGGTTTCGGGATTTGTAGATGTCACAACATCACCACTATAGAGATTTGTTGTTTTCCATTCAGACACACAATTAGGGGGCTTGTTGACAGCCTTCAGGGGTAAAGGAAAAAAAAAGAAGCAACTTCATTGGTAATATATTTGCACTATATTATCAAAATTTTGAATTTATAAATCAATTATATTTATTGATAAGTTAATTAATTGTTTTATATTTTTGTTACAGGCAAAAGCCTAATGTTCGTAGCTCAGGTAGCGATCCATTCTTGAGTGATGCTGAAAGCATACATGTTGCAACTTGGACACAGGAGGATGCTTATGAACCTCTTTTAATCAATGAAAAGAGAGGAGGAAAACATAGTCACATATTGAGTTATAATGCTGTGGTAAAAAAATTAACATATGAAGAAAGGGATTTGAAAGGAGTGACTGTAAACATCTATCAAAAGCCACAAGCATTGATTAATTATCTCATAGATACATTTTCAAGAGAAGGAGATTGGGTCTTAGATTTGTTCTCGGGTTCTGGTAAACTTTCTCATATTACATATGAAATAATATATCAAGTTTTATTGTATGTTTTATCCTTCATTATTTTATTGTTATAAAGTATGCTTCTTTATGCTATTTCACTTAACTTTAATTTTGTTTTTGGTGATTAGGTACAACAATAGCATGCTCCTTACAGAAAGGAAGAAATTGCATATCGATTGATAATGATCCACTCCAATGCAATTACATAAAACAAAGAATTAAGGCTATTCAAGTTCTTCCAGATGAACTGCAAGAAGTTGGTTTGAAGAAAGGAGAGTTTAGTGAAACACTTGTGGTAAAGATGTCAAAAGAGCCCCAACCCCCGTTAGGAGGGGTGTTTGGAAAGGAGCACTTTGGGGATCTTGCAGACATAGAAGACCCAATGGAAGAGGACATTGATGTCCCTGAGGAAATTCAAGCTCCAGAAAATTCCAATGTCGATGAAGAATTTGGCATGCATGATATTGTTGAATAGTTTCATGTTTTGAAGAAAATGTTAATTTTGTCAATTTTTTACAATTTTTTGATGAGATATATTAGTAATGTTTTGACTTTCAGACTTTACTTTAGAAATAAAATTTCTAAATATAATGTTTTTAATATGTTTTTTACAAATAATTTGTATATTTTTTCTCGACTTTATGTGAGTGGTCACTTTTCGATAACTAATATGAAGTATGATCATTTTTAGAGAAAAATTCTCTGAAAATTCATTGAAAATGGTTTTAAATGTCTTTATTTTCTGGAATTATTTACAATTTTGTCAATAAAAATACTTTATTTTGTACATAAAAATGTCTTATTTTATAGAAAAAATCGTAAAATGTATATGTTTTTCATTATAAATTGCTTAAAAATGTATATTATTTTGTTAAATTTCAAAAAACACACTTGAAAATAGAAATTAAAAATATTTTACAACAAAGATAATTCAAAGGCCCCAAAAAATGTCTCAAAATGGAAATGTGTGATACTGGCATCAACCATTTTTGAAACGGGGGTAAAAATAGCTACTAAAATTAGGAGAGAGAAAAATGAGAATTGTGTCGAGTTCTCGTTTCATAGTATAAGTGGTTCTCCACCTACTCTAACATATGTTTGTCTCTCTATGAGATATCTAAAATGGTTATTGTGCAATTTGGGGCAATTTAGGGTTGGCATTGTTGTTTTATATTGTTGTAATTTTCTCCATTTGGTTTTTATGATTATTATTCTATTTTAGGGTGTCTATAGTGGCTTAATATATAATATGAGTTTTCCATTTTATTGAGAATTTATTTCGGCTTTCATGCTTCTAACCATGGAAATCACTCTGTAATAGTTGGAACTCCTTTGGAAGTTGTATTTATTTATTGTATGATAATACTAGGTAATAAGAGTTACCAAAGTAGAGTAGGACATAACTGAAAGTAGGTATCCTATACATGATAATTCTATGATACTAATATTGGATAAACACTACCACCCCATGGCGATGAGACCCAAATGATAGCTTCCCCAATTTTATAACATGAAAGAAAGAGATTATCCTTAAATGACAAAAATATGCCAATGGGACTCTAAAAGTACAACCTAGATCAAGAAAGGTAGGAGGGAATTCCTAATGCATCTTCAAGGAAATCCAGTAAAATAAAGTAGAAAACCATTCACCCAAAGAATGGGAGAACATACCAAAATAGTTAAAAGAGTACAACCCACTACCCAGATGGGATTCAATGCAAGAAACTATTTGTAGTTTCTCATTCTAACCACCATGAAGTACTATTATAATCATATGTTGGACTATCAATCTATATGATGTCCCCGAGGCAAATTCTAAGAATGTCATTTGGAGATTCGCATAAGCCGAGTAGAACTAGTGGCACTGGGCTCAAGGGTGGTAGATTTCTATATACCCTTTGATCAACAAGGTTCGAAAATCATCAATGGAACTAATGAAGTTGGTAAGGCTTCTTTTGGACCTTCAATTCTAGGTTGACACTTCACATTTCCACTAGATATACAAGAAGCTAACGGAAGTTTTGATGAGAGTTGATTATGGGTGTAGGATCAGATTTGTTAAAGTATTTGAGAGGATTCTTGAATATGGTACCAAAGTGGTTGTAAAACAGGGAAATTGAAGCTCTAGGCAAGGCATAACAAAATTTCAGACTAAAATTGAAATGTTGTCTAAGATTCGCCACCATCATTTTGTTTCTCTTGTTAGCTATTGTGAAGAAAATTGTGAGATGATTTTGGTTTATGAATACATGGCCAATGGATGTCTTAGGAGCCATTTGTATTGATAAGATTTTCCTCCAATGTCATGAAAGCAAAGGCTTGATATATGCATAGGGAATTCTAGGGATCTTTGTTACCTTAACACAGGAGCAGAGCATAAAATCATTCATTGTGATGTAAAGACAACAAAAAAAATTTTGGATGAGAATTTTGTGGCCAAGGTAATAGAATTTGAGATTTCAAAGAGTAGTAGACCTTCTTTAGACGAAACCCATGTGTAATCAAAGGTATATTTGGATATATTGACCCTCGGTACTTCAAAAGGAAGCAATTGATAGAAAAATTGATGTTTATTGCTTTGGATTAGTGCTAATGGAGGTACTATGTGAAAGACAAACCATTAATCCTTCTCTTCCCAAAGCGAAAGCTAATATAGTAGAGTGGGAAATGCATTGGAAAAATAGAGGCAATCAAGTGGCCAAATTATTGATCATCAGATTGTAAATAGCGTCACCCCTATCTCTTTGAGAAATTTTGGAGAGACGACTGAAAAGTGTTTAGTTGACTAGGGTATAAATAGGCCCACCATCGGTGATTTTTTGTGGAACTTAGAATATTTCCTTCAACTTCAGGAAAATTTCATGTTGCATGATCCATATGAAAACACTGCTAATTGCATTACATGGATTCCCTTATGCTTTTCTTAGCTAGAGCATTTCGATAATAGTACTATTGAGAGGGGTAGTGTTGCATGTGAATATGGTTCAGAAGGTGAAACTACATGTACAATACTTTCACAATCAGTTAATCCTCATAGAAGGTGATTATATAAATTGTGTGTGGGGTGATTCATCCACTAACAAATGTGAGCTATTCCTTTTTCTACAAATTAGTGATTGTATTCAAAAATTATTAATGCTTCATTGGTCTTATACTCATAAGCCCAACTATTTAGTTTCCCCTTAAAAGAAATTGCTTTCTACCTTGCTGCATCCAAGGGAAGTCCCATATGGATTGATTTTCCTACACTTCCTTCCTTATTTTTAAGGTTTCAAATTCTCTCATTCTAATATTGTACTATTTAGAGGTATTTCTTGTGTATTGTAAACATTTGACATTTGCATCTATTAAAAGCTATCCTTAGTTTAAGATTAATATTTTTCTATTAAATCCTACATGGTTGGGTTTTTATTTCCTCATGAAATATACAGTTTCTATTTAAAATATCATTTAACTTGATTGGATAGTTAATCAGATCTTATCTATGGAAAGGAACCATGCTAATGCAATTTTAATTTTATGCATATTGATGTTGATTTTAGATGTTGTTATGCACCATTTAAACTCAATTTGGTAGGCTTAGAAATTTTTGGAATCTATCATGGGAAAAAGAAAAGTTCTTACTTTAATATGTAACTTATTTAATTATAAATATATTTCATTCAACCCATTTAATTAAATGAATATGTTTCATTCAACGCAAAGTCATATTATTGTTTATAAGGGTAAGTTTTGAAATAAGAGTCTATGGGTGAATTTGAAAGAGGGGACATTAGAAAATGTTTTCAGAAAGGGGTTTAATGCACATATTCAAAAAGAGTGAAACAAATCGCTCTCCATAATATATTAGTTGGTAGTTTCATGGATCTTCTAACATCGTTTTTTCTTGCAAATGTGACATTATTGAAGCTTCAGTGTTTTTTCTTTTATACAACTACCTACTTACTTTAGCGGTTTCATATTCCTTATAACATGTTCTCTATCATTCGTCAATACAAATGATGACATACTTGAGTATCTGGTAGCAAAATGTTTTCTTCTTGAAAATTTAAGAGTTGAACACTCTATAGAGTTTTGCAATGCGAAAATTTCTATAATCACTATAAAGTGTATAGATTTTATTATTCATTGGTATTTTTTGTATACTAAAACCATTTGGCATTTTCAATTAATAGAAGCTTCCTTTGGCTTAAGATCAATATCTTTCTATCAAGTTCTATATGGTTGGGTTTTCTTTCCTCACGAAGTCTGTCGTTGTTATTTAAAATTTCATTCAACTTGATTGGATAGAGTAAACAAGTCTTGTCTATGGAAAGAAGTGATCTTAATACAATTTTATTTTTCTGCATATTTATGTTAATTTTAAATGATGTTATTCTGCATCAACAAAAGAAAAGTTTGTACTTTAATATTGTTTCATATGTTTCATTCTTGACACAAAGTTAATAATATTGTTTACAAGGGCCTTTATGTGCTTTTGGATGGTTATATTTGTTTAATAACGAACTAATGGCAAACTAGGTTTTTTTAATGTTACAATTGCTTTGGCAGTTATATATTAGACACTTTAAAGGTGAAAGGTCTATAGAATCACCTTAAATCTTGTTAGCAACTTTGGAGCATTTAAGTCTAATGTTTGTATTGGTATTTCCTCATTGAATACTTTTCATTTTGATTTTGGAAGTAGGGTTTCCAAATGAGCGGAGCTAGGGTTTGGGAGCGGAGCTAGGGTTTCCAGGGCGGTCGCTAGGTTTTACGATGGTCGTGTGGGGATTTACTATGGCGGTGCTGGGGTTGGCTGTGCCGGTATACTGTGAATAGGTGATATTGTTAGGGTAACTGGGGTGCCGTTGAAAACGACTTGTTTTAAAAAAAAAGTTTATGTTCTCTGTTTCGGCCGGCGACAACATTTTTCTGAGCTCTAGAAACTATACTTCCGTCCCTGTCGGTATCGGCGTGAGGGCCACTTATTGCCGCTCAGGACGTCGTTTTCTCTTATAGTATTGTTTTTTCCCTTGTTATCCGCCACCGGTGAACCCCTGTTGGGCGCTATCGTCGCGGTCTGTGACACAGTGGTTTACATCTGACTGTTGAACCGGTTGGGACTGTTACATTTTTCGGGGTTGTGTGTTTGGATGGCTGCCGGAATGGGGGAGAATATGCCGACGCCCATTGTTCCAGCGGATAATAACTTGAATGTTTCCGATTTTATGATAGAAGAGGTCGGTTTATTTAAACCGGACTCATACTTCAAAAACCAGCTCAAAGGAAAACGAGCACTAAACCTTACCAGCCGATAGGTGGCGCCTCGTGGCAAGGCACACAGGGGACTTTTGGCTGGCGAGCGGACACATGCAGAAATTATGGGTTCGGACCCGTCTATTGGCAGTGCTCGAGGTTTTCCTGGTCTGAACAACTGTGACAAAGTTGGGTCTTCTTCACGCGCGGCTCGTAGGTTGAATGGAAAATACTTCCACAGGCCTGGAGAGTCCTGGCTAACTGTTGGCAGAGATATTGGACTCGAAGAAGTTGTAGAATATAATATGACTGTGTTGGTTGGCAAGTTTTCATACCACACTATGAACCAGCGTGACATTGTTAGATGGGTTTCGGAGAAGTGGAATCCCATCCTGAAATACACCCCACAGGTTTTTGCATTATCATGCGGATGGTATGGCTTCAAATTCGAGTAGGAGGCGCATTGTTCCCTCATTCTGGAGAGGCTATCGCTGTATGGGACGGGTAGCTTAATGTTGCAGAAATGGAAAACTGATTTCGACCCGGAAACAGCTTCGGTTCGTCTCCGGCACCTGTGGGTTCTGCTTCTTGGTCTTCCATTGGCACTCTGGAACCGTGGGGCTTTTGAGGCCATTGGAAATTGCCTTGGTCAGTATTTACATGTTGATAAGGAGCATCTGAATGGTTTCGACCGCCGAATGGGTCGGGTTCTCGTGGAGGTAGACATTTCTTTGGGCCTTATAGATGTGCTTAACATCAACTGACATGGCCGTAAGCTCTCTCAGATCATAGATTATTGGGGCATCCTATTTCGTTGTTCAAACTGCAAAGAGGTTGGGCACTTGTGGAGGCAATGCAAAGCTCCGGCTTCTTCTGGCCGTCTTAAAGATGGGGGGTTGTTCTGGTCTTCCGACGACGGCAGTGACATCGAGTTGGATTCTTCGGGCTCGCTGGACGGCTACTCCAACCAGGTTCCCTCTCTTGATGCTCCGGACTCGGCATTGTTCCGTAAGTTAGAATCACAAGACCCTAACTCCTTCCATTCGCTGAATGAGTTGGATATTTCATTTATAAATGCTTTAGATTTAAACTATGGAAATGATGGGAACTACATGAGCCGTCATCACCACATGGCTTCAAACTCCTTCGGGTCTGAACAGGGTTCAAAGGAGTCCTCGGGGCATGATGACCCTGTTTTTGGGAATGAACCGATTGAGAATGTGAATGTGATGTGCCCTACCGAATCCTCTCCGGTCAAATCTATTTCCCCGGGACTACCTCTTACTGTTTCCCCAACTGTTATTTTATCTAGCGACTCTGAGATTCCTATCCTGAATCGGGTTGTGGGTGGGGGAGGGGATGATGCGATGAACCCGGATGGGTCCTCTTTGGTGGCTGATGTAATGAGGGAGGGGCCCGTTACAACGAATCTTGTGAATCTGTCGGGAACTATTGGGCATGCGAGGGGACCGGTCTTAACTGTGGATCCTGGTGAGAAAACTTTAATTATCCCATCTTACTCTAAAATGGTGAAAAAGACGCCTATCCTTACTTACTTCAAAAACCAGGTGTTTGAGGTACCTGAGTCATCTGCTGGGGATTTGGGGGATATGTTGGATGTGAAGACCGGTGTTCAGGATGGGGACATTAACAATTCCTCTAAGATTCCAACTGGGACATTGGGGGATATATGTATTCAAAAGGGGTCACATAGGGGTGGTTTGGCCCCGAATTTCTCTCCACTTAAAACGAGGAGTGCCAGGAAAAACAAGAAGGTCACCCTGGGGAGGATTGGGGATGGTCGATGTAATGTGGACTCCCCCAACACTTCTGATACCCGGGATCTTAGAGGAATTAAATCCCTAGCAAGGGTTTGCAAATGATATTTGTCTCTTTAAATATCCGGTGTGTGGGGGGTCTACCCAAACAATTGGCCCTCAAGTGAGTTCTTCATATTACCAACCCAGATTTGGTACTTCTTCAGGAAACAATGGTGTGTGGTGAGAAGGCCCGCATTTTTTTCAATAAAGTTAAGCCTGGTTGGATGGTTTGTATTGTGGATGCTGTTGGTCTTTCTGGTGGTCTCTTAGCTGCTTGGAACCCTTTGGTTTTGAGACTAAATCCATCTATTATCTCTCTGGGTATTTTGCTCTCTGGCTGTATCAGGGGGTCGGAGAAAAACATAAATATTATCAATTGTTATGGGCCTTATTGTGACCGGGTGGCATTCTGGGATGAGTCGGTCTTGGGACATCTGTTGGAAATGGAAAATTTAGTTCTTGCCGGGGACTTAAACTTCACTTGGGGGGATGAGGATTTTTGGGGCACTTTGGCTAGGAGGGATCCCCTGGGACCTTATTTTAGTAATCTGTTCATGAAATTCTCCCTTGTGGATGTGGCTCCACGGCCAATGGCTCCAACTTGGACTAATGGTTGATTGGGGGACATGTTGATTCAGAAACGAATTGATCATTTCTTTATATCGGAATCCCTTTTGGAGTGCTTCCAGAATTACAGGTCTTGGATTCATCATATAAAAATCAGTGATCATCTTCCTATTATATTGCAGTTCGATGTGGAGGCATCACATCATACCTTCCCTTTCAAATTCAACTCCACATGGCTTTCGGATGGTGAATATACTTCCGGTGTGAGGACTAAATGGCTGCAGGTTGATGTTTCGAGGGAACAATCTGCAATGGACAAGCTGGCGGTGAAGCTCAAGGCTATTAAAGATTATACTATCTTGTGGGAAAAGAATAAAAAAGCGTTGTTGGGAACTGAACTGGTTGAGATTGAAAAGGAATTGAAGACACTGATGCTGAGATCCGTAGGTTCTGGACTATGCCCTGGGGATAAGATAAAACTCTCTACATTGGAGAGTCGTAAATTAAATATCCTTCTTATCCAGGAAGAAACATGGTGGCTGAAGAGCCGTGCCATATGTCTCAAAGCTAGTGACCAGAACACTAAATTTTTCCATCATTACGCAGATTCTAGAAGGATGCAAAATGCTATTTGGGACCTTAATGATCATCAGGGTAGACGGATCTAGGGGGAGGAGGATCTGATGGATGAGGCTGCTCGTCACTTTCAGGAATACTATTGTGACCCCAAAAACACATCTCTGGCTGAACAATTTAAGGTTATTATGGAGTATCCTCGAATGTTTGATGATGCGGAGGGGGACGATATTTATTTGGAGGTTTCTTTGAGGGGACGATATAAATCTCCCGGTCCGGATGGATGGATGGACGGTGGAACTATTTATCCATTTTTTTGATATTATGGGGGAGGATATCCGTTTGGTGGTGGATGAGTCCAGGAGACTAGGCATGGTCTCTGGGTCATTAAACTCAACTTATTTGGCACTCATTCCGAAAACATCTCATCCGAACAGCTACAATGAATTTAGGCCTATTGCCCTCTGCAATTTAATCTACAAGATCATTTCTAAGATTATTGCAGATCGGATCAAACCTTTTCTTTCCCAACACATCTCTATGGAACAGTATGGGTTTTTGCAGGGTCGACAGATCCATGATGCGGTGGGGGTATCTCAGGAAATTTTCCATACTGTAAAAAGGTAGAAAATGGATGCACTCATTCTACAGTTGGACCTGGTGAAAGCATATGATTGGGTGGATTGGAATTTATTGAGATTAATTCTGATTCAGATAGGTCTTCCATGGAAGGTGATGAAATGGATTATGGCCTGTGTAACTTCAGTTAATTATGCTATATTGGTTCATGGACATCCTACTGATTTATTTAAGGCATCCCGGGGCCTTCGGCAGGGATGTCCTCTTTCGCCACTTCTCTTTCTATTGGTCATTGAAGGCCTGAGTTTATCCATCCATAAGGTAAGAAGGGCCGGTCTGATCGATGGCATTAAAATTAATAGAGATATCTCTGTTACACACTCCTTATTTGTAGATGATGTATTGCTTTCGGTAAGGGTATCCTTGCTGAGTGGATTCAATATAAGAGGATACTTGACTTGTTTTGCTCGGTAACGGGTATGATCATCAGTTATATAAAATCTCATTTTTTGAAACATTCTATTTCGATTGATGTGGAATGCTCGATTAACTCTGTTCTTCCTTTAAAATTTAAGGAGTTGGATGTTGGAACGAAATATATTGGTTTCTTCATAAAGCCTGCTAATTACCTGAAGAATGATTGGACTTGGCTTGTTCGACGATTTGAAGGGCGTATAAGTCACTGGAGCTATCGACATTTATCCTTGGGTGGCAGACTTATGCTGGCTAAAGCTGTCTTGCAGAATTTAGGGGTTTATTGGTTTTCCCTGTGCAAAATCCCTAGATCCATCCTCTACCTTATTCGACGGAAGTTGTTTAGCTTATTATGGTCGGGTAGTGGAGCACATGAAAAATTTCATCTTATCAAATGGTTTGTATTGGCTCGGCCCTAGAAATTGGGGGGATGGAATATAAAGGATCTGGACCTATTTGTTGAGGCCCTGCATGCAAAAAGTCTATGGTGTGCGCTCTTCGATAATTCTGTTTGGGGCAGAATTATTTGGGCTAAGTACCTGAAACATACCTCTATTGCAAAATGGCTTAGATTGGACCGGCCTACTACATTGGGTGTGTCAAATTTCTGGAATGGCCTGATGGGTTCTTTCAAGGTTATGTCACAATGGATTGCATGGATTCCTGGCAATGGACGGGATATTAAGCTGGGGCTTGATCCAATCTTGGGGGGCCTATGGGGCATATCCTATCGATGGAATTAAGGACACACCTCAGAACAAATGGTTATTACACTCTGGCACATGCGGTGGGTCAGTATAAGGATGGTCGGCCACTGTGGATCTTGGCTACACAGCTGGGCTTAACTGGTTCTTTGAAAAATGAATGGGATGGATATACCAGGTTGTTTCATCAATCAAATTTGCAGTTATCTGACTCTGCTGACAGATTAGCCTGGTCGTGGGATGTGGCTGGTGGAAATGTCTCAGCTAAATTGGCATATGATGCACTATTTGCTGAGTCCCATATGACGGCTCGCTAGTGGGAAAAATTGATCTGGAAGCTGACCATTTCCCTTAAGATGAAGTGTTTTATCTGGCTTGCTTTGTATAATAGGATACTTACTTGGGAAAACTTATGTCGTAGAGGTTTCATTGGTTCGGGATGGTGTCCGCTATGCTGCTTGCTGGAGGAGTTTGTTGATCATCTGTTTTCTTCATGTCCTTTCATTAGGGATCTTTGAGAACTTATTGCTATGAAGGCTGGTGTTCACTTTCGTTGGGGATATCATACTCTATGTGATTGTCTGGAGGCTTGGTCTCGTCTTTCCTCTGGTTGTGATGAGCTCCCATATTTTATGATATGGGAGGTGTGGAAAGCTCGAAACTATAGAATTTTTGAAGACATGATACCACACCGTGATGTGATATGCTATAGAACCATTGCTGCACACAAGGAATATATAATTGCCTTCGGTGCTGCTGATGGCAGGAAGGATCGGAAGCAGGAATATAGAATGTCTCCTCCAATCCTGGTTTATCCTTGTGGTTTCTTTGATGGGGCTGTTGTGTGTCGGAATGGCGCGGGTGGGGCGGGTGCAACTATCCATTTTTCAAACTCTGTCTCGATTCAACTTTGGGTAAATCTGGGAAATGGATCCAACACAAGGAGTGAGATATGTGCCCTTTGGCTCTTACTATTTTGGGCCCGCCAGAGTAAGATCACTTCCCTTGTTGTTTTTGGTGACTCTTCAGCGGTAATCTCATGGGCGAGGGGCTCTTCCCCCCTCAATGTTCTACATGTTACTCACTGGTTGGAAGCGGCTCGAAAACTAATTCATGAATTTGAGCACATTCATTTTGATCATATCTTCAGAGAGGTGAATTTGGAGGCGGATTTGCTCTCTAAGCAGGCACTTAATTCCCTGGCAGGGGTCATCATGTGGCAGGAATGGCGGGATGACAGACTTTTTACTCATGGTTCTTATCAGTTACATGGGACTTGATGATTACTGCCTTTACATTTTTTTGTACTTTTATTTTCCTCTCTTGTATTATGCGGCATTATTAATCTTATATGTCCTTTAGTTTCATGTGCAGATCCTTAATTTTTGCAGTGCCCAACTACTTGTTGGGCACTTCCTATTCTCACATGCTTTTTGCGGCCTATATTTCAGCGTCATGTAGATGCTGTTTGGTATTTTCTGATCGGCAGTTATCCTCATGTTGATGTTTTGTTTGCCTACTACTTCAGGTGGTAGTACCTGTGGTTACTACTTGGTGGTCGTTTCTATTAGGACCATTTTTGTATTGTACATATTTGATGTTGTGGCTTTTAGGTACTGTTTTGCCTCTGGACATATTTCTATATTGCCTTATGAATGATTTGGGACATGTGGCACTTTCATTGTTATTTACTGAACTTGTTTGTCGGCACATGTTGCTGCTATGACCGGTTTGTCCTTGGTCCTACATATGACAGGGTTTGTATGCCGTTGTGTGGTCTGATAGTTGGACATAATTTACTATTTCGTATATTAATAGTAAGTTGCATTTTTCTATGAAAAAAAAATAATACTTTTCATTTCACATAACAAGAATTTTAATTTATAATTAACCATGGTCTTTAGTTTGTACTTTAATATTGTTTCATATGTTTCATTCTTGACACAAAGTTAATAATATTGTTTACAATGGCCTTTATGTGCTTTTGGATGGTTATATTTGTTTAACAACGAACTAATGGCAAACTAGGTTTCTTTAATGTTACAATTGCTTTGGCAGTTATGTACTAGACACTTTAAAGATGAAAGGTCTATAGAATCACCTTAAATCTTGTTAGAAACTTTGGAGCATTTAAGTCTAATGTTTGTATTGGTATTTCCTCATTGAATACTTTTCATTCCACATAACAAGAATTTTAATTTGTAATTAACCATGGTCTTTTGTTATGCACTAGGGATGGAGTTAGATTAAGAGGTTACAATATTATTAATTATATTCTAGCTCAAGTGAAAAGTTAGTGACTTCATATGTTCTATTGTTTAGAATTCATTTGATAAACAATTTTACACAATAACAACATTGAATCTTGAGGTATGTTGACAAATAGATTGGATTATTGTCCGAAACTATGAGTTTAAGTGTTTTTTTACAAATATACCCTCAACTAGTTGGATTTTGGGCATGTCTCCTCCAACTAGCTCACAACTAAGGGGAATTGAATATGGGTCCCCCTATTAACTAGACCCACACATTAACCAAATAAACTAGCGAGACTTAATAATTTATTACATTATATTTAAACATTATATACCAATTTTTTTATTAAAATTATACATTTACATTTTTAAATATTATTTATTTAATTAAATTATAACAATCAATATATTATGAATACAATTATTTTCATTGTACCCTCCACCATCAATAAAAGTGCAATATTTTTACATATGTTTTGAAAATATATTATACTTCCATATTACATATGTTTTTAAAGATTCATAAACACTTTAAAAAACAAGAAGGTTGTGTAATCTGTACAATTGGTGTTACAGAATGATGATCACTTAAAAGAGAAAAATATTGTTACCATAGTAGGTGTAATAATTATATATCAAACTTTCAAGTGTATTGATGATATAAATATTTAATGTGAAATGTTGCTTTTATAAATTAAATTATTATAAGTTCAAATTTGGAAGATAGCAAGGTCTTATGTAAAATTTAATAGTAAAATTGTTGTGAGGAGGGGATTCTTTGTTCCACAAATAAGGGAATCTCATACACCATTAAAAATAAGGGACTTATGTAAAATTTAATAGTAAAATTGTTGTGAGAAGGGGATCCCTTGTTCCAGAAATAAGGGAATCTCATACACCATTAAAAATAAGGGAGGATGAAATTTAATTGTGACATATGTCTAAATGGATGATAATTATTAAAAAAATATTAAAAGATGAGAGAAATATCTCTTATTAATTAAAAAAATATCTTAACACTATTTAGATGATATTTTAGTAAATGAAAAAAAATAAATTAAATAATAATAATTACTCTTTTTTCACTCTATCACCTTTAGTTTTAGTTTCTAGCTTTTTCTTTATTCCTTTCTAAATTTCTTTGCACCTTCTAAAGCAATGCACCTTCTTCTAAAGCAAATCAACACACCTTCTTCTAAAGCAAAGCTAACACTATATTTTTCAACTTACAAACATTTTATTTAGAAAACCTGCTGAAATAGTTTGAATCCACAGATTTCACTTGCTGGAAAATAACAAAATATAATTCTATCTACAACAAGAGAGAAAGCTGCAATACAGCTAATTCCTTGCTTGTGTTATAAAACCAAAGAAAGCAAAGCACTAATTTATATAGTTTGGTGAGATTAAATCTCGAATGCTAATCTTTCATGTGTGATGAGTTACAATCCTCAAAAGAGTTGTCTTCTTCCAATGGTGGGCTAGTTGCACTTTGGAACGACGATCTTTCACAGATCCTCTGAATGAAATGATGAGAGCTAGATTTTGTGGTGATGATTATCATGAGACTACCAACTATGGAAACAGTGGTAGCAAGCAAGATCTTGATTATGTCTGCCTTGATGATATGGTATATGGTTTTATGGAAGAAGGAAAAGAGCCAATTAAAGCATACTAAAACCACACTTTTAGACTCGTCGCTAATATTTTGTTTTTCTATACTTGCAAGCCAAGCAATGGCTTGCCCCTAAAAAACCCATTTCAATTGCTCCAAGAGAGGACATTCCTTACATTAAATGTGGATTCTACGAACACATTGTTAAGCAACTCGACCCTCAAGTGATGAATAAGCGCAAACAAATCGCCCTGAAACGAGTATCTATTCTGTAAAGACTTGCTCAATTTCACAAGTTTTGTTCTATTTCTCATATTATGCCAATTAACGTGAATCTTTCTATGAATTTTGATGTTCAAATCTCAAAAGTTTTGGTCTAATTAAATGACATAGGTCTAAATGTTAGGATACTGTAGTTTCAGGATTTCTCTTAACATAACATTTTTGTGTTAAGAGGCTTTATCGTTTTATGTGGAATGATAGCTTTTTGAACTGGTTTATATTGAGTGTCAAATTGCAGCTCTCGGAATACAAGATTACAGAATTGGCATAAAATATTTGTAATCTGAAGGAGGACGAAAGTGATTGGCTACTTTATCTTGATATTGGGGAAGATGAGGACAAATTGAAGGTATCCATTATACTGATATCGATTTTTTGATTTTTAAATGTTTCAGTTGAATCTCTATAGAGGCAATGATATTTTCCTCTCCTCTGGTTTCCTGTTGGGTATCTAGAGTAAAATGTTCTTTTTTCTTTATCAATTCAACGAATAAAGATTACAAATCTATCCCTTGGCCTCCCCATGGAGATGGTGGTCAAATTTGACTAGTTGGCACAAATCCACACAGAACTGACTAATGTAAATATGAAGGCATGCAGAGAAAATATAAGTTGCACCGCGACAATGGTCGGGTTTTCAAAAAATAGTCAACAATGAAGAATGCATGGAACTGAGACTTCATCGCAATGTTGCCACTTACCATGGATTGTACACTTTTCCATATACAATAGCAATAACATTTAATGCCCATGCCATAAACATAGCAATTATACATGACATTTAAAAATAATATAGTTTTACAAATTAATTTGATTTATTTTTTAAAAAATTACTCCACCAAACATTTATATCCCATTTTACTATACTACACCAATTAATATCTAGAATATTGTAATTTTAAAATTTTAAATTTTAAAATATTATGTTTAATATACTAAAAGTTTTAAAAAACTTGATAAAACTTTGCCAAAAATTATATGTAGAAAAACAAAGTGATTTTAGTCAAAAGAATTTGATATATCCATGTAGGCAAGAAATAATAGATGGATATGTATTCCTGCAGGCACACAATAATAATAAAAATCAATATGACCTATGACGAAAGTTCTACGATGATTTAATTTAAAATACGGTAAGATAAAATCAATATGACCTAGGATGATTTAATTTAAAATACGGTAAGATAAAATAATATTTTTAAGGATTTTGTCTAATCTTAAATTTATTTTTTAATCAAAGAGTTGAGTTGTTTAAATATTGGATGATTTTGACTTTTAGATAGAATGATCATATTATAAGTTTTTATGATTTAAAATTTATTTACATTAAAAAGTTTAGCAATTCCATTTTTCTATTTTCTGAACTATTATATCTAAATTAATTAAGTTCAACACTTTATATCTCTACTGTTCCAATGACTTGCAAAATTTAGAAAAAGAAATGATCTGAACCAGAAAAATGGTCTAAATCGTCCATTAAATTCACCAATAAGAAACTTTTAATCTAAATCTTAATTGTATATCCAAGGAACTATCTAGGATTTCTCAATGAGCATCGTCGATTGGGCGGAGTGGGTACAAACCTTCGGCTGGGGTCAGTCTTAATTTGGAACTGGTTCATCAACAAGTGGGAAGGTAGGGACGTGTTCGGACGAGGCCTGCGATTGAACCGTTGAAAGAGCAGGAATAAAACCCTGGTCTCTAGCGTAGGAACCATCAAGACTAACCAGAGCCTCAGCCCCATCTTAATTGTCAAATTCACGAATAAACAAACTTTTAATCTTAATGGTCAAATAAGTGAGCAAAATTTCAAATGGATGAATTCTTACTTTTTGTGCCATCAAACTTCAGTGTTCCATAAGATTTATGTCCTGCAAACTTCAACGTTTCATAAGATTTATGTCCTGAAAACAAAAAACAATAAATATCCATAGTTTATTACAAACATATCTTCGACTTGACTCACAGAGATTTGGAAGACTGAAGAAATTAGTGATTCATCCATGGGGTAGCCTAAGCTAAAATGAAAGTCGTTCCCCATTTACTGAAGATTTCATTAACCACCTGTAAAGCAACAACCTTCTTTGATCATATTTCAACAAAAAGTAGCCCGCTTGCCGAAACACTCAAGCAAAATCAAAACCACCGTTGACACTAAAACCCATGGCCTACGCTCCTTGCAAAGTCTTTTGCTTAACAGAAAAATACCCAAATAGATTTGAAGCAAAGAGAGCCCGATATGGCGATCTTGCAAAATATGATAATTATTATTCTCTTAATTATGTTAATATTACTCACAGTCTATACTTGGCGTCTGTGACCAAACTGCTGGGCTATGGCTCGTAATTATAATCCACTTTCAAAGATTCTTATCTTCAAGGTCAATCAATCCATTCAACTTCAGAGAAAAACCTATCAAGGATAAATTTGTTCATGAATCACATCAATGGCCAAAACCCTGACAATATGTCAATGGCCAAAGCCCTGACAATATCTCAATCCGGATTAAAATGTTGTTCGTAAATATGACAGCAACTATATAAAATTAAAGCAAGATATAGACCAAGCGTTCAAAAAGAAAGTCATGCCTGATTATGAATTTACAGTAACATGCCCCAGATTGGACAGAAGTGGAATATATCCATCTTAAGTTATAAAAATTGTTCAAATATAAGATTTAATGGGTTTAAGTTTTAACATCTTTGGATGTTATCTCATTCTTTCCTTAATCTGAACTTCAAAATGCTTTGGATATTCATGAGTTAAGAGAGCGATGTGTTCACATCCTTGGCTTGATATGAGTCAGTGGAAAGTAGCGAAAAGCTTTGCTTGTTCTTCACATGATGGGTTGATGTTACGGTAATTTAATTGTATTATTTACAGTTTATCCAAATATTTTGAAGATTAAAAGACCGTATGCTTTTTTTTTTTAAATAAAAAGGACATCATATTACTTGCAGAAAACAGAGATACATAGCCGCTTAAAGCATGATAGAGTTTCAGACCTTAAACACTTGGACACAACATCTAGACATAAGAAGTTACATATCATGTAGCCTGCACCCCATGGCCGAACCATCTAGTTGGAAATTCAAAATTACAGACATATTCCAAAAATCATGAAGCCTGCACCCCATGGCCGAACCATCCAGTTGGAAATTCAAAATTACAGACATATTCCAAAAACTAGATTGACGCCTATCACCTACATACCCATTTCTTGCTATAATCCGCATAACAGACATGAAAAGCAAAGATCTAAAACCTGAAAACTGTAAAATTAGTCACAGCAGATCTAATGAACAAGTAAATCAATCACAACAGATGAACATAGAAAATATGGTGTAAAACTATGTAAAACATGCACAATGCTCAATATCCCAATAAGGGTGAATAATTACAATACAATATAGTAACAATGACTGAGCAATTCGAATTGCCTAAGGAGGTCATTCGAATCACTGAATGGAGTAGCTTGACTCCAACTAGGAGTCCTCATCATCAATCAGTGGTGATCATCAATGCACAAGAACCAGTCATCTAGGTGTCAATCTGAGTCTAACTGAGTGTAACATGTGTAATTGAAGTGTGTAGCACTGATATAGGGAAGTGGGCTCAGTGGAGGGCGCATGGGAGGCTAACTGAAGTCAGAACAAGTCATCTAGTCAATCTGGAGGTCCCACGGAGTGAAACAGTCAGTCGGGAGTGAAACTAGCCTCAAATCAAGGAGAATCGGAGCTAACTGAGTGTAACTGAAGTGGAACTGCAGTGGTAGGTGAAGAAGTGCACCCTTCTCTGGCAGTAGGTGAGAAGTGGGCGCCTTCCTGACTAGGAGGGCTAATGAACTGATGTAAGAAGCTCCCGGGTGCTAGAATAAGGTGGCTAAGGTGTTGGAGGCATCAACCTGGTGACTGGGATGCATGCAAACCCTAGAATTTGCATGCAAGATCCTGAAAAAGATGATGTGGATATCCGAACACCCCCCCTCAAGCTAGACTATGATGTGCAAAAAATAATGTGGGAGCCTGGTAACTAAGACCAAAGGTCACCCCAATACAATAATCCAAAAATGCTGAAAATAAACTAAGTGAGGAAAGAGGGAAAACCCAGTCGGAAGAAAGCCCCCCCTCAAGCTAAAGCATAATCATGGATCAATATGTCTCCACCATGATGGAACTCACCCCCAACAGTGAACGGAGGTAAGAGAACTTCTTCTCAGTGAAGCTCTTGGTGAAGATGTCTGCAATTTGCTCATCAGTAGGGAAATATTGCAGAATGATGGTGCGATCATGCACCAACTGTCGAATGTAATGCATATGCATCTCAATGTGTTTGGTCCTCTGCTGCTGAACTGGATCTGTGGAGATCTTGATATCACTTTGATTCTCACAAAATAGGACAGTCGAAGTAGTGCCACCAAAACCAAACTCGGAAAGGATACCCTGCAACCAAACTGCCTGAATGCAGGCATTGACTGCCCCTCGATACTCTGCCTCTGCTGAAGAAAGTGCAATGGCTGCCTGCTTTTTGCTGGACCAGCAAATAGCACCATGACCAATCATGAAAACATAACCGGAAGTGGACTTCCGATCAATGCTATCACCTACCCAATCTGAATCAGTAAAACCAATGAAATCAAGCTCAGAATCTGCAGCATAATTTATGCCAAAATGTTTCGTACGTTGCACATACTGCAAGATCTGCTTGGTTGCTCGCCAATGAATCTCATGGGGCTGCTGCATATACCTTGACACGGCACTCACGGCATATGAAATATCAGGCCTTGAGTGTGTCAAATAAAGTAGTGAACCAATCAACTGTCGATACATACTGCAATCTGCAAGCGGTGTAGAATCTCCCTCCTCAAGACTGATTCTTAATAGGAATGGGAATGGGGCTGCCTTACATTCAGCCATATTAAACTTCAATAATAGGTCGGAAGCATATTTTTGTTGAGATATAGTGATCCCATCAAAATTTTGAGCTATCTCCAAGCCCAAAAAGTGACTCAGCAAGCCCAAATCGCTCATGTCAAAAGCTAGATTTAAGGCAGTTTTTAGCTTGTTTATTGAAGTAAGAGTGCTACCAGTAATGAGAAGATCATCAACATACAGTACAATAACCAAAAAATTACCTTTAACTTGTTGAAGATACACATTCAGATCAGATTTGCATCTTTGGAAATTCTGAGAAAGAAGGAAGGAGTCCATCTTTGCGTACCAAGCTCTTGGGGCCTGTTTTAACCCATACAAAGATTTCTTCAATCTGTAAACTAATGATGGATCTGATGTGTAGCCCTATGGCTGCTGCATATATACCTCTTCAGCAAGGTCTCCATGTAGAAATGCACTCTTCACATCCATGTGGTGCACTTCCCAGTGCTTGGATGCGGAAATAGCCAAAACAAGGCAGATGGAATCCATCTTTGCAACCGGTGCAAAGGTCTCAGTGTAGTCCACTCCTTGGACTTGGGAGAAACCATTTTCCACCAACATTGCTTTTTATTTGCTGATAGAGCCATCAACAGCAACTTTCGTGCAGTAGACCCATTTACACTTCACTAATTTTCTTCCAAGTGGAAGAGAAACTAGCTCCCATGTATTGTTCTTTTGAAGAGAACTATACTCTTCATCCATAGCACTTTGCCATCTCGAATCTCGGTGGGAAAAATAGTATGATATGGGATCTGAACCAGTCATCAAATAAAAAATCTCAGGAAGTAATGGATCAGAAATTGAAAGAGCCATACCTGCTCTTTGAAAGTCTGCTCTTGTTCGTCTCGGATTAGCAGGATTTCCAAGGTTCGAACCAGCAGATTGAAGAGTGTTTTGGGCCCACTTTGGTAACTGAGGAGGATCATAATGGTCAGATTCTGAACCTGATATGTCATGATCATCATGTGCTTCTAAAATATCAAAAATATCAGAACTCATACCTTCATTATCGCTGCACGGATCTTCTTCTGGTGAAGGCGATGAAATAGCAGTTTCTTCCTCAACTAGTTGCAATTCTTGAAGCGGTTCTTCAAATTGCACACCGCGCTCTATGAATATCTTTTTAGATCTGATATCCATGAGTTTATACGCTTTTGATTCTTCCCCATATCCTATCAGTATGCACTCAATACTTTGTGGATCCAAAGCTCGTCTCTTCTTGGAAGGAATTCTAGCCCATGCAGTAGAGTCAAAAACTCCCAAATTTGACACATCCGATTTGTGACCAAAGAATGCTTCGAAAGGAGTCATACCTTTCACGGATGAATGTGGAACACGGTTCTGTATGTATGCAGCAACATTGATTGCTTCAGCCCAAATATTTGCAGCCAAACCTTTTGATTCAATCATGCATGTAGCCATCTCTTTCAGTGATCGATTTTTCCTTTCCGCTACACCGTTCTGCTGGGGTGTGTAGGGAACTGTATGTTGGCTCTGAATTCCGCTTTGGGCACAAAGTTGCAGCAACTCGGCCTTAATATATTCTTCACCATTATCAGATCTAAGAGCTTTGATCTTGCTCTCAGTGGCGGTCTCAACAGAAGCCTTAAAATCCTTGAATTTTCCAAGCACTTCTGACTTGTTTTTGAGAAAAAATACCCATGTAAAGCGGGAAAAATAATCAATAAATGTCAAAACATACCTTGAACCATTTAATGATGTATGGAGAAATGGACCACTGATATCAGAATGTATCATCCCCAAAACTGTAGAAGCTTTTCCGCAATCGAATCTGTGCTCGGGGTGCTTCCCAATAATGCAACCAGTGCATATTCTCTTCGAGGAACGGAGTTGTGGAAGACCATCTACCATGGAATTGTTTGATAACAGCAGAAAATACTTATAATTAAGATGTCCAAATCTTTCATGCCAAATCCTACTAACCTCGTTACCATGTGTGCGAAGAGTAGTGGGCTTTGCAAGCGGAATAAAGTGTGAAAACTCATAGCATTTTGCAGTGTGGTTCGCCTTTCAGACTGCAACAAGTATTCCACTTTTGATATCAGAAATTTCAACTGTATTAGGGATGAATGTAACTTGCTTCGGTTCACCAGTGTGTGTCATTTGATACACAGAAAGAATATTTGAAGCTAAGGAAGGCACATAGAGAACATTCTGAAAGCTTCCATGATCTACATGAATCGTACCTTTTCCCTTTGAAGAAATTTTTGAGTCATCTCCCAAATGGATGGGGATGGAGCTGTTTGGATCGAATGAATAAAAAGAATCAATATTTGCAGCCATATGATTCAATGCACCTGAATCTATCAAGAGAGTAGTGGGCTTCGAAACAGTTTCCATGAGTGCTTATCCTCTTTCATGATCATCATTCCTATCCTTCTTCCTTGCACCGTCAGAAAGAGTTATGTTGTTCTTTTCCAAAAGGAGATCCATTTGATCTATAGTCTTCTTCATGCATGAACTTTTGGGATGAAAGCCACGGTTGCAATAAGTACATTTAGATTTTTGGTTACCTTCTTTTCCCTTTTGCTTGAACTTCAAACTGGATGGTGCATCCGTCTGTTTGCCTTTCTCTCTTTGCTTGTGAGGTTCGAATTTGGGCTTCTCCTTCTTTTGCTTTCCTTTACCATTCGAGATCTTGGGTCCTTGAACATATAGGGCTAAATATTTGGATCTTATGGACCCCATTTGAATCAACTTATCATGCTCTTTTGTGACAGACTCAATGAAGGCATTCAAGGTAGGCATCTTCTAATTCCGGGTAGTTAGCCGACCGGAATTGAAAGTAGAGACAAATACCGAATAATCTTTACCAAGTTTAGTGAGAATGGAGAGGATCAATTGCTTATCCTCTTTATAACTCCACTGTTCTTCAACTACATGTTCAAGTTCTTGAATTTTGTGAAGAATTCATTAATGGTCTTGAAATTCTCAGGACTAAGGGCAATCAATTCATTCTCTAATTGAAAAGCCCTAAGCTCGTCCTGCTTGCCAAATAGTGTTTCAAGTTGCTCCCATATAGCTTTTAGAGTCTTCAATCCACTGAGATGGAAGTGAAGATATTTGGAGATGGAGAGACAAAGAAAACCATAAGCTTCATCAAGCTTGTTGTAGTGTTTGGTTCTATCTGACAAGGTGTTTGGCTCCAATTCAAGACCAAGAGTGACTCGGTAGTAACCTTTTGAACGTAATATGATCTCCATATCATCTTTACAATCAAAATAATTGAATGGGGTGAGGATAGGCTTTGAAGAAGAGTATTCCATTGCTAGGAGCGAGTGCACACTGATGTAGAAATGCTTGCAAGGGCAAAGTAGCGAATGCAATTGATGGAGACAATAACCTGCAAATCACAATAAAACCAAGAACAATGAGGTCGAACAATCCACCCTTTTAGAGTTGCATCACACCTGGGATTGGAGATCAAGTAATGTTGAATGGGTCCAATGTATTAGATCTAGGATTTATGTGGAAACTCAAGCTTCTGGAGTGGTATGGGAAGTATTTTGAATCTTTGCATGCACAGGAGCGAATGCCCTTGAGATCTTTCATGCCAAAACTTTTTGTAATTTTTGAGCAAAATTCACTCAAATCCTCTTGTAGAAACACCTGTAGAAAAGAGATCGTGTCCCTGCAATGGCTCTGATACCATGTAAAATTAGTCACAGCAGATCTAATGAACAAGTAAATCAATCACAACAGATGAACATAGGAAATATGGTGTAAAACTGTGTAAAACATGCACAGTGCTCAATATCCCAATAAGGATGAATAATTACAATACAATACAGTAACAATGACTGAGCAATTCGAATTGCCTAAGGATGTCATTCGAATTACTGAATGGAGTAGCTTGACTCCAACTAGGAGTCCTCATCATCAATCAGTGGTGGTCATCAATGCACAAGAACCTGTCATCCAGGTGTCAATCTGAGTCTAACTGAGTGTAACATGTGTAACTGAAGTGTGTAGCACTGATATAGGGAAGTGGGCTCAGTGGAGGGCGCATGGGAGGCTAACTGAAGTCAGAACAAGTCATCTAGTCAATATGGAGGTCCAACAGAGTGAAACAGTCAGTCGGGAGTGAAACTAGCCTCAAATCAGGGAGAATCGGAGCTAACTGAGTGTAACTGAAGTGGAACTGCAGTGGTAGGTGAAGAAGTGCGCCCTTCTCTGGCAGTAGTTGAGAAGTGGGCGCCTTCCTAACTAGGGGGGCTAATGAACCGATGTAAGAAGCTCCCGGGTGCTAGAATAAGGTGGCTAAGGTGTTGGAGGCATCAACCTAGTGACTGGGATGCATGCAAACCCTAGAATTTTCATGCAAACCCTAATTGCATGCAAGATCCTGAAAAAGATGATGTGGATATTCAAACAAAAACATATGGTCAAACCCCAGTACCAGTAGAAACTTTGGCCGAAGAGCCACAGTCGTCCTTCTCTAGAGCTTGAGTAACTGCTTCCAACAACTAGGGAGAAGTAGTTGCCAAGAATGTAACGACAGCTGGATGGGGTGGATCCTTCTTGGGGGTCTTGCTGGTAGGAATCCTATTTCCTTTGGCGTCTAGTCCAGGATAATGAAAGGAAAGACCCATCTTTTTAGCAATTGCGTCAATCTTGCAGTGCACGAGGAAGTTATCCGCATTGTGGGCTTTCCAATTCTTCATCGGCTCTTCATCCCCTTGCTTCTTCCAAGTCTCTTCCATCAACACATTGGCCAAGAGGTTCTTGGTGACCCAATAGGTCATCACCATCCTATCATACGCCGAGGCCCAAACCACAGTAGTGCCTGGATCAGTAACCCATTCTTCAACTGTGCTTCTAACCTCCTCAATAGGCATGGTCGTGACATCTTTCCAGATATTTTTCTCCATAACTTCTATGTCCTCCCTAGTGGAATCAGGAATGCGGTCACGAAAGAAAACAGTGGCTGATTGAGCCCGCACTTGGGCTCTCGTGACCCTACCCACTCCACCACGCTTCACAGGAACCTTCTCTTTTCCTTTCAGAGCTGAACCAGCGGAAGCCGTCCCAAAGGGACCTACAAACTCACATTTCAGGCCCATGTTCGAAGGAGATACAGACAACAGAAGGACCTTGGGAGGCCATAATTGAACAAAACCTGCCTGAAACAGAGAACTCAGAGCACAATTAACAGAACCACAGCACTTACCACTAACTTCCTTGGAGCGAGAACAAAGCCACTATACGAGGGAGCTCGAATAAAACGGCAAATTGCTAATGATGATGCTTCCCATGCCATAATTGGCCAAGTTTTCCAAAAAACTGACCAGGCCCAGAGACGTACCTTCTCCATAAACCAAACTAATTACGGACATCATGCGAACATATGGAGATCTCAGCAGATCTGCCATCTAGATCACCAAACACCTGAAAACGTACATCCATCGCTTTCCTATAATAACTACCTTGAGGGATATATCATTTTTCGAAGTTAACCACTCCATCATCCAGGCGTCATAGAAGTAACCTCCGAGTGACTTCTATCTTGTCCTCGAAATATGGATTGTCCTCCTGTCTCCACCTGGCTCCTGCTCATGTCATTAAATGCCAACTGTAGGCATCTCAGGGTCCAGGCTTCATTGCGAAATCTCACTAAGGGTCCCATCATGTGGCCTCCTCTCCTAGCCACCCCAAGATTAGCCATATAGTCAGCCACTTTATTGGCTTCCTGTCTGATGTGGAGAAAGGACAACCGACTGTGAGAATGGAGAAGGTGGCGTAGAGCATCCAAGCGGTGTGAAAGCCGCCAGCTGGACGCATGTTTCGCCGATTTGCTTGTGCAAGCCCCTTAGCCATTTGGGTTATGATGTTCGAGTCCGCCTCGATAATGGCAGGGAACAAACGTTCCTAGATTATTATCTGTAAGCCAAAAATAAGCACGTCCAACTCAGTCGAGTTATTCGTGTCGTGGCCTAGGTGACCAAAAAATACCTGCAGAATCTCTCCCTTTGCATTTCTGCACACCCCTCCAAAACCTGCACTTCCAAGGCTGCCTCGAGAGGCCCTATCAAAATTTAATTTAAAGAACTCCAGAGCAGGAGGGGACTAGGAATTAGGACTAGAAGGTTTTCATAGTTTGTCTCACCTGCGGAGCTCGAGTAAATCCTCTTTTCCCAAGTCCCAACCATTGGCTATGAGCAGATCTCCCACTGTGAGATTTTTTTCCTTGTCAATCCATTGGTGGCTTCTAACAGTTTCATGGATGTTGCGAACTAGTGAAGCCCAAACCACTTCCTTATTCTGGCTTTTATCCCGAAAAATCCTTTCGTTTCTTTCTTTCCACAAATTCCAACAAAGCATGCCAGGGAACATTTTCCAGATGAAAGAAATAATAGGGTTATTAAAATATTTGACATCCCAGTTACATAGAGAAATCCCCGGTTGGCCATGATCCCAGTCGCTTCTTCGAAAGATCATGGCCCCTTTGTCCCAGAGGAAAGAGGAAAACTCACACTCGTTTAGAAGGTGGCATAGAGTTTCCTCACTGTTCCTAGAAAGCGGACAACAGGATGGTCCTTGAATTCCCCTTTTCTTGAGGTTCTCTCCCGTTAGGACTCTTTTCCAAATAACCAGCCAATAGAAAATGGCAGTTTTTGGCCAAGGGTTCATCTGCCAAATCTTAGCCCAAGGGTTATCCCCATCATCTGCTCTGTTAGTCTGGATTTCATAGGCTTCCTTGATGCTAAACACCCCTTTCTGCCGATAAACCCAACGAATATTTTCAGAGCCGGTCCTTATACGAATATATCTCTCTTGCAGAATTTCTCCAAAAGATTTCCCATCCTCGTTATTGATGATATCGATCCACCATTGTTGGTCCAACCAAGTCCTGCTAAAATCACTAGGAGTATTAGACCAATAGTGACACACCTTTGATTTTTCCATATATCAAACTTCGGTTTCTGATGTCTTGCCACCGCTGATCATTCCCAAGCTTCGGAAATTGGTTCCATGAGTCATCCCAGAAGTTGGCTAATCCCCGTCTCCAATTTCCCAAAAGCTATGATCTTGAACCAATTTTCTTCCTGACAGATATTTCCTCCAAATGTGGTAGCCTTCGACATCTGAATTGAAACGGACTAATTGGTTGGAAGGATGGGTCCTAGCATACTTGACTTGCCACATTTTCTCCCATGGCTCATTATTGTGATTACACCAGCGCCACCACAGCTTTGCCCCATGAATATCACTGACAACTTCCGGATCCCGAAGTCCTAATACTCCCTTGACCTTTGGATGACATAAGACATCCCACCTAATCAGGGCAAATTTAGATTTGGATTCCCGACCACCCCATAAGAAATTGCGCTAAATACTTCCGATTTCTCTGAGAACAGAATTGGGAGCTGATAAAAGAGAAAAAAGATAAATAGGCATGGCCTGAAGGACATATTTAACCATAATGATCCGACTAGGAAGGTTTAGGGGTCTATTAATCAACTATGCAGACTATTCTTTAGGCGGTTCAGAAGATCATGCCAAGAGATCCCCCTAAGGGAGCTCTCAAAGAGAGGAGGACCCAACAATTTAGTGGGGAGGGAACCTTTGGAGAAATTGAGAATGCGAAGGATATTACGTTGAGTGACATTAGGGGTGTTAAAAAAGAACACCTGAGATTTATCTGGATTCACTTCAAGCCCTGATGCCTTGGCAAAAATATTGAGGCTTTTTTTAAAGGCATGGGATTCTTGGACTGAAGGGTGCCCCATGAGCATAGTGTCATCCACAAATTGTTGGTGAGTCTGTTTTTCCAAACCAACATGGAGGGCCAACCCACATATTTCACCTTCCATTGTTTTAGCCTGAACAAGGAGACCCATCCCTTCCGCCATTAGGATGAAGAGGAAAGGAGACAGTGGGTCACCTTGCCTGATGCCACGAGAGGATTGTATAAGCCTTGTAGGGGAGCCATTAAGCAGGATGGAAAAAAGGGGGTAGTGACGAGGTTCATAACCCAACTCACCCACTCAGCACTAAAGCCATAAGCTTCCAATACTCCACGCATATATTGCCAGTTTAATTTGTCATAAGCTTTGGAGATGTCTAATTTAATTAACATACTCGGTTTTCTGGTAGATTTCAGAGAATGAATGGTTTCATGGGAAAGAATAATACCATCCAGGATCTACCTTCCTTCCACGAAACCCGACTGTTCTGGGCTGATTAAGAGAGGGAGAAGAGGCTTCAGATGGTTAGCAACAACCTTGGTGGTAATCTTATAGATAACATTGCATAAAGCAATCGGGCGAAATTTGCTTGGCACCTCCGCCCTGTCTTCCTTGAGAATTAAGGAAAGAAAGGTGGCATTGAAAGCCTTCAGAACCCCCCCCATTTCTGTGAGATTCTTCCACTATGTCAACAACTTCCTGCTTAATAAGATCCCAAAAGAAATGGAAAATATTAGTGGTGAAACCATTTGGGCCAGGGGCTTTTCCAAGAGCCATCTGCTGCATGGCTTCCTCTACCTCTTGCATGGAAACTAGTTTGAGCATGAGCTCATTGTGCTCATTCATGACCAGTCTGGGGATATGCCTGGTTATCCTAGCAATAGCAGGGCTTCGATCCACACGATCCTCGTTGAGAATGTCAGAAAAGTGAAGGACAAATTCGTCTTCAATCTCTTGTCAAGACTCAACATGGGTGCCATCAGACTTTCGCAGCTTATAAATTTTCGATTTGTAGCGATTTTGAACCACAGAATTATGGAAGAATTTAGTGTTCCTCTCTCCTTCATGAAGCCATTGAGTCCTAGATTTTTTCCTCCAAAAAATATCTTCCTGTTTTTCACGAGCTTCAAGTTGGGTCAACAAATTGAACTCCTGTTCTTTAAGTTCATCTGTCCATCCTTCTTCCATACCACGACGTTGCACCATCTCCAAATCGGCCACCACCCTAGCCTTGTCCTAGAAGATGTTCCCAAAGTCTGACTTGTTCCAATCTTTGATTTTGACTTTTAAGGCTTTTAATTTATGTTGGAACTGAAACATCCCTGTACCCCTAGGAGGGACAATCTCCTGCCACCACTCACCAACCAAATCCTTAAAATATTTATGTTCTAGCCAAAATTGTTCAAACCTGAAAGGTTTGAAATAGGAGGTATTAGAGCCATCCCATTGGAGGCAAATGGGCCAATGATCAGAGCCAGCCGCCGGCAGGACAACAGCGTGGGTCTCTCCTCCATTTCTGACCAAATCTTCTGTGGTCAGAAATCTATCAATTCGTGAGGCCACCAGGTGGGTGCCCCCCCTCTTATTGTTACACGTATACAACCCATTGCTCGTTTCAATGTCAATGAAAGGACCCTAGGTATTGAAGTTCCCAAAAGCTTCCTGGTATTTATCCAAGTTTCTTCTTCCCCCCTTTTTTTCCTCCAGGGACACAATCAGATTAAAGTCCCCCCCAATGATCCATGAGCCAGAAGAGGTTTGGTCTCGCAGCCAAGATAACTGATGGAGAAAATCCCTTTTATGAGGGAAAGCGCTCGGTCCATAAACATTTACAAGCCTTCCAGAGGAGCTAGACACACGATCTGTAAACAGGGCACTAAGGGAAAAGCGGTTATCCCACCAATCCATCAGACCCACTGCATCAGGCTTCCTGAAAATAGCCATGCCCTCCGCAAATCCTGTGGCATCAGTGGCCATACATTCACTTCCTTTCCAAATTTTCTGCTTTATTTGCTCCAAAAAACGAGAACTACACTTTGTTTCTTGGAGAAAGAGTATATCCGGTTTTTCCTGCTTGATCTCTCTGGCCAGAGTTTTGACCTTCCTAGGGTGATTGCACCGTCTAATATTCCATGATATCAGCTTCATTGAATAACCTTATTGACTTCAGAAAAGGATTCCAATATCGTGGGATACTGGCTAGACTCAATTAGCTTTACTCCTATCTCAGCAATCCTCTGCTTATTTGTTTTTTTGCCTCTTTTTAGATTGTCCTCTGGAGGTTTGCTCTTGTTACCTTTCTGAGGATCAGAGGCTCTGCCTAACTGGCTGGGGACTTTGGCACTGATGATAGCTTCCTTGAGAAGCTCTAGTTGTTGTCTAGTAACATAACCTTTCCCTTTTTTGTCCCATTCTCTCTCAATCTCATCAATATTTAATTCCCCGAGCTCCATGTCATCCTCATCATCCTCCGCCATTGGTTCTACCGGATCTATCCCTTCTTGAACTTGCTCGCTTTCCTCGATTACACCTTCCATGGGCTCTACTTTTGTTTTTCATTTGTTCTTAACTATTGTCCCATCTTCCTGATGATTCTCCAAAATTTGAAACGGGTTGGATGATTCGATCCCCTTTCCCGGGATCTCCTTAACCACCTTATTCTGTCCTACTGTTTTATTTCTTCTCCTATTATGAACCTGGGAAAAGCATTCCTTGTCCATATCACCTTCTAAGCCACTTTTTTTTGGGGGGGAGGGGGTGTCAAACTTACCTATGGGAAATTCCTACCCAAATGGCCATATACATGACACTGACGACAGCGGAAGGGGAGTTGCTCGTAATCAAGAGGTTGGATCCATTCCTCATCTTCCCAGTTTAGACTTATTGCTTCAGGGAGCTCCTTTGAAAGAACCATGTAAACGCATATCCGGGCATATGCTGTGTACCGATGTTGTTTAGTCTGGTCTGCAATTTTAACAAATTCGCCCAAAGTGTTGCCAATATCTTGAAGAATCTCCAGATCCCAGTATTCGCAGGGAAGGGAAAACAGCCTAATCCATACCGAGGAAACAGTCACATCCTCAGTTTCAGGGTTGAACCTTTCCTTCTAGGGTCTAAGATATAACCCAGCTGAGAAAAATAAGTATGGGCCTCCTTCCAGAATTCGATCCCGATCCTTTACATTGAAGAAGATAATGGTGAAAAACCCTTTGGCACCCAGTTGGAGATCATAATGGCCCTTAGGTTTCCATGTGGACTTGATCCAATTCACAAGATCTCTTTCTTTAGGGCCAATACCCACAAACTTCCGTATTAGGGATTTTTCACGCCATTCTTCAATTCTCTCTCAGATCTTGATAGATTTGATTTGCATGGCTGGGATCTTCGAGGATCTAGGAAGGCATCTGCCTGGACTCATTCTCTGTTTAGCACCCTGTCCAATCGTAGCCTAGGACTCCATAGAATTGACCACTAGAGGGCCTGTCGGCGGCGGCCGTGGGGGGGAGCTCAATCCCATTAGGAAATTTGGGGAGAGGGCCCCGAGTCCGCGTCAGACGGTCTGTTAGGGCTAGGGTCGTGAGCCAGTCGGAACCAGCCCCTTAAACCTGGAGCGAAAAAGCTTTGAATACACTTCCCTGAAGAGCTAGGGTTTTCTCTCCACCTTCTCGCCAACTAAAAATGATAAGTTAATCCCCCCCGATAAAGACCGTATGCTTTTAGTTTTGAAGAAGGCTAGTAAATTTTTTATTGATGTTTTTTTTTTAACTTGTATGTGATGTTTTTTATTTAAATTTTTGTTAATAATTTTTTTAGATTTTGATCACCACTGCAATGAAAGATAACAAATGTAAATGAATAAAAAAATGTCTTTTTATAACACATAAGCAAGGAGACACATACCATAAAAAAATGTCTTTTTATAACACATAAGCAAGGAGACACATACCATTCCATTTATAAATTAAAATAAAAGTGGGGACTAGAAGTCCATAAAAAGCCAAAGAGATATTTTTGTATAGTTATGGACTCACATAAAAAACCAAAGAGATGTTTCTGTATGCTGTTTTTTCTGTGTCGACAGTGTTGATGTATATGTAACTTCGGAATGTATTTCACATATATGTATATTGTATTCCTATAGAGATGGTATTATTCCTCTATAAGGAAGTGTCGTCATTTATATTGTAAGTGTCGTAACTTATACTTGATGGGTTGTTAGACCACCTTGTTTGGGGTCGGCCCTGTATAAGTCATGTGGGTCAAAGGGTTATTAGACCACCCTATTGGGGGTCGGCCATGTGGGTCAAAGGGTTATTAGACCACCCTATTGGGGGTCGGCCCACTCAGCATTATGTTATGTGGTTAAGTTAGAGCCGACATGAGTTAGGTAAAAAGGCAAGTCAAGTCAAGTATAAATAGAGTGCGGGAGGCACTCTATTTGCTCACTCACTTCTCACACATGCTCTCAAGGAGGAGAGGCGCACTTATGGAGGAGGAGGATTGCTGCTAGGTTATGGCTATCTCTATTGGTTGGTTGTATCATTGCTCTATCTATCTCTGAGGAAGTTATTGGGGTTTTTCACCTTTATGGTTTTCCCCAAGTAAATCTTTGTGTCTCTTGTGTGCTTGCATTATTGTCTCCATGATTGATATGCTGTAGATATGATGTACATGTTGTTCTCTCAGTTAAGATCCTAGATAATATTGAAGTAAATTCTGAAAATTTAACATGGTATCAGAGCTAGCCTGAAAGAAGGCATGATATGGCATGTATGACACTTGTTGCACTTACGATGCTAGGGCTTGATATAGGAAAAACCAGTCATCGTAGAACTTTCGCTATAAATCCATTTTGGCGAATTTTTCGGATCTGAAATTGTTACAGGACGAAGCTAAGATCTCCAGGTATCTTGTGTCCAAAGGACAACCTCTAGGTCGTTGTACTTTGTGATTTATGATCTGTACAATATAGGGTTTCTGCCTCTTCCAGATCTGAGTCAAAATCAGGTGACCTTGGGAAAAAGGTCATATCTTGGGCTAGGAAGCTCCAAATGAAATTTCGTAAAAATTGACAGGTAGTACACAGTCTGTACTATCTCAGAAAACGTTTTCAGAGGCCGAAGTTGAACCAGTGACACGTGGCACGCTGTACAAGTTAGCTCTCCTGTTTTATCCCATAAATAGGTCACGTTGCGACATTTGGCATAACTCTCTCTCAGAGAATCCAATTGGGGTCAGACCTGTCAGGATGGAAAGGAAACAGGCCAAGCTATCTCAGAAAACTTTTTCAGAGGCTGAAGTTAAAACAGTGACACGTGGCACGCCGTACAAGTTCGCTCTCCTGTTTTATCCCAAAACAGGTCACGTTGCGACATTTGGCATAACTCTCTCTCAGAGAATCCAATTGAGGCCAGACCTGTCAGGATGGAAAGATAACAGGTCAGGCTATCTCAGGAAACTTTTTCAGACCCTGTGGATCAAAAATTTCGGAGTTACACCAGAAACAATCAGGTACATATTTCTGTCAAAACAGAATTATTTTTTGGTACCTTCATTCATGGCTTCCGGAATTTAGGGCTTTGAAGAAAGTTGGAATTTTTGTAATCGGAGACCACAGATGGATGCTACTCATCAAAATAGAAATTTAGAGACCAAGATCAGAATTTTTGGTTGGGCAGAAGGCCGGGTTTGATCAGACCCTAGTTCGGGACTTTGATCAGAAAAGTGGAAAATTAGGGCTTCTGTAAAAATGGGAATTTTTGAAATCTGTGACCACGGCTGGAAGCTCCTCAGAAGAATAGAAGCTTAGAGCTTTGGATCAAACATTTTGATTGGGTAGAAGAGTGGGCTTCATCAAACCCCAGTTCAGGGTCACGTTCAGTGAATCTGTAAGTTTCAAAGGCAAAATTGAGGAGTAAAACTTTGCAGTCTTCAAATTCTGAATATACCAGTTTGATCAGTTCATCAAGGCGCATATTCCTATCCTTTCGGAAGTTTGAAATTCAAAGTTTGAATTTTTGGGGTCTCTCTGACAAACCCATATCCAGCTCCAGGTCCAGTTCTTGCAAATCAAGTGGATTGGGTTGATCCTAGAAGAAGATGGATTGGTCACTTGCATAAGTGAAGAAGTTCCTGTTTCAGAGGGAGATGAGGCTAAGGCCTTACATAAAGAGATTACAAGTAATCTCGACAGGTATGACTCATCAAGGTATGTTTTGAGATTTGTTCATAATTAAGTTTATGGTATGTTTGTCTTCATGTTATCACGGTTAGTACAATCTTGATTTTAGACTTATCATATCACCTTAATAAAATTATGAATGCATGATAGAAGTCATTCATTTATTAGGAGTATGAAACTTATGTTTGTACTAACACATTGTGATGTTGTATGAGTTTTATGTTGTCTACTAACATGAAAGGTACACCAAGAAGACAAATCATGTTCTGGTTCAAGAACATATGATCATGATGACATGAGGACAAAGATTCATCCATTGCCATGGATCTCATAAGAAATCCATTCTCGAGGTATGTATAACTTGGTTTTATAATGGTTAACTTATGAGACATGCAGGTTACTAGCACAAGTCACTAAAGAGAACCAGAAGACATTATGCGGGTATGTTAGACATAAATAGCTAGCATGCTAATCCAGGTATGTTTTTCCTATATCAAGATAGAATCCTACCTTGGGATAGAATCTTATACTATTGTTGATAATGATTATTCATGAAGTCATAGGTTTGAATAATCATGGTTGTATGCATATTATGTTTCTTACCTTAATTGATGATATGACTAACCAGAAGAATCATGAAGGTATAGGTTGAAATAATCACATGATTTTATGCATATTATATTTCTTCTCTTGATTGATGATATGACTAACCCGAAGAGTCATAGCTTTGAGTAATTACAGGTTTAGACATGTTATGTTTCTTATGATTTGACTAACCATAAGAATCCTACATAAACCTTGAATGCTAATGCTTATTATTTCTGTTTGAGATGATCATGACTATACATGCTTGAGATTATTGTGTTTTAATAGTATACTAATGAATGTATGTTTTTATATGAGATCACAAGGATAACACATTCATGATACTAATAAGCATGCATAGGGACCAAGGATGAATATGAGATTCAAGAACAGGTAATCCAGGAAGCAAAGATCAAGAGGGAGTACACTCCAGTGGTTTATGCAAGGATGCAGATATCCAGAGGGAGTTGTCCATCTCTCTACATCCCACAACAGAAAGGTGTAGAAGAAGCTACTTTAGTTTAGTACTCCAGCAACTCCTGCAAGGAAGCGAAGACTCAGAGGGAGTCCACCCAACGAACAAACAAAGATAAGTATTTTAATTATCATTTCTTACATATTTGTTTGTTTAAATAAAATTGTTCAAATGATGTATATGCTCATGGTCTTAGACTTAGGATATGTATTGTGCATATTAGAATAATTACAATAATGAACAGTATACTACTAATATGCATGGGTAAGTAGCCTATGGCACTGTACAACATTCCATTGCTACTTATCTAGAATGAAACCTCTTTGCTGACATGTTGGGAGTTGTGCACACTCTTAACAATGTTCTGGTAGAGATTGGAAGGCATCTAGAAAGTTACGGGATATGGATAAATGTTGTATTGAAGCATTGGCTAAGATAATTGCATGACTGTATGACATATTTATTTATGTGTAAGAATTTGTTCTGAAAACTATGAGATGTTTTCTAATCATGCAATTTAACTTGTTGTGTAGGAAAGATCGTATGCCATCTCCTACAAAAGAAGAACTACAACATTTGTTCCAGCAACAAAGATATCTATTGAAGATATTGAAGATATTGAAGATACTAAAGTTCCCAGGATCTGGGATGAAGAAATGAAATGCCATGATCCGTCGATCATGAAGAATGATGTTTGGGATGTAATCCCAAGACATGAAGGGAAGTTTGCTATGACTTCCAAATAGAACTATCAGATCAAGCATGTTGCAGATGGCAGCATTGAGAAATACAAAAGTGATGAAATAGAAGATGCACCAGATGGATTTCAAGACAGCATGGTGTAGTGATATATGTGTGCAGAACTTGGTATGGTAGGATAGACATCTTTCTATCCAGTTTGGTCTTTACCAAGAGTTAAGCGGGTTCCAACCTTTTCTACAAGGTTGAGGAAGGCAATCCAGTGATACTACTTTTGTAAGAGGATAACCTGTTTTTTACAGGTGAAGATAGATTGATTGCCGACACGCAGCGGAAGCTTGCTGCCAAGTTCGAGATGAAGAATTGGGGATGATGCACTATTTTTTTTTGGCATGGAGGTGTGGCAGAGTGCAGATGGAATCTTCCTTGGACAAGGGAAGTATGCAGTAGAAATCTTGAAGAGGTTCGGAATGATAGATTACAAGGTAATGGCCACACCGATGGCATCGAATCTGAAGCTTCTATGTGATGCTTCATCTGAGCCGGTTGATGTCTCTCTGTATCGTCAGATGATTGGGTCCTTGATGTACCTGACGACCAGACATTTGCTTTGCTGTGAACACATTGAGCCAGTTCCTGACGGATCCGAGGAGTGTTCACCTGGTTGCTATAAAGCATGTTCTGAGGTACCTGAAGGGTACAGTGGATTATGGGCTCAGGTATGAGGCGAATCAAAAGTTTAACCTGCAGGGTTATGTTGATTCAGACTGGGCTGGAAATGCTGCAGACAGGAAGAGCACATCTGGGTGTTACTTCAGTATGGGATCAGGTGTGATCTCTTGGTTTAGCAGGAAGCAGTCCTGCGTAGCACTGAGTACAGCTGAGGCAGAGTATGTTGCAGTCTGTTCAGCTAGTTGTGAGGCAGTATGGCTACGGAAGCTACTGTCTGAGTTATTTGATCTCCCGTTGGAGGCTACTGGTATCTTCTGTGATAACCAGAGTTGTGTGAAGCTGTCCGAGAACCCAGTGTTTCATGACAGGTCGAAACACATAGAGATCAAATATCACTATATCAGGGATATGGTGCAGAGAGGAGCTGTGAAGCTCCTGTATATTGCGACGGACGAGCAGATTGCAGATGTGCTGACGAAGCCACTAGCCAGGGTGAAGTTCGAGTACTTCAGAGAGAGGCTTGGCGTTATTCAGATCGAGGACACTTCGAGGAAGAAGTGACGGACACATTTGCTGAAGCCATTCCAAGCATGTTGGAAGGAGGATCCTTCACATGGCTGTGGATGTAAGCGCTGGATGATGAGCATCAGGATGATGTTCTAGTTTCTGCTGGATATGATCAGTTGGATCATTTTATGTATGTATGTACGCATCATGTTGGATGCAGGATATGATCAGTTGGATCATTTTATGTATGTATGTACGCATCATGTTGGATGCAGGATATGATCAGTTGGATCATTTTATGTATGTATGTACGCATCATGTTGGATGCTGGATATGATCAGTTGGATCATGTGTATGTATTGTTTATGCACCATGTTGGATGCTTGGACCATGTATCTGTATATGTATCAGGTGGATACATTGTATGATCAGGTGGATCATGTATGGTGATATGTATCATGTATTTGTATTTGTATCAGGTGGATACATTGATGATCAGGAGGATCATGTATGATGATATGTATCAGGTAGATACTTGGTATGCATCAGGTAGATGCATTGATGATCAGGAGGATCATGTATGATGATATGTATCAGGTAGATACTTGGTATGAATCAGGTAGATGCATTGATGATCAGGAGGATCATGTATGATGATATGTATCATATATTTGTATCAGGTGGATACATTGATGATCAGGAGGATCATGTATGATACTTGGTATGCATCAGGAAGATGCATTAATGATCAGGTAGATCATGCAGCAGGATGTTGCAGTGATGATCAGGATGATCATAGATGACGAGCTTCAGGATGTTGCTCCAGATGACATGCAGCAGGATGTTGCATTGATGATCAGGACGATCATGGATGACGAGCTTCAGGATGTTGCTCCAGATGACATGCAGCAGGATGTTGCATTGATGATCAGGACGATCATGGATGACGAGCTTCAGGATGTTGCTCTAGATGACTTGCAGCAGGACGTTGCAGTGATTATGATCAGGACGATCATGAGTACATCAGGATGATGTATGGTGAGTATCAGGTTGATACTCTGTGGCCGTGGATCAGGTTGTGCAGATGAGCATGTCTGGGAGATCCTATAGGTCAGAGTTGTGTACCCGTAACAGCCTGGGATGCTCTGTCGAGACATTGCTCTGGGAGGACATGTAATTTGTGCCCTGGGAGATCTCAGGTTGGATTTGTGTACCCGTAACATCCTGAGATGCTCTTGCGAGGTTTTGTCCTATGGCATGTAATTTGGGCCCTGGGAGATTTCAGGTCGGAGTTGTGTACCCGTAACATCCTGAGATGCTCTTTCGAGGTTTTTCCATGACCACATGTAATTTGTGCCCTGGGAGATTTCAGGTCGGAGTTGTGTACCCGTAACATCCTGAGATGCTCTTGCGAGGTTTTGTGGTGGACCACATGTAATTTGTGCCCTGGGAGATTTCAGGTCGGAGTTGTGTACCCGTAACATCCTGAGATGCTCTTTCGAGGTTTTGTGGTGGGGTCACATGTAATAGCACCCTGGGAGATCCTACAGGTCGGAGTTGTGTACCCGTAACATCCTGGGATGCTCTTTCGAGGTTTTGTGACGCACGTAATAAGTCCTGAGGATTCCACAGTATGGCCAGTGATGACGAAGACCTGCAGGTGGTGGGCCTACATCCAGTATGAAAAAGGACTGGCTCTGTAGAACTTCCTATGACGAGTAGATTCAGAGATTGATTGAGATAGCAGCAGCAGTGACGATGATGATGACTCGATGACGATTATCCAGTGACGATGATCCAGAGAAGATGACTTGTGCTAGAAGAACTGTGCTGAGAAATACCTTCCTAGTTAAGAGGGAGTGTTGATGTATATGTAACTTCGGAATGTATTTCACATATATGTATATTGTATTCCTATAGAGATGGTATTATTCCTCTATAAGGAAGTGTCGTCATTTATATTGTAAGTGTCGTAACTTATACTTGATGGGTTATTAGACCACCTTGTTTGGGGTCGGCCCTGTATAAGTCATGTGGGTCAAAGGGTTATTAGACCACCCTATTGGGGGTCGGCCATGTGGGTCAAAGGGTTATTAGACCACCCTATTGGGGGTCGGCCCACTCAGCATTATGTTATGTGGTTAAGTTAGAGCCGACATGAGTTAGGTAAAAAGGCAAGTCAAGTCAAGTATAAATAGAGTGCGGGAGGCACTCTATTTGCTCACTCACTTCTCACACATGCTCTCAAGGAGGAGAGGCGCACTTATGGAGGAGGAGGATTGCTGCTAGGTTATGGCTATCTCTATTGGTTGGTTGTATCATTGCTCTATCTATCTCTGAGGAAGTTATTGGGGTTTTTCACCTTTATGGTTTTCCCCAAGTAAATCTTTGTGTCTCTTGTGTGCTTGCATTATTGTCTCCATGATTGATATGCTGTAGATATGCTGTACATGTTGTTCTCTCAGTTAAGATCCTAGATAATATTGAAGTAAATTCTGAAAATTTAACAGACAGGACATGGCTTCTATCGAGTGTCCACCATGTTATGGGAAGGAGTTTTAGCACTAATGAATCGTGTAGGATAAAAACAAACCAAAACGCCTTGTTTTTTAGTGGTTTTTTAATTAATTCGGGTTTAAATTTGGTTTGAAAATTGTAATTTCTGTAATGTTACGATTTCAGCAATCATGATGATCAATAGTAAATTAAATGGGTGATTTTAAAACTATCCAAATACGATTTGAACAACAGAAATTGTGATTTGGACAATTCTTCATCTACAAGATTCCAGCACCAAGAACATTTTGGTTGTTCCTTATACTACTCCCTAATAGATCAACAAAGGATTTGGATGTTGAAGACCTTCCTTTCATCTGTTCCCATGGAGTGAAAAAAATGCACCGGATCATAGCATTACAAGGAGATTAGGTTAGCCACGAAGGGATTCAAGGAGTTGTTGGGCTTTGGCGGTTTTGAGCAAGTTTACAAGTGGGTTATGACAACGGTACTCGAATTTGCAATGAAGCAAGTATCTGACTATTCAAAGCACGGTGTGCGGGAATTTATGACCATGGATTGTACACTTTCTCCAATAACAATACAAACATAGCAGTTGTATAACAGTTACACATGACATTTTCATAAATTTTAGTTTTAAAAATTAATTTTATTTGTTTTTAAAACTAGCATTTGCCCCTGGAGGGGCAAAAGAAACGTCAAAGGTATGAAAGTAAAAAATGGAAAGTCTGTGTAAATGTCTTTTTTTGTAATTCATGAAGGTTTAGGGTTGATTTTATTTTAATGCTACCACCTTTCGCGTTTATGTCTATGCCGAAAGTAGTTTGTGCTAGAGGATGATGTTCTGTTGATGCCTCGAAATGCGCATCATCAAGCACAAAGGGATTCTCCCCGAGAAGCAATCCCAATTAGATTGCTCACTGTTTGTTGTGAGGAATCCAACCAGTTAACGGTCTGGCTACCGTGTAAGCTTTAAAGATTTGTTTATTTTATCTGTTGCGGGCCGATCCACTGTTTATGTAATTTTGTATTAAAGAATGCTATGCAAGTGCCTTAATCTAAATGCATGCAATTAAACAAATCTGTTTTAAGCTATTTAACGTAAATTAACCTATCGTTGCAAGGAGTAGAGCTTTAAATTATGAGCAATAAAATGAAGAATACATCTAAAGATTTCAACAGATTGTTATTAAATCACATAGACGCATTTCAACTGAATCTAAATGATATGAAACATAACTTTGATTTTAATTATAGTATTTCATTACTCACAAGGCACATAAATTTTGCAAAGAAAATGAAATCATTCACAACATAGAATTAATTCATATAAGATAGGAAAGATCTCATTGAATATAGATGAAAATTGATGAAATAGTTCCAAAAACATCCATGATAACTCCATACAAAAGAATGCACCATCATTCACAGGCCAAAATTGTTTTCTCCATTCATGTAGCTGAAGTAGTTCTTTTACATAAGAGGAACATTATTTCATTTTCCAAAAGTCCTTCTTGCTAACTTAGCTATATATAGCTTTACAAAATGCCTCATTGGCTGCCACCAATACCCTAACCGTTCTCGTTATTTTAATTTGTCTTCTAGTGCCTATTTTACAAAAAAGGATAAATATCCGAATTATTTAAAAAATAACGAGAAATAACTTTAGAATGTTCTATTGATGTCCCAAAGTATAAAATCAGAATTAGAAACTTATAAGGGTGCGTTGGATTTTTCAAAATGTGGTCAAAGTACTTCATCCTTGGGTTGGCGCTTCTGGGGATTTAGGCACCTCTATGGCTACTGGTATTGCTGATTTTGATAGTGAGGCTACTAGAGTTACTGATATTAGTGGAGTAGTTGATGCTTCTAATGGGGCTTGTGATGCTTCTAGTTTCCTCCCTCTTCTATATAACTTATCCACTGATTTGCATCTCTTATAATAATGTTTCCAGCTAAGAGAAGCAAAAATCTAAAGGACACTTCTTGTTTAACAAGCTCTTCCTTAAGGATGATTATTTCTTCCATTGTAGCTTGATGAATTTTTTTGAGGAGGTGTGCATGAATGGAGGCTCTGTCGATGAACTAGTGCAGGTCCTCTAGGGTTAAAGCGGCTAGCTTCCTCACATAGTCAGTTTCCTCTTGCAAGTTTTCTCTTAGCTCAGATAAGCGCTGTGTTTTATCTGGAAAATATTCTATACTTTGGGGCATGATCATTTCGCAAGACTCATGATTAGCTCGTATTTTGAGGTACAAGTTCTTACATTGTTCATAGGTATGTAAGGTCACAGTGTTCAACTTTACTCCGCAATCTTTAGAATAGGTCAAAGTGCGTATATCCGCTATGTATTCAGAAACAGACTTAAGGGGGAGAGTTTTTGGGAACCCTGATTTCCCTTTTCTCCATTCAATGTGCTTCTTAATATCTCCAGCAACACGAGCATGTTTCTTTTTGATCCTGTTGGTGTCGGCATTAATTTTTTCATCCTGGCCATCATTGGTTTCAATTTGTAGATTCCTTCTGATATGAGTGTTTGGAAATCACAATTCCTTGTCAATATTTCACAAGCTTGTTCATGAAAAGGGGTCATGTCACCTATTTTGTCGTTTGCAAGCTGCAGTTGATGCTCCAGCAGTTCCCCGCATTTCTCTAGTTTTGCAATATTTTCTTTTAACTCGTCAATCTGTTGGATGAAATCAAATTTCTTGGATTCCAGTTTCAGGTTCTTATCTTCAAGTTGTCTTTTTTCTACCTCTAATGCTCTTGCTTGCATTGACAAATCTCTCCTTTCAGCTTCCAGATGTTGAATTTTCCTATTAAGCCCCTCCTTTTGAGACGTAAGAGCATCATTCTTTTCAATCATTAAATTTGTATAATTTTGCTCCTTGACTAAGGCTTCTTGCAGCTGGCGGGTTTTCTCCTTTTCTTCTGTCAATTTGTCTTCCAATATGTTGACATTGTTAGCAGTTTCAAGGACAGCAGACACAGAAACAGATGCCATGAAGGCAGGGTCATTCTGGGTACCCTTTATGACAGTAGTCTCATGCCTGGTGATGACATCTGCCTAACAAGGCCTTTTGATACTTGTAATGGTTTCCTTGATGATGGATTTCCTTTTCTTATTGAAAGCAAACCTATCATATGTGGTCACCTTGCTACCCTTAGATGGTGTTAAAGGAACAAGTGGAAGATTCTCAATAGGGATGTTCATGTCGAGGTCTTGTATGCTTGGACTCTTAGAACCAGCGTCTTCCTTTTGTATTTTCTCTTCTTCAACCTTTTTCAGTGCCTCTTCTTTTGGTTCCTTTTTCAATCTTTCGTTTTCTTGTTGCTTGGCAGCTTCTTGCAGCCTAGTTCGTTCTTCGTGCTGAATTCTACGGGCTTCATACTCAGCTTCTTGAATTTTCTGGGCTTCTTCTTCATCCCTTTTCAGTGCCTCTTCTTCTACTTCCTTTCTTAATCTTCCATTTTCTTGTTGCTTGGCAGCTATCTCCAACTTAGTTGTTTCTTCCTGTTGAATTCTACAGTCTTCATCCTCAGATTCTTGAACTTTCTGGGCTTCTTCCTCTCTAAGTTTAACTTCTTGTGCTTTCCTTGCCTTTTCCTCGGTCCATTTTTTGATCTACTCAGCTTGTTGTAGAAGTATTTGTTCTTCTGTTAAGAAATTCTCAGTTGCTCCTAAGGCTTCCTTACCTTGATGCTGTTTTGATCCCTTGGGAGCATTGGAACTGGATCTAGGTCCACTTTTGCTATTTTGGCAAATTAGCAACTCGGTCATGTTGTTGATTCCCCGGTATGTCTCTTCCTCATAATCATAATAGTGGGCATACTTGAGATGACCATGTACAGCTTTGCAATGCTGGGAAACCTTGCCCCGTCTATCATTTTTCTAATATATTCTTTGTCCAAAATGAAAACTTGTTAGCTTTGCTATAAACTCTTCCCCTGACGCGATCTTGGAAAATTTATAAGCTCCCAAATAGAAGGGCAAAGGAGGAAACGTGGCTTTGTTTTCTTTATTCATTACACTACCAATTCCATCTAGGAAAACTTGTCGCATGGCTTCCTTATGAACAATATAGTCCGTGGCGTAGTTTGGTAGGATATAGGGGGGTTTTGTGCCTCCATACATTCTTATGTAAGTGCCATCCTTTGAAAAGAAGAAGTCACCATATTCCTCCAGAACTTCCATCATGTTTTCTGATAGGCAATTGGGCTCTTTATTGAACATCAGCTCATAGAGGGGCATGATGAAATTTTCACAAATGTTTTTGTAATGGCTCTTGTAATTTTGAGGCCAGAAGATTTTGTACGCAGTGAACATCGGTCCTCCTTCCTGATTCCATATGCATCGTAGTTTTGGGAAGAGCTGCTTCGCCACAATACAATCTATCAAATAGGAGGGCATGTAGAACTCTGCCTTCTTGACTTCTAAACCTTCTTTGGCCGTAGTTATGGCTGATGCCTGGCTTTCCGAAATCATTTCAGCCCAATTAAAGATAGTTCCTTTGAAAGCTACATAGTGAATAATGGGTACCCATTGAAGCATAAACATTGTCCCATCAGGTCTTCCAAATATTCTACTCAACATGAGAGCAACCATTCTGAATGGAGGTCTCAAGTTTTGAACCTTATTCTCTTCATAATCGTTCTTCCTGAACTGTTTGCCTGTGATGAGCAACTTTCTTGCTGATTCCAGGTTATCCAGTTTGACCTCTGCTAACCAGTCATCATTCAATTACTGAGTTGGACGAGGTAACTTGTATGTTGATGAGATATAAAGTGGGCTAAAGGATGTGAAGGCTTCTCTCTTGCTATCAGATAAAATTTGAGATTGGGCATCTGCGTGTTGCAAAATCCATCCGATGACCTTTGCTCAAGGAAAAATCTCAGGGCGAGTAGCTGCTTTTGAAATGCAGGATGCTCTGATGTTCTGATATAGATATCCTTCTTCTAACAGAGCGTCTGGGATATCCTGGTCTCTTATCATCCGGTAAATGTCACTCCATTGGGCTTCTGGTAATGCACCTGTGATGCATTTAGTATCCTGATAAATGGTCTCAATCCTCACTTCTTCAGTGGATTCTGTAACAGCTCCCTTTGATTTTTTTCTGGCACCTTTAGTCATTTTTAAGTATTCCTGCCTCAATACACAACGTCAGTCATAAGAAAGTAGAACGTGACATGAGTGGCCTACATGCAAACATGTCAAAGAATTTTCATAGGTGTTTCTATATATATTTATAGAAATGTTAAAAACTACTTTCTGCCGCTTTAAAATATTACTACTTAAACACGCAGGCATGAACTTTGAACAATAGTGTTTGCAAGCCATATGGTTTCATATCAAAAAATGAATTAAAGTCAACCACTCTGGACTATTATAAAGATTTTGACTAGGAGTTTTCACTGCGTGTTGGCAAACGAAATAGGAATATAAAATAATTTGTTATTTGTCTTTTACCAGGGTACTGTGCTGCGTTGCACTTTAAAACATGTTGTAATTAAAGAATAAAAACAAATTGCGTTTCCAAAATTTCATGCAGAAATAGAAAGCTCTGAAACATGGATATTATGCATATGCTTTCATAATTTAAATATATATTTGTAAATTAAATAAAAAATATTTTTTAATTAAATGATAATTATGAAATCCATTGGAAACGGTCTGCAGGTCGATGGGCTTAACATAACTCCACCAAAATGGTTGGTGGACTTAACCTAACTATGCCGAAACAATCCCTAGAAATAAAGATGATTTTGGAGGATTTATTTGTAGACAAATGTGTGAAGCTGAAAAGAGAAGCGAATTTATCCGGGGCTGCGAGAAATTTTATGTAACTTAAGCGTAACAATTCATCGGAGAAGAAGGAAAGGTTCATCTGCCCTTTTATGGAAGAGTTGATCGGAAATTTCTGTCGTTGCGGAAAAATTTGGCGACTTCCTCCGCCGTTTCGGAAAAAGAACAGTAACTCTTCCATCATGCCAGACTTGTTCGTCAAAAAAGGGCGTTGCAGTAGAGTTAGGCGAGTTTCTCCGCCATTGCGATAGACTTATGCGAGTTTCTCTGCAATTGCGGAGGACTTTAATTAAAACCTTCAATGATTTCAGAGACATCTAGGTAGGACATTCACATCACTTGCGAGGATGATTGAATAAGTAAAAGCTACTACATAATAAAAAGAACATTCCTATACCCTATGTGTCATTAAATTAATTGAAGTAATTACTTTTCAAATCATATCAAATATATTCCGTAAACAATACAATTATAACCTATATCAAATCTAATTGCATTTAAATAATGAATCTGAATACAATTTCACTTATTTTCAAACATTCAGAACATATTAACACTCTTGTAACCTATGAAACGAATTTAATTGCAATTTCACTTTTATTTCAATTGTGCACAACATATGAATACTTTTATAGAATTATAAACTGAATCTAAATACCAATTCAATTTTGGATTCAAATATTGAAACCTATCAATAATTTTTTTTAAATTATAAACTAAATATAAATACCATTTCTTTTTCATTTTGAATATTCAGAACGTATCAGTAATTTTATAAAATTATGAACTGAGTCTAAACACAATTTCATTACAAATATACCGAACATATCCATTCTTTTATAAGATGTAAAAATGGGTCAGGTTACTTTTCAAATTCTTTAAGAATGTGGACCTTCTATTTATATACAGGCATGATGAAAAAACTAAGCCATATACTTTACAGCCGACTCATTCAATGGTAACGCTGTCGGACTATTGGACAGGAATACCAAATCTCAAAGTTACAGGGTCGCGGGAAGTTTCTAGATGGAAAAATGGTTGTGGGCATAACATATTTTGAATAAAGACGATGATACATTTGAAAAATTTAAAGCAAGAGAGCATAAGAAACCTCCGTTGCAAATTCATTTGGCACCGGTCATAATCCCCACATCTAAACTTGGGTATCTATACAACCATTTTTGTACCGGTTTTGTACGTATAACATCACTGAGCTTCCTTGTTTTGAAAAACTTTATTTCCGTGGTATCAATTCTAGATTTATCGTTGGGTGAGAAAATATCCTACAAAGGGGCTAGTTCCCTAGGGTATATCAATCTACGAGTAAATCAATCTAACGTAATTCCTTTCTTAAAAAGAAGAGGCAGGGCATGTTGGTAGAATAAACAAAAGCAATGCGCTACATGACCCAATCAAAATCAAAATTACGGGCAAAGATGTCATGAAAGAGCTAACAGGAAACAGTAATGTACCAACCTGTTAAGATGGGGATGGTGACTGGTGCGATGGTGCCAAAGTCCTGGAGCAGGTGTGCGCGAATTCAAACGGAAACAGACAACAAACTTTCAACGAATGAAAACAATGAAATTCTTCAACGGGGTTATCGCCTATATAAAGGATCTGACGCATGCGGGGAATTAATAGGGAACGTGCGAAAATTAAAAACAGGGTTAAGTGAGCCGTATGGACAAGTAAAATCGATTCTTTCAGTATTAAATGCGACCGTCAAAGCGAAAAATAAGGCGAAATGGTTCCGTCGTTGCGAAAAAGATAGGTGGATTTGCCCGCCTTTGCAGAAAGTGAACGCGAGTTGTATCCGTTGTTGCGGAAGAGATAAGCGAAATTAGGCGATGGTGCGAGAGATTTTATGTAACTTAAGAGAAACAATTCATGTTAGAAGAAGGAAAGGTTCATCTTCCCTTTTGCGGAAGGGTTGATTGGAAATGACCGCTATTGCGGGAAAGATAGGTGAGTTCCTCCGACGTTTCGGGAAGAGAACGTTAACTCTTCCATCGGGCCAGACTTGTTTGTCGGAAAGGCTGTTGTAGTAGACTTACCCGAGTTCCTCCGTTGTTGCGGAGGACTTTAAGTGAAACCTTCCGCGATTTCAGAGACATTTAATATATTTCCTCCGACAAAGCGGATAGAATGTCTTAAACCTTCCGGCATTGCAGCTCAAGTCAAATCGATTCTTTCACTATTAAATGCGACCGTCAAAGCGGAAAGATAAGGCCAAATGGTTCGGCAGTTGCAGAAAATATAGGTGGACTTGCTCGTATTTGCGGAAAGAGAACCGGAGTTTTCCCACCGTGGAAAGGCACGAAAGGGTAAGGCGCGAAAGGTTTAGCTACCCTTTTACGGAAGGGTTGATGGGAAATGTCCGCTATTGTGGGAAACATAGGTGAGTTACTCCGCCGTTTCGGGAAAAGAACATTAACTCTTCCGTCAGGCCAGAATTGTTAGTCGAAAAGGCCATTGTGGAAGACTTATGCGAGTTTCTCCGTTGTTGAGGAGGACTTTAATTCGAACCTTCCACGGCCTCGGAGACATTTAATCTATTTCCTTCGACAAAGTGGACAGAATGTCTTAAACCTTCCAGCGTTGCGGCTCAGATGCTTGAATTTTACTTAGTTAAAAAGGAACAAATGAACTCAGAACTGAAGCAGACAAAAGAGCTCTTTCAAGAAAAACCAAACAAGGAAAAGTAAGATGGCTTTAGACTCTTAGAAAAACAAAGGAGGGACTGCTACGTAAATATTGTATCTAGTTAATGTGATTGTAAGTAGGCATATTCATTGTTCTGGGTAAAGTTGCATTTTAAATTTTTTTTTTTATCAAATTTGTCATAAATTGCAAATTGAATTTTGCTTGGGATACTTTTGAATTGCAAATAATTTTAATTGAAATTGTTCACCATCATGACCGACCAGCATGAAGTTATTTTACAATTTGTGCTTATTGAATTTTAAATAATTTTCCTTTTGCTTGTACTTGGTAGCAATGTTTCAGTTTATATCAGATTAAACAAATTGTGTCTAGATGTTGGACAGTCGATGAAGTATTACAGTTGATGGAAGTAATAGATATATCAAACATAGGTGAAAATCCAAAGCTATCCAGGAGAGGAAAAAAAAAGCCAAGGTTGTAATAAAAAGAGTTGTAAACTTTTATTTGATTGTTGTGTGTGACATCAACACAAATTGCTAAATCAACAAGTGGATAATATAGAAAATTTGAGGCAGCAGTGTGGTTAAGACAGGTAGAAGATAACCTTATGAGAATGACTGATAGGGTCATTGAGAAGCTTTGTAGTTATAGCACATGCTTTGAATCCATTGTGGTTGAGCTGTGTGAATTGAATGGAAAATGATATGTATTTGTAAATGTTGTAAAAGAATTGGAACATGGGGTGTTTGTTCATGTGAAGATAGCACATTCCCCCTTAGTTGTCACATTGAAGAAAGATTTGCACTATTGTCCTATACATTCCATTTTAATTCAACTAAACACTATTGAACATAGTCAATGTATATAACTGATATATGTATACTTTTAATTTTGTGAGGCATGAAAAGTCTGCATTAATGTCTTCTTTTTGTTGATAAAGGGTTAGGTTTGATTTTGCAGCAACGAAAAGTTTGTGTGAATGTATTTTTTTTTTAACATTTTGCCTCCTACAAAAGTTGCCACTTTTGAAAAGTTGATCTTTTATTTTCTCAGAATTTTGTTGTTTCCTGGTTCTACAATAACCTATTCGTGCTACTCACCCCCTGTTGAAATTCCTTGTTGGTTCTATTCCTTTTGTCCTGTCTGCTTCAAATTTATTTTTCACATCTTCTGTTCTGCACCGCATATTATTTTTACCAAGATACTCTTTACTCGTTCCAACTTCATTTAAACCTGCTTCTTATAACTTTCTATCTTGTGGATCGAGTTGTCTTCCCACATTTGTAGCTTTACCGAGATAAAAAAAAAAACATATATGCATTAGCTTTATATTTGTTGCAACAACCACAGGTGCTTGAACTTCTATTGACCTGCCACTACAACAGAGTCAAAAGGTGTTGTAGTTCCTATGCACTCACCCATATTGTTCTTAGTTTCTTCAACTATGCATATGTTTTTTTCTTTCATTCTGCATTCTCAAATCATGAATATGAATATCAGATTGGATACCTACACTGCACATTAGAACATCTTTCCAAGCAGAGCATATTTTGTAACACAATATAGAATATATAAAATACGTCAATTGTACATTGTTACCAGCTTACTAACAAGGCCTAGGTTCCAAGCAAAGAGCATCAAGTATTGCTCCCAAGTCACTACTCAACCCATTGTAACAATGATAAGAAAATGTGTTACTCGTCTATTTCAGAACTACAAGGCCCCAAGATATATCACAAAACAAGACCTAGAAATATATCTAGCTATAACAGCTGCCACCTTTCTATGGAAGCAACTACCCTTCCATTTCAAGAGTGTTTACTTTCATGTTCCCCACTGTCAGTTCACTTGCCATCTTGTAAAAAAAAACTACCTTAGCTCTTAGGTAATGGCTTGTCTCTTTGGATTTTGAACAATACATTACAAATATTGGCTTTTGGTTTATAGTATTGAGGGACAACAACCATATTTCTCAAGTGTGAAAAAAACAAAAGAAGCATTGGAACTACTTTTTGTAATAACTACAGAAAGTAGAGTTGCAAAGGAGTAGGAATGTAACTTTATGGATTATGTGGCTGCAAAGACTTGGAAGAAAGCAAGGTCTCTTCTTGTATTCTACGGTGCACATATGGACTATCTTTCATCCGTGAATATCTACAGAAGGAAAAAGGTGGAGATATGCGAAGGACTGACAAAGATTTAACTCTTGATATTGCAGTGAATGTAAGGCCTTGGTGGTCAATGTTTCCAATGTCTATAGTTGCACTTTGCAGAGTCATCCCTTGTGCTTTATGGATTTTCAAACCCCATGCCATTCGAAGTGGTACTTGCCTCCATGTACCCCTTGTGATAGGAGGGATGGGGACATAATTTGGATTGGAAGAGTCCCATGGGGTCCTTTGTAGTGTCGAAAGTCGATCACAACATAAGATGGTAATCTAGGAGGTTGATCATTGGAGTTGTAGAAAATTGCAATAACTTTCCCAACTGATCCGTTTACAAGTCCTGTAGATACACACAAGTTGGATTTCAACATGACTTCTTGACCAATTGCTAGTAGAACCTTCAATGGAAGTTGTTCATCATCTATTGAGGTTTTCACATATTGTTTCTTTTGCTCTGCAAATCAATGTGCAATTGGCATGTTAAGGTATTTTAGCATTTGCTTGTTGTGCAATTCAACAGAGCTATTAGTTGCGTACAAATAAGTGGAACTGTCAAATGCATTATTCTCTTCATGTGAAAGGGATGACGTTGTCCTTGACATGAGGAGGGCCCAATCTTCAAGATTTGGTGTTGCATTTTGGAGATTGAGTAGGAGTTGACGGAAGGAAACTTGAGAAGGGGTGTTGCCTTGTTGACAAAAGATGGTTGAAAGAGTGACAAAAGTGTCAAATGTGCGCCAAAGAGCATTGCCTCGAGATGTGCCATCATACATGGGGATGTCCTTTATAGGGGGTAGTTGTCCAAAATCACCAAGGAAGATGATGGAGCAACCACCAAATGGGGTTGTACACTGCGAAGGGAAGGCCTAATGTAAGCGAGAATCAATTTGGGATAGCATTTTTGGGCCAACAAAACTCATTTCGTCAATGATGATGTATCAGATATGGTGAAATTGTTCTTGGAAAGTTGAAAAGGATTGGCCTTCAAGAGGATGCATGTCAACAATGGGTATGCGAAGGGCAGAGTGTATTGTCAGCGCATCTATGTTAAAGGCAACAATACCGGTGGGAGCAAGGAGGAGTAAGGGGGAAGGATTGTTGCTCGAGAGATGTTGGAGTGCGGATCGAAGGCAAGAAATCAAAAAAGACTTTCCTGTTCATGCTGTTCCTTGAATGACCATTTTGAGTGGGGGAAGGTTTGTAGCATTTGTGGAGTGTGCAAGGATAAGGTCAAAGGCCATGCATTGTGTGGGAGACAAAGAGGCAGAAGAACACAAAGTTGAGAAGCTGTCTTGGGGTATTTGGGAGGACAATCGCGCGTGATCAATGAATGATTGGCTGTTGCATGCATGTTTGAAGGAATATGGTTTTCAAACCAATTATGTTCTTTATCAAAGTCACAATGGCCAAGCATTTCAAGGTCATCAACAATGAGGTTGTTTCCAGGGAGGAGTTGAGAAAGAAGTTCCCATTCATCCATGGTAGGGGATAAGGGAATGTGGTTGGAAGCAGAAGTAGAATCATCAGAGGGAGGTGTATTGGGGGTTTCTGGCAAACGATCAACATGCCATGCAGTGTATGTGTCTTTAATGCGAAGCCAATTAGAAGTTATGACCAATTCTGTGGAACCAATGTCATCGTGGAGGTTGCGAAATGGTTTGTATAAGAGGAGCTCACTCCAACAAAAGGAAACAAAGGAATCTGCAGTAAAGGGTGGAATGGTAGTGAAGCGAGGAAAGACACGAACAATTTTGGTAGGGATATTTGGTTTCCATTGGGAATGCTTTCTACGAGACGAGTATGACCAAGAACATGCAGCTTCAAGAAGGGTAAGTTGTTCAAGTGCAGTGGGTCGTTGCATGTATGCAAAAATGAAGGTTGGTGTTGGTGGGGTATTGAGAGAGTCATTGGAAATACGTCGGAAAACACTTTGGCTAACGTTCAAGGATAAAAAGGAACGGCTGCAAAGACAAAGAGGGAGCTTCTGGAGCATGTGGAAAGTCTCTTGTGCGCCAATGTCTCGATCTGCAACCGTTTCAGACAGGAAGCGTCTTATTGGTTGAAGGACTGGTGCATCATGTGGACTTGCATGTGCAAGACGAGAAAGAAGTGCATGGTAGCTTTCTGATTTCGGCTCTGCCTTTGCTGCATATTTTGAAATATACTTGAGTACAGCATGTCTAGAGAGAATAGGTTGGCAATCAACATTAGCTCGCCAAATTGAGAGCATGGTAGGGTTGTCAATATTTAGGAGGGAATCGTTCCTTGCAGGGTTGTATGTTTTTCGGTCATTTGCATCAATGAATAAGGAAGAGGTAGGTTGTAGCTCAAATGGAAATCTGTAACGACATTGAAGAGATGATCCTTTTTTGCGGAGGCAAGAAGATTCAGAACATTTTGTGTGCCTTTGGACACAATTAACAAGTTCTTCATAGTCATCGAGGTGATTTGTTGCAAGTATGGAGTCTGATCCAATGGCGCATGGATCATTTATAGTAGAGGCTTGCAAAGTTGGGGTTTGAGAATGGTTGACGTGAGGATTCCATGCTGTAACAAACTTGTCAAAGTATTGTTTTGCATCTTCGACCTTTGCAACATTTCCCCAATCTAACGTGTCCATATTGGGTGCATTGTCCAACCATAGGAAGCCATGTATATGTGTTGATCCCCTGTGTTTCCATTCATACCTACATGGAAAATACAAGTGTTAGGAACAAATATTTGAGGTTTTGAATATATTGAAAATCCATGAGACTATGGTTTGTTAGCAACCTGCACCAGTAGTCTTTTGTAGAAAGGCCTTTTTGAAGAACTTCTTCCAGGAATATTTTGAATCTTTTGTCCATGTATTGAGATGCAATGTGTGGATTGGATATAAGGTTGCGAATTCTCCATTGGTATTGTTGATGTGAATTAGCTGGAGCTTGTCCAGGCATCAAAGAGTGCAAGTCTGGCCACTTTGTGTCAGCTACGCTGAGTGTGAAGAAGAATGTTGGTGTCCCTTGTTGTGCGATCATGTCAGTTAGTTCACCTCTGCTTTTGTTCCAGTAGGAGCGGGTCCCGCGAAGGGTGGAGCCAAACCGCATGACCTGCTCAGCTATTTTAGCATTGGGCACATCTTGTAATTGATGTTGAAGTTCTATGACTGTTGGAGGCAACGTATCTTCAATGTTACCTTTTACAAACACGGAAGCAGTAGCATGGATACGGTGCCGCATCATGAGGTTATATATGTAATAACGGAAACGAGGATGTTGGCCAAATCTATTGTCGTGGTATCGAAGTAGGTGTAGTGCATAATTGTCGATACCAACCTCTTGAATGTGTGGTTGTTTAAGCATTGCAACTCCAGTGGGAAACAAGGTTGGGAAGGCCATTGAGAGGAGGCATATTGTGTTGTATTCATTGATAGGGGAAGTATCTATTGGGGGCCAGTCAATGCAAGGTGGAGTGGGTGCATTGCTTGTGCTTAAGAAGCGTTTGATTTCATCAACCTCAGTTCTACAATTTGTTTGTGTAGATATAAATGAGGAGGATTGTTCTTCATGGGGTTCAAGGAAGGTGAGTGATTGAATAGCAGCATTTGAGGCATTGGCAACAAGTGGGGTTTCGTCGGCTCTGACATGCCGAAGTAGGGAGGAAATGTCGATTGGTTCAAGAGGAAAAGAAGACAATGCAATTGAGTTAACTTGAACATGCTTATAGTAGGGGTCATTTGAAAGCTTGTATTCAAGAGCAGCAAGAACACGTGTTCGGCTAACAAAGAATTCATAAGGCTTCTTCTTAGGATTGGATTTACAAACAATTAAGATTTCAATGTCTGAGAGCAAGTGAGGGAGGAAATTGGCAATGCTTGAAATGTTTTGCGGGAAGCTAATAGTGTGGCCAAAATATGTATATTGACCCCCACAAGCATGAGTGACCTGTAAAATTGGGTTAACACGAGAAATTAGCATTTCTTCAACTTGAGTAAGGACAGCTATCACAGTTGGTTGTATCCCTGGGTCCATGTTGTTTGCTAAGGAGTAGCGATGGACATTTTTTTTTTGCAATACAACGAGAGCATGCAGATGCACCAGAAGATTGCTTTGTTTTAATTCCACGATAAGACTCCATGCATATAGAGCATACATCCATGCTAGATAATTTGTCCAGCCTTCTACGGAATTGTTGTTGTACAGTATCTAGGTGGATATTTGTTGGATGGGTTGGGGTGGTTGTGCATGGTTCTGAGGGTGGTAAGGAAGCTTGAACAACGTGAAATGGAGAAGGGATATGAACAAGTTGGCGAGCAGCTCTATATAGAAGGCATTGACGGTTGTTGTTTTGTTTTTTCTTTTCAGCATATACAATTCTTCTACGTGCATTGATTTGATCATTGACATCATTGGTTGACATGGCTACAAAAAAAATTGTTTCGTGGTTATCAACTTTATTGTGCCTTTGTTGGAAGACAAACATAGTATATATTGAATAATTGAACAAGTAAACAAAGACAGAGTGTAAAAGATAAATGGAGCATGGATAATATATGCCAAGTTATTGCAAGAAGTATAAAGTTGATAAAGTTAGCATCATTTTAAGTATAAATGTGAAAGTGGAAAGATAGGTTCCAATGAATATGTATTTTAACAAAATGTTACAACAAAACCAAATCATATAATATTTAAGACTGTTGATTGATGGTTAGTAGTAGTTAAACAATGTTCATTCTAAGTAAAAATTTGTTTATAAACAAAGAAGTATAAAGTTGACAAAGCAATCTTTATTAAAAGTATAAATTTGAAAGTGGCAAGATAGGTTGCAATGAATATGTAATTTGACAAAATGTTACAACAAAACTAAATCATATAATATTGAAGACTGATCATTGATGGTTATAAGTAGTAATTACATAGCATTGTCTATATAAAAAGTATGTAGTGGATAAGTATCAAGCAGGAAGAGAAAAAAGCTACATTTGAATTGCACAAAATTGTGTGACAAAGGGTTATCAAAGGTAGAGTTCAAAGCCTGTGAGCAATTGAGCGTGTATTAAGCACAATGGATTCGCTTCAATCAACTGAAGCAATAGGTGGTGATGACGATGAAGCCTCCTCAAACATAACAAGAAGCACCTTCAAGCAAGCATTTGAATTAAAAGTCTTTGTCTTCACCCATAAGGTTAGAAGGTATTTGTGAGCACAAACACGTTGAACAATTTACGACAGAGATGTTGGATCACTTGAGAGAAGGCATAAATACTGTGCAGATATGCCCATGAGTTGTTGCGCAGAATCATCGAAAGCTATGACACCGTACATTTGTCCAGTGGTATCAAGTAGATCAAGTTTTAGTATGTATCGATAAGCACATTCTGTAAACTCCCCATCACATTTTGCACAATGCCATACATTACCAACTTTGTGGGAAAAATTTTTCATGCATTGTATTCCATCGAAAAATAGAGGACATGCAAGGAAATGGAAGTCATCGATGTTAATATGGGTGATTGTAGCAATAAGTGAATACCAAATATGGGTGATTGTAGCAATAAGTGAATACCAAGTTGTTTTTTCAGAGGGTTGCAGAGATTGAAGCGCAGAGATGGAAATGCATTTGCAAGAGCTAGAAGAAGGTGAGGTTGATTTTCTGCTCAAAGATGGTGAGGCTGAACGAAAACCATTGTCATCAAACCATGTTTGGAGAAGATGAGCTTCCTGAATATTTGGGTTTATAATGAGGGTGGTGTTTGAGAGGGTGCCAATGGTTTTTCCATTGAAGTTTGTAACACGACCACCTTTAATTGCAAGGATAGGGGGAGTAGGAAAACCTCGAAGGATTCCAAGGTGGGAACTCTCAATTGTGCAGTGATCATTCCAAAGTGTTATGTCTATGCTATGCCCCGACATGTCCCTCAACCCAATTGTTCGTCGAATGGTTTCAGAGTCATCCCTTTTGCGTATAGTTGATGCAAGTGAAACAGAAATCACAATTCCAATAAGGTCAACCATGGAATTGAGAGATGTAGTTTTGATGTCATGGATAGATTTAAAGTGGAAGCAATGAAAAGGGATTAATGGGTACTCTTCCAAACATGGTTTAATGGTTGAGGAGGGATTAAGAAAAACCTCAAAAGAACTTGTCAAATGGTTGTATGTTGGGTTGACTACTTTAACTATGCCATTTGAGATAGTGTAGACTGTGCCAACTTGTATTTGGTCATATAATGAGGTGGCTAGTTCATTGAAAGCAGAGATATGAATCTCATCTTTGATAGCACTAACAAGGTCAAAGCCAAAGAGTTGACCAGGCCCTTGTTGATTGGTGTAGGTTGTCATACTAGTCTTTGCAGTAACGCGACCTTGAATCGACCAACTTTTGTTGGAAGGGTTGAGTGATGTGAATTGAAGAGAAGGTGCAATAGGGTTTGTGGTTGCGTTTTGCGAGCAAGGCATGGAAAGTGAAGGGTTTTTGGAATCAATGGTGTTCATTTCTGGAATAGATGAAATGCTAGGGGAGGTAAAGCTGGGGGTAAAGTTGAAAGGTGATGGGTCTCCGACGATTGTTGCTTCCGAAGTGACAATTTCAAATGTGTCCAATGCGATAATCCTGGCAATAAGCATTAAGGTAAGTAAGTATAAGTAAAAAAACTGTAGATTGATTGGGAGTGCAATCTAAAACAAGTTAAAACAAGAGGTAGAAATCAAATCATACATGGCATTGTGCAATATGTTGCATGTACATTTAATGACTTTGATGATTGAAGCTGCTTGGAGTTGGTGGTTTTCCACAGCATTGTTGTAGCTAGTTGGAAGCAATGTATTGTGGCAATGAATTCCATCAGAGATACAGATTCGGAAGCGGGCAGTTGTTGAGTGAAGAGAGTTGACTCATTTGAGAGCAACAACTTGTACAAGCGGGAAGAGGTCAACAAAACCATTCATCAAAAGTGAAACAACGTTTTCAGTTAATAGAATCTCCATACCGGCGTACTGAAAATAGTGGCACTACAAAAGCAACCTGGAAAAGGGCGAGATTGCTATTAGCAATGAATGTTTCTATTGGAGTAATAAGGAAACATGTAGAAACAACATCATAGATTATTTAGTTAATTTTGAAACTTAAATTGTACATTATTGAAAGAGTTAATATTTGGTAGAAGGTTAGAAGAGTAGTTGGCATGTAAAAGGAAGAAAAAAAGGTGTTGGGTTCAAGTTAGCAGTTTAAGAACATAGGAAAAATGGCACAATAGATAGAAATATCAGTTTGATGGTGTAGAATGTGAATTACAGTCTTGGGAATTCTCATATAAAAATGTATGACAATTTGTTCTAACAGTATCGCACTTTAAGCGAACTTGGAACGAATCTGCTGAAAATGAAACAGGGTATACATATGTAGCAAACACATCTCTTGTGAATCAATGAAGTGGAAACCTATGCTTTGAAATGCCTTTTTCATTCTTAGAAGGAATATCTTTTGAAAATAGAGTTACAGAGGTTACATAGAATACTTGATATGGTGAACAGAAAATCAGAACAATTGACTTTGATGGAAAGGCAATCAACCTTCTATTTAATTTGGTTGTAGTGGTATCCTTCATTGCTTGATGGAAATAGATGGATCCTTTTAGGATCTTTGACTGATAGGAACAATCTCTAGTGGTCATGTATCGCACTAAGGCCGTTTTTTTTTACAAGATGGCAAGTCAACTGACAGTGGGGAACATGAAAGTAAACACTCTTGAAATGGAAGGGTAGCTGCATCCATAGAAAGGTGGCAGCTGTTATAGCTAGATATATTTCTAGGTCTTGTTTTGTGATATATCTTGGGGCCTTATAGTTCTGAAACAGATGAGTAACACATTTTCTTATCATTGTTACAATGGGTTGAGTAGTGACTTGGGAGCAATACTTGATGCTCTTTTCTTGGAACCTAGGCCTTGTTAGTAAGCTGGTAACAATGTACAATTGATGTATTTTATATATTCTATATTGTGTTACAAAATATGCTCTGCTTGGAAAGATGTTCTAATGTGTAGTGTAGGTATCCAATCTGATATTCTTATTTATGATTTGAGAATGCAGAATGAAAGAAAAAAACATATGCATAGTTGAAGAAACTAAGAACAATCTGGGTGAGTGCATAGGAACTACAACACCTTTTGACTCTGTTGTAGTGGCAGGTCAATAGAAGTTCAAACACCTATGGTTGTTGCAGCAAATATAAAGCTAATGCATATATGGTTTTTTTTATCTCAGTAAAGCTGCAAATGTGGGAAGACAACTCGATCCACATGATAGAAAGTTATAAGAAGCAGGTTTGAATGAAGTAGGAACGAGTAAAGAGTATCTTGGTAAAAATAATATGCGGTGCAGAACAGAAGATGTGAAAAATAAATTTGAAGCAGACAGGACAAAAGGAACAGAACTAACAAGGAATTTCAACAGGGGGTGAGTAGCACGAATGGGTTATTGCAGAACCAGGGAACAACAAAATTCTGAGAAAATAAAAGATCAACTTTTCAAAAGTGGCAACTTTTGTAGGAGACAAAATGTGTTGCAGTGCAAGTATATTTGCCTAAGTTAGTAGAAACATATATTGGTAAACACAAGGAACTGAATATATATCAATCAAGCACGGTTGCATGTGAAACCAGTAAACAAATCACATACATGATTAAATTCTAAATTTAAAAATTGAACATACAAGTGAATGAGTAAATAAATTACAGTGCAGTGACACGAACATCTTATACCTTCTAGAGAAAAAAAAAAAAAAAAAATGCAGCAGAACCTTCTTGATTGTTATAACAACAAATATGAGTTTGGTTTGAGAGGAAAACCTTGATTTTGAATAGAAAACAAAAAGCTTTGCCTCCTGAAGAGGACCGTTGCTTTGTAAATTGATGGGGATTCGAATAAGTGAGGTGATGTCACAATAACAGTAGCAAACAACAATACAATCACAGAGGCTTGACCCATTGAATTTTATAAAGGATTACAAGGAAAGGCGGTGGTGCATTGGTGTCTGAGCACATTTAAGCATTCTTGCATTGAAATATGTTCTTGTATTTGCATGAGATACAATGTACATCAGGTCCAATCCGTCAACTTTAGGTCTGTGTCAATAGGCAAAGATCTGTACGACTGAAGCGATATTCATAACTTCGTGATGGATTAAACCCAAGGAAATAAATGTTGATGTGGGAAACCTTATAGAAGGTTGTTCCATGTCCAATCCGTAATTGAATGCTCAACTTTAGAAAAAGAAAATTTAGACCTGGTACAAGCTGCTGTGAATATTTATTTAATATTATTATTTATAAATTAATAGATTATTAGGTTACTAGTGAAAGGGCGTAACCCTTCACAATGTTGGATCAAGCCCTATAAAAGGCGATCTTATTGTAATTTATCCTATCATCTAATATATTATTCTTATCTATTCTCCAATATGAGAGGCGGATTAGAGTGAGTGATGCAGCGGAATGGAGGGATGAGCCGAGTTCGAGCTCACTTGAGGAGGAGCGAGTCCGCTCTGAGTGTGAGCCGAATCCGAGCTCAGGTAGAGGAGCGTTCCGCTCTGATACCAAATGTAGTGAACGTATCCGTTCACTAATTTAATAGTCGAATCCGACTCTCATATTGGATAATAAATAAGAATAATATATTAGATGATAGGATAAATTACAATAAGATCGCCTTTTATAGGGCTTGATCCAACATTGTGAAGGGTTACGCCCTTTCACTAGTAACCTAATAATCTATTAATTTATAAATAATAATATTAAATAAATATTCACAGCACAAGCTTTTGCCATGCAGAGATGGATCGAAGCCTTACACTGGGAATATTATTATTTTTGAAAACTAAATGCATAAAAAAAGTATTTTATCTGCGGGAGATGGATGATTCAATCGAAGCAATGCAGAGGCCCATCTCAGAAAACCAAAACAAAACTGCATTTCTCTGTGCAGGAGGGGGGTTTGTTCATCCGGTCGCCGGATCGAATCACATGCACGGAGGAACTCGCCTATTTTTTCCGAAAAGGCAGACATATCTGATCAACTCTTCCGCAAAAGGGCAGATGAACCTTTCCTTCTTTTCTTATGAATTGTTTCACTTAAGTTACATAAAATCGCCCGCGTGCTCAGAAAAATTCGCTTATCTTTTCCACAATAGCGGATAAAACTTGACTAAATTTCCTTCCTTACACTTTCGTGACTGTCCATAGCGGGAAAACTTGGGTTCTCTTTCCGCAAAGGCGGGAAAGTCCACGTATCTTTTCCGCAACGACGGAACCATTTGGCTAAATTTTCCGCCTTACGCTTTCGCGCCTATCCACGGCGGGAAAACTTGGGTTCTCTTTCCGCAAAGGCGAGCAAGTGCGCATATCTTTTCCGCAACGGCGGAACCATTTGGCCATCGATTCCTCGCCCTTCTGTTTCATGATCGTAGATCATCTGGACGTGAACGCGCAAGATGTGCAGACCTACATCATAGGCGAGCACGGCAACAACTCCGTGGCTCTCTGGTCGAGCATCAGCATGGCTAAATTCCCCGGCTATGATTCATCCATGTTATTCCCCTTGACCATGACGTGAAGGTGGAAAACATAATTCCTTACTCGTCTATTCAGAACAACGAATTTAGCCTTCTGAGTCTCCAAACCAACAGAAAACCTGGAAGCCAGACCAAGCTGCTAGAAGGAACCAGGGAAAACCAGGAAAAACCCAGAGAAGACTAAATCGACGGCCGCTTCGCGAGGAGTTGATCCAACGGACCGAGAGCAACCTCCACGTGGCAAGATTCCATTCGCTCCATGAGCAAGGAATCTAGCCGACGTGGAGGTTATGGACCTCCATGGTGAAACGCCTACGGCATAAAAATTATTCATTGTGCCATCTCACCACACATGTACTAGATCAATTAAAATTTAGAGTATTGTAAGTTTAAATTTTAAAAATTTATTTTAAGGTTTTAAAATATTATATTTAATATAAAAAATTTAAAAAACTTTGTAAAAAATATATTTAGAAAAGCAAAACAAATAACCGATATCTAGCAAAACAAATAACGTAGATAACGGATATCTCACCACACATGTATATATCCCTGCGGGCAGGGAATAATAATGGAAATAACCGATATCTAGCAAAACAAATAACGTAGATAGCTACATGCAGATGAATATGATATAAATATGCGGAATGAAAGAGAAAAGTTCTCAATGCTATCCATGCAGACGCAGGCGTGACATAATTGAAGGCTGAAAGGTCACTGTATCCATGTCGATGTCTGGTGCGTCGCCTGGTAAACAAAGCGGCAAACCCCCTCACGGTTAGAGTTGTTGCCGTTAGACGCTACAGCCGAACAAACTACAGTATGTCTGTATACCTAAAGACCCAAGATCGCAGCCGCCGGAGCTAAGAACATCCAGCTTTTCTAGTCAAAAATTCCAGAAGCCTTCTTTTTTATTTTGTTCTTCCAATAGTTTTTTTTGAACCGTTGCCGGAGCGTGCCCATGAGCTCGAGATATTTTTTATTTTGTTCTTCCAATAGTTTTTTTTCAGATTGTTCAATACTTATTTCGCTGCATACATATATATAGAGAGCGAGAAATCACTAATCTGGGACCGGAATGCAATAATGAGTGCAAAGTAAATAATTGTAGCACCTAACACTAAAAAAAATATAGAACCTAACACTTAAATATTGTAGCACCTAACACTATAAAATATGTCCCCTGCTTCGGGGTTCTGACAGTGATACAATCCTACCTGGAATTGACTCAGTGACACAATCTGAAAATTGTAAGATGAAATGAGTTAATTCCACTCCATAGAGGTGAATCTTTAATGCTGTTTAAATATTTAAGAGAAAGGATCGAGGAAAACTTGGTTTCAATTATCTTTGTAGGAAACGAAAGTTAATATGTGATCACAATTTTTCATTGCCCTAGGTTACCACAATGAATTGATATTCGATTCTCAGCGCATTTAGTATATGACACTATCAGACACTCTGAAAATGGTCGCTCAGTATACAGTTTCTAGTTGGGTTTCTGCAAAGTCTACCAAGATGGGGTATGTTTGTATATTATGAAAATGGCACCCAACATATATTATACTTAGGTTTGCTATACAAAAGCAAAATACAAAGCTGCAATGCAAGATAGTGTCACTATCATATTTATTTTACCCTTTCTGTTCTGACATTCGTATAATGTTTTCATCTCATCTAAATGTACTAGAGATTAGATTTAGTCTATGCACATGTTTAGACCTACAAAACAGTTCTATTCCTATGCATCGATCCATATATTTTCAGGCTTATTTTTGAGTTCTAGGATGGCTCCATGTTTTTATTCCATAGATAATATGCCTTAATTCTTTTTTTACCATGTTTTTATTCCAGAGATAATATGCCTTTCTATTTTAAGCTGTGTGGTATCGTGGCCAATCCCATGAAAGTTTTAGGAAAACGTTAAGCACCATGGAAGCTTATGGTAGATACAGGGAGATTGGAACCACAAATGAATACATTACTTATAGTTTATCCTCTCACATTATGGTTTAACCAATTCCAAGAGGAGCTTGTATGGTGAATAATGCTTTCTTTTATTAAACAATCCCCAACTTTATAAGAAGTTTGGAAGATTGTATCACGTTGGGAGCTATTACAAAGTTCAGCAATGATATTAAAACAAAGAGTACATATTCCAAGTATGGTTATATGCTAGAGAAAGATAAATTCCAAATAAATTACTATTATTAGTCCTTGCCGTAGGCAGAGACTATATGTTCCACCTTTTACTATTAGTTGAAATGAATCTACTGAAAAAACATCACCTTTATTAAAGTTAACCAAAATAATGTTATTTTTCCATTTTTTTTATTAGGTGTTTTCTTAGTGTTTATTGGACTAGAGCTATTGATTAGACAATTTTTATCATTGCACGGAATCTTAAAAATTGAAAAGAAAATAAAAAATCATTTACATAGTATTACTTACCAAATTTATAGAAATATTTGTGCACTAGTGGATTGTCATTCTTAATAGATCTGGAGACACATGGGTGATTTGCAGGGCACTTGTCACCCCATGTGACAATGGGTTATCATTTCGAGTTCTTGAAGTTATCTCACAGCCATTGCAATTTAATGTTTTCTTTAAGGTGAAGCTTTTTCAGAATCTCTTCCTGAAAGAGCCATTGCATTTAATTTTTTTTTCGAGGTGAAGCTATTCCATATTCTCAGCCTTAAAGAGTTTTGTCTTTAAGGACAATATTTATGGATTAAGGACTAGTTGCATGCACGCAACACCTCTTTCAAGTTCACTTGGCATTAGCGTTTGTTCAATGATTCTTGATGTTCTACTTGTTTACTATCTTTGTTGTTTGATTGCAGGGTTGTTATTTTGTTAACTGTACAAAACTAATAGCACCTCCACAAGAGATGGAGCCATACAATTTTTTTTCCTTGCCCTTAAATTTGTTGTGTTGTGGGTAAGATGAAGGGCGTCTCCATGAGAGATGGACCAATGGATATGTGTAAGATCAAATTGTTGATTAAGGTTAGTAATGATAGAGGATGGCTACGATGACCTCACTTTGTAAATTCGACCCCTCCTTGCATGTCTTGTTTTGTGGTTTTTTGTTTTTGTTCATCGTAGTAAAGGATGGGGCTAATTTAATAAAGAACCATCCCAGTGCAGGTTTATTAATAATCATTTGTTTTCTTCACTATTGGAAGAAGGCCGCCTCCTTAATAGAGAGTCAACCATTGTTTCTAGATGATTTATTTTTTTGTGGTGTTCCGGAGAAGAGGGAGACCAGATATTCAACCCGAGGATTGGACCATGCACCCATTCTTTTTCGTTGTTTCTACGTGAAAGTGAAAGGAGGGACGGCTTCAAGGGAGAAAAGGCCCATTTCATTTTTGGTTGTTTATATATACTTATAATTGTGCCTCTCTGCGAAGGTCGAAGGCAGACCTTTTCTCCTTTTTCTCTCTACATTAATCTACAAGACGACGGTTTTTTTTTCTTTTTGTTTCGAGCATGAATGATTGAGAGGGGGAGTTTCTTTGTTTGTATCCGCCCATGAGCGTTGCAATAATGTTATTTTTTGTTGTATAATGTGTAAGGGCTTTTTCTATAGATAAATACCCGTCTAATTCATTTTGGCTTTATCTACCTTGATGAGCAAATCAAAGGGCGTCCACCCACGTGAATATTTACTATTGCTTTGGATGCTTGAGTTGAAAGATGTTAGAAATTATGACTGTGTATTCAAATGAAATTTCTCACGGTATAGTGTACTGTGAATGTATAGTTCATAAGACTGGACGATCTACTAATAGTTATGACCCCATGTTAATTCATATGTCCACTATCTCTGTATATGAGCATAGAGGAGTTGGGCGATCTCATTGGTAGACCTAACCCATGTCGAGATTTAAACTCTTAATTATTGGTTGATTTCAATGTTGAGCTTATGAAGCCTAATTAAAAGTGTGGGTTATGCTTACAAAGACGGGCTTTGAGTTTATTGTTTTTACTTTTTTTTCTATTAAAAAAACAAATTAACCATATTTGGGGAAGTTCTAGAGTATAGTTAACTAGTTATAATTTTTATGTTTTGTAGCAGACTTCTTCACATATGGGAAGTGGTGTTATGTAATATTTTGGGTGGTGCCCACTTCTGAAATAAGATGGGCCTTCTTGCTGAAGAAGCACCTTGTATCAGCTTCTCCTCCGAGGTATGCTTCATTTTATTATGTGGTAAATAGGGAACCACAACCATAGCAGGTTTACCTCCTACAAACTTGTTTGGAGATTCGTCTTTTTAAATAGTAAATAGTTGTTATTTAGTTTCTATTTATTTCCATGCAATGAATTAATATTTTTGATGTTACATTACATGGTTTGAAAACCCTGAATGGTTTGGGGTTTAACAATGTAGATATATCTCAAGTACTTTGGGAGATGGATTTCACTATTATCAAGGTGGAGGTTTGAAAAATGCCTGACAAGAACTTGATGTACTTATTTTATATCATGGATAACAGGTTAGGGTTTGAGACTTATCTTTATCTTTGTTTTAACATTAGAATGGTGTGGCTCATATCAATTGTCATGTTGTTATATTCCCTTTTTAATTTTCAGTTACTATTGGATTGGGCATATTTTATGTCCAGTGATTTCTTGTATTCCACTATAGTTTGGATGTGGAAAATGTCCTTTGTCTCTATTTGGGATGCATTAAATGATGAAATTTAAACAATGCAAACTCCAATTTGAACAATTTTTTTTTTCCAGATTCCAATGATCCGGGCCAGTTCAGTGGTAACTCACTAGCAATTGATTGATCAGATCATGAGGGCATGTTTGCATCTACATCTTAATGCACCTATGCTCGCTTGGAATTCTGGATGTCCTGCATTGCCTCTGTAAAGACTAGTGTAATGCCATCATGGTACTGGAAAATGCGTGGCATAGCCTTACAATACTTAAAATCTTGGGCCAACTGTTTGACCTGCGCCATAGCGGATAACTAGTCTAAAGGAGATCGTGGCACAAGAATCATTGGAGGTGCAGTGTCCCTTGGAGGATAGACTATCTCGGTCACTTAAAATTTCACTTTTTCCATTTTAACATATTCCTACAACAGTGTGTCAACCAAAATTTAATGAAAACCCAGGGAATATAAATTATTGAGCAAATATTAATTTTGAACCATGCCAAGCACTTAATACCTCGCTAAAAAATGCAAGAGGAATATTTAAAAGAAAAAAGCTTGGACTCTAGGATTGGAAAAGGCTAGGTGTATGGAAGAATGTTATATATTATATGTTAGTTAATTGTAATTTTGTCAAAATTTAAACTTAAATAGGTTGCTACTTCAATCTAATCGACGTGTTGTTTGCTTTGCGTTAATGAGACATTTATGAGTCATCATTCAATTCTAACCTTTTAAATTTTTTAGTCTACTATATGTTATTTTTGTTAAAAAAACAAAACATGCATTGCACTTCTTTTTCTTTTTGTATTTTGTATTTTTGAAATAAATAAAAAGTAAATTATTAATTTATTTTATTTTTAGGTTAAATAAAATATTTTGTTTAGATGTAACTAAGGCAGGACTAAGGTGCACACAACTCTTGTTTTTTAAGGATATATTATATTGGGTTATTTATCTTACAAAATGAGAGAAATAATAAAAAGAATAGACAAAAATTATATAAATAAAAATAATAAAAATATATATATATTAATTTTAATTTTAAATATAAATCATTATTTCTATTTTTTAAAATAATCTAGATTTAATAATTATTATTTTTAGATGTGTACATAGGTTGTTTATGTTAAAGAAAATGGAAGAATGCACAATACAAAAGATTCATAGAGAGGAACAATAACAAAATATACACAAATTCAACATTATAGTGTTCCCTTCTTATCATTAAAATCTCATACTCAATATTATATAGCTACACATGTCAAAGAAGGACCCTCATTTACAAGCATTTCTAAAGTCATGTGCTAAGTTAGGATATCTTATCTCTAATATTTTTTATCAATAGAAACATAATCCATGTCTTTTCTCAAGGCATTTTTTAAGCACATCTAGACAATTCCAATATTTTGGACAAGTTGATCGATCTTAACACTACACACTCAAGGATACGTATGAATGACGCCTCAATATACATTCATTTCATTGTAAATTGTACTAATTGATCAAACTCACGCAATACCCTTCTCTTAGAGGTCATTGGTAAATATCTAAATTACCATGTAACAATATACACATAAAGTCACTCTTTGTCAAGCTCATTACATGTGACAATATTTCTAAGAAGCACACAAAAACATATAGTTTGTGAATCTATAAGTAGGAGCTATTTCGGACACTAGAGTGTGTAAATGTTGTTGTAAATATAATTATCAATGTGACAATATACACATAGAGTCACTTTTTGTTAGGCTCATTACATATGACAATATTTATAGGAAGCACACAAACAAGTATAGTTTGTGAATCAAGTAGGAGCTATTTCCAACACTAGAGTGCAAATATTGTTATAAATATATCACCTCTCCTTAGCATAGTCTTCAAGTGGTCTAATCTAAGATTTTCTTCATACTATATCCTTAGAAGATGAAAATATATCATTATGTTTTCCTTGATCTTCACTACAACAACAACTCATATACATGTTTCCAAATCTAACACATCATCGATATTCCACAATGAATAGAGGGTCCACTTATAGATCCTTAAGAAAACATATGGCCTACTCCCTCAAGTGTTGAGAAATCCAAAACAAATGCACAACAAGCCCCATCAATTCTACAGTATAATGGACATTGCCAAAATTTGGCACTATTACCTCAAGTTCCATAGGTCCACTTCCATTCCAAAAGTCCTTATTTCGAGAACATTAGTCATCCAACCCAAAATATTAGTGAACTCAACTAATTATCCCATCTCAAACTTTTATGCACATATTGTTGAACTCCAAAGCACAACAATAAGACCAAACAAGCCACAAACAAGTAACTAAGGAGTATGCATGCCTTGCTAAGGTTTATAATGACATACTTTTACTTCATGAGTATATATATATATCCACACATGAGTGTTATAGGTGCATAACAAGCATTGAACATGCCCCAACAAATGCATTAATCCTAGGCTTTCGCTTTCCCTTTTAAACTTATTCCAATATGGGTCTTTCAACATATTAGCTCCATGTAGGCATATATCTGTAATGCATATCACCCAACTGCAGTCATTGCACATCTTTACGTCTATGCAAGGAAATGATGAGTCAATACTCAAGGAAATAAATAGGAATCATTAAATAATGATGTAGGAAGGGTGGACAAATTGTGTTAAATCAAGTACATGTTTCTTATTCTTGAGTTAGAGGAACTTAGTATTGAGGACAAGAACAATATCATTAAGTGGTCAAAAATTTATCAAGATAAATAAGAAAACTCAAACTTCTTCTAGATGGATGTTTAGTCCAAAAGGAATCAAAGTTTCATTTCAACTATGAAAACTAGACATGAGATATAAGATAGATCATGGTTAGTCAAGGAAAACATCACATGATATTATGAGGAATTTTTTATGGATCAACCCCACATTAGAAGTATGAATAAACCTATGGATATGATCCTAAGGCATACAACTACATCAAATCTTTATGATAAAAAAACCACAATTCTATTTTAGATAAGGCTCCTACGATTGAAAAGATAGAGAGATTACTACAAATATGGTTTTAATAAAGCACTTTGTGATACCCAAAACATTATTATTTAGTTTTGAATTTCTATTTGTGATAATTATTTTTATGTAAGAGTTATTTAAAACTAAACAAACAAAAAACGAAAAATGCACTTGGAGATCAGTAACGACAAGATCCTAAATCATAGGGATTTATGGATTGATTGGAGATTTGATTGGGATGGCATAAGAACTAGGAGAGATGAGTAGAATCAAGATCTAATCATCTTATAAAGGTACAAGTTTCTTTTTTATTTAATAAATGAAAGTCACCAATTTTGTAAAAAGTTGTCCATGATATTTTTAAAAATTCTGTATTATAAAAATTTTGTATTTTTTTTAAAATAACCTTTATCAATATAAATAATATTAATAATCTCTTTCACCAATTTGAAATTATATATATATATAATTTCAAATTGGTGAAAGAGATTATTATGTCCCCGACATTTATTTTTTGGTCAAGGGCATTTATCAGGAGTATCGTTTCCACAATTTTTAGTTCAACAAAAGTTTTCTATAGTCTGGAGTGATTTTTTTAATTAAGGATTTTTCTCTATTTTCATTGGATGTGTACCCCATGACGCCAACCTGGGTTCCTGTGCCCTAGGCCCAGGCGGCCTGCTGGAGTCATAGGGTTTTAATGCGTTGCAAGGTTAAGCTGTCTTTTAGATGTGATTTGCATGGTAGATGAAACAGAGAAGTGGTTTCTACATTCACTATATTAATTCTACAATTTAATGCAATTTAATGTCTTGTACAATACCGTGCACCAACCTTGATAGTCTTGATCGATTGCATATTTGAAAGGCTATGGACAAGCAGGTTGGAACCTCAGGTAGTTTTATGCATTCCTAGTTTGGATCCTCCATTCATATTTATGTTGCAGTGGTGGATCATTGATTAGGGTTGGTTGGTTATGGCAGGATATTGGTGTGGACATGGAATGTCAGTGGCAAAACGGTGGGGAATGATTTGGATTTTGAGGTGGCAACTTGGCTTCGGTCTAGACCAAAGGTAGAGTCTTTGGATATTTATGTTGCCGGGTATAATCTTGATCACCATCATGCTAATTAATTTCCTCCTTTAAACTCTTTTCGATTTGCACTTCATTTCAATTTCGATTTGGTCACAGCTTCCAGGAAATTGTTCTCCTCAAGGCGGGCAAGGTTTTTGGCATAGAAGATAGCCGGGAAACCCAGAAATGGGATGATTTAATCCGCAAGATGCTAAATATAAATGAGGTTTCCGAAATCATGAGAAGTGTGAGCCTTCCTTCATCAGAGTTTGTTTCCATGAAGCTGGGAGATGCAGAGGCAGTTTCAGTTTCTTCATGGAGCAGAGAGCGGTATGAGTGAGTTGCAGGAAAGAAAATGGTGGGAATATTGATAACAATATGGATCAAATCCGAGGTCAGGCGTCATATTCACGACGCCAAAGTTTCCTGCGTTGGCTGTGGTATCATGGGATTTCTCGGCAATAAGGTATATTTCATTACAACAGCTTTTGTTTTTTTTAGCCCATTTTTGCTCCCATCAATTTAACAATAGTCTAGCCGCATTTATCAGGGATCTGTCTCCGTTAGCCTACTGCTTCATCAAACAAGCCTCTGCTTTGTTTGCACCCATTTGGCTTCGGGTTAAAAAGAAGGTGACGAGATTGGAAAAAACTCCAACATCGCAGAAATAATGAAGAGAAGCCATTTCCCTTGCGATTCCACATTTTTGCCTCAAACCATCATGGTACACGAGTAAGCACATGCGTCTCACTCTCCTCTTTTGATTCTCTCTATATTCCAGAATGATTCAACCTTATTGGTTTCTCTTTCTGCTGCAGTCGGATCATCTGGTTTTGGTGATCTGACTAACAGACTTACCTTATCAAATTCGGAGGCAATGTCCCTCATCGATAAAAATGTTTGGGAGACTTTACAGATGAGTGATCGGGTACTACATTTACATTATCTACTCAACTTCTGTAGGGAGATAGAGAAACTAATATCTATGTGATAGAGAAACTACTAGTCTCATTCACCCTCTCATTGGGGGAGTTCTTTGTCAAGCAATATACTCATACAATAATTAGTGTTTAACTTCGATCATCAAGGAAGACCCTTTTCAAACAACGTACTCATACTAATTTGGTTGTGATATTTGGTCTTGAGCTTAGCTTTGCTCGTCAAGGAAGTCCTTTATCAAACAATGTACTCGGACACAAATTTAGTGTCGTGTTTTGTAGTGATATTTATACTATAGAGATATGTTTGAATTGTATCTAGCATCAGGTTCTTTAAGGTCTTCGAAGTTTTGAAGATAATTTTATCTATTGGTTTCTTATTAAATTTGTTATATATATATATGTCTGAACTTTTTTCCAATGAATATTTTCTTGTTGCGCTGAACATCTAAGCAAAATACAAAATGCATCCCAAAAATAATATACATCTATCATCCATATTTCGAATGCAGTTAACTTCTTGTGGAGAAACACTTTTCGCTTGTTATTATAATGAATTCATTGAATCCCTCCGAAGAATCCATGGCCACCTACAACGTCATGTTATGCCATCATTTATGGTTAGATCCAACTAATTATCTTTCAATACAATAAAAATGGTTATGAATTATAAATAGCTTCTTACATGCAAACACAAAATATGACAAAGCATCATAATGAAAATATGGTAAAAGGATGTTAATTTATAAAACACTATTTTATAATTTAGTTTTAATGTTTTATTGTTAAAGTAGCACAACTACACTTTCGCAAGAGAAGACTTCACTTTGTCATGCCAAAAAAATCCCACATGGTGTACTCTTTTGTTCCCTTCTACTCAATCTTGTACTTTAAAAAGTTGGTTTTCATAATAAACTTCTCCAGGTTTTTGTTTTATTTTATGTGGCTCATAAAAGTTATTCTTCATTATCTGCTCAACTTTTTTCTTTCTTTTATGGACTAACATTTCTCCTATTACTTCTCAATTTGGTGGCATGGAGGCCCATGCTCGGCGGTTTGATTGAAGTAATGGTAGCAGTTTTTTGTTTTCTTTATCGAATTCATGGCATTAACTATAACAATAACATTGCATCAATCTCGTGGCACTTATTCCATCATTCTAGCATCATCAGACCTGCAACTTTATGGAGATGTGGCATCTTTATAATGTACTGGCATTCCTTTTTTAGATATGTGATCACTCTGATGACGTGGTGAACGGTTACTTTACGAATGAACTCATGATGATCTCTCTTCATTGATTCGACATCCCGAATATTACAACTCAGTCTCATCCTTTGATTTGATAGCTGAGATGTGGCATTCTTTCCATCTAGTGTGTTAACCTCTTGGTTGCATTAAAACTTACACAGTTGTCTCTGCTATCAATGTGTTCACATGAAAAGATTGTAACTTGGCTTATATGTCATGCCATGCAAATGCATTCAAATGGTTTTTATACAATCAAATGGTATATGCAATTTCATCTTCCATAGCCCCGCAAATACTTGAATAATTTGATCGATTAAGAATAAAAACTCATTGTAAACGTTTTGATCAGAAATAGTTGAAGCAAATCATTTCAAGATGTTGCATTCAGGCCGTAATCACGTGATTGTGCACTAGAACCATAGGCATAGGTCAAGTTATACTGGAAAGCGGAAGATGTAGCAAACAGTTGGCATGCAGAAGATAGGAGAATAGTCGCAGTTGGGGCTGGCATAAGATTTATTGATGTGAAGAAAAACACAGTTCAATAATGTAACATTAAATGATGGCTAACATTGCAACTATTACAACTAGAATATTGGAGCCTTCAGAACATGCTAGAACACGTTGAAATTATTTGGATTATTCGTGTATGCCTTTCTGCGATTTATTTGGCTTGTAATCCAAATCCGTGAGTATTTAATTCTTCTCCTCTTCCATTCAATCGTCGAAATCCTAAAATTTAAGTGGCTTTCTCTAATTTGGCAATTTTCAGACATTGAAGCGAAAGAATCTGCGTTGCCAGCAGACTATTTTATGAATTTTTTTTATCAGAGATGTGTAGAGCCTTTTGTTCTGGATTTAAAGTTTTTCAATTTGAATTCTGACTTACAGCAAATAGAGAAGGTGGCAATGTCGGGGACATTTCCACCTCGTGGCTCTTGTTAATATTATTTATATTGATAAAGATTATTTTTTTTAAAATACAAAAATTTTAGAATACAAATTATTTAAAAATATCATGGACAACTTTTTACAAAATTGGTGACTTTCATTTATTAAATAAAAAGAAAAGTTGTACCTTTATTAATTACACTAATAACCTTGACTATGTTGTGTTCGTGAACCTTATATAAAAGACATTTTCGCTAACGATCTTTACTATCACTTTCTTTGAAATGTATTACAACCTTCCTTAGACATAGAGGTATTGCAAGCAATAGAGTACTTTTAGCTCCTCAAATTGAAGCTAGCATCATTAAAAAAACCACCTCCATCCATATCATTGTTTCTCAGCCCAAATATGCAAAATCAAAACGGTGTGTCTAGATGAACTCATCCTTATATGCAATCGTATGGCTATGATTATTCTTGTCTTTTATAATATGTAGCCTTAGGAGCTCTTATAGATAGATAAATATGGGATCTACATTGAAGAAGAGATGAGTAATGAAAATTGGATAAAAGCCCTCAATATGGTAGATTTAGGAAATCCCTGATAACATAATATGGTAGAAAATTGCAAGTGTTGCCATACCATTGATATATAGGAAGAATAATTAAGAATAGTAGATAATGATAACATTAGAATTAATATATTATTGTAACATAAATTTTTGAATATATGAATATGAAGAATATAAAAGAGTGATGAAAGAGATCCTTCATTGTTTTGGTGCAAAAACAATGATCTGACTTAGTTTAGTGTGCATACTCAATTTTGTTGTTTATTGCTCTATACTTTATTTTGAACTCCTATAAACCTTCAATTGGTATCCGACCAAAAGGAGTTGGTAGATACTTATGTAATAAAGTCATTTTTTCCGTTTGCAATATATTCAAAGATATTTAAAATACCTATGTCTAGTCCCAAAAAAATTGGATGAGCTTTAGAATTTGAAAACCTTGAACTTGAAAGAGACAAGGCCACATACAATGATCATATCAACCTTTTGAATGTCAAATCCCTCAATTAAGGGAGATCATTATAGATTGTGGAACATTAATATGAAGATATTACTTATTTCTCAATATTTATGGGATCTATTTGAATATGAATACTCATTTCCCACTAACCAAGCCACTTAAAATACATGGATGCAACCTCAAAAAGATTAGTGAAAAGAGGAAAAGAAAAAATAATTTAATACACTCTTCTACATCTAACAACCCCTGCATGAGTTGAATTTCACAAGAATCAAGCAACAATTCCCAAGTCAAAGGAAGCATGGGATATTCTACAATGTGCTTATCAAGGAACAAATAAGGTAAATCTTGTCAAAATTCAATTGCTAAGGAGAGAATTTGGAAAGCTATCAATAGAAGAATTAGAGTCTATGCAAGAAGTTTTTTACTTATGCTATGGGAATTGTAAATCGAGTGAGTCATGGAGAAAGATTGCTAGATCATAAAATAGTTGAAAAATATTAATAAGTTTGATTCAGTCATGGCTACAATTGATAATCCAAGATTTTAGCAATGATTTTTATTGAAGAACTCATGAGGTCACTTCAAAATCATGATTCGTGACTGAATAGGTTTGCAAATCGTGTTTTTTCTTGAACAGGCATTTGAATAAAAAATGAACATTGATGATACAAAGAATAAGACAATGGATTAATGCTTTTGAGGAGAATCTTCATAAAATAGAGGCCAAGGAACATGAAAATTTATAGGCAGAGAACAAAGTGCAAGAAGAGGTCAAGTCAAAGGAAGGAGTAACAATGACCATGATTAAGGTAATCAATGTCTTGGTAAATCCGATATTCAATGCCATTATTTTATAAAGTAAGGACACTATGGGTCTGAGTGTAAGACTAAAAGATTTGAAATGAACAAGAAAAGATCTAGTTTTGTAGAAGAAAAGGAAGGCTTTGGTAATATGTTTTTCAATTGTAATGTCATTGAAGAATTTTCAAAAGATATTTGGATTTTAGACAATGATTGTTGCATCCATGTGATAGGGAATAAGAAAATATTTTCCAAATTGGATGAATTGGTGCAGTTCCGAGTGAATCTTGGAAAGAAAAAAATGAGAACTATAATGGGTAAATGAATCATCTCAATTAAGACAAAGTAAGGTGAAAGGTTTATTTTTGAAGTTTATTATGTTTATAGTTTAGAAGACAATTTGTTTAGTGTTGGGTGTCTAATTAGAAAATCATATCCAATTATATTTTGGGACAACAAATGTGTTACTTATGATAGAGATAGTAGCAATAATGTTATTGCAAGGGTGTCAATGATGAATAATTATATGTTTACCCTAAAGCTTGTTAGTGAAATCTCTCAAGATTTGAAATTTGTCATGGATGATGAGCCTTCATTGTGGCATATGAGATTTGGACATTTATGTTTTCTTTGTTTGTGTTTACTACATAAGAAACATATCGTGAATGTATTTTTGAACATGAAGTAGAAAGATATAGCATGTGAACATTATGTATTCTTATTAATAACATGGAGAGCTGATGCGCATCTTGTGGTAGTGCATTTAGATATATGTGGCTCAATGAAAACAACTTCAATTTATAAGTGAAGGTATTTTAGTACATTTTCTAATGATTTCAATAGAAGAACATGGGTAATTTTATCTAATGAGAAATGAAAAGCTTTCAATTTGTTCATGCTACCTAAAAGGATATTGGTAAAAAACATAATACTTTTTTTGTTTTTAAGTTGTTGTGTACAAACAGAGGGGGGGATTTTCCTCCCATGCATTACAATATTTTTGTAAAGAGAATGGAATGAGGAGCCAACTGACCACAAGATATACCCCTCATCAAAATGGGATGGTAGAATGCAAAAAAAAATGTCAATAGGTGAAATAACATGGAGTGTGATTAAGGCCAAGGGCCTTTCAAATGTTTTGGGCATATACATTGTACCTACCTTAGTTTACCGATTCAATAGAATTCCTATTCAAAGTGTGAAGATCATGATGGCAGAAAAGGATTGAGAGGAAGAAAGGCTAGTGTGGCTCATATGAAGGTGTTTGGATACAATGCTTACACTCACACTACAACAAATCACCCTTTTAGGGGCAATTTTGCTACCCCCCCCCCCACCCAATTTGTTTTAGGTCTTTGGAGGTGGTTCTTAAAAACCCCCCTCAAAAGTCCAGAGAATTGGACTTTTGGGGGCGGTTTTTTAAAACCCCCTCCCAAAAGTCCAATTCTCAAGAATTTGGGGGGGGGGGGGTTTGAAAGACCCCCCTAAATGTCCTTTTCAAGGTGGTTTTTTAAAAACCCCTCCAAAATTCATGAGAATTGGACTTTTGGGGGCGGTTGTTTTAAAGTCGCCCCCAAAAGTCATGATAATTGGAATTTTGGGGGCAATTGTTTTAAAGCTGCCCCCAAAATTCATGAGAATTTGTACTTTTGGGGATGGTTGTTATAATGCTACCCTCAAAATTCCAATTGTCATGACTTTTTTCGGGGGTGGGGAGGGGTTTGAAAGACCCCCTCTAAAGGTCATTTTCAAGGTGGTTTTTAAAAAACCCCCTTAAAATTCATGATAATTAATACTTTTGGGGGTGATGGTTATAAATCCGCCCTCAAAAGTCCAATTGTCATGACTTTTGTTTTGGGGGAGGGTTAAAATACCCCCCCTAAAGGTCCTTTTCAAGGTGATTTTTAAAAGCCCCCCTTAAAAGTAATGAGAATTTGGACTTTTGGGGGTGTTTGTTATAAATCGTCCCTCAAAAGTCTAATTGTCATGACATTTTTGGTGGGGTGTTGAAAGACCCCCCCTAAAGGTCTTTTTCAAGGCGGTTTTTAAAAAACCCCTTAAAAGTCATGAGAATTGGATTGTTGGGGGTGGTTGTTTTAAAGTTGCCCCAAAAAATCCAAGTCCAATTGGCATGAATTTTTGGGCGGGGTTTGAAAGACCCCCTAAAAGTCCTTTTCAAGGCGTTTTTTAAACCTCCCCCCCCCCCCCATGCAAAAAAAAAAGTCATGAGAATTGGATTTTTGGGGGCGGTTGTTTAAAGACTGCCCCCAAAAATCCAATTCTCAAGACTTTTTTGGGGGGGGCGTCTCTACCTCAAAGGACTTTTATCTTGAGTGATTAATGCTCGTTGGTTATCCTTGGTTTAGCTAGGGTTTTTTCTTGGTTTTTTGTATCTAGGGTTTTGGATATGTAGTTTTTTTAGTAGCCTTGTCAGAAGGTTCTTGTATGTACAACTTGATCCTATTCATATTGATGAAGTTTTCATTGAATTTTCACTCGATCCAATACTTATGTAATTTGTCGATTTTATTTTCAACCATATATGTTCTTCATGGTATATAATTTCCATTTGTATGTCTTGTGGATTTGACATAAGTTAGGGGAAATTATGTTGAGTGATTAATGTCATTATAATTAAAGAAGATAAGGATTTTTTAATGTTGTATTTATTTTTGTAAATAAAGATTTTTAAAATATGGTTTATGCAAGATAAGATTCCCTAGAGGGATGAAACTTATCAATAAAATTTGGCATAATTTCTCTTGGATTTCCTAGAAGTTTGGATTTGTTAAGGATTGAAATATATTCATTCACTTATGATGTTTTATATTATATTTCATAGAATCCCTAAGGATGAAAATTCATATGGTTAAGATTTGATAAACCTATAGTTCAAGGGTGATGAAATATGTTTTTTCTTTAAATTCCACTTTTCATTTGAAATTTCTACATTACTCATGTGGAAAATTCCTTATGTAAGGATTGCAGGTTTCCCTTGGGTTCCATATATCCCCATCAATTTCATAGAGAACCCATATGGGCTAAGACATTAGCTATTTTCCTTATACCATGGCCTAGGAATTTAGAACTATCTACGGATTGTTATACCTTAAAAAATATCTCCCTTACATGACAATATTTTGTATGAAAGGATTAGTTGTGGATTTGGGCCTTATGCATGACCCTTCAACCTTGCAAGCTAATGTTATGATATAAGAGCTGGAATTTTGGCCATGTACCATGGATTATGTTTGAAGAACCATCCATGGTATTCTAAACATCAAAATGGCCATGATATCTTTCTCACATGGAATATATTTACTATGTGGAGTTTTTATCATGTTCTTTGTCCCTATACAATATAACCCATCAACCATGTACACAAATACTATCACTTAATACCCTCCCTTTTGTCCCTAGAGCATGGCTTAGACCTTGACAATTATTCATAGTGTGTTAAACCTCAACATTACCAAGATATCTTACTTGTATGCTAAATGGTCCTTAGTTATTTAAGTCTATTGTGGAAGAATTAGGCACCACGTATGACCCATAAGTCCCATAGACAAAATTTATGTTTTAAGACCCCAACTTTTGGCCTTATAATAAGGAATGGACATCAAGAATCATGTACATCCCATGAATCCATTAGGTCATTAGTATCACCTTAGAATCTAATAAATACACTACCATATCATGATAAATGCCTTCAGGTTGAATGGCCACATCGCCTTCCATCTCTTTCATTGGCACTTAATGTCGATCATTCTCACTAAATTTCAACACCATCACCAAAAAACTCAACATCTTGTAAGGTGTTGTTGATGGCTATTTCATAGAGTTTGGAGCGAAAGGGATTACCAAGTGTTGTATGCACTCATTTCCAAGTTTATGAGTATTCGATAGTGCTTATAATGCCCAAGTGTTCATCGAGGGAACCCATCAAATGTCAAATGTGATTACATAGAGCCAAGTTGCAGAGAGAAACTTTCTCTCAGTTGGATACAAGAATTTCAATGGGGTATTGAGAGCCTCATGGCATATATGTCCTCCATTGAGCATAAAGAAGAGACAAAGGGTAATGAGCTTGTTGTCAAACAGATCAAGAAGTATCGTCACAATATTGAGGATGAACTCAGTAAGATTTTCAATGACCTTCTCAGAATTATTGGTGATCATCTCATTTCCTCTTCTAGCACTAGTGAATCCACAATTTTCTACTACAATATTCCAGGGGGATTGATGACAAGTGGAGGAAATTTTAAAGGTAGAATATCAGCCTTCAAAACATTCTAATATTTGAGGGCATTTGGAAAGTCAATGAATTCATCCAATTTTTGATAGGCATCAAAACTGCTTCAAATTTCAAAGAAACTACTTCCGATCCCAGATCAGGCAGAAAATCAATAGGTGGTCGAGTATTTTGCACAAAACTTGGAAGCAGAGGATTATCAGTGAGCAAGACAAGCTCTTGCACATGGAGGCACTTGACATGTGTTCCAAAAAATATTTTTGTTTTCATAGGAACAATGACAACAAACCCTTCAAAAAGTTTTATAAAGGATCCTAACATAAAGATTTGTTTTTTCATAGTAACAATGACACCAAAACCTTCAAGTATTATAAAGGATCCAAATTTACAAATACCATGCAAATACCACTAACTCTCCTATATTAGTGACTTCTCCTCCATAGTCATGACATGGATCCAATTGAAAGGAGAAGGAGCCAACCAAATCTTATTCTTTTAGGGACAAAGGTCAACATCATAATACACATTGTTGGAAGAAGATGAAAATATTTCATGAAGTGATCGGAGTTTTTCTCACAAAACCCAAGATAATTCTACCACATTCCTCCTATATTAGTGACTTCTCCTCCATAATCCTTCCAGGGATCCAAATGAAAGGAGAAGGAGCCAACCAAATCTTAATCTTTTAAGGACAAAGTTCAACATCATAATACACATTGTTGTAAGAAGATGCAAATGTTTCATGAAGTGATCGGATTTTTTCTCACAAAACCCAAGATAATTCTACTACATTCCCCAAGACAACCTATACTGATCTTTGTGAATTTCCATTGTTGTATGATGGCGATGCTCTATCCCTTTTATGCTTTTGGAATTTTGGACAGGGGTAAATTTCTTTAATTGAATGTCGTTTCAACAAAAAAAGTACATTCATCTTCAAAAGACATAAAACAAAAGTTGTGACTGAACTGTAAAGCATATTACGTAAGCCATCCATCCTCTCAACAAAAAAATGTGTATTTGATTGCGTAAGCACCACACATTTTTTGTGGTGTTAAAATGTTGTTAATGTTTATTGGAAATTATGTTTTTACTCATGTATATTAAGAGAAATGCCATGTTGGAAAGTACCATAAAGTGGTGCTAATAATTATTTTTCACATGGACATGTACATGTACGATTTATTTATGAGGATTTTCACCATAAACACAACCATTTCACAAATAATTATTTTGTAAATAATTTAATTTAATTATTTATAAAAAAATTTCATTCAAATAAATTATCAAGACTAATTTATGAGTTTTTGCACCACAATCCAACAAATTCAATTTCTTATTTTTACACTATTTAAACAAATAAATTCGTGTGATTCAATTTAATTCAATTATTCTGTCACGTCCCCATCTATACCCTATCACTTTAACATTTTAAATGATGTAATATTGTTATGAAATCGTGGTGAGGAGCTCAAGGCCAAGGCCCCGCCATCAATTTATTGATGCATATGCTTTGCGTGCTAACCAGGCACATTGGAAATTCAACATCATGTAATATGTAAAATACTTACAACTAGCTATGCAATGCAACAAAGAGATGGGGGCATGATTTCACAAGGAATTGGGAGGGAAAACATTCAAACCCTTGAGCCACTAGAGTCAAGCCAAGTGTCAATGAGAGAACCCATCAAACCGTCAACTACCCATGTTGACTTTTGTACCCAACCATTGATTTCTCCCAAGAGTTGGTTGGGGAAGTTAATGCCTTGGGAATGGAGAGGTATGGCTGTCCAAATTTGGGTATGGGCAAGCCACCCTTCATGGAAAAACGTTTTTTGTCTCCTTGGGCAAGAAAGGGCCAGGAATTTCTTCCCCAAGCCATTATGCATCCATCATTCTTCCTCCCTCACGAGTTTAGGGCTACCTGGGCGTTTTCCAGGCATGTTTGCAGTGTTTCTTCGTTTTCCCCAGTAGAGAAGGGCATTTTCTGTGTTGTATACCAGTGGGGGAAGGAGGGAAATCGAATGGGGGTTCAATAGAGGCCGTTTTGGGCTGTTGAAGGCTGAGATATTGGGGAAGAAATCATTTTCCTCCCTGTGGTTGTTTGCCCCATCCTACAATCCGTTTTTGGTGGGGAACGTTTTTGGGAAAACCCATGGCCATTTCATTTGTAAATCCTACTGTTTATCCCTACCCCTGTTTGTGCATGCTGTGTGAGAGAAGAGTATGTTGGGTATGGGTTATGGGTAATCCCTTGTTCTGGCTTGAGCTTGGGAATAAGCATCCATTGTGCAAGTATAGCCTGATAAACCCAGTTAGACTGGCTCGGCTAAAATAAAATGGTTAATGGACTGTGTGTGAGCGTGAATGTCCCCTTTGTCCTGGTGAGAATCATGCCCAGCTCGGGGGTGGCCCTCGGACGGACTCAGTATAAGCTGTTGAAGAGCCTATGGTTGGGTGGAATGTTGCAGTGACATAGCTAGTTGCTTGGGACAATTGCAATGAAGATAAGTGTTTCTGTCTATGTATTTACTTCTGAAATGTTTTATTAATGACTGAAATTGATATGTTGAATGCATATGAAGAGTGTGTGGATGTTGTTTCCGCTGTGCATAATTGATTGTTTTACATCTGCACACCCATTTATCATTTATATGAATCTAACAATGGGCTGAGATCATGTGAAAGCCCTGAGTTTGGCATCATGTTTCCTTCCTTGCATTGGGTCAGCAGGTGGGTACATTACATATTCATTTTTAATACTATTTAAAAAATAAATACTTGGGACTCTTAATATTGAAAAACAGTAAAAATAACCATTTTTTAATTATTAAGATTATAAAGTAGCAATAAAAATTATTTAAATAGAATTTGATTATCTAATTGAATATTTCTAAGTTGAGCTTATTAAATTTGTTGATGGACATTAGTATCATTATTAGATTTTAATCACTAGCTTAAGTCCATCTTTAGCACCACAAGTTAGTCCCACTTATATTATATGGTGTTAATATGGGGATATTAGCACCACTTACATTATATGGTATTAAAATGATGATAGTATTTGTTAATATTATTGGAAATGGCATCCCACATCATATATGTTAATTAGAGAAGTGGTGTATGGTACTTTGACAAGTACAATAAGGTGGTGATAAGTCCTTTGACATATTGACACTTACAAATAAATTTTAATTATGAGGGTTTGCACCAACCATAAAACAAATTCACAAGTAATTATTTTTTAAAATAACCCACTTCAATGATTTAATTTTTATCTTATTCAAGCAAATAAATGTTTTTAATATCATGCTTTGCACCATAAATATATATAACAATTTAATATATATATATTAAATAATTGATTCAATTGTTTACTTTTTATATTATTGCCACTTCAAATAAATAAATATATGCATTTTACAAAATTATTATGGAAATATGATCAAAGATAATCAATTTTAATTTATTAAGATTATAAAGATGGTGATAAAAGTGTTTTGAATTGAAATTTAATTGTTTGAATGATAATTTTTTTATTAATAGTAATAATTAATTATCAAATTGTTTGATGGGTATTAGTTCCATTAGGAATATTTGAGCATTATGTAGGGTCTCGGGGCCCCAGCCATGGTTGAGGGAGGAAACTTCTACCTTTAGTCTTATAGGAATATTCTAAACATATATGGCCAATAAAAACACCTCAAACCACTATACATGGATTTGTGAGAGCATTCTTAGCCTATGTGTATGGATGTCAATACTATTATGAAATTTTGATAAGCACAGATGGGACTAGGAGTCATTTACATGGTTAAGGGAAGAAACCAAACCTTAGGCACTAATGATGCTTTTAAGGATTCAAGGCTAATAAATATGTAGACACCTCCAAACAAAATACATGACTTCTCAAGGGGATCCTTGGCCTTAGAATAGGGATATGGGTGGAATTTGTAAGGTTTTAAGGACTAGGTATGGGTCTTGGTGCCCTAGGCATGGACAAGGGTGGAAACTTGAATTTTAGATCCTAAAGGAACTATCTAGGAATCTATGGTCAAGAAAGACACTTGAAATGACTATGTAAGACCATTTGAGGGTATCCTTGACGTATGAGTTGAGATACCAATTCCATTAGGAGGAACTGAGCAATAGACATGGGTCTTGATGCCTTTGACATGGTCAATGGAGGAAAGTTAGGACTTAGGCCCTAAATGCACATTGTATACACCCAAGGTCCATATCAACGACTTGATCATCAGTTAGGGAATCTATCACCTCTTAGTGGGGATATTAATTACATTAGAAGGATTTGAATTGTAGATATGGGTCTTGGGATTATGAACATGGTCTCCAAATAAAATATTGGATTTACACCCTAAAAGAAACTTTTTTGCATAGAGGTCCAAGAACAACAGCTCAACCCACCACAAATGATATCTGAAAGATACCCTTCACCTAATGGTGGGATGCTGATGACATTAAGAATTTTTTCAACATTACGTATGGGTCTTGGAGCTGGGAGAGAGATTAGGGGAGAAAACCTAAAACTTAGGCCATAAAGGAAGCTTCTAGTTATCTAAGGCTTAGAGAAACAACTCAAGCTACAACATAGCACCTCTCAAGGGTATCATTTTCTTTTGAGTGGGGCTAAGGGAGGAATTGGAATATTTTGAGTAGTAGGTATGGATTTCAAGTAATTTGACATGGTTTGGGGAGGAAATGTGGGGATATGAATCCAAATAAATATTATAGGTAGTCATGGCCATCAACAATACCTCAAAGCACCACCTAAGACCTCTCAATGTTATCCTCACCTTCAAGTGGGCATACAAGTGCCATTAGAAAATTTTGGATACTAGGTATGAGCCTCTATGCCTTGTACATGATTAAGGAAGGAAAGCTAGGCCGTATTCTACAAAGTAAAGTTATATGAATTTAGGTTAAAGAACAATTCCTTAATCAAACACACATCAGCCTGTCAAGCATATACTTGGCCCAAGTATGTGTATCGGGGCCTTGGACATTGTTGGTAGACAATGCAATGCATATTAATGGAATATAGTCCCAAGAATGATTCCTTGAGATAAAACGCATGACCTCTCAAGGGGATATTTGACCTCAAAATGGTGATGTGGACACCATTATGAATTTTTGAGCACAAGGTATTGTTCACAAGGCCTTGAGCATGGTGGATGGAGGAAACCTAGGACTTAGACCCTAAAGGGATATTTTTTGCTTCCAATACTAATAACAATGCCTTGAACAAACACAAATGACCTCTCAAGGGGATCCATCACCTTCAATAGAGAATATTGGAACCATTATGGTATTTTGAGAACTATGTGTAAGTATTAAGGCCTAAACCAAGATAGAGTGATGAAACATTAGCCTTAGTCCTAAAATGTATCCTTTGAAACTCAAGGTCCATGAATAAAATCTTAACCTACCACACATGGCCTCTATGTAGGATATTTGGCCTCTAAGTTGTAATATGGCACCATTAGAAGGTTTTTAGAACCAAGGATGGGCCGTGGGACCATATACATGGATAAGAGAGGAACCTAAGCCTTAGTATCTAAAACAATATTTTAGGTAGCTTACTTCAAGAACAACATGAACCATCGCACTCGATCTCCTGAGAGTATCATTTTCCTCCAATTTGGGATATGGGTAGGTAAGGCCAACAACATCACGTTGAAACATCACATATGATCTCCGGAGGGTATCCACGGCCACCAAGTGGAGATATGGGCACCATCAGGATTTTCTGAGCACTAGGTTTAGGTGTTGAGGTACTAACCATCATTAGTGTAGGAAGCTCGTGCATTGGGATATATAGGGAACTTTTAGGCCTAAAGGTATAATAATGATGTCTCCAACCACCAAAGCTAACCTCTTGAGGGGATATTTGTCCTTATAGTTAGAATATGGGAACTGTTAAGAATTTTCTGAGCATTAGGTATGGGTCTTGGGGCCCTAGACATGGTTAAGCAATGGAAACTGGGCCTTATGACCTAAAGGAAGCTTCTAGGTACCTATAGCCAAGAAAGACATGTTGAACAAATACAATAGACATTTCCATGGTATCTTTGGCCTCTGAGTGGTTTTTTTTGTGGCACAAAGAGAATTTTAAAACTAATTATAGGTGTCAACACCTTGTACATGGTTGGGGAGAAAAGAGTGGGACTAAGGTCCCAAATGAAATTTTAGGCATCTTTGGCTAAGAACAATGTCTACAACCACCACACATGACCTCCCAAGAGCATATTATTCATCTAAGTGGGGATATTAGTGCCATTAGAATTTTTTGAGAACCTAGTATGGGTCTTGGGTTCCCTAAACATGCTTGAGGGATAAAACTTAGGCCTTAATCCATGAAAAAACCTTTTAAGAATCCATGGCCAAGAAGAACAACTTGAACAAACAAACATGGATTCTTGAGAGTATCTTTAGTGTTTGAGTAGGGATTTATATGTCATTGGATGGTTTAGAATAGTAGTTAGGGGTCTTGAGGCTCTATACATAATTAAGGAAGGAATCACATTATGTATGCCCTAAAGGAATCTTTGAGGTATCCAAAGCAATGAAAGATATTTTAAAGAAACACACATAATTGGATTACGATATCCTTGGCCTCAAAGAGAGGATGTCATAACCTTTAGGAGGTTTTGAGCATTAGATATGAGTTTAGGGGGCTCGACATTTTTAAAGGAGGAAACCCAAGCCTTATCCCCTAAAGCAAGCTCTAGGCATGCAAGGCGAATAATAATTCATGTCTCAATGTATAATACCTTTGGATGGTATGTTTTCCCTCAAGTTGAGATATGTGTGCCATTAGGATTTTTTTAGCTCTAGGTATGTGTACTAGGGCCTTGGACATGATCAACAGAGGACCCTCGATATTTAATAATTAAAGGAATATTCTAGCCATCCAAGGATAAGGAGGTGGGCTCCACCAACCACACATGGATGCTTGAGCGTATTATTAGCCTATGATTTACGGTGTCGGTGGAAACAAGTTGTTTTGAGGAGTATGTAGGTGTCTGAGGGCCTTGGGAATGATGTTCTAGAAAATAATACCATGCCTTTGGCCCTAAAGAAATTTTCATGGAATTCAAATCCATGAACATTGCTTCAAAGTACCATGAAATATTTTGGAGTGGTATTTATAGTGCTATGCGTTTGGATCTTGTGGCCTTAGGGCCTTGGAACTAGTTAGTGGAGGAGACCTAAACCGTAGGCTCTAAAGGAATATTCTAGACATCTAGAACTAAGTAGGTTTCCTCCATAGATCACACATGGACTATTAAGGGTATCATAGGCCTATGATTCAGGATGTTAGCGCCATTAAATGATTTGAGAATTATGAAGGTGTTTTAGACCCTTCAGAATGGAATTCTAGGGATGAAGACCATACCTTTGGCTCTAAAGAAACCATTGAGGCATCTAGAGCCATGCACAATGCCTCAAAGAGCCATACATGAATTTGCATGGGCATCCATGGTGTTATGTATCTAGGTCTTGTGGTCTTAGGGCCCTATACATGGTAATGGAGGAGACCTGCATCTCAATCCCTAAAGGAATATTCTAACCATCTAGGGATAAGAATGTTTCCTTCACCAACAACAGGTGGCCTCTTGAGGGTGTCATTAATGTCCTATGATTGATGATGTTTGTGCCATTAGGTGATTTTAAGAATAATGTATGTGTCATAGGGCATTGGGAATGGATTTCCAGGGAAGAAGACCATTAATAATTTCTCTCAGTGGAAATATGAGAACCATTAATATGTTTTGAGAACTAAGTATAACTCTCAACACCTTGAAAATAGATAGATGCAAGAAGAAACCTTATACTGTGGATACTGTTGACTGTAGCTACTATTGATACTATGGATCTAGATAAGGCAAATGTAGGAAATCTAGGACATAGGCCCTAAATTAACATACACACCTAGGCATAAAGGGCTAGCAAGGAGGTTGAAAACTGCCACATAGGACCTATATAGGGGATGTTTGGATTCCAAGTGTGTATATTAAATCCATTAGGATGTTTGCTATCCATGTATGTATCTCAAGGACATTTACATGGTTGGAGAAGGATCCAAAGCCTTAATTTATAAAGAAATATTATAGGGATCAAGAGCCATTAATATTGCCTCAAGTTACTACACATGACCTCTCTAAAGGATCTAGAGATCCAATACACTAATATGCCTTCACAAAACATTACATGACTTCCTATTTTTATAGATATTTCTCACTACCAAAACCATAACCACTAATGGTCCCCACCTTAATGAGTGCCAACTAACTAGTGGGTTATATTCCATGAGGATGACCCTCTACCTAAATTAACCAAACTCCAACTATCTAGTGGACCTTATTCAAATATGATGGCCCCATACATTAATTAACTAACTTGATATTTCAACTAGGCTAGGACCCTTACTCCCTAAATCTCTTTGGGTTCCTACGATGGTGGACCTAGATCAAGTATCATTAATTATTGAGACATTCTCAAGAATTTGCATGCCCCCTTTCTTTTCCCATTCTCGCACATTGTATCAACCATGTATTTTCATTCCACCTCCCACTAGATACATAAAACCCCGTATACTCATATTCCTCACAAGGTCATGGGTTTTAATGGTGTAGGTTGTAGGTATAGGTCACTAATCGATGCACACAAATTTATCTCTAGTTGACAATACAAATTTGGAGAATGAATAATAAGAAAGAAGAAACTTATATGCCTAAAACCAGGATTGATATATCTTTTAACTTGCATAGACCAAGTTTTCTCCTTCAAATACGAAAGGGTTCAGTAAGAACATATGAGATAACATGGACGAATATGTGTGTTGGAGAAAACTCACTATGGCTTGGGGTAGACCACAACAGACAGCTGACTACCAAAAATTAACTCAATTCTCATAACTATGCTATTATAAATGAAAATGCTAAGATAATGTAGAAATGTAACCAACCTCGATCCAAATGTTTGATGTAGATCCCCGTTGGAGCTATCAATCTGTGCACTTGAAATCTGCAAATTAGTCTTGATAGCCAATATACAACAAGTACATATAATATATAAACAACATTAACATCATCAATAGCAATGGTCCATGATATTATAAGAAAATGCAACCCAATGTATAATAAACAACATTCACAACATTAATGGACGAGAATATGAGTATTTCTATTAATAAACAAGAAGAAGTACAATGTGATACGACCTCTTGCCGGCAACCAATTTGAACCACGATCTGGATCAATCCACTTATGCTTCCACCACTTCAATCCTCCATGAATGGCAAACTCAAACTATGGTAAAAGTTTGGAAGGTGAACATAAGGGGTTCACAACTACAAGGATCAATAAGTGTAGACTCAAGATAGGGAAAAAATCCACTAGAGTTCTCTTGCTCTTCTTTCTCCTCCCATCCATAAACCATTTGTGCTCAATATATAGTCCTTCCAAAGGTAAGTGAAAGGACACATCGAGGTGTTTCTTGGGCAGATGGAGGGTCAAAGGTCACCCAATAACTGCTTTTGGGGAGTAAAAATCAATAAACTAGTGATTTTTACCATTTTACATGCTACCCACGGGCTATAGTAATGCAACTTGCGGGTACGCATGCTGTAATGTAACAGCTAGTGGGTAAGAATAAAAATAGGGAAAAATAGTGTATGAAGGGTATAAAGTGGATCTGAGTCAGTGAAATGGATCCTACATGCCAAAGAATACCGATACTCACAAGGTGGAAAATTATGTTTTAACAGATGCCCCCTAATGTGTGAGGTCAGAGACTGATGCTTCGATGGCCGAAATACATTATAAAACTCAGAAGTGGAGTGATGGAAACACAAGTGGAAAGAGCAGCTCACTCGTCATAGTACAATAGTATCCCTGAATACATGTCGGTATAGTACAAAAATCTGATACAATGGCCATGAATAGGTAGTACATAGTAGATACATGTCATAAGTGATCATAGCCATGATCCCTCTACAGTAAGATATGGTCTTCTACTGAAAAGAAGACAAATGGTGCAAACTGGAGGTACAAACTGCTGATATCTGAGAGGTGATATCTCAGATGTAAAGTCAAAGTCATAGGTAGCATACTGAATGCGACCATCGCCTGGAGTCTTCTACACAAGTCTTCGATGGTGCAAGTCCCATCAAGTGAATAAAGGAGTTGGGGTCGAACCTAATGTGATGTCGTCTGATTACCGTTCAGTAATGTATGTCGTTAACAGACATGAGATGACCCACAAATAATGAAAATGGGAATCAAGGCACATAGTACAATCATCGGAGTGTGAATAAATGAGTTGAAGTCAAACACTAGGATGAATCCATCGATCAGGGGACATTGATGTATTCCCAAAATTGTCGATGGCGAGAGAACCTGCCACTAATGACTGCAAGCCTCAAGGTACTCAACTGAACTCTAAGCCTCAAGTCCCAGAATAAATGGGTTGAAGTCGACGGAACAAGACTCGGTGGAAGGAGGACATTAACGCATCCCCCATCAACCAGCACGAGGTACCAGCAATGCTGAAAGATTTGGAAGATCTTAGGTGAAACGGACTGACTCAATAATGATGGCTGATATGCAATAGTCAAGAGATATGAGGAGTGGCCGACACTGGTTTCAGGACTTCCTTTGAACAAGAGCATGAGTAGATGGATAGACTCAGGCAGCATAGACTTGATATAGATTGTACGATGCAGGAGGCATCACAAAGGGCTCCATAATGACTGGAATCTTAACCAATTGGTGGAGAAATTGAGAAACAAGTATGGCTCCTAAGATCCAACTATACTACCGACTCATAGTGTATGGAGCAGAATGAATGATCTGTTCAAAGGTGACACAACAGCTACCAACAAGAAGTAGTGACCATAATCCCATCCGGCTTTTTGGAATATTTTATTTTTTTGGGTCTTTTTCATATTTGGAAAGCTTGAAAAAGAATAAAATTGTTTATAATACAACAAGTGAGGGAATGAGTGTCAAATAGCTAGCAGACTAGTCCCAAGCAGTGGAACATACCTATGATCAATGCAAGGAAGCATGTGCAGGATGTGGACACTCGGGGTAATGTTTCCTCAGGGTAAAGGGTCATCAAGCTGCAAAAGATAAATTAACGCTCTGCTTGGCTCGGAAGGTAAAGTACTCAGGCACATGGCTAATAAGTGAGTAAGCGGGAGTCAACACAAGGATCAAGTGGCAAGTAGGATAATGTAATGCAATCACAACTCGACATAAAAGGGAAGTCCTTTTTCGTAAAGTTAGTCTCCTCACCTGAAAAGTGTAAAACAATGAGAGAAGAACTCTTCTAGTCACATATGACTAGAGTATAACTTTTTTTGTAATTAATCCACAAAGGTCCGGAAAAGGGGTAAACTTATACCTAAGTGAATGTCACTTCAAATACTTTAACGAGTCTGAAATGACAAGTATACTCGGCAATCTTGTTTGATTTGAAAAAGTCTAACAAGGGCTTAAAAAAGACTTTATAAAAAAAAAATTCGTAAAGGTTTAACGAGCTCGAAAAAGTAAACTCGTGACCTCCTTACTGTTTTTAACGAGCTCAAAGGAGAGATGGAATAATGCTCATAATGAGAGCAGACGAGTGTCAAGGACATGCGAGACTAGCTCCAAGCGCATGGGACAAAGCTGTGCATAATGCAAGGAACATGAGCAAGATAAGGACACTCAGGGGGTGTCTGCGAATTCGGATAGTAATAGGTTCAAGTGCATCATAACAATGGGGAGGCCTAAACCTATATGCAAGGTTCTGAATATTCCTGCCATGACCGAAGCAAATGTCGAAAAGGACCAGTAAACAAGTATAAGTCCAGCTAAGAATCTTGTCTCCAAGAAACAAAAGTACCAAGATCATCTCTAAAACGTACATAAAGAAAAATATGATATAGGTCACTATGGTAGAAAAATTTTCAACTTCACTATTATCACCCTCAGACATAATGCAGGGAGAACTAACCACTGAAGGTGCCATAGTACCAACACCCGAGGGACCAAAATGATCAACTTCGGAATGAAGAGAAATGCTGAAGGACGTGGAGGAATCTGTAGTGGCAAATTCATCATCATAGGAGTTGGAAATTCTAGAAGTAGAATCGAACTCATCAGGATCACTGATTCGCTGATCTATAGGAGAGTCTACAAACTCATCACTAGGGAGATCAGACTTTAATGTCAAACTGGGGCTAGACAAAACTATGCCTGGATCAAAATCCAAATGCATGGCAGGTTGTACTCGAGTCTCATCTCGTTCAATAAGATCAAGGGTAGGAAGGAAATAAAATTTATTATGAGAATCCTCCCAAGGGTTGTCATTACCATTCATGGCCTCGATAAAAATTTCATCTGAAGGTAGAATACCATCAAGGCAATCATGTGAACAAGAAGGGTCGACTGCACACGTGGGCAGCATAACAGGATCTTCTTCCCCTATCCATGAAGAAGAGAGATCCGGCTCTGCAGTGACTTGTTGAATATCTTGGTAAGCAAGCTTAGCTACAGATAGTGGCATAGACATCCCGACGTGCGTAATGTCTCCAAACGTACAATTCATAGACGGTAAAGTCCATGGATCATCAAAATATGAAGTCCAGAACGGTACATTATGTGAAGGAGGAGACGCATTGTCGGAAATGGTTCCAATAAAGTTCACGGGTGTGGGAAAATCATAAGTTCCAATCAATGAATAGTACATGCCAACACCCATGTTCCCAATTACCAGTTAAGAATCAGTAACTTGCAGGACTATGGATCCCATGGATGATGTGGAAGGAGTGTTAACGAAATACAGCTGATCGATGGTCACAATCTTTCCTTCATGGGGAAAGCAGATAAATCTGAATATAGTGGATGCAACAGCCTTCATAGCGTACATCCAATTCCGACCCATTAAAAGGTTGTAGTTTATGGGCGCATCAACCACCTCGGCTTCAATAGGCACAAACTTACCTCCCAAGCAGACAACAAGGGAAGGGATAATTCCATGCGGCTTAAATGTCTGACCGTCGAATGCAGTGAGCGTGGTTCTAGACGTGAGGAGAGGAGGAGAGCCAAGAGCTTTCCAACAAGTTAATGACATTACTGACGCGGAAGCACCTTCGTCAACCATAGTACGTTTGACAAAACTCTGAAGGCACACAACCTGGATTTGAAAAGCCACATGGTAAGGTAAGTGAGGTTGAACATCAGTAGTATCGAACTTGATAACACCGAGATTTCCCCCATCCTGAGATCGTAATGCACTCAAAAGGGCATGCTTCTGAGAAGGACAAGCCTGCAAAACTTCAAGAGCCGACATGGCACACGGAGTTTGGCCCAAATATTCTACAATGGAGTAGTTTTGGGTGGCTCGAGCATTAGGATTATGCGTAGAGCACTTGAGAACACCTTTTGGTATCCGTGGCATATTAGAGGGCTTCTCAATATGCAAGGAATTGTCAGGAGGATGGGGAGGCTCACTCCCCATATTGGGTTGTGGTGTACCATAATCGCATTGATGAGTAGAAACACAAACCTCCAACTAAACCATATTCACACATCCATAACTACTAGTATTGGAAGAAGACGTTGCCGTCTCAGTAGGTCCATAACCGGTGGTGGGTATTGATGTATATGTAACTTTGGAATGTATTTCATATATGTATTTTGTACTCCTATAGAGATGGTATTATTCCTCTATACGGAAGTGTCGTCATTTATATTGTAAGTGTCGTAACTTATACTTGATGGGTTATTAGACCACCTTGTTGGGGTCAGCCCTGTATAAGTCATGTGGGTCAAAGGGTTATTAGACCACCCTATTGGGGGTTGGCCATGTGGGTCAAAGGGTTATTATACCACCAAGTGTGGGGTCGACCCGGATTAAGTTAACCAGGGTTAAGCTAGACATGTAGGCCCCATTAGTTTATTAGGCAGGACATAACAAGTATAAATAGAGATCGGAAGATCTCTATTTGATCATTCACACACACACTTATGTCATTTGGAAAGTGGCGCACTTGTGAGGAGGAGGCTCTGCTGCTAGGAGAAGACTATCTCTTGTATTCTGGTTGTATCATTGCTCTATCTATCTCTGAGGAAGTTATTGGGGTTTTTCACCTTTATGGTTTTCCCCAAGTAAACTCTGTGTCTCTTGCATTATTGTGTCCATGATTGATGTGCTGTAGATTTGCTGTACATGTTGTTCTCTCAGTTAAGATCCTAGATCAGATTGAAGTAAATTCTGAAAATTTAACATGGTATCAAAGCTAGCCTGAAAGAAGGCATGGTATGGCATGTATGACACTTGTTACACTTGTGATGCTAAGGCTTGATATAGCAAAAACCAGTCATCATAGAACTTTCGCTATAAATCTATTTTGGCAAAGTTTTCGGATCTGAAACTTTTATAGGTTGAATATCAGATCCCCATGTACCTTGTGTCCAAAGGAAAACTTTTAATTCATTGTACTTTATGATTTATGATCTATACAATATAGGGTTTTTGCCTCTTCCAGATCTCAGTCATAAACAGGTGACCTTGGAAAAAAGGTCATAACTTGGGCTAGGAAGCTCCAAATGAAATTTAGTAAAAAGTGACAGGTAGTGCATGGACTGTACTTTCTCAAGTAACTATTTCAAAGGCCGAAACTAAACCAGTGACACGTGGAACTCCATACAAGTTTTCTCTCCTTTTTTATCCCATAAACAGGTCACGTTGTGACAATTGGAATAACTTTCTCTCAGAGAATCCATTTGAGGTAAGACCCATGGGGTTGGAAAGATGACAAGTCGGGCTATCTCAAGAAAAAATTTCATACCCTGTGGATCAAAAATTTCGTTGTTACACTAGAAACAATTAGGTACATATTTCTGTCAAAACAGAATTATTTTTGAGCACCTTCATTCATGGCTTCCGGAATCTAGGATTTCAGAGAAAGTTGGAATTTTTGTAATTGGAGACTACTGCTGAATGATACTCATCAAAATAGAAATTTAGAGACCAAGATCAGAATATTTGGTTGGGAAGAAGACTAGGCTTGATCAAACCCTAGTTCGGGACTTTGATCGGAAAAGTGGAAAATTAGGGCTTCTACAAAAATGGGAATTTTTGAAATCTGTGACCACGACTGGAAGATCCTCAGAAAAATGGAAGCTTAGAGCTTTGGATCAAACCTTTTGATTGGACACAAGAGTGGGCTTCATCAAACCCTAGTTCGGGGTCACTTCCAGTGAATACGGAAGTTTCAAAGGCAAAATTGAGGAGTGAAACTTTGCAGTTTTCAAATTCTGAACATACCAGCTTGATCAGCTCATCAAGGGGCATATTTCTATCCTTTTGAAAGTTTGAAATTCAAAGTTTGAGTTTTTGGGGTTTCTCTGACAAACCCTAATCCAGCTCCAGATCCAGTTCTTGCAAATCAAGTGGATTGGGTTAATCCTATAAGAAGATGGATTGGTCACCTACATAAGTGAAGAAGTTCCTGTTTCAGAGGGAGATGAGGATAGGGCCTTAGATAAGAAGATTACAAGCAATCTCGACAGGTATGACTTATCCAGGTATGTTTCAAGATTTGTTCATTTGTCTTCATATTATTACGGTTAGTACAATCTTGATTAAATCTAGACTTGTCGTATCACCTTAATAAAATTATGAATGCACAATAGAAGATATTCATTGATTAGGGTGTTGACACTTATGATTGTACTAATGCATTATGGTGTTTTATGAGGTTTATGTTGTCTGCTAACATGAAAGGTAAACCAAGAAAGACAAATCATGTTCTGGTTTAAGAACATATGATCATGATGACATGAGGACAAAGATTCATCCATTGTCATGGATCACTTAGAAGATCTACTTACGAGGTATGTATAACTTGGTCCTACAATGTATAACTTATGAGACATGCAGGTTACTGGCACAAGTCATTGAAGAGAACTAGAAGACATTATGCGGGTATGTTGGACATAACTAGCTAGCATGCTAATCCAGTTATGTTTCTCCTATATCAAGCTAGAACCCTACATTGTGTTAGGATCTTATACTGTTGTGTTGTTGATAATGATTATTCATGAAGTCATAGGTTTGAATAGTCATGGTTGTATGCATATTATGTTTCTTACCATAATTGATGATATGACTAACCAGAAGAATCATGAAGGTATAGGTTTGAGTAATCACGGGTTTTATGCATATTATATCTCTTATCTTGATTGATGGTTTAACTAACCAGAAGAGTCCTATGATCAAATAAGAATATGCATGAGTAAAAGAAGACTTCCCTAAAACCTTGAATACTAATGCTTATTATTTCTGTTTGAAATGATCATGACTATACATGCTTAAGATTATTGTGTTTTGATAGTATTGAGAATATACTAATGAATGTATGAGATTACAAGGATAACACAATCATGATACTAATAAGTATGCATAGGGACCTAGGATGAATATAGGTTCAAGGACAGGTAATCCAGGAAGCAAAGATCAAAATGGAGCTCACTCTAGTAGTTTCTGCAAGGATGCAGATATCCAGAGGGAGTTGACCATCCTTCTACATTCCACAACAGAAAGGTGTAGAAGAAGCTACTTCAGCAGCTCCTGCAAGGAAGCAAAGACTCAGAGGGAGTCCACCCAACAAACAAACAAAGATAAGTATTTTAATTACCATTTCCTACATATTTGTTTGTTTAAATAAAATTGTTCAATGATGTATAGGCTTATGTTCCTAGACTTAGGATATGTATTGTGCATATTAGAATGATTGCATTAATGAACAGTATACTACTAATATGCATTTGATGGGTAAGTGGCCTATGGCACTGTACAACATTCCATTGCAACTTATCTAGAATGAAACCTCTTTGCTGACATCTTGGGAGTTCTGCACACTCTTAACAATGTTCTGGTAGAGATTGGAAGGCATCTAGAAAGTTATGGGATATGGATAAATGTTGTATTGAAGCATTGGCTAAAATAATTGCAAGACTGTATGACATATTTCTTTATGTGTAAGAATTTGTTCTGAAAAACTATGAGATGTTTTCTAATCATGCAATTTAACTTGTTGTGTAGGAAAGATTGTATACCATCACCTACAAAAGAAGGACTACAACATTTGCTCAAGCAACAAAGTTATCTATTGAAAATATTGAGGATATTGAAGTTCCCAGGATCTAGGAAGAATGCCATGATCGAGGAGTATCAGTCGATCATGAAGATGTTTGGGATGCAGTCCCAAGACCTAAAGGGTAGTATGTAGTGACGTCCAAGAGGATCTACAAGATCAAGCATGCTCTAGGTGGTAGCATAGAGAATTTTGCTCCTGTAGCCAGATACACTTCCATTAGATCAGTACTTGCTTTGGCTGCAGTGATGAAGCAGAAGATACACTAGATGGATTTCAAGACAGCCTTCTTGAATGGTGTAGTTGAAGAAGAAGTGTATGTGGAGAAGCCACTTGGTTCTGAGACACATGACAGGGAGTCATATATGTGCAGAACTTGGTATGGTAGGATAGATAGCTTTCTATCCAGTTTGGGCTTTACCAAGAGTGAAGCGGATTCCAACCTTTACTACAAGCTTGAGGAAGGCAATCCAGTGATACTAGTTTTGTATGTGGATAACCTGTTTGTTACAGGTGAAGATAGATTGATTACCAACACGTAGCAGAAGCTTGCTGCCGAGTTCGAGATGAAGAACTTGGGGATGATGCACTATTTTTTTTTGGCATGGAGGTATGGCAGAGTGCAGATGGAATCTTCCTTGGACAAGGGAAGTATGTAGTAGAGACCCTGAAGAGGTTCGGGATGATGGACTACAAGGCTATGGCCACACCTATGGCATCAAACCTGAAGCTTCTGAGTGATGCTTCATCTAATCCGGTTGATGTCACGATGTATCGTCATATGATTGGGTCCTCTATGTACCTGACGAACACAAGACCAAATATTTTCTTTGCGGTGAACACATTGATCCAGTTCCTGATGGATCCGAAAGATGTTCACCTAGTTGCTGTAAAGCATATTCTGAGGTACCTGAAGGGTATGGTTGATTATGGGCTCAAGTATGATGCGAATCAAAAGTTTAACCTTTAGGGTTATGTTGATTCATATTGGGAAGGCAGTGTTGCAGATAGGAAGAGCACTTCTGAGTGCTACTTCAGTATGGGATCAGGTGTGATCCCTTGGTTTAGCAGGAAGTAGTCCTGCGTAGCACTGAGTATAGCTGAAGCAGAGTATGTTGTGACGTATGAGAAATTTGCAGATGTATTGACCAAGCCGTTGGAAAAAGTGCAGTTTGAGTACTTCAGAGAGAGGCTTGGTGCACTTCAGATCGAGGTTCCTTCCAAAGGGAAGTGATGAGTACGGAAGATGCAGATGCACATGAGCTTTTCTGACATGGTTGATGTGTTCTCCCTTGATCGTGATGTAATTGTTGAGCCATTTTTTTCACATGGTGGTAGATGTGTTCTCCCATGGTGAAAAGGTAAGGGCTGGAGCCTTCCCCGAATGGTGGTAGATGTGTTCTCCCATGTCAGTGGTGTAAGTGATGGATGATGTGCATCTGGGCTGTGCTTCATGGACGATGAGATGATCTGAAGAGGATGATGCTATGATGATTAAGAGGATCATGGATGATGAGCATCAGGACGATGCTCCAGTTACTACTCTGTATATGCATCATGTTGGATGCTGGATATGATCAGTTGGATCATTTATGTATGTATGCATCATGTTGGATGCTAGATATGATTAGTTGGATCATTTGTATGTATTTTATATATGCATCATGTTGGATGCTTAGACCATGTATCTGTATATGTATCAAGTGGATACTGTGTATGATCAGGTAGATCATGTATGTTGATATGTATCAGGTGGATACATTGTGTGGATTATGTATCTGTGTATGTATCAGGTGGATACATTGTATGATCAGGTAGATCATGTATGATGATATGTATCAGGTAGATACTTGGTATGCATCAGGTGGATGCAGTGTATGATCAACATCATCATAGATGACGAGCTTCAGGATGTTGCTCTAGATGACATGCAGCAAGAAGTTGCAGTGATGATGATCAAGATGATCATGTGTACATCAAGATGATGTATGTTGAGTATCAGGTTGATACTCTGTGGCTGTGGATAGGTTGTGCAAAGGAAATCCTATATTTTTTCTAGTTCACATCCAGTATGAAAAAGAACTAGCACTGTGTATCACATGTAAGACCTAGGAGATCCTATAGGTCGGAGTTGTGTACCCGTAATAGCCTAGGATGCTCTTTCAAAGGTTTGTGATAATGGACCACATGTAAGACCTGGGAGATCCAATAGGTTGGGTTGTGTGCCGGTAATAAGTCTTGGGATGCTCTTTCGAGGGTTTGTGGTGGGCTACTAGATGTAAGACCTAGGAGATCTGATAGGTTGGGTTGTGTGCCTATAATGAGTCCTGGGATGCTCTTTCGAGGGTTTGTAGTAGAGGTCACATGTAATCAGTCTTGGAGATATTGTTGGTCGTGCTTAGGCACATAAATGTTCCTGGGATGCTCTTTAGAGTTCTTGTCAGTCGTGCTATGCACATAAACGTTCCTGGGACACTCTTTTAAGGTTTTGTGACAGTCACATGTAATAAGTCCTGGAGATCTAGACAAGATGAAAAAGGCCTCAGATGCTCTTTAGGGTTCTTGCTAGTCAAGAGACTCTTTTAATGTTTTGTGATGCACGTAATGAGTCCTCAGCATTCCACAGTATGGCCAGTGATGACGAAGACTTGCAGGTGGTGGACCTACATCCAGTATGAAAAAGGACTGGCTCTATAGAAATTCCTATGACAAGTAGATTTAGAGATTGATTGAGATAGCAGTAGCAGTGACGATGACGATGATTCGAGGAGGATGATTCGTTGGTGATGATCCAGAGAAGAAGACTTGTGCTAGTAGATCTGTGTCGAGAAATACATTCTTAGTTAAGAGGGAGTGTTGATGTATATGTAACTTCGGAATGTGTTTCACCCATGTATTTCATATATGTATTTTGTACTCCTATAGAGATGGTATTATTCCTCTATACGGAAGTGTCGTCATTTATATTGTAAGTGTCGTAACTTATACTTGATGGGTTATTAGACCACCTTGTTGGGGTCGGCCCTGTATAAGTCATGTGGGTCGAAGGGTTATTAGACCACCCTATTGGGGGTCGGCCATGTGGGTCAAAGGGTTATTATACCACCAAGTGTGGGGTCGACCCGAATTAAGTTAACCATGGGTTAAGCTAGACATGTAGGCCCCATTAGTTTATTGGGCAGGACAGAAAAAGTATAAATAGAGATCAGGAGATCTCTATTTGATCATTCACACACACACATATCTCATTAGGAAAGTGGCGCACTTGTGAGGAGGAGGCTCTACTGCTAGGAGAAGACTATCTCTTGTATTCTGGTTGTATCATTGCTCTATCTATCTCTGAGGAAGTTATTGGGGTTTTTCACCTTTATGGTTTTCCCCAAGTAAACTTTGTGTCTCTTGCATTATTGTGTCCATGATTGATGTGCTATAGATTTGCTGTACATGTTGTTCTCTCAGTTAAGATCCTAGATTAGATTGAAGTAAATTCTAAAAATTTAACAGTGGGAGCATGCGAAGCCATGTTTTGATGATGAGGAAGGGGATCCTTCAACACAGCTGGGCTCTGTGCCAAATTCTTAAATGCTTCTTCGATTTGAGGACATAAGTGAGTAAGATGATCTTCCCCACAGAGCTTGTAAGGAAATTTCAACTTACGCCTATGTTTACGATCCTCACTAGCATGTCTGCTTTCCCGAGGAGGGTTGGCATTCTCTCTACGAGGATTATTGCGATTGTTACTATTGTTACTTCCATTGTTTCCACCCCTACGGTTGTTTCTCCCCTTTTTCTTACCACTAGGTTGCTGGTTACCTGACGATTTCGTTGATTACACATTATGTACATCAGACGATGGAGTGGAAGTGGACAAGGTGTGGACCTGTCTGGGAGTAGACTGGTTTAGTGACAAATTTTGCATTTGATTAGCTACCAAGTCTATAGGGAGAGCGCTTGCGGATCCCACGATTCCATCGACATGTGGTCCAGGAACTGACGTAGGCTCATGTCATGTTCTCGGTGCATCAGGAATAATGTCATATAAAATGCCAGACTGAGAGTATAGTAAGTCTAACTGTTGGACTTTCAAGATAGCTTGTTACTCAGTCACAATGCTAGACATCAAAACATCCTTAGCAATGTATGGTAGTAGAGACTTGAGGAACCATTTCAACAGAAACTCTGCAGCAATGTTGGCTTTCACTAATTTCTTCCGTCGGAGCCACTCTTGAACGTGGTCAGAAATATGTGTGGCCTTATTCTGACGGAAGGTAGACAACAATTCAGTACCAGTATCATAACGAACCGACAACTGGAAATGGTCCAAGAAAACCAAAGCAATCTCGTTGAATCCCCTATAGGTATTCCCAGGAAACTCCACATACCACTTCACGGCTGCCTCTGTGAGGGTGCGTTGAAATAGTCGTAATCTAACAGAATTGTGATTCAATGAGTCGGAGGAGCACCAAAGGTGAAACGTTGTGATATGATCACCCGGATCCTCACCACCTTTCCCTTCAAACTTAGGAATGTTCGAAGGGAGCTTGGTAGGGACCGGGGGCCAAGTAGGGTCGTGACACACCAGATCATTCGTGAGCTTGGAAAGATCCGGAAGATTCAAACGTGCAAGGAATGGGAGCTGCAGCTGGAAAGCTTGATTATAAGCTCCCATATGTTAAATTTTCAGAATTTACTTCAATCTGATCTAGGATCTTAACTGAGAGAACAACATGTACAACAAATCTACAGTATATCAATCATGGACACAATAATGCAAGCACACAAGAGACACAGAGTTTACTTGGGGAAAACCATAAAGGTGAAAAACCCCAATAACTTCCTCAGAGATAGATAGAGCAATGATACAACCAGAAGACAAGAGATAGTCTTCTCCTAGCAGCAAAGCCTCCTCCTCCATAAGTGCGCCACTCTCCCAAGTGTGAGCGAGAGAATAGAATGTGTAAAATGAGAGAGACACACTCTCTATTTATACACTAACTTGACTTGACCTTTACTCAACTAGGTCGGCCTCAACTTAACCACTTAACATAATGTTGACTGGGCCGACCCCCACTAGGGTGGTCTAATAACCCTTTGACCCACATGGCCGACCCCCAATAGGGTGGTCTGAAAACCCTTTGACCCACATGACTTATACAGGGCCGACCCCAACAAGGTGGTCTGATAACCCATCAAGTATAAGTTACAACACTTACAATATAAATGACGACACTTCCATATAGAGGAATAATAACATCTCTATAGGAATACAACCACTTCCGTATAGAGGAATAATAACATCTCTATAGGAATACAATATACAAATATGTCAAATACATTCCGAAGTTACATATACATCAACACTCCCTCTTAACTAGGAAGGTATTTCTCGACACAGGTCTTCTAGCACAAGTCATCTTCTCTGGATCATCGTCATTGCTGTTGCTATCTCAATCAATTTCTGAATCTACTCATCATTGGAAGTTCTACAGAGCCAGTCCTTTTTCATACTAGATGTAGGCACACCACCTGCAGGTCTTCGTCATCACTGGCCATACTGTGGAAATCTCAGGACTTATTACGTGCATCACAAAACCTTAAAAGAGTCTCTTGACTAGCAAGAACCCTAAAGAGCATCTGAGGCCTTTTTCATCCTGGCCAGATCTCCAGGACTTATTACATGTGACCCCACCACAAAACCTCGAAAGAGAATCCCAGGACTGATTACGAGCACAAGGCTCAACCTATCGGATCTCCCAGGGCACAAATTACATGTGGTCACCACAAAACCTCAAAAGAGCATCCCAGGACTGATTACGAGCACAAGGCTCAACCTATTGGATCTCCCAAGGCACAAATTACATGTGGTCATGGAAAAACCTCGAAAGAGCATCCCAGGACTGATTACGAGCACACGGCTCAACCTATCGGATCTCCTAGGGCACAAATTACATGCCATAGGACAAAAGCTCGAAAGAGCATCTGCCAGATATCCCAAGGCACAAATTACATGCCATAGGAAAAACCTCGAAAGACTATCTGCAGATCTCCTAGGGCACAAATTATATGTCCTCCCAAGCAAAACCTCGAAAGAGCATTTGCCAGATATCCCAGGGTACAAATTACATGCCGTAGGAAAAACCTCGAAAGACTATATGCAAATCTCCCAGGGCACAAATTACATTCTTATCTGCAAAACCTGCTCCACGACCATAGAGTATCAACCTGATACTCACCATACATCATCCTGATGTACACATGATCATCCTGATCATCATCACTGCAACATCCTGCTGCATGTCATCTAGAGCAACATCCTTAAGCTCGTCATCCATGATCATCCTGATCATACAATGCATCTACCTGATGCATACCAAGTATCTACCTGATACATATCATCATACATGATCCACCTGATCATATAGTGTATCCACCTGATACAAATACAAATACATGATACATATCGCCATACATGATCCACCTGATCATACAATGCATCGACCTGATGCATACCAAGTATCTACCTGATACATATCATCATACATGATCCAACTGATCATACAGTGTATCCACCTGATACAAATACAAATACATGATACATATCACCATATATGATCCACCTGATCATACAATGTATCCACCTAATACATATACAAATACATGGTCCAAGCATCCAACATGATGCATGTACAAAATACATACAGATGATCCAACCGATCATATCCAACATCCAACATGATGCGTACATATATAAATGATCCAACTGACCATATCCAACATCCAACATGATGCGTATACAGAGCAGTAACTGGAGCATCGTCCTGATGCTCATCATCCAGTGCTTACATCCATAGCCATGTGAAGGATCGTCCTTCCAACATGCTTGGAATGGCTTCTGCAAATGTGTCCATCACTTCTTCCTCGAAGTGTCATCAATCTGAAGAACACCAAGCCTCTCCCTAAAGTACTTGAACTTCACCCTGGCTAGTTGCTTCGTTAGCACATCTGCAATCTGCTCGTCCATCGCAATGCACAGGAGCTTCACAACTCCTCTCTGCACCATATCCCTGATATAGTGATATTTGATCTCTATGTGTTTCGACCTGTCATGAAACACTGGGTTCTCGGACAGCTTCACACAACTCTGGTTATCACAAAAGATACCAGTAGCATCCAACGGGAGATCAAATAACTCAGACAGTAGCTTCTGTAGCCATACTGCCTCACAACTAGCTGAACAGGCTGCAACATACCCTACCTCAGCTGTACTCAGTGCTACGCAGGACTACTTCCTGCTAAACCAAGAGATCACACTTGATCCCATACTGAAGCAACACCCACATGTTCTCTTCCTATCTGCAGCACTGCCTGCCTAATCTGAATCAACATAACCCTGCAGGTTAAACTTTTGATTTGCTTCATACTTGATCCCATAATTTACTGTACCTTTCAGGTACCTCAGAATATGATTTACAGTAACCAGGTGAACACTCCTCGGATCTGTCAGGAACTGGCTCAATGTGTTCACTGCAAAGCAAATATCTGGTCTCATGTTCATCAAGTACATCAAGGACCCAATCATCTGACGACACATAGTGACATCAACTGGTTCAGATGAAGCATCACATAGAAGCTTCAGGTTCGATGCCATAGCCTCACAGTCCGTCATCCCGAACCTCTTCAGAATCTCTACTGCATACTTCCCTTGTCCAAGGAAGATTGCATCTGCACTCTACCACACCTCCATACCTAGAAAGTGGTGCATCATACCCAAGTTCTGCACATATATGACTCCTTGTCATGTGTCTCAGAACCAAGTGGCTGCTCCACATACACTTCTTCTTCAACTACACCATTCAAGAATGTTGTCTTGAAATCCATCTGGTGTATCTTCTATTTCATCACTTTTATATTTATCTATGCTACCATTTGCAGCATGCTTGATCTTGATAGATCCATATGGAAGTCATAACAAACTTCCCTTTAGGTCTTGGGACTACATACCAAACATCATTCTTCATGATCAACGGATCATGGCATTCTTCCCATATCCTGGGAACTTCAATATCTTCAATAGATAATTTTGTTTCTGAACAAATGTTGTAGTTCTTCTTTTGTAGGTGATGGCATACGATCTTTCCTACACAACAAGTTAAATTGCATGATTAGAAAACATCTCATAGTTTTTAGAACAAATTCTTACACATAAAGAAATATGTCATACAGTCATGCAATTATCTTAGCCAATGCTTCAATACAACATTTATCCATATCTCGTAACTTTCTAGATGCCTTCCAATCTCTACCAGAACATTGTTAAGAGTGTGCACAACTCCCAACATGTCAGCAAAGAGGTTTCATTCTAGATAAGTAGCAATGGAATTTTGTACAGTGCCATAGGCCACTTACCCATGCATATTAGTAGTATACTATTCATCAATGCAACTATTCTAATATGCATAATACACAACCTAATTCTAGGAACATCAGTATATACATTATTGAACAGTATTATTTAAACAATAAAATATGCAAGTAATGACAATTCAAATACTTATCTTTGTTTGTTTGTTTGGTTGACTCCCTCTCAGTCTTTGCTTCTTTTCTGCAACTCCATTCTTATGTGGATTGTGAAAAGTGGTTAACTCCCTCTGAATATCTGCATCCTTGCAGAAACTACTGAAGTGTGCTCCTTTGCTTTCTTGCAGGAACAACTATAGTGTGCTCCCTCTTGATCTTTGCTTCCTGGATTACCTGTCCTTGAAATTACATCCATCCTTAATCACTATACATGCTTATTAGTATCATCATTATGTTATCCTTGAGGTCTCATACATAATCACACATTTATTAGTATAATCTTAATACTATCAAAACACAATAATCTTAAACATGTATATTCATGATCATTCACAGATAATAAACATTACTATTCAAGATTTCAGGGAAGTCTTCTTTTACTCATACATATTCTTATTTGATAATAGGACTCTTCTGGTTAGTTGAATCATCAATCAAGATAAGAGATATAATATGCATAAAACCCGTGATTATTCAAACCTATACCTTCATGATTCTTCTGGTTAGTCATATCATCAATTATGGTAAGAAACATAATATGCATACAACCATGATTATTCAAACCTATGACTTCATGAGTAATCATTATCAACAACACAACAGTATAAGATCCTAACACAAGGTACGATTCTAGCTTGATATAGGAAAAACATACCTGGATTAGCATGCTAGCTAGTTATGTCTAACATACCCGCATAATGTCTTCTAGTTCTCTTCAGTGACTTGTGATAGTAACCTGCATGTCTCATAAGTTAACCATTGTAGAACCAAGTTATACATACCTCGAAAGTAGGTCTTCTATGTGATCCATGACAATGGATGAATCTTTTTCTTCATGTCACCATGAGCATATGTTCTTGAAGTAGAACATGATTTGACTTTCTTGGTGTACCTTTTGTGTTAGCAAACAACATAAACCTCATACAACATCACAATGCATTAGTACAATCATAAGTGTCAAAACCTTAATCAATGAATATCTTCTATTAAGGTGATACGACAAGTCCAGTAATTAATCAAGATTGTACTGTAATGATATGAAGACAAACATATGATAAACTTAACCATGAAACATACCTATAAGCCATACCTGTCAAGATTGCTTGTAATCTTCTTATGGAAGGCCTTAGCCTCATCTCCCTCTGAGACAGGAACTTCTTCACTTATGCAGGTGACCAATCCATCTTCTTCTAGGATTAACTCAATCCACTTGATTTGCAAGAACTGGACCTGGAGCTGGATTAGGGTTTGTCAAAGAAACCCCAAAAATTCAAACTTTGAATTTCAAACTTCCGAAAAAATAGAAAGATGCGCCTTGATGAGCTAATCAAGTTGGTATATTCAGAATTTGAAAACTGCAAAGTTTCACCCCTCAAAATTGCCCTTTAGATTTTCGGATTCACTAGGGAGGACCCTGAATTAGGGTTTGAGTTTCCCGAAGCTTCACCCAACCAAAAGATTTGATTCAAAACTCTAAGCTTCGATTTTTCTAAGGAGCTTCCAGCCGTGGTCACAAATTTCCAAAATTCTAATTTTTGCAAAAGCCCTAATTTTCCATCTTTCCGATCAAAGTCCCAAACTGGGGTTTGATCAAACTCGGCCCTCTGCCCAACCAAAAAATCTGGTCGTGGTCTCTAAATTTTGATTTTGATGAGTAGCATCCAGCCGTGGTCTCCGATTAGAAAAATTCCAACTTTCTCCGAAGCCCTAAATTTTGGAAGCCATGAATGAAGGTACTCAAAAATAATTCTGTTTTGACAGAAATATGTACCTGATTGTTTTTGGTGTAACTCCAAACTTTTTGATCCACAGGGTCTAAACAATTTTCATGAGATAGCCCGACCTGTTATCTTTCCATCCCGATAGGTCTGACCTCAATTGGATTCTCTGAGAGAGAGTTATTCCAAGTGTCGCAACATGACCTGTTTATGGGATAATACAGAAGAGCGAACTTGTACGGCGTTCCACGTGTCACTGGTTCAACTTCGGCCTCTAAAAACGTTTCCTGAGATAGTAAATTCTGTGTACTACTTGTCAATTTTTACGAAATTTCATTTGGAGCTTTCTAGCTCAAGTTAGGACCTTTTTCCCAAGGTCACCTGGTTTCGACTCAGATCTGGAAGAGGCAGAAACCCTATATTATACAGATCATAAATCCCAAAGTACAACGAATTAGAGGTTTTCCTTTGGACACAAGGTACATGGGGATCTGATCTTCGACCTGTAAAAGTTTTAGATCCGAAAAATTCTCCAAAACGGATTTATAGCGAAAGTGCTACAATGACTAGTTTTTTCTATATCAAGCCCTAGCATCGTAAGTGCAACAACTATCATACATGCCATATCATGCCTTCTTTCAGGCTAGCTCTGATACCATGTTAAATTTTCAGAATTTACTTCAATCTGATCAAGGATCTTAACTGAGAGAACAACATGTACATCAAATCTACAGCATATCAATCATGGACACAATAATGCAAGCACACAAGAGACACAGAGTTTACTTGGGGAAAACCATAAAGGTGAAAAACCCCAATAACTTCCTCAGAGATAGATAGAGCAATGATACAACTAGAATACAAGAGATAGTCTTCTCCTAGCAGCAGAGCCTCCTCCTCCACAAGTGCGCCACTCTCCCAAGTGTGAGTGAGAGAATAGAATGTGTAAAATGAGAGAGACACACTCTCTATTTATACACTAACTTGACTTGACCTTTACTCAACTAGGTCGGCCTCAACTTAACCACTTAACATAATGCTGACTGGGCCGACCCCCACTAGGGTGTTCTAATAACCCTTTGACCCACATGGTCGACCCCCAATAGGGTGGTCTAAAAACCCTTTGACCCACATGACTTATACAGGGCCGACCCCAACAAGGTGGTCTAATAACCCATCAAGTATAAGTTACAACACTTTCAATATAAATGATGACACTTCCGTATAGAGGAATAATAACGTCTCTATAGGAATACAACCACTTCCGTATAGATGAATAATAACATCTCTATAGGAATACAATATACAAATATGTGAAATACATTCCGAAGTTACATATACATCAACACCATAAAGGGTTGGTTGAACGGAACCGGATTGTAAGGTGGACCAAAAGCTTGACCATGAGTACCAAACGACTGATAACGAGGACCTGGCGGACCATAAGCTTGACCATGGCCATAAGGTGGATATCCTCCTTCGACCTGATCCGTATGAGATTAAGCAGGCATATGAGTGTTTTGGGCACCATATTGAGGTGGGTTGAACTGGTGGCCAACACCGACTGTGTTGTAGTAAGGGTTGCCACCATAAGTATGGGGCATATACGTACTATTCGTAGTGGGAACCAAGTTATAATGACCATAATGGAGAGGTATGTTCCCACCCTCAGCATAGGAGTAGCGTGAGCAGTCGTGTGGTGACCCAAAGTGTGAGAAGTAGTCCCAACCCCAATGTGGGTGTTACTAGTAGTAGGAATGGTGGGGGTATGACCATGTAAATAAGATACATTCCCACCCCCTACATTAGCATGAATAGTAGTGGTGGTGGACGCAAAAGTGTGCTGTACATGTCCACCCCCATGGTTAGGAGGAGCATCAACATCTGTAAAAGTGGTCCTAGGTTGACGAGTAACAATATGTGTGTTAGGTGGTGGATGGTGAGTCATGTTTCGAATAGTGTTCCTATTAGTGGGCAGTCCTAGCATGGTTAGGTGGTGGATGGTGAGTCGTGTTTCGAACAGTGTTCCTATTAGGTTGGGCAGTCCTAGGTGGTCTTCTTCCAAAATTATCATGGTTAGGAAGATTATGACCAATCTCCATACTATGTGTGTGAGTGATCAAAGTGGTGCCCCCGGCGGGGGTATTGCCCCTAGTAGGTGCAGTGTTGCTAACACCATGACTGGTGCTAACACCATGACTGGTGCTAGCATGACTACCAAAAGAAGTGGGAGGATCAACTGTACTAAAACCGGGCATACTATATGAGAACTGGTTAATGTTGATCGCAGGATCTTCATCTTCATGTAAGGTAGGCATCCCATAAAGATAATTATCCATATTTGAAGGATCGAACGGATCGTTCTCAAGTGGATTCGGCCAAATAGAACCAGGTTGAGTCCCAGGTGGATCACCGCCCCAGGCCTCTCGAGGTGTGGGGGTGTCTGAAGTATGTTCGACTCCACCCGATGGAATCGTGGGGATGTCCTCCATGTCGGAATGTGCAGCTGTCATAATTTCGACTACATATGTCTCGTAAGAATCCGAAGAATCAGAGGGAGCCCGCTGGCGTCCCCGAACAACATGGCGTGAAAACTCGGTCGATTTTAAACCAGCTAACCGACGGGATCAAAGGAGAGTAGGACTCTGTGCCATGATATCTCCGGAGAGAATATCAAATCACAACATCTCCTATGGCCAACTATCGATCAAAAATAGTAAATCAAAAGCACACACCTAAAGAAACTATAGCCAAGAGTAGACAAACAGAGTGGCTAAATGAGCTCCCAACACTAGAGCCGGTATGTCTCTCCTAGGAGAGGCTTGAGACTCCCAAACTATAGCCAGAGGTAATAGAATCAGTTATAGAGACACCCAGACTTCACTGCGTGCACAGGGTCAAGTCCACTATACAAACACAACTGTGCTGTCCAATCCCTATCTGACTCAGGACACAAACAACATAACCACTGCAAGTACCCTATGCGATACCTAGGTAAGGAAACTATGGTCACCGCAATATAACCAATGCTTAGGGGGACAATCACAGGTGGGATCCGTCGTATGGGAAAGGTATCTAATCCCGAAGCACAAGAGGATGAACCTCCGGTACCCCTAGATACGAACAAATCAGGGAAAAATCTCACACGTTCAGCCGGTATCAAAGAGATATCCCTTCAACCAACCTCCCGTGACCTCATGCTTAACTTTGGGTTAAGTAGAGCTTCCTGAGAACACCGATATATACCATGGATTCCTCCACTCCCTAGTCAAGCACCTAATGTTTCGTCTAGTAGTCTTGGATTGTTAACTCACAATGATCTATTCCAATACTCTAAACCTATGCTAGTTGGTGTACCCTATAAATAAAATCAGTCTAATCAATTTTAAGATTAAGCATTAATTTTAATGGTTGTGGTTACTCAAAGGATATGGTCGTGAAACTAGTGATGTGTATGACTCAATATTATGCAAAATCGTCCAATCCTAGACTCATCTATCCAATAAAACAATGTCACTAACATGCAAAATCAGCTGAACGATTCCAAAATAAAAATGTATTCCTTTAATATTTTCAATGCACAAGTAGAACCTGAATGAAGGCAACAAGCACTCAATGCAAGATGCAGTACATGAAAGTAATTTTTTTTTGTTTTGTTTTGTATTTTCTCTTATAAACAGAAGGAAAATGCAAAAACTATATGTATTTTTTTTTGTATTTTTCAATATATAAAGAAATGAAAAATGCAAGCAAAATCCTACTATCTAGTCACTGAAGTGCCGAGAAGATCACTAAGAAAACCCAGCAGATCCCAAATAGTAAGACCCAACCACAGGGATGAGCTCAAAAGGAAGAAACCAACAAGGCTAAATCCAAAGATGGGTAAAAAACCAATAAGGCTCAACCAAGAGAAACGAAGAGTTTTGGTCACAACCAAGGCATGAAATAGTCAAGAAATAGGCCAACAAAGACTCAGGATCATCCAAAGCCAACCCAGCAACAACCAATAGTCATAAACCAACAAAATACGGAGTTGTACGCTACTATTGAAGGAATACCTGTGGGTACCCGCGAGCAGTAGAGTAAACAGAGGCGGGTATACGCGAGCAGAGCTAAGCTAGCCCGCAGGTGTGGAAAGGAAAATGGGAAAACAGAGAGTCCAATGGCTCAGAAAAAGCAAGTTTTCTATAGTGTATCTCAACGGCCAATCAGTGACATAGAGCTTCGACAAACAACTTTAACTAAGGACTAATGCTCAAAAAATCCCCAAACATGGATGTTTTCCCCAGTGGAGTTGCCATTTTTGTGTTGGAGAAAACTCACTATGGCTTGGGGTGGACCACAACAGATAGCTGAATACTAGAAATTAACTCAATTCTTAGAACTATGCTATTATAAATGACAATGCTAAGATAATGGAGAAATGTAACCAACCTCGATTCAAACGTTTGATGTAGATCCCCGTTGGAGCTATCAATCCATGCACTTGAAATATGCAAATTAGTCTTGATAGCCAATATACAACTAGTACATATAATATTTAAACAACATTAACATAATCAATAGCAATGGTCCATGATATTATAAGCAAATGCAACCCAATGTATAATAAACAACATTCACAGCATTAATGGACGAGAATATGAGTATTTCTATTAATAAACAAGAAGAAGTACAATGTGATACGACCTCTTGCCGGAAACCAATCTGAACCATGATCTGGATCAATCCACTTGTGCCTCCACCACTTCAATCCTCCATGAATGGAAAACTCAAACTATGGTAGGATATTGGAAGGTGAAGATAAGGGGTTCACAACTACAAGGATCAATGAGTGTAGACTCAAGATAGGGCAAAAATCCACTAGAGTTCTCTTGCTCTTCTTTCTTCTCCCGTCCATAAGCCATATGTGCTCAATATATAGTCCTTCCAAGGGTAAGTGAAAGGACACATCGAGGCGTTTCTTGGGCAGATGAAGGGTCAAAGGTCACCCAATAACCGCTTTTGGGGAGTAAAAAGTAATAAACTAGTGATTTTTACCATTTTACATGCTACCCACGGGCTATAGTAATGCAACTCGCAAGTACGCACGTTATAATGTAACAGCTAGCAGGTAAGAATAAAAATAGGGAAAAATAGTTTCTGAAGGATATAAAGTGGATCTGAGTCAGTGAAATGGATCCTACAGGCCAAAGAATACTGATACTCACAAGGTGGAAGATTACGTTGTAACAATATGGGAAAATAATACTTAATCATAAAAAAACTTAAAATAACTTATTAATATCCACTTACCCATGTGTTAAACTCATTGGGTATTCAAACACCTTACAACATAAATATGTTAAGGATTCACACATCCACCAACAATGCAACACCTTCTCTCACAAATACATCATAAACACATCCACCAATGATGCAACACTCTCTCACAAACACACCAACACTTACATCCACCAAAATTTCCACGTATGTGATGGGCCTCCCTTCTTAACAACTAAGCCACCCTAACCACTAATGGAGGGATTTATGTGATACTGTAATAAATAGGGTGTCATATATCATGACATACTCTCCTACCCTACCAATTTGACCTGCTACATGTGGTGTGGGAATCATGTCACCAAAAAATCACATTTTGGAGGCTTATTTCTTGTCATTATTGCTATCAATAGCCACATTAAAGGACATAAACTAACCTAGGGAAAATAGGGGACCGAAATTAAAATTTGGAGGGTAAAATGAAATAGAAGAAACAAATAATATTAGTAGATAGATAGATCATATGGGTTTCGTGGGGAAGTTGAATGTATTCATTGTGAAGGGGCCTATGTTGTTTTCCACATGCTTCATCGATGGCATAAGTAAGAATGCCATTCTCTCTGTTTTTTCTAATTCTATTTTATCCATTCTTACTATATGTGAAACACAATTTTTCTCCATTCATATTATCTCAAACCCTTCATATCCATAACCCCTTTTCTTTGAGCTTCACCTATACACAAAAAAATGTCTCAAATTCTGTAGTATTCCACAAAACAATAATGTTCCCTGGTCCCTATATGATACCCTTTCTTACTCTTGAATGTAGGCTTTCAAAATTAGTTGTCTTTCCTAAAGGGTGAAACAAACCATCTCCTCCATTGATCTTATTTCTAGATAGTTTCTACCTCTTTGGATTACAACAAAAAGTAATATTGGGGAGCAGTGTCAAATTCAATGTTAGCAGCATAAGATTGAAGTCTATGATGGCATTAAGGTTCAAAAAGGTGACATTGGTCCTGGCCCAGCTCGTGACAATATTGACATGAACCAAATGTTAGTGTTTCTTCCTGTATTTTTTATATGACTAATAGTAAGTTGGTTGGAAATACTCCTTTGTCAGATGATTAAAGGTTCTGCAAGGTTGTATCAGTGAGATGTAGAACAGTTGGTGGCGGGGTATGGTTAAGATGCCCCTTAAGCAAAAAGGTCGCCGGTTCTAATCCCGCGGATACCAAAAAATCCAACCATGTTAAGGGTTGGTGCGGTCCAGGCCGGGTGCGATCCCCAGGTTATTTTGACGGCTTAGATGCCCCTGGTTCGTGGTAAGTTAGCCAAAGGAAAAATTGCTATTCAAGGAGGTTCCACCACTTTTCGAACAAAAAAAAAGGTTCTGCAAGGTTGTTGCTCATACCATTGCAATATATAAAAGTGTCTACAAATTTTATGTCAGTTGATGAAGGATTTTTCAATGTTGATGCTATTATGGTTGTTAATGATAGTGTCTGCAATGATTATGTCTACAACAGTGTGATATAAATCATTTAAGTGTAGACCTTCTTTAGACAAAAACTAGACCTTCTCTAGACAAAACCCATGTTAGTATCTATAGTCAAAGGTAGATTTGGATATCCTGACCCTAGGTACTTTAGAAGGAATCAATTGATAGAAAAAAATGATATCCATTCCTTTGGAGTAGTTGTAATGGAGGTACTATGTGCAAGAAAAAACATCAATCCTTCTCTTCCTAGAGAGAAAGTTAATATAGTAGAGTGGGAAATCCATAGGAAAAATAGAGGCAATCAAGTGGCCAAATTATTGATCATCATCTTGTAAATAGAATCACACCTATAATATCCCCTGGGGATATCAAAGGGTCTCAGGGACATATCATTTACTCTCATTACTTGATTTTTAGTCCAGCAGATAAACCATAAAAATTTAATTTGAATTTTTCAAAAATTAATTGCGACACAAAATCCAATAATTTAATATAAATTCATTAACAAATACAACATATGATATAAGGGTTGGGAAGGCTTAATAACATCATATATCATCATCAAAAATTCAATCCAATCCATATCAGAGTTGATAACCACTTCTAAAGGCTAATTATTCTTAATCACAATTAACTAGTAAATAAGGTGTTAATTACGACACTTAGTGCGCAAATGAAGACACTTTTCACAAATCGAATTGTTCAACAAATAACCATTGATTTCCACTCCCAATGGATTAATAACATATAATTACATGTAAATAATTCCTAATTACCAAAATACAATAATTATGCATGGTAATTACGAAAGAGAGTCGACAAGACTAGTTAACTAGTTTTCCAATATAAGCAGCTAGTTTTGAACAAAATCAACTTCTAACCATGCAATTAAATCCAAAATAAATCCTACATCCATTAAAAACATATTTAAGTGTGCACCTAAAACCAACTAAAGGTTTATTTGCAGATAATTCCAATTGCACATAAGGTGATATTTTCCATTAATTCCAATGAAACTAGTTAACATTCACTGCAAGGAATTGAGTCTAAATAACTGAACAAAAATGAAATGCATCCATATGTAATCGACAAAACCTAAATGGGGTCACCTACAGTAATATGGCTGTATATTTCCACCCATATACAATCCATTAGATAATTCACAAAACTATCTAATTCTACTCATCTGAATTGACTAGTAATTCTAGGAATCGCTATAATAATTAAATCCACGGCTCATAGAATCATTCAAATGAAATTCCAACTCTAAATAAAATGTTTTATACGTCATAATATATTTAAATCCCATTCTAAAAATAAATAAAACACTTCATATGCAAAGTCAGAAATCTACTCAAAACACTTCCATTGAAGGAACTAGAAATTGGAAATTGATCTAGAATTTCGGTAGACATTTTCCAAACACTATCAAGATTATTTACCCTAAAATTATCACACAAATTTAAATTGTATTTATTATACATAATCATAAAAATAAAACTCAGTAATTTTTAGAAACACTTCATGTGCCAAGTCTCCAAACTATGCAAAACAATTCAATCGAAGAACTAGTTTTCGAATAAAAGGTAGAAGCATCAAGGAGAAATGTCTTAAACCATTATGAGGCTACTGTACCATAAAAATACACATTCTACAATGAAAATGGGAATAAATATCATTTCTTTAGTATAGGTTCCAAAGAATCATTTCCTCAAACAATTTGTGCACAAAATCTCAAAAACTAGTTTCCAATTCCTTCACAAAATTTACTTACATGAAAAAAATGAATTCCATGAAAAATTTCTTCCACAAATAGCTCATACATTTCACCAAAAATTTCATGTGAATCCATAAATAAATCAGATAATTGTTGGTTCCAATCCACTGGTGTAAATTAGACCTTAAGTTTATGTCAATCCGGAGTTTGTAAGACTTAGAGGCATAACCCAAATATAGAGACTCGGAGCTAGACTTAACTGAAAATTCAGTTTGCTTGTGAAATAAATCTATTGAATGCTAGAATGCTGTAACTTTGAAATGCAAAACCTCCCTTACAGAAGCAACTTCATTCGATCTCTTAGTTTAACCAGCAATTCCTATATGAAATATTCTGAGATTAAAATGTTGAACCTAAATCTTAAAAATGAATCACAATACAATGCCTAATATCTCACTGTTGAAAGCAGACTACCATTGATTTCCTTTACAAGAAGACAATTCACAATGTGTAACTATCTTCAACAGTGCAACATCAAATAAGTAATGCAATTGAAATAATTTCTACAGCGTTTAACCATTCAGATAAAAGAGCTCATGATCCTATTCCTATAATCTAATGCATTCTGCAATATATGATCTAACTCGTTCTACAATGTATGAGAAATCAAGTAAAACAAATCGAATCTACAGGTTTCAACTAAAACATACCACATGCAACGATGCAGAGATAGGTGTGCAGGCTTGGCAAAGGGGGCCCTCCAATGCTTTGCTTACACACACAGAGAAAATCACAGAACTCTAAAGCTCAATCGCATTCACCATATAGAAATAGACATACACAGTAATTTATCGAATACTCCAGTCTTTATTTCAAAATCATGTGTCTATTATCCAAGAGGTTTTCCTCTTTCAAAACAAATAGTTATATCCTTCGTTTCTGAATTGAAATTCTATATCTATGGAAAATGATTAATGACATCGGAAATAACAATCTCCCTATATTCGAAATCGCCCATCATCTCCAAGAAAATAGGCTAGATCGCTAGAAAATCGAACTGCCCCTGTTTTATGCTAGATGACTGCACAGGTGGTCATCGTTGACCAGCATTGACTTGCCACCTATGAGAAACATACCACAAGTTTGTTAGAAGTTTAACCATCATTGGACATCGAGGATCTTCTTCCACTCTTCAGTTTGTGCCCAGCTGGCCTGCAAGTATCCAACCTGGGAGAGATTACGAGAAGTTAGCACATTCTGTAATTTTGAATAAAATCTTAATTTAAATGCCTTAAAAATCTCATAATCCAACTTATTAAGAAGCAACAACATTTATACCTTTGACCAAAGTTTTGTGGATAAAATTAAGGTTTTATGGATCGAGTATGAAGGGTCATGGAGAAAATTGGAAGGTATTTAGATGGAAAAATAGGTGAAAAATGGTGCCCAACATCTCCCCCAAGAGGGAGCTGTTGCATGTCCTCATGCACAAAAAAGTATTTCCAAAAATTTGACCCTGCTTATATCGTGAACAAAATCTTGTTGTTGAAACTCTGCTTCTAATCCTCTGATGTACCTCCTGTCTGAGATGATGCATCTGTAGAAGTTCGAGCTGCATAAAGAACTTTCAGTTTTTCATACTTGGTCTGGTAAATCTTCTTTTGTTTATGCCATTTATATGCATGCTTGGAGATTCGTGCCCTTTGAACTTTAAGTTTCTTGTTCTTTTCTATTAACTTTTCATTCCTCAGTTCTAATTCTCTTACTTCCATTTTCAACTTCTTAATCTTTTTACTGATTTTGGAAGTTTTCTTCTTTTCCATCTTCACTGAAGGTTGCTCACAATTAGTATCCATATCCAATTCTTCATTCTCTTGCACTGAATCTCCCTTCTTTTCTTTTTCTATAGTTGGTTGCTCCAAGAAAGGAGAAGCTTGATCATCTAAAATTTCCTGTCCTGGATGCTTTTTCTCTTCTTTTTCTTGTTGATCAAAGAAAAGATTTATTTTTTTAGTCTGCTTTATCACTTCATCTGAAATCTTTTCAGTTTCTTGGGTACTTTTACTTTCATGGACTTTCCCTATCTCACCTGTTGGATCTTCTTCTTGACTTTGCAAGGATTGTATGTATTCATACTATTTTTGCTGGCTTTCATCATCCTCTTCTAGTGCTGACTTCTTTTGAGCTTGTTGATGTTTCCTTGGCTTCTTCACATGAGTGGTGAAGATTTGATCTTGCTTTTGAAACTTTCTTTCTTATTTCATCATGCTCCTGGTTCTTATTCTTCTCTGAGGCTGTTTTGGGCTTGCTGCCTCAGAGTTATCTTCATCATCTGTGATTATCAACACATTTTATTTCTTTTTCCCTTTAAGCAGTTTTGAGCTTGTTGCTTCAGGGTTCTGTTCTTCATCCTTGGGGCATGTTATCATCAACAGTTTGTCTTCTTTCAAGCTTTTTTCAGGAAGCTCTTCTAGCTCTTCAAACTGATTATGAATTATAAATTCTTGCCATGTCAACTTTTTCTTCTGTAACTCATATGTGATGATTATTTTAATGAGCCCACAATGGAAAAGGCTTGTTAGCTTGTCTTTTTCATGTTTTTGAACAGCCTTAGCCATCTTGGAAAGGCTTTGTAATAAAAAATGGGGCATGTTAATCTCACAATCACCCCTTAGGTGCTGCAACATCTTGATATGATAAAGATATACAATGCTAAATCTCCCTTCGTAGGTGATGAATCTTTGGATGATGTATACTATTTCATCCCAGGGATGAACCAACCAACTCCTTGGTATTCCCTTCTTCCATTCCACTGAACCTGCCCTTGACCTGCATAGAAAGGGTGTCCATGCCTTCTCCTTGAATTGTTTTGTTTTAAAGAATCTTTCCCCCTGTTGTGGTAAGATAATGATCTGTGCCAAAATATCTTCAGACATTCTGAAACCCAAATTTCCTACTGTAGCCCTCTCTCCATCGAATGAGCCAGCAAACGCTAGGATAACATTATCATTGTGCCCATCAAATTTTTCAAAGAAAGACACCCATTGTTTCTTCTCGAAAATTTCCATGCATCTTTCATGAATGGCAGTGGGATCGAATTTCTATGGCTCTAGTCTAGACACCATTTTGCAAATTTAACAGGAAAAATCCCTTTTTTATGCAATGGAAAATTTCAAATAAGACTTAACCCTAGCTTGCAATTCCAATTTCAAATTTTAAACTCTGTAAAATTTCTCTTTTCTTCAATCGTTCTTCTGAAAGTATGAATTGCTAGCAAAAACCAGGGTGTCAAGCTTACCTAGCCTGCGTGGTTCCTCGATTTGCACATTTTGAATGAAATACGCATCCTCATATCTGTATTTCTTCTTCTGTAATGCCAATGGTGTTTCTTTTCATCACTCCAAAATTCGTGCCGAGGATTTTTAAAGAAAAGAATATGCTTCGAGTTTCTGAGTTGAGAGACTGCGCTTTCCTCCACTATAATGCAACCAGTGTTTTGTCCTTAGATTAATAAAAATCTGTCAACTCTTTTAATCAGCATGGATGTGAGGTTTGGGAAAAAGCAGGTCAGCTGAAAAACTACTGATATAGGAAATATCACTTCAAATTTTGAATTTGTAGATTGTGCTTCCGTATACATGGGCGAAATTCATGGGAGGTAATATCAATGATTCCCTCCTCTTATGCAATGATGTTTTGAACAGGCCACTTAATCTCCGTTGATTTGCCACTTCACCCATGTTCCATGACGCCTTTTTATATACTCACTTTATTTTTAACTTAAGGCGTATTATGCAATAATGTATTCATCTTAGAGTATATGAAAGAAAAAATGAAAATATTCAAATTCCCTTGGTAAATAAAACATTTTTTTTTCTCTTTGCTTTCTGTTGAAAAGACATGCCTGTAGAATGCAATCTAGGTTTTGATCAGTCAAAAATTGCTTCTGAGATTGATCTTGGCCACCATTTTGACACCTAGGGTAAGATAATGAAAAGTGAATGGGCTTGTTAGCACTTAGATTTTATTCCGGTTGTAAAAGAATAACACCTAAGGTAACCTATTTCAAACCAAGCTTTAGGTAGAAAACTCAGCCATTTTTTCACCAGAGAGGGCTCTCTCACAATACATATACAAGGACTGAAAAATATAAAAGTTCTCTCAAATTTTCTCAAAAGGATTTTCTGGTTGAAAAGGAAAACAAGAAACGTTGGGCATGGAGTCAAAGTTTCAAATATACAATATGCCAGTAAGAGATTTATACCAAACAGATTTCCACAGAGGCAAGATAGCAATCATATTACAGTCAATTTGATTTTTTCAGGTGGTATAGAAAGAAATAATGACATTCCATCAACAACAGGCATCTAACTAGGATGAATCCATTGTCAACTTTGGAGAAAATAGTGAATATTTAAATGCGATAAAACGAGGCATAACCAGTATGAATCTCGAATTATTTCAGATGTTCATTTAAATATAGAAGAAGGACATAATGGAAGATATAACAAAGGAAGTGAACATGCACATATAAAGATAAAGGAAAAACAGACTGTAAAGCTGATCAACACATGAATCTCTGGTCTCAAAAGATGGGTATTTTCACTGTACTGCCTTTATTTATAAAAAATAGACCTCCAAACATACACTGTCTCTCAAAAAATTTCCAACCCTTTCAACAATGACTCTCATTGTTCTTATACAAAATTTGGAAGAAGCTTGACATAACTGCTTCTTTTAACTAATAACTGAAAATACTTTAACTTAAAAGATAACTGTCTTTGAGCAATAGATAACTGTCTCCAAATAATATTACAAATTTAAAATAAAAGTATCTTTTTAGCCACTTGGCAAAAATTTTGAATATCATCTTTTTGCCACTTGGCAAGATTTTTGAAAGCATCTATGAATGGACAGAATATCTTGTCCTTCCATATTTTTCCACATAATTCCACTGGTCGGTCGTGGGTAAGTCATAGTTGGTCATTTCCTTTACCAAGACTCGCATTTCAACATGATCTGCATAAGAAACAGGAAGAAGATTTCCACAGGTTGAGATTATCATATTTAAAATTTCAAAATCCTCTGATATTTTTTCCATTAAAATTTTTCCTGTGAGCATATGATCCAACTGTTGGAACTTTCTGTGATCCATCCTTATGTCAAACAGCAATCTCTTATATTCATTAGGAGGAATTAATTCATTCTTTTCATTCTAAAAAGCAGGGAATCCTTTGTTTACTAATTTTTCAAATTGCTTTTTGAACTTTACTACTTCTTCCCGTATTTCTCCAGCTTTAGCTTCAACATTCTCAACATGCGAGTATTTCCCCAAGATCCTTCTGGCCCATGTGATGATTGAAATTATGTTCGTTATATTCATGGCTGTCAGGTCTGCTTCAGTTAGACTGTTTAGAAATGTTATTGCTTTCTGGGCTACTTCTTTTGGCTTTTTATTTAAGTTCTCCCTGACTGCTCTGCAACTTTCGAAGGCATCTTTGACCACCTTTTCTTTGACTCTTATGTAATCCAGATATGGTCTTAGTTTCTCAAATTCTTTTATAATTTGGTCCCATACCATGTGTTTGCAACCTTGCATAGCAGCTTTCCCTGTCACATGAGCTGCTAATCCTTTATTATTAACACTTAATTCTTGATTCTTTGTCTGCAAAGTTTTTATTTCCTTATTTCTGATTTCATTTTCTTCTCTCAGCTTCTCTATTTCTACCTTCAATTCTTTGATTTCACTTTCTTTTAAACTTACTTGGGACATGGCTTGTAAAATATCATCTACCCCAGTTTGGTCTTCCTCTGTGTCTGTTTGTACCTGCTGCTGGCCACTTCTTGCTAATCTCTTCCTTGCTTCCTCCAATTGCTCTTCTAAAAATATTTTTCCCTTTTCCCAATGTTCTTTTTCATCAGAGAGCTTTAACATTTTTGCAGTAACATCATTTACCTCATTGGATAAATCTTCTTTTTCCTTTTCCAGTATCGTTAATTCTGCTCCCTGGATAAGTACAGTGTCTGGAATCTTAAGCTTTCGTCTTAACATTAGGATAGTATCATCTTTTTCTTTGAGCAATTTTGTTGCAGCATCTCCTTCTTTATTTATCAAATCTGCTTGTAATTTTTTAATCTGTTGCTATCGAGACTTATTTTCTGCCTTCTCCTGTCTCAACTGATTATTCAATTTATCCAGTAAATTTTTTAACTTGTCTGCCCTCAATACTGCCCCCAAATAATCCGAATATATAACTTCTCTCGTTTGTCTGTGCAGTAAGATTTTATCTGGGGCATTTATTTTAGACAAATCTATGTTCATTTCTGAAATCTTATCTTTTGTGACAACTGAAAATTTCAAGGAATTCTCTGATATTTCTGCTAGTAAACAAACTTACCTCAGTATTGGATATATTTCTAACTTTTGGAAACAGCTGACTGGTTTGTTTAGAGGATTCCTGTTTATTCTTACTATGTTCATCAAATACATCCATTATATTCTAGGGTCTATTTACATCACCCTCCACTGGGGTTTCTTCAATGCTGTATTCTTTAACTGTAACCTCTGGCATCTTTTCTCCAGTTCTTATTGCCTCTTCTGAAACTGTTGTTAACTCTTGTGGTTCATTCATTTTCAACTTTTTTCCTCTTACTGTTTCTTCATCATCAATGTTTATTAAGTCCTGTATGGGTCTCTTAAATCCCACCAGTGCAGTACTCATTGTATCTTCTGTTTCTGTTGTTGTATCTACCAACGCCATTTCTTTGTCGTGTGTATCCGAAATGATTTCTTCTTTAAACTCCATCCAATTGGCTCTGTCAGACATTCCTTCAATTGTTTGATGGCTGAGTGCTTTGATGCGATGATCTGTTCTTCGTTTTGATATTATATTCAGCGGATCATACTCAATAGCTACATCTGTCTCAAAACTCATCTCTTTCAATAACTTCTCTATGTACACAGCAGCATTTTTATTCTTTATTGTGAAGGGACCAAGTGTGAATGGATATTTAATGTCTGTTGCTTGTTTGTAAACCAAAAAATTGTTATCTTCAACAATCAACTTTTGTCTCAGGAATTCCAAAGAAAAAACCCTTAAGGTAAGAAAAGCTGGTAAGACATACGGTTTATGTCTGAATCCATATAATCTTATTATTGTACTATCCTTCGACAAGAACCAATCTCCTGTCGCGTATTCTGCGCTCAATTGCATGCATGCCTGCATCTCTGGTAATACTCTAGGCAAATTTTTACCAAAAATCATTCTGTAGATCTCTGAGAGCATGAAGTTGATGTAATTGAACATGTTATTTTCTAATAAAGCCGTGAAAATGATTTTTGGGAACTGCAACTCTTCTTGACTGGCTATCATAATCATTTTCATCAAAAAAGACTGAAACCTAAAATGCCTCATAGTGGGAAAATTGACCATCTGGTCATGAATCTTCTCTATCAAAAATTATTCAAAATTAAGTCGATGGATTTGATTTTCATCGATCCCTGACTGAACCATACTCATTTTGTACAACAGACTCAATTGAAACTCGGTTACATACAAATCCGTATCAAACCCTAAAACTAAAGCCAATAATGTCAAAACTAATTGGGTATTTTCATCAAACAAATTGATATCTATAGGGTACGGGACCTCCGAAATACTGGTTTCTGGCTTGAGACACGATGACAAAAACATTTCCCTATCATTTTGAGAAATATGATGATAATTTTCGATAATGGAGGTTTTGGAAAAACTCTCAGACTCGAGGGTTTGGGAAAAATCTATTTCTAGGGCTTTAATTAACTCGACTGGCTTTATTTCACACACGGCTCTGGTGTTTTTACTGTTTAGAACAATTCTTTCTTCTCGGGAGTAATTTTCGGTGCACCATGATACAAATTCTGGGAAGGAAGGGATTTGGTCTGGGCAAAAGGCTATCAAAGACGACTGGTGGACTCTATGTAGGTCTGTCCCTTCCTTTAATAATTCAGACAACCTAATTTTAATATCAGAGACTGGTGACCTAATTAGGGTATCATAAACGTCTTCGTCTCTATCCTCTAGGGCTTCTTTTGCTTTAAAAACGTCTAAATCATGTACAGTTTCCATTTAAACGTTTCTTTAAACAAAATTCTATTTAAGAAGTGGGCCAGGTCACCAGACCCTACCTGTATGTACACGCCTTTTGCCTTCTGTCGCAATCGTTGCACTCCACCAGTCTTCAGAGCTCTCCACGATAACGACACATATGCACAATGCCGTTATGTGAGGCCCCTTTTGTTTTATATAAGACTTTTTGATTAATTCCCTGGCAACTTTTCAGAACGGGGATCATATCCTACCGTTGATCTCTACCTTTTGATCTGAGCCGTCAGATCTCGCCTCCTTTTATCCCCTATGGTGGTATCCGTGATCTTTAAAGCGGTATTTTTCTCCGGTTTGTCCCTGGCGCGGATCAATTATCTGACGACACCTGTCTGGGTGGTTTTGCTTTCCGCGACCGCTCTTCCTCTTATCAAGTGTGCACCTTCCCAGATGCGGACGAACAATGGCCGTTGATTTGATTTAAGACTTATATTGGCCCTCCGATTGCTATCAACATATGGCGTATCTTCTTATGTTTTCTCTGTCTGCCACGTATCAGGTCCCACCACGCCACGTGCTATGGACTTGCCATGCCTTTCTATTTGGTGGTTCCACACGGTGCCGTGGTGGTTTATGATACCACCATTCACATATGCAGACTAACGAGATTTGGACACGTGCCCGGTGGTATTGAGTCCGCAACCGCCCTCCACTCCATGCGACCAATCACTTTGGCGGTGCGGGAAACGATATCAGCCGTCGATCTTGATCTTTATCATCTCCTCCATCGGAACCTGGTCTGGGTTTAGTCCTTTCAAAAATTTATTTTCGGACTTTGCAAATGTGGGTTTTCCTTCTTGTTTTTTGTATTTTAAACCCTTTCTTCAACCCTTTTGTGGTAATTTCACTGCTTCTAGATTGTTTTGGCAAAATTTTTAGGATTTAAACATTCTCAAACCTAGTGTCAACAAGGCAGCTGGCAAGGATTGTGAAGGTGATAGAGTAGACAGTCAAATTTATGAGGATAGGTAGGTATTTTTTTCGTCATCACTTAAAAATAAAGAATCATGCAATCTTTTAAAGCATAAAAATTAAAATTCTTACAGACTTTGTTTGATATTCCCTTGTGCTTTTCTTGCTGCTTGATGTAGCCGGTCTGCTTATCTGTTGAAAAGAGAATTTGCATGTTCCTGGTCCACACATGTCCTTCTGATGTCTTCTATTAAAAACTGTCTACTATCTCGGGTTCCTGTGGAGAAATTCCAATAAAATGTACTTCTTTTCAGGTCCCTTCTGCTGACTTCTGATGTTTTGTCTAAGATTCCTTCTGCAAGACTGGAAGTCAGGTCCCTCTGCTAGGCTTTGAGGTCTGTGAAATAAAACTTCATGCTGGAATGAACTTCTAGCATTTGAAGAAGGCTTGGAGGATTTTTTAAAAAATAGAAAGCATGAAATGCTTATCCCCCCAGGCCTATTTATGAACTTGTCCTCAAGTCAATCAAAAAGTTTTATTTGACTGATAGTCATGAAAGAAATGATGCTGAAAAGTAAAAAAATGTTTTTGTGAATTTTCAATGGCCAAGTAAACGTGGTTTTCCAAGTAAAATTCGAGTTTATGTTGTGCCAGTTGCCTGGTTTTCACAACTAAACGCCCTTTTTTTTATTGCTTATTGAATCAGAAAATGGCTAAGAAGAAAGTGAAGGAGAAACACCAATGTGTTTGTCCAACACTTCCATCTCCCTTTGCTGTGAAATCTGTTGTATGAAATCTTATTTGCTGAGAGGCTTGGTGTAGAGTTTTGGTTGATGGCCATTGACCACAAATGTATGTGCTTCATCATCGATTGTTTGGATTTTGAATGAGCCATTGTCATATACCTCTGCAATCGCATATGGACCAAGCCAATGAGTTGTAAACTTGGCTTTGAAGTATTTGAACTTTGAATCAAACAATAAGGCCCAGTCACCGATGTGAAATTGTTTCTTTTTGATAAACTTGTCATGCCATTGGGATCTCTATTGCTGTACCAAAATATTGTGTTCTACTGCTACCTATCGCATCTCATCTAATTGATTCAATTGTAGTATCCTTTCTTGCTGTGCTTCAGAAAGATTCATCCCCAAATCTGTTGCTAAATTAAAGGTATGAATTTGAAATTATATTGGCAACAATACCTGCTTACCATAAACTAACTGATAGGGTGAAAAACCAGTACTGTTTTTCCAAGTGATTCGATATGCCCATAAAGCTTCAGTAAGCTTAGCTGACCAATCCTTTCTATGCATTTGAACAGTTTTGGTGATGATTCCTTCCAAAGTTTTGTTTGTAGACTCCACTTGGCCATTGGCTTGTGGATGGTAAGGTGTAGATTTTCTGTGTGTAATTTTGTATTTGGCTGCTATCTCCTGCACCAGTTTAGAAGTAAACTGTGCACCCTGATCGGTGACAATCTCTCTAGGAACCCCAAATCGGACAAATATCTCTTCAAAAAGAAAGTTTACCACTATTTGTTCTATGGCTCTTGGTAATGGTTTGGCTTCTACCCACTTTCTAACATAGTCAGTACATACTAAAATGTACTTCTTTCCTTGTGATGGTGGATTGATTGGACCAATGAAGTCAAGAGCCCATTTTTCAAATGGTTCAATGAGGATTTGTGGCTGGAGTGGCATTTCATGAGATCGTACTGGCCGTCCCATCTGCTGACAAGTATCACAGCTCCTAACATACTTCTTAGCATCCTTGAAAATAGAAGGTCAGTAATACCCCAAATTGAGTATCTTGTATGTTGTTCTTTTCTCTGCAAAATGGACACCACACGGTTCATCATGACATGCTTTCAAAATATCTAAAACTTCATCTTGTCGTACACATCTCCTAATAATTAGATCATATCCTGTATAAAAGAGATCACCATTGACCCATATGTGTCTAGCACTTTGTTTAATAATCTTTTTCTTTTCTTTGGGTGACATAGATGGAGGTATCTGTCCTGATGATAAATAATTGGAGATATCAACATACCAAGGAGTGATTACAGAAATTGCAAACAAGTGTTCATCAAGGAAACTATCTAAAACAGGAACAACCTCACTGGAATTGTGTAAGCGAGATAGGAAATCTGCCACTTGATTTTCTCGTCCAGGCCGATCTAAAACAGTAATATGGAACTCCTTCATTAATAGTAACCATCTGGTTATCCTGCCATTAGTAATAGACTTATTCATTAAATATCGTATAGAAGAATGATCTGTGTGGACAAAAATTTCGTAGCCAGTAATGTAATGATGGAATTTGTTCACAGCATGAACTACTACCAACATCTCCTTTTCAGTTACTGTATAATTCAATTCTGCAGGTGTTAGATTTTTGCTGATAAAATAAATAGCATAAGTCATGGTATGCTCTTTTTGTCCCAAAGAGGCCCCTATTGCAGTTTCACATGCATCAGTAGAAATATGGAAGGGAAGTGTCCAATTTGGTCCCCTTAGAATGGGAGCAATTGAGAGCTTCTCTTTAAGTGTCTGAAATGCAGATTGACAGTTAGTATCCCATTTGAAATGGACATCCTTTGAAAGTAGTTTAAACAATGGAGAGCTACCTTACTGAAATTTTCAATAAATCTACGATAATAGCCTTCACACCCTAGAAAGCTTCTCACGTCTGTTTGTGTGGTTGGTTCAGATAGATTTACAATAATGTGAATTTTGGTAGGATCTACTTTGATTCCAGATGAAGAAATGTGATGTCCTAAAACTATCCCTTCAGTCATCATCATAAAACACTTTTCATTGCTAAGAGAAAGATTTGATGCAACACACCTTTTTAAAATTTTCTCTAAGTTTGATAAGGAATCTTCGAAGGTATTTCCATGCACCAAAAAATCATCCATATAGACCTCAACACATTCATGAATTAGATCTGCAAAAATGGCCAAGACTGCTCTCTGAAAAGTAGCTGGGGCATTACATAAACCAAAAGGTAAAACCTTGTAGGAATATGTACCCCAGGGACATGTAGAAGTAGTTTTGTCCTGGTCTTCTTTTGCAATGCTAATTTGATTATACCCGCTGAAACCATCTAGAAATGAAAAATAGTTCTTCCCAGCTAGGGCATCGAGTACTTGATCAATAAATGGCTATGGGAAATAATCTTTTAGTGTTGACTTGTTTAACTCTCTGTAATCTACACATATCCGCCATTTGCCATTTTTCTTAGGAACAACAACTAAGGGAGAAACCCATTGGCTGTCAGAGATAGGGTAGATAAACCCTACCTTTAATAACTTCTGCAATTCTTCCTTGACTATTTATTTTAGTATGGGGTTCATTCTACGTTGAGGTTTTCTGAGAGGTCTGATTTTATCATCTGTGTAAATGTGGTGAGTGCATGTTTCGTGATGAATGCCTGGCATGTCAGTGTATTCCCAAGCAAATGCATGAGAATATTTATTTAGTAAGGCAATCAACTGGTCTTCCTGTGATGTCGTAAGATGTGCACTGATATGTAAGTGTTTTCCTGGACTGATTTCAACTGTTTTGCTTTGGACATTAGTGATCGAATGAATATTAAAAATATCATGAAGTACTAATGCTAAAGAATGTACTGTGCAATTTTCCTGAAAATTCTGTCCCAAAGCCTGATCTGTGATAGCATACTGCATGTCTCTTAATTCCTCAGAAATATCAGGTTCAGCAATGAAGTAATCTAGCAAATCCTCGTTGTTTTCTTCTTGAAAATCAAAGAACTGATTGATACTGAGGACAGGCTGAATGATTTCTTCTTCCTGTTCTTTGGTTTCATTAATCCATGATAATTGATCCGATACAGAAGGTCGCTGGGCAGAATGATAAAGTGTGATTTGTTTTCTCTCTGTCCCATGTGAAATGAGCATGCTTCCTAACCTACACCCTATAAAAGCATCAGCTGTTGCCAACTAGGGTCGGCCAAGAATCAATGGATGCCCTCCTAAATTAGACTTTGGTTGCAGCACTATGAAATCCACAGGATACTCCCAGGAATCTAAAGAAACGATGATATCTTCTAAGATCCCTTCAGGTGTGATTTTAGACCTGTCAGGTAGTTCTAAAACTGTAGTGGTTGCTCTGAGATTTTGCAAGTGTAGACATTCCATTGTTTCTAGTGTCATGACATTGATAGCAGCACCTAAGTCAATTAGTGTTTTTGGAATTGAAAAATTGTTGACAGTTATTGTGACCATTGGGATTCCTGGATCAACGTATTTTTCAATAAAAACAGTGTTAGACATTAGTCTTGCTAATTTGCCTACCACATGAATTGTTGGTTGATCCTTCCTTCTCTTATTGAGACATAATTCCCTAACTGCTTTCGTATAGATTGGAATATCCTTTATAGCCTGCAGTAGGGGAATTTTGACACATATGTTGGTTAACTCATTCAAAACATCAAAATCAGGTAGGGAAATTGAAAATTTTTCCTTGACCAACCTCTCTGGAAAGGGAGGTATGTGAGGTACTAATGTTTTCCCTTTTTGACTGTGATTTTCTGACTGTGGCGTTTCCATATTTGATTTTTTGAAGTTTTCTCATTTTCTGTTTGTTCTTCTAAAATAACAAGAGATTCTTTTTGTAAATTTTTTCCAGATCTTAAATTAATATTTTGAAATGGGAGGATTGAGTAGGGGAGTGTCGTTCCTTCATCAACATTGTACATGGGTTTATCCATTTTATTATTTGGATTTGGTATTGGCTGGGCTGGCAATTGTGTTGGTCTAGGTGGAGGCTGGTTGGATGGAAATTGAAGCTATTGAGGTTGTTGGCCTAGTTGAGGAGCAAAATTGGGTTGTTGGAAAAATGGGGTTTGATTCTGCTGGTATTGGGGGTATGCAAAAGGTTGTTGATAAGGTTGTGGGTAAGCCTGTTGGTATGTCTGGTTACCATGAGTATACCCTCGCCAGTTTGAAATGGGTTGGGCTTGTTGTTGTTGTTGAGGAGACCAAGTTTTCCAGGGCATGGGTTCACTCCATGAATTTTGAACAGGAGTTTGATAAGTTGAATGAAACTGCTGCATAGGATCTTGAGACATACCTAAAAATCATGGCTACTAAGGTATTCATTGTCCCATAAAATAGAGAGGCTCCATGCTTTGATTCTCCTCCATTCGGGCTGCCTGCAATTCTTTCAATCTGGGGCAGTTATCAGTTTTATGATTTTTAGTACATAAACCACAAATTTGAACAGTATTTAGAGGGCATTCTCATAATGGATGTTTCTTTCTACATTTAGGGCCGAAAATAGACAGGGCTTGATCTTGTTGGTTTTTTTGTTCTTGTCTTTTCTTGGTTTTTGATGTTTCGACCTGTTCTCCCAAGGTACTCAATAAATCAGTCTTAAAATCTTCTAACAAGTTCCCAAGTTCAGCTTTGGATATGCCACTGGTTGCAGATTCTGTTACTTTGGAAGTTGCATCCCTCTTTCCATTTCTGGCTTTTCCTCTAGAATACTTTTGACATAAGTCTGTAATCTCTTCGAACGGTAGCTAGGAGATGTCACCTTTGCCCATAACATTCAAAATATCCAGATATTCTTCTTTTATTCCTTTCAAAAAGATTGCACGAGTGATCTCAGATGTCAAAGAATTGTATTGGGATTTTTGCAAGTTATATGAGAATCTTTCAAGATACTCTTCCAAGCTTTCATCTTCCTGTTGAAACATTCTAAAAATATCGTCTTTTGAATCTTTTGATCTACAGTAAGCTTGGTATTTCCTAAGAAAATTTTTTCTCATATCATCCCAACTGGTTATTGAATGCTCTCTTAGCCCCATGAACCATTTCAATGCAGCTGCCTTAAGGGTAGCAGGGAAGAGACGAAGTTTGTGGGTGTCATCAGTATACCCATAAGTACGACACAAGATATCAAATTCAAATAAGAAACAGTCTGGGTCTTCAGAATTCATGCCATAGAAATTTGGTAGAACAGATGGTGGAATTTTTTTCATCCTTACTTCTTCTCCTAGGATGATGCTAGTGTCCAAGATGGGAAATTTAAAAGTGGCTTCTTGATCTTCTTCTGCTCTTTCATCCCTTTCATACCTTCTCTCTTCTTCCCTTCTCTCTTGTCTTAGTTTATTTTCAATTTCTAACCTTGCAGTTGGCCCTTTTAATGTTTCTCCTTCAGCCATTTCTCTTCGTTTATTTTCAATCTCCATCCTACGTTCGTATTCCCTACGTTGCTCGAAGGTGAGTCCTCCTTTCTTAGATGTTTCCTCTTCATTCATTTCAAAAGTATCAACAGTTGTAATGAATCCTTTGTGATCAGTTAAAGAAGTTCCTGTTACTTCTATTTTTGGTGGGTTTTTGATAAATCTTCCTTTTTTGTCTCTTTGTCTTGACATAAAACTAAAACCTACTCTGTGTTTTTGAAAAAAAAAAAAAAAATTTGAATGACAGAACTAAGTTTCTTAAGTCTGCTTCTAGAATACCTCCCCGACAACGGCGCCAAAATGTTGGTTCCAATCCACTGGTGTAAATTAGACCTTAAGTTTATGTCAATCCGGAGTTTGTAATACTTAGAGGTATATCCCAAATATAGAGACTCGGAGCTAGACTTAACTGGAAATTTAGTTTGCTTGTGAAATAAATATATTGAATGCTAGAATGTTGTAACTTTGAAATGAAAAACCTCCCTTACAGAAGCAACTTCATTCGATCTCTTAGTTTAACCAGCAATTCATATATGAAATATTCTGAGATTAAAATGTTGAACCTAAATCTTAAAAATGAATCACAATACAATGCCTAATATCTCACTGTTGAAAGCAGACTACCATTGATTTCCTTTACAAGAAGACAATTCGCAATGTGTAACTATCTTCAGCAGTGCAACATCAAATAAGTAATGCAATTGAAATAATTTCTACAGCGTTTAACCATTCAGATAAAAGAGCTCATGATCCTATTCCTATAATCTAATGCATTCTGCAATATATGAGCTAACTCGTTCTACAATGTATGAGAAATCAAGTAAAACAAATCAAATCTACAGGTTTCAACTAAAACATACCACACTCAACGATGCAGAGATAGGTGTGTAGGCTTGGCAAAGGGGGGCATCCAATGCTTTGCTTACACACACAAAGAAAATCACAGAACTCTAAAGCTCAATCGCATTCACCATATATAAATAGACATACACAGTAATTTATCGAATACTCCAGTCTTTATTTCAAAATCATGCGTCTATTATCCAAGAGGTTTTCCTCTTTCAAAACAAATAGTTATATCCTTCGTTTCTGAATTGAAACGCTATATCTATGGAAAATGATTAATGACATCGGAAATAATAATCTCCCTATATTCGAAATTGCCCATCATCTCCAAGAAAATAGGCTAGATCGCTAGAAAATCGAACTGCCCCTGTTTTTATGCTAGATGACTGCACAGGTGGTCATCGTTGACCAGCATTGACTCGCCACCTGTGAGAAACATACCACAAGTTTGTTAGAATTTTAACCATCCTTGGACATCGAGGATCTTCTTCCACTCTTCAGTTTGTGCCCAGCTGGCCTGCAAGTATCCAACCTGGGAGAGATTACGGGAAGTTAGCACATTCTGTAATTTTGAATAAAATCTTAATTTAAATGCCTTAAAAATCTCATAATCCAACTTATTAAGAAGCAACGACATTTATACCTTTGACCAAAGTTTTTTGGATAAAATTAAGGTTTTATGGATCGAGTATGAAGGTTCATGGAGAAAACTGGAAGGTATTTAGATGGCGAAATAGGTGAAAAATGGTGCCCAACAATAATATCCAAATAAATTAAATAAACATGAGATAAATCACTTAACTTTTCCCAATACGCAACTGGAATCGACCGTGCCACGTTCCACCTAGCTATAGACACAATGCAAGCAAAAAATCACTTTGCAATGGTCACCCCGGAGATGGAACCATGATTCCATAAGAACGAGCACACTCAAACACAAATTCTCTCTAGAAATTAGTCCAACCACGACCCAATGGAAAGTGTGACCTCTACTTCCACTCCAGGGCAATTCCAATGGCTCCAGGACAACAGTCCAACCACAAACCAATGGAAAATAACACTTCCAATCCAGGGAAATTATAGTGGCTCCAGGACAACCTCAAATCCAAGGTAGTGAACCTCACTCCTGCTTCCAAACCAGGATATGCATAGGAAATACACAACTCTTTCCAACCTCAAATCCAATGGAAATGGACCTCACCCCTGCTGCCAATCCAGGATCTCCAGAGACAATTCTAGGACATACACTAGTGGCTCCAGAGTAACTCAGCTTGGGAACAGGCTCCACAAGGGTGTAATGACCAGTAAGCATCTCATACCAAGAATAGAAAAATCGAACCACAAGTTCCAAACACAAGCACAAGAGCAAAATCATGAACCAACACACAAGTGTGACTAGCCCACACAAGAAAATTGAATTCCTTCATGATCAATTCGAATTGGGAGAGAGAGGGACACATGCATGAGAATTACATTCACATAATATTAAACTAGAGTTACACATCAGGCAGCTACAACAAGATGCACACTAATCCCACTCATGAGGGCACACTAGGTGAGAGAGGGAATCCAATCTTCAAATAAAATTTTTATCTGAGGGTAAATAAAACCGAGTGACATAACACTTTAGGGTGCCTAACCAAGAGGGTCAATCAAGTACATAAGAAGGGTGTACAACATCAACATAGACACAAACACAAAGGTATCACTTTTCCACCACCCCTTGCTCGTAACATCATGGTTCCTCATACTCTCTTTTATGTGGCATCGATCGTTCTAGTTGTTTTATTTAATTAATTAATTAATAATGTCCAACATAATAATAATAATAATAATAATAATAATAGAAATAATAATGTGCGAACCATAGTCCCAACACCTCATGCCATAATGTCACAACATCAAAATAATAATAGCATGTCTAGGGTATAAACCTTAGGGTGTTACAATGCCTAACGCTTTGAGAAAGTTTAGAGAGACGATTAAAAAGTGTTTGGTTGACCAGGGTATATATAGGCCCGCCATGGGTGATTTGTTGTGGAACTTAAAATATTTCATTCAACTTCAGCAAAATTTCATGCTACATAATCTAGATGAAAACAATGCTAATCACATTGCAAATATTCCCTTACGCCTTTGTCAGCCAAATCATTTCGATAATGGTACTATTTATAGGGGTAGTGTTGCAAGTGAATATAGTTCAGAAGGTGAAATTGCAAGTACAATAGTTTCACAATTAGTTAATCCTCATGGAAGGTGATTACATAAATTTTGTGTGTGATGATTCACCTAATAAAAAATGTGAGCTAGTCATTGTTCTACAAATTAGTGACGACCTCCAAAAAATCTAATTCTTCATTGGTATTCTACTCGTAAGCCCAAATCTTTAGTCTCCCCTATTAGAAAAATAGGATCGCAGAGCAATAACAATAAACAGAAATGCAAATATAATCACACAATCACATTACAAGAGAGACACCAATATATCGTGGTTCACCCAAGATGGGCTACGTCCACACTGAAATTGTCAGTCCTTATTATTATACCGTCCAGCAAAGTGAAGGTATACAACCTGCAACACAACCGCTGCACTTCCTATTCACTGTCTCACAGTCTCTCTTTCGATCTCAAAGATCTTTACAACGCATAATACCTAATACATCAACCCTAGCAGTGTTACAATGTCTTTCTTTTATAAGGGAAATACATTGGGAAAATACCATGGGTTACCCAAACCCTAGGGATTGTGTCAGGATCATAATCAAACCTAAGGTTCAAACACGGCTGAATCATCATCTATGAGACAAGAAGATCTGGCTCCACAACCAACAATCTCCCACTTGGAGACTGAATCGTGGACATGTAATCTGTCTCTTCCTGTGTCTTGGGACACATTTCCTTACTTAGACTAAAATGGCTGGCCAAAGGTGTACTAAGTGGTTTTTCATTCTGCATTCTGAACCTCTCCAACACCTTTTGTATGGACTCACTCCGAGACATTGTCAATTTGCATTTTTTCCTGTCTCTCGTTATTGTCATACCAAGGATTTGTTTTGCAGCACCCAAATCCTTCATCGCAAATGAATTAGCTAGCTTTTTTTTTAGTACATTTATATCCTACATGCTAGACCCTGCAACAAGCATGTCATCCACATACAATAACAAGATAAGATATCTTTCATTGTCTAGCTTCTTTAAATAAACACAGTGGTCAGAATGACATCTACTATAACCTTGTTCTGTCATAAACTTGTTAAATTTTAAATAGCACTACCTTGGAGCTTGCTTCAAGCCGTACAAGCTCTTCTTCAACCTGCATACCAAATCCTCCTTCCTTTTGAACTCATAACCTTGTGGCTACTGCATATATATATCTTCCTCCAAATCCCCATGGAGAAAGGCTGTTTTTACATCTAGTTGTTCAAGATGCAAATCTTCTATCGCCACTAGACTTAAGATAGTCCTAATTGAAGTCATATTAACAAAAGGAGAAAATATTTCATCAAAATCTGTACCTTTATTTTGTGCAAACCCCTTTACAACAAGTCTGGCCTTGTACCGCTTCTTACCTCCTTCTTCCCGCTTTTTATGCTTTTCAGTAGACGAGGATAAAGTTAGGTGCCTTTATGGACTTTGCAATCTATCTAGTTTTATGCCAACACATCCTCCATATTTTTCTCTCCAAAATCCATCATCTTACTACTTTTTCATCACTCATTAGTTTCCATATATCTAATTTAGCTAATTCATGAGGTCCTTGACTAAGTTGGAAAGTGATGTTGCCACTATTGGGGCTTTTAGATTTTAGTAAGCCTACTTTTCTATGAGCTTTTCGAATTGCCTTTAGTGCATTCTATTTTCTCTCATGAGGTGTATTATTTATTGTACTCTTATTGTTCAATAATATAATGATGGAGTTTTACTCAATTGAGTTTCTTTTTCTCATGTGTTCTGCTCAAATTTTCTTCCTTCTAAGCATTCTTGCAAAACTAATTGTGAGGATTCTTAGTGAACTAGATTCAGGGTGTGAAAATTTCTCACAAAGACTCCCCAATTACTAGTTCTCACTGAGTGATGCACATGCAAATTATTGTATGTGCATGCAAATGTTTAAAATATCTTAACTGGGTCGTTAATGATTGAACATGGTTAGTTAGGGCCAGTTAGGACCTAGATTATTGGAGAAAATATAGTCCTCAACTAGTTACTGACTTAATCACTCCTAAACTCGGGGAAAATATCCCCAAATCAGGGAATGCACCCCCAAATCAAGGAATTTACCCCCAAAACAAGGAATGCATCTCAGGGATGAATCAAGGGGTCAATTTGGATGGGGTTTGGCCCACTAGATTCATCAAGTCATGGTCTAGGTAAATAAGTAGAGGGTTTTTTGCTCTATCGGGAAATGAGAAAAGGGAAATATCTAAAGTAGAAGACCTCTTTAATTCTAGAAAAAAGGATATACAAGAAACAAAAGAACTATAAAATTTTATAGAGAAAGAAGGGAGTGCAGAATTCGAAACCTTAGAAAACCTTGAATTCATAATTTGGCTTTTGTTTCCATTGTTTAGGTATGCCTCAAGACCTTTTAGGGATTTTTTGATTTTCTTCTATTCCTTTATGTATCGATATTTTATATGCTAGTTTTATGGATTTGGTTGGTAATAGGATGCATTTTGAATAATGTATGAACAACATCAGGGTTTTGGTGTTTTTTTTCCATCTCTATTTGCATATTGGTAAGATTTTTATATATCCACATAGATACATTGAGTATCCCACTGAGCCTATTCTACATCAATGTATATATCAACAATGATAAAGTGCTCAATGATTTTAATATATCATCTAAAACAAAAAATACTATGGTAGCAACTTATTACATCTATTTGGTAGTAGTTAATATATCTACTAGATCGAAAATAATTTTTGTCAAAGTTGGATTTGCATTAGATATATCAAATATTTTCCCCAATTCCAAACTAAATGGGCTAAAGATTATGAAAATGAGCAACTCTTAAAAGTGTATTGATGGATCTTTCTCACCAAACAATTCTATTAGATTAAAGAGAAATAGAAAGGTTGGCCCAATAGTTGGATTTGTTATAGTAGTTTTTGTTTCTCTTAGGATGTTAACAACGATTATTTTTTCTATTGTTGTCCTAGATATCATATTACAAAACTCTCTACTATAATGAATTTTTATTTTTTGATATATTTTCTTTATAGCTTTGATTTCTTTGGTTGGCCTTTTTAGGGAACCCGAAGCCTAAAATTCACTATTTCTATCTTTTCTTTTGGATAAATTTTGTGCAATAATATGGTTCAGAAGAAAGTAGTATGTGTCCCAGTTGTGCGGTGAATGCCAAGGAGAAAGGAGAAAGTGAGGAACCATTAGTTTCCAAGGCGGATAGAATCACAAATTTGGTGGCGAGGGTAGAGGATAACATGGATCTGAGAAGGGTACACATGTCAAGCTCTCTACTACTATTTCGTTACTTCAATGTATCCATCATCCATTATTAATATTATGGATCTCATGGGCCCCAAGTATTTCTAATATCTCAATCTTTTTTTCTCTAAATCTTTTAGGGTTGTAACTTAATTTAAACCAGAAGAAGAGGTAGGAGAGGGAGGAATGGAAGTTTCTTAAATGCAATAGTGTTACATTAATTTCACTAATTATATATTCCATGAGGTATTTAATTCTATAGATCAATCTTTTATCTTCAAAAATTTTGCAAGTCTTTTGCTGGTTTTTAAATTTGTGGATCTATTCATTTAAAGTTTCAACTCATTTTTCCCATTGTAGTGGGAGTATATATAATGGACTTCCTTCAGTTAATTGCTTGGTTTGAAGAGTAACTATTTTAGGAAACCCCATATTATACTAATACTTGAACCTTTAACATTTATGCCATTAGGGTAGAATGAAGGAATGCAACCCTGGTTGGTGGCTTGATACTCCAAACTATTTGGCAAGATGAATAACTTTTGACATTTTTACTTTTTGTTTCTTTGTTTACGGAGTATTTTCTACAAATTGACTTCTCCTCCTAATCTAACATATTATGTTTTTCTCTCTATGAGATGTATGAAATGGTTATTGTGCAATTTGGGCCAGTATAGGGTTGGCATTGCGGCTCTATATTGTTGTGATTTTTCCATTTGGTTTTTATGATTATTATTGTGTTTCAGGGTGGTTGTAGTCGCTTAAAATATAATGAGTTTTCCATTTTTGTGAGAAGTTATTTCGGATTTCATGGTTCTAACCATGGAAATCACTATGTTATTGTTGGAACTCCTTTGGAAGTTCTATTTATTTATTGTATGACAATACTATGTAACAAGAGTTTCTAAAGTAAAGGAGGACATAGCTTAAAGTAGGTATCCTAGACATGATAATCTATGGTAACTAAGATTGGATAATCATTATCACCCCTTAGGGATTAGACCCAAAGGATAACTTCACCAATTCTATAACATGAAAGAAAGAAATTATCTTTAAATGACCAAAATAGGTCAATGGGACTCTAAAACTACAACCTAGCTCAAGAGAGTCAAGAGGGAATTCCTAATGCATATTCAAGGAAATCTAGTAAACTAAAGTAGAAAACCATTCACCCAAAGCATGGGAGAATGTACCAAAATAGCTACAAGAGTACAACCCAAATGGGATTTAATGCGAGAGACTATGTGTAGTTGTTCATTCTAACTACCATGAAGTACTATCAGGAGATTTTGTTGGACTATCAATCTATACAATGTCCCCAAGGAAAAGTAAAATAATGTCATTTGGAGATTGGCATAAGCTGTGGAGAACTAGTGGCACTAGCCTCAAGGGCAGTAGATTTGTATATGCCATTTTTTAAACAAGGTTCGACAATCATCAGTGGAATTGATGAATTTGGTAAGGATTCTTTTGTACCTTCAAGTCTAGGTCGACACTTCACAGTTCTAGATATACAAGATGCTACCAAAAAAATTTATGAGAGTTGATTATATGTGTAGGCCCAAATTTGGTAAAGTATTTGAGGGGATTCTTGAATATGGTACCAAAAAGGGTGTAAAATGGAAAAATCGAAGCGCTAAACAAGGCATAATAGAATTTCATACTAAAATTGAAATGTTGTCTAAGCTTTGCCACCATCATTTAGTTTCTCTTATTGGCTGTTGTGAATAAAATTGTGATATTATTTTGTTTTATGAATGCATGGCCAATGGACCTTTTACAATCCATTTGTATAGATAAGATATTCATCCATTGCCATGAAAGAAAAGGATTGATATATGCATAGGGGCTGCTAGGGATATTCATTAACTTCACACAGGAGTAGAGCATATAATCATTCAATATGATGTAAATACAACAAACATTTTTTTGGTTGAGAATTATGTGGCCAAGTTAATAGACTTTGGGATTTCAAAGACTAGACCCTCTCTAGACAAAACCCATGTTAGTATCCATAGTCAAAGGTAGATTTGGATATCTTGACCCTGAGTACTTTAGAAGGCATCAATTGATAGAAAAAAATGATATCCATTCCTTTGGAGTAGTGGTAATAGAGGTACTATGTGCAATACAAAACATCGATCCTTCTCTTCTTAAAGAGAAAGTTAATATAGTAGAGTGGGAAATCCATCGGAAAAATAGAGGCAATCAAGTGGCCAAATTATTGATCATCATCTTGTAAATAGAATCACACCTATAATATCCCCCGGGGATATCAAAGGGTCTCAGGGACATATCATTTACTCTCTGGAGCTAATTACTTGATTTTTAGTGCAGCGGATAAACCATAAAAATTTAATTTGAATTTTTCCAAAATTAATTGCGACACAAAATCCAATAATTTAATATAAATTCATTAACACATACAACATATGATATAAGGGTTGGGAAGTCTTATTAACATCATATATCATCATCAAAACTTCAATCCAATCCATATCAGAGATGATAACCACTTCTAAAGGCTAATTATTCTTAATCACAATTAACTAGTAAATAAGGTGTTAATTACGACACTTAGTGCGCAAATGAAGACACTTATCAAAAATCCAATTGTTTAACAAATAACCATTGATTGTCACTCCTAATGGATAAATAACATATAATTACATGTAAATAAGTCCTAATTACCAAAATACAATAAGTATTCATGGTAATTACGAAAGAGAGTCGACAAGACTAGTTAACTAGTTTTCCAATATAAGCAACTAGTTTTGAACAAAATCAACTTGTAACCATGCAATTAAATCCAAAATAAATCCTACATACATTAAAAACATATTTAAGTGTGAACCTAAAACCAACTAAAGGTTTGGTTGCAGATCATTCCAATTGCACATAAGGTGATATTTTCCATTAATTCCAATGAAACTAGTTAACATTCACTGCAAGGAATTGAGTCTAAATAACTGAACCAAAATTAAATGCATCCATAAGTAAATGATAACACCTGAATGGAGTCACCTACAATAATATGGATGCATCTTTCCACCCATATACAGTCCATTAAATAATTCACAAAACTAGCTAATTCTACTCATCTCAATTGACTAGTAATCCTAGGAATCGCTAGAATAATTAAATCCATGGCTCATAGAATCATTCAAATGAAATTCAAAATCTAAATAAAATGTTTTATAAGTCATAATATATTTAAATCCCATTCTAAAAAAAAATCAAACAGTTCATATGCAAAGTCGGAAATTTACTCAAAACAATTCCATTGAAGGAGCTAGAAATTGGAAATTGATCTAGAGTTTCGGTAGAAATTTCCCAAACACTATCAAGAATATTTACCCTAAAATTATCACACAAATTTAAAGTGTATTTATTATACATAATCATAAAAATAAAACTCAGTAAATTTTAGAAACACTTCATGTGCCAAGTCTCCAAACTATGCAAAACAATTCAATCGAAGAACTAGTTTTCAAATAAAAGGTAGAAGCATCAAGGAGAAATGTCTTAAACCATTCTGAGGCTACTGCACCATAAAAATACACATTATACAATGAAAAAGGGAATAAATATCAGTTCTTTAGTATAGGTTCCAAAGAATCATTTCCTCAAACAATTTGTGCACAAAATCTCAAAAACTAGTTTCCAATTCCTTCAAAATATTTACTTACATGAAAAAAATGAATTCCATGAGAAATTTCTTCCACAAATAGCTCATACATTTCACAAAAAATTTCATGTGAATCCATAAATAAAATAGATAATATCCAAATAAATTAAATAAACATGAGATAAATCACTTATATTTTCCCAATGCGCGACCAGAATCAACCGTGCCATGTTCCACCTAGCCGTAGACACAATGCAAGCAAAAAATCACTTTGCAATGGTCACCCTGGAGATGGAACCATGATTCCACAAGAAAGAGTGCACTCAAACACAAATTTACTCTAGAAATAAGTCCAACCACAACCTAATGGAAAGTGTGGCCTCTACTTCAACTCGAGGGAAATTCCAATGGCTTCAGGACAACAGTCCAACCATAAACCAATGGAAAATAACACTTCCAATCTAGGGAAATTATAGTGGCTCCAGGACAACCTCAAATCCAAGGTAGTGGACCTCACCCCTACTTCCAAACCAGGATATCCAAAGGAAATACACAACTCTGTCCAACCTCAAATCCAATGGCATTGGACCTCACCCCTGCTGCCAATCCAGGATCTCCAAAGGCAATTCCAGGACATACACTAGTGGCTCCAGAGTAACTCATCTTGGGAATAGGCTCCACAAGGGTGTAATGACCAGTAAGCATCTCATACCAAGAATAGAAAAATCGAACCACAAGTGCCAAACACAAGCACAAGAGAAAAATCATGAACCAACACACAAGTGTGACTAGCCAAGACAAGAAAATTGAATTCCTTCATGATCAATTCGAATTGGGAGAGAGAGGGACACATGCATGAGAGTTACATTCACAGAATATTAAACTAGAGTTACACATCAGGTAGCTACAACAATAGCCACACTAATCCCACTAATGAGGGCGCACTAGGTGAGAGAGGGAATCCAATCCTCAAATAAAATTTTTATCTCGGGGTAAATAAAACTGAGTGACATAACACTTCAGGATGCATAACCAAGAGGGTCAATCAAGTACATAAGAAGGGTGTACAACATCAACATAGACACAAACACAAAGGTACCACTTTTCCACCACCCCTTGCTCGTAACATCATGGTTCCTCATACTCTCTTTTATGTGGCATCGATCGTTTTGGTTGTTTTATTTTATTAATTAATTAATAATGTCCAACATAATAATAATAATAATAATAATAATAATAATGTGCGAACAATAGTCCCAACACCTTGTGCCATAATGTCACAACATCAAAATAATAATAGCATGTCTAGGGTCTAAACCATAGGGTGTTACAATACCTAACGCTTTGAGAAAGTTTGGAGAGACGATTAAAAAGTGTTTGGTTGACCAGGGTATAGATAGGCCCACCATGGGTGATTTGTTGTGGAACTTAGAATATTTCCTTCAACTTCAGCAAAATTTCATGCTACATAATCTAGATTAAAACAATGCTAATCACATTGCAAAGATTACCTTATGCCTTTCTCAGCCAGATCATTTCGATAATGGTACTATTTATAGGGGTAGTGTTGCAAGTGAATATAGTTCAAAAGGTGAAACTGCAAGTACAATAGTTTCACAATTAGTTAATCCTCATGGAAGGTGATTACATAAAATTTGTGTGTGGTGATTCATCTAATAACAAATGTGAGCTAGTCATTGTTCTACAAATTAGTGACGACCTCCAAAAAATCTCAATTCTCCATTGGTATTCTACTTGTAAGCCCAAATCTTTAGTGTCCTCTGTTAGAAAAACAGGATCACAGAGCAATAACAATAAATAGAAATGAAAATATAATCACACAAGCACATTACAAGAGAGACACCAATATATCATGTTTCACCCAAGATGGGATACGTCCACACTGAAATTGCTAGTCCTTATTATTATACCGTCCAGCAAAGTGAAGAAATACAACCTGCAGCACAACCACTGCACTTCCTCTTCACTGTCTCACAGTCTCTCTTCCGATCTCATAGATATTTACAACACATAATACCTAATACATCAACCCTAGCCATGTTATAATGTCTTTCTTTTATAAGAGAAAAACAATGGGAAAATACCATGGGTTACCCAAACCCTAGGGATTTTTTCGGGATCATAACAAAACCTGGGGTTCAAACACAGCTGAATCATCATCTATGAGACAAGAAGATTTGGCTCCACAACCAACAATCTCCCACTTGGAGACTAATCACAACAAATCCACCACTGCTATACTTGTTGGACCTTGGACTTGACAAATTTCTCATCTTCACCTTCATTCTAGAAGGCCAACTGAAACCGATCAAGAACTCAGTTTCTCTTTGGTCACTACCTTCGTGAACATGTCTACAGGATTATGGCTAGTATGTATCTTATCCAGCTTCAACAATTCATCTTCCATAATAGAGCATATGAAATGGTACTTGAGCTGTATATGTTTAGTCCTGGAATGAAATGCTTGAGTTCTTTGCAAGATGAATGGCACTCTGGCTATCACTATACAACCTACTATCCTTCTGCTTCTTACCCAATTCCTCCATAAACCTCTGCAACCAAATCATCTCTTTAATAGCTTCTGTAACAACAACATACAACATACTCTGCTTCTGTTGTTGAAAGTGCAACAACCTTCCGCAGTTTCAAAATACAACTTACTGTTGTTCCACTTATAGTAAACACATACCTTGTGGTGCTCCTTGTGTTATCCTTCTCACCTACCATATCTGCATCAACGTATCCCTGTAGAACAGTGTATGAACCTCCAAAACATAATGCCTGAGTGGTAGTACCTCTCAAATACCTGAGAATCCACTGTACTGCCTTCCAATGTTCTTTACCTGGATTGCTCTTATATCTACTCACAACTCCCACTGCTTGTGCAATATCTGGTCTTGTGCACACCATGGCATACATCAAGCTTCCAATTGCTGATTGATAGGGAATCGTGGACATGTAATATGTCTCTTCATGTGCCCTGGGACACATTTCCTTAATTAGACTAAAATGGCTGGCCAAAGGTGTACTAACTAGTTTTGCATTCTGCATTCTGAACCTCTCCAACACCTTTTATATGTACTCACTCTGAGACAATGTCAATTTGCGATTTTTCTTGTCTCTCGTTATTTTCATACCAAGGATTTGCTTTATAGAACCCAAATCCTTCATCGCAAATAAATTAGCTAGCTTTCTTTTTAGTACATTTATATCCTGCATGCTAGACCCTGCAACAAGCATGTCATCCACATACAATAACAAGATAATATATCTTTCATTGTCTAGCTTCTTGAAATAAACACAGTGGTCAGAATGACATCTACTATAATCTTGTTCTGTCATAAACCTGTCAAATTTTAAATACCACTGCCTTGGAGCTTGCTTCAAGCCATACAAGCTCTTCTTCAACCTGCATACCAAATCCTCCTTCCCTTTGACCTCATACCCTTGTGGCTGCTGCATATATATCTCTTCCTCCAAATCCCCATGGAGAAAGGTTGTTTTTACATATAACTGTTCAAGATGCAAATATTCTACTGCCACTAGAAATAAGATAGTCCTAATTGAAGTCATCTTAACAACAGGAGAAAATATTTCATCAAAATCTCTACCTTTCTTCTGTGCAAACCCCTTTACAACAAGTCTGGCCTTGTACCGCATCTTACCTCCTTCTTCTCCCTTCAACTTGTAAAACCATTTGTTCTGCAATGCTCTTTTACCAGCATGCAACTGAACCAAATCCCAAGTCTGGTTTCCTACCAATGAGTCCATCTCCACTTTCATGCCTTGCTCCCACTTCTTTCTAGTTTCCACCTGCATTGCTTTTTCATAACTTTCTGGTTCACAAGCATCAGTCATCAATAAATAATACATTGAAAGACAATATTGTTCAAAGAGTCTACTTAACCTTGTAGATCTTCTTTCACTTGTAGGAATTTCAGGTACTTGCTGTTGTTCTTGATTTTCTGGCACCTTTGGAACTTCATTTTCTTTAATTTCATCAAATACTGTGTACTCTGTGTTTTCTTTTTCTTGTTTCTTTCCCTGCAATTGATCTTTATACATGACTTTTTTATTGAATATCACATCTGTACTCGTAATGATTTTGTTATTTTCATAATCCAATAAGCAATAACCAAAATCATCAACCCCATATCCAATAAAAGTACATTTCTTGGATTTAGCTTCAAGTTTTTTTCTATTATCTTTATCAATATGGACAAATGCTTCACAACCAAACGTTCTAAAAAATGAGTAGTTTACCTTTTTACCTGTCCATGCCTCCTCTGGAAAAACACCATCCAAAGCACTTGAAGGTCCTCTGTTTATTAAATAAACAACAGTATTTACAGCATCCTCCCAAAATTGTAAGGGAAACCCTGCATGCAGTCTCATACACCTTACACGCTACATGATCATTCTATTCATCCTTTCGGACACACCATTTTCTTGTGGTGTTCCTGGGACTTTCTTCTGTCTACAAATCCCATGGTATGAACGGGAACTATCCAACTCCTTGCCACAGTACTCACGTCCATTATCACATCTGAGACACTTCAACCTTTTTCCTATTTCATTCTCAACTAAAGCTTTCCACTTCTTAAAAGTAGCAAACACATCAGATTTATGTCTAATGCAATAAACCCAAGTTTTTCTAGTTGCATCATCAATAAATGTAACATAATAATGAGAGCCACCAAAAGATTGTACCTGAGCCGGACCCCATACATCTGTATGCACAAGCTCTAACTTTTCATTCTTCTTCTGTTTCCCAACCTTGAGAAATCTGACTCTCTTTTGTTTTCCATAAACACAGTTCTCACAGAATTCCAAACTTACCTGCTTCAACTCTGGTAGCAACTCCCTTGAGTGGAGAATCTGCATCCCCTTCTCACTCATGTGGCCAAGCCTATGATGCCACAATGCTATATCTGTTCTTGTGGAAGCTAAAGAGATAGAATGGTCAGTATTATGAGGACATAAATACAACGTACCTACCCTATCTCCTTTTGTTATCACCATTGATCCTTTAGTGATCTTCCACCACGTTTCTCCAAACATAGATAGACAGCCGCTATCTCCCAACTACCCCATTTAGATCAGAATTCTTTTCATAGAAGGAATATGCCTAACATCTTTCAACAACCAATCACTTCCATTCTTAAATTTTATCCATACCTTACCCATTCCAACAATTTTACATGGCTCATCATCACCCAATAAAACATGTCCAAAATCGCCTAGAACATAATCATGAAAATATTTCCTATGGGGTGTAGCATGACATGAAGCCCCTGAATCTACTACCCAATAATCACTTGTATTATCTAATGCAAGAATCAAAGCATCTTGTAACACATCACCTGCTACATTTTCTTCCTGTGTAGTTTCTTGCTATCCATCTCCTTTCTTCTTTAGAGATCTGCAGTCTTTCTTCAGATGTCCTTTCTTTCCATAGTTCCAGCACTCTATTTTTCCCAGTCTGGACTTGGATCTGCCCATTTTAGACTTGCCACTATTACCTTGGCTCTTTCCTCTCTCCTTTTGTCTTCCCTTGCTCTCCATGGTCAGCGCATTACCTGATGTCTCACCTCTGCTTTTTCTTCACATTTCCTCGCTAAGAATAACACCAATAACATCATCAAATTTCAAGGTGTTTGAACCAGAGACAGAGTTACTTACAGCCATGACCAAGCTATTCTAGCTTTTTGGTAATGAACACAAGATTAGAAGAGCCCTAACCTCATCATCGAATTTCACACTTACATAACTTAGTTGATTTGTAACCATATTAAATTCATTTAAATGATCAGTAACAAATCCACCTTCAGACATATTCATATTAAATAAATGCTTCATTAGAAATACCTTGTTGGAGGCCGAGGGTTTTTCATACAGCTTACCCAGTGCGCTCATCAAACCCTCTGTTGTCATTGCTTTTGATATATTGAAATCCACCAATGAAGCAAGGGACAACCGTATTGTTCCCAATGCCTTTCAGTCAAGAACCTCCCATTCTTCGTCCTTCATAGCTGCCAACTGCTTTGCTCTTCCTCCCAACGATAAGAATAGATCCTTCTGGTACAGATAGTCATCCATTTGCATTTTCCATAACTGGAAGTTTTGGCCATTAAACTTCTCAACCTTAAACTTTCATTCTTCCACCATTGCTCCCACTTGAACAAGAAACCCTAGTTTCCTGTGGGTTTAACTGCCAAATAGACCTTTGGCTTTGATACCAATTGTTAGAAAAAAAAGATCACAGAGCAATATCAATAAACAGAAATGCAAATATAATCACACAAGCACTTTACAAGAGAGACACCAATATATCATGGTTCACCAAAGATGAGCTACGTCCACACTGAAATTGCTAGTCCTTATTATTATACTGTCCAGAAAAGTGAAGGGATACAACCTGCAACACAACCGCTACACTTCCTCTTCACTGTCTCATAGTCTCTCTTCTGATCTCATAGATCTTTACAATGCATAATACCTAATACATCAACCCTAGCCATGTTGCAATGTCTTTCTTTTATAAGGGAAATATAATGGGAAAATACCACGGGTTACCCAAACCCCGGGGATTGTGCCGGGATCATAACCAAACCTGGGGTTCAAACACAGCTGAATCATCATCTATGAGACTGGAATATCTGGCTCCACAACCAACATCCCCTTAAAAGAAATTGTTTCCTACCTTGCTTCCATATCAATTTTCCTATATTTCCTTCCTTATTTTAAAGTTTCAAAATCTATCTTTCCAATACTGTACTATTTAATGGTATTTCTTGTGTACTGTATGGCTGGTGCAAGGTAGTGATAACCACTTATGACACGTTAGTTGCAATGGTATGCTGGAAAAACAAAAATCTTATCATTAAAATGAATTATTAGAGGTACCTACAAACGTTTTTAGAATTAGGTGTAAAAACATGAAACGTAGAAAAATGGAGCACCTTCCGGAATATATAACTTTTATTTATGTGAAAGTAGTATAACCACCCCAAAATGTCATTATTTTAATATTGGTAGGTTATTTTTTCTCTAAAACATAATGCATATGTTTGTGTTGGTCCACCGGTTTGTTATGTCAAGTGTCAATTTATGAGGAAACAAATATTTAGAGGCGTAGGCAACATACAAATCTTATGCAGGGCTATTTTTCCAAAATTTTAAAAGTTAATTTTATATTTTTTTTAAATTACGAAAGTCAGTGAAGCCTTAAAACGACATGGTCGAGTGTTGGTCCACCATATCATGGTCTGAACATAATAATAATTTTTTTTAGCTTGTAGGTATTCTTGTACTCTTGTGCGAGTTCATTTCCGTTCTCGAAATAGGTAAGCCAATCAAAAGTTATAGGTGTTGACTCAAACCCAGTCGACAGAGGTTCCACTCACTGTCGACACCCAAACCACAGCGATCTCCCTAAGCACTAGCCCTGACAGGGTTTACCCCGTCCAGCAACACCTGTAGAGCATATGAGGTCTCACCCGAGATGTTCAAGGGAGAGTTGACGGAACCATGTTTCCGTCGAATGAAGGAGGATGTTTGCGGCTCAATTACTTAACTTATTGTAGCATTTCAAAAATAGATCTATGTATTTAACCTTGACATCATTTGTATTCATAGCATCATTCACCATTCATCATCGCAACAAATATAACAGTAAAGCATTAATTGCGGTAAGAAAACATAGCATCATTCATATATCGCAATATGCATTACCACAGATGAACAAAAGAGACAGTGATTCCACAAAATAGCTTTGTCATATCATATTAACTCTGCAAAACCCAGCTACAATATGTTGAATATTGTAACTTCTAAGAATATTATATTTGTACATTATTATTCCGGATATGTTTCATCCCTCCGAGGTAACCCTATTATGTATCCGGAGATGATTATTCTTCCGATGGGTTGTGGTAACTAGGGTTATTAGACCCACCATGTGGGGGTCGGCCCTGATTTTATATTTTAGGGGTTATTAGACTTCTCCAGGAGAGGTCGACCCATTAGGGTTTTTAGTCAGTCGGGAACTAATATAAATAGAGGAGGTGAGCTCCTCATTAGACACACTTGTACAACTCAGAAAAGTAGCACACTTGTCTGGGAGGTCTGCTAAGGAGGTAGAGAAGGAGGGAGCACATCTTGTATTTTGGTTTATCATCTTATTGAGGAAAGCTTTGCTGGGTTTTCTACCCCATGAGGGTTTCCCAGGGTAAATTATGTGTCTATCTTGTGATTATGTTTCTTTCAGTGATCTTGCTAGTCTATTTGGTTTAAACTTAACATGGTATTAGAGCTAGCCTGAATAGGACATCTTTCACAAGGTAAGAATATCTCTCTCTCTCTCTCTCTTCGGTGAAAATTAGGGTTTCGGCAAAAAGTTGGTATTGTTAAATTCTGATTACATGGATAGATATCCCTTCTCAAAACCAATCTTTTGAGCCCTAGATCAAACTTTTTGGTTGGGTAGAACTCCGGGAAAGTCAAACCCTAGTTTTACCAAAAGTGCGATAAACCAGAAATTGGTTTCAGCAAAAAGTTGGTATTGTTAAATTCTGATTACATGGCTGCATATCCCTTCTCAAAACCAATCTTTTGAGCCCTAGATCGAACTTTTTGGTTGGGTAGAAGTCCGGGAAAGTCAAACCCTAGTTTTACCAAAAGTGCGATAAACTAGAAATTCTGTCCCAGGATCCGGAAAAGTAAAAAGGTAATATTTCTAGGTAAGCACTACTCTGTCTCTTATCTCTTGGACTCCCCCAAGAGAAGATGGCTCCAAACACTAAGCTTGAAGACAAGCTAGAAGGTATAGAGAATTTCCGAGCATGGAAATACAGAATTGGTCTCATTCTTGAAGAGAATGATCTTGCTCATTATGTCAAGGATGAAGTTGCAGAACCGGAAGGAGATGAAGCCAAAGAGAAGCATAGGAAGGATTTGATTAGGGAAAAGAGAATCATAGCTGATTCTATTAAAGACCTCTTGATTCCCCAAGTAGCCTCCAAGAAGACTCCAAAGGAAATGTATGATGCCCTAGGAAGAATGTATGAAGGAAAGAACATCAATAGGAAGATGAACCTAAGGACTCAGTTGAAAAGTACAAAGATGCACAAAGGAGAATCCATTCAAGACTACTTCTCAAGGGTCTCCCAAATCAAGGAGCAACTAGATGCCATTGGTGATACTCTTGATGAAGATGAACTTGTGATGACTGCCCTAAATGGTCTCACTAGACCTTGGGAATCATTCATACAAACTATGTGTGCCAGAAAAGAAAGCATGAAGTTTGATGTAGTATGGGAGGATTGTGTTCAAGAAGAGGCTAGGGTAGCCAACAGAGAAGCTATTCTCAAAGAGGATGACCAAGCTTTGGCCACCCACACTAAAAGAGGAAAAAGAGGCCACTTCAAGAAAGTGAACTACAAAAGGTCTCAACCCTCTCATAAATTCAAACGAAAAGGAGGTTCAAACTCAGAAAGAGACCTCTCCACAGTCCAATGTTATAATTGTCTTAAACTAGGACATTATGCTAAAGACTGTTCTTCTCCAAAGAAGAAGAAGAAGTTTGTTCACAAAAGACATCATGCACATATGGCAGAAGATGATAGTGAAGAAGAAGTAGGGGAAGAAGAAGAAGAAGAAGAAGAGGAAAGGCCTCAAAGGAAAATATCTAAAATAAAGAGAGAAGATCCAGAAGAATATGTCCTATTTTCTGCACTCTCTGGATCTGTGTCTCCTGGAGAAGATACATGGCTCATTGATAGTGGTGCTTCAAAGCACATGACAGGTCAAAAGAAATCTCTCTCAAGACCTGAAGAAAAATCTTCACCTCAAAAGGTATCTCTAGGAGATGATTATCAATATCCCATCAAGGGAATTGGTGAAGCAAGCTACAAGCTTGATTCTGGAACACCCTTGAAAATGAAAGAAGTTTTATATGTTCCAAGTTTAAAGAAGAACCTACTCTCTATCTCATCACTAGATAAGAAAGGTTTTAGAGTGGCTTTCATAGATGGACAAGTACTCATGTGGTACAAAGGAAAATCAATTAAAGATGCAGTTATCATTGGTGAAGAAGAAGGAGGTCTCTATAAGCTCAAGGGTCATCCAGAAGTTTCCCTTGCTCATGAAACCTCCAGCCCCAGTGAGCTATGGCATAGAAGACTAGCTCACATTAACTACAAATCCTTACCCTATGTAAGCAAGGTGGTCATAGGATTACCAGATCTGAAGGGTGATCATAATGGCTCATGTAAAGGTTGTAAGAAAGGGAAGAATGTCAAGAACCCTTTTCCAAAGAGTGAAACAAAGACTAAGAACACTCTGGAGCTAATACACTCAGATGTATGTGGACCAATGCCCACTACGTCCCTAAGTGGATTTGAGTATTATCTCTCATTCATTGATGACTATTCAAGGAAGACTTGGATATACTTTCTAAAAGGTAAGAATGAAGTCTTTGGAAAATTCAAAGAATTCAAGGCCCTAACAGAAAATCTCTCAGAAAAGAAAATCAAGATTCTCAGAACAGATAATGGCGGAGAATATACTTCAAAGGACTTTCAAGACTTTTTTAAAGAAGCTGGAATTAAGAGGGAACTAACCACTCCCTACAATCCCCAACAAAATGGGGTTGCTGAGAGGAAAAATAGAACCATCATGGAAGCTGTAAAGACTATGATACATGATCAAGATCTACCCATGTATCTATGGGCTGAAGCGGCTAGGACAGCAGTCTATGTGCAAAATAGACTATCCCATAGTGCTCTTGAATTCAAAACTACAGAAGAAGGGTTTATAGGAAAGAAGCCTGAGGTAAGTCATCTCAAAATATTTGGGTGTCTTGTGTACATCCACATTCCAAAAGAAAAGAGAACCAAGTTGGATCCTTCTAGTAAGAAGGGAATATTTGTCGGATATTGTGAATCATCCAAAGCCTTCAGAATCTACATTCCAGGTTTTCATCATATAGAAATAAGTAGAGATGTAACATTTGATGAAGAAGCAGCTCTCAAGAAATCCAGGAAGTGTCAACTTGAAGAAATCCATGAAGAAGATACACCTCCTAGAATCACAGAGGCTGTGCACATCCCTGAAGATGATTCACCAGAAGATCATGACATGTTGGAACCACAAGAACCTTCTATCACAGATTCATCTAAGAAAAGAAGGCCAGCATGGGCTAGAGATATTATTCAAGGAGCTAAAAGATATGGAGCTCCTGAAGGCTCCACTAGAGAAAGAAAGAAACCTAAGATAGTGTCCAACTATATGGCCTTGATGTGTGATCTTGTAGATCAACAACCTACTAGCTATGAAGAAGCAGCCCAGAAGAAAGAATGGGTAGAAGCAATGACAAAAGAATATCAGTCAATAATGAAAAATGATGTTTGGGATGTAGTTCCCAAACCAAAAGATAAAAGTGTGGTTTCTTCCAAATGGATTTTCAAGATAAAACATGCTGCAGATGGTAGCATTGAAAAATACAAGGAAATATTTGTAGCCAAAGGATTCTCTCAGAAGGAGGGAATTGACTATGAAGAAACATTTGCACCAGTTGCTAGGTATACTTCAATTAGAACTATCATGGCACTTGCATCTATGATGAAGTGGAAATTACACCAAATGGATGTTAAGATAGCTTTTCCGAATGGTGTAATTGAAGAAGAAGTATACATAGAGCAACCACAAGGGTTTGAGGTTAAAGACGGGAGGACTCATGTATGCAAACTGAAAAAGGCATTATATGGTTTGAAGCAAGCTCCCAGGGCTTGGTACGGAAGGATTGACAATTTCTTAACAAACATGGGCTTTACCAAGAGTAAAGTTGATCCCAATCTTTATCTTAAAGTGATGGATGATGAACCATTTATACTGTTGTTATATGTAGATGATCTATTTCTAACCGGAAATGAGAAACTGATTATTGAAAGCAAGAAGAAGCTTTCTTCAAAATTCAAGATGAAAGATCTCGGATTAATGCACTACTTCTTGGGTCTAGAAGTATGGCAAGAACCAAAAGGAATCTTTCTAAATCAAGGTAAGTATGCTGTGGAGATTCTAAAAAGATTTGATATGTTGGAGTGTAAATCCATGGCCACTCCCATGGACTCCAACTTGAAGTTATTAGTTAATGACTCATCGGAATTAGTAGACCTAACTCTATATAGACAAATCATTGGGTCATTGATGTATTTAACAAATACTAGGTCATATATATGCTTTGTTGTAAAGACCCTGAGTCAGTATTTAGTAGAGCCTAGAAAGGTTCACTTAATAGTTGCAAAGCATGTGATGAGGTACCTAAAAGGTACATTAGATTTTGGTCTATATTATCTTGGAGGTCATGAACTCCGATTACATGGTTACTCAGATTCTGATTGGGAAGGTAGTGTCTCAGACAGAAAGAGTACTTCAAGTGGATGTTATGGTCTTGGATCTGCCATGATCTCATGGTTCAGCAAGAAACAATCTAGTGTGGCCCTCAGTACTGCTGAAGCAGAATATATAGCTGCCTGCTCTGCCAACTGTGAAGCAGTGTGGCTTCGGAAGTTATTATCTGGAGTGTTTGGATTAGAAATGGATCCCACTGTGATTATGTGTGATAATCAAAGCTGCATTAAGATGACAGAAAATCCTGTATTCCACGATAAGTCAAAACACATAGAGATCCGATACTTTTATATACGAGATATGGTGCAGAGAGGAGCTATCAAGCTCGAGTATGTGAACACTAAGGATCAAATTGCTGATATCTTGACCAAACCTCTGTCTCGAGTGAAATTTGAATACTTCCGAGACAATCTTCGTGTAGTTCAAAAGGACCCTCCTCGAAAGGGGGAGTAGTATAGTCACTGATGATGAGATTGTCTCATCGAACAACAAGGTCGTTGATAAGGTTACCTGTTCACTACACCTAGATACTTAGAAATATTTAGATTTAGGACTCTTATGCTTAGAATACTTATTTTTTACTTATACATGCTTTTAGTGAGAATACATGCTTTTGATATTAGATGTATTAGTGAGAATACATGCTTTTGATGTTAGATGTATTATTGAGAATAAATGCTTTTGATGTTAGATGTATTAGTGAGAATACATGCTTTTGATGTTAGATCTATTAGTGAGAGTAAATGCTTTTGATGTTAGATGTATTAATAAGAATACATGCTTTTGATGATAAATGTATTGGTGAGAATACATGCTTTTGATGATAGATGTATTAGTAAGAATACATGCTTTTAATGATGTATTAGTAAGAATACATGCTTTTGATGATAAATGTATTGGTGAGAATACATGCTTTTGATGATAGATGTATTGATGAGAATACATGTGAGGATTGCATCATCCTTGAACTCAAGTTCTAAAGTGAGCCGTAGACAGGTGTCTCCGAGAAAGAAAGAGGATTGGATCATCCCTGGACTTCAGTCCTAAAGAGAGCCATATACATGATGTCTCCGAGAATTGAAGATAGGACTGCATCGTCCCTGAACTAGGTTCAAAATGTACGTGATGGGATTGCATCATCCCTAGACATGAGACTTGTCTTAAAGTGATAAGGACTGATCATCCTGGAACTTGATCGGGATTGCATCATCCCTAGACATGAGACTTGTCTTAAAGTGATAAGGACTGATCATCCTGGAACTTGATCGGGATTGCATCGTCCCTAGACATGAGACTTGTATTAAAGTGATAAGGACTGATCATCCTGGAACTTGATGGGGATTGCATCATCCCTAGACATGAGACTTGTCTTAAAGTGATAAGGACTGATCATCCTGGAACTTGATTGGGATTGCATCATCCCTAGACATGAGACTTGTCTTAAAGTGATAAGGACTGATCATCCTGGAACTTGATTAGGATTGCATCATCCCTAGACATGAGACTTGTCTTAAAGGTACATGTGAGGACTACATCGTCCATGAACTAGGTTCAAAATGTACATGATGGGATTGCATCGTCCCTAGACATGAGACTTGTCTTAAAGTGATAAGGACTGATCATCCTGGAACTTGATCTGGATTGTATCATCCATGGACCTATGTCCTAAAGAGAGCAGGATTGATCACCCTGTAAAATGATCATGTGATGATGATGTTGATGATCGTGTGATGATGATGCTGATGATCGTGTGATGACGATGCTGATGATCGTGTGATGACGATGCTGATGATTGTGTGATGACGATACTGATGATCGTGTGATGACGATGCTGATGACATTGATGTTCCAGTAACTGGTTAAGTTACTGATGATGATGAATTGAAGAAAGCTTTCGATGATTTATAGATGTATCATGTATCATGTATTCGATGACTCCTTGCTCCTGTAGACGTTGTTATAATATCCTTCTCGTTAAGGGGGAGTGTTGAATATTGTAACTTCTAAGAATATTATATTTGTACATTATTATTCCGAAGATGTTTCATCCCTCCGAGGTAACCCTATTATGTATCCGAAGATGATTATTCTTCCGATGGGTTGTGGTAACTAGGGTTATTAGACCCACCATGTGGGGGTCGGCCCTGATCTTATATTTTAGGGGTTATTAGACTTCTCCAGGAGAGGTCAGCCCCATTAGGGTTTTTAGTCAGTCGGGAACTAATATAAATAGAGGAGGTGAGCTCCTCATTAGACACACTTGTACAACTCAGAAAAGTAGCACACTTGTCTGGGAGGTCTGCTAAGGAGGTAGAGAAGGAGGGAGCACATCTTGTATTTTGGTTTATCATCTTATTGAGGAAAGCTTTGCTGGGTTTTCTACCCCATGAGGGTTTCCCAGGGTAAATTCCATGTCTATCTTGTGATTATGTTTCTTTCAGTGATCTTGCTAGTCTATTTGGTTTAAACTTAACACAATATCTTCGCAAAATACAGATCTTGGTATCTCTCGATCTCATATACACAATCAAAAGACGCATGATCCAAGATGATTCAACAGATACAACTCTATGACTATATATAGGCTTCTGACTTTACATTGCTTGTCCACTTACTAACAACTTCCTAATAGACACTTCGAGCAAATGACCCAAAATCTAACTGGCATGGTCCAAATGACCCAAAAACCCCCATATATACTATAAATATTGTTATGTCCAAATACCCCTAAAGAAATTCCTATGAATATACTATATGTAAAATTTCAATTTTTTTATTTTGTATCTGAGATTGATGTAATATATATAATTTTTCATATAATGGTGAATTATATTTTATTTCAATAATATAGACAATGTATGTGATAAATAGGTGTTCATTTCTATTTGAATTATTTTGGCACAATGTATATAATTAAAAAAAAATGTCAATCTTATTATTTATCTCTGTTAAAGGAAAATCATTTAGTATTTTCACAACACATCAATTTTTAGCCTTCAAATTCAAAATCTAGAAATTTGTAGAGAAAATAAAGCTTTGGCATGCAATTCTGTCAAAATTGCTCAAAGGGGAGTTTTTGTGAATTATATGTATCTACATTGTTTAGAAAGTGTGGAACATGGGCCTTGTAAAACATGTTTTGGATTCCATGTGCCATGCTACTATGCAGTAAGTCTGTATCGCAGCCATGACAAAACCCAAGATTACAGCGATCCGAGCTAAGAACTTCCAGCTCAACAGGTAGTCAAAAAGTCCAGAAGCCTTGTTTTTCATTTTGTTCTTCCAATAGTTTTTTTTTAACCATTGCTAGAGCGTGCTCGTGATCTTGAGATGAAGAGCAATGTCGTTGACTCTATGGAACGAATGCCGCACGTCATTCCACACCTTGGAAATGCACTCATCCAATAAGCTGACAATACCTCGAGAAATCACACGTTAATCCACAAGTATGCGAACGTCATCACGAGACTGGATGAGAATGCCCATCAGGGCAACGTATTCTGTCACGTAGTTAGGATGGAAGACGTCGTTGAACTCCAATGCCAGCATGTTCTTCAGAAACACTTCAGTTCCTATACCCCTTACAACGATCGGCGAAATATAGATCATGGCGGTGTCTTTGTCCAGTTGGATGCAATCGGGCACCTTGGAGAACATTCGGAATTTAATTCCAGCCCTAGCCAACTCTCCCGCACTCATTCCGTTTGGAAACAGATATTCGATTTGTGGAATAGTGGGGATAAAAGAATGGATCCATTTAAGAAGCTCTTTGACGATGATGTTGAACGTTTCCAATAGTGTCCCCTTCAATCACCTCACTACTACACCAAAGGGGTAGTTACGACAAAATTTTAAGATGAAATCTACTTTTGTCTTAATATATATATTTTATTTTTAAATTACTTTTTAAATTTTTTTCAAATGTATTAATCAAGACAAAAAGGTAAAAAGGGTTTCCTCTTTAAGACCAAAAAAATTTCATGACCCTGCAAAATTAATAACCATCCTGCTGCATTTTGCATTAATCCTCCATCTACCAGCCGTAGAGGCATTATAGATGGAATTTATCAACAACAATCTCTGTAAATATTTTCTACAGGACAAATTGTTTGCTAAAACTATACAAGTAGAGGTCCAATACTCTTACCTTTGCTTCTGCTTTACCAGGCGAAACGCAATAACTGAGCAGTAATCTACTCGGGGGTTATATACAGCAAGCTCTGTAAATATTTTCTACAGGACAAATTGTTTGTTGAAACTCTATAGGTAGAGGTCAGATACTCTTACCTTTGCTTATGCTTTACCAGGTGAAACGCAATAACTGAGCAGTAATCTACTCGAGGGTTATATAGGCTAGGGTTGTCTCTGTTTAATGTTGTAAATCGTTTTGATTTTGGGTTCTTTATAATTAGTTCACCGGGCATATTACATTTATATTAGATAATAATAAATTATTCCCCATGATTTTTGGTTTGCAAGCTGCAGGTAATCATTGGCGCTCCTAAAACCCTTGGAAGCGACTGCATTCACCTACAGTTGACAGATGTTGCAAATAGGTAAATACACATCTCCGCTGTTAAGTTTTTCTTTGTTTTTAGGATTGTTTTTTACTTGCTAAGTTTTTTACCGTTGAGTGCTCTAGTTTATGGCATGATCTAGAATCCGTTTTTGGGTATTTTGCCATATCAAAGCTTTTATAGGAGTTCCATGGAGAAATTGCAAATGTTTTTTTGTTCTGGGTCTTATAGATTGTGCCCTGGCCGTTTCAGGGGTTTCAAATTTTAGGGGTTTTTTTGCTACACCCATGTTCAAATCTCTAGAGGCGTCACCCATACACCTGTAGTGTAGGAGGATACAAGCAAGCTGAAAGCAAGTCCCATTACCAACACCAGCCTCTGGTGTATTGGTGTTTGAAATGGATTTGCATAAGTCCCACCCATGTTCAAATATCTGGAGGAGTCACCCATAACCCTCTGGGGTTTTGGTGTTTGGAATCGATTTGCACAAGTCCCACCCGTGTTCTCGCTCGACATTTCTAGTCCGCTCTTAACTTGGTATAGCCTTGTGACTTAGCTACTATATACGTTTAGGCTTTTCAATAAAGAAAAAGATCCTACCTGAACCAACCTCACCGGAGCCTATTTCATCAGAGCCTCAATTTCACCGAAGCCTGTTTCATCAAAAACTACCTGACTGAAGGTCCTCTAGTTCCCAAATCCTCATTCTTCCCTTCGCCTTCACATCATGCCTTCTGTTACCCTAAATCCACCAACTAAATAAGAAGAGAGTAGCCGCTTTGTGGCTTCTAATCACTTCTCTTTTTTTCGAACTCTGACCCATTGCCATAGTTACAACCTTTATAAGGTCGTCCCTTCTCTCTTTTCAGAACTCAGAGTCTAGTCACTTATAGACATTATTATTAAATATTAGATTTTTAAATTAATATTGTCTTATCTTGAAGGAATTTTCTTCATTCCAACCATGAAGGCTATAAGCTATGAGATCTAAACAACTTATATTATAATCAACTTATACTGGTTGATATGTTTGGCGTGCAATGCTCCAGGCAATCTCCAGGGTCGAAAACCATTTCATACCTGCAGAACCTGTACTAGGTTGAAAAGCTTTACTGCAGATCTACAACCTTCTAAAGCCAGTTTTCATAGAAAATGCATTTAGTAGAGGTGGATGGTCAACTGGAGTGACTAATAATAAAATTTCTCTCTAATCAGCTTATACTGAATGCACTTATGTTGATGCCACTGACGAAGGGTAAGCCATGCGAGCTGAGGATTTGATGATGACTTGTAGACAAATTTAAATTAAATTAACTCTGTGTATACATATTAAATTAATGTTTGGGCCTACGTTGAAGGCACTTACCGATAAATGCTAAACTACGAGAGCCGAGGACTTGACATTCTTACTAGTTTTCTTTTATATATGTTTTTTGTTTGCTTGTTTTCTTAATTAGATAATATTAGTTTTACTTTAAAAATGGGCTTCCATGAGTGACATCTTACATGCAGTTATTTCTTTCAATAGTTTTATGTCTGATTTCTCAATGGGGCCAAATAATCTATTTGGGCATTAATAGAATTGAGGCATCATCTTTCAATCGTCTTATTTGTATATAGTAAATTATAGTAAACCCAAAGAAAACCTTAACAACTGAGAAGTTTGAGACATACTTTTTATTTCTATAAAGAGCTGCTAACTCCTGGATTTGTTGAACTAGACATGGATGGCCCAAATCTTATGCCAAGGCCGCAAACTACCATGATTCACACCCAACAGTTAAATCAATGAAGAATTATTATTGTTTCTACCTCAGTTCTAGGAGCGTTTAATGTATTAATATATGTTTGTATTTTTATAGTTAATTTAACATATATGAAATAGTTTCATTTTGTATATATATATATATATTATATAGTTTAATGTTTTTAATAATTTATATAAATAAGTATTTATATATTTAAATTTGGGGTGAAGTGTTGAATGTTTGTAGCTACACATATGAAACCAACACTACTTGGGATAATTAGGTGAGTGGTCCAATCCCTCGATTTTGCTTATTTACTTATGTGCAAGTAAATATATTAACCCACTATATTCAATGTATAAAATGCATTACACAGAGTAGCGTTAAATAAATTACCTCACAGTGCAACTAAAGGTATGGCAAGTACCTATACTAAATAATTCAAGTTGCATTTTTTTATCCGTATATATTTTTATATTTAAACGTAAAATTGATGTCCATCAACACCGCTATTGTAGAATGTATTTCACTTTATCAAATTTTGTTTTGGTTCTATGTTTTGTGTTTCATAGTTACAACCTGTAAATTTTATCAAATTGTCACTAAGTAATTGATATTTGTATAAACATTAAAGACTTCAACTTTTTAGTACACTCTGTGTAATAGGAATACAGTCTTCATTGTGACACTGTAAGAGTATAGTTAATAATATTGACATCTTGCAAAAACCATCCTTCATATTGGATTATTTAAATGCAAGAGTGTTCACCTTTTGCGTTTAAAAGAATTAATAAAACAGTTATTTGACATTTAGATTTTTAAAGGTCCATTTCCACAAATCTGAGATTCAATACTCTATTTGCTTTTACTACTGAGATTCACCAAACACCTTCAATGAAATCTCTCTTATGACATAAACAAAGACTCTCTGAAATCCAAAACAGGGTTTCACATTATAGAAGGTATGGTCAGACCCTTACACATTATAGGTGGACCTATTTTATATAATGCAAAGCCATTATGGTAAGTTCCTCCAAGGTCTTACCTGAGCTCTGCGATGGAAAGGTTATCTCAACCCTATCATTTTCACTTGGTAAGTGAGTCGAGTAAGGAGAGGTATGCATTAGGTAGGGTGGGTGAAATACTTCATGTCAAGTCATCAGGAAAACATAATTACAACACATGTAATGAGACAAACAATTTACATTGAATATATCTCCGCATGAAATAAGAGCTTAGCATGAAATATCAAATTTTCTAAAGAAAGGTCTTCCGCCAGTGGAAATATTGTGCAAGTCAACCCCAATCCGGAGCAGTCACGTCCTGTGCTAACCCTATATTTATTCCCACAAGGGTTGAGCCTTACCTCAACAGAGCTAGCTCTTTGACCTTTCCTAAAGAAAAAAAAATCATATAAAAATAAATGAAATATATTCCATACTAACGAATAAGACAATTCTTTGATATATAGTGGCTCAATGCATGTAAAGATTGTGGTTTTTATCGTATTGTTGAAATAAAAAAAAATGTTTTTCTTTTTTAAATTCTTACTAAATTTTAAAGCAAAAATGTGAATTCCTCTTTTCTATAAAAACAAAATACAAAACGAAAATGTGAATTCCTCTTTTCTATAAAAACAAAATACTATTATAATATATTTAAACAATTATAAAATCTCTTAAACACCAAAATAATATATCATTATTACGACAAATAAATAAATAAATTCAAAACAAAATATATTTATTTTATATGATTTATACACATATACCTCACAATATATGCACATACAATAAATATACACATACATTTATTCCCACAAGGGTTGAGCCTTAACTCAACAGAGCTAGCTCTTTGACCTTTCATAAAGAAAAAAATTTATATAAAAATAAATGTAATATATTCCATATTAAGGAATAAGACAATTTTTATTACACGTGTAAAAATGATCTTACAAATTTGAATTTAGATTACATAAACAAATGCTTGTTGTATTAAGAAAAAAGTTTTATATTTAATTTTTTTTAAATAAAATTATTTGAATTTTAGTATTTTTACACTAATATGTTTATATATTAGAATTTAGGGTGGATTACTATCTATGTTTTTTTTTTATGTTTTTTCTAAATTGAAGAAGAATGGATAACTCTTATCTCATGCATACATGGATCACAAGTAGTGACCTAAGTCACAAGTTGTTTTGAACAGCAACTCAAATCCGTCGATCTCTGCCTCTCGACTCTCACTTGGTCCTCAATCCTCACTCTCGTGACCTGTCTTCTAGTGGCATTATTTACCCTTGCAGGATACGTCGTCGTTTTATCCATGCACGGTCAATCGTGAATCAGGACTCCTACACAGTCAGTTGCTCAAGTCTCTTCCTCAACCCTCACTGCTCAGTCACGACTCACAGTGACACCGATTGAGGACTTGTGAGTAGGACTCGGGCTCCTGGTGAGTCACGACTCGTGACTTGCAGTTACAGGCCCTCAAAGATTTGACACCGGTCGCCTGCGTTGAAGCCTGAAGTTGGGACTCGACCCTCGAGAGATTGTGGCTTCAACCATAACTTACAGACTATAACCTACAATGTTTAAGTTTTGAAAAAACTCGGTTATGTTTTAAGTTATGTAAATGCATTATGAACATCCTGCGTTAAATTCCAAAGTTTAAAAAATATGTTTTTCAATTTAGAATTTATTATTTATTTATTATTAATGATGGTTTAATTTATTACTAATAATAATATTATTAATCATAGTTTTATTATTCTAGAATTCATTGTTTATTTATTATTAACCATGGTTTAGGTAAAATTTATTATTTTATAGTATATTTCATCTTAAATTTAATATATATATATATATATATATAATTAAAGTCGAATTTCAACCCATCCAAAAATTTAAATTCGAATCGAATCAAATAGTTGCCGAACTAGAATTCGAATTCGAACCATGTGACATAGGTAGTGACATACAATCCATTTAACTAAGGACTATAACACATACTTGATGTATAGACAACAAATGATTACAACTAAGTATGGGGAACAAGTAACAGATAGCTTGTTCATGGCACTTAGCTTGTAACCTATCGGTGTTCACCGACTGAGGTTGCATATTCACAAGTAGATTGAATGCTTACATAGGTTTGGGAGAGAGTGCACGAAACTTGCATATGTCTACCGCCACCATCAAATTAAATTTGGTATAGTAAGTATTTATAAATAATTATTTAAAGGGAAAATTCACCAATACAAGTATTTTATAAAAAGATGACCTCTTAAAAATAAAAATAAAAATCATAAATCTATGAATGAATTTCTAAAAATCCTATTCTCTTTAAAATCCTAAAAAGAAGATATGATTTACCATCCTTAAAAAAAAGGGTTTGTTTTAGAATCCTAAAAAAACCATGCTTTTAAGATTCAAAAAAGAGCCATGCTAGAAAGATTTAAAGTTTTAAAAATCCTAAAAAGCTTTAAAACCACTAAAAGCATAAAATACTTTAAAGCTTAAAATCAAGAAATCTTTATTTAAAATAAACTTCATATATGGGGAAAAGGAGGTTTTATGTAAGAGGAACAAATATATATTTTTGGGGGATTACTCGAGAGGGTTTAGTAGTCAAGGGAGTCAAGCCCTCGTTTTATTTTTTTTGTTTGAGTATAGGTGGCCTCTCTCAAGAGAGTGGATGCCTTTGCTTGCTTTCGGTATGATTTCCTTATCGTGTTTCTTAGTATCTTGTAAATAAAGGGAGAGCTCAACATTATTGATATGATGATTTTTAATTTTTATTGATCTCTCTTTCTGCAAAAGAAGGCGCAACCCATGAGAGGGTTAGCTTCCAAATAGTTTGACTTTATTATGACGACAAGTTTTAAATTTTAAATCTTCTTTCAAGAAGGCGTATATCCCAAGAGAGGGTGCAACCTTTAGATAGCCATTTTTTGTTTGCAAGCAATGATATAAATTACACAAGCTCAATGCATGAGCTGTGTGGGAAGGGTGTAATTCCTTCCATTCTGTCTTTTATTCTTTAGTCCATGCCAGAGTGGAGGAAGAAGGCTTAAGCCGTTCTTTTTTGTCTTTTATTCTTTGGTTCACGCTAGAGTGGAGGAAGAGGGCTTAAGCCGTTCTTTTCTATCTTTTCTTCTTTGGTTCACACTAGAGTGGAGGAAGATGGTGTAAGCCCTTTCTTTCTGTATTTTATTCTTTGGTTCACGCTAGAGTGGAGGAAGATGGCATAATCCCTTCCTTTATGTCTTTTCTTCTTTGGTTCACACTAGAGTGGAGGAAGAGGGTGCAAGCCCTTCCTTTTTGTCTTTATTTTTTGATTCGTGCTAGAGTGGAGGAAGAGGGAATAAGCCCTTCCTTTCTGTCTTTTATTCTTTGGTTCATGCCAGAGTTGAGGAAGACGTCATAAGCCCTTCCTTTTTGTATTTAATTTTTTGGTTCACGCCAAAGTGGAGGAAGAGGGCGTAAGCCCTTCCTTTCTATATTTTATTCTTTGGTTCATGCTAGAGTGGAAGAAGAGGTCATAAGCCCTTCCTTTCTGTATTTTATTCTTTGGTTCATGCCAGAGTGGAGGAAGAGGGTGTAAGCCCTTCCTTTCTGTCTTTTAATCTTTGGTTCATGCGAGAGTCGAGGAAGAGGTCATAAGCCCTTCCTTTTTGTCTTTTATTCTTTGGTTCATGCTAGAGTGGAGGAAAAGGGCATAAGCTCTTCCTTTCTGTCTTTTATTATTTGGTTCATGCCATAGAGGAGGAAAAGGTCATAATCCCTTCCTTTCTGTCTTTTATTCTTTGGTTCATGCCTTAGTGGCGGGAAAAGGCATAAGCCCCCTTCCTTTCTATCTTTTATTCTTTGGTTCATACCAGAGTGGACGAAGAGGGCATAAGCCTTTCCTTTCTATCTTTTATTCTTTGGTTCATGCCAGAGTGGAGGAAGACGGTGTAAGCCCTTCCTTTATGTATTTCATTATATTGGTTCATGTTGAATAGGAGAGAGAGTGCAAACCCATCTCTTTGGCCCTTGTTTCTTCTTGTTTACATCGAGTGCAGATTAAACCTGTAAAGGCACAACCTAGGCTTGGATGAATCCTTTCTCTAATGTGTTAACAATATTTTGTTTAAGGATAGATTTATCCTATGGAGGGGGGGTGCAACTCCTTGCTAAGTTTGTTGTTTTATTTATTATATTTTGATGCTTTTTACTTAAATAACAAGCAACAGGGTGCAACCATGGGGGGGACACAGTCCCAAGTCTGAACCATGGTTGTTTTTATTGACAGTTTGGATTAAGTACTAAATGAACTAAGTCTAGTGGTGACTTCGGCCTTGCTCAACTCGTTGAACATGGCGACACATATCCGACATACTATCACCACCAAACTGGCAAGGATTCTTGGCTACTGGTCGGTGCCTGAGTGCGGATCATACACCTTGAAGTCCATTACAGAGTGTAGGGTTTTAAGTTTAGGGGTCGTTGTCTTGGAGGAAACTAGTGGTAAGTGGGTAAATATCACCACCAAGCTGGCATAGAGGCTTGGCTATTAGGTACTTAAGTGTAGATACATCGTGAAGGCCATTACAGAGTGCAGGGTTTTAAGTTTAGGGTTCGTTGTCTTGGAGGCGACTAGTGGCGGGCGGATTATGAAGTAGAATCCACAAGTACAAGAGGAGAATTTCACAGATTCGATATTGGGTATTTACAGGAAGTGAAGATTTTTTAGGCTAAATATCCCAGATATAATAGGACTAACATTATGGGGTCTTAGGAGACCATCCAACAAAATAAACATGGCAATGTAGTATAGATAAGGGATGCTGGAAACAATGGATTCCAATGCTTGGGGGTAAATATGCACTTGTATGGTAGTAGAGAAAAATTCGATGGTAGCAGAAAGTCCCTCAATGCTGGAAAAGGGGAGACGGCTTACGGAAGAACCGACACCATAAGTGGCGAAGGGGATGGGGATTATCCCCATTTCTCCTAAAATGAAGAGGTTCCATGGCATCTCTGATATTTCCCACATGGAAGCCATTATAAATATCTACCAACACATCAAAGCTAACAATATCCAAGTTCATTTCACTTATTTTTCATGTCAATGTTCTATTTTGCTTCATTCAACATACATTGTTTATGGTTTTAGTGTTCCATCTGTATATTAATCTAATCATTGGTAGATTTGATGTTGTGGGGTTTGAGGTGATCATCTAGTAAACTAAAATTGGTGATGTCTTACAGATCCAACATATTTTACTATTCCAATACTTTTTCCTGAAGGATTCAAAGGATGTGAAACATGTTTAGTTTCCTTCCCAACAATAGGGTATCATCTCAGGATTATGTGCAATTTTTCCACTCTTTTCAATCCTTTGCCTAAAAACCTATCATCTAGTAGCACCTTTTCTAGATATTTACCCAATGTCTCTCTCTTTAGAACACAAGTGGAGAGGTAAAGAGAGAAGGTGTCCTTGCTTAAGGCCTCTCGAGGCTTTATACAAAAGGGTTTAGCTTCCATTTACTAGGGGTATATTCAGATTGGTGTTATTCTTAATGAGAGATAGTTTTCAGGAATATATTTTCAATGACCAATGTCAAACAATTTTACATCATTGAGGTTAGTTACTTACTTTGCTTTGGCATTTCATTTGATGGTGGAACTTTAGTGCAATATTTTTGTAAAATGCGAAAAGCAAGTGTTGATATGTTTTGGTCTTTTTCTTTAGATAAATCTAATGTGTAAAGAAATTTTGGGAAGTGGGTTGCAGAAGGATACAACCTGCAAATGAAGAAGGAAATTCCGGTTAAGTTTCAACTTTCTTAGTTTATTTCAGTCCAAGGAATCAACACAGAATCAAATAGTCAATGCTATGCAAATGTTGATTCTTCCGATGTTGGATTATGCCTTTCAAAATGGTCAAACTTGGGATATTACTGAGTCCTCTAGATCATAAAAACTATTGTAGAGAAGTTGCTTAATCCATCTAGAAAGATATCGAGTTTAAGTTATTTGTTTTGAAACTTTGTTCCTTGCTTTTGACTCTCCAACTGTATATTTGATAGTTTCATTTCTCACGATTGTTAAGATTGATATTTTGATTCTATGTGATGTTTTGATTAAGCGTGTTTTTAAAATCCCTTCGAAGAAAATTTGATGTCAAATTATTTTACTCTGCTGGTAAGCATAGTTTACGATGAGCCGTTAAGGATAGATATTTTGCAGCTATCAACAATTTTGTTGAAGTGTCTTTTGAATGATCTTGTGGATCATAGAGAAAAACTTTTCAAATTTGGGCAGAACCATCTCGAGGAAGATGAAAGTATCCGCAAGCAGTGGGCCTTTGTTAATGTTTGCCAATTTCTTGTGGCTTATAATGTTCCTCTTACATTAATACTCGAGGTATAGCATATAATCTACAAAATGATTTTCATTTTTCAATTAAATTGGTTGACTTTATAAGTGTCATGGAAGCTCTTTGCTTTTACTTTTCCTATAGCAAGAACTGTAAATTAGCTCCACTTGTTAATTAGAGTAGTTCGTTAAGCTCCGGTCTTTTAGTGAATTGTGAGTGGAACTAGCGAACCCAAGAAGAAAGAATGTGATGATAAATGAATGATCAAATGAGATTAAGTGACCTCTCATATATACTCCTCTAAGTTGAACTCATCATTTTCCACGACGACCTTTACTTGGAAGAATTCACATCCAACTTGGCACACTTGTAGACTTCTTTTGGGAATCACATCTTGTCTTGGTCTTAAGAAAGGTCTTCTTTGAGCCACCTACTCAAGGGAATCATGTACACATGAGCTACCCTACTCATGTACCATCCATACGTCAACATGGGCTAACTCCCCATGGACAAGGCATCACATCAACATGGGCTAACTCCCCATGGACAAGGCATCACATCAACATGGGCTAACTCCCCATGGACAAGTCAACATGACAACCAATTATAGTAAGCTATGGTATGTGAGCTCCCATACCAAATTGGACGTGGCTTAATCAACGAGAGATAGATAGTCCCTTAGGAAAGTACATCATGCCAAGATTAGGTAATGGTCACCTCAAACAATGTGATAGTGTCACATGTCTACTCAACTCAGTCCTACACAACAAGGAGGAAAATCATATATCCTCGCAACACAGTCCTACACAATGAGGAGGATAACCATATGTCAACTCAACTCAATCCTACATGATGAGGAGGACAATCATAGTTCCACTGAACTTAGTCCTACATGATGAGGAGGGAAATAATAAAGTAGTTAGCAATTCCCCTGTCTCTGGAGAGCTCCTCTATTCTCCCCATCTTAGGGAGAATATCTCGAGCTCCTCTATTATCCCCATCTCATGAAGAATATCTCTCTGATGTTGCAACATCAACAATTATTGTATCACAATCTACAGATTGACTCTTGCACATTGTAAATTCCATTCTTGACTTGAACTTGAACATGTTCCTTTCAAATTGTCAGATATTATTGGTTCAACAATGAAAATGATTCAAGTCCCAATCTTCTTCACCCAGATGCTTCTTCTTTTATCTTAATGCTTGTATGCTTGTTTTGCAACACTAATGTGAAAATTCAACAACTCAATTATTTTTATGGTTATGATGGTGACTTGTTCTATGACATTGAATTTTTTTCATTTAGTTTGATGATTTTTTATATATTTCAAACCTTATATTTATGTAATAATTTGTTTCATTACAGCTTCCTGCAAAGAAAAAGTAGTTGGATTTGAGAAACTGCCTTGGATGTACTAGACAACCTGGTCGGTGATCTAGGTAGGATCAAACATTGCATTCTAAACTTGGGTATGAGTTTTATTAGATTCCTGTCACTAATTTCCAGAATTTTTTATCATTACAATTCTAAGGGAAGCAAGATTTAAGAATTTCTCTTATTCCTTTCAATTTATCCTGTTCCCATGGAAAGGTATAACTTGAGCATTTTGTAGAGTTATGGGGATGCCAACCATATTATTTTTCTTCACCTTGATGGAAAACATCAAGTAGTCAATTATTTTTCTCATGAATATGGCATTCGTTGGGCATTAGTAAAATTATCTTATCTTATCTTATCTTAGAAACAATGATAAATATCTTATAACAAAATACCCAAAAAGTTGGATATTAAGTTTCTGACATGATCTCATCCTTAGAAATTTCTTTGTCTACTACTTTGGTCAAGCATTTATGAAACAAATAGAACCCTATGTCGACTAATTCTGTGCAAAATCCATTGAAAAATCATTTTCCTTTTAATGTACACCTTGTCATTTATTTTTTTTCCTCTTTGCCACTAAATTTTGTTATGAAGAATAGGTTGTATTTTAGTTTCCTTATAACTCCATGTGTTACAAAACCTATAAAAATTCACCACCTCTATATGTTTTAAGACACTACATTCTGTTATGAAGAATAGGCTATAGTTTAGTTTCCTTATAAGTCCATGTGTCTTACAAAACTGATAAAAATCCAGCACCTCGGTCTGTTTTAGGAACCCTTGACTTCCTAGGACATTAGCTCTCCACTTTTGTATTGAATTCTTTAAAGAAGGAAGGTGTATCTAATTTATTATCTAAGAAATAAATCATTTTTTTTTCTAGATAAGTCATCATTGATTGTTGTTAAATACTCGACATTGTTCATCCCCTGTTTTGGCATTGATTGACATTGGAAATTGTTAACAAGATCCAACAAGCCTTCCACTCTCTATTCTTTTCCTATTATGAACTGTTGACTATGTTGTTTTCCCAGAATACATCCTTTATATACTACATTGTCTAGCTTAGTCCAAGGTAGCTCTTTAACAATCTGCTTCCTATGAAAAATGAAAAAGTTAAAACTATGAAAAATTTAAATAACCATAGCTCTCATGCCATATCCAACTATCTATTTTCCCATTGCCACCAGTGATTCTAATATGAAAAATTGCATCCAATTTGTATAATCCATTTTTTTCCACCACATTTACAACAAATTCATTTTTGGCTTTATCACAAATCTTGCATTCTCTCCCATTAAATATTATTAAATTTTTTTCTTAGTAACTTCATGTTTAGAGTTCAATTATTTATTGACAGTATACATACCATACATCTTTTAATCTTCTAACCTGGCCGTTTGGCACTCTTAGATCAATGCTGCTCTTTCCTTTGACCTCATACATAGCATCATCTATATTTGATATGGAGTCTCTGTCATTGGATAACATTTCCAATCCACTAGTGGTTTGTATCCCATGATATGCTTTGTGGCCCCCAAATCACCAAACATAATTTGTATTTGACTAATTGTTTTTGAGACAAAATACAAGAAGTCAGGTTTGTAGCTAACTCAAGTTTTCAATTTGTAGCATCCATTACAACTTCTATACTTTCTCAAGGGAATTGTTACATGTAATGAGTTCTATCTATTAAATATACATTTTGATTGAAGGAAACATTTTATACATACCAACATTAGGGCCTTCAATTTAACAATTTTCTACAATATATGTTTGATTTCTCCCATCTCTAATCTCAACACACAATTCAAAGGCACATACAAGCTGCATTGGTGCATGAATCTATTGTATGGTTGAGGTCATGTAGCTATCTCAGTTATACTGCATTGTAATAGAATTATTTCAACTTCATTTTGACATATAGAAGATTTGTGTTTAGATTTATTGGAAATTATTTTATGTATTGGGTCATATGCAATAGGTAAAATTATATGTACAATTATGAAGATGATGGTGATATTATTGAAATTGCAAGTGGCTAATTAAATTTTACTGTATCCCACTTGTTGAATTGGACTGACAAGAAGCAATGCAGATTTTTATTCTATAAGTGGAAACACAGTGCTGTAATATATAATTTCATTCCACAAATGTAAACACAGTGCTGTAATATATAATTTCATTCCACAAATGTAAACACAGTGCTGTAATATATAATTTCATTCCACAAATGTAAACACAGTGTTGTAATATATAAGTACCATTTTGCTTGTTCTCAATTGTTTGACTGGCTAAATGATGATGCTATTAATAATGTTCCAGCTGCAAATATGATGATGATGGTAATGTTAGTATGGGGCAATTCGCCAATCATAAAGTCAATGTGACACTAACATAATCATAGCAGCAACATTATCACATTCGAAATGAAATATATAAGATAGGAAAAGACATGATGACATAAGTTGATTCAACAAATCTTATGTCTTTTTTCTTCAAGTTATGTCTGAGGTTACATGGGGGCTAGTCCATGACATTTATGTTGATATAGCAATTTTTAATATAAATCTTACAATTAGCAATTACTTCTTAATGTGCAAAATTTATGTTTTATATTGTGAACATGTTGACTTTTTTTATTATCTTATTTTTATCTTTCATAATTCTTTAAAGGGTGTTAGCTCAATGGAAGAGCATCTGTGTTTCAAAACCAGGATGATGGTGGTTCGATTCCACCATGCCCTACAATAAACACATTTAAAATAAATTATTTATTTATTTTTAATATTTTTTTTCATATTGTCTCTAAAGAGACAATAGTTGGGACAAAATATGTATTATCTCTATACAGACAATATGTCTTTATCCCAGCTATAGTCTCTAGAGAGACAAAAATGAAATTGTCTTTTAAGAGACAATAAGTGACTGGTGTTTTATATTGTCTTTATAATGACAATTTTTTAAGACAATAATTTGAGACACTTGCTTAAAGACAATATTTAAGACAATATACAAGTTTTTTTTGTCTCAAGTTAAGACAATTTACTCTAAAATTGTCTCAAATATTGTCTTAAAACTCCCCTCTATGTAGTAGTGCCTCCACCTCCTCGAACTTAACGGAATAGTGGGGAGAAAATGGTGGATCCTTTTAAGAATCTCTTTCAGGATGCCGTTAAACATTCGTAATGGTATCCCCATTCATCTCTGGTCCTCTCCGCCGCCAGGTTGGCGCATATCCAAGACTAGCGAAAGGTATTTGAGGACGCAACCCATTAAATGCTGCTCCTTTTCCATTGCATCTTCCATTAACATACGCTGATTATCAGACATTTCAGAGTAGATGTTGTTCTACACCATTGAAACTCAATTTTGAAGGCTTAGAAATTTTTGGAATCTATCATGGGAAAAAGAAAAGTTCCTACTATAATATGTAATTTAAATCATTATGAAGATGTTTCATTCAGCCCAAAGTCATAATATTGTTTATAAGGGCCTTTACTTGAATGTTTTGAGATCAGTGTCCATGGGTGATATTGAAAGAGGGAAGATTAACAAAAAAAAATTCAAAAATGGGTTCAATGCACATATTAAAAAAGAGTGAAGCAAAATTCTCTCAACAATATATTAGTTCGTAGTTTCATGGATATTCCAATATCATTATTTTCTGGAAAATGTGACATTATTGAAGCTTCAGTGGTTTTTCTTTATACAACTACCCATTTACTTTAGCAGTTTCACATGCCTTATAACATGTTCTTTATCATTTTTTAATACAAATGATGACATGATTATCTGGTAGCAAACTGCTTTCTTCTTGAAAATTTAATAGTTGAACACGGTATAGTGCTTAGCAATGTGAAAATTTGTATGGTCAATCTAAATTGTTTAGATTTTACCATTCAACAGTATTTCGTGTACTGAAACCATTTGGCATTTTCAATTAGTAGAAGTTTCCCTTGGCTTAAGATTAATATTTTTTCTATCAAGCTATACATGGTTAGGTCTTTCTTTGCTCATGAGAGTCTATATTTGTTATTTAAAAGTTCATCCAACTTGATTGGATAATTAAACAAGTCTTGTCTATGGAAAGAAGGGATGTTGATGCAATTTTTTTTGTAATATTGTTTATAAGGGTCGTTATGTTCTTTTGGATGATTATATTTGTTGAACAATGAACTGAAGGCAAATTGGGTTTCTTTAATTTTACAATTGCTTTGGGATTTATGTGCTACAGTCTAAAGATGAAAGGGCTATAGAATCACCTTAAATCTTGTTAGCAATTGTGGAGCATTTAAGTATGATGTTTGTATTAGGATTTCCCTATTGAATATTTTTTATTCAACATAAAATCAATTTTAATTTGTAATTAGTCATGGACTTTTACTATTCATTAGCTATGTAATTATATTAAGAGGTTAAAAGCTCAAGTGAAAAAAGTTAGACTTCATTAATCACATTTTATGTGTATTAGAATTCATTCAAATTATATTTAATCTTGAGGTATGTTGACCAATAAACTAGATTATCATCATACACTATGAGAAAGTGTTTATCTACCAATAATCTCTGCAATTCTTCTGCAATTCTTTATTTGTAGCTTTATAAAAGTCATTAAAGAAATTCATCCCTTTTCTTCTTAACAATTAAATTATGAGAAAGTGTTTATCTACCAATAATCTCTACAATTCTTTATTTGTGGCTTTATAAAACTCATTAAAGAAATTTATCCCTTATGTCCTTAACAATTGTAACCCTAATACCATCCAATTTTAGTATTTCTTAAATATACAAGATAATAAAAATATAAAATTAATTTTTTATTAATTTTTTATTATATATTAAAATATTATATATTTTTAATTCTTTTATTAAAATTATGTAATTAAATTTTTGAATAATATTTATTTAATTATAATTATAATAATCAATATATCAATTGTACCCTCTACTATCAACAAAAATGCAATATTTTTCTTACGTATGTTTTTAAAATATATTATGTCTTCAAACATTTTCTCAATATCATATTACATTCGTTTTTAGAGATGCATACACGCTTTACCAAAATGTGTAATACATACAATTGGTGTTATAAAATGATAGACATATTATTATGGAAAAAAATCAATTTTGTAATAATATTATAGAATGATAGATATATTATTATAAAATAAAATAAGTTTTAAATGGAGAGATAGTTATATTTTAGAATTTGAGGTGGATTATCATTTATGTTTTTTTTAAATTGAAGAAGGATGGGACAAGTGTACTGTCCAATTGATTTGATAGTTGCAGTTCAAAATTCTAAATAAACAATTATAAAAAAAGAAATATAAAAAATAATTGATAACCTATGCATGGATAACTAGTAACTTATGCATAGATAACAGGTAATGACATATAATCCATTATTCATAATACTTACTTATGACCTCTCAACCACAAGTTAAATAGCTGTGAAATGCATACAAATATACCTAGATTGTTTTTCAATCCACGGAGAAATGATATAATTGAAGGCTGAAAAGTTAGACTGAATCCATGTCGATGTTTGGTGCGTCGCCTGGGAAACAAAGCAGCAAACCCCCTAACGTTTGGAGTTGTTACCGTTAGCGGCTACATTGGTACAAACTACAGTAAGTCTGTATCCCGGTCATGACAAGACCCAAGATTGCAGCCATCGGAGCTAACAACTTCCAGCTCGACAGGTAGTCAAAAAGTCCAGAAGCCTTGTTTTTCATTTTGTTCTCCCAATAGTTTTTTTTTAACCAGTGCCGGAGCGTGGTGTGGAGCGTGCTTATGAGCTCGACATGAAGAGGAATAACGCTGCCTCTAAGGAACGGCTGCCGCACGTCGCTCCACACCTTGACAATGCACTCATCCGTTAAGCTGAAAAAACCTCGAGAAATCACATGTCGATCCACAAGTATGCGAACGTCGTCAGGAGACTGGATGAGAGTGCACATCAGGGCAACGTATCCCGTCACGTAGTTAGGACGGAAGGCGTCGTTGAACTCCAACGCCAGCATGTTCTTCAGAAGCACTTCAGTGCCTATCTCATTCACAACGATCGCCGGAAGATATAGCGTGGCAGTGTATTTGTCCAGTCGGATGCAATCGGAAACCTTGGAGAACGGTCGGAATTTAATTCCAGCCCTGGCCAACTCTCCCGCACTCATTCCGTTTGAATACTGATATTCGCTTTGTGAATTAGTGGGGATAAAAGAACTTAACGAAATAGTGGAGAGAAAACGGTGGATCCTTTTAAGAGTCCCCAACGAAATAGTGGAGAGAAAACGGTGGATCCTTTAAGAGTCCCCATTCGCTTCTGGTCCTCTCCGCCGCCAGGTTGCATCTGCAGGACTAGCGAAAGGCATTTGTGGACGCAACCCATTAAATGCTGCTCCCTTTCCATATCTTGCATTAGCCTACGGTCATTATCAGCCATTAGCATCGGCAGTACCGGGAAAGGAGAGAAACGCTTGCAGATTTCCAGCAACAGTTGATTGAATTGAGATGTTGTATCAAACAGTAAAGCATTTTTCCCGTTGTCAAAAACTACTTTCAGCAAAGACAGCGGGATCTGATTCTCCAACTTGCCGATATCGAAAAGAATACAGCTAGAATATATGCTACAAAAATTGATCGTTTCGCCGTCCATTCTCGGACTGTGGCCACCAAAGCACAGGAAGATTAAGAATTGTAACAGAAAGGATGAATCTGTGGCCATCATGAGAGCGAAGTTCTGAGAGTACCCGTCTTCTGTACTAGATGGCCAGCGATAGAAACTCTCAATCTCTGGGCGCATCCGTTCGATCATTCCAACTATAGACTTGAAGCTCTCTCCACAATCGCGCATTTTCTGCATGAGCGTTGCCACGGACTTGACTTTGTACGCCTCTGCCATTGAAATCTTAGGTTCCGTACAAAGAGAGTGAATATCTTTGTCCAGCTTGGAATGGTGGTAAGGACCAAAAGACATCAACTGCGGAACATACGCCTCTGGTTTCGTCTTCAGCAGAGGCGTCGGCACACGCAGGATCGCGGCCGTGTTTCGTAGAGGATTATTACCATCATCATTAAGCATCTCTTTAATTTGTACAATCCACTCCCTCCGAAACATTGGAGGTGCCGCCATCATTCTATAATCTATACTCTCTTCTACAGATCAACAAGAAAGCAGCCCTTACTGGTTTCAGATTATTGAACACTTATTTCGCTTTATAGAGAGATATCACAGAAGCGGAACGCAATAAGTTGTGCAATGTAAATAATTACAGCACCTAACACTAAACAAAGGCAGGCAATGTTACATTAAAACAGGGATAGTGAAAAGAAAAAGCAGTTTAGAAAGAGAAACAAATGATGCGAGGCCCACTGGAATTTGACAGGTAAAATATTCGTCATGGATCATTTTGCTGGTTGGTTTATATTTCATATTAACTGTCATAAAAAAACAAAAAAAACTATAAAACGTTTGTATTTAGTGTTAAAATCGTCATTTTTAACCGATGAGATTTTTACCAAATTCGTAGATACGACATTGCTATATGAATGCAGTTACATGTAAACTGCGATAGTGAAAAGCAAAAGCAAGTTTTAAAAAAAAAACAAATGATGAAAGCATATTCAAGCTTAGGAACGGAAAAGTAAAAAATGATGTTACATGAATGATGAAAGCATATTCAAGCTTAGGAACGGAAAAGTAAAAGCAGGTTTAGAAAAACAAAAACAAATAATGTTACATTAAAGCATATTAAAGTAAAAGTAAGCTGATGTTTTCATTATGTTTATGGTACGTGTTATCACTCTATTACACAAAAATATCTTTATTTTTTAACCTTGGTCCAAATGTAAAGGTGTAGTAATATATATATTTTTTTAACCTTGGTCCAAATCTAAAAGTATAGTTGAATAAAGTTGACAGCTTTCGTTTGGTATCTAACCATGTACAAAATAAATATCTGATCCAATGCTTGTATTTTTTTAGTACCACCATTGCTAAATCAGTTGGAAATAAGAATCTGCTACATTTAAGGCAATAACAGAAGGAAATTCTAGTTTGGATATTGCATAAGTTTCGGTATTGCATAAACATAAATTTGAAATTGCTTACAAAAGCATAAATAGATTGCAATTTTTAGTGACTTGGATCCCAGAAATTGTAATGGATACCAAACATGCTATTTATTATTATTAAATTTTTATTATTTTAATTCTAAAGCCTAAACTTTTCATTCCAGACTATATAAAAGCTATTGTTTAATTTATCTAATATTTTTTCGAATTTTTAACATTTATATTTTCAAAAACTTGATTGGTGGCAAGCGTGATGTCGTCCTTGATTCTCCCTTCCCAGGAGGGGGTAGCGGGATGGCATCATGTCCACGGGCTAGTTAATGAAGTCAAGCTTTATATAGGGTTTTATTTTATGTTTTCATCTTGCCTGTGGGGGCTGCCTATAGATCTTATCAATTAGTTTGTTCCCACAATTGTTCGTATCTCGAAGATCATAAGAATACTCCATTAACGTCTTTACTTATGGATCCTCTAAATTATCTCGTTGTGAATCTACCGGATGAGTATCCCGAAACCCATAACAAGAAGCTATATATTCTAGTCTGTAGTAGCAAGGTGTGATTATGCATCTTCACTAACATACTCCTTGAATTCCTAAGATGCATCGTGTTGAATTCAAGGTTCTCACTTAATCTTCTTGAGATCAGCAAGAGGGGCAGCAATTGCTTGCTGCTTTGGATGTACCTAGATTGTCTACTTCTTCTGCGCATTTCTGAGGATATTTTCTTACCCATGTTTTCATGTGCACACTATTGTTCTTATTCTGCACTTGACTGTCTTCCCTATGGATCCTTGCATTGTGATTGCTTTTGCGCAGCATATTTTCATCAGGACAGTTTACTATTCTTAGACGATACAAATCCTTCGGTCCAAAACCATCACATGCATATCATCTCACAGTTTGGAAATACTTTGCAATATGACCGATGCAATTACACCTTGTGCACTTCATTCTATTGATCCTTCGTTGATTAATGTAATGAAAAGAGTTGTAATCATTGAAGGAATTGTCATACCTAAACATCTTGAATTGACTTAGACAATGTTCATTGTCGCATACCTTCCTCAATGCTTTCTCATAACCATGTCCAGACTTGTATTCTGGCATTCTCTGATCATTCAAAATATTGTTCAGAATAGATGTGATGCCTTTGAATTTGTTCAACAATTCTTCTTCAAATTCAACCTTGTCACTTCTAGAATGTGCACAAATCGGAGTACCACTTGTGATATGCACTTATTTCTTTCCTTTTATCTCGATCAATTTGTCTTATAAACAAGCTATCTCTATGTCCTTCACCTCAAGTTAACTTGTCAGCATCCTACTTTTCTGCGCCAATTCTTCGAGAGAAGTATCCATCATGGATATTTCTTCTTCAAGTATCTTTATCTTGTCAGTTGTTTCTCGTAATCCATCACCTTTCACTGACTTGTTTTTCATGAGATTCTTGAACCTCTTTTTCCTACTTGACATGTTCTTCGGATTTTGACAGTTGTTCCTGTAAGAGCTTTCTCTTCTTTCTTGACTTCTTCAATTCATCCAAAGCACTAATCAATTCACCTTCCCAATCAATTTATGCATCTTCTTCTTCCTCAGATCGCCTATTAGTTTTAACTTTTACAACTGTCTTTGGAGGTGTATTGAAGGACCCACTAAAGAAGTATTTTTCTAGTGATCCTAGTTTTCTCTGCGCAACTGGAGTATAGAGAACAAATTCCCCCCAAAAAAACTTCATAAAAAATATACAAGATGAAAGAATTACCCTCCCAAACATTTGTATCTAAAGATTAGACTTTCCAACATCTATATCTAAAGATCAGACTTTGCCAATAGTTTAACATGCAAAAAACAAAGAAGGCTTACAGTCTTCCCTACATAGAAAGGTATATGTTGTTCTTGGGCTGGTGCAACATAATGATACCCAATTATGACACGTTAGTTGCAATGACATGCTGGAAAAACATAAATATTATCATTAAAATGAATTATTAGAGGTACCTACAATTTTTTTTCGAATTAGGTGTAAAAAGATGAAATGTAGAAAAACGGATGACCCTCAAGCTACTACAACAAACGATTAAAGGTAGTGACTAGAATAGGAATGAGGTTCAAAGAAAGGTCCATGGGGTTATGATGGACAATAACATGCAACAATGATACAACTATCGAGGCACATATTTGTTGCTGGAGAGTAAAAAAGGGGAACTAACAAAGACTAAAAAGGGGAACTAAAATGAATTAGTTTAGACTTGGTTTTGTACCTTGAAGAAAGAAACTACATGTCTTGCAGGGAAGGGAAATGAAGAGCCAACTGTAAGATGGCATTTTAGGATAATGATGTTAAAGCATATCACAATCACCTTTGATGTTAACAGAAAGAGTCACACCACACGACCATACAACTGCAATCTACAAAAACCAGAAGCCAAAGTAACCATCATATAAAACAAAAAGAAGCATAACAAATCACAAGAAGCTCATTTGATTTTAAATTTTCTTAATCCAATGATCGTCAGCTACAATTGATTTAGATAAGTCAGAATTGCCTTTATAAATTAGAGCAAGGAGCAAGCAGAATTTTCCTAATTCTTTCTTGGACAAAACTTCTGGATCTATGTATGTAGGTTTCCCAACAGTTGTGTTGGGCTAAGAATGAAGAACATAAGACTAAAGAAAATGGTAGGCATTTAGAAGCCACCCCCCAAACTCCAATTACTTAGAAATGGATTGCAGCGTATATTTATACCATGACAAGAAATTTTCCAGTTGTAGGTACAAGAAAAGTACCTCCAAATAGAAAAAATCATAGATCTTGATACGAGGTGCAGGACTTCCATCCAAAGGAGTATTTTCCAGCTTTAAGACACGATGACAGACTTGTTGCATAGTTTCCAAGTCAAAGTTCAATGCCTTTCGATCAATTTTTAGACTAATAGAAAATGAGAACACTTGTACACTTCAAAAGAGTGTAAAAGAAAATGAGAACACTTGTGCAAGAAATACATCTAAAAGAGTGTTTTCCAGCGTGAAGTCACATTGACAGACTTGCTGCATAGTTTCCAAATCAAAATTCAATCCCTTTAGATCTAATTAAAGCTTAAACGACAATGTTCACTTGTACGCTTCAAGTATGATAACATCTTTATGAGATCTAATTCAATATAAATGTAAGAACAAGGGCGTCATTCACATAAAAAGATTAACTTGGCATCCCAATTTCGCTAGGTCACAATAGAAAAGTCTATTATTTCATATTGTATGCAGCTACATTAATTCCTCAAATTCAACTAAAGTTTATAACCAAAACACATACATAAATTTTTCCAAGAAAAGTAGCACTTACTATTAGCTTGTACAAAATGTCAAATATAACATGTTGTACAAAACATTTTAAATAGCATTAACTATAAAAAATTATGGAAATCTCTCAGAAAATGTTGGTAGATTAATAAGTTTTATATCTGAAATCAGAATTACAAATTTCCCATAAGATATTTGCTAGATGAAATGGTAAGCCCATGAATGCAAAGATCAAAAATTATTTTATCAATGCATCAATTAGCATGGGTCAACAAGGTCAACCTAATCATTTCATTTGTGTGAAGTGGTCGCATAGAGTTTTGCTAGCTATGTTTAGTAGAAGCAAAGGAATCAATGCCAGAAATTGAGGCATCTGATTCAGAAATGGGATTCAGCTGCTACAGTATAAGTCTTTGCATATTCTTCAAACATTCACGCAAACTCTGAGTGATACCACCAAGACTAATAGAGGTGAAAATGTTGATATGGTAAATCGTGAGTTCTTAGGAGTGTCCTTTGGGAAAATTGACTCAAGTGAATCCTGCATTGTAAGATGAGTAAACCGTTCATTGAGCAATCCTATGCCAAGCTGCTCTGTCAGCTCCTGTAATATCATCAAATTCAAATAATAGTAATTTCTTATTAATAAAATAAGGAAACTATAATATAAGGATAACGTTTTATTGCAATATTTTATTTTGAAGATAAAAAGAGATAAAATAATTTTATTAATGTCCAATAACTGATAACAAAGACAGACCAATGGAAATGAAAAAGAACATCCCACAAAGAAAAAAAAAAACATAACAAGCAACTTTATAAACATTACAATGAACTAAACCCTCTAACAAAAAAACATCGTTGAAAAAAGGAAGGATTCAAAACAATTAAATTTACAGACAAACGATCTATCTAAGACTCTCCAATGCCAAATAATCTATAATTCCAATGCCAAAACTAAACCATTCATTCATTGTTTCAACACACCATAGGATATGCAGTATGAATGAGTAAGAAGTTGTCAAACTCATCTAACAACCCACTGAATTGAAACTCAAAGAAATATCTCCTCTCTGAGGTCTCTCTTTTCCTTGATGGATAGATGGATAGAAGTGATCATCAATCAATATTTATAGTCGTTGACATGAAAGCTCTCAGAAACTATATTTCCCTTGGAATAATCACCTGCATACTTGACCAAAGTGGCATCATGATAAGAAAGCATCGTGTGCCAAGGGGATATTCTCACATTTTCCATCCCATGTCTTCAAGTTACTAGCCTGAAGAGCCCTTCACTGTCAAGTTCGTCGCTATCATCCTTGTATACACTATGAATAGGCATGGTTGTGACTCTGGCAAATAAAAAAGGCAACACATAAAAATAGACTTACCCCAAGTCCTTATGATATAAGACTAAGCTTGGAATCGTTCACTTGATTGATAGTATTGATTGATATAATTCAAGTTTCACTGATATATAATGTCCATCAATTCCTCTTAACAATATTACAAACCTTTTTCTTAAGTAACAAACAAAATGACTTACTTTTCTATCCAACTCTGCTCCACAATTTGATGAACTCTTTTGTTATATTCCCGCTTATTTTCACTGAGCATTTAGGCAACCTCTGAATTTGCTAGAGAGTTGGAATTTGGATCACAAAGTAAGGACAACAAAACTAGCTCAGTTATTAATGTAATATTCTTAACATAATTACAAAAAGTGCAACAAGGAATTGCATACAAATTCTAGATTAGCTCCACAGTATCCCAATTTAAACTAAGATTTGTCATATAGGTCACATAAAGGTTTAAGAAACCAGTATGGGCGATCGAGACATATGAACACATGACACTTCAAAAAGGCCAGAATTTATGAAGGTTTGTTATAAAGAAAATTTTAATAATCAAGACATCAAAATAAAAGCCTCATTCATACCAATGATCATGGAAAATTTTCGGACATGGAACTAAGGTTGTCGTTTCTAGTCCCATTTCCATATTTTGATCAATCCATGGAAATTAATATAATTTTATTTAATTTCTCAACCATTAAATTCCAAGAAAAAAATCATCAATAAGATGCTAGGGTATCCAATATGTAATATTTCTATTCATGATGTAGTGGCCACTTAATTATACCAAGTCCAGACATGGAAGCTAAGTGATGTTTAGCTATTTACTTGAATGGAGATGAGAATAGATGCAAGATCATAGATTGGGTTCCACTGATTTTGTAAAATATGCAAACAAATGCTCCCATTAGCATAAAATACAAAAGGAGAAAGAATAATTCATAATGTGAGCATTAAAAATTTTGAAAAATTCAATTTCCACAACTTAAATATATTTACTCTTACAAAAAGCAACATTATTGCAAATTTGAAATGGCCTCCATATCACAGTCAAATTGGAAAGAAAATTAAGGAAACATGCTAAATGAATGTCAACAGTCCAGAAGGAAATAACTCATGATTTTTTTAATCACTAGCATAATTAATGCTAAATGTCTCAGATAAACATGCATGATGCAAGCCATAGAATAAACATGAGAGTGACATATATCTTTTCCTAGTAACAGATCTAGATGGAACAATAATATTTTACAGTGAGAACACACAAAAGAACATTTTCTTAACATTCACTAAAAATATAAATATTGATAGTTTAAATTAGTGCTAGTCGACTGAGTCAACTCAACTCAATCTCTATGTATTTAGAATTATATTCATTGTTTTCAAAGCTATATTAGTGTAAAAATATTGCATTCCAACAAATTAACTATTACACTTACCATATATAAGCTTTAAATTACATGTCTTACAATTTTCACAGTTTGCTTGAAAACACACCTGATTTCTTACATCATCCTGATTCTATTTTCAAATGTAGATTATGAGTTCATCCGAAGCATATCTGACAAGCATGCCATTCTTGTCAGGTTCATGGCCAAAGAGATCTTTATACTCTGTTCATACAAAATTCTTCTTTGAATCTACATGACTTGAGTGCTTGGTATTCATCTTCTGTATCCAATTCTTCAATTTCATTCAAGTTGGCTAGAAAAATGCTACTAGAACTCCTTTATCTGCTTTATATGCTTGCTTGAATACTGGGTTTGTGTTTTATGAATCTTCCTATGTTCATTTCTACTTGTTAGAGGTAGCTTCCATCACCTATTGAAGTTAGAGAAATCTGATCTTCCTATTCTTGAAAATCAATTGTATGATGCAGGCATTCGCAATGCAATTCTAGGTGACAGTTTCTTCTAGAGAATGACCTTCTAGCACAAATCGAATAGTGAAATTTAAAGAAAATCCCATGTGGATTACATTTTATGAATGGTCATAGAAAAACTCTCTAAAGGATATCATGCCTTGTGTTGCCTGCTTCTATACGCTATGCAGTTGTTTGCCATGTGATGCTATGGCTATTAGGGAAAAAAGTGTATCAACTGTAATAATTGCAGAAAAAGTGTATCAACCGAAATAATTGCAAAAATAAGGCTTTTGGAAGATTCACTTCTGCATATTCTCCAAAGCTAGGGACTGTAGATGTTACCCAACCACATGTGCTCTGCCAATAACCCATCAATTTCATGCAAATGTATATGTATGTAATCAATTCTAGACTCTGCATAAGTCCAAAATCCTTTCCCATAAGCATTGATTATTTATGAATCATATCAAATAACTTAAGAAAAGAAACATAACAAAAATTCAAAGAATGGAAAAATAAAGCATAAGAAGAAAAGACAAACAAAAAAAACATAACATGAATCCCATTGTCCTTCTCCAAGAATTGAAGATGTTGGAGCTGGAGTTATTAGGCACTACCTATCTCAATATACAATCCAGGGGACTTGTATAAGAAGATAACCTTTAAACTTTTTATTGAAACTAAGATTAATAGGAGGAATTCCAATGACCATGAACATAATTGGCACAAAATAATGCCAACTATTTGTGATAACGTTTCTTTTCAAATGAGGCTCCTCGCCTGGTTCATTATGTATATAAGCTTTATAAAACATGATTAACAGATAGAAACTACAACTATTCTGGTTAGCCAGAATATCTTGATCATGTTTTTGGAGATTCCCATTTGTTAAGGAGATTGGACATGGATAGAAGGCCATTTTCATGAATCTATTGAGGGGCTATCTTTGGGGATCCTTGGTGTTACCACAAGTCTATCGATGTTGACCATATCTTCTGGAGTTACTTGTAAGAAGATCATTTTATGAATCTGTCTACATCATAACTCTATCAATGGCTTGTCCTTCTCAAGGATCCTTGTTGCTACCAAAAATCTATATGGAATACCTAGCAAGTAATCAGGATAGACTTTGGAGCTAGAGTTACTAGGCGCCTATTTAAATATACAAGGCCGGGAGACTTGTACAAGAAGATGACCCCTAAACCTTTTATTGAAACTAAGCTTATCAAAAAATAGAATTCCAATGATGACAAACATGAATGGCATATTGGTCTGTGTGGTGTTGGATAACTTGTGTTTTGTTTCTCATTCACATTTCTTTACCTTAAAAGATGGTGCAGGATAGGGTACTAACCATCGAGGCGTTTCTTGGGCAGATGGAGTGTCAAAGGTCACCCAATAACCGTTTTTGGGGAATAAAAAGTAATAAACTCTAAGTGATTTTTACCATTTTACATGCTACCCGCGGGCTATAGTAATGCAACTCGCGGGTATGCACGTTGTAATGTAATAGCTAGCAGGTAAGAATAAAAATAGGGCAAAATAGTGTCTGAAGGATATAAAGTGGATCTGAGTCAGTGAAATGGATCCTACAGGCCAAAGAATACTGATACTCACAAGGTGGAAGATTACATTGTAACAATATGGGAAAATAATACTTAATCATAAAAAAACTTAAAATAACTTATTAATATCCACTTACCCATGTGTTAAACTCATTGGGTATTCAAACACCTTACAACATAAATATGTTTAGGATTCACACATCCACCAACAATGCAACACCTTCTCTCACAAATACATCATAAACACATCCACCAATGATGCAACACTCTCTCACAAACACACCAACGCTTACATCCACCAAAATTTCCACGTATGTGATGGGCCTCCCTTCTTAACAACTAAGCCACCCTAACCACTAATGGAGGGATTTATGTGATGCTGTAATAAATAGGGTGTCATATATCATGACATAATCTCCTACCCTACCAATTTGACCCACTACATGTGGCGTGGGAATCATGTGACCAAAAAATCACATTTTGGAGGCTTGTTTCTTGTCATTATTGCCATCAATAGCCACATTAAAGGACATAAACTAACCTAGGGAAAATAGGGCACCGAAATTGAAATTTGGAGGGTGAAACGAAATAGAAGAAACAAATAATATTAGTAGATAGATAGATCATATGGGTTTCGTGGGGAAGTTGAATGTATTCGTTGTGAAGGGGCCTATGTTGTTTGCCTCATGCTTCATCGATGGCATAGGTAAGAACGCCATTCTCTCTGTTTTTTCTAATTCTATTTTATCCGTTCTTACTGTATGTGAAACACAATTTTTCTCCATTCATATTATCTCAAACCCTTCATATCCATAACCCGTTTTCTTTGAGCTCCTCCTATACACAAAAAAATGTCTCAAATTGTGTAGTATTCCACAAAACAATAATGTTCCCTGGTCCCTATATGATACCCTTTCTTACTCTTGAATGTAGGCTTTCAAAATTAGTTGTCTTTCCTAAAGGGTGAAACAAACCATCTCCTCCATTGATCTTATTTCCAGGTAGTTTCTACCTCTTTGGATTACAACAAAGAGTGATATTGGGGAGCAGTGTCAAATTCAATGTTAGCAGCATGAGATTGAAGTCTATGATGGCACTAAGGTTCAAAAAGGTGACATTGGTCCTGGCCCAGCTCGTGACAATATTGACATGAACCAAATGTTAGTGTTTCTTCCTGTATTTTTTATATGACTAATAGTAAGTTGGTTGGAAATACTAGGTCATATGATTAAAGGTTCTGCAAGTTTGTATCAGTGAGATGTAGAACAGTTGGTGGCGGGGTATGGTTAAGACGCCCCGTAAGCGGAAAGGTCGTCGGTTCTAATCCTGCGGATACCAAAAATTCCAACCATGTTAAGGGTTGGTGCGGTCCAGGCCGGGTGCGATCCCCAGGTGATTTTGACGACTTAGATGCCCCTGGTTCGTGGTAACTTAGCCAAAGGAAAAATTTCTAGTCAAGGAGGTTCCACCACTTTGCCAACAAACAAAAAAAGGTTCTGCAAGGTTATTGCTCATACCATTGCAATATATAAGAGTGCCTGCAAATTGTATGTCAGTTGATGAAGGATTTTGCAATGTTGATGCTATTATGGTTGTTAATGATAGTGTCTGCAATGATTATGTATACAACAGTGTGATATAAATCATTTAAGTGTAGCCCTTCTCTAGACAAAAACTAGACCTTCTCTAGACAAAACCCATGTTAGTATCTATAGTCCAAAGGTAGATTTGGATATCTTGAACCTCAGTACTTTAGAAGGCATCAATTGATAGAAAAAAATGATATCCATTCCTTTGGAGTAGTTGTAATGGAGGTACTATGTGCAAGAAAAAACATCAATCTTTCTCTTCCTAGAGAGAAAGTTAATATAGTAGAGTGGGAAATCCATAGGAAAAATAGAGGCAATCAAGTGGCCAAATTATTGATCATCATCTTGTAAATAGAATCACACCTATCATATCCCCTGGGGATATCAAAGGGTCTCAGGGACATATCATTTACTCTCATTACTTGATTTTTAGTCCAGCGGATAAACCATAAATATTTAATTTGAATTTTTCAAAAATTAATTGCGACACAAAATCCAATAATTTAATATAAATTCATTAACCAATACAACATATGACATAAGGGTTGGGAAGGCTTAATAACATCATATATCATCATCAAAACTTCAATCCAATCCATATCAGAGTTGATAACCACTTCTAAAGGCTAATTATTCTTAATCACAATTAACTAGTAAATAAGGTGTTAATTACGACACTTAGTGCGCAAACGAAGACACTTTTCACAAATCCAATTGTTTAACAAATAACCATTGATTTTCACTCCCAATGGATTAATAACATATAATTACATGTAAATAATTCCTAATAACCAAAATACAATAATTATTCATGGTAATTACGAAAGAGAGTCGACAAGACTAGTTAACTAGTTTTCCAATATAAGCAGCTAGTTTTGAACAAAATCAACTTCCAACCATGCAATTAAATACAAAATAAATCCTACATCCATTAAAATCATATTTAAGTGTGCACCTAAAACCAACTAAAGGTTTATTTGCAGATAATTCCAATTGCACATAAGGTGATATTTTCCATCAATTCCAATGAAACTAGTTAACATTCACTGCAAGGAATTGAGTCTAAATAACTGAACAAAAATGAAATGCATCCATAAGTAAGTGATAAAACTTGAATGGGGTCACCTACAGTAATATGGCTGCATATTTCCACCCATATACAATCCATTAAATAATTCACAAAACTAGCTAATTCTACTCATCTGAATTGACTAGTAATTCTAGGAATCGCTAGAATAATTAAATCCATGGCTCATAGAATCATTCAAATGAAATTCCAAATCTAAATAAAATGTTTTATAAGTCATAATATATTTAAATCCCATTCTAAAAAAAATTCAAACACTTCATATGCAAAGTCAGAAATCTACTCAAAACACTTCCATTGAAGGAACTAGAAATTGGAAATTGATCTAGAATTTCGGTAGAGATTTCCCAAACACTATCAAGAATATTTACCCTAAAATTAACACACAAATTTAAATTGTATTTATTATAAATAATCATAAAAATAAAACTCAGTAATTTTTAGAAACACTTCATGTGCCAAGTCTCCAAACTATGCAAAACAATTCAATCGAAGAACTAGTTTTCGAATAAAAGGTAGAAGCATCAAGGAGAAATGTCTTAAACCATTCCGAGGCTACTGTACCATAAAAATACACATTCTATAATGAAAATGGGAATAAATATCATTTCTTTAGTATAGGTTCCAAAGAATCATTTCCTCAAACAATTTGTGCACAAAATCTCAAAAACTAATTTCCAATTCCTTCACAAAATTTACTTACATGAAAAAAATGAATTCCATGAGAAATTTCTTCCACAAATAGCTCATACATTTCACCAAACATTTCATGTGAATCCATAAATAAATCAGATAATATCCAAATAAATTAAATAAACATGAGATAAATCACTTATCTTTTCCCAATACTCAACCGGAATCGACCGTGCCACGTTCCACCTAGCCGTAGACATAATGCAAGCAAAAAATCACTTTGCAATGGTCACCCCGGAGATGGAACCATGATTCCAAAAGAACGAGCGCACTCAAACAAAAATTCTCTCTAGAAATCAGTCCAACCACGACCCAATGGAAAGTGTGGCCTCTACTTCCACTCCAAGGCAATTCCAATGGCTCCAGGACAACAGTCCAACCACAAACCAATGGAAAATAACACTTCCAATCTAGGGAAATTATAGTGGCTCCAGGACAACCTCAAATCCAAGGTAGTGGACCTCACCCCTGCTTCCAAACCAGGATATCCAAAGGCAATACACAACTCTTTCCAACCTCAAATCCAATGGAAATCGACCTCACCCCTGCTGCCAATCAAGGATCTCCAGAGGCAATTCCAGGACATACACTAGTGGCTCCAGAGTAACTCAGCTTGGGAACAGGATCCACAAGGGTGTAATGACCAGTAAGCATCTCATACCAAGAATAGAAAAATCGAACCACAAGTCCCAAACACAAGCACAAGAGCAAAATAATGAACCAACACACAAGTGTGACTAGCCCACACAAGAAAATTGAATTCCTTCATGATCAATTCGAATTGGGAGAGAGAGGGACACATGCATGAGAATTAACTTCACGGAATATTAAACTAGAGTTACACATCAGGTAGCTACAACAAGAGCCACACTAATCCCACTCATGAGGGCACACTAGGTGAGAGAGGGAATCCAATCCTCAAATAAAAATTTTGTCTCAGGGTAAATAAAATCAAGTGACATAACACTTCAGGGTACATAACCAAGAGGGTCGATCAAGTACATAAGAAGGGTGTACAACATCAACATAGACACAAACACAAAGGTACCACTTTTCCACCACCCCTTGCTCGTAACATCATGGTTCCTCATACTCTCTTTTATGTGGCATCGATCGTTCTGGTTGTTTTATTTTATTAATTAATTAATAATGTCCAACATAATAATACTAATACTAATAATAATAATATGCGAACCATAGTCCCAACACCTCGTGCCATAATGTCACAACATCAAAATAATAATAGCATGTCTAGGGTATAAACCTTAGGGTGTTACAATGCCTAACGCTTTGAGAAAGTTTGGAGAGACGATTAAAAAGTGTTTGGTTGACCAGGGTATATATAGGCCCGCCATGGGTGATTTGTTGTGGAACTTAGAATATTTCCTTCAACTTCAGGAAAATTTCATGCTACATAATCTAGATGAAAACAGTGCTAATCACATTGCAAATATTCCCTTACGCCCTTCTCAGCCAAATCATTTCGATAATGGTACTATTTATAGGGGTACTGTTGCAAGTGAATATAGTTCAGAAGGTGAAACTGCAAGTACAATAGTTTCACAATTAGTTAATCCTCATGGAAGGTGATTACATAAATTTTGTGTGTGATGATTCACCTAATAACAAATGTGAGCTAGTCATTGTTCTACAAATTAGTGACGACCTCCAAAAAATCTCAATTCTTCATTGGTATTCTACTCGTAAGCCCAAATCTTTAGTGTCCCCTGTTAGAAAAACAAGATCGCAGAGCAATAACAATAAATAGAAATGCAAATATAATCACACAAGCACATTACAAGAGAGACACCAATATATCGTGGTTCACCCAAGATGGGCTACGTCCACACTGAAATTGCCAGCCCTTATTATTATACCGTCCAGCAAAGTGAAGGGATACAACCTGCAGCACAACCGCTGCACTTCCTATTCACTGTCTCACAGTCTCTCTTTCGATCTCAGAGATCTTTACAATGCATAATACCTAATACATCAACCCTATCCGTGTTACAATATCTTTCTTTTATAAGGGAAATACAATGGAAAAATACCACGGGTTACCCAAACCCTAGGGATTGTGCCGGGATCATAACCAAACCTGGGGTTCAAACATGGTTGAATCATCATCTATGACACAAGAAGATCTGTCTCCACAACCAACAATATCCCACTTGGAGACTGATCACAACAAATCCACCGTTGTTGTACTTGCTGGACCTTGGACTTGGAAAATTTCTCATCTTCACCTTCATGCTAGAAGGCCAACTGAAACCGAGCAAGAACTCAGTTTCTCTCTGGTCACTACCTTCATGAACATGTCTGCAGGATTCTAGATAGTATTTGTCTTATCCAGCTTCAACAGTTCATCTTCCAGAACAGAGCATATGAAATGGTACTTGAGTTGTATATGTTTAGTCCTGGAATGAAATGTTGAGTTCTTTGCAAGATGAATGGCACTCTGGATGTCACTATACAACCTGCTATCATTCTGCTTCTTACCCAAGTCCTCCATAAACCTCTGCAACCAAATCATCTCTTTACTATCCTCTGTAACAGCAACATACTCAGCTTCCATTGTTGAAAGTGCAACAACCTTCCGCAGTTTCAAAATCCAAATTACTGTTGTTCCACCTATAGTAAACACATACCCTGTGGTCCTCCTCCTTTTATCCTTATCGCCTGCCATATCTGCATCAACATATCCCTGTAGAACAGTGTCTGAACCTCCAAACCATAATGCCTGAGTGGTAGTACCTCTCAAATACCTGAGAATCCACTGTACTGCCTTCCAATGTTCTTTACCTGGATTGTTCATATATCTGCTCACAACTCCCACTGCTTGTGCAATATCTGGTCTTGTGCACACCATTGCATACATCAAGCTGCCAACTGCTGATTGATAGGGAATCGTGGACATGTAATCTATCTCTTCCTGTGTCTTGGGACACATTTCCTTACTTAGACTAAAATGGCTGGCCAAAGGTTACTAAGTGGTTTTTCATTCTGCATTCTGAACCTCTCCAACACCTTTTGTATGTACTCACTCTGAGACAATGTCAATTTGCAATTTTTCCTGTCTCTCGTTATTGTCATACCAAGGATTTGTTTTGCAGCACCCAAATCCTTCATCGCAAATGAATTAGATAGCTTTTTTTTTAGTACATTGATATCTTGCATGCTAGACCCTGCAACAAGCATGTCATCCACATACAATAACAAGATAATATATCTTTCATTGTCTAACTTCTTGAAATAAACACAATGGTCAGAATAACATCTACTATAACCTTGTTCTGTCATAAACCTGTCAAATTTTAAATAGCACTGCCTTGGAGCTTGCTTCAATCCATACAAGCTCTTCTTCAACCTGCATACCAAATCCTCCTTCCCTCTGAACTCCTAACCTTGTGGATGTTGCATATATATCTCTTCCTCCAAATCCCCATGGAGAAAGGCTGTTTTTACATCTAACTGTTCAAGATGCAAATCTTCTACCGCCACTAGACTTAAGATAGTCCTAATTGAAGTCATGCTAACAACAGGAGAAAATATTTCTCAAAATCTATACCTTTCTTTTGTGCAAACCCCTTTACAACAAGTCTGGCCTTGTACCGCTTCTTACCTCCTTCTTCCCGCTTTTTATGCTTTTCAGTAGATGAGGATAAAGTTAGGTGCCTTTATGAACTTTGCAATCTATCTAGTTTTATGCCAACACATCCTCCTTATTTTTCTCTCCAAAATCCATCATCTTACTACTTTTTCATCACTCATTAATTTCCATATATCTAATTTAGCTAATTCATGAGGTCCTTGAATAAGTTGGAAAGTGATGTTGCCACTATTGGGGTTTTTAGATTTTAGTCAACCTACTTTTCTGTGAACTTTTCGAAATTCCTTTAGTGCATTCTATTTTCTCTCATGAAGTGTATTATTTATTGTACTCTTATTGTTCAATAATATAATGATGGAGTTTTACTCAATTGAGTTTCTTTTTCTCATGTGTTCTGCTCAAATTTTCTTCCTTCTAAGCATTATTTTAAAACTAATTGTGAGGATTCTTAGTGAACTAGATTCAGGGTGTGAAAATTTCTCACAAGGACTCCCCAATTACTAGTTCTCACTGAGTGATGCACATGCAAATTATTGTATGTGCATGCAAATGTTTAAAATATCTCAACTGGGTCGTTAATGATTGAAGATGGTTAGTTAGGGCCAGTTAGGACCTAGATTATTGGAGAAAATATAGTCCTCAACTAGTTACTGACTTAATCACTCCTAAACTCAGGGAAAATATCCCCAAATCAGGGAATGCACCCCCAAATCAAGGAATGCACCCCCAAAACAAGGAATGCATCTCAGGGATGAATCAGGGGGTCAATTTGGATGGAGTTTGGCCCACTAGATTCATCAAGTCATGGTCTAGGTAAATAAGTAGAGGGTTTTTTGCTCTATCGGGAAATAAGAAAAGGGAAATATCTAAAGTAGAAGACCTCTTTAATTCTAGAAAAAAGGATATACAAGAAACAAAAGAACTATAAATTTTATAGAGAAAGAAGGAAGTGCAGAATTCGAAACCTTGGAAAACCTTGAATTCATAATTTGGCTTTTGATTCCATTGTTTAGGTATGCCTCGAGACCTTTTAGGGATTTTTTGATTTTCTTCTATTCCTTTATGTATCGATATTTTATATGCTAGTTTTATGGATTTGGTTGGTAATAGGATGCATTTTGAATAATGTATGAACAACATCAGGGCTTTGGTGTTTTTTTTCCATCTCTATTTGCATATTGGTAATATTTTTATATATCCACATAGATACATTGAGTATCCCACTGAGCCTATTCTACATCAATGTATATATCAACAATGATAAAGTGCTCAATGATTTTAATATATCATCTAAAACAAAAAATACTATGGTAGCAACTTATTACATCTTTTGGTAGTAGTTAATATATCTACTAGATCGAAAATACTTTTTGTCAAAGTTGGATTTGCATTAGATATATCAAATATTTTCCCCAATTCCAAACTAAATGGGCTAAAGATTATGAAAATGAGCAACTCTTAAAAGTGTATTGATGGATCTTTCTCACCAAACAATTCTATTAGATTAAAGAGAAATAGAAAGGTTGGCCCAATAGTTGGATTCGTTGTAGTAGTTTTTGTTTCTCTTAGGATGTTAACAATGATTATTTTTTCTATTGTTGTCCTAGATATCATATTACAAAACTCTCTACTATAACGAATTTTTATTTTTTGATATATTTTCTTTATAGCTTTGATTTCTTTGGTTGGCCTTTTTAGGGAACCCGAAGCCTAAAATTCACTATTTCTATCTTTTCTTTTGGATAAATTTTGTGCAATAATATGGTTCAAAAGAAAGTAGTATGTGTCCCAGTTGTGCGGTGAATGCCAAGGAGAAAGGAGAAAGTGAGGAACCATTAGTTTCCAAGGCGGATAGAATCACAAATTTGGTGGGGAGGGTAGAGGATATCATGGATCTGAGAAGGGTACACATGTAAAGCTCTCTACTACTATTTGGTTACTTCAATGTATCCATCATCCATCATTAATATTATGGATCTCATGGGACCCAAGTATTTCTAAGATCTCAATCTTTTTTTCTCTAAATCTTTTAGGGTTGTAACTTAATTTAAACCAGAAGAAGAGGTAGGAGAGGGAGGAATGGAAGTTTCTTAAATGCAATAGTGTTACATTAATTTCACTAATTCTCTATTCCATGAGGTATTTAATTCTATAGATCGATCTTTTCTCTTCAAAAATTTTGCAAGTCTTTTGCTGGTTTTTAAATTTGTGGATCTATTCATTTAAAGTTTCAACTCATTTTTCCCATTGTAGTGGGAGTATATATAATGGACTTCCTTCAGTTAATTTCTTGGTTTGAAGAGTAACTATTTTAGGAAACCCCATATTATACTAATACTTGAACCTTTAACATTTATGCCATTAGGGTAGAATGAAGGAATGCAACCCTGGTTGGTGGCTTGATACTCCATCAAACTATTTGGCAAGACGAATAACTTTTGACAATTTTACTTTTTGTTTTTTTGTTTACGGAGTATTTTCTACAAATTGATTTCTCCTCCTAATCTAACGTATTATGTTTTTCTCTCTATGAGATGTATGAAATGGTTATTGTGCAATTTGGGCCAGTATAGGGTTGGTATTGCTGCTCTATATTGTTGTGATTTTTCCATTTGGTTTTTATGATTATTATTGTGTTTCAGGGTGGTTGTAGTCGCTTAAAATATAATGAGTTTTCCATTTTTGTGAGAAGTTATTTCGGATTTCATGCTTCTAACCATGGAAATCACTATGTTATTGTTGGAACTCCTTTGGAAGTTCTATTTATTTATTGTATGACAATACTATGTAACAAGAGTTTCTAAAGTAAAGGAGGACATAGCTTAAAGTAGGTATCCTAGACATGATAATCTATGGTAACTAAGATTGGATAATCATTATCACCCCTTAGGGATTAGACCCAAATGATAACTTCACCAGTTCTATAACATGAAAGAAAGAAATTATCTTTAAATGACCAAAATAGGTCAATGGGACTCTAAAAGTACAACCTAGCTCAAGAGAATCAAGAGGGAATGCCTAATGCATATTCAAGGAAATTTAGTAAACTAAAGTACAAAACCATTCACCCAAAGCATGGGAGAATGTACCAAAATAGCTACAAGAGTACAACCCAAATGGGATTCAATGCGAGAAACTATGTGTAGTTGTTCATTCTAGCTACCATGAAGTACTATAAGGAGCTTTTGTTGGACTATCAATCTATACAATGTCCCCAAGGAAAAGTAAAATAATGTCATTTGGAGATTGGCATAAGTTGTGGAGAACTAGTGGCACTGGCCTCAAGGGCAGTAGATTTCTATATGCCATTTTTTAAACAAGGTTGGACAATCATCAGTGGAATTGAAGAATTTGGTAAGGATTCTTTTGTACCTTCAAGTCTAGGTCGACACTTCACAGTTCTAGATATACAAGACGCTACCAAAATTTTTTATGAGAGTTGATTATATGTGTAGGCCCAAATTTGGTAAAGTATTTGAGGGGATTCTTGAATATGGTACCAAAAAGGATGTAAAACGGAAAAATCGAAGCGCTAAACAAGGCATAATAGAATTTCATACTAAAATTGAAATGTTTTCTAAGCTTTGACACCATCATTTAGTTTCTCTTATTGGTTGTTGTGAAGAAAATTGTGATATTATTTTGTTTTATGAATGCATGGCCAATGGACCTCTTACGATCCATTTGTATAGATAAGATATTCATCCAATGCCATGAAAGAAAAGGCTTGATATATGCATAGGGGCTGCTAGGGATATTCATTAACTTCACATAGGAGTAGAGCATATAATCATTCAATATGATGTAAATACAACAAACATTTTTTTGGTTGAGAATTATGTGGCCAAGTTAATAGACTTTGCGATTTCAAAGACTAGACCCTCTCTAGACAAAACCCATGTTAGTATCTATAGTCAAAGGTAGATTTGGATATCTTAACCCTGAGTACTTTAGAAGGCATCAATTGATAGAAAAAAATGATATCCATTCCTTTGGAGTAGTGGTAATGGGGGTACTATGTGCAAGACAAAACATCAATCCTTCTCTTCTTAGAGAGAAAGTAAATATAGTAGAGTGGGAAATCCATAGGAAAAATAGAGGCAATCAAGTGGCCAAATTATTGATCATCATCTTGTAAATAGAATCACACCTATAATATCCCTCTGGGATATCAAAGGGTCTCAAGGACATATCATTTACTCTCTGGGGCTAATTACTTGATTTTTAGTGTAGCAGATAAACCATAAAAATTTAATTTGAATTTTTTCAAAATTAATTGCGACACAAAATCCAATAATTTAATATAAATTCATTAACACATACAACATATGATATAAGGGTTGGGAAGTCTTATTAACATCATATATCATCATCAAAACTTCAATCCAATCCATATCAGAGATGATAACCACTTATAAAGGCTAATTATTCTTAATCACAATTAACTAGTAAATAAGGTGTTAATTACGACACTTAGTGCACAAATGAAGACACTTATCACAAATCCAATTGTTTAACAAATAACCATTGATTGTCACTCTTAATGGATAAATAACATATAATTACATGTAAATAAGCCCTAATTACCAAAATACAATAATTATTCATGGTAATTACGAAAGAGAGTCGACAAGACTAGTTAACTAGTTTTCCAATATAAGCAGCTAGTTTTGAACAAAATCAACTTGTAACCATGCAATTAAATCCAAAATAAATCCTACATCCATTAAAAACATATTTAAGTGTGAACCTAAAACCAACTAAAGGTTTGGTTGCAGATCATTCCAATTGCACATAAGGTGATATTTTCCATCAATTCCAATGAAACTAGTTAACATTCACTGCAAGGAATTGAGTCTAGATAACTAAACCAAAATTAAATGCATCCATAAGTAAATTATAACACCTGAATTGGATCACCTATAGTAATATGGATGTATCTTTCCACCCATATACAGTCCATTAAATAATTCACAAAACTAGCTAATTCTACTCATCTCAATTGATTAGTAATCCTAGGAATCACTAGAATAATTAAATCCATGGCTCATAGAATCATTCAAATGAAATTCCAAATCTAAATAAAAAAATTTATAAGTCATAATATATTTAAATCCCATTCTAAAAAAAATTCAAACACTTCATATGCAAAGTCAGAAATCTACTCAAAACAATTCCATTGAAGGAGTTAGAAATTGGAAATTGATCTAGAATTTTGGTAGACATTTCCCAAACACTATCAAGAATATTTACCCTAAAATTATCACACAAATTTAAAGTGTATTTAATATACATAATCATAAAAATAAAACTCAGTAAATTTTAGAAACACTTCATGTGCCAAATCTCCAAACTATGCAAAACAATTCAATCGAAGAACTAGTTTTCGAATAAAAGGTAGAAGCATCAAGGAGAAATGTCTTAAACCATTCCGAGGCTACTGTACCATAAAAATGCACATTCTTCAATGAAAATGGGAATAAATATCAGTTCTTTAGTATAGGTTCCAAAGAAACATTTCCTCAAAGAATTTGTGCACAAAATCTCAAAAACTAGTTTCCAATTCCTTCAAAAAATTTACTTACATGAAAAAAATAAATTCCATGAGAAATTTCTTCCACAAATATCTCATACATTTCACCAAAAATTTCATGTGAATCCATAAATAAAACAGATAATATCCAAATAAATTAAATAAACATGAGATCAATCACTTATATTTTCCCAATGCGCAACCAGAATCGACCGTGCCACGTTCCACCTAGCCGTAGACACAATGCAACCAAAAAATCACTTTGCAATGGTCACCCTAGAGATGGAACCATGATTGCACAAGAAAGAGCGCACTCAAACACAAATTCTCTCTAGAAATAAGTCCAACCACAACGCAATGGAAAGTGTGGCCTCTACTTCAACTTCAGGGCAATTCCAATGGCTCCAGGACAACAGTCCAACCACAAACCAATGGAAAATAACACTTCCAATCTAGAGAAATTATAGTGGCTCCAGGACAACCTCAAATCCAAGGCAGTGGACCTCACCCCTACTTCCAAACCAGGATATCCAAAGGAAATACACAACTCTGTCCAACCTCAAATCCAATGGCAATGGACCTCACCCCTGCTGCCAATCCAAGATATCCAGAGGCAATTCCAGGACATACACTAGTGGCTCTAGAGTAACTCATCTTGGGAACAGGATCCACAAGGGTGTAATGACCAGTAAGCATCTCATACCAAGAATAGAAAAATCGAACCACAAGTGCAAAACACAAGCACAAAAGAAAAATCATGAACCAACACACAAGTGTGACTAGCCAAGACAAGAAAATTGAATTCCTTCATGATCAATTCGAATTGGGAGAGAGAGGGACACATGCATGAGAGTTACATTCACAGAATATTAAACTAGAGTTACACATCCGGTAGCTACAACAATAGCCACACTAATCCCACTCATGAGGGTGCACTAGGCGAGAGAGGGAATCCAATCTTCAAATAAAAATTTTATCTCAGGGTAAATAAAACCGAGTGACATAACACTTCAGGATGCATAACCAAGAGGGTCGATCAAGTACATAAGAAGGGTGTACAACATCAACATAGACACAAACACAAAGGTACCACTTTTTCACCACCCCTTGCTCGTAACATCATGGTTCCTCATACTCTCTTTTTTGTGGCATCGATCTTTCTGGTTGTTTTATTTTATTAATTAATTAATATTGTCCAAAATAATAATAATAATAATAATGTGCGAACCATAATCCCAACACCTCATGCCATAATGTCACAACATCAAAATAATAATAGCATGTCTAGGGTCTAAACCATAGGATGTTACAATGCCTAACGCTTTGAGAAAGTTTGGAGAGACAATTAAAAAGTGTTTGGTTGACCAGGGTATATATAGGCCCACCATGGGTGATTTGTTGTGGATCTTAGAATATTTCCTTCAACTTCAGGAAAATTTCATGCTACATAATCTAGATTAAAACAATGCTAATCACATTGCAAAGATTACCTTATGCCTTTCTCAGCCAGATCATTTCGATAATGGTACTATTTATAGGGGTAGTGTTGCAAGTGAATATAGTTCAGAAGGTGAAACTGCAAGTACAATAGTTTCACAATTAGTTAATCCTCATGGAAGGTGATTACATAAATTTTGTGTGGGGTGATTCATCTAATAACAAATGTGAGCTAGTCATTGTTCTACAAATTAGTGACGACCTCCAAAAAATCTCAGTTCTGCATTGGTATTCTACTCGTAAGCCCAAATCTTTAGTGTCCCCTGTTAGAAAAACAAGATCGCAGAGCAATAACAATAAATAGAAATGCAAATATAATCACACAAGCACATTACAAGAGAGACACCAATATATCGTGTTTCACCCAAGATGGGCTATGCCCACACTGAAATTGCAAGTCCTTATTATTATACCGTCCAGCAAAGTGAAGAAATACAACCTGCAGCACAACCACTGCACTTCCTCTTCACTGTCTCACAGTCTCTCTTCCGATCTCATAGATATTTACAACGCATAATACCTAATACATCAACCCTAGCCATGTTATAATGTCTTTCTTTTATAAGATAAATACAATGGGAAAATACCATGGGTTACCCAAACCCTAGGGATTGTTTCGGGATCATAACCAAATCTGGGGTTCAAACACGGCTGAATCATCATCTATGAGACAAGAAGATTTGGCTCCACTACCAACAATCTTCCACTTGGAGACTGATCACAACAAATCCACCACTACTATACTTGCTGGGCCTTAGACTTGGCAAATTTATCATCTTTTCCTTCATTCTAGAAGGCCAACTGAAACCGAGCAAGAACTCAGTTTCTCTCTAGTCACTACCTTCGTGAACATGTCTGCAGGATTATGGCTAGTATGTATCTTATCCAGCTTCAACAGTTCATCTTCCATAATAGAGCATATGAAATGATACTTGAGTTGTATATGTTTAGTCCTGGAATGAAATGCTTGAGTTCTTTGCAAGATGAATGGCACTCTGGCTGTCACTATACAACCTACTATCCTTCTGCTTCTTACCCAATTCCTCCATAAACCTCTGCAAGCAAATCATCTCTTTAACAGCTTCTGTAACAACAATATACTCTGCTTCCGTTGTTGAAAGTGCAACAACCTTCCACAGTTTTGAAATCCAACTTACTGTTGTTCCACCTATAGTAAACACATACCCTGTGGTGCTCCTCGTGCTATCCTTCTCACCTACCATATTTGCATCAGCATATCCCTGTAGAACAGTGTATGAACCTCCAAAACATAATGCCTGAGTGGTAGTACCTCTCAAATACCTGAGAATCCACTGTACTGCCTTCCAATGCTCTTTACCTAGATTGTTCTTATATCTGCTCACAACTCCCACTGCTTGTGCAATATCTAGTCTTGTGCACACCATGGCATACATCAAGCTGCCAACTGCTGATTGATAGGGAATCGTGGACATGTAATATGTCTCTTCCTGTGCCTTGGGACAGATTTCCTTACTTAGACTAAAATGGCTTGCCAAAGGTGTACTAACTGGTTTTGCATTATGCATTCTGAACCTCTCCAACACCTTTTGTATGTACTCACTCTGAGACAATGTCAATTTGCGATTTTTCCTTTCTCTCATTATTGTCATACCAAGGATTTGCTTTACAGCACCCAAATCCTTCATCACAAATGAATTAGCTAGCTTTCTTTTTAGTACATTTATATCCTGCATGCTGGACCCTGCAACAAGCATGTCATCCACATACAATAACAATATAATATATCTTTCATTGTCTAGCTTCTTGAAATAAACACAGTGGTCAGAATGACATCTATTATAACCTTGTTCTGTTATAAACCTGTCAAATTTTAAATACCATTGCCTTGGAGCTTGCTTCAAGCCATACAAGCTCTTCTTCAACCTGCATACCAAATCCTCCTTCCCTTTGACCTCATACCCTTGTGGCTGCTGCATATATATCTCTTCCTCCAAATCCCCATGGAGAAAGGTTTTTTTTACATATAATTGTTCAATATGCAAATCTTCTACTGCCACTAGACTTAAGATAGTCCTAATTGAAGTCATCTTAACAACAGGAGAAAATATTTCATCAAAATCTATACCTTTCTTCTGTGCAAACCCCCTTACAACAAGTCTGGCCTTGTACCGCATCTTACCTCCTCCTTCTCCCTTCAACTTGTAAATCCATTTGTTCTGCAATGCTCTTTTACCAGCAGGAAACTGAACCAAATCCCAAGTCTAGTTTCGTATCAATGAGTCCATCTCCACTTTCATGCCTTGCTCCCACTTCTTTCTAGTTTCCACCTGCATTGCTTCTTCATAACTTTCTGGTTCACGAGCATCAATCGTCAATAAATAATACATTGAAGGAGAATATCGTTCAAAGAGTCTACTTAACCTTGTAGATCTTCTTGCACTTGCAGGAATTTCAGGTACTTGTTGTTGTTCTTGATTTTCTGGCACCTTTGGAACTTCATTTTCTTTAATTTCATCAAGTACTGTGTACTCTGTGTTTTCTTTTTCCTGTTTCTTTCCCTGCAATTGATCTTTATACATGACCTTTTCATTGAATATCACATCTCTACTCATAATGATTTTTTTATTTTCATAATCCAATCGGCAATAACCAAAATCATCAACCCCATATCCAATAAAAGTACATTTCTTGGATTTAGCTTCAAGGTTTTTTTCTATTATCTTTATCAATGTGGACAAATGCTTCACAACCAAACGTTCTCAAAAATGAGTAGTTTACCTTTTTACCTGCCATGCCTCCTCTGGAAAACCACCATCCAAAGCACTTGAAGGTCCTCTGTTTATTAAATAAATAGCAGTATTTACAGCATCCTCTCAAAATTGTAAGGGAAACCCTGCATGCAGTCTCATACACCTTGCATGCTCCATGATCATTCTATTCATCTTTTCGGACACACCATTTTCTTGTGGTTATCCTGGGACTTTCTTCTCTCTACGAATCCCATGGTATGAACAGGAACTATCAAACTCCTTTCCACAGTACTCACCTCCATTATCACATCTGAGACACTTCAACCTTTTTCCTATCTCATTCTCAACTAAAGCTTTCAACTTCTTAAAAGTAGCAAACACATCATATTTATGTCTAATGCAATAAACCCAAATTTTTCTAGTTGCATCATCAATAAATGTAACATAATAATGACAGCCACCAAGAGATTGTACCTGAGCCGGACCCCATACATCTATATGCACAAGCTCTAACTTTTCATTCTTCTTCTGTTTCCCAACCCTGAGAAATCTGACTCTCTTTTGTTTTCCATAAACATAGTTCTCACAGAATTCCAAACTTACCTACTTAAACTCTGGCAGCAACTCCCTTGAGTGGAGAATCTGTATCCCCTTCTCACTCATGTGGCCAAGCCTATGATGCCACAATGCTATATCTGTTCCTCTGGAAGCTAAATAGATAGAATGGTCAGTATTATGAGGACATAAATACAACGTACCTACCCTGTCTCCTTTTGCTATCACCATTGATCATTTAGTGATCTTCCACCATGTTTCTCCAAATGTAGATAAACAGTCGCTATCTCCCAACTACTCTGTTTAGATCAGATTTCTTTTCATAGCAGGAATATGCCTAACATCTTTCAACAACCAATCAGTTCCATTCTTAAATTTTATCCATACCTTACCCATTCCAACAATTTTACATGGCTCATCATCACCCAATAAAACATGTCCAAAATCGCCTAGAACATAATCTTGAAAATATTTCCTATGGGGTGTAGCATGACATGAAGCCCCTGAATCTACTACCCAATAATCACTTGTATTATCTAATGCAAGAATCAAAGCATCTTGTAACACATCACCTACGACATTTGCTTCCTGTGTAGTTTCCTGCTATCCATCTCCTTTCTTCTTTAGAGATCTGCAGTCTTTCTTCAGATGTCCTTTCTTTCCATAGTTTCAGCACTCTAATTTTTTGAGTCTGGGCTTGGATCTTCCCGTTTTAGACTTGCCACGATTACCTTGGCTCTTTCCTCTCTCCTTTTGTCTTCCATTGCTCTCCATGGTCAGCGCGTTACCTGATGTCTCACCTGTGCTTTTTCTTCGCATTTCCTCGCTAAAAATAACACCAATAACATCATCAAATTTCAAGGTGTTTCAACCAGAGACAGAGTTACTTACAGCCATGACCAAGCTATTCCATCTTTTTGGTAATGAACACAAGATTAGAAGAGCCCTAACCTCATCATCGAATTTCACACTTACATAACTTAGTTGATTTGTAACCGTATTAAATTCATTTAAATGATCAGTAGCAAATTCACCTTCAGACATCTTCATATTACATAAACGCTTCATTAGAAATACCTTGTTGGAGGCCAAGGGTTTTTCATACAGCTTACCCAGTGCGCTCATCAAACCCTCTGTTGTCGTTTCTTTTGATATATTGAAATCCACCGACGAAGCCAGGGACAACCGTATTGTTCCCAATGCCTTTTTGTCAAGAACCTCCCATTCTTCGTCCTTCATAGCCGCCAGCTGCTTTGCTCTTCCTCCCAACGGTAGGAATAGATCCTTCTAGTACAGATAGTCATCCATTTGCATTTACCATAACTGGAAGTTTTTGCCATTAAACTTCTCGACCTTAAACTTTCCTTCTTCCACCATTGCTCCCACTCGAACCAGAAACCCTAGTTTCCTGCAGGTTTAACTGCCAAATAGACCTTTGGCTTTAATACCAATTGTTAGAGAAACAGGATCACAGAGCAATATCAATAAACATAAATGTAAATATAATCACACAATCACTTTACAAGAGAGACACCAATATATCATGGTTCACCCAAGATGAGCTATGTCCACACTGAAATTGCCATTCCTTATTATTATACTGTCCAGCAAAGTGAAGGGATACAACCTACAGCACAACCGCTACACTTCCTCTTCACTGTCTCATAGTCTCTCTTCTAATCTCATAGATATTTACAATGCATAATACCTAATACATCAACCCTAGCCATGTTGCAATGTCTTTCTTTTATAAGGGAAATACAATGGGAAAATACCATGGGTTACCCAAACCCCGGGGATTGTGCCGGGATCATAACCAAACCTGGGGTTCAAACACGGCTGAATCATCATCTATGAGACTGGAATATCTAGCTCCACAACCAACATCCCCTTAAAAGAAATTGTTTCCTATCTTGCTTCCATCCAAGGGAAGTCCCATATGGATCAATTTTCCTATATTTCCTTCCTTATTTTAAAGTTTCAAAATCTATCTTTCCAATACTGTACTATTTAGTGGTATTTCTTGTGTACTATAGGGCTGGTGCAAGGTAATGATAACCACTTATGACACGTTAGTTGCAATGGTATGCTGAAAAAACAAAAATCTTATCATTAAAATGAATTATTAGAGGAACCTACAAACATTTTTAGAATTAGGTGTAAAAACATGAAACGTAGAAAAATGGAGCACCTTCCGGAATATATAACTTTTATTTATGTGAAAGTGGTATAACCATCCCAAAATGTCATTATTTTAATATTGGTAGGTTATTTTTTCTCTAAAACATAATGCATATGTTTGTGTTGGTCCACCGGTTTGTTATTTCAAGTGTCAATTTATGAGGAAACAAATATGTAGAGGCGTAGGCAACATACAAATCTTATGCAGGGCTATTTTTCCAAAATTTTAAAAGTTAATTTTATATTTTTTTTAAATTACGAAAGTCAGTGAAGCATTAAAACGACATGGTCGAGTGTTGGTCCACCATATCATGGTCTGAACATAATAATAATTTTTTTAGCTTGTAGGTATTCTTGTACTCTTGTGCAAGTTCTTTTCCGTTCTCGAAATAGGTAAGCCAATCAAAATTTATAGGTGTTGACTCAAACCTAGTCGACAGAGGTTCCACTCACTATCGACACCCAAACCGCGGTGATCTCCCTGAGCACTGGCCCGGATAGGGTTCACCCCGTCCAGCAACACCTGCAGAGCATATGAGGTCTCACCCGAGATGTTCAAGGGAGAGTTGACGGAACCATGTTTCCGCCGAATGAAGGAGGATGTTTGTGGCTCAATTACTTAACTTATTACAGCATTTAAAAAATAGATCTATGTATTTAACCCAGACATCATTTGTATTCATAGCATCATTCACCATTCATCATCGCAACAAATATAACAGTAAAGCATTAATTGCAGCAAGAAAACATAGCATCATTCATATATCGCAATATGCATTACCACAGATGAAAAAAAGATACAGTGATTCCAGAAAATAGCTGTCATATCATATTAACTCCGCTAAACCCAGCTACAATATCTCCGCAAAATACAGATCTTGGTATCTCTCAATCTCAGATACAAAATCAAAAGACGCATGATCCAAGATGATTCAACAGATACAACCCTATGACTATATATAGGCTTCTGAATTTGCATTGCTTGTCCACTTACTAACAACTTCCTAACAGACACTTCGAGCAAATGACCCAAAATCTAACTGACGTGGTCCAAATGACCCAAAAACCCCCATATATACTCTAAATATTGCTATGTCTAAATGACCCCTAAAGAAATTCCTATCAATATACTATATGTAAAATTTCAATTTTTTTATTTTGTATCTGAGATTGATGTAATATATATAATTTTTCATATAATGGTAAATTATATTTTATTTCAATAATATAGATAATGTATGTGATAAATAGGTGTTCATTTCTATTTGATTTATTTTGTCCCAATGTATATAATTAAAAAAAAATGTTAATCTTATTATTTATCTCTGTTAAAGGAAAATCATTTAGTATTTCCAAAACACATCAATTTTTAGCCTTCAAATTCAAAATCTAGAAATTTGTAGAGAAAATAAAGCTTTGGCATGCAATTCTATCAAAATTTCTCAAAGGGGAGTTTTTGTGAATTATATGTATCTACATTGTTTAGAAAGTGTGGAACATGGGCCTTGTAAAACATGTTTTGGATTCCATGTGCCATGCTACTATGCAATAAGTCTGTATCGCGGCCATGACAAAACCCAAGATTGTAGCCATCCGAGCTAAGAACTTCCAGCTCGACAGGTAGTCAAAAAGTCCAGACGCCTTGTTTTTCATTTTGTTCTTCCAATAGTTTTTTTTTAACCATTGTTGGAGCGTGCTCGTGATCTCGATATGAAGAGCAATGCCGCTGACTCTGTGGAACGGCCGACGCACATCGTTCCACACCTTGACAATGCACTCATCCGATAAGCTGACAATACCTCGAGAAATCACACGTTGATCCACAAGTATGCGAACGTCATCATGAGACTGGATGAGAATGCCCATCAGGGCAACGTATTTTGTCACGTAGTTAGGACGGAAGACGTCGTTGAACTCTAACACCAGCATGTTCTTCAAAAACACTTCAGTGCCTATACCCCTTATAATGATCGGCGGAAGATAGATCGTGGCGGTGTCTTTGTCCAGTCGGATGCAATCGGGCACCTTGGAGAACGTTTGGAATTTAATTCCATCCCTGGCCAACTCTCCCGCACTCATTCCGTTTGGAAACAGATATTCGATTTGTGGAATAGTGGGGATAAAAGAATGGATCCATTTAAGAAGCTCTTTGACGATGCTATTAAATGTTTCCAATAGTGTCCCCTGCAATTGCCTCACTACTACACCAAAGGGGTAGTTACGACAAAACTTTAAGACAAAATCTGCTTTTTAGAACTCAGAACTCAATTGCCTCTCGATCTCTCGTCCCTTCTCTCTTTTCAGAACTTAGAGTCTGCTCACTTATAGACATTATTATTAAATATTAGATTTTTAAATTAATATTGTCTTACCTTGAAGGCATTTGCTTCATGCCAACCATGAAGGCTATAAGCTATGAGATCTAAACAACTTATATTCTAATCAACTTATACTGGTTGATATGTTTGGCGTGCAATGCTCCAGGCAATCTCCAGGGTCGAAAACCATTTCATACCTGCAAAACCTGTACTAGGTTGAAAAGCTTTACTGCAGATCTACAACCTTCTAAAGCCAATTTTCATAGAAAATGCATTTAGTAGAGGTGGATGGTCAACTGGAGTGACTAATAATAAAATTTCTCTCTAATCAACTTGTACTGAATGCACTTATGTTGATGCCACCGATGAAGGGTAAGCCATGCGAGCTGAGGATTTGATGATGACTTGTAGACATTAATTTAAATTAAATTAACTCTGCGTATACATATTAAATTAATGTTTGGGCCTACATTGAAGGCACTTACCAATAAATGCTAAACTACGAGAGCCGAGGACTTGATATTCTTACTAGTTTTCTTTTATATATGTTTTTTGTTTGCTTGTTTTCTTAATTAGATAATATTAGTTTTACTTTATAAATAGGCTTCCATGAGTGACATCTTACATGCAATTATGTCTTTCAATAGTTTTATGTCTGATTTCTCAATGGGGCCAAATAATCTATTTGGGCATTAATAGAACCGAGGCATCATCTTTCAATCGTCTTATTTGTATATAGTAAATTATAGTAAACCCAAAGAAAAACTTAACAGCTGAGAAGTTTGAGACATACTTGTTATTTCTATAAAGAGCTGCTAACTCCTGGATTTGTTGAACTGGACATGGATGGCCCAGATCTTATGCCAAGGCCGCAAACTACCATGATTCACACCCAACAGTTAAATCAATGAAGAATTATCATTGTTTCTACCTCAGATCTGGGAGCATTTAATGTATTAATATATGTTTGTATTTTTATAGTTAATTTAACATATATGAAATAGTTTCATTTTGTATATATATATATCAAATTATATTATATAATTTAATGTTTTTAATAATTTATATAAATAAGTATTTATATATTAAAATTTGGGGTGAAGTGTTGAATGTTTGTAGCTGCACATATGAAACCAACACTACTTGGGATAAATAGGTGAGTGGTTCAATCCCTCGGTTTTGCTTATTTACTTATGTGCAAGTAAATATATTAACCCACTATATTCAATGTGTAAAATGCATTACACAGACTAGCGTTAAATAAAATACCTCACAGTGCAACTAAAGGTTGCAACTAAAGGTATGGCAAGTACCTGTACTAAATAATTCAAGTTGCATTTTTTTATCCGTATATATTTTTATATTTAAACGTAAAATTGATGTCCATCAACACCGCTATTGTAGAATGTATTTCACTTTATCAAATTTTGTTTTGGTTCTATGCTTTGTGTTTCATTGTTACAACCTGTAAATTTTATCAAATTGTCACTAAGTAATTGATATTTGCATAAACATTAAAGACTTCAACTTTTTAGTACACTCTGTGTAATAGGAATACAGTCTTCATTGTGACACTGTAAGAGTATAGTTAATAATATTGACATCTTGCAAAAACCATCCTTCCTATTGGATTATTTAAATGCAAAAGTGTTCACCTTTTGCATTTAAAAGAATTAATAAAACAGTTATTTGACATTTAGATTTTTAAAGGTCCATTTCCACAAATCTAAGATTCAATAATCTATCTACTTTTACTACTGAGATTCACCAAACACCTTCAATGAAATCTCTCTCATGACATAAACAAAGACTCTCTGAAATCCAAAACAGGGTTTCACATTACAAAAGGTATGGTCAGACCCTTGCACGTTATAGGCGGACCTATTTTATATAATGCAAAGCCATTATGGTAAGTTCCTCCAAGGTCTTACCTGAGCTCTACGATGGAAAGGTTATCTCAACCCTATCATTTTCACCCGGTAAGTGAGTCGAGTAAGGAGAGGTATGCGTTAGGTAGGGTGAGTGAAATACTTCGTGTCAAGTCATCAGGCAAACATAATTACAACACATGTAATGAGACAAACAATTTACATTGAATATATCTCTGCATGAAATAAGAGCTTAGCCTGAAATATCAATTTTTCTAAAGAAAGGTCTTTCGACAACAAAAATCTTGTGCAAGTCAACCCCAATCTAGAGCAGTCACGTCCTGTGCTAGCCCTATATTTATTCCCACAAGGGTTGAGCCTTACCTCAACAGAGCTAGCTCTTTGACCTTTCCTAAAGAAAAAAAAATCATATAAAAATAAATGAAATATATTCCATATTAAGGAATAAGACAGTTCTTTGATATATAGTGGCTCAATGCACGTAAAGATTGTGGTTTTTATCGTATGTTGAAATAAAAAAAAAAATGTTTTTCTTTTTTAAATTCTTACTAAATTTTAAAGCAAAAATGTGAATTCCTCTTTTCTATAAAAACAAAATACTATTATAATATATTTAAACAATTATAAAATCTTTTAAACACCAAAATAATATATCATTATTACGACAAATAAATAAATAAATTCAAAACAAAATATATTTATTTTATATGATTTATACACATATACCTCGCAATATATGCACATACAATAAATATACACATACATTTATTCCCACAAGGGTTGAGCCTTACCTCAACAAAGCTAGCTCTTTGACCTTTCATAAAGAAAAAAATTTATATAAAAATAAATGAAATATATTCCATATTAAGGAATAAGACAATTTCTATTACACTTGTAAAAATGATCTTACAAACTTGAATTTAGATTACAGAAACAAATGCTTGTTGTATTAAGAAAAAAGTTTTATATTTAATTTTTTAAAAATAAAATTATTTGAATTTTAGTATTTTTACACTAATATGTTTATATATTAGAATTTAGGGTGGATTACTATCTATGCTTTTTCTATGTTTTATCTAAATTGAAGAAGAATCGATAACTCTTATTTCATGCATACATGGATCACAAGTAGTGACCTGAGTCACAAGTTGTTTTGAACAACAACTCAAATCCATCGATCTCTGCCTCTCGGCTCTCACTTGGTCCTCGGTCCTCACTCTCGTGACCTGTCTTCTAGTGGCATTATTTACCCTTGCAGGATACGTCGTCATTTTATCCATGCACGGTCAATCGTGAATCAGGACTCCTACACAGTCAGTTGCTCAAGTCTCTTCCTCGACCCTCACTGCTCAGTCATGACTCAGGGTGACACCGATTGAGGACTTGTGAGTAGGACTCGGGCTCCTGGTGAGTCACAACTTGTGACTTGCAGTTACAGACCCTCAAATATTTGACACTGGTACGAGGAAGTTAGAACAGACTGAACAGTGAAGTCGGTCACCCGCGTTGAAGCCTGAAGTTGGGACTCAACCCTCGAGAGATTGTGGCTTCAACCATAACTTACAGACTATAACCTACAATGTTTAAGTTTTGAAAAATCTCGGTTATGTTTTAAATTATGTAAATGCATTATGAACATCCTGTGTTAAATTCCAAAGTTTAAAAAATATGTTTTTTAGTTTAGAATTTATTGTTTATTTATTATTAATGATGGTTTAATTTAATACTAATAATAATATTATTAATCATAGTTTTATTATTCTAGAATTCATTGTTTATTTATTATTAATCATGGTTTAGGTAAAATTTATTATTTTATAGTATATTTCATCTTAAATTTAATATATATATATATATATATATATAAAATTAAAGTCGAATCTCAACCCATTCAAAAGTTTGAATTCAAATCGAATCAAATAGTTGCCGAACTAGAATTCGAATTCGAACCATGTGACATAGGTAGTGACATACAATCCATTTAACTAAGTACTGTAACACGTACTTGATGCATAGACAACAAATGATTACAACTAAGTATGGGGAACAAGTAACAGATAGCTTGTTCATGGCACTTAACTTGTAACCTATCAGTGTTCACCGATTGAGGTTGCATATTCACAAGCAGATTGAATGCTTACATAGATTTGAGAGAGAGTGCACAAAACTTGCATATGTCTACCGCCACCATCAAATTAAATTTGGTATAGTAAGTATTTATAAATAATTATTTAAACGGAAAAATCACCAATACAAGTATTTTATAAAAAGATGACCTTTTAAAAATAATCAAAAAAATCATAAAACCATGAATGAATTTCTAAAAAGCCTATTCTCTTTAAAATCCTAAAAAGAAGATATGATTTACCATCCTTAAAAAAAAAGGGTTTGTTTTAGAATCCTAAAAAAACCATGCTTTTAAGATTCAAAAAAGAGCCATGCTAGAAACATTTAAAGTTTTAAAAATCCTAAAAAGCTCTAAAACCACTAAAAGCATAAAATGCTTTAAAGCTTAAAATCAATAAATCTTTATTTAAAATAAACTTCATATATGGGAAAAGGAGGTTTTATGTAAGAGGAACGAATATACATTTTTTGGGGATTACTCGAGAGGGTTTAGTAGTCAAGGGAGTCAAGCCCTCGTTTTATTTTTTTTGTTTGAGTATAGGTGGCCTCTCTCAAGAGAGTGGATTCGTTTGCTTGCTTTCAGTATGATTTCTTTATCGTGTTTCTTAGTATCTTGTAAATAAAGGGAGAGCTCAACATTATTGATATGATGATTTTTATTTTTTATTGAACTCTCTCTCTCTCTGTAAAAGAAGGCGCAACCCAACAGAGGGTTAGCTTCCAAATAGTTTGACTTTATTATGACGACAAGTTTTAAATTTTAAATCTTCTTTCAAGAAGGTGTATAGCCCAAGAGAGGGTGCAACCTTTAGATAGACAATTTTTGTTTGCAAGCAATGATATAAATTACACAAGCTCAATGCGTGAGCTGTGTGGGAAGGGTGTAATTCCTTCCATTCTGTCTTTTATTCTTTGGTCCATGCCAGAGTGGAGGAAGAGGGCTTAAGCCGTTCTTTTCTGTCTTTTATTCTTTAGTTCACGCTAGAGTGGAGGAAGAGGGTGTAAGCCATTCTTTTCTGTCTTTTCTTCTTTGGTTCATGCTAGAGTGGAGGAAGAGGGTGTAAGCCCTTTCTTTCTGTCTTTTATTCTTTGGTTCACGCCAGAGTGGAGGAAGATGGCATAATCCCTTCATTTATGTCTTTTATTCTTTGGTTCACACTAGAGTGGAGGAAGAGGGTGCAAGCCCTTCCTTTTTGTCTTTATTTTTTGATTCGTGCTAGAGTGGAGGAAGAGGGAATAAGCCCTTCCTTTCTGTCTTTTATTCTTTGGTTCATGCCAGAGTGGAGGAAGACGTCATAAGCCCTTCATATTTGTATTTAATTTTTTGGTTCACGCCAAAGTGGAGGAAGAGGGCGTAAGCCCTTCCTTTTTGTCTTTTATTCTTTGGTTCATGCTAGAGTGGAGGAAGAGGTCATAAGCCCTTCCTTTCTGTATTTTATTCTTTGGTTCATGCGAGAGTGGAGGAAGAGGTCATAAGCCCTTCCTTTCTGTATTTTATTCTTTGGTTCACGCCAGAGTGGAGGAAGAGGGTGTAAGCCCTTCCTTTCTGTCTTTTATTCTTTGGTTCATGCGAGAGTCGAGGAAGAGGTCATAAGCCCTTCCTTTTTGTCTTTTATTCTTTGGTTCATGCCAGAGTGGAGGAAAAGGGCATAAGCTCTTCCTTTCTGTCTTTTATTATTTGGTTCATGCCATAGCGGAGGAAGAGGTCATAAGCCCTTCCTTTCTGTCTTTTATTCTTTGGTTCATGCCAGAGTGGAGGGAAAAGGCATAAGCCCCCTTCCTTTCTATCTTTTATTCTTTGGTTCATACCAGAGTGGACGAAGAGGGCATAAGCCTTTCCTTTCTATCTTTTATTCTTTGGTTCATGCCAGAGTGGAGGAAGGCGGTGTAAGCCCTTCCTTTATGTATTTCATTATGTTGGTTCACGCCGAATAGGAGAGAGAGTGAAAACCCATCTCTTCGGCACTTTTTTCTTCTTGTTTACATCGAGTGCAGATTAATCCTGTGAAGGCACAACCTAAGCTTGGATGAATGCTTTCTCTAATGTGTTAACAATATTTTGTTTAAGGATAGATTTATCCTGTGGAGGGGGGGCGCAACTCCTCGCTAAGTTTGTTGTTTTATTTATTATATTTTGATGCTTTTTAATTAAAGAACAAGCCACAGGGCGCAACCATGGGGGGGACACAGTCCCAAGTCTGAACCATGGTTGTTTTTATTGATAGTTTGGATTAAGTACTGAATGAACTAAGTCTAGTGGTGACTTCGGCCTTGCTCAACTCGTTGAACATGGCGATACATATCCGACATACTATCACCACCAAACTGGGAAGGATGCCTAGCTACTGGTCGGTGCCTGAGTGCGGATCATACACCGTGAAGTCCATTACAGAGTGTAGGGTTTTAAGTTTAGGGGTCGTTGTCTTGGAGGCAACTAGTGGCAAGCGGGTAAATATCACCACCAAACTGGCATAGATGCTTGGCTATTAGGTACTTAAGTGTAGATACATCGTGAAGGCCATTACAGAGTGCAGGGTTTTAAGTTTAGGGTTCGTTGTCTTGGAGGCAACTAGTGGCAGGCGGATTATGAAGCGGAATCCACAAGTATAAGAGGAGAATTTCACAGATTCAATATTGTGTATTTACAGGAAGTGAAGAGTTTCGAGGCTAAATATCCCAGATATAATAGGACTAACATTATGGGGTCTTAGGAGACCATCCAACAAACTAAACATGGCGATGTAGTATAGATAAGGGATGCTAGAAACATTCCAATGCTTAGCGGTAAATCTGCACTTGTATGGTAGCAGAGAAAAAGTCGATGGTGGCAGAAAGTCCCTCAATGCTGGAAAAGGGGAGACGGCTTACGGAAGAACCGACGACATAAGTGGCGAAGGGGATGGGGATTATCCCCATTTCTCCTAAAATGAAGAGGTTCCATGGCATCTCTAAGATTTCCAACATGGAAGCCATTATAAATATCTACCAACACATCAAAGCTAACAATATTCAAGTTCATTTCACTTATTTTTCCTGTCAATGTTCTATTTTGCTTCATTCAACATACATTGTTTATGGTTTTAGTGTTCCATCTGTATATTAATCTAATCATTGGTAGATTTGACATTGTGGGGTTTGAGGTGATCATCTAGTAAACTAAAATTGGCGATGTCTTATAGAGCCAACATATTTTACTATTCCAATACTTTTTCCTGAAGGATTCAAAGGATGTGAAACATGTTTAGTTTCCTTCCCAACAATAGGGTATCATCTCAGGATTATGTGCAATTTTTCCACTCTTTTCAATCCTTTGCCTAAAAACCTATCATCTAGTAGCACCTTTTCTAGATATTTACCCAATGTCTCTCTCTTTAGAACACAGGTGGAGAGGTAAAGAGAGAAGGTGTCCTTGCTTAAGGCCTCTTGAGGATTTATACAAAAGGGTTTAGCTTCCATTTACTAGGGGTATATTCAAATTGGTGTTATTCTTAATGAGAGATAGTTTTCAGGAATATATTTTCAATGACCAATGTCAAACAATTTTACATCATTGAGGTTAGTTACTTACTTTTCTTTGGCATTTCATTTGATGGTGGAACTTTAGTGCAATCTTTTTGTAAAATGCAGAAAGCAAGTGTTGATATGTTTTGGTCTTTTTATTTAGATAAATCTAATGTGTAAAGAAATTTTGGGAAGTGAGTTGCAGAAGGATACACCCTGCAAATGAAGAAGGAAATTCTGGTTAAGTTTCAACTTTCTTAGTTTATTTCAGTCCAAGGAATCAACACAGAATCAAATAGTCAATGCTATGCAAATGTTGATTCTTCCGATGTTGGATTATGCCTTTCAAAATGGTCAAACTTGGGATATTACTGAGTCCTCTAGATCATAAAAACTATTGTAGAGAAGTTGCTTAATCCATCTGGAAAGATATCGAGTTTAAGTTATTTGTTTTGAAACTTTGTTCCTTGCTTTTGACTCTCCAAGTGTATATTTGACAGCTTCGTTTCTCATGATTGTTAAGATTGATATTTTGATTCTATGTGATGTTTTGATTAAGCGTGTTTTTAAAATCCCTTTGAAGAAACTTTGATGTCAAATTATTTTACTCTGTTGGTAAGCATAGTTTACGATGAGCCGTTAAGGATAGAGATTTTGCAGCTATCAACAATTTTGTTGAAGTGTATTTTGAATGATCTTGTGGATCATAGAGAAAAACTTTTCAAATTTGGGCGGAACCATCTCGAGGAAGATGAAAGTATCCGCAAGCAGTGGGCCTTTGTTAATGTTTGCCAATTTCTTGTGGCTTATAATGTTCCTCTTACATTAATACTCGAGGTATAGCATATAATCTACAAAATGATTTTCATTTTTCAATTAAATTGGTTGACTTTATAAGTGTCATGGAAGCTCTTTGCTTTTACTTTTCCTATAGCAAGAACTGTAAATTAGCTCCACTTGTTAATTAGAGTAGGTCGTTAAGCTCCGGTCTTTTAGTGAATTGTGAGTGGAACTAGCGAACCCAAGAAGAAAGAATGTGATGATAAATGAATGATCAAATGAGAGTAAGTGACCTCTCATATATACTCCTCTAAGTTGAACTCTTCATTTTCCGCGACGACCTTTACTTGGAAGAATTCACATCCAACTTGGCACACTTGTAGACTTCTTTTGGGAATCACATCTTGTCTTGGTCTTAAGAAAGGTCTTCCTTGAGCCACCTACTCAAGGGAATCACATACACATGAGCTACCCTACTCATGTACCATCCATACGTCAACATGGGCTAACTCCCCATGGACAAGGCATCACGTCAACATGGGCTAACTCCCCATGGACAAGTCATCATGACAACCAATTATAGTAAGCTATGGTACGTGAGCTCCCATACCAAATTGGACGTGGCTTAATCAATGAGGGATAGATAGTTCCTTAGGAAAGTACATCACGCCAAGATTAGGTGATGGTCACCTCAAACAATGTGATAGTGTCACATGTCTACTCAACTCAGTCCTACACAACGAGGAGGACAATCATATATCCTCGCAACACAGTCCTACACAATGAGGAGGATAACCATATGTCAACTCAACTCAATCCTACATGATGAGGAGGACAGTCACAGTTCCACTCAACTTAGTCCTACATGATGAGGAGGGAAATAACAAAGTAGTTAGCAATTCCCCCGTCTCAGGAGAGCTCCTCTATTCTCCCCATCTTAGGGAGAATATCTCGAGCTCCTTTATTATCCCCATCTCATGAATAATATCTCTCTGATGTTGAAACATCAACAATTATTGTATCACAGTCTACAGATTGACTCTTGCACATTGTAAATGCCATTCTTGACTTGAACTTGAACATGTTCCTTTCAAATTGTCAGATATTATTGGTTCAACAATGAAAATGCTTAAAGTCCCAATCTTCTTCACCCAGATGCTTCTTCTTTTATCTTAATGCTTGTATGCTTGTTTTGCAACACTAATGTGAAAATTCAACAACTCAATTATTTTTATGGTTATGATGGTGACCTGTTCTGTGACATTGAATTTTTTTCATTTAGTTTGATGATTTTTTATATATTTCAAACCTTATGTTTATGTAATAATTTGTTCCATTACAAGTTCCTGCAAAGAAAAAGTAGTTGGATTTGTGAAACTGCCTTGGATGTACTAGACAACCTGGTCGGTGATCTAGGTAGGATCAAACATTGCATTCTAAACTTGGGTATGAGTTTTATTAGATTCCTATCACTAATTTTCAAAAAAAATTATCATTACAATTCTAAGGGAAGGGTAAAAGCATGGTAATGTGTCTCACTATGCGGCAATATAATTTATGTTGTTATTATAAATTTATTCAAAATATCTATTATAAAAAATAAAAAATGTATTTTAAAAAAATATTAAAAATAATTTTAACAGTCGCTTGTATATTATTTCCACATTTAAATAAAAAACTATTGATTTTGAAGTCTTAAAATGATAGTTTTTTGGGTCGTGCTTTTACGTACAAATAATTTTTTTTATTTATATTAATAATTCAAAAATAATTAAAATATATCATAAAATAATATTTAACAAAATGTACAATAGTCTTAAAAGTGTTTAGAAAAGACTTGTTCAAAAAAATTGGAATTAAAAACATAAATGAAGATAGATACGGGGGGGTCGCGGTTTTGTGAGTACTTATTAGATGCTGGAATAACAATAAATGGCCCTTAAAGAAAATAAAATAAATAAGATAAAAACATTTTTTTTTATTTGAAAAAAAATACCATATAAAATCTCATTCAAAATGAAAACTTTTGTTTCATTACACCATTATCTAATTCTCAATGGATTTGTAGATTTATGAACAAACGTTTTTAGTTCATTAGTTCATTTCCGCAAAAGGGGAAAAAGTGAGACACATTAACATGCTTTTACCCAGAAGCAAGATTTAAGAATTTCTCTTATGCCTTTCAATTTATCTTGTTCCCATGGAAAGGTATAACTTGAGCATTTTGTAGAGTTATGGGGATGCCAACCATATTATTTTTCTTCACCTCAATGGAAAACATCAAGTAGTCAATTATTTTTCTCATGAATATGTCATTAGTTGGGCATTAGTAAAATTATCTTATCTTATCTTATCTTAGACACAATGATAAATATCTTATAACAAAAAACCCAAAAAGTTGGATATTAGGTATCTGACATGATCTCATCCTTAGAAATTTCTCTGTCTACTACTTTGGTCAAGCATTTATGCAACAAATAGAACCCTATGTCGACTAATTCTGTGCAAAATCCATTGAAAAATCATTTTCCTTTTAATGTACACCTTGTCATTTCTTTTTTTTCCTCTTTGCCACTGAATTTTGTTATGAAGAATAGGTTGTATTTTAGTTTCCTTATAACACCATGTGTTAGAAAACCTATAAAAATTCACCACCTCTATATGTTTTAAGCCACTACATTCTGTTATGAAGAATAGGTTGTAGTTTAGTTTCCTTATAAGTCCATGTGTCTTACAAAACTGATAAAAATTCAGCACCTCGGTCTGTTTTAGGGACCCTTGATGTCCTAGGACATTAGCTCACCACTTTTGTATTGAATTCTTTAAAGAAGGAAGGTGTATCTAATTTATTATCTAAGAAATAAATCCATTTTTTTTTCTAGAAAAGTCATCATTGATTGTCGTTAAATACTCGGCATTGTCCATCCCCTGTTTTGGCATTGATTGACATTGGAAATTGTTAACAAGATCCAACAAGCTTTCCACTCTCCATTCTTTTCCTATTATGAATTGTTGACAATGTTATTTTCCCACAATACATCCTTTACATACTACATTGTCTAGCATAGTCCAAGGTAGCTCTTTAACAATCTGCTTCCTATGAAAAATGAAAAAGTTAAAACTATGGAAAATTTAAATAACCATAGCTCTCATGCCATATCCAACTATCTATTTTCCCATTGCCACCAGTGATTCTAATATGAAAAATTGCATCCAATTTGTATAATCCATTTTTTTCCACCACATTTACAACAAATTCATTATTGGCTTTATCACAAATCTTGTATTCTCTCCCATTAAATATTATTAAATTTTTTTCTTAGTAACTTCATGTTTAGAGTTCAATTATTTCTTGACAGTATACATACCATACATCTTTTAATCTTCTAACCTGGCCGTTTGGCACTCTTAGATCAATGCTACTCTTTCCTTTGACCTCATACATAGCATCATCTATATTTGATATGGAGTCTCTGTCATTAGATAATGTTTCCAATCCACTAGTGGTTTGTATCCCATGATATGCTTTATGGCCCCCAAATCCAACCACCAAACATAATTTGTACTTGACTAATTGTTTGTGAAACAAAATACAAGAAGTCAGGTTTGTAGCGAACTCAAGTTTTCAATTTGTAGCATCCATTACAACTTCTATACTTGCTCAAGGGAATTGTTACATGTAATGAGTTCTATCTATTAAATATACATTTTGATTGAAGGAAACATTTTATACATACCAACATTAGGGCCTTCAATTTAACAATTTTCTACAAGATATGTTTGATTTCTCCCATCTCTAATCTCAACACACAATTCAAAGGAACATGCAAGCTGCATTGGTGCATGAATCTATTGTATGGTTGAGGTCATGTAGCTATCTCAGTTATACTGCATTGTAATAGAATTATTTCAACTTCATTTTGACATATAGAATATTTGTGTTTAGATTTATTGGAAATTATTTTATGTATTGCGTCATATGCAATAGGTAAAATTATATGTACAATTATGAAGATGATGGTGATATTATTGAAATTGTGAGTGGCTAATTAAATGTTATTGTATCCCACTTGCTGAATTGGACTGACAAGAAGCAATGCAGATTTTTATTCTATAAGTGGAAACACAGTGTTGTAATATATAATTTCATTCCACAAATGTAAACACAGTGCTGTAATATATAAGTACCATTTTGTTTGTTCTCAATTGTTTGACTGGCTAAATGATGATGCTGTTGATAATGTTCCAGCTGCTAATATGATGATGATGGTAATGTTAGTATGCGGCAATTCGCCAATCATAAAGTCAATGTGACACTAACATAATCATAGCAACAACTTTATCTCATTCGAAATGACAGATATAAGATAGGAAAAGACATGATGACATAAGTTGATTCAACAAATCTTATGTCTTTTTTCTTCAACTTATGTCTGAGGTTACATGGGGGCTAGTCCATGACATTTATGTTGACATAGCAATTTTTAATATAAATCTTACAATTAGCAATTACTTCTTAATGTGCAAAATTTATGTTTTATATTGTGAACATGTTGACTTTTTTTATTATCTTATTTTTATCTTTCATAATTCTTTAAAGGGTGTTAGCTCAATGGAAGAGCATTTGTGTTTCAAAACCAAGATGATGGTGGTTCGATTCCACCATGCCCTACAATAAACACATTTAAAATAAATTGTTTATTTTTTTTTATTTTTTTTTTATATTGTCTCTAAAGAGACAATAGTTGGGACAAAAGATGTATTGTCTCTATACAGACAATATGTCTTTATCCCAACTATAGTCTCTACAGAGACAAAAATGAAATTGTCTCTTAAGAGACAATAAGTGACTTGTGTTTTATACTGTCTTTATAATGACAATTTTTTAAGACAATAATTTGAGACACTCGCTTAAAGACAATATTTAAGACAATATACAAGTTTTTTTTTTGTCTCAAGTTAAGACAATTTACTCTAAAATTGTCTCAAATATTGTCTTAAAACTCCCCTCTATGTAGTAGTGCCTCCACCTCCTCGAACTTAACGGAATAGTGGGGAGAAAATGGTGGATCCTTTTAAGAATCTCTTTCAGGATGCCGTTAAACATTCGTAATGGTATCCCCATTCGCCTCTGGTCCTCTCCGCCGCCAGGTTGGCGCATATCCAGGACTAGCGAAAGGTATTTGTGGACGCAACCCATTAAATGCTGCTCCTTTTCCATTGCATCTTCCATTAGCGTATGCTCATTATCAGACATTTCAGAGTAGATGTTGTTCTACACCATTGAAATTCAATTTGGCAGGCTTAGAAATTTTTGGAATCTATCATGGGAAAAAGAAAAGTTCCTACTATAATATGTAATTTAAATCATTATGAAGATGTTTCATTCAGCCCAAAGTCATAATATTGTTTATGAGGGCCTTTACTTGAATGTTTTGAGATCAGTGTCCATGGGTGATATTGAAAGAGGGAAGATTAACAAAAAAATTTCAGAAATGGGTTCAATGCACATATTAAAAAAGAGTGAAGAAAATTTTTCTCAACAATATATTAGTTCGTAGTTTCATGGATATTCCAACATCATTATTTTCTGGAAAATGTGACATTATTGAAGCTTCAGTGGTTTTTCTTTATACAACTACCCATTTACTTTAGCAGTTTCACATGCCTTATAATATGTTCTTTATCATTTGTTAATACAAATGATGACATGATTATCTGGTAACAAACTGCTTTCTTCTTGAAAATTTAATAGTTGAACACGGTATAGTTCTTAGCAATGTGAAAATTTGTATGGTCAATCTAAATTGTTTAGATTTTACCATTCAACAGTATTTCGTGTACTCAAACCATTTGGCATTTTCAATTATTAGAAGTTTCTCTTGGCTTAAGATTAATATTTTTTCTATCAAGCTATACATGGTTAGGTCTTTCTTTGCTCATGAGAGTTTATATTTGTTATTTAAAAGTTCATCCAACTTGATTGGATAATTAAACAAGTCTTGTCTATGGAAAGAAGGGATATTGATGCAATTTTTTTTGTAATATTGTTTATAAGGGTCGTTATGTTCTTTTGGATGATTATATTTGTTGAACAATGAACTAAAGGCAAAATGGGTTTCTTTAATTTTACAATTGCTTTGGGATTTATGTGCTATAGTCTAAAGATGAAAGGGCTATAGAATCACCTTAAATTCTGTTAGCAATTGTGGAACATTTAAGTATGATGTTTGTATTAGGATTTCCCTATTGAATATTTTTTATTCAACATAAAATCAATTTTAATTTGTAATTAGTCATGGACTTTTACTATTCATTAGCTATGTAGTTATATTAAGAGGTTAAAAGCTCAAGTGAAAAAAGTTAGACTTCATTAACCACATTTTATGTGTATTAGAATTCATTCAATTTATATTTAATCTTGAGGTATGTTGACCAATAAACTGGATTATCATCATACACTATGAGAAAGTGTTTATCTACCAATACTCTCTGCAATTCTTTATCTGTAGCTTTATAAAACTCATTAAAGAAATTCATCCCTTTTATTCTTAACAATTAAACTATGAGAAAGTGTTTATCTACCAATAATCTCTACAATTCTTTATTTGTGGCTTTATAAAACTCATTAAAGAAATTTATCCCTTATGTCCTTAACAATTGTAACCCTACTACCATCCAATTTTGGTATTTCTTAAATATACAAGGTAATAAAAATATAAAATTATTTTTTTATTAATTATTTATTATATATTAAAATATTATATATTTTTAATTCTTTTATTAAAATTATGTAACTAAAGTTTTGAATAATATTAAAATTATGTAATTAAATTTTTGAATAATATTAAAATTATGTAATTAAATTTTTGAATAATATTTATTTAATTATAATTATAGATATTTTGAGAGATGTTTGGAGATAGTTGTACCCTATTTAATTATAATAATCAATCTATCAATTGTACCCTCTACTATCAACAAAAATGCAATATTTTTCTTACGTATGTTTTTAAAATATATTATGTCTTCAAACATTTTCTCAATATCATATTACATTCGTTTTTAGAGATGCATACACACTTTACCAAAATGTGTAATACATACAATTGGTGTTATAGATATATTATTATGGAAAAAAATTAATTTTGTAATAATATTATAGAATGAAAGATATATTATTATAAAATAAAATAAGTTTTAAATGGAGGTAGTTATATTTTAGAATTTGAGGTGGATTATCATTTATGTTTTTTTCAATTGAAGACTGATAAGACAAGTGTATGTCCAATTGATTGGATAGTTACAGTTCAAAATTTTAAATAAACAATTATAAAAAATATATATATATAAAATAATTGGTAATTTATGCATGGATAACTAGTAACTTATGTATAAATAACAGATAATGACATATAATCCATTTAACTATATAACTTATTCATAACACTTACTTGTGACCTCTCAACCACAAGTTAAATAGCTGTGACATGCATACAAATATACCTAAAAAAAATTTCAATCCATATCCACGGAGAAATGATATAATTGAAGGCTGAAAAGTCAGACTGAATCCATGTCGATGTTTGGTGCGTCGCCTGGGAAACAAAGCAGCAAACCCCCTAACGTTTGGAGTTGTTACCGTTAGCGGCTACATTGGTACAAACTACAGTAAGTCTGTATCCCGGTCATGACAAGACCCAAGATTGCAGCCATCGGAGCTAAGAACTTCCAGCTCGACAGGTAGTCAAAAAGTCCAGAAGCCTTGTTTTTCATTTCGTTCTTCCAATAGTTCTTTTTTAACCATCGCCCGAGCGTTTTCATGAGCTCGAGATTAAGAGGAATGTCGCTGCCTCTAAGGAAAGGCTGGCGGACGTCGCTCCACATCTTGACCATGCCCTCAACGGTTAAGCTGAAATAACCTCGAGAAATGACATGTCGATCCACAAGTATGCGAACGTCGTCAGGAGACTGGATGAGAGTGCCCATCAGGGCAACGTATTCCGTCACGTAGTTAGGACGGGAGGCGTCGTTGAACTCCAACGCCAGCATGTTCTTCAGAAACACTTCAGTGCCTATGTCATTCACAATGATCGGCGGAAGATATACCGTGGCAGTGTCTTTGTCCAGTCGGATGCAATCGGGAACCTTGGAGAACGGTCGGAAATTAATTCCAGCCCTGGCCAACTCTCCCGCACTCATTCCGTTTGAAAACGGATATTCAGTTTCTGGATTAGTCCCCTGCAATCGCCTCCTCCGCTCTGGTCCTCTCCGGCTAGGTTGCATCTTCAGGACTAGCGAAAGGTATTTGTGGACGCAACCCATTAAATGCTTCTCGCTGTCCATACCTTGCATTAGCCTACTACGCTCATTATCAGCCTCTGGCTTCGGCGGTACCAGCAAACGAGAGAAACGCTTGCAGATTTCCAGCAACAGTTCATTGAATTCAGATGTTGCATCAAACATTAAAGCATTTTTCCCGATGTCAAAAACTACTTGCAGCAAAGACAGCGGGATCTGATTCTCCAACTTGCGGATATCGAAAACAATACAGCTAGAATATATCCTACAAAAATTGATCATTTCGTCGTCCATGCTCGGACTGCGGCCATCAAAGCACCGGAAGATTAAGAATTGTAACAGAAAGGATGAATCTGTGGCCATCATGAGAGCGAAGTTATGAGAGTACCCGCCTTCTGTACTATATGGCCAGCGATAGAAACTCTCAATCTCTGGGCGCATCCGTTCGATCCTTTCAACTATAGACATGAAGCTCTCTCCACGGACTTGCATTTTCTGCATGAGGTTTGCCACGGACTTGCCTTTGTACATCTCCGCCATTGAAGTCTTAGGTTCCGTAGAAAGAGAGTCAATATCTTTCTCCAGCCTGGAATGGTGGTAAGGACCAAAAGACATAAACTGCGGAACATACGCCTCTGGTTTCGTCTCCAGCAGAGGCCTCGGCACACGCAGGATCGGGTCCGTGTTTCGTAGAGGATTAACAATCTCATTAACAATCTCATTAATTTGTACCTTCCATGCCCTCCCAAACATTGTAGTTGCCGCCATCATTCTATAATCTATACTCTCCTCTACAGATTAACAGATCTGTTTCAGATTGTTCAATACTTATTTCGCTGCGTACATATATAGAGAAATCTCTAAGCTGGTAGGGAAATGCAATGGTATATATTATTATTATTATCTTATTAAGCTGCGGTCTATGATAGCTTTTTTTATCATCGGTCTATCTTTATTGACAATTATCTTAACATTTAAAATGAAATTCCTCCCATCTAAAATTATGCGGTAGAGAGTGAATGGATTTAATGTTCATCCAACTTGTTAAATTCTCAGATATTTGTATTTTCTATTAATGTATGGTGTTCTTGTTAAATTCTCAGATATTTGTATTTTGTATTAATGTATGGTTTTCTTGTTAAATTCTCAGATATTTGTATTTTCTATTAATGTATGGTTTTCTTGATTATAATATGCTAATTAATCTTATTTTGGCATTTAAAATAAAACGTTCATCTTCTAGTCATATGATGGATAATGAGTGGCATTTAATATTAATTTAATCTCTTCAAGTTGTTGATAGGTATATTTTGTAATAATGCATAATTTGAACACAACAATTATCTTTAAATTTAAAATGAATCATTTGATTTTAGCAATTTGATAGCTATATTTTGTAATAATGCATAATTTGAATGAATCATTTGAGTTTAAAGCTATAGTATAAATACACTATTAATTGACATTAACGTTCAACTACCTTGTTAGACTATTAATTGACATTAACGTTCAACTAACTTGTCAAAATCTTAGATAGTTATTTTGAAGAGTTGAATGGTTTTACTGGTTATGAGCTAATTTTAGATAGTTATTTTGAAGTGATGTATGGTTTTACTGGTTATGAGCTAATTTTAGATAGTTATTTTGAAGTGATGTATGGTTTTACCGGTTATGAGCTAATTTTAGATAGTTATTTTGAAGTGATGTATGGTTTTATTGGCTATGAGGTTTTACTGGTTATGAGCTAATTTTAGATAGTTATTTTGAGGTGATGTATGGTTTTACTCGTTATGAGCTCATCTTATCATAGCATTTAAAATGAAATGTCCAACATCTAAAATCATATGGTGGACACTAAATGGCATTTGATATTGAGTGAATGTGTCAAAATTGTTGACGATACCTATAGTTTGTAATAATGTATAGTTATCCTGGTTATAGGTCTAATCTCATTAATAAAATGATTGACATCGAAAATCTAATATCCTCCACAGATTAACAGATCTATTTCAACTTCTAGATCAACATGAAATAAGCAAGAAGCACTAGTTGTTTTCATATGGTTCAATATTTACTTCTCTGCGTACATACAGAGAGAGATATATCTAAACTGGAAGCGTGTGGGGAAAGCAAATAATCTAAGTCCTTCAAAGAATAATTATAGTACCTAACATTAAAAAAATGTGACCCCTGTTGTGGGGTTTGGACACTGATTCATAACGAGAAAAGATTCCATTCGCTAGTAACTTGTGACAATATAGCTCAACTACTGATTATAGGCCTGGTAGTGATATAAAGAGAGAGACCCAAAGTGAGAGTGACACTGAAAGTGATGTTGGTAAGAAAAGTGTGAAATCAAAGATACAATCTTTTGCAGTTGAGAAGCCTTAATAACTCTAGTTAGTGGTAGGTCATTATTGAATTAATGTTTAGTTTCCCACCTATCTAACATTTTAGATAAATATAAGGAAAATGCAAAGCTATCTGGTACCTCTTTGAAAACTCTTTATCATGTGAGAAAAAACTATGTCTACATTTCCACATATTATAAATTGCTCTCTTCATTCCTTCTATACTTAAGGAATAGTGGTCATATTATATTGTAGTAGATGATTTTTGAAAGGTTTAATTGCATATTTTTAAATTTTAGTTTATTTTTGTTGAAATTTTTAGTAGTAAAAGTGATCTTATTATCTATCAAAATTAAAATTAATTTCGTGTTCTGGTAGTTTTTTAATAGCATATCATGGAATTTGGAGTTTAGCATTTATGACTCGTGTTACACTATTCCAAGAGAAATTCTCATTAGGTTCACTAAGTTGAATGTTTGTAATGTGAATTGATCCTTAATAGTTACCTTAATTTGAATTGAAGATGGAAATAAACATTATGTTAAGATATTCCTATACTCTATCCTAGTCCTTCTAGCATTTCTGTCATTTTCACTCACAGTGATGCATGCAAAATTAGGGTTTGCATGCATTTTCATGCATCCTAGTCATCAGTACCAACACCTAGCCCTCAACAAACTAGCCCCCAAGGCTTCCTTCAGATCAATTTTAGCTCTCCTAGAGCTTAGTGCGCCCTCCTTTCACCTACTGCATGAGAAGGGTGCATTTCTTCACCTACCAGTCCAGTTTAGTTCAGTTATCTTCAGTTCTTTCCTTGATTTAAGGATTAATTGACTCCTAACTGACCTTATCACTCCGATGGACCTCCAGTGTGACTAGATAGCCTATTCTAACTCCAGTTAGCTCCATCTGCACCCTCCACTGTGCCTCCTTCACTACATTAGTGCTTCCATGTGCCAGTTAGACTCAGTTTGACTCCCAGTTGACCATTACTTGTGCATTGATGACTTCACTGATGAGAAGGTGGACTCCTAGTTGTGCATTGATGACTCTCCACTGATTATGGATCTGTGCATGAAGGCTAATTCGAATTACACCTAGTGAATTCGAATCCTCATCCTCGGCATTATATATTTACCAGTTTACTATTCAGATTAATGTAACATGTGGACTCCTTTACTACAAGGTTGAGGAAGGCAATCTAGTGATACTACTCTTGTATGTGGATGACCTGTTGTTACAGGTGAGGATAGATTGATTGCTGACACGAAGAGGAAGCTTGCTGTTGAGTTCGAGATGAAGGACTTGGGGATGATGCACTACTTTCTAGGCATGGAGGTGTGGCAGAGTGCAGATGGAATCTTCCTTGGACAAGGGAAGTATGCAGTAGAGATCCTAAAGAGGTTTGGGATGATGGACTGCAAGTCCATAGCCACACCTATGGCATAGAACCTGAAGCTTCTGTTTGATGCTTCATCTGAGCCAGTTGATGTCACGATGTATCGTCAGATGATTGGGTCCTTGATGTACCTGACGAACACAAGACTAGATATTTGCTTTGCGGTGAACACATTAAGCCAGTTCCTGACGGATCCCAGAGGTGTTCACCTGGTTGCTGTAAAGCATATTCTAAGGTACTTGAGGGGTACAATTGATTATGGGCTCAAGTATGATGTGAATCAAAAGTTTAACCTGGAGGTTTATGTTGATTCAGATTGGGCAGGCAGTGTTGCAGATAGGAAGAGCACTTCTGGGTGCTGCTTCAGTATGGGATCAAGTGTGATCTCTTGGTTTAGCAGGAAGCAGTCCTGCGTAGCACTGAGTACAGCCGAAGCAAAGTATATCGCAGCTTGTTCTGCTAGTTGTGAGGATGTATGGATTAGGAAGCTACTGTCTGAGTTATTTGATCTCCTGTTGGATGCTACCTGTATCTTATGTGACAACCAGAGTTGTGTGAAGTTATCTGAGAACTTGGTGTTCCATGACAGGTCAAAGCATATTGAGATCAAATATCACTATATCAGGGATATGGTGCAGAGAGGAGCAATGAAGCTCCTGTATGTTGCGACATATGAGTGGATTGCATATGTGTTGACCAAACCACTAGCTAGAGTGAAGTTTGAGTACTTTAGAGAGAGGCTTGGTGTTCTTCAAATTGAAGATACTTTGAGGAAGAAGTGATGGGACACCTTTGCAGGAACCATTCCAAGCATGGTGGTAGGAGGATCCTTCCCATGGCTGTAGATGTAAGCGTTGTGTGATGAGCATCAGGACGATGCTCCAGATGATATGCATCAGGACGATGTTATGATGATGATCAGGTTGATCATGTGTCATGAGTATTAGGATGATACTCTGGATGATATGCATCAGGTAGATGCTTGACATGATCAGTTGGATCATGTGTGATGAATCCCGAAGACATAAATGTGTTAAGATTCAATATGCTAAGACAGAAAATAGCAGCATTACATTCCATTTCACAATAATAGCATATACAGGATCACTGAAGAAATAACAAGCACAACATAAACACAAGAGACACAGATTTATCCTGGGAAACCCTCATGGGGTAGAAAACCCAGCAAAGCTTCCTCAATATAGATGACCAGCAATATACAAAGATGCAAACCAAAGACATGATCTCCTCCTCCACCATAGCAGACCTCTCCTCCACAAGTGCGATACTCTCAAGTGAGTGAGTGTGTGTAAAATGAGGAATACACCTCCTCTATTTATACACTACTCCGACTTGTCTTTTACACAAAACATGTAGGCTCGTATTTAACCATTGGGTTAAATACCCCACTACAACTGACTGGGCCGACCCCTTTAGGGTAGTCTAATAACCCTTTGACCCACATAACACATACAGGGCCGACCCCCACTAGGGAAGTCTAATAACCCAAGTTACCACATTCCGACGGAGGAATAAACATCTCCGGATATACAATAAGATCTTTACAGAGGAATGAAACATCTCCGAAATAATAAAGTACAAATATAATATTCTTTGAAGTTACAATATCTCAACACTCCCCCTTAACGAGAAGGATATTATAGCATCTGCACGAGCAAGGAGTCATCAACATCATACATGATACATCTATAAATCATTGGAAGCTTTCTCAACATCATCAGTAACTCAAGCAGTTACTAGAACATCTTCAATACTGGAACATCACATCTTCAGTACTGAGTCTTTATCTTCTGCAGCACTTGAATAGCTACAACAATATCATTATCTGGATCCTCACGATCATCAGCATCGTCATCACACGATCATCAGCATCATCAGCACTCGATCGTCAGCATCGTCATCACACGATCATCAGCATCGTCATCATACGATCATCAGCATCGTCATCGCACAATCATCAGCATCGTCATAATACAAGTATCCATACCAATACAAGTACCCACATCTTCAATATAAGTATCCATATCATCAATACAAGTATCCATACCGATACAAGTAACCACATCATCAATACAAGTATCCTACTGATACAAGTAACCACATCATCAATACAAGTATCCTACCGATACAAGTAACCACATCATCAATACAAGTATCCTACCGATACAAGTAACCACATCATCAATACAAGTATCCTACCGATACAAGTAACCACATCATCAAATAATCACTTTCTCGGAGACATATGTCTACAGATCAATTCAGGGACCAAAGTCTGGGGATGATACAATCCCCACTTCTCGGAGACCATACATCTACGGATCAATTCAGGGACCAAAGTCTGGGGATGATACAATCCCCACTTCTCGGAGACCATACGTCTACGGATCAATTCAGGGACCAAAGTCCGGGGATGATACAATCCCCACTTCTCGGAGACCATACGTCTACAGATCAATTCAGGGACTGAAGTCTGGGGATGATACAATCCCCACTTCTCGGAGACCATACATCTACGGATCAATTCAGGGATCGAAGTCCGGGGATGATACAATCCCCACTTCTCGGAGACCATACGTCTACGGATCAATTCAGGGACCAAAGTCCAGGGATGATACAATCCCCATCACATACATTTTGAACTAGTGGTTCCGGGATGATGCAATCCCCATCACTTCATTCTCGAAGACCATACGTCTACGGATCAATTCAGGGACCAAGGTCCGGGGATGATACAATCCCCATCTGTCCTTTAAGGACTTTATTCTCGAATACCATACGTCTACGAATCAATTCAGGGACCAAGGTCCGAGGATGATACAATCCCCATCTGTCCATTAAGGACTTCATTTTCGGAGACCATATGTCTACGGATCAATTCAAGGGACCAAAGTCCAGGGATGATACAATCCCCATCTGTCCATTAAGGACTTCATTTTCGAATACCATACGTCTACGGATCAGTTCAAGGAACCAAAGTCCAGGGATGATACAATCCCCATCTGTCCACTAAGGACTTTATTCTCGGAGACCATACGTCTACGGATCAATTCAGGGACCAAGGTCCCGGGATGATACAATCCCCATCTATATCCTTATCAATACAGATATCATCAAAACATGTATCCTCATCGATACATGAACAAAACATGTATCCTCATCGATGCATCAACAAAACATGTATCCTCATTGATAAAAAACATGTATCCTAACACATGTGTCCTCATCGATACATCAACAACACATGTATCGATACATCAACAACACATGTATCCTTATCGATACATTAACAAAACGTGTATCCTCATCTATACATAAACAACACATGTATCCTCATCAATACATCAACAAAACATGTATCCTCATTGATACAAAACATGTATCCTAACACATGTGTCCTCATCGATACATCAACAACACATGTATCGATACATCAACAACACATGTATCCTTATCGATACATTAACAAAACATGTATCCTCATCGATACATAAACAACACATGTATCCTCATTGATACATCAACAACACATGTATCCTTATCGATACATTAACAAAACATGTATCCTCATCGATACATAAACAACACATGTATCCTCATTGATACATCAACAAAACATGTATCCTCATCGATACATATATCATCAAGGTAAAAGCAAGTAAAAAAAATATTCTAAGTATGAGAGTCCTAAGTCTAAATGATCTAAGTATCCAAGTGTAGTAAACAAGTATCCACATCATCGACCTTGCTGTCGATGAGGCAATCTCATCATCAGTGACCACATCACTCCCCCTTTCGAGGAGGGTCCTTCGAAAATACTCAAACTTTTCTTGAGGTAGAGGTTTGGTTAGTATGTTGGTAACTTCTTCACTTGAGGTAGAGGTTTGGTTAGTACATCGGTAACCTGTTACAAATTCAAACTTTATAGTTCCTTTCTGCGTCATATCTTGTTAGATCCCTATGTTCTTTGACTTATCATGGAACACTGGATTCTATGTCATCTTGATACAACTCTATTTGTCACATAGGATCATAGTTGGTTCTATCTCTAAGTCAAACAATCCTGAAGCCAAACTTCTTCACAACTAGCAGAGCAAGCAGCCATATATTCCGCTTGTGCTGAGAGCCACACTAGACTGCTTCCAGCTAAACCATGAGATCATGGCTAATCCCAGACAATAACATCCTCTCAATGTGTTCTTCCTGTCTGATACACTTTCTGCCCAATCAGCATCTGAGTAGCCATCTGAAGTCATGATCTCCAAGATAGCATAGATCAAAGTCTATCGTATCCTTTAGTTGCCTCATCACATGCTTTGCAACTATCAGGTGAACACATCTAGTTTCCACTAGATACTAACTCAAGGTGTTCACAACAAAGCATATATCTAACCTAGTATATGTTAGATACATCAATGACCCAATAATTTGACTGTACAGAGTTATATCCACTAACTCTGATGAGTCATCCCCTAACAGCTTCAAGTTGGAATCCATAAGAGTGGCCATTCCAACACCTCAAGTCCTTTTAATAATTCTCAGCATACTTTCCCTGGTTGAGAAAGATTCCTTTTGAGCCTTTCCATACTTCCAAAACTAGGAAGTAATGCATCAAACTAAGATCTTTCATTTTTATTTTTGCAACCATCTCGTCAGATGGGTCTACTGATATAAGCCTCAACATCATTCGAACTCTGTGGTGAGTTCCTTCTTGCATCCAATTCATCTGTGTATAGACACCATATTCAACCTTGTAGCAAAGGTTGTGATCCACATCACCCATGATGATCATTAAGCTCATCAATTGACTATCGATCCTGGGTACCCATACAGAACCTAATTCACACTTCTTCTTTAGTTACACCATTAGGAGAATGGTCTTATCTATCCACTTGGAGCAAACATCTTATCATGATTCTCTTCCTCTTTCTAAGAGAATCTTCTAGCCATGAGCCTTCTATATTTTGTTTGATTTGTAAATCTTCTTGTTGAACATCCATCACTTGTTCGGTGTTCATCATTCTTCATGATCTTTCCTACAAATCAAGATTAAGTATATGATTAGTAATACTTCATAATCATCAAATCACGTTGACATGATAACCTATTATGCATACAGATATCATTTACATAGTTATGCAACTATCTTGACCAATACTTTGGCACAACACTTTCCCATATCCTGTATGCATACAGTGGCTATCTAGATGCCTTCCATCTTTACTAGAACATACTATTGAGAGTGTGCACAGCTCTCAGCATGTCAGCAAAGAGGTTTCATTCTAGACAAGCAACAATGGAATGTTTGTCCAACTTACCAATCATATGCATACACGGGGGCTTCACTCAATAAACAGCTATCATAGCACGTTCGATCGTGGCATATGAAACAATACCCCTAATTTCACTAAATATTGGAAAATACCTTCCAAAATTGTTTATTTTAACCCCATCCCAATGTGCCTTCCCAATTTAAAAAAAAAAACCTATTTTAACTAGATATTGTATGTATCAAATTTTTCATTAACATTTTTTATACCCCTTTATATTTCTACCTAGTATATTGATATGATAGTCCTCTTATGACCACACATGCATTCTACAATGCACCTTGCTTCTTTCGATGTATATCGTGGATGCACATGACTTCACCCACAATGCAATTACTAAACCACATATCATTATGATTTTCAACATCTAATGGTCTAATGAAGAGATAGGAGATCACTTCTTGTATGTCACTAGAGCCAATGCACATAGTACAACATTTAGATTGCATGTTGCAGTTCCCCAATCGCTGACTAAGCCTATTGTGGGCTAGGTATCCAAGCCCCCAGGGCCTATAACAAGCTCTAGGAGGCTGGCTAAACCTCCCAAGGCCTGTAATAGGCATGACTGGTTGGGTATTCAAGCCCCCAAGGCCTATCGAGGGCCTATAACAGGCCCTGGAGGCTTAGAGCCTCCCAAGGCTATTGGTAACAACTGGTTGAGTGCTATTGGTAACAATTGGCTGTCAATGACCAATGTCTCTCGACTATGATCGAATGGAAACCCACTTCACCACGAAACCCCTAGCCTCAACCATGCCTCAAGATGCGATTTCCCTGTGTACTGGTAAGCCCGAGCCTTGCCTCAACCCGATTTCTCATCAGGCCGTGATCCCGCCATCTCCATTTGGCGGATATTTGTCAGCCTTCCCATATAAAAAAGACCCCAAAGTATTTTTGTATTGTTACATTAAATTAAAAAAACCCTTTGCCCCTTAATATATAAGCAATATAGTTTTTAGGTTTTCATGAATATTTAATACCGCAATATGAATGAACGTGATATTATATTTGCTTCTAGTGAAGTCCCCGTGTATGCATATTAGTAGTATACTGTTCAATGCTCTATGAATGTTTACACTCAGCATGATATATTCTAGGAATAAAAATATGCATACAAATAATATCATTTATTATTTCAAATAACAACTCAAATACTTATCTTTTATGTTTGTGTGGTTGCCTCCCGCTTGATCTTCTATATGTCTTTTGAACTTCTATTCATTCTGTACCACTGTGCATGCTCAAGTGTGCACTAGTGTCATCCTCATGATCTCATACACAAACATACATTCATTAGTATTTTCTCAAAACATTCTAATTCTAAATAATCTTGAATATGTATAGTCATGATCATTAGCATTCAGGGTTTCAAGGAAGTCTTCTTTTACTCATGCATATTCTTATTTGATCATAGTACTCTTCTGGTTAATTAAATCATCAAGATAAGAGACATAATATGCATAAACCCTTGATTACTAACTTTATGAATAAACATAACCAATCATACCAAGTATACTATATAAGGGATCCTAACACAAGGTAAGATTCTAACTTGACATAGGAAAACATACCTGGATTAGTATACCTGCTTAGTTATGTACAACATACCTAAACAATCTCTTCAATGATTTAGAGATCCCGAGCTAGAACCTGCATGTCTCATAGGTTAAGCATAATATAACAAAGTCATACATACCTCGTAAGTAGAACAAAGATTATGGATGAGACTTTGTCTTCATGTTGTCATGGTCATGGAACTTGATTTGTCTTTTGTGATGTACCTGTATCTTGTTAGCAGACAACATCAACCTCACACAACACCATAATGCATTAGTACAATCATATAGCCCTAATCAATGAATGTCTTCGATCATTCACATGCATTCATACTGTTACTAGGGTGATAAGACAATTCTAACATTAATCAAGATTGTACTAATAAATAATATGAGGACAAACACATCATGAACTTAATCAAGAATCAGATTTCAAGACATACCTGAACCTCCTTAAGTCATACCTGTCGAGACTTCTTGTAGTCTTCTTATGTAAGGCCTTAGCCTCAACTCCCCCTGAAACTTGATCTGGAGCTTAATTAGGGTTTGCTAGAGAAACCCTAAAAATTCAATCTTTGACTTTCACACTTCTGAATGGATGGAAGGATGTGTCTTGCTAGCATACTTCAATTTTGAAATCTCCAAAAAGTTGACCCCTCAAAATTGCCTTTGAAACTTCTCGATCTTCTGGACAGGAACCCGAACTAGGGTTTGATGAAGCCCACCATTCTGTCCAATCAAAAGGTTCGATCCAAGGCTCTAAACTCTTATTTTTCTGAGGAGCTTCCAGCCTTGGTTACAAACTTCAAAAATTCCAACTTTTGTTGAAGCCCTAATTTTCCATCTTTCCAATCAAAATCCCGAATTGGGGTTTGATCAAGCCCGGTCTTCTACCCAACCAAAAAATTCAATCTTGGTCTCTAAATTTCAATTTTCCTGAGTAGCATTCAGCTGTGGATTCTGATTCCAAAAATTCTAACTTTCTCCAAAACCCTAAATTCCGGAAGCCATGAATGAAGGTGCTCCAAAAATAATTCTGTTTTGACAGAAATATGTACCTGATTGTTTCTGCTGTAACTCTAAATGTTTCGCTCCACAGGGTCTGAAAACTTTTTCTATGGTAGCCTGACCTGTCATCTTTCCATCCCGACAGGTCTGACCTCAATTGGATTTTCTGAGAGAGAGTTATGCCAAGTGTCGCAACGTGACCTGTTTATGAGATAAAACAGGAGAGTGAACTTGTACGGTGTGCCACGTGTCATTGTTTCAATTTTGGCCTCTGAAAACGTTTCCTGAGGTAGTGCAGTCTGTGTACTACCTGTCACTTTTTACAAAATTTCATTTGGAGCTCCCTAGCCCAAGTTATGCCAAGTGTCGTAACGTGACCTGTTTATGGGATAAGACAGGAGAGAGAACTTGTACGGCGTTCCACGTGTCACTGGTTCAACTTCGGCCTCTGAAAAAGTTTCTTGCGATAGTACAGTCTGTGTACTACCTGTCAATTTTTATGAAATTTCATTTGGAGCTTCCTAGCCCAAGTTATGCTTTTTTTTCCTAGGACACCTGATTTTGACTGAGATCTGGAAGAGGCAGAAACCCTAACTTGCACTGATCATAACTCACAAAGTACAATGAATCTGAGGGTTCCCTTTGGACACAAGGTACCTGGGGATGTTATCTACTACCTGTAAACTTTTTAGATCCTGAACCTTCGCATAAATGGATTTATAGCGAAAGTTCCACGATGAATGGTTTTTTCTATGTAAAACCCAAACCTTCAAATTGTCGCAAGTGAAGCAAGTGTCGTAAGTGCCATACATTGCCTTCCTTCAGGTTAGCTCTGATACCATGTTAAGATTCAATATGCTAAGACAGAAAATAGTAGCATTAAATTCCATTTCACAATAATAGCATATACAAGATCACTGAAGAAATAACAAGCACAGCATAAACACAAGAGACACAGATTTATCATGGGAAACCCTCATGGGGTAGAAAACCCAGCAAAGCTTCCTCAATATAGATGACCAGCAATATACAAAGATGCAAACCAAAGACATGATCTCCTCCTCCACCATAGCAGACCTCTCCTCCACAAGTGCGCTACTCTCAAGTGAGTGAGTGTGTGTAAAATGAGGAATACACCTCCTCTATTTATACACTACTCCGACTTGTCTTTTACACAAAACATGTAGGCTCGTATTTAACCATTGGGTTAAATACCCCACTACAACTGACTGGGACGACCCCTTTAGGGTGGTCTAATAACCCTTTGACCCACATAACACATACAGGGCCGACCCCCACTAGGGAAGTCTAATAACCCAAGTTACCACATTCCGACGGAGGAATAAACATCTCCGGATATACAATAAGATCTTTAAGGAGGAATGAAACATCTCCGGAATAATAAAGTACAAATATAATATTCTTTGAAGTTACAATATCTCAACAAGATGTACATGGACTTTTCAGACATGGTGTAGATGTGTTCTCCCATAGTCGTGATATAATTGTTGGGATTTTTAGACATGGTGTAGATGTGTTCTCCCATGGTCGTGATGTAATTGCCGAGATTTTTCGACAAAGGCGTAGATGTGTTCTCCCAAGGTCGTGATGTAATTGTTGAGTCATTCTTTACAAGGTGTAGATGTGTTCTCCCAAGGTCGTGATGTAATTTCTAAGCCATTCTTTACAAGGTGCAGATGTGTTCTCCCATGGTAAAGATGAAAGGGTTGGAGCCATTCTTTACAAGGTGTAGATGTGTTCTCCTATGGTAAAGATGTAAGGGCTGGAGCCATTATTCACAAGGTGCAGATGTGTTCTCCCACGGTGAAGATGTAAGGGCTGAAGCCATTTTTCACAAAGGTGTAGATGTGTTCTCCCACATTGAAAAAGTAAGGGTTGGAGCCTTCCCCGAATGGTGGTAGATGTGTTCTCCCATGTCGGTGGTGTATGTGGTGTGTATGTGCATCTGCGTGGTGCTTCGTGGATGATGAGATGATATGATCAGTATGATCACGAGTATCAGGATGATACTCCGTGGTTGTGGACAGGTTGTGCAGTTGCATGTAAAATATCCTGGGAGATCCGATACGTTGAGCTGTGTGCTTGCAAAATTCCTGGGATGCTCTTTTAAGGTTTTGTTGATGCACATAATCAGTCCTAAGGATTCCACAGGATGGCCAGAGATGATGAAGACCTACAGGAGGCTAGGCCTACATCCAGCATGAAAAAGGGATGGCTCTGTAGAACTTCCTGTGACGAGAAGAATTTAGAGATAGCCCAGTGATCGAGATGTCAAGTAAAACAACAGTGATGATGATGATGCTCTGTGATCTAGTGATGATGATCCAGCTCCAAAATTGAAGACTTGCACCAATATGTATTGATGACCTGTGACAAAAGAATACCTTCCTAGTTAAGAGGGAGTGTTGATGTATTTGCAACTTCGGAAGATATTTTTCTATGTATTACATTTGTACTTTATTGTATATCCAACAAAGATGTTATATTCCTCTGATTGGAAGTGTCGTCATTTGTATTTGCAAGTGTCGCAAGTTACATTGTAAGTGTCGTCATTTGTATTGATGGGTTATTAGACCACTAGTGTGGGGTCGACCCTACTTAGGTCATGTGGTTGGGTTATTAAACTTCATTAGGAAGTCGACCCTGTTGGATTATTGGCAGGTCAAGTCAGTGTATAAATAGAGAGGTTGTGTCTCTCATTCTATTCATTCACTCACTTCTCAAGCTCGCATAGCTAAGAGAGAAAGTGGCGCACAAGTGAAGGAGGAAGAGTATCTTCTAGAGACATCTCTTGGGGTTTGATCACTGTGATCTTTGTATTGGGGATTATTCTATCTCTGAGGAAGTTATGGGGTTTTTCACCTTCTTGGTTTTCCCCGAGGAAACTCTGTGGATCTTGTGTGCTTGTGTTATTGTGTTTATGATTGATATGATGTAAATGTTATTCTCTTAGTGATCCTGAATGATAATGGAATGAAATTATCTAAAAATTAACAGCGGGTTGTCAGTATTGAAACCTTCATACTTTTAGGAAAGTGCACGGGTTGTTAGTATTGGGACCTGCATACTTTTAGGAAAATGCGCAGGTTGTCAGTTATAAGAGTAGTGCACTTCTAATTAAATATGTAGAAAAAATATAATTTTCAGTTGGAGAGGTGTAATCTCAACAATAAATCATCTAAGGTCAATCTAGCTCTTCCATCCATAGTGTCCTTTTGTGTGATCGACAGGGAAATGTGATCATGGATGGAGAAGTGCAGATTTGACCTATAACGGGCGGTAAATTTTGAGGCTATGAATTGGCTTCTGACCTCCGAATTCTTCATTGCAGATTGTGGAAGGAGGGAGCATTATTTCGTCGGAGAGGTGGATTTGGAAATCCAAATTCTGACCTTCGATTGTGGCTTGCGAATCGGGGCTTGCGGAACTGCGGGTTGCGGATTGATGATCATTGTGGGTTAAGGGTTGCAGAGCCTTTGAATTGCTTGGAAAAGAAAAATTATTAGCAGGTAATTCAGGGGTTGTCTCCCATTTCCTCTAAAGGGCACTGAGGTGACCGAGGACATGACATTTTCCAATTTTGTTTTTATAATTATTATTGTGTTTCAGGGTGGTTGTAGTCGCTTAAAATATAATATGAGTTTTCCATTTTCGTGAGAATTTATTTCGTATTTCATGCTTCTAACCGTGGAAATCACTATGTTATTGTTGGAACTCCTTTGGAAGTTGTATTTATTTATTGTATGACAATACTATGTAACAATAGTTTCTAGAGTAGAGGAGGACATATCTGAAAGTAGGTATCCTAGAAATGAGAATTCTATGGTAACTAAGATTGTATAATCACTATCACCCCTTAGGGATGAGACCCAAATGATAGCTTCACCAGTTCTATAACATGAAAGAAATAAATTATATTTAAATGACCAAAATGGGTCAATGGCACTCTAAAAGTACAACCTATCTCAAGAGATTCAAGAGGGAATGCCTAATGCATATTCAAGTAAATCTAGTAAAATAAAGTAGAAAACCATTCACCCAAAGAATGGGAAAATGTACCAAAATAGCTACAAGAGTACAACCCAAATGGGATTCAATGCGAGAAAGTATGTGTATTTGTTCATTCTAACTACCATGAAATACTATCAAAAGATTCTGTTGGAATGTTAATCTATACGATGTCCCCGGGCCAAAGTAAAAGAATGTCATTTGGATATTCACATAAGCTTCAGAGTACTAGTGGAACTAGCCTCAATGGAAGTAGATTTCTATATGCCCTTTGTTCAACAAGGTTGGACAATCATCAGTGGAATTGATGAAGTTGGTAAGGCTTCTTTTGGACCTTCAAGTCTAGGTCGACACTTCATACTTCTAGATATACAAGAAGCTACCAAATTTTTTTATGAGAGTTGATTCTGGGTGTAGGCCCATATTTGGTAAAGTATTTGAGGGGATTCTTGAATATGGTACCAAAGTGGATGTAAAATGGAAAAATCGAAGCTCTAAACAAGGCATAATAGAATTTCATACTAAAATTGAAATGTTGTCTAAGCTTTTCCACTGTCATTTAGTTTCTCTTATTGGCTATTGTGAAGAAAATTGTGAGATTATTTTGTTTTATGAATGCATGGCCAATGGACCTCTTACAATCCATTTGTATAAATAAGATATTCATCCAATGCCATGAAAGAAAAGGCTTGATATATGCATAGGGGATGCTAGGGATATCCATTACCTTCACACATGAGTAGAGAATAGAATCATTCAATGTGATGTAAATACAAAAAACATTTTTTTGGATGAGAATTTTTTGTCCAATGTAATAGACTTTTGGATTTCAAAGACTAGGCCTTCTCTAGACAAAACCCATGTGAGTATCTATAGTCAAAGGTAGATTTGGATATCTTGACCCTGAGTAATTTAGAAGGCATCAATTGATAGAAAAAATGATATATATTCCTTTGGAGTAGTGGTAATGGAGGTACTATGTGCAATAAAAACAATCAATCCTTCTCTTCCTAGAGAGAAAGTTAATATAGTAGAGTGGGAAATGCATAGCCAAAATAAAGACTATCAAGTGGCCAAATTATTGATCATGATCTTGTAAATAGCCTCACGCCTATAATGTCCCCTGGGGATATCAAAGGGTATCAGAGACATATCATTAGCTCTTTGAGGATAATTACTTGATTTTTAGTGCAACGGATAAACCATAAACATTTAATTTATATCTTTCCAAAATTAATTGTGACACAAAATCCAATAATTAACAATAATTTAATATAAATTCATTAACACATCCAACATATGATATAAGGGTTCGGAAGGATTATTAACATAATATAACATCATCAAACCTTCAATCCAATCCATATCATAGATCATAACCACTTCTAAAGGATAATTATTCTTAATCACAATTAGCTAGTAATTAAGGTGTTAATTATGACACTTAGTGCGCAAATGATGACACTTATCACAAATCCAATAGTTTAAAAAATAACCATTGATTGTCACTCTCAATGGATTAATAACATCTAATTACATGTACAAATAATTCCTAATTACCAAAATTACAATAATTAATCATGGTAATTACGAAAGAGAGTCCACACGACTAGTTAACTAGTTTTCCAATATAAGTAGCTAGTCTTACACAAAATCAACTTGTAACCATGCCATTAAACCCAAAATAAATTCTACATCCATTAACAACATATTTAATTGTGCATATACATCCAACTAAATTTTTATTTGCAAATCATTCCAATTGCACATAAGGTGATATTTTCCATCAATTCCAATGAAACTAGTTAACATTCACTGCAAGGAATTGAGTCTAAATAACTGAACCAAAATGAAATGCATCCATAGGTAAAGGATCACACCTAATAAGTATCCACATACATAACAACAACATGTTAGAAACATATAACATGGTTGTAGCATTCCGTTTTTACAAAAACAAAGATTTCAATCCACAACTAGTTATTAATTTTCACTACAATGTACCTAGTTTCCAATTTAACTTTCCAAATGAAAAATAAAGAGAAATATATGACTACTGTAGCTTTGGAAAGCGTATAATGGGTCACCTAAATTCATATGGATGTATCTTTCCTCCCATATACATTCCATTAAATAATTCACAAAACTAGCTAATTCTACTCATTTGAATTGACTAGTACAATTCTAGGAATCGCTAGAATAATTAAATCCACAGCTCATAGAATAATTCAAATTACATTCCAAATCTTAATAACATGTTTTATCATTCATAATATAGGTATATCCCATTTTAAAATTTATTCAAACACTTCATATGCAAAGTCACAAATCTACTCAAAACAATTCCATTGAAGGAGCTAGAAATTGGAAATTGATCTAGAATTCCGGTAGACATTTCCAAAACACTATCAAGAAGATTTCCCCTAACATTATCATGAAAATTTAAAGTGTATTTATTATACATAAGCATAAAAAGAACACTGAGGAATTTTTACAAACACTTCAAGTGCCAAGTCTCCAAACTATGCAAAACAATCCAATCAAAGAACTATTTTTCGCATAAAAGGTAGAAGCATCAAGGAGAAGTGTCTTAACCCATTCCAAGGATACTGTACCATCAAAATACACATTATACAATGAACAGGGTAATAAATATCACTTATGTAGCAAGGGTTCCAAAGGATCATTTCCTCAAACAATTTTTGCAAAAAATCCCAAAAACTAGTTTCCAATTCCTTCACAAAATTTACTTGCATGAATAGATTGAATTCCATGAGAAATTTATTCCACAAATAGCTCATACATTTCATCAAACATTTCGTGTGCATCCATAAATAAATCAGATCAGAGCCAAATAAATTAAATAAACATGAGATAAAGCACTTATCTTTTCCCAATACACAACTAGAATCGACCATGCCACATTCTACCTAGACGTAGACACAATTGAAATAAAAAATCACTTTGAAATGGTCACCCCGGAGTCGAAACCATGATTCCACAAGTAAGAGCGCACTCAACCAAAAATTATCTCGAGAAATCAGTCCAACCACAACCCAATGGAAAGTGTGGCCTCTACTTCCACTCTAGGGAAATTCCAGTGGCTCCAAGACAACATTCCAACCGCAAACCAATGGAAAATAGCACTTCCAATCCAGGGAAATTCCAGTGGCTCCAAGACAACCTAAAATCCAAGGAATTCCACCTCACCACTACTTCCAAACAAGGATATCCAAAGGTAATACACAACTTTGTCCAACCTCAAATCCAATGGCATTGGACCTCACCCCTGCTGCCGATCCAAGATCTCCAAAGGCAAATCCAGGACATACACCAGTGGCTCTAGACTAGCTCAGCTTGGGCACAAGCTCCACAAGGGTGTAATGAACAATAATCATCTCATACCAAGAGCAACAAAATCGAACCACAAGTGCCAAACACAAGCACAACAGCAAAAGCATGAACCAAGACACAAGCGTGACTAGCCAACACAAGAAAATTGAATTCCTTCATGAGAAATTCAAATTGGGAGAGAGAGGGACACAAGCATGAGAGTTACATTCCTAGAATAGTAAACTAGAGTTACGCATCAGGTAACTACACCAAGAGACACACTAATCCAACTCATGAGGGCGCACTAGGTGAGAGAGGGACTCCAATCCTAAAATAAAAATTTTATCTCAGGGTAAATAAAACTGAGTGACATAACACATCAAGGTGCATAACCAAGAGGGTCCATCAAGTACATAACAAGGGTGTACAACATCAACATAGACACAAACACAAAGGTAACACTTTTCCACCACCCCTTTCCCGTAAAATCAGGGTTCCTCATACTCTCTTTTATGTGGCATCGATCGTTTTGGTTGTTTTATTTTATTAATTAATTAATATTTTCCAACATAATAATAATAATAATAATGTGTGAACCATAGTCCCGGCACCTCGTACCATAATGTCACAACATCAAAATAATAATAACATGTCCAGGGGCTAAACCATAGGGTATTACAACACTTAACTCTTTGAGAAAGTTTGGAGAGACGACTGAAAAGTGTTTGGTTGACCAAGGTATAGATAGGCCCACCATGGGTGATTTGTTGTGGAACTTAGAATATTTCCTTCAACTTCAGGAAAATTTCTAGATGAAAACAATGCTAATCACATTGCAAAGATTCCCTTACGCCTTTCTTATCTAGATCATTTCGATAATAGTACTATTTATAGGGGTAGTGTTGCAAGTGAATATAGTTCAAAAGGTGAAACTACAAGTACAATACTTTCACAATTAGTTAAACCTCGTGGAAGGTGATTACATACATTTTGTGTGTGGTGATTCATCCACTAACAAATGTGAGCTGGTCATTGTTCTACAAATTAGTGACGACCTCCAAAAAATCTCATTGCTTCATTGGTCTTCTACTCATAAGTCCAAATATTTAGTTTCCCCTTAAAAACAATTGTTTCCTACCTTACTTCCATCCAAGGGAATTCCCATATGGATTGATTTTCCTATATTTCCTTCCTTATTTTAAAGTTTCAAATTATATTTTCCAATATTGTACTATTTAGTGGTATTTCTTGTGTAGTGTAACCATTTGACATTTTCATCTATTAGAAGCTACCCTTGGCTTAAGATTATTATTTTTCTATCAAATCCTACATGGTTGGCTTCTTCTTTCCTCACAAAGTATATTGTTTCTATTTAAAATAGCATCTAACTTGATTAGATAGTTAATCGGGCCTTGTCTATGGAAAGGAGCAATGTTGATGCAATTTTATTTTTATCCATATTTATGTTGATTTTAGATGTTTTTCTACACCATTGAAACTCAATTTGGCAGGCTTAGAAATTTTTGGAATCTATCATGGGAAAAAAAAAGTTCCTACTTTAATATGTAATTTAACTCATTATGAATATATTTCATTCAACCCAAAGTCAGAATATTGTTTATAAGGGCCTTTACTTGAATGTTTCGAGATTAGTGTCCATGGGTGATATTGAAAGAGGGAATATTAACAAATGTTTTCAAAATTGGCTTCAATGCACATATTAAAAAAGAGTGAAGCAAATTGCTCTCAACAATATATTAGTTGGTAGTTTCAAGGATATTCCAACATCATTCTTTTCTTGCTAATGTGACAGTATTTAAGCTTCAGTGGTTTTTCTTTATACAACTACCCATTTACTTTAGTAGTTTCATATGCCTTATAACATGTTCTCTATCATTTGTTAATACAAATGATGACATACTCGATTATCGTGTAGAAAAATGCTTTCTTCTTGAAAATTTGATAGTTGAACACTGTACATAGCTTAGCAATGTGAAAATTTCTATAGTCAATCTAAATTGTCTAGATTTTACTATTCAGCGGTATTTTGTGTACTGAAACCATTTGGCATTTTCAATTATTAGAAGTTTCCCTTAGCTTAAGATTAATATTTTTCTATCAAGCTCTGCATGGTTGGGTCTTTCTTTGCTCATGAGAGTCTATGGTTGTTATTTAAAAGTTCATCCAACTTGATTGGATAGTTAAACAAGTCTTGTCTATGGAAAGAAGCGATGTTGATGCAATCTTATTTTTCTGAATATTTATGTTCATTTTAGATGATGTTGTTTTCCACCAATAAAAGAAATTTTCCTACTTTAATAAGTAATTTATTTCATTATGAATATGTTTCATTCAACACATAATCAATAATATTGTTTATAAGGGTCGTTATGTTCTTTTGGATGGTTATCTTTGTTGAACAATGAGCTGAAGGGTGATTGGGTTTCTTTAATGTTACAATTGCTTTGGGATTTATGTGCTACACTGTAAAGATGAAAGGGATATAGAATCACCTTAAATAACATAATTAAAGGCTGAAAAATCAGACTGTATGCAAATGTTTGGTGCGTCGCCTGGGAAACAAAGCAGCAAACCCCCTAACGTTTGGAGTTGTTACCGTTAGCGGCTACATTGGTACAAACTACAGTAAGTCTGTATCCCGGTCATGACAAGACCCAAGATTGCAGCCATCGGAGCTAAGAACTTCCAGCTCGACAGGTAGTCAAAAAGTCCAGAAGCCTTGTTTTTCATTTTGTTCTTCCAATAGTTTTTTTTAACCATTGCCGGAGCGTGCTCATGAGCTCGAGATGAAGAAGAATGTCGCTGCCTCAAAGGAAAGGCTGGCGGACGTCGGTCTATCTCTATATAATTAATGGAGCAGCTGACAATTATCTTAACATTTAAAATGAAATTCCTCCCATCTAAAATTATGCGGTAGAGAGTGAATGGATTTAATGTTCATCCAACTTGTTAAATTCTCAGATAATTGTATTTTCTATTAATGTATGGTTTTCTTAATTATAATATGCTAATTAATCTTATTTTGGCATTTAAAATAAAACGTTCATCTTCTAGTCATACGATGGATAGTGAGTGGCATTTAACATTAATTTAATCTCTTCAAGTTGTTGATAGGTATATTTTGTAATAATGCATGATAATTGTATTTTCTATTAATGTATGGTTTTCTTAATTATAATATGCTAATTAATCTTATTTTGGCATTTAAAATAAAACGTTCATCTTTTAGTCATACGATGGATAGTGAGTGGCATTTAACATTAATTTAATCTCTTCAAGTTGTTGATAGGTATATTTTGTAATAATGCATAATTTGAACACAACAATTATCTTTAAATTTAAAATGAATCATTTGATTTTAGCAATTTGATAGCTATATTTTGTAATAATGCATAATTTTAACACAATAATTATCTTTAAATTTAAAATGAATCATTTGATTTTAGCAATTTGATAGCTATATTTTGTAATAATACATAATTTGAACACAACATTTAAAATGAACCATTTGATTTTAAAGCTATAGTATAAATACACTATTAATTGACATTAACGTTCAACTACCTTGTTAGACTATTAATTGACATTAACGTTCAACTAACTTGTCAAAATCTTAGATAGTTATTTTGAAGTGTTGAATGGTTTTAATGGTTATGAGCTAATTTTAGATAGTTATTTTGAAGTGATGTATGGTTTTACTGGTTATGAGCTAATTTTAGATAGTTATTTTGAAGTGATGTATGGTTTTACTGGTTATGAGCTAATTTTAGATAGTTATTTTGAAGTGATGTATGGTTTTATTGGTTATGAGGTTTTACTGGTTATGAGCTAATTTTAGATAGTTATTTTGAGGTGATGTATGGTTTTACTGGTTATGAGCTCATCTTATCATAGCATTTAAAATGAAATGTCCAGCATCTAAAATCATATGGTGGACACTAAATGGCATTTGATATTGAGTGAATGTGTCAAAATTGTATTTTCTATTAATGTATGGTTTTCTTGATTATAATATGCTAATTAATCTTATTTTGGCATTTAAAATAAAACGTTCATCTTCTAGTCATACGATGGATAGTGAGTGGCATTTAACATTAATTTAATCTCTTCAAGTTGTTGATAGGTATATTTTGTAATAATGCATAATTTTAACACAATAATTATCTTTAAATTTAAAATGAATCATTTGATTTTAGCAATTTGATAGCTATATTTTGTAATAATGCATAATTTTAACACAATAATTATCTTTAAATTTAAAATGAATCATTTGATTTTAGCAATTTGATAGCTATATTTTGTAATAATACATAATTTGAACACAACATTTAAAATGAACCATTTGATTTTAAAGCTATAGTATAAATACACTATTAATTGACATTAACGTTCAACTACCTTGTTAGACTATTAATTGACATTAACGTTCAACTAACTTGTCAAAATCTTAGATAGTTATTTTGAAGTGTTGAATGGTTTTAATGGTTATGAGCTAATTTTAGATAGTTATTTTGAAGTGATGTATGGTTTTACTGGTTATGAGCTAATTTTAGATAGTTATTTTGAAGTGATGTATGGTTTTATTGGTTATGAGGTTTTACTGGTTATGAGCTAATTTTAGATAGTTATTTTGAGGTGATATTGAGTGAATGTGTCAAAATTGTTGTCGATACCTATAGTTTGTAATAATGTATAGTTATCCTGGTTATAGGTCTAATCTCATTAATAAAATGGTTGACATCGAAAATCTAATATCCTCCACAAATTAACAGATCTATTTCAACTTCTAGATCAACATCAAATAAGCAAGAAGCACTAGCTGTTTTCATATGGTTCAATACTTACTTCGCTGCGTACATACAGAAAGAGATATCTCTAAACTGGCAGCGTGTGGGGAAAGCAAATAATCTAAGTCCTTCGAAGAATAATTATAGTACCTAACACTAAAAAAATGTGACCCCTGTTGTGGGGTTTGGACACTGATTCATAACGAGAAAAGATTCCATTCGCTAGTAACTTGTGACAATATAGCTCAACTACTGATTATAGGCCTGGTAGTGATATAAAGAGAGAGACCCAAAGTGAGAGTGACACTGAAAGTGATGTTGATAAGAAAAGTGTGAAATCAAAGATACAATCTTTTGCAGTTGAGAAGCCTTAATAACTCTAGTTAGTGGTAGGTCATTATTGAATTAATGTTTAGTTTCCCACCTATCTAACATTTAGATAAATATAAGGAAAATGCAAAGCTAGCTGGTACCTCTTTGAAAACTCTTTATCATGCGAGAAAAAACTATGTCTACATTTCCACATATTATAAATTGCCCTCTTCATTCCTTCTATACTTAAGGAATAGTGGTCATATTATATTGTAGTAGATGATTTTTGAAAGGTTTAATTGCATATTTTTAAATTTTAGTTTATTTTTGTTGAAATTTTTAGTAGTAAAAGTGATCTTATTATCTATTAAAATTAAAATTAATTTCGTGTTCTGGTAGTTTTTTAATAGCATATCATGGAATTTGGAGTTTAGCATTTGTGACTCGTGTTACACTATTCCAAGACAAATTCTCATTAGGTTCACTAAGTTGAATGTTTGTAATGTGAATTGATCCTTAATATTTACCTTAATTTGAATTGAAGATGGAAATAAACGTTATGTTAAGATATTCCTACACTCCATCCTAGTCCTTCTAGCATTTCTGTCATTTTCACTCACAGTGATGCATGCAAAATTAGGGTTTGCATGCATTTTCATGCATCCTAGTCATCAGTACCAGCACCTAGCCCTCAGCAAACTAGCCCCCGGAGCTTCCTTTAGATCAGTTTTAGCTCTCCTAGAGCTTAGTGCGCCCTCCTTTCACCTACTACATGAGAAGGGCGCATTTCTTCACCTACCAGTCCAGTTTAGTTCAGTTATCTTCAGTTCTTTCCTTGATTTAAGGATTAACTGAATCCTAACTGACCTTATCACTTCGATGGACCTCTAGTGTGACTAGATAGCCTATTCTGACTTCAGTTAGCTCCATCTGCACCCTCCACCGTGCCTCCTTCATTACATTAGTGCTTCCATGTGCCAGTTACACCAACCACACTCAGTTAGACTCAGTTTGACTCCCGGTTGACCATTACTTGTGCATTGATGACTTCACTGATGAGAAGGTGGACTCCTAGTTATGCATTGATGACTCTCCACTGATTATGGATCTGTGCATGAAGGATAATTCAAATTACACCTAGTGAATTCGAATCCTCATCCTCAGCATTGTATATTTACCAGTTTACTATTCAGATTAATGTAACATGTGTAATTATTCTGCCTCTATCAGAGCTCCTTTGGATCTATGTTCTATTGCTTCTATCTTCTTCTATTATTCCTAAATTCTTTCATTGTGAGGTTTACATCATCTCTTTGGATCTTATGTGGGCATTTTCACATGGTATCAGAGCCATTTGAAAGTATATTCTACCTCCATTCTTGAGAGTTTTTTGCAGGTATTTTGAAGTTCTAGCAGTTGTAGCAGCAGATTCAGCAGTTTCTATTTGCACTTGTTCTAGTAGTCAAGATGAGCAATTCGAATGCTTCTTCTTCTTTTTCTCCTATGATCCTCACTCCCTTCAATTACTTCGAATGGAAGGGTGAGATGAAAATTCACTTGATGCATAAAGGGCTTCAAAGATTGGTTTATGAAAGAGATGCCATACCACATACAATTGTAGAGAGAGTCAAGCATCTAAACAAATTGGATGAAGCTTTTGGATTCATATGCCTTCATATGTCCAAAGATCTATTGTTCCATGTTGAAGGATTGAAGTCTCCAAATGAGTTATGGACTAAATTGGAGAGTCTTTTTGGCAAACAAGATGGGCTAAGAGGTCATATTCTTGAAAATGAATTGGTTTCCCTACAACCTAGCAATTTCGAGAGCATTCAAGCATTCTTCTCAAAATTTAAAAATTTGATTTTACAATGCAAGCATTATGGCATCACTAAAAGTGATGAGCAATTGGTGCTCTCTATTTTGAGCAAACTTGGATCTCAATTTTCTATCTTTGTATCTACTTTCCATTCTGGGCGAATGTCAATCCCCGGATGGAAGTTTCCTACCTTAGAAATCTTCATTCAATCCCTCATTCAAGAAGAGGACAAATTGTTTCAAATGGGTGCCATAAGCACCTCCAAAGATCTAGCTCTTCTAGCTGGTGAAGCAAGTGGAACGAATGCAAAAGGGAGGCAAAAAGACAAAGACAAGAAGCCATCAAAATCCAAGAATGACAAAAAAAAGAGACCAAATTGTTCCTACTGCAAGAGAGGAAACCATCCTGAGAAAGCTTGCATGCACAAGAAAATTGATCTTCTAACCAAGCTTCTTGAACAAAACAAAATTGTTGTTCCAAAAGAAGCAAAGATGTCTGATTCTAGAAGTGGATTTGATGATTGCCATGCATTGATGGCTGGTTTTTCAAAGTCAAAAGCCCTCCTCATAGATTCTAGAGCCTCCAACCACATGGTTGCCTCTGAAGAATCCTTTTCCTCTTTGGATCTCCAAGATGGGCCTACCATTCACATGGGAGACAACTCTCAGATCTCTGCCAAAGGATTGGGTACAGTTCATATGGAGCATGGTAAGTTCAAAAATGTTTTATTTGTTCCTTCTCTAACAGCTAATTTGTTGTCAGTATATCAAATGACTCATACAGGATCACCAAATCAAGTAATTTTTGGTCCAAAGACAGTAGAGATTACAGAAATCTCCACTGGAAAGGTTATAGCGAATGGGATTGCTAATCATGCCTCAAAGGCATATGAGTTATCACACTTCATGCCTTTCTCTCCGACTATTCCTTCAAATTCTGATGAAGAGCACAGTGACTCCTCTTCTGATGAAGAAGAAGATCAAGATTTTGATGTTGAGATCATAGTTCAAGAAGATTCAGATCCAGAACTAACACCTATTCTCAGTCCAGATTCGAGGTCAATATTGGCTCACACAGTTCTTGCTACTATTGAGAACATAGTTGATGATTTATCTGTTCACATAACTGCTAGACTTCAACATCATGCCAACATTGCATTATGCCATCCACCTCTCCATGAGAGATGCAACATGATGATGGGGTTATCTCTTCCATCTCTTAGGAAGACTCCTCATGTTCCATTCGCTCCAGTTACAGAAAGAGTTCATGAAAGACTTGCTTCATCCAACACATTCTCGACACAGTGGGAGGCATATCAAGAGACTAGATCCAGATCTAGATTCTACTTTGGCTTCCTACAGGGGATCAGCTTGCCAAGTCTTTTGAAAAAAATTTCACTTATGAAAGTTTCTTTCTTTTCTGCATAGTATGATGGTTCTTTGAGTTATTTACTGTTCTTTTGAGGGGGGGTATTTTTCCCATGAGGTTTTTCCCATTTCCTCAATTTATGGATAGTTTTTTATTTTATTTTATTTTTTCTATCATTTCTTTGATTGTATGGGTGACCTTTGGTCCTAGTTACCAGGGCCCAGGATGGATTAAGGGGGGGTGTTAGGATATTCCTATACTCCATCCTAGTCCTTCTAGCATTTCTGTCATTTTCAGTCACAGTCATGCATGCAAAATTAGGGTTTGCATGCATTTTGTATGCATCCTAGTCATCAGTACCAGCACCTAGCCCTCAGCAAACTAGCCCCCAGAGCTTCCTTCATATTAGTTTTAGCTCTCCTAGAGCTTAGTGCGCCCTCCTTTCACCTACTGCATGAGAAGGGCGCCTTTCTTCACCTACCAGTCCAGTTTAGTTCAGTTATCTTTAGTTCTTTCCTTGATTTAAGGATTAACTGACTCCTAACTAACCTTATCACTCTGATGGACCTCCAGTGTGACTAGATAGCCCATTCTGACTCTAGTTAGCTCCATCTGTGCCCTCCACTGAGCCTCCTTCACTACATTAGTGCTTCCATTTTCCAGTTACACCAACCACACTCAATTAGACTCAGTTTGACTCCCAGTTGACCATTACTTGTGCATTGATGACTTCACTGATGAGAAGGTGGACTCCTAGTTATGCATTGATGACTCTCCACTGATTATGGATCTGTGCATGAAGGCTAATTCGAATTACACCTAGTGAATTCGAATCCTCATCCTCAGCATTGTATATTTACCAGTTTACTATTCAGATTAATGTAACATGTGTAATTATTCTGCCTCTATCAGAGCTCCTTTGGATCTATGTTCTATTGCTTCTCTCTTCTTCTATTATTCCTAAATTCTTTCATTGTGAGGTTTACATCATCTCTTTGGATCTTATGTGGGCATTTTCACACGTTATTGCATTCACTTTGTATTTACCAATTTATAAAATTATTCATTCTCACACAATTAAAGAAAAATACAACATTATACTTTACATAGTCCAATGTTACAAAAACACCCCGAGAACTAGACCTTATAGATCCTAAGACATCTAAACCTAAACCACCAATTCCTAAGTCATGTAGACATGTACCAACAAAACTTGAACCATTCCTTGCACTAATACCAACAACATTGGATCTAGATCCACCAACACCAGCAACACTAACTAAAGGACCTCTATATATTAACACACCACCACCCCCATGACCTAAATCAAAGGCAACAAATGCACTGCCCCTCTTTGAACCATTGGAAGGAGGATGGGATAAACAACTACCCTCTCTTATCCCCTCACTCAGGTGTGACTTTTGAAGAGGACAATCTCTATTCAGGTGATCCCAATTCTAACATGCAAAATAGGATTTCAAAAGATTCAAGTAGAAAACATTTTTCTAAAGAAGACAACAATTATGCATATAGAGATAAAAGCATGGAGATTACTCTTGAGATCCACCTCCAAACACACTCAAGGATTGGCCCTAAGGGTTCCTCCACAAAGTTGTTTTCCAATTCCATTGCAATAGGAACATGTGGGCTATAAATTTTAGAAATGCATGCACATTTACAAGAACATGTGTGCACTTACAAGAATGTGTTCGTGTTCATAGTTCGGCAATTGTTGAACATCCAAGTAGAACAAACACTTGGACAAAAACATGCTCGCACTCGTTCCTTTGTATATTACAGAAAATAAAAGGGCTTGTAGGCCTCATTCTATCTATTCTCATCCATGGCCATTTTCCTCCATAATGTAAGTGCATCTTGGTCTATTTCCACCACGATCCAACGTCAAACCAAGGCGCATTGCCACTCCTCTATCCATGTATTCCTTTAACTCTTTCTTTTGTTCTTTTATATGCTTGTTTAATTTAATAAAAAAACACAATTTAAAAATAAAATTGTTTTTACATGTAGATTATTTGTATTTGATTACAATGGCAGAAAACCCAAAATCAAATCCACAAACAAACCCCGAAATAGGGGCACAAACAAACATTAACATGAGTAAAACCCAAACACTCAAACCCAAATTAACCAAAATTTAAACCAATTGAGAAGCTTGGTTTGAGAGCTTAGGACCATAAGAAAACCATCAGGTCTTTCATTAGCCACATCCACAGATAGCATCATTTCCCCGGTTGACCATGTCCACAGTCAATTGTTGAGTATATCCAAATATAGGGCTAGGATGAGACATTTCTAATCCACTAGTCTTATTAAAGAACATATCAAATATTTGAAAATTATAGAAGAAAAAAAAAATGACTGAACTGGATTTTTCATTGACCCCATAACCAACCAACCCCTTGATCTGTGCAAGAGGTGCCTTTGCATGGATCGGCACACATACGATCCATGGAAACAACATTGGATGAGTTGTTGGTTCAAGGTTTTTGATAAAAATCCTTGCAACATTAGGGAGGTTCCATTATATTCTCTTCAGAAACTATGTGCTAAGTTCGTGTTGGGTCTCCATGTGAACTATTTTGACATTGATGAGTTTTAGGGGGTTGGTTTTCATTCTACCCAAGATTGACCAACAACTAGGCATAATACATTGAGAGGGCCACATGCTCCTAGGTGTACGCCTAGCCCCCTCCCCCATAAACACCTCAATGATTAGATCGTTTCGCTGACTATGGAACTGCGATATCACGTCTTGCATGCAATGTATTGCAACACAATGCATTTGTGGAATCAGCTAGACATGAGCCATTGGAGGATTATGGAATATCCTTAGGTGTAGATCCTTCAGGCCCCACTGAGCATGGACCTTCCATGACATATAGTTAGGAAAGGGATTCATCTTTGACCCAAGCATTACTGCATCAATACACTCACTATAGGCATACTTTCCATGGCCCGATGGAGGATCCTACATAAGAGATATTTTTGTATGAGGTTAGATGATTTGTAAATGATGGTAAATCAATGAGTATACATTTAATTGTACAACTGACAATTATTAGATAAACACAACTTAAAGTATTTCTATCTAACTTTTGTTTTTTGGCATGTAAAGTTGATCCAAGATGAAACTCCTCCATTGTGGTGGGATGACATTAGTTCTCCTAATCTTGATGCAACGATGGTAGCAATAAAAAACATTATGGCACCTTACACACATGTATTTAAATGACTTTATGATTGTCATATTTAAAAATCCGTTTATTTGCAAATGTCAAAGTTATTTATGAGAAATAATTCGTAATGTCATTTTGTTTCTGCAAGTGTTTTCCAAAGAGATTGAGTAGGGGTCTCCACCGAGGGTAAGCTGATCACTCCCTACCTAGGTAATATGTGTTAAATTAATTATATATTTAATGTGAATTTCATTATCTTGGTATGGTTAATTTACATGTTTTTGTACTAAACAAACATATTGCATATGTTTATGCAGGTGTCATCATTCGCAGTTCCATCACAATATTCATCCATGCCATTCATAATCCACCCAATCCATTATTTGCATGATTCATGTTGAGTCCATTGATTGGGTACCCTACCTCGACGCTAAGCATACCCATTCCCCCTACTAGTCTGCTTCCATCCACTATAGAACTAGTTGGGTTTTATCACCACAGACACCCATCCCCTCTTACTAGTCGCACACATGTACAACTTTCACTAGTCAACCATCACATCCCTCCCCCCATTGTGCCCATCGTTGCATCAGTTGTTGTCCTATCTATTGTAGATATATCTATAGTGGTTGCATCTATGGTTGTTGCACCTACTTCTGCCCTATCCCATGTACTTACATATTCTCTATCCCTTGCACCTACATCTACCCCCTCCCCTATACTTACATCGCCCCCCTCCCCCACCATTGCCTTACATCATGTTGTCTAGCCGAGTGCTCCACTTCCAAGCAAGGAAGGGAAATCTCTTGCATTTCCTCATATCTTCATGGTGACATTTATTAGTTGATTGAAACCTTATAAAGCATTAATGAAATTGATAAAATAACACATTCCAATTTTTTGAATTAATTGATTTTTGTAATTATTGTACGGAGGAATTGTTGAAAGGATTCAATCAAGGAGGCGAGAAACCCCATAACGATATATTGTCTCATCTTAGGGGAGTGTTTAGGATTTTAATTCTAATTGTATTTTTTAAGTGTATCAAATAATAGAATTGTGGGAAAATTCTAATATGTTGTTGTTTCCCTTTCAGAGCCTAGAGAATAATTTTACACCGAGACGGAAGAAGGTCCAAGCTTCCTCCAACTCAAAAAGGAAGAAGGTTGATTTTGGAGACGTTCCTGGAGGTGATGAAGGTGTCAGGGTGATTTAGATACCTACTATGTACATTATCCATGCATTTTGAGCACATCATGTCATTTTGTGTCTAGGCCACGAGTTATCTTTATTCCATTTTTGGGCATGAGCTTCCATTATTATATTGGGAATGATGTTCCATTTTGTATAAAAGTGTATAGTTGGACCTATTTTCAGTACAAATACGTGACTTTCATATTGTGTATATGAAAATTTGTTTATCAATTTTTGCATTCATGATTTTGATTTGATGTTATATACTGTTAATTTTTGTCACGTCCCCTTCCTTCCATCTCACTTCGGAAAGGGAACATGACTAAAAATATGGGATTTTCCAAGCTCTAGCCCCATTTATCAAATGTATAAATTCATGTAAACAAAAATATTCTGCAGATGTATAATTCAAATAATCATAGCGGAAGAAAAATTCTACTACACATCTAGCATGCATTCGACATATTCATAACAGTCATCAAATAAATACATTGCATAATTAAAACAAGAGAATACTTATCTTGAAATGAAGTAGTCCCAAACAATTGGCTATGCAACTGCAACGTTCCACCCAACCATAGGCCAATTGTTCCCATGAATCTCTCAAAAGAACTTCCACCCCCGAGTTGGGCATGATTTCCACAAGGAAAAGGGAACAACAAATAACACATAGCCAAGTCTATACACATATCATCCAAGCCAGTATACAACTGGGTTTATCGGGTTGTTAAGGAAGAAGGAAGGAAGAGTTGTTAAGCTAGTGAGCTCAACCACATAGCTATTGGTACCTCTAAAATATCTATCTAGCTTAGCACTGTTGGGCGTAGCCCAAATGCAGGAAGTTTTGATGTCAAAGGTACAATTAGGCGAGGCCTAACATTGATCAATTTTGGAAGAAGCAACTCCGCAATTCCCGGGATCAGGGTATTGAGCGAAGCGAAGTTGACAGGAAAGGACCTATCCCCTTAGTAAAGACGAATTACTAAGGATGACCAGAGGTAGTTGGAGCAGTTATGGATGAAGCGGTAAACTATCAGCTACAGAAGCAGAGAGTAAAGAAGCAGAATGGTGCAAAGGATGCGCCACTGTAGAGTCTGAGCCACGTGGTCAGAACTATTTCTGGCAAACGAAGCGTCAGAGTCAGAAGAAGCGATGCAAAAGGAAAGTAGAGCTACAACAAAGTTAAGGAAAAGCGTGGTCAACATGAGAACCATATTATTTTGGGTTTAAGGGTACTATGGGGGTTGGCCCATAGTTATTGTAATATGTGACCTTCAGGCACATCTATATAAAGGGAAATTTTGTATAAGGAAGGGTTATATCTTGTTAGATGGGGAGAGATTGTTAAATGTTAGATCTAGAATGAGAGAGATCTAAGAGAGGAAAGACTATGCAGTTGAGTGCGCAAAGATCTATTGTAGAGAAGACTCTACAGCTGAGTGTGCAAAGATCTATTGTAGAGAAGAGTCTGCAGCTGAGTGCGCATAATGGAACTGTTACCCCTTCCAAGTAATATAATAACAGTTCGTGTGGATGTAGCTACCATATGGGGGGTAAACCACGTAAATCCCTATGTTATATGTGTGAATATATGATATGTTTTATGTTCATGTTATGATTATGCTTAGGTATTTTATTGCATATGTATGTGAATGAGAATATTATGTTAAGTAAGAAGAACACATATGTATGAATGTTGTGAAGTCATGTTAAGTATGATGAATGCATAGTTATAAGAGTAAAGATAAAAATGATTTAGCGTCTGTAGGTTGTTGATAACTGCGAAGTGTGCGGTTACATGTTGGTATTGTTACGTTAAGTGTATGTTAAGCAAGGAATACGTTACAAGTTCGCATAACACATCCGTGCATCACCAAGGTTACAGAAATTACAGAAATTGGATTCTGTAACCACCCATCTTCGCTTCGGGTGAGACTTCATCATGTTCGCAGGTTGATGTCGAAAGGGCCAGTGAAAGGGATTTTGTTGGGTCTACATAAGAACTTTGTCAAACCCAGGTCAGCCCACTGTTAACCAAAAAATGGTTTTGTTTCCTTAAGACTTGTTATGTCGGCGATGTGCAAGATTGATGTGTGGTATTGATGCGAAATCCAGAGAAAAAGGGAACCGAAAAATAGTTATGTTGTCGACTTTGGATTAATCGCGCCGGTGATGTATCAAATTGATGTGGAATCCAAAGAAGAAAAAAATACAGAATTGGGTAGGCTAGACATAACTTGAGTTTGCGAAGAAGGAAAAAAAACATCCACATATTACCACAGAACAATGGTTGCAGAGCTATATATTCACTAACCTACATAAAATTTTCTTTGCATCTTTTGGTAATGAGCTACATGAGTGTATATCTAGGATAGCAGAACAAAAAACATGTTTTCAGGGTGGAGAACCTACAGTTTGGAATCTATAGTTGATTCAGAGGCTCAAAGGGATTGGCAACCAGATTTCAAGAGCAGTAGACTTTTGGTTGGATAGCTTACTGGAAGGCTATATTACAAAATTTGTTGTGGACACATTGAAGTCTTACAGCATAGCAGAAGGATATTTCTTCCAAGGATTTAGAGGTAAGTACCTAAAAAACCTGATTTTATGCATTAAAATGCTATTAGCTGAAAAAGGTGTCATGAAAATGCAATAATATTCCTAGGGTTTTAGTTTGTAATGTTCAGTAACACAGATAGTGACATAGACGAAGATATTGGCATTTTGTGTAGTGGAAAAAGATATAAAGTTAGCACTAGAAAGAGATCTCGTGAAGCTCAATCTCGCACATTCCTAGAAACTAAGTTACAAAGAGATATAAATTCATATCAAGCTGAGTCTAATAGTGAAACAGAACCTAGATGTATCAGTTATCAGCCTATTACTCCGTAGAAACCTATAGTTGTAGAAAGAAATATTACTAGTTCATAGAACACTAGTAGTAGTAATATTGCAGGAGAAACTACTCAAAATCAACCAAGTAGTGGTATACCTTCATCATTTTAGAACACTACACGTCCTAGAAGAAGAATGGTAGACGACATTAAGATACCTATTTTTAAAGGAACCGGTCTAGAAGTTCCATAGCAACATTGGTTTCTTTGTGAAGCAGTCTGGAACGTTTCGGTGGATTTTTAATGTCCGATGGTTGTTGTGTTCTTGGATCGGTGAACATACTGTATAATTGGGACTTTGTAATATTCAATGCTTTTATTACCTCCTTGGAAATTCCTGTGGAATAATCACGGAATAATACTCACACATCCTAGATCTATATTCGGTCATGTCAGTCAAGTGGCGATGTGCATGGATGAGGGATTCAATTGAGGTGGCAAGGGACACTCAAGATGGTTCCCTTGTGTTTCTTAATTCTCGAGTGTGCACTCTCATTTCATTTAGGTAATGGTTCAAGTCATCTTGGTCCAAATTTTGTTTGGGGTTTTTATTTTGTTGGGCGTTTTGATTTTATTGAGGGTTTTCATTGGTTCCAAGATTTGTGTTTTCTTGTGTTCCACCAGAATCCATTTTAACCTACGTAGAACTTGAAATATTTTATGTTGTGGAAAAACATTACTTTAAAAGTTATTGTAAATTTTTATGACCAAGGAGGGTCAAGGATGATTGTAATTGAATATTATTATTATTTAATAAATTAAAATAGGAGACACTCATCCAAAGAGGACTGTTGAAAGAGTGTTCACTGACCCACTAGTAGGAATGAAACTGTTGTAGAAGGCAATTGACAAGTGGCAACATCTGCACCCACTTACTAGCTGTTGAAGGGGAAACTTCCCTAAAAATGTGGTCATGTTCCCCAAGGATGGTGGAACTGAGTAGGTGGCTCACTAATTGTTAAATTGACCCTTAAGACCTAGGCAATCTTATATATAGCCATCGAATTTGAGCATGCAACTCACACATTCTCTGAGGAGACATAAAAATTTCCTTATGTTGTTGGAAACTATTTTGTTGAGCACATAAGAGATTCGATGAGGGGATAAGCTAACTAATGAGTTGTAGTGTAAGATTGTCCTATACTTCTAAGTGCAGAAAGTGTTTATGCAAGTCTTCATGAATGTTGAGTTTTAAAGAAGATTGTCAGATACTTCTACACAGAATCTCCGTCCTGGTGGTTCAGTGAATAGGCTCGGGGGTCCTAAAGAAAGTAGACTTGGCTGCTTTCAGGATACAGTTGGGAGGAATGGTCTTCTTTGGGTGTTTGTCCACCTACACAGTTTTACACAGGTTCTACATTGTTCTAAGTTTATTTACTTATAATCTGTTGATATGCTTTCTGAAGATTTTATTTATATGCTATCAATTTATCTATTGCTTCTTAGACATTAACTTAGTTATTGGAATGAGTAGCAGATAGAAATGATATTTATTTATGTATAAATGGATGAATGATTTAATCTGAAAATTTAACAGAATGAATAAATTTCTCTTTGTATTTTTCCACTCTCTTAAGAGACGTACTCTAGTACAGAGAGATTAGCTTAAGTAGATAGATTTCAATGATATCATTTTGATAGATTAAATGATTCTGATTAGAATGGTGATTTTCTGTTTTGTAATATGATATAGACATAGATATTAAATACTGAAATAATACTCATAAATTCGTAAAGTTACAGTATATTTCTTCTACAGTTCATAACGATTGCAGAACAATATCTAGTGTAAATATTAATCAATTATACATAAAGATAGAAACCCAAATGTTTTACAGTCAATAATGGTACCAAGTATAAAGAAATAGTTCATACCAATGATATTTATTGTATAAACAATTTATATATTATAAAATCAAAATTAGAAACATATATTATTTCCGTATAGAATATCTATTAACATAAATCATCAACAACATAACTCTGTATATCTTTTATAAAATACTCCACATAATGCATTAGAAATTATTATACAAACAGAATGTATTATATACAGATGTAAAGTAACCGACAAGCATATAAATTCATAAACAACTCATTAAAAAACCCATTTACAATCTTATACAAAATCAATTCATGTTACATAGAAACTTCACAATTTATTTTTATATCAATTTCCAAACATTTGGAATCTACACTCACATATTCATATAATGATAGGATTCCACTTTTTCAAACAAATATAAATAATGATCAAGGTTTCGAGACTCGTAGAGAGCTCACCCTTAAAAACTATACGAATATTCTTTATATATATATAACATAGTCTTGATTTCATAATAAAACAAGAAATCATTACTGGGTGTAATGCCATAGAAATAGTCAAACCCTAAAGTAATAAATTATAAAACCAACAACTCAAATCCACAGTCGATTTCACTGTCGGTTTAATCTTGATGCCATCGGAAAAAGATGTACATCGTTTACATATTAATAGTTCAAGTCAAGGGTTTGAAACTCATGAGAGTTTCCCCAAAGAAAGTGTTATAAATTATAAACAACTTCAAGACGACGCATTACAATCCTTTATAGAGTAGGGTTTAGGGTTTTTAACCCTGCTGCTATCGTTCAACATAAAATTTTACTCATGCCGACGATACAGTTGATCCCAGCATTTATATGCATAAAAACTTAAATTAAAAACTTAACTAATATCTATTATAGTCGAAACAATTATAACGTTCCAGAATGCGTCTTTATATATAACCTTCCTACTTTCATGTTATGGCTAGGGTTTTCATCCAGCTCAAAGTATCAATACTTTAGAGTCGTAATTTTAGGGCTTATGCCCAAACTTTTGTTTAAAAATCAATACATTTCTTTTAAAAACATAGAGTTCCTGTGAGGGCTCGCTTACACCCAGAATTAAAATTTAAAACACATACAATAGTCACAGAATTAAACCATAAACACAGTCAGTTCATACATTGACAAATTAAGCGAATACACATATAAGTTTTCATTTCAAGGTATAACCAAAACAGAGATTACAAGAGCCGTGGCTCTGGGGTTATAAACCCTCTCTAATTTTATGAGTTTGCCTTACGGCTTAAAAATATTAATAATAGAAACAGTGAAATCAATTGCATGCTGGTAATTCTCCATTTCAAATTTACAGAACCGGCATCAATGCCAAAACGCCACCACAAACACACATGCAGAACAAGTTTTTTTGTAGGAATTTCCAAGGACTACCCGAGGCTTACTAGGGCTACGAATTAACACTTCAAAAGAGTGTATGCCCACTTTCTACAGCTGTGAGCCTTGCCTAGAAGCAACCCTAGCACTCATTAGCAACCACAAAGCAACGAAACAGAGGTTAGAAGCATTACACAAGAAAATATATATTACAAACCAAACGAACTAATTTGTTAATAGCAAGATGGCTTACCTCCTTCACTTGGCACAAGCAAGGAGCCGAGCTATGAGATCCACCTTAGAAACCCTAGTGTTACATTTGTCAAGCAAACCCCGAAATGGCTGAGAGCCTGTCGGCTCCTCCAAACCCAACAACGAAAAATGAAAATGAGGTTAACGATGGCTGAAAGGTCATTATGTTGAACAGTTAGGGTTTCACCAAAACCCTATAAACCTTCACGTGATCCATGCCATGGGAAATTGCCACTGTGCATTCCACTATGGTATTAATAAAATGCACTTGCCTATAGTTCAAAAAGTCCTGTAGGACTTCAACCCAATGATTTAATACCAACCTTCAAACAATCAATCATATGTGCATGCATATAGTTTTGACCCTGCCCACATTCAAAACATTGATACTTTATAATCACTAGAATTCCGAGTTAATGTATAAGATATAGGTAATAGAATTTGATACATTATAAGATCACTATTTTATAAACTAATGAAATATGCCTTATGGCATATCTAGATGTAATTGAAACTTGATCATAATATAAAAACTAATATTTTGTAAAATAAGGAAATATGTCTTATGCCTTATCTTTGATCAAGCAAACAAATTATAAAATGATAAATTACAACTAATGAAACAATAGTGATCTAATGACCACTACAATCATCACATATCTATCGTAACATAGGATTAGGATATTAATGATTATAAACATATGTATTAACCAATACATTAATAGTTCGTAGTTTTGTCATAAATAAACTCTAAGTGTTTTGTACACAAAGCCTCAAGTATTTCCTTTGTGTATATACCTATGATATTCTCGTCTACTTTAGGTTCAGTACGACGTTACGACGTGCACTACATTAATCTTCAACCTTTAAAATGCTTACCTGCAAATCTGTACAGGATATTTAAAGTGCGTTAGCTTATGAAATCTTATAAGTAAGCCTCGAGGTATCCATAGGACCCCTTCAACAAAAGAAAGTAAAAGGTTAGTAACCATAATCACAATTATATAAAGCTATAAAGATATAGAATAACGTCGATCTATGAATTTGACAAATAAGCGATGTTGCATATAAAATAAACAAAGACAATATGCATTTATTTAGAGGTTGAATACGACCTGAGTAATTATTACATTAATTTCAAACAAGAATTACATAGACATTTATGTCGTTACAACAAATTAATTAATTTACGACTATTTGTAAATGAGTATGTGTCGTCACTATAAATATGGTTGAACAACTATTAAAGAGTAAACTGTCATTAATATATTTTCTGCATAACAAATAATAGCATTTATACTATTCATAAAAAATTTAATTTTTTGTCAATTTTTGAGGATGTTACATCCATGTTAACATTTTGTTCATTCATTGTATAGGTTTAGACTCTGCAATTGAAAAAAAAATTATTATTTTACTAATTTGGGAATTATTAAAAATTTAATGAACAATAAAAAAAATCAATAAAATAACAAAAAAATGATTTTACCTATCCAATGCAATGGATGATCACTCAGTAGATGGATTGATGGAGTTCTTGAGGGAAATGGGTGAGTGGGGTGGTCTCTTACTTCGCGTACGCACCGGATGAATGACTCTTGGTCGATTGGAAATGAAATAGACCATGCTTCTTCCCCCCTTTTTTATTTGGTTTAACAGGAGCACGTGTGTGCCCTTGGGCGTGTACACGCTAATAACGCGCACGCGCAGCAATGCGCACGTGCCCTAGTTCGGTACTGAGCCTAAAAGCATGTGCGCGCTTCCTTAGGTGCATGCACGCCCTCGTTTTTTTCGCTAGCACAACCCTATTGCAATGGTTTTGGGGAGAAATTTTGTGCACCCACCCATAATTGGTACGTGATGCATGGATAATGTCAACGGTACATCAGGTGATAAAAAATAACAGATAACTTGTTAGTGGCACTTAAGTATTGGTAACCTATCGATATTCACCGTCCACAAGTTAAGTGCTCTCCAGCAAAATCGTCAATTCCACTCCATGCTACTTTTTCTATTTCGGGAAGACCACTTTTATTTACTCCTTCGACGAGATGTCGTCTCCGTTAATGTCATCCTCTGCTTGATACAAAGCCATGGTCGAAGAGTTAACCTAATCTACACTAGCACAACCACTTGACTTGTGGCTGGTGAACACCGATAGGCCACAACTTAAGTACCACTAAAAAGTTAAGTGACACAAACAAGTTATATGTTACATGACAACATCTCCCCCATACTAGGTTGTAGACCACCAAGCTCTTCTTGGTGCAGGATAGATCTATGTTTAAGATGGACCTCTGCTAATTACTTTTCAGTGGTTTTAATTTTTTATTTTATTAGGCAACATGCAATTTTTTAATAAATTTTTATTTTTTAATTACATTATGTTAAGTTAAGTTACCTTACGTGATAACATCTCCCCCATACTATGTTGTAGAGCACATTGCTCCTTTCGGTGCAATCACAAGTAAACTGCTCATTATCCATGCATCAACTACGAGTTATTCATTCATCAACTACGAGTTATTCATTCATCAGCTACAAGTTATCCATGCATAAACTACCAGTTATTATCTATATATATATATATATATATATATAATCGTTTATTTGGAATTTTGGAATGAATGCCATAAAACCAATATGGACAACACACTTGTGTGATCCTAGTGCAATCTAGGAAAAACATAGGCACTAGTCCACCCCAAATTCTAAGATATAAACACTTATTGGTGTAATCATTTAATGCATGCGAAATTTCAAATTTCAAATTTCAAATGCTGTAGTTGTTCACCTTCCATTTGTGCCTCCTACAACTTCCAACACCAACACTTGCAAGCCAAAAAATGAGGGTGGGGGGCTCTTCTCTGGAGGAGTGATGGCTACCTCTCGTTCAAGGGAAAATCACATCGCGCAGTAAAATAAAATTGAACTACGCAGTAAATAAAACTTTCTTTTCTTTTGCTAAGGGACTGTGTTGTTTCTCGCAAATACTTTGTTTTAAATTTTCTTCCACTTTTTATAAAACACTTTACTTCACAAAATAAGTGCGTGGATATGAGTTGCGCAATTCACCTTTTACTGTGCGCAGATTAACTGCGTGTTTTACTGCGCTGAGATTAACCGCGCGATTCCACTTTCTACTGCGCAGATGAACTTTGCGCAAATGCACAAATCTTAACTTCGCGCAATACTTTAGTTTGCATGAACTTGACTTTGTATGGAGTGTGCACTTCATACAAATTACTTTTGCACACTCTTTTAACTTTTACAAAGATTAACTGCGTGGTTACCTTTGTATACCTATCTAACTGCGCACAACCCAATCTTTAAACAAACTTTGTATAAAGATATTTCATGCTAAAACATAAGAACCAAAATATATGTCAAAGGTTACTGCGCGTTAAACTAGGGATTTTACCACCGTGAAATACTTGAGAATATTGATTTGATTTATAGACCATAAATGTAAACAACATTTACACAGGTCAATATGAAATAGATGTGCGGCATGCATAAACCAACATTCTTGAGAATGAATTCATAAAACTTAAGAACTTATATATTGTTGCAGTAAAATAGAGTAACTTTGCTGCACTTACAGAGAGATGGGATTTACTTCAAACTTTCACTTCTTACACGGAGCTTGGGCTCTTGAAACACTTCACGGGATTTTCTTCTCCTCTTCTTCACTTATCTCTATCTCTATCTCTCTTCAATTATCTTCTTCTACTTATAGAGTTTCATATCAACCGACTCAAGATCGCTTCTCTTGGAAGCTACAGGATTTCATTAAAGACTGTAATTCAATTCTACCTAAGAAGTTATGAGCCTGCGAAATACAAACGCGGCTACTTAAAATACTAACATGACGTGAGTTGGATTGGATGCAAACTCACTGACCGTCTGACATTGCAAACTGACAAAATGAACGACTGGAGTTCTGACAGAGTCGCGTAAATCAAATACGCTATCAGCTCATTAATTATGATATTTCCAACACTCCCCCTTAATTATGAGCGGATGGGGATCTTTAAACAAAAATAGAATATTACAAAATATTTCAGAGCTGAAACATGCTCTGTTCATGACAAAGTTCATTGCGCAGAACTTGTCACTCCCAAACAACTTCGCAGAAATTGGAATGGGTCCTTTGCCAATGGTTTTGTAAATATGTCTGCTACCTGATCTTCATACCTGCAAAATTCTAAGCAGATTTCCTTGTTGTTTATCAATTCTCTGATGAAGCGATACCTTGTGTCGATGTGCTTGGTTCTCTTATGAAACATGTGATTCTTTGACCATGCAATTGCTGAATTGTTGTCGCAAGAAATGGCTGTGGCTTCTTATTGGTTCTGTGATAGATCACTTAACATCCTCCGCATCCAAACTACTTGACATGCTGTGCTCGTAGCTGCAACATACTCTGCTTCTGCTGAATAAAGAGTTATTATGGGTTGTTTCTTTGAAGCCTATGATACAACACCTATTCCTACATGAAATGTATTCCCAGATGTGCTTTTTCTGTCATCTATGTTGCCTCCATTGTCACTGTCAGTGTATCCAATGAGTTTGAAATTTTCTAAGGTTGAATCTTTTGTTCGACTTACATACCTCAGAATTCTTTTACCTGCTTGCCAATGAGATTCTTTTGGTGACTCCATGAATCTTGAGATTAAACTGACTCCATACATGATGTCTGGCCTTGTTGTTGTAAGATACATAAGGCTGCCAACGAGCCTTTTAAACAATGTAGGATCTACATTGGATCCATCATCATCCTTGCTCAATTGCAAACCTATTATCACTGGTGTTGGAGCTGTCTTACAATTTAACATCTTAAATTTGTTCAAGACATCATTTGCATACTTTGATTGTGATATGAAAATACCATTTTCATTCTGTTGGACTTCAATTCCCAGAAAATACTTCATAAGCTCCAAATTAGTGATTTCAAATTCACTTTCCATGATTGTTATGAATTCTTCTATGCCAAAATCACTAGTAAATATTAAATCATCTACATGCAGGCATACAATTAACTTATTACCTTGTTGGTTGATTTTTGTGTACAGCGTTGGCTCACATTCACTTCTGTGAAATCCATTCTGAATGAGGTATGAGTCAATGCGACTGTACCAAGCTCTGGGAGCTTGTTTCAACCCATAGAGTGCCATTTTCAACTTGTAAACTTTGTGTCCTTGTCCTGGAGCTTCATAGCCTTGTGGCTGCTCCACATATGCTTCTTCCTCCAAATAACCATTTAAAAATGCAGACTTAACATCCAATTGGTAAACATGCCATTTCTTTTGTGCTGCGATGGCCAAAACTGTTCTGATTGTGTCCATTCGTGCTATAGGTGCAAAGGTTTCATTGAAGTTTATGTTAGGTTGCTGAGTGAACCCCCTTGCTACCAATCTTGCCTTGTGCTTCTGCACATTTCCATCAGCATATTGCTTGGTCTTATAAATCCATTTCACGCTTATCACATCCTTGTCTTTAGGAACATCAACTAATTCCCAAGTTTGATTTTTCTCAATGCATTCTATTTCTTCATCCATGGCTTGTGCCCAAACTTTCTCTTCAACAAATTCTTCAAATGTTAGAGGATCATTAACTTGAGAAAATAATGCAAAACATGAAAATGGATTAGGTGTACTAGCATCATATATCTCGCACAGACTTTTTGTCTTTGATGGAGTTGTTGGTGTTGAACTGCGCGAGCTGTGCGCACTACTTGATGGAGTTTGTTGCGCACTTGGTGTGCTTGACGGAGTAGCTTGAGCTGTGCCTTGTGTCGGAGTTCCTTATGCTGGAACATGCTGCGCAATCCTTGGAGTAGATGGAGTTGCGCAATTCTAATTTACATGCGAAATCTCATCCACATCTTCTGCGTTGTCATCATGTTCAACATGTGACACGATTTTGACATTCTTCTCTATAGTTCCATCCCATGCTTCATTTTCCACAAACTGAACATCGCGACTGATAATAACTTTCCTTGCAACAGGATCATTCAACTTGTATGCTTTTGTGTCTTCAGAATACCCAATAAAAATGCATTTATGTCATTTATTGTCTAATTTCCTTCTTAGCTCATCTGGAACATGTGTGTATGCTACACAACCAAAAAAATTTAAATGCGAAACACTATGTTTCATACATGTCCATACTTCCTGCGGAACCTTGTTCTTCACGCTCTTCATTGGACATTGATTCATGATGTATACAGCAGTTGCCACTGCTTCAACCCAATTTTCATTTGACAGATGTGCGGCTACCAACATACTATGCGCCATCTCCATAATGGTTCTATTCTTCCTCTCTACGATGCCATTCTGCCACGGTGTATACCGCGCAGTGAATTGCTTGTGTATGCCATGATTTTTGCAAAAATTTAAGAAATCATTTGAAACATACTCACCACCTCTGTCTGTTCTCAAAATCTTGATGCTATGTCCACTTTGCTTCTCCACAAGTGCCTTGAACTGCTGAAAAAATCCAAATGCATCAAATTTATATTTTAGAAAATAGAACCATGTTTTTCTTGTGAAATCATCAATAAATGTGAGAAGATAAGTGCATCCTCCCATGGATGGTGTTTGCATTGGTCCACAAATATCAGAGTACACAATTTCAAGTGGTGCGCGAGCTTTGTATGACTTTCCGACTGGAAAAGTCTCTCTGTGTTGTTTTCCAAAAATACAGCCTTCACAAATTCTCTCTGGATTTTCAATCAATGGTGATCCTTTCACCATGTCCTTTGTGTGTAGTAGCTTCATCCCACCAAAATTCAGATGTTCAACTCTGAAGTGCCATAACCAGGATTCATCCTTTGTTTCTGTTTGAAACATAGCTTGCATTACATTGTCTTTTGATTCCTTTGCATAGTGAATTTCTGTTGCTTTGCTTTCTGCTTTGAACGTAGATCCAAAATTTTCATTCTGACTTTCATGAACAACTTGAGTTGTTTTTCCTCTTATGATGGATCTTATCCTCAAAGGAAACAAGCGATTGCTTGTCATCTGCACCTCTGCTATCAACTGATTGCTTGGATATATGTCTTTGATCACACAGAGCTTCCCTACCATGTGAACTCTGTAACCTTTTTCCATCAGTTGTCCAGTGCTCATCAAATTATGCTTCAAACCTTGAACATTATACACATCAGGAATAAATTTCTACTCCCCCTGTTTGGTTAGAATATCAATAGTGCCCTTTCCCAAAATAGTGACTTGAAAATTGTTTCCAAGTGTTACATCAGTTTGAACTGATTTATCTAGACTGGAAAATAAACTTAAATTACCAGTCATATGATTGCTACAGCCTGAGTCTAAATACCATATGTCATTTGGACTTTCTTGGACAACATTGCATTCCAGTGGTGATGCGCATGCTAAGAACAGTGAGTTGTTCGGAGTGTTTTTGCTGCTTGACTGTGCTTCACCTTGCTTTCCTTGATTATACTGCTTCTTCCTGCATTCATATGCGAAGTGTCCATACTTCTTACAGTAATGACATTGAATTTTTATTTATCATACCTTTGTCCACTTGGCTGACTGGTGGTCTGATTCTGACCTCTACCAGCAACTTGCGCAGGGCTGCTACTGTGACCTCCTCTAAAAGAACTTCGACCTCTGCCTCTAGAGTTTGAGCTTCCTCTGCCTCTTCCACGGCTTATGGATGACTGTGCTGCGAATGCACCTTCCAGCGATGTACCTGAGCCGCTGATTCTATGTTCATTATTGAATAATGAGCTTGCAACTCATCAATGGTAAATGTGGATAGATCTTTGTTTTCCTCCAGGGTTATGCACATGCTAAGAACAATGAGTTGTTCGGAGTGTTGTTGCTGCTTGACTGTGCTTCACCTTGCTTTCCTTGATTATACTACTTCTTCCTGCATTCATATGCGAAGTGTCCATACTTCTTACAGTAATGACATTGAATTTTTTATTTATCATACCTTTGTCCACTTGGCTGACTGGTGGTGTAACATCCCTCAAATTCAAACCAGATTGTTATTTCTCTTGTAAATATAATTATGAATTTTTGTAAATGACCATGGTGAGGAGCTCAAGGCCAAGGCCCCACCAATGGACCATGAAACTATTGTTATGTTCGTAAATGTTATTATAAACTTAGGAGACTAATTGTCACAACTAAGCAATAAGAAAAGCCGCTATGATATCTATATATATATATAAATAACATATATCTATACCTATTAAAATAACTTCAAAAAAATTGAAGTTCGTGACTTTTTAGTCGTAATCATAACATTTAAAGATTTTTATTAAGAGAGGGTTTTCTATATATATAGATAAATTTAATTACGAAACATAAAGTATATGTTTTAGTATTAGAGATTAGAAATGATAACATATAATACATATATATATATTTTTATATATGCTAGCATACTAAATAAATTTGGCTTATTCATAGAACTATTAGTGTACTTGTTTAAGATATGATTTCATTGGTTGTTAGTATGCTTATTATAAAGATAAATAAACTCATTATGAGACCTAAATATACTTAGTAGGCTAAAATTTATACATTGAGATAAATAACATAAACTTATATATATATATATTTATGTATAAACACCCTCCTATGAGAGGAGGTGGAGTTAGTTATAAAGGTGTCTTTTATAAAAAGCCTACAAATGGTAAACTAAAAGTTTAAAGTTCTAAATGTGAGAAAGATTAGATAAATTATAACAATATGTTAAAAAAATAAAGAGTTTATTATATATAAATAATAAACAATACCAAGGGAAAACAAGAAATGAGAAGTTGGAGTTTATATGTTATATAAATAATAATAGATAGCTTTTTAAGACTATCCAATATATATATAAAAGGAAGTGGTATCATTTAATGAAATCTCAATTATTAAAAGTTTACAAAAAAAAATTGGAATAGTTTACTTAGGATCTCCCAAACTCAACGTTTATCATGAGTAAGATTTGGTCAATGTATAAGAAGCAACGAATCTTAGATAAAAAGGATTTCGACATTCATGAAGGACAAAGCTTATGGAAATTATGGAAATTTTTATATTTATTAAACACCTACTACATGGAAGACAGGGCAGACACCCTCCCTTGAAAACTGTGGAGCTTAATTAGTTTAAATATGCCTCGTCGTTTTATTCTTGGCATTTATGTGAAAGGCCTGTTAAGGAACTCAACCTACCACTACCATAATGGTTTGGATAACTGGCAAGTCGATGAGAGATTTTAGGGATACTGCCTCCCTACGTGTTGAGTAATGAATAATTTATCCTTTTTGAATACCTACTCATCCATTGTTAGCTTAAATACATTAATTGCATTACTTCTCCTTTTTAGCACACTACTCCAACAACCTCCCACGATTTAGAACTCAACCTTAACTTTTATTCCCCCAGGTTGGCACGTTGGAAAGAGGTTGAAAGTTTTAGTGCCATTTGTTAAAATGAACTCGATCTGCGAGTAGTAAGGGAGGAAGTTACTTCCATCTAGGTGGGGGAGTGATAGCAGCTGGAGGAGGATAGTGGTGGCATTTTTATTTCGCAGATGGGCGTGAAAAGGGGAGGGGAGAGATAACCATTCTTGGAACTACTTCTCTATAGTAACCGGGAGAGTTCTGCGTTTTAGTAAATTGTTGGAGAGTTCGTGATAGCTGGAGAGTTCTGCGTTTTAGTACATTGCTGGAGAGTTCATGATAGCTGGAGAGTTCTGCATTTTAGTACGTTGCTGGAGAGTTCTGCATTTTCTCTATGATGAGTAATTTCTTCCCAATCCTTGAATCGATAGCTGACTGCTACTAATTCTGCATTCTATTTTATATCACTGTTGGTTTTATCATATGTCTTCTAATGGTATCAGACTATATCGCTGCCTGTGTTTCATTGTATATACTTTAAAATGGTTTAACCTTAATATCCGATCCAGTTCGGTACCCACTCGAAAATGGTTTCTGTCCATCATATACTACTACAAAATCATCTGGTTTCTTGTGTATCTAGTATGATCCTTATTTTCTTCTAAGTAAACTCATGCACATCTACCTACACACTATAGATTTACTTTTATATTTCTGATTCCGATGGAACAGAGCTAAGCTACACCGTATGTGGGTGGGAACAGAAAATGTTGTATGTTTTAGTTTATGTTTACTCTATATATTAATCCTGATAGGATATTAATATTATAAGTTTCTTGCACTTAGTGAACTCATGGCATTTAGTTATATTTAAATATTGATGCTATATAGTTAAATGCGATCTCAACATTCTCTTGATTCAGCTAAAGCTCTACAGTAAGAACTCTACCAAAGATTTATGACGAGTGTTGACAGTAGGGTTCTCAGTATTTTATTTATAATTAACTCCTGGAAAAATCTGTCTTTACATCTCTTTAATTATCCGCGAATTGTGTTAGCTCATAAACTAGAGATGTTAGGATCCATGCTAAACTTTCTTTCCTTTCCATGAAATCGTGGGAACTTGTTTGGTCCTTATTTTCCTTTCTATTTTTGGTGTTGGACCCCTTCATTTCACTTAGCCGCCATGTGGAAACTTATAAAGATTTTAGGCTCTCAAAATATATAAATATAATCATTTTATAATAATTCGTTGAAATAATTCGTTGAAAACTAGAGGAGAGCTTATAAAGATTTCTTTATATGTATAAAGGTTTTTTTCTTTAAAAATCATTATGTATTATGTCTAATAATTCAATGAAAGTTAGTGGAGAGCTTATAAAAGAGTCTTTATATATATAGGCTCTCAAAATATATAAATATAATCATTTTATAATAATTCGTTGAAAACTAGAGGAGAGCTTATAAAGATTTCTTTATATGTATAAAGGTTTTTTTCTTTAAAAATCATTATGTATTATGTCTAATAATTCAATGAAAGTTAGTGGAGAGCTTATAAAAGAGTCTTTAAATATATAGGCTCTCAAAATATATAAATATAATCATTTTATATTATGTCTAATAATTCGTTGAAACTATAGGAGAGCTTATAAAGATTTCTTTACACATTGAGTAAAGGTATTTTTCTTACTTTTTTGTTGATTGTGCTCTCTATGTGCTGGAGACTTGTTGGAAAGAGATGGAGTCTTGTTGCAGCAACTAAGTTGCTCTTTGTAATACTATCACTTTTTTCCTAAATAATAAAGAATGCACACATCTTTGTGGACTAACCCGTGTACGGGTGAACCACGTTATATTTTGTCTCCTATGTTTCCTGTGGTGTTTCTCAATGTGTCTTTATGAATGAGTACTTGCCTCTTTCTTAAATTGTTTATGATTACCTTGAAGTATACGATTCAGTTAGGGAGTTGGTTGTTTATATGATGTATAATGCCAATATGTTTCCCTTATGATTATGATTAAGTTGTTACCATTTAGGTTGTTGTATTGGTACAATTAACTGATAAAGGGTGTACATGCTTCTTGAAAATGAATAACATCTTGAAGTGGATTTTATTAATTTGACAAACAACTAAATGAATTGATTAAAAGAAATATGGGGCTTAAATATAGTTGTCTATGGTTTATTGGTCTATGGTTTTTAAGGTTGTATCTGGTGCACACATATGAAGAGTTAGTTGGTTCAAAAGAAGAAAACCATGTGTTGAATTTAGAAGAGTTATGTTTTCGAAGAGTTTTAATTTATTTGTAAGCAATAGTTAAAGAAAGTAAACCCACACTTTATGGTTCCGCATATATTTTAGTGGCATTTTTGGCACTTAGAAAAGTTTTAAATTTTTACGAAATTTTGGGTTCGTGACAGGTGGTCTAATTCTGACATCTACCAGCGACTTGCGCAGGGCTGCTACTACGACCTCCTCTGAAAGAACTTCGACCTCTACCTCTAGAGTTTGATCTTCCTCTGCCTCTTCCATGGCTTATGGGTGACTGTGTTGCGAATGCACCTTCCAGCGATGTACCTGAGCCGCTGATTCTATGTTCATTATTGAGTAATGAGGCTTGCAATTCATCAATGGTAAATGTGGATAGATCTTTGCTTTCCTCCAGGGTTACAACCAAAAATTCAAATTTCTTTGGAAGAACTCTAAGAACTTTTTCAACAACTCTTTGATCAGTTAGAGTTTCTCCATGAGACTTTATTTGATGTGTATTTAATTAACCAGACCAATAACACGAGTATAGAATGATTCTACAGACTCTGTGTTTTTCATTGACAGAGATTCAAAATCTCTTCTGAGATTCTGAAATTTGGCAGTCTTTACCTTGTTAAAACCTTGATAGGAAGTTTCCAGTGTATCCCATGCTTCCTTAGCTGACTGCGCTGCTGCTACTCTTGGGAGTATGGATTCATGTATTACTTAATATATGTGGAACAACGCCTTTCCATCTTTCTTCCTTTGTTCCCTTAAGACATCCTTCTCAGCTTGTGTGAGATTGTTATATGCTGCAACATATGCTGGTTCTGCATAGCCATTTTTGACTATTTCCCATACATCTTGACCTCTAAACAAAGCCTTCATAGTTAGAGACCAATATTCATAATTTTTACCATAAAATATTGGGGTTTGCAAATTATTGGAAGTGGAAGCCATTCTTAATCATTTTTCTCTTATGTAAATACAATTTGGACTTTCCGTAAACCAGGCTCTATACCAGATCAAGGGAAAAGCACACAGCGCAGTCAAATAAAATTGAACTCCGCAGTAAATAAAACTTTCTTTTCTTTTGCTAAGGGACTGCGTTGTTCCTAGCAAATACTTTGTTTTAAATTTTCTTCCACTTTTTATAAAACACTTTACTTCACAAAATAAGTGCGCGGATATGAGTTGCGCAATTCAGTGCGCACATTAATTGTGCGTTTCTACTGTGCAGTGCACGATTCCACTTTCTACTGCGCAGATGAACTTTGAGCAAATGCACAAATTTTAACTTAGCGCAATACTTTACTTTGCATGAACTGAGCTTTGTATGAAGTGCCCACTTCATACAAATTACTTTTGCACTCTCTTTTAACTTTTACAAAGATTAACTGCACGGTTAACTTTGTATACCTATGTAAATAAGCACAACCCAATCTTTAAACAAATTTTGTATAAAGATATTTCATGCTAAAACATATGAACCGAAATATATGTTTTAAGATCTGGATAGTTTTAAAGTTTATAACTATCATATTAATTGCTAAAATTACATAATTACAAAACTTATAATTTTCAGGACCAATTTTGACCAGATTTAATTAAAAATAGGCAGCATGGCTGGAGCGTTTTGGTTGCTCTTTATCCTACGCTATATTGCAGCGGTTTAAATAATTAATTTTGTGAATTGAAATGGTCCAGCGCAGCAAGTTTATCTCTGGCATTGCTTTAGGTGCACTCAAATTGATAAAAACAAATTATTGGGTTAAATTTTAAGTAGATTATATGAAACCGCTATCAAAAGGATTTATGTGATTGTAATCTACGGAATCTGATGATAAATTCCTATAAAAACTAAAAACTGAATTCCATTAAAAGCAAATATAAATTAGCAAATGATTAAACATTTCATCTATAATATTTTGACAAAAATATGTAGAAAATTTAGACCTTTGAGAATAAAATATTCTGTGACGCTTCTTCATAACTATTATAGTTGGGGAAAATAACTCGGAAATAAAGCTACGTCTATGTTAGTTGGTGAAAATGGCTTGTAAATAAATGCACATTCTATAATTGGATCGGCTCCAGCCTTCCATGGTCAACAGCGGGAGCCTTGAGTAAACACATTTTTTTAATTAGAAATTAAGTTTGTATGGCTCAGCGAACAGATGCACGGATAAGATAAGATAGATACTTGTGGGTGAATTTCAGCCCTTGTTGTCAGTCCAATGAAAATTTAATTGATTTTTTTTTTTCTTTACGTTCCATGTCATTTAATTTTGATTGATCGATAGTATCCAAAATGAAGGTTGAGGTTTTTGGCATTATATCACTGTAAAGTTCCACACAAATCCTTCCTTTTAGTTTTGGTGATATATAGTTGTCAATTGAAAACTCTAATTTGGTGATATAGTTGTCAATTGAAAACTCTAATTTGTACAACAAATTTATTATGATAATTCTAGTTTTTCTTTAAAGTGTGGAGTTGGGATGGTGTAAATTGTTTTGAAAACCCCTACATTATTAATACCGTTTACTGAATCATTTCCAACTACAACCAACAAGTATGAACTCAGGATCCATCTAGAAGACAATGATGGTACAAGGAAAAGTGACAAGAGAAAGAAGAGCGAAAGAGGAATATATCTTTATAGGCTGTCCAATGAAGGTACAAGGAAAAGTGGCAAGAGAAAGAGGAGCGAGAGAGGAATCTATCTATATAGGCTGTCCAGTGATGGTACAAGGAAAAGTGACAAGAAAGAGAAGAGCGAGAAAGGAATCTGTCCCATGAACATTGGGTTCCAGCTTGCACCGCTATAATCATTACCAGGTGGCCCTCGATCAATATCCAGCCTGCAGCCTGCTGCATTAGCCTAGGAGTAGGCTAGATAATTTTGGCCGCCCTCGTTGCCCACTATATAGATTGTAGATTTCAATTGGAAGTTACCAAAATTCAGAGCAATCTTTGTTCATAATTTCACAGAGTAAAGAAACATAACTGGTATGTGATATAGTCATCTTTCTTCTTCTGGAATGTCATATCTTTTTGTATCTTGAATGAATTCTCTAGTTTATGTAGGTTTCTTTTTGTGAGAGTTCTTCTCACCGGGTGGATCTATAGGTTCTTGTGGATCTTTAATTACACGATCTAATTTTGGAATTGCTTCATTCATAGTGTTGTCTTGAAATCTAATTACTTTTGGTTCTTCATGATCTTCAACAAATATCTTTCTTAATTTGATGTATGCTGAGTCTTCATCAAATATTACATCCCTACTTATGTCAATTTTCTTGAACCCTAAAAAGTATATTCCGTAAGCTTTAAAGCTTTCACTGTAACCCACAAAGAACCTACCGATCATTCCATCTCTCAATCATCGTCTTCTTATTGTTATTCTTATTATTTGTGATTTGTGTTCAATGACAGACATGCAAACATCCACTATTGTTCGTAATTCTATTTGTGGTTTGTGTTCAAAAGCAGTCCTGCAAACATCCACTATCGCTCATCCCACACTACTCCCCTTCAATTCAACTAATTGCCTGTGCGACCGTGTGTTCATCAATCACCGCGGTCCAGACACAAAAGACGGCTTCGCTAGCCATCTTTACCATGGTCTTCTAAGACACGGATTGCAACCTTTCCTCGACAGGGAGGTATTGCAGAAGGGAGACTACTTAGCTCCTCAAATTGAAGGGGCCATCAGAGATGCCTCAGTCCATATCACCGTTTTCTCTCCCACATATGCCCAATCAAGATGGTGTCTGGATGAACTAGTGCTTATATTGAACAAGTCTGGGGATACTGTAATTCCCGTCTTTTATCAGGTGAAGCCTTCGGAGCTTAGATTGACAGAAAAAGATGGACAGTATGCTCGGGCATTGAATATTCTCGCAGAGAAAGGCACATACGACCGCCAAATACTTGAAAATTGGAGAAATGCCCTGTCTGACGTCTCCTACATTGTCGGTTTCGAACTCCAGGCCTACAATGGGTTGGAACTCTCAACTTCTTTGTTCATTTTGTTAATTGAGCTTGTATCGTTTCCGGGATTTACAACTTGTCGCAACTGAAGATGATCTTTTGAAAAGCATATTGAGGAGAATTCAGTCGCCAAATCTGATATGGCTACGCTGGAACAACTGTCCCTACTCTTTCCTGCCTCCCTGGATTCCGATGAAGAATACAAGGGTCTTAGAAGTGGCAGGAACCAAATTGAAGAAACTGTGGCAAACAGAATCTCAGGTGTTTTGTTTATTAGTTTTCCCTTTCTGGTTGCTGCTATAATTTATGGTCGATTATTATTGCTATTGATATACTAGCGCAGGGTCTGGAATGTGTTTTAAGGATATTTTAGCTGAAAATGGTTATATATTTATCTTTCTTATAGTTGAAAAATGAACATTTCATTGCAGACACCTCTGGAGTTGCGGGAGTTAATAATTCATGCTCCTCTTTCAGAGTTTCCGAAGTCCATTGGGCAGTTGAAGCACCTCAAAAAGATTGTGGTGGATTTCCCCACAATGTTTACTCATCTCAAAACTTTGCCAGAAGAATTTTGCAATCTGCGCTCGCTGAAATACCTCCGCCTACGGTACGAAAATATGGAGTCGCTGCCTGATTCTTTCGGTAACTTAACGAACCTCCAACACCTCGATCTGTGTGACTGCTACAGATTGGGAGGGCTTCCAAATTCCTTCGGGAATTTAGGTCGACTTAAACATCTGAATATGAGATTTTGCAGGGATTTGACCATGTCAGACGAAACATTTGGAAAAATCAGCACACTTGAATATTGGGAAACTAAGTGATTTGGAGACACTTAGTTTAGGAAGCTCTCGGTTAGAAATGTTGCCACATTCGCTCGGTCAGCTCAGCCGCCTGAATGTTTTGGGTGTCGTTGGTTGTCGCAATTTGAGATCTTTGCCCGATTGGTGGAGACTCTCCACTCGGCAATCAAATTTATCGCCAGATAGCTATGGAATACAGTCCTCTCCTCGTGAAGCCGTGAATATGGAGATGCCATTAACCGGCTGGATGTACGGGCTGGAAAGACTATATCTACATCGGGTAGGAATATCGCAGATATCCTTTGTTGAAGGTGTCTGCCCCAACCTTCAGTACCTCTCCATCTATCAATGTGATAATCTTGTGATTGTTAGAACACTGCCACCAAAACTAATAACTCTGACTTTGATTTATCAAAATCAACTCAGGAAAATACAAGGGCTTTGTAATCTTACGAACCTCCGAAACCTAAGCATCTCAGGGTGTGTAAAATTAAGGGAGCTCCGTGTGAAAGGTTTGATATCTTTGGAAAAGTTCTCGGCGACGGGATGTTCCGAGCTTAAAATAGTACATGGGCTGGGGCAGCTAGCAGAGCTTCGAATCCTTGAAATGTCTTCTTGCAGTGCACTAGAAGAGCTCGCAGGTGTTCAAGATTTGAGGTTGTTAGAGTTGCTTGATGTTGTTGAGTGTCCCCGTCTCCGGTGGGGCGAGGGAGCAGTGGAACAGTTAGGCCAACGAATAAAGAAGTTGTATTTATAATTCTTTTTAAAACAAAAATTCCACACATTGCCACGTTATTTGTAGTGTTGATAAGGTTTGCAAAGGTTTGTACCTTTGATATGGCATGGCAGTCAAATTTAAGTTGTAAATTCCGAATAATGGCCACATCCAGTAAAGTTCCCTGGTCAAAGACGGCACCACTGAAGCACTTCTCTCTGTCTATTCAACACCCATCCATCACAGTCTCTTTGAGAATGACTCTTTCATTGTGAAGCCGAATAGTGACAGTAGCACCAATGTCCAGTTTAGTGAATAACCCTACAATCTCTGCTAATTCAAGTTTTCTGGTAATAATGGGTTCTTCGTTTCATTTCAGTTAAGTTTTTCAAGTTTCTCTCTATATTTTCTTTCTTAGTACGGTGCTTCCTTTCGAAATCTCAACAGAGACTTCAAGAAGAAAGCATAAAAATACATTAAAATGGAGATTTCCACTGGAATTTATATTTAGGTGCAATTTTTATATTTAGGTGAATTTGCATATAAGGTATAGGCAACACTACCAATTTTGAATTTCCCCCATTGTTTTTGTTTTGGGAAATAATTCCATTAACACATGATTGTTCTTTGGTAGATGAACCATATAAGTTTCTTCTTCCTTCTACCTGAAAACAATTTCGAGTCACTACTATGCTATCAAAGTAACTATTATCATCCTAACTGTGCTGATCCTTGAGCGGAGGCAAAGTTTGAAGATGAAAAGCAAGGAACTGTGCAAGTAAATTTCATCTCGTTTGATCCCTTGCATACTAACCAAATGCTCGATTGTTTCATTGGGTTTCTTTGTCACTCGGGAACAAATATGACACTAATTAGTTTGTTGAAAGCAATGTGCAAAAGGATACATGAAAGTGTTTTCTTTGAAATTTATAGGAACTAACTTGTTTTGTCTTAACATTCAAATTAAACTTCTTTGACTAAAAATTTAGTCTTTTATTGATGTTTCCTCACTAAGGAGAAGGAAGAGCTGGAGGAAGAAAGGTGGTGTACCCGACCAAAGGATGCGTGGGCACCTCCCTACAAACAACTTTATTTCACCTCCACCTCCATGTATGGGGATTCCTCGACTTCTTCATACACAACCCTCAACAACCTTCTTCTATGTAAATTTGTATACCAATATGTCTGTATGTGTTTTTTAAATTTAGGGTTTAAGAGGGTTTCTAAATTTCTTTTGTTTATTTTTCGACATTAGATAGAATTATTACTAGCACATTCACTTAACTTTCGGTGAACACTAATAGGTCACAAGTTAAGTGTCATGGACAAGTTATTTGTTACTTGTTCTCCATGTTTAGTTGTAATCACTTGTTCTCTATGCCTCAGCTACCTATTACTTTCTTTGGCAGCTACCTATTACTTTCTTTGGTTAAATGGGCTGAGTTACTAGTTATCCATGCATCAACTACCAGTTATTTTTCTTTTTTTTTATAATTGTTTATTTCTAATTTTGAAGGACGACCATAAATCAATACAGTACACTTGTCTCATCCTCCTTCAATCTAAAAAAAGCATAGATAACAGTGCACCCCAAATTCTAAGATATATATACACCTATCAATATAATCATTAGTAAGTATTTATTTTAAAGATAATTTAAGTTTTCTTGACATTGATTTGTTCAAAACATGCTCTTTAACTTGGCATCTCTTAATGTGTTATTTTTTTTATAAACATGTGTTTGAAATGTTAATTCTTAAGTGAAATAAAGTTGTTTTGAATTGTGTTAATAAAATATGAGTTTTTGATTAAATTCTTGATGATCTTCTACAATTTATTTGATTTCAAATCCTCGAAGGATTTATTACAATTTATTTGATTTTAAATCCTCGAAGGATTTATTGATGTTTCACTTACTATAATTCTTAAGCTTCATAGAGTTGTTTTAAATCATCTTATAAAAGAGATAGCTTTCCATTAAATTCTTGACTTTAAAACCTGAAAGGATTTAGTTATATGCTTCACTTGGTGCAATTCTTAAGTAGAACAAAGTTAATCTAAATCCTCTTAAAATGGAAGTATGAGCTTTCCATTAAATTCTCTACAATATTTTATGGTTATGATTTTAAAGCCTTGAAGTATTTAGTTGTGTTGTGAAAAGATCAAACGGTCTTTGAAATTTAAATGACCAAATTGCTACTTACATCTTCTTCATCTTGAAGACGCTTAAAACTTTTAATTAAGAGTATCAACTCGCGTTGTCTTGCCCAATGACTTTAATGAAATCCCTTTTTAGGAAGGTTGAGTGCTCCAACCGTTTTTCTCTTTGTTGGTTTTAGATGTTGCAATTTTTTTATTTTATTTTTTTTCTTTTGGGCTATTCATGGTCTTAGAGGCAGTTATGATTTTTCCACAAAATAAACGGCTGAATATTTTCATTTTCAATCATGGGTGATGCTTTTGTGTCTTTGAATTAAGTGATGTTTCTTTAATTTTTTTAAACATCCAATGATATTGTTAACTCTATAATATTTCTCATTTTTTTTTGCTTAAAAATATTTTGACATAGCTCATACATGTGAAAATGATAGCACATGAATACAATACACTTATACATTTCTATTACTTTATAAATTGTTTAAATACATATGTAAAGACTTCTCTAGAAGACCCAACAATGGACAAACTATCTAGATTCATTGCACCTATTTTGATTGTGTGAATTGACTAACCACTAACCATTATGTGACTTGTCCATAGGTAACAATTAATGGCAAGAGTAATTACCATACTTTAACACTTCTCCTTAACTATGACTATTAAACAATCGATTAAATTGTTGCTAAAACATATTTCTTCTAAGGCTTACATCCAAAATTGAAATGTGAATATTTATTGATATATGTTTCATCTAGGCATAAAATTGTTCAAACATTTTTCGTCTTAATCTTCTTTGTTGTTATGTATTGATGAAGCTTCTTTCTGTACTTTCTGCTCCAAAATATAAAGCTTTCAATGCTTTTCTCTTCTTCATTCTACAGACTTTGAACTTTGGATATATCTTCTCCGTGCTACTACTTGGCTTCAACCATTTCTTCTTCTTGAATTTGGGAGGTGCAAAACTACACTGATCTTTTTCAATTCCATAACTCTGGTTGTAAAACTAGTGATTTATAGCAACTTCAATTCTACCTTCGACATTTGCATTGGAAGTTTCCCTACCTTCTTCCTTGACCTTCTTTTCATCATTCAAATGTTAAATTCCCTTCATACCAAGGGCTGCAATCTCAATCTTCAAATGTTGTAATGTGAGCATACCAAAAACCCACTTGTTGCTCTCACCATGTGACATACTTTCATCCTCATATTTTTCAACACAACTTAGCAACTACTGATAGAACTAGATCTCTTCAAGAATCCAACTTATAAATGTCTTATCAAAACGATCTTCAAGATTACAATCTATCTTCATGTTATCTTCCTCTATTCCATTTTCAATAGTATTCATGGCTACCTCCTTTTCTTCTTCCACCTTTCTTCTTGCAACATCTTCAACTTGGCTACATTCTTTATCTTTTATGCATGCAAAATGAAATAAACCATTAATAGTAAAAAACATTATGTTCCATGGCACATCTTCCTTAGGCATTTCATTGACCATTACTTTTGATGTTTCATCTTCTTAGCCTTCTTCACCTGTTTCTTCTACATCTTCAATTGTTTCATATGTAACTTCATTATAATCTCTGAATTCATCATCCACTTGCATGGTGGAATTTGCTTCATCATATTTTGGATTCAATTCATCAAGGAATACCGCTTTATTGGTAGTTTCTTCATCAGTAACAAACATTGTTGGATTCATCAAAGCACTGGCTACTTTATTGCCAGCTTCGCCATCATAGGCTGCTACACTAGCAGCTTCAACTACAACATATATATTTGTCTTCATTATCCACCTGTGCATTTGCATAGTGGGATTCATTGGATGCTTCATTGGAAGCTTCACCATCATCATAATGACTTCTATCCACTTGTGACTCAACATAGTGTGATTCACCAATAAATATATGATCTTTCTCTGCTACATACACAGAATCTTCTTCTTTCTCCTTCTCTTGTAGCTCTACTTCACATACATATGTACCTTTCAATGTGGAAACATTTCACAAGATGTTACTCCCCCTTTCATTGTACTATGTTTCCAAAACACTCCAAGCTTCCTTGGCTCTCGTTACTTTTTCAATTCGAGGTAAAATGCTCTCATATAAGCCTTGTCAAATGAGAGATAATGCTAAAACATCATTCTTATGTTGATCTTGAGACATGAAATCATAGGTGGGTTCTTCAAACCCATTCAACACAATATCCCATAAGTCTGTTGCACGTAATCTAGTATTTATTTTAATAACCCACATATCATAGTTCTTACCAGTGAAAATGGGTGGTGGGATATAAAAATTATTCTATGCTACCTCATGTGGCATCTCCACTACAGTCTTTGACAAGTATGTCTTTAAGAAGTATTCCATGAGTTGCTTCTCATTTTCCATTGCAACTTTTGCTTTTGCTATTTTGTTCTCTCTCCTAAGTTGTTTGAGTCTTCTTTTTTGACGTATGACGATTTCTCTTGGTAGCTCATCCACCTTCTTCTATTATAGACTTCAACCTTTAACTTCCTTTTCTTCTATCTTTCTCAGTCCTTCATCCTTTCTTCCTTATTGCCCTCACCAAAAAAATGGGTTTCCTTGGGTAATAAGGAACCTGGAACCTCTATAAAGGCATCCCCTTAATGCAAGAGCTTCTTTTTAAAAGGGGATCTTTGCTCCTTTCTTCCTTATTGCCCTCACCAAAAAAATGGGTTTCCTTGGGTAATAAGGAACCTGGAACCTCTATAAAGGCATCCCCTTAATGCAAGAGCTTCTTTTTAAAAGGGGATCTTTGCTCCTCCTTTCAACTTGGGCAACGATCCCTCTCTTCCATGAGGAGGTTTCAAGATCTACCCTTTTTCTGGTGTTCACGGCTCAACTTAAACAAAAACTAAGCACAAGCATACCTCCTTTTCTTTATGGTTTCAATTTCCAGTCGTACAACTTCTCACTTACTTTATGGTTTCAATTTCCAGTCGTACAACTCCTCACTTACTTTGCACGGGTTAACTACCCTTTTTCCACTAAGTGGCTTGCCTTGAAATCCCTTACGTAGACTCCCTCCACGGTAAATACTTCACATAATTACTCTTGGATATCAATTCCAATACACTTATTATTTCATACTTTTTCATTTAACTTAAAATACTCTTTTTAAACTTCCCTTAATGTGCACTGGCCATTTAAACAAAATTTTCATAAAAAGATTTCAATTTTTTCCTTTTAATATGACATGGACAAAAGGAACCTTTTATGAATCTTTTCATAAAACTTTCATTTCTCTCTTTTGAATGACATAATCTCCAATTTTAAAAAATAATATATTATAATTTTTAACGTTGCTTACACATGGATTGATCTTAATCTCTTCAAGACTATCCATGGATAAGGTTTCCAGCAAATTGGACCCTTTTTTTAACCTTTGATATTTGCACTGAACAATTTCTCCTTACACCAGATATTTCCTCATGTGGCTTCACCCTTCTCACGCTAGATATCTCCTCACATGGCTTCACGTGGATCCTTTGATCTCTTATTTGGCGGTGTCTTTCTTTGTGGATCTTTGCATAATGAAGTTTAGCTTCTTCATGACATGCCTTCCCTTCACGTGGCAGTCTTTTCTCATGCAGATGGTAACGACAGGTTAGAATGTTTACAAATATTAATAAGCATACAACAATACTTGTACTAACATGTAAATTAATAGCAGGAATCAACTAGTCTACTCTCCTATCCATACAAGCGACACATAATCAAATAGTAAGAAAGGAAGTAGGGACAAGAGAAAAATAGATATTACACCAAATACATTTATGGGAAGGTATGATCTTCTTTATTCTTCATAAATCTCCACTCTTACATGCCATCACCCTCATAAGAATCACATCACACTCCATATTCACTTCATGCCACAATGACAATAATGTCATGTATATTTAAATGAGTCTCCTTCACCTCTATTATATAGCTAGAGGTATGGAAGATTTACATCCCATAACACATGTGTGATAAATAGTTTTCCACTTCTCTTATATAAAGAATGGTAATAAGATAATTTACTTCATAATCCATGTGGGATAACTCCATTTTATAATGATAGAGTTATGTATGCTTTCTTTGATAGATATGATCATTACACAACCAACAACACCACACAAGTCATCATTATATATTCCAACACTCCCCCTTAATGATGAATAGGGAAAATGAATACAAATGGAGGAAGATAACATTACTTGAACATTCCCCCTGATGAAAAATTATAGAATTCCCCATAAGACGCGAATAAGAACACATTTCTCCATATGGATTTGATGAAGATAACAATCGCTTATCACTAGATCATGAAATTGCACCAAAACCAAGATGTATGATGAAATCTTGCATAACAACACAATAGTGTACAAAAACTTTAGATGGCCAATACAATAGAAAATGTGGCTAGTAGATAGTCAACACAATTGTAACTCAACTAATAGTTGAAAGAAATCTGCAATAGACCTCATAACAAATACAAGAACCCCAAATGGTCCTATACATCAAAAAATGTGTTGCGCATGCAGTCTTCACAACCAAGATGAAAGATGCAATAACTCTACAATTGATCTCATCATGAATACAAGAACCCTAGATGGTCTATACATCAAAAAGAGCTTCCAACAGACAATATTCATAACCAAAGAGCTCTACTGAATAATACATAGTGAATACAAGACCCCATATGGACTATCCATTGAAAAATGTGTCCAGTAGATAAGCATTTTGACTAAATAAGAAGATGACCATTCATTTAATTACATTATAATCACAAGTTTTGGGAAATCTCTTCACCTTGAACCACATAATAGAAATGAAAATAGCATAAGGGAATAGTATTCCAACAAGAAATGTGGTGTCTACAAACATCGTTACAACACTTAAGCACAATGCATTATGATCAAAACATCACAATGCATTATCACAAAGGATACAATACAATCTCAAGCATATGAACACAAACCATAGTGTCTTTCTTTTATAGCCTCCAAATCTAATTAATTCCCTTGAATTAAGGAAGATCTAGTCTACAAATAGGGGTTGTTAGTTCTACTTGTTTCCACAAAACCCATAACATCCCATAGTTTAGTCGGCTATTATAGCCCATCTGACCATGGTCGTGTCGACCATTGAATCGAGCCTTTGATTCTCCACGACAATACATCAGTCAATTACTTGGTTGGTTGACTATTGTCTATCGACTGACTATCTCTAGACAATCCAGGAGTGTGATGAACCTGCATAACCTTAGGTTCCAACAACCCCCATTAACACAATGCTCTGGAGAGTAAGGGGATGTAATTACGTTCTCTTATCATCCCCACATAATTGCAGCTTCCTGAAGCCCGATCATAGTTCAAGGTTTGACAACCTTAGCTTCTAGTAATGGATTTGTAAAGATATCAACGATATGATCATGTGTCTTGCAATAAATAAGTGAGACAACATTGTCCTGCACCAACTGTCTCAAATAATGAATATGAAGTTCAATGTGCTTCATCTTGCTATGAGCAACATGATTATCAACAACCTATATCGTACTTTTATTATCACAATGAATAACGATTGATTGCTGAATAGGAAACCTAACTTCTTCTAGAAGCTTAAGAATCCAATATGCCTTTGTACTTGCATTGACAATGCCACGATACTCTACTTCTATAGTTGAAAGAGAGTCTACCTTTTGTTTCTTACAACAAATCAAGAAAATTACCTGAAGTTCCCAAAACCAGAGACGTAGTTATGGAAGAAATAATTCAAGAAGATCATGAATACCATGACATGACAGAACCACAAGAACCTGTAGATCCACCTAGTGAGAATAACTCCCTCAAAAGAACACCAACATGGGAACGTGAAGAAATACAAGATGTGGAGAAGTATGGCGCTTCAGATGGGACATATAGAGAAATCAAGAGACCCAGACCATACTCCAATTATGTGGCCCTACTATGTGACATCATTGATAAAGAACCTTCCAACTATGAGGAACCGGCAGAGAAGAAGGAATGGAAGGATTCCATGATCGAAGAGTACCAGTCGATTATCAAGAATGATGTTTGGTAGCTAGTTCTGAGACCAGTAGGAAATTCTGTTGTGACTTCAAAGTGGATCTACAAGATCAAGCATGCTACAGATGGTAGCATTGAAAAAACACAAGGAAATATTTGTGGCATGTGGCTTCTCCCAAAAAGAAGGCATAGATTACGAAGAGACATTTGCACCAATAGCAAGATACACTTCCATCATATCTATACTTGCACTAGTCGTGATAATGAAAAGGAAGGTACACCATATGGACGTCAAGACAACATTCTTGAATGGTGTAGTCGAGGAGGAAGTATATGTGGAGAAGCCACTAGGATTCGAGACACATGACAGACAGACTCATGTGTGCAAGTTGAAGAAAGCCTTGTATGGCTTGAAGAAGGCACCTAGGACATGATACGGTAGAATGGACAACTTTTTTATGAGCTTAGGCTTTATGAAGAGTAAAGCAGATTCCAACCTTTACTTCAAGATTGAGGACAGAAAACCAGTGATACTACTACTTTATGTAGATGACATGTTTGTAACAGGAGAGGATGAGCTCATTGCAGATACGAAGAGAAATCTTTCCGCAGAGCTCGAGATGAAGGACCTGGGAATGATGCACTACTTCTTAGGCATGGAGGTGTGGAAGAGCACAGATGAAATTTTCCTTGGTCAAGGAAAGTATGCAGTGGATATTCTGAAGAGGTTCGGAATGATGGACTGCAAGCCAATGGCCACACTAATTGCATCGAACTTGAAGCTACTATGTGATGCTTCATCAGAGACAGTTGATGCCACGATGTACAAGAAGATGATTCGTTCGTTGATGTACTTGACGAACACGAGACTAGACATATGCTTTCATGTGAACACCCTGATTCAGTTCCTAACGGATCCAAGACATGTTCACCTGATTGCTACAAAAAAAAAATATTTGAGGTACCTAAAGGGTATAATTGAGTATGGGTTCAAGTATGAGATGAATCAGAAGATTAACCTGCATGGTTATGTTGATTCGGATTGGGCAAGAAGTGCCACGGACTGGAAGAGCACTTCAGGATGTTGATTCGGATTGGGCAAGAAGTGTCACGGACAGGAAGAGCACTTCAGGATGCTGCTTCAGTTTGGGATCTAGTATGATCTCCTGGTTTAGCAAGAAGCAATCATGTGTGGCATTGAGTACAGTCGAAGCAAAGTATGTTGCAGCTTGTTTGGATAGTTGTGAGGCAGTATGGCTTCGGAAGCTACTGTCAGATTTGTTTGATCTCAAGTTAGAGGTGACTTGTATCTTCTGTGACAACCAGAGTTGTGTGAAGTTGTCTGAGAACCCGGTGTTCCATGACAAGTCGAAGCGTATTGAGATCAAGTACCACTATATCCGAGATATGGTGCAGAGAGGAGTAGTGAAGTTCCAGTATGTGGCGACAAATGAGCAGATAGCCTATGTGATGACCAATCTGTTAGCGAGAGTGAAGTTTGAGTACTTCAGAGAGAATCTTGGTGTTATCCATATCGATGTTCCTCGAAAGAGGGAGTGATGAGACCGGCAGATGCATGTGCACGAGAGTTGTATCTCACATGGTGGAAGACGCAAGTGGTCCATAGGAATGTAATGCACCTAGGGTGCTCCTCAGTTGTATCCACATGTTTGGAGACATTGGTAGGTCCACGAGTCATGAAGCACCTAGGGTGCACCTGGGTTTTATGGTGGAAGACGCAGGTGGTCCATAGGGACGTAATGCACCTGGGGTTCTCTTTGGATGTATCCACATGTTTGAAGACGTAGGTTGACTGATAGAGTCGTAATGCACCTTGGGTGCTCCTAGGATGTACACACTGGGTGGGAGACGCAGGTGGAATGAGAGAGAGACGTAATGCACTTCGGGTGCTTCTAGGATGTACCCACTGGGTGGGAGATGCAAGTGGTCTGATGGACATGATGTATGCACCTGGGATGCTCTCTGTGTGCGATGATGAGATGATCCGGATACAATGAGATGATATTAGGAGACAGGGGTTATTGTTGTGGCAATGTAATGTGTGGTCTTGGGTTGTACATGCTTGATGGCTTTCTCATAGAGATGATGAAGACCTAGATGGGAGATAGGCCTACATCCAACATGAAAAAGGGTTGGCTCTTTAGAACTTCTCATGAAGGATAGATTCAAGATATGTCACTATTCAATGATCAACGCGATGAGGATTGTTGCAGTAGTGACATTGATGATCCAGCGATGATGATGTTGTACAGAGTTTGTGTCCAGCTGTGATGATGATTGTGGAAAGATAATCCCTCCCTAGTTAGGGAGTGTTGTTGTAAATGTAAATTCGGAATATATTCTTTGTATATTATTATTATATTATTATTGTACTTTTAATGTACCTCCATCGGAGATGTTTTTTCTCCATTCGGGGATGTCAATATTGTATTTGCTCAAGCTAGAATATCGAGGTAAAACCTCCATTGTAAGTCGAGGCAATAACTCCCCAAAATATAAATGTAAATTGTATTTTTGAGCCTCCCTAGGACAGGTAGGCCCAATCAAGTTAGAGAGGTCGGCCCCATTAGGAAAAAGGTCACCCACACTTAAAGTATAAATAGAGAGGATCACTCTCTCATTTGGATCACACTCACTCAAGCAAGTTCGCATCAAGTGGGAGAGAAGACAAGTTCGTTGGATGAGAAAGAGAGAGAGATGCAGAAGACATCTTATATTTTGGGTTTTCCATCTTGCTTGATATTGTACTAGTGACAAATCTATTTCTGATGAAGTTCCAGGGTTTTCTCCTTTATGGTTTCCCCGAGGAAAATTCTTGTGTCTTTTGTGTTTTGTTGTGTTTGTCTATCTTTCAGTTTAAAGATCTAACATAATTGAATTAAAGTGCAAACTATAACATTTTCAACCAACCGAGCTTTGCACTTGGTTGTAGATCCATCATGGAAAGTCTCTTTGAAGGATTGTGGATCAAAACCCACCATCATGTAGCACCTCTCCAAGAGAAGTGGATCTGTATGACATAGTTCAAGGTTTGCATCTCGATACTGATTTTTAGTTCTTCTATGGTCAAATGGATCCCCAACTATGTTCCTAGTAGCTTCAAGGACTTTGTGAGCCCATATTGGCCTTGGCCATGGATTGGGAGTAGGTGTGGATCTAGATCTGGATCTGCTTGAACTTCATACTCAACATCAAGATCTTGGTCCTCATCTTCGGAATCTAAAACTGGATCATCGGAAGAGACATCATCCTGATCTTCATCAAATGCAAATGGAGTAGGCAGAGAGTATGGAAAAAAGTGAGAGAATTCATATTCCTTTGAGACATGGTTTGCAACCCCTTTCTCTATTATCTTACCAAAAGAGATCTCTACAATCTCAACTGTGTCAGGTCCAAAAATAACTTTCTTCAGTGAACCTGTGTGATTCATCTGATAAACAGATAACAAGTTTGCTGCCAAGGAAGGCACATACAGAACATTTTTGAACTTTCCATGTTGTAGTTGTATTGTGCCCTTCCCTTCAGCAGAGAGTTGTGAATCATCTCGCATGTGAATACTACGACCATTAGAGAGATCTAAAGAAGAGAAAGACTCTCTGGAGGAAACCATGTGGTTGGAGGTTCCAGAATATATGAGGAAGGCTTGTGGTTGTGAGAATCCAACCTTTAGTGCATGGCATCTCTCATGATCATCTGTCTCACTTCCAGAATCAGAATCCCTTGCACCTTCTAGGAGGGAAATATTGTGTTGTTCAAGAATTTTGGTCAATTGATCTATCTTATTCTTCATGCATGAACTCTCTAGATGGTTTCCTTTATTGTAATAGGTAGACTTGGTCTTCTCAAACCTCTTTTGCTTATCCTTCTTGGAGATGGGGGCTCCCTCTGATGGATTAGGCTTCTCCTTTGGCTTGGATTCAAATTGATTCTTTTCTTTCCCTTTAGCATTCACACTTTTTGACTCTCCAGCCATAAGAGCTTGATTTTTGGAGGCCTTCAAGGCACCCATCTGAATCAGTTTGTCTTGTCCTTGGATGAGAGATTTAGTGAATGCATCTAGGGATGGAACTTTCCAATTGGGGATTGAAAATCTCCCATAATGGAAGGTAGAAACAAATATTGAAAATTCTGGACCAAGATTGCTTAGGATGGATAGCACCAGCTGCTCATCCTTCTTCTCAATGCCACATTGTTTGCACTACATGACCAAGGATTTGAATTTAGAAAAGAATTGTTGTATGGTTTCAAAATTATTGGGTTGAAGAGCAATTAATTCATTCTCTAGAATATGGCCTCTCAGCTCATCTTGCTTGCCAAAGAGAGTCTCAAGATTCAACCAAACCTCTCTTGTAGTCTTCAACCCTTCAAGGTGGAAGAGCAAATCTCTGGAAATATGAATATACACATGAAACCAAACGCTTCATCTAGTCTGTTTAGGTACTTGGCTTTCTCAACAGCCTCCTGAGGTTCAACCTCCTTTCCCATTGTGACCCTGTACAGAATTTTGTTGTGCAACACCATCTGTATATCATCCCTCCAGTCAATATAATTGAAGGGTGTAAGGATCCTTGGAGACAAAGGAACATTTGAATTCTCCATGTGAAACTACTGGAGAGAATACAAATTGAAACTGTTGCTACTGCTGCACTAAAAAACCTTCAAAATCCTACAAAAAACTCTCAAATTTGGAGATAAAATTCTACTAAGCACTGCTTTAGGACAATAAGCACTTTTATCCGGATCCTTCACACCTGGCTAGTCCTCAAAGAATTTCTCCAATGAATTCAATGTAATGGCACCAGGATTTGCTGTGGAAATTCAGAGGCTCCGGGTGCACTACTGAAAGAATCTTCTCAACCTACACTCTCTAAGCTCTGATACCATGTGAAATTCTAGAACATTGCAGATCATAGAGCTGAGAATACCTCATAGTGAAAAGAATGAGCAGAAAAGATGAATTACAGTGAAAATTGCAGTGAAAAGAGCAGTAAAATTAATCAAGCATTGGAACTCAAATAGAAACAGAAATGTGTGTTATGATCCATTAATCAATATAGTCAACACATATGTTACAATGGAGATAATTCGATTATCCTAGGATAATTTGAATCCCCGTCAGTCTATCATAGGAATTATCACCACTGGAGTGCTCTGGAAGTCCCAAACTCAACTCAACTAAACCAAAACTCAGTTAATTGAAGCTGTTGTCAGTTAAATGACTAAGGAGGGTGCATTACTGCGTTATGCATGCAAATCAATTAGAAAATAGCGCATTATATCACAATCAATGGTGATTGGAGCTCAAACCCCTAGTTAGAGATAGGAACTCAGGTGGACTGAACTAGAACACTGAGTTAGCTCCTAAAATGTAGGGAACTTACTCTGGTGGTCCTAAAATCATGCATAAAGGGCGCATCAGGTGGATAATGGGTCCTATATGACATCTGCACACCATTAGGGGGGAAATAACATCATCAACTACTAGGAAAAGGTAAATAATGCTAACCAGGACAAGGATGGAGTATTAATTATCCTAACATATGTAACATATTACATCGGTGCGTTTATTTTCTGCATAAGCACCAATAAGTAAAATATAAACGCAAGCATAGGTGCAATGTTGAAATTTGGTTCTTTCCGGTGCTTGTTCAGTTTGAGTGCATCGATTCATATTTTTACATCATACATGATTGGTGCGTTGTGTTACTACATGCACCGATGCACACAATGTAAACAAAGTGCATTGGTAAAAAACATCCACTAAAACATCTGGCCACCTATTTTTTTTTAGTTATAAAATATATCTGTAATAACCTCCATTAAAATATCTGCTACCATTGGTGGAGGTTGTAGCATAGGTTTTTTTGACAATTTTTGTCAATCTTGTAACACTAAAAGCCTCCGTTATGACCTTCACTACAGCCTATTTTCCTTGTTGTGTCTCCCATTTTCTATCATAGTATCAAAGCGAGACTCGGCTTGACTCCCTCATAGGAAAGCCTAGGAAAATTAATCCTATGAGAATGCTTACGTTGTAGGAATAGATTAGTGTAGAGGAGAGTAGATAGTTTATTGAGATTGTTATAGCGTGCATGTAACAATAGTTTGAGATCAACCTACTGGCCTCTTCTCTATAGAACAGTAGGGTTGTCAAGGTTGAAGAGGTGAGGATCGACGTGACGAGGTTTTTTCAAAACCCAAGGAGGAGAGCAATAATCATGCAGCCTTGAAGGATAAACTGGAAATAGAAGATCCGAATCAGTTGTGGGACACCATCAAGTTAGACCTAGATTAGCACCATGAAGACGAGGAGGAGGAATTAGAAGATAGTGTGGACAAACAAGGTAAAGTTTGTGTATGTAAGACCTGGATAGGCATGCATATCCCTTTTCCATGGATTCGTGATGGTTTGGAAAACTTGTTTAGTGACCTCTGTTATGGAGTTGGTAAACTATTACATACTTAGTGACCACAACATGCCATAGGGGCTATGGGGTACTCAAATAATTTACCCAATTTCATCACTAATACCCAAATTCGTTTTTCACAAATTAACTATCAAATTTACATTGGAAGTAAATATATGGTCACCCAAATTAGACATATACATATATTAAAACATTACAGATCATTCTAGCATGAATGCACTTAATCTATGCCAAGCAATCCATGCATTAAGTATTTACATAATAGTAAATTAGACAATATACATAACATAAATATATACATGGAATTCCATACATAATTGGATACTTATCTTAAAATATCTTCCAATTGACTACAAACTTAGGACGTTCCTCATAATCATAGGCACTTTGTTATACTAGTTCTCTCTATAACAGAGGCCACCCCCGAATTGGGGCTATCAATCCACAAGAAGGAAATTGTGTTCAATGCCTCAACAAACCCATAGGTGTCGAAGCCTCTCCATAATTGTCCCAATCCGCTAACACTCCTACCCCATTACCCTGCACAACCCAAGGAATGGGGTCCCCTTCTTTGAGTTAATAGTCCCTCTCGAGTTCCCTTCTCTAAGTTAGCGGTCCCTCAAGTTATTTCCCCAATTCCCTTATAGGGCTCCAACACAGGCTGACCAGGGACTCTTTGTGCAGAGACTCTAGGGATCTCAGCTACATGACAGGTTTTCTCATAAGGGAACTTAATTCCCTGGCATGTAACAATAAAATAATAAATTAATATTAATATTAATTTATTATAATTAAAGACTATCTAAAGTCAATAGTCATGCCCTTTTACGAAAAGGTGCATGACGGGCTTATATAAAGCCCAAACCTATGTAACTATTAATCATCTATCATACAATACATTTTAACATTACTATTGATCCATTTATGATCCATTTATGGACCACTTACGTTACTTACATTGGGTTTTCCCGTAAAAGCAGTATTTTACTACTTCAGTGGTATCAGAGCCCCTTCTTGGGCATCCCGATACCGGCTTTTGGCCAATACTCTCAAAGCTTCTTTGAAACTAGGCCTTTTGGCCATTGACTTTGAATTTGGTGAAAAAAAAAGAATTTGGCGAAAAACAAAAGAGTGTTGTTGCCTCCATCACGATCGGCAATCCACACCCCCAATCCATCCTGCGACCTTGCCATCCGTCAGCAGTTGCACACCACACCGTCGCACTACTACCATCGCGCCTCCCCACACCCTCCTTGCTGCTTCATGATCCACACCTGTTCGTGTCCATCTGCACCCTGCCACGACCACCGATCCTCCTCTACGCTTGCTCTAGACCGCACCACTCTTTTCCAACGTTGAGCTCTAGCTGCCACCTCCATGCGTCCAGCCCCGATCTCCTACCCCTCCCCGCTGCTGCGTCCACCATTCCATAGCACGTCCTCCACCTTCCCTCCGCTTCTACCATCCTGTTCCTCTCACACCCAGCTCTTCCTTCCTCCCCATCGCCCATACTTTCCCTCGTGTCTACACCGCTCCCACCATCCTTCCATCATTCTTCCTCCCCTCATCCCTACTTGCCCACCATCCTTCCCATTGCCACCACTGTTGGCCGCACTCACTCAACCTCGAACCTCCCTCTACGCTTCCATCTTCACCTCTTGCATCGTCGTCGCCGGTCAGCAACCCTAAACCTACAACCAACAAAAAACAAAAATATAGATATATTATAATAATATTGTATTATTATAATAGTATAAAAATATATATAATAATACATTATTATTATATATTTGATAATAAATTTCCTTTTGATTATTAATATTAATTATTATTATTAAACTTTAATAATAATAATCACTATTATTTAATCATAAATATTACATTATTATTTCAGAAAGGGTAATCACAATAAAAATACTATTACAAATAATAATATTTATTATTAATATTATTTTTTTCAACACCCTAAATTTATTGTTATTATTAGTAAAATTTACTAATAGTAATTATCACGTCTTGAAATAATAATCATTTGGAAATAATAAATATTTTTGGTAAAAAGGAAAAATTACCAAAAAGGGACAAATGAGAAGAATAGAGAACAAATCAAAATTAGGAAAGAAGACAAGCGAAAATGAAAGAGACGGATTTTAATAAAACAGAGAAAACATTTCTCAACGTTCTGACGAAAGTGTCGATGGCTATGCTGAAAGTTAATGGGGTATTTGATGGAAGTCCAATTGCCATCGCTATTTGTCCATCCAACAAGGAAAATTTTATAAATATTGATGTCGCAAATCAATTACAAGTTCAAGGATCAATGAAGAATGAGTCAAACGAAGATCAGACAGAAGTACCATTACAAATCGATGATTATCATTTTTCAGCTCAATTCACTGTCGCAACTATAGACAACCATCTCATCGACATAATGTTGGGTTATAATTGGTTGGAAACACTAGGAACATTCTTTGTCAATGAAAAAAAGAAGTGCATCACCTTCTTCCATGAGAAGAAGAAAATAACACTACATGATTTCTCAATGATAGTTCCCTTATCGCAAACTACAGACGAAGAATCAACTAATGGACGATATGAAGAGTTAGAAGAACAAATAATGCTTTTAAACAAACTCATCATGGATGAAGATAGTGAGTTAGAGCACGTCCAGAGAAAGTTAGAAAATCAGGAAACAGAGTTATGTCATCGTCAACAACAAAAAGAAAAACTCCAGCAGCAGTATGACGACAATAAGAAGACACATAAGTTGGAGCTGACAAAAGTCAACAATGTGTTATCAAGCAATACTGGAGAGATTTTTCGACTACGAAATCATAACAAAACACTGATTACAAAGATCAAAAAAATGAAAAACAGTAGCAAGAGGGAACACTCCGGTGAAGACCTGGAAGGAAGAACACTGGAAAAGCAGGAAGAAAACCAGTGTCTAAAGAATTGTAATCAAGAACTAGAGAATCAAATCAAGAAGTTAGAAATTGACAAAAAGATGAAAGAATCGAAAAGATTCAGAATCATAAAAATCTACTAGAGAACCAAGAAGCGCAAATCCAGGAAGATGCATCCAAAAATCAAGTCAAGGAAGTGAAGGCAGTCCTTGCCACAATTCAAAAGAAAGAAAAACAAACAACACATACGCCTTACAGACATCCCAATTATAATCGTCATTTTGACCAACGACAGGGTCAAAATGAACATTCACAAAAAAGTTATGTTGATAGGCAAACAGTTCGACATACTAAGCAACAATTGAAACGACCCATTCCCCAAAACGATCTCAGAAGTACGATCAAAATAGATTTGGGATGGACCACAGCAGATACGATGCGACAATTCTCCCGAGGAATCCAGAACTCATATCGTCTTATTTCATCAAGTGTTGCAAAGAATCCAGAGAAGACAGTTCAAAGCAAAATCAGACATTGCTGTCAATGAAGCTTTGAGGACAAAGCTTCCCTTAAGGAGAAGGCAATGTAACAATAAAATAATAAATTAATATAAATATTAATTTATTATAATTAAAGACTATCTAAATTCAATAGTCATGCCCTTTTACGAAAAGGTGCATGACGGGCTTATATAAAGCCCAAACCTATGTAACTATTAATCATCTATCATACAATACATTTTTACATTACTATTGATCCATTTATGGACCAATTACGTTACTTACATTGGGTTTTCTCGTAAAAACAGTATTTTACTGCTTCATAGCACCAATATCCCTAGGTAGCAAGCACTTACAGCTTTGTAATTACCCAGTGTTCTCAAGCACATCTTTTGTCTAAGCTATGGAATATTGGCTCAATATCCTAATTTAGAATCTTGACGGCTATGATAAATTATAACATAATCATTGAATGAACTAATTTCTCAATAATTGTATGCAAGTTGAGAACTAGCCAAGTGGCATGCATGGGTGATGAGAACTAGACAAGTGACATAAATGGATAGTTCATTTTTCCTCAACTAATCCCATCGTTAGCCTGAAGTCCTTCAAGAAGTTGCGGGTTAAAATGGTAAAGAAGATAGCTAACCTAAAATTCCTTAAAAATTGCAAAGATAACAAAATCATACCTAAATTCACAGTAGTTAAACATAATCTAAAGGATAGGAACCGTCGAATTTTTGAGGAGGCCAATACAGCCATAGTACGCTCAGAAATAAGGCGAACCCGTGGAGCCATTAACGCAGTCTCAGAATCTCTCTACAGGTTACATTAGATCTAGCAAACAAATTGCGACCTGACATATGGATTAGGGTTGAAGCAACCGCCGCGGAAAGAATGGAGAGACTGGCCGCAAATGTGGATATCAGGCATAAGAACAATCTTGCTAAACTACTGAAGGCTCAAAAACCAGAAAATATGTCAGCTAAGAAGGTTAAATCCTGCGTGATTAACCTGTCGAAATACACGTTGAATGAGGAACAAAACAGTGTTCTGGAATGTGGTTTGAACTTCATTGTTGTGCCCAGGAGACTGCCGATAGAGGAGTTAGTCTATAGAGTAGAGGAGGCGTTGTCTAATCTCCCAGAAATCGAGGTCGAGGAAGCAAGACAGAAGTGCGCAGTAGCTATTAGGAAAGCGAGACCTCCCAAGACCAACATTTCCCCAGGTGAGAGAACAACGTTAAGAAGCTTAAGGAATAATGAAAACATTATTGTGCTGAGGGTAGATAAGGGGAACGCAACCGTCATCTTGGATAAAGGTGAATATGACAAGAAAATGCTTGAACATCTTTCAACAAGTGGCAGTTACAGGAGACTGGATAAGGATCCCACGAAGAAGATTGTAAATGAGGTTACAAAAACCGTCAAGAAGTCCTCGCTTGACGAGAACACCAAGAAGAAATTAATCCCGAAGGATATAATGGTTCCTAGGATTTATGGTCTGCCCAAAATTCACAAGGAAGGCGCACCTATTAGGCCCATAGTAAACACTATAGGATCCCCTACATATCTTCTAGCTAAGTTTCTTGCAAAAAAGTTAAAGGGTTTTGTGGGCCAAACCTCTTCTTACATCAAAGACTCCATGCACATGGTGAAGGAAATGAAAGATTTTAAGGTAGAAGAAGGGGATATTCTGGCCAGTTTTGATGTAGTGTCCCTTTTCACAAGAATTCCAGTAGATGAAACCCTTAGGGTAGTCAGGGAAGTAACCGATGAAGAAACAGAAAAACTAGTTAGAATCTGCTTAAAGTCCACTTTCTTCAGTTTTAAAGGGGTGTTGTATGATCAAGTGGAAGGTATTGCCATGGGTTCCCCTCTCTCCCCAGTAGTTGCTAACTTGTATATGGAGGCATTTGAAAATTCTGCTATTGAGTCCTTCCCATTAAAACCAAAATGGTGGAAGAGGTTTGTGGACGATACTAACATAAACTGGCCACATGGGAAAGAAAGCTTGAATGAGTTTCTAGGACACCTAAACAACAAATCTGATCATATAAAATTCACCATGGAGGTTGAGGAGGATAAAAAAATCCCATTTTTGGATGTGCTCATCACAAAAAGAAATGGTGGATCCTTAGGGCATCAAGTTTATAGGAAAAAGACTCATACTGATAGGTACCTACATGCGGACTCACACCATCTACCTACTCAAAAGATAGGGGTTTTAAACACCTTGGTAACTAGAGCCATCAGAATTTCGGATGAAGACCACCTAGAACAAGAAATAGACCACTTGTCCAATGTCGTCCAAATGAATGGTTATAACAAAAATCAAATTACTAAGGTTATCCAAAAAGCTCGTAGTAGATCACAAAAACAAAATAGGAACATTGATGGAACTAAGGTCACTCTTCCTTATATCAAAGGAACAACAGATTTGTTAGCTAGGATTCTTCGTAGAAAGGACATTAGAGTCACCTTTTCTCCCCCAAACTTGATAGGTAGGATGCTAGATTCCTCCAAAGACCTGGTAGAACAATTAAAACATAAGGGTGTGTACAGTATTCCTTGCACATGTGATATTTCTTATATTGGGGAAACTGGACGCTCCATCCAAGTGAGACTCAAGGAACATTGTGCAGACATCACGCACGATTGTCATAAAAAATCAGCACTAACTGAACATGCCCACCGCTCACACCACCACATACGCATTGAGGATACTAAACTCATCGCTAGGGAGGGGCATTATAAAAGGAGGAAAATCAGGGAGGCCATAGAGATAGAAAAAGCCCCATTGAATCTAAATAGGGATGATGGCCTAAAACTTAGTGAATGTTGGCGCCCCATAATTCAACATCTTAGAAACAAAAACCCACATATAAATAAAAATGACTCTATTAATAATTAATTAGCTAATAACACTCCTTTGAATCCCTTGGATCTTCAAAAATCTAATTAAATAATTTCTTGTTCATTACTAATTTTTAGATAAATAATCTTAGTATATTAAAAAAAAAAATTAAAAACTTTATGTAAATAAAAAATTGAATATTAATTATTACTTATTAAAAGACAACTTAATTATAATTTTAATAATTTATAATAGTCATTACTTAACTAAGTAACTATTAATAAGGGTTTTTATTAAAAAATTTAAAAAAATTAAAATTGAAATTGATTTATTGAATATTAATAAAGATTTTATAATTAAGTTAATTAAGTAACTATTAATAAATAATTTTACTTAATATTTAGAATTGAGATTAATTTACTTTTATAGAATAATTAATCATGTCATTTTATATTTAAAATTAGGTTTTAATAAGTTGGTAGCTTATATTTTTAAAAATTATTATTAATTATTAACTTTTAAACATTAATTAAATAAATTAATAATTTAAAAATTAATAATTAAAAACTAAATTATTAAATATTTAAAGAGCATTAAACAAACTTATAAAAAAATTTAGGGTTGTTGGCTAAAAACTTTAAATAAATTTAATTAAAATTTGATCTGAACACTTACTAATATGTTATCTTCCTTACTTTAAAACCTTGAGACACTCTCTCCTAATGATGAACCCTACTTCGTGGCTCTAAATGTCGAGAACAATACTTCCTAACGCAATCTTCCTCTCTACTATTTATAATTAACTCAAGTTTATGGCCAACTCTCTTTAATTAAGAGGGATTAATAAAACTTAGGATAAAAATGAATGATAAGGATAATGACTTAACTTATAAGTCACTAGGTTCATCTTCCCCTTAAACCCCCTTTTCACTTTCCCTCTTGTGGAATCATATCCCCCCATCTCATCTCTATCCTTCCTAATTTGCACAAATCATGGTTTTTATATTAATTGTAAAATGTACATAATTACATCATTACACGTTGGGGTCAAAAATAGGGTGTTACATAAACACCTGGAGGAGTGGGTCATGTGTCAATTGGGTGCTCTAGGAGTGGGTTTTTTGTCGACTAGGATGCTCTATGAGTGGACCATGTCAGTTGTAGATTCTAGGAGGTGTGTTTGGCATAGAAACCAGAAGTTTGTGTACATCTAGGGGAAGTTCATCAAGAAGTTGAATGAACCATGTATCTTAAGGACATACTACTAAACCAACGGTTGCAACAGTTAGGTACACATGCATTCCAGTGGATGGTTGTTACTTCATATGGTCTTTGATAGTTTGGTGGTGTCTACATGATCGAGGTATGAGATGCAAGTGCCAAGTTGGAGCAAATATAGACTTTGTTGACCAGGGGGTTCTTTGATTTGTAGTGGAGCAATTGATGCATCAAATTGTTGAACGATTGAGATAAGTACTCGTTAAATGGGAGAGTTGGAATGAATAACACATACTTGTCTAAATTAGATGAGAAAATTTGCTTTGTAAATGTATTGATCATTTGCTAAGTTTTAGGAGGTTGTCATTAGGAGGAGTTGAGAAATTTTCTCTAAGCCTATTTTTAGTTGAGATATTCCCTCAAAAGTTTGTTAGTGTAATTAAGATAGTATGTATATCTTGAGAGAAAACTTGCTATATTAATATGTAACATTTATTAATGTTAATAAAACACCCACAACAAATTTAATATATAAATAAACATGTCTACTTTCATTTTTTATAATTTTATATTATATCTATTTTCATTTTCTATCACTTTTCTCTCTCTATATATATTTTAATAAAAACTCTTTACTAACTTTAAAATATAAAAAGCACACAATCCCACATACTTTATTCAACCTATATAATCTCAGGTATGAAAACTCGAGGCACTTTACCTTAATTTTTAATGATAGTACATCCATGCAATTTTAAAAGCTCTATTAACATTTACTTAACTCCTAACATTAAGACATTGTTTATCAACTCTGATTAATTGAATTTTTTTCATTAATTCGTGATTTGATTTGATTTAGGCTTTTGGTTATTTTTTTCATTTTATATAATATATTTTTTAAAATTGAAGAAAATAAAATGATATGTTTGGTATAAATGATTTTAAAAAATTGTGAAATAAAGATAGTTTATACACTAAAACATGTGGTTTTTTTAGTTACGGAAGATGAGCTAAAGGGTGTTTTACAGGGTTTTCAAAAAGATAAAAGCCCGGGACTGGATGGATGGATGGTGGAATTCTTACTGGCACTCTTTGAACTTATTGGGAATGATCTGCTGCAGATGGTGGAAGACACTCGCAGATCGGGGAGGATCCTGGCTGCCCTAAACTCCACTTTTATTGCCCTTATACCAAAAACTGATAATTCCTCTTCTTTAAACGACTTCAGACCCATTTCTTTGTGCAACTGTGTATACAAGGTGGTAGCAAATATTATCGTCGGGCGGCTTAAAGGGATTCTGTCCAAACATATTTCGGAAGAACAGTTTGGTTTCCTGGAAGGGCGACAAATACATGAGACTATTGGGGTTGCACAGGAGGGCATACATAGCATGAAAGCTCGGAAAATCAAAGGAGCTATTATCAAGATTGATTTGTCAAAAGCTTATGATAAGGTGAGTTGGCTGTATATTCATTTACTTCTCACTCATCTGGGTTTTGCTATGGATTTTATCAGGTGGATTATGAGTTGTATTTCTACGGTATCCTTTGCGGTGCTCATCAATGGTGCAGTCTCTCCTTTTTTCCGGTCTGAAAGAGGCCTGCGACAGGGATGTCCACTATCCCCCTTACTTTTCCTGCTGGTCGTTGAAGGGCTTAGTAGAGCTTTGAAAAAAGCCTGCAGGGATGGCAATCTCCATGGTATCCAAGTGGCACCTGATCTTTTTATTACACATCTGCTGTTCGTAGATGATATACTCATCTTTTGCACTGGATCGACTAGGGACATGGAAACGCTACAGGACATCTTTCAACTTTTCTCTAAAGCTACGGGTATGGAGATCAATGAGAGGAAATCCACTCTTTCTACCCATTTGCTTAGGGAATGTGAGATTGCGGCTATCCGGAGGATCTTTCCATATACCTTGCTACACCTTGATGTTGGCTTCTGCTACCTTGGGTTTCAATTAAAACCGAATGCATATACTAAATGGGATTGGCAATGGCTCGTTGAAAAAATCCACAAACGACTGAAGGTTTGGATCCATAGGTGGCTTTCGCGTGCTAGAAGACTGGTCCTGGTAAAATCAGTTTTAGAGGCTATCCCGGTCTACTGGATGTCCCTCTCTTGGATTCCAAAAGGAACGCTGGAGCAAGCCCGAAAACTGTGTTTTCGTTTCCTATGGAGCGGAAAAGGAGATTATGTTTCCCCATGGGTTCGATGGCAGAAGATCGCAATTCCAAAGGCTTTAGGGGGGTGGGGTCTTAAAAATATTCATTTTTTTGCAAAGGCATTGGCTGCGAAAGGGGTGTGGAGACTGTTGAAATCTGAAAGCCTGTGGACTAAAGTTGTCATTCGGAAATATATTGCCCCTCTCACAATTGTGGAATGGGTGCGGTCGGTGGATAAAGCTTAGATTGGCTGTTTTGTTATCTGGAAAGATGTCATCAATTCGTTCCCAGTAATAGGCGATCTGCTCACTTGGAATATTGGGAATGGACAGGCTCTTTGTGTTGGGGAGGACCCGTGGTTTGGGAGTGCTGGTCGTCACCTCTTATCTGGTGAATTGATTTTCTCTCTTCGGGATATGGGGATTTTTTACCTATCACATTTGGCCATTCAGGATAGAATACATCCATGGACTCAGTCATGGGTTGATGCTGATTCACTGGCACTGACAGAGGATGAACGGGTGGAATTGAGGTCCTATTATCGGGCACTTTCTCGATCTCATATTCGCATCCGGGACAGGAATGACTGCTTGGTATGGGAAGGGGCACCAAATGGTTGTTACACTCCAAAGGATGGATACATCAGTCTCTGTCACTTCATGAATCAACGTGAGCTGGTGGGGTGGTGGAAAACCCTTTGGAAGGTTAATTGCCCTTTGAAGCATCGACTTTTTATGTGGAATGTCCTCGAAAATACCATACCCACCTGGGATCTTTTACAGAAGAAGAACAGGATCGGACCAGGCTAGTGCATATTGTGCAAAGCTTGGGAGGAATCGTGTGTTCATTTATTTCTCCATTGCCCATTCATGGTGCAAGTTTGGGCGGAATGCTCCAGAATTTATCATACCTTTTTTAACTGGACAGGGGATATGGTGTTGTCAGCCTGGACACAGTGGGTTTTGGACCCTATCAGAAAATCCTTCCTGAACCTCCCATTACTGGTGGTATGGGGCATCTGGTTGGCTCGTAATGGAATGATCTTCACTGAAAAATCCTGTACACCGGTGGTTACTGCTATTCAGATTTGCGGTTTTCATAAGGCCTTTCCACACCACATCAAAGTTGCAAAACAACGAGAGGTCCTTACCTTGGAAATTGATGATTCTGTGCCTTGGGGTTTTTATGATGGATCTGCTCTGGATCACAACTGCGGGGGTGGGGCTATACTAAATCTTACATTAACCCACTCATACCACCTTTTCTGGGGGCTGGGGGAGGGAGGAAACAATTATGCTGAAATTATGAGCCTGAAACTTCTTCTCATCTTTGCTAGGGAAATGGGCTGTCAATAGATAAATGTGTATGGTGATTCAATGAATGTCACAAATTGGACTAGTGGCACTCAACACTGCAGGGATCTTAGACTAGCAAACATTCTACAGGACATTATGCAACTAAAACTTTCCTTTTTACATTTTGCATGCAGGCATATTTACAGAGAGAACAACAAGGAGGCGGATGAGGCTTCTGAGGTTGGCCGGAACATGGCAATGGGGTTGTGGAAAGTGAAGGAGTTCAGGGATGGAACTCTATATGAATACTTTCATAGACCTTTTGTTGATGATATAGCTTTACAGGGGCTCTGAATGGAACTGGAGCATATATAATTTGTTTTTTTTTTTTTTTCTATCAATATCTATGAAGATGCTTCGGATGCTATCTTTCTATGGCGACATTTTTGTTTTACAAAACTGTAATGTTTTTTTTCTGGGAAGGTTTCAAGTGGCTCGGGGAGCCAACAGACTTTTATTAGTATTATCTTAGTTTTCCTTTCTATCATGGGGTACTTATCTTTTGGAACATAATGACATGTATGGGTCATTGATCATACTGGACTGTTGTACAAAAATCCTTTTTTGTTTGGACTGTTTTTTGATCCTTAAGTGGATAATTGAATGCTTCTAAGCATCTACAGAATGTAATTTTTTCACTTGCTGAATAAAAATTACGCTTTTTTCCGAGGAAAAAAGAAAACATGTGGTTTTTATGTTTTTAATGTCTATGTTATAAATCAATTTTTATTTATGGTTTTTATATTATGACAAGTGTTGGAATGAGTAATGCCTACTTGTACTTGTTTTATGTGTGATGTTTGATTATATTAAAAGTTATGCATTATTATTAGTATTGGTTAGTGTGAGGTAGAGTTTGCTTTTAAGTTTTAAGAAGTTATATATCTGCATATTATATTATTATGGACTTTGTTGATTCTTAAATGGATATAAAAGATTTTTTTCAATAAAAAAATTTCATATATTTTAATTAAAATGTGAAGTTAAGTTGTTGTTGGCTTGGAATCTTGATGTAATAGTGTGTCAATTTTGTGTGTGGTGTGATAGTGTTCATGTAAACTTATTTGTTGTATTTCTTCTTTAATTGTTTTCTAATAAATTTGTTATAACTTTAATTTGTTTGAAAGTTTAAAATCCTTGTAAAAAATACCATTGAAAAGAAAACTCCCAATTTTATGTACATTAATATCATAATAGATTTATATGCATTAAAATTGTAAAATGAAAACTCCAGCACTGAATGCCTTATCAATCCAAAAAGCTAACATAAACCTAACAAGGTAGCAATACCCAAAAACTAAATTTAAGTGAGAACCATGAAAATTGAGATCATTTATTGACCATTCAAAGATGGTTTGATGTTATTCATTATTGATTGCTTCAATTCCTTAGCAAGACAGAAGATTTCGGAGCCCAACTTGTACAAATATATGGATGATTTTCAGTCATGTGACGAAGAAACACATGTGAATCCCAACTGTAACAAAGATGTGGATGATCAACACTATTGATAATAAAAAAATTGGAAAATACCCAGAAAAAAGTGGACAGAGAAAGGAGTGGAGACTTAATCTTGGTTCCAACTTATGTTTATACAAGATATTGAAGAATTTGAATCATCAATCCTCAAAATAGGCACCATCCTGCAACCATTCTGTGCTGGTTTCATCCCAGCATCTGGGCCTCACACCCCACCTTGAATATATAAACACCTCCAATCTCCTGAAGAACTTGCTATTATCCAACACAGGATTCCACATTCCACTGACGATGCAGTAATTGTTATCATAAGGAGCACGGTGGTGAGCTGCGTGCGTCAATCTGGACACCAAAACACCCTTCTCCTGCAATTCAACAACCACCTCAGGCAGCTGCTTTTTCTTGCCATGAGCCCAGCAGTGGAACTGCTGGCTGAACACCACACAGCTGGTCATGGCTCCCACAAATGCATCCACAGCAGTGTTGCCAGGAAGAAGAACGAAGGCCCCAAGAATGAAAGAAGCAGGACGAGCCAAGGCATGAATGTTGTTGGCAAATTGCCTCTTGGTAATCGTCCATGGCCTCCTATGGTGACCTTGAAATCCATCGATCTGGGGACCAAATATGGGAGTATTTGCATCTCCATAGTTATCTATTCCCCAGTGATATATGCCTGTTGCTAAGTCTGCAAGAACATATCCTATATATGCAGATATAAGCCCCAGGGGGATTGATTCCGAGGAGTCTATTGCTGTAATGGATTTGGCCATCACTGCTACCATTGCTCCGCATCCAATGGCCACCCAGGCTTGATGTGTGAAAGTCGATTCCAGGCTTGAATCTGTAAGACCCATCTCGGATTCTTTACTATGGAGATTCATGTTGTGGAGGCTGGATTCCTGAGAATCTGCAGGCTCTGTTACATGAATTATGTTGTCTTGTGTGGCGACTTTAGGCAGAATCTTGGACTGTCTGGAAGAGCATTGCGTTGGCTTGAAGATTATAAATTTGCAGAAGGATCTTATGGAGATCATGTGGCTGTGAACTGAACTTCCCACGTTCCATAATTGTCTGTTATAAAAGCTCATTTGCCTCTGGCTGCACAGATGAATATTTGTGTTGGCCATGGCAGATTGCATCTTCTCTCTGCTGGGATCCTAACAATTTTGGGAATATGATCTTTAGCGTTTCTGGATAGTTTTACCAGAGAATCTGTGAACCCTGTAGATTGAATATGTAATCCAATGTTTTTTTGTTTTGTTTTGTTTTAAGAGGGATGTGGTCTCTTGAGCTCCTCAAAAGAAAACCGCCATTGTTTGTGGTTGACCAAATCAGGAGCCTTACCCAAGAAAAGGGTGGATCTCTTTCTTTCTTTGCTGAGAGGAAGATGTGGCAACGTCGTGGAGTCTTCTCCGCCTTGTTTCAAATGATTAGTCAGTGCGTTTCCCTCGAATCTTCTATATTTGTACAGTTTCACATAGGACTGGATATCCATTAAACAAAAAGTTGACCCTATGGTGCTACTTGCTCGTTCATTATAAAGAGATCGAATGCATAGTTAAGATTTGTGGTTGTTATGTATGCGATGCATGGATCAATTTTTTGAGGTGGATAGGGTTAGGTGGATAGGGTCACGTAGAAAGCCTATGATTTAGTAAGAGTCAAGATAGGTGAAGACATATCTAAATGGAGGTCTTATTCGAGGGGGAGAGTGCCAAATTTATCTCTTATCAGTCGAGTTATTGACTTTTTGATAAAACAAATTTGTTCTAGTTGTCATGATTGGTATTGGGTCTTAAGGATGACAAGAGGGTGAAATTTGATCTACTTATGTGTGTAAGGGAAGTGCAATGCAAGCCTCACATGTTCAACCACTACCTCTGGTTTCCCCATTGCAGCCTCAAGCGTTGGATTCCCTCATGGGACTTGAACATTGGTCACCATAAAACCACTGAAAAACTCCTCATTCATCATCACCTTTAGTGTTTGGTTTTAAGGATGACACAAGGGTGGGCTTTGATCTACTTATGTGCACATGGAGAGTGCATTGCAAGTTTCACAGATTTGACCACTACCTTTGGGTGCCCTCATGAAAATTGAACCTTGATTACACATGAAAAACTTTGGATTACTTTTAACTATATTCGATCATCATTAAAAGACGAAATTAAAGAACAATGTCCCATAAAATTCAAGAAAATGCCCCCAAAATCTCAATAACTTTTAACACAAACAATTAAAGCTAATTACAAATCTTACCTGCCAAATTATAATGCCACACTTACATAATTCAATATTCTAACCATAAATTTTTAAACCATGTATATAAAATTACATCATTCAATATTCTGTGCATAAATTTTTAAACAATGTACATAAAATTTACAAAGCTCAAAAATTTCCATAATTACTACACAAATTTATAAAATATTTAATTTTACATTTACAAAATAATTTTATTAAAATTAAAATTAAAAATATTATGATGTATTTTTATTTTATATTTTCTTTATGAAGATGACAAAGTCTGAAATCTACAATAACTAATTGCAAAAGTGGTAGCTAGTATTGTACAACCTTCATTGGTTATTATTTCCAAATAGGATAATCATTTTTATTTTTATTTTTATTTTTAAATTTATTATAATAATAAAAAAAATTAAATTCTAACGTAAATAAAATTTCAAGAAGATTGAAAAACAAAAGTAATGACAAAGATACGTGATTATATTCGAAAAAAAGATACGTGATTATCTTAGAAAAAAAATTGACAAAGATACGTGATTATCTTTTAAAAAGAAATTGACGGCTATGCGAGATTATTTAAAATCAAATACATATATATAGGTAGGTTTAAGGTTCGGAGAGGAACAAAGGTATTCCGCTGAGTAAAGGAGATATAAGATATTATGAAATTTAAATCATATATAAAAAGATTAATTAAAATTTATCTTAAATTCAAACATTAAATATCAAAAAAATTATATTTCAAATCTTTTTAATATTTTGTAAGTCTAAATTTAACACAAATCTATTTAATTATTTTATTTGAAATATTATTTGGTACAGTTTATTTTAATGTTTAGAATATATTTGAAAAGTTAAATTTTTTTTAGAAATGAAGATTGTTGGGATAAGGTTGTATAAGATCCAAGGTTGGCAGGTGCGGGGGTTATTCTCGACCCCAGGGGAAAGAAGAAGAGAGATTACTCCTGGAGCATTGGGATAAAAACTAACAACAAAGCTGAATGGCTTGCCCTAATCAAAGGGCTGGAACTCGCCAGAGAATTGGGAATTGAGGATATGGCTGCGATTGGAAACTCATCAATCATCATAAGAGAAGCTAGAACCCTGGTAAAAAATTATAAGAAGCCCGATACCAAAATGCAGCACCTTCTTCTTTATCTAGCTAAGGAATTCAAAAAAAGAAATTTTTTTCATGTCCTGAGAGACCAGAACCAGCAGGCGGATGGGTTGGCAAACAAAGGTGTTGGCCTGAGCTATGGAACCTTGGAATGTGACAATATGTCTAGGGATGACAGATGGATTCACTAATTCTATTGTTTAAATGATGGCTGATTCACCCAAATTTTTTTCATTTTTCTAAAACATAAGGATCGTGGCTCCTAATTCCCATTTAAGATTATCAAATCTGCGATGGATTTTATGTCACCTCGGCATTTATGGGCCTCGGTTCACGCCATACCAGATGGACAGCATGCGTGAAGCCGAGGGGAGGCTTTGGCATCACGCCTCCTACAAATTTTGGGGCAATTGCGAGACCCTATACATCTTCGTTGATAATCACAGGCACACCGGTAAGGAGAGTTCGAAGTTTAAGATGGAGCATATTGTGATGGTTTCTGGTTCAACATGTTCTCTCTGTCGTCAGCATGGTAGGAGCTCCAAACGGGCCCGCAGTTGGAGACACCTGATTTTCGAAGATGTCCAGGTTACCTGTGAACAACATTTAGGTCACACCGAACCCAGGGAAGAAGAACAGCCGGAGGTCCTATTGGAGGATGGGGTTCACGATTCAGGGCAGCGAAGGGGCTCCAGTTTGTACAAGGATATTCAAACTCGTGTCACAGAGTTGGAACACCAGGTTAGATTGGCGAGAAACGAAAATCTGGAGATGAAGAGAGCCCTTTCTAGGCTTTATACTCTTGCAGAAGCCACCCACACCGAGGTTAAGACTCACAACAGAAATCTTGAGAACAGCGTTAATGCTCTCAATGCTGCAATTCCTTTGGACCCCCACCTGAATATTCACATGGAAGACATGAACAGCACCAACAAAAATCTTGGCAAGAAGCTAGAGAAGTTTGGAAACGCAATGGTAAACTCTGGTCTGCATTTCGGTATCAGCTCTGCTAAGGAGCGAAGCATGGAGAATTATGAAGAACTTGGCCCTTAAGTTGGTAGGTCTTGGTCTAAGCCTCTTTATTTTGTTGTTAGTGATGTTGTTTGTCAGTTTTTTGGGAACCTATTTAAGTTGGAATGCTGGAGATTGACATAGCATTCAAAATGCTTATGAACAAATTGCAGCTACATCTCCACAATGTTTTTAGAATAGCTATATGTAATGTTTTGCTTCTGTGTTTTCTTGCTCATGCAATATGTTCGAAGATATAGCTTCCATAGATTAGGCAAGTTCAAGAAAAGCTATAAACTTGAGAAGGATGAACAAGGGGTGACAGATACTGTTTTGCTTTGGGAATTGTCATCCTTCTCCTGCTATGTAACCTCTGTTATCTTTTAATGAAAATCTTTTCAACCGTTCTTGTTAAAAAAAAAGATAAGGTTGTATAATATTGTTATTAAGAAGTTTAAGAACATTGAGGGTTAGTTTGAAAAAATTAATTATGATATAAGAATTAAGCAAGGTTGTCCCCTATTCCTTAACTTTTTTGGCATATATATTAAAAAGTTAGATGGTTGTTTGGAAGACGCAGATTGTGTCGACACAAGTCTACTTGGTATAATCATCATCATTCCTTATGTTGATGATATCATTCTTATGGCAAGGAGTCCCAATGATCTTGACAATCAACTAAAAATTCTCAAGGAGTTTTTCTCTAGTACATGTATGACTATTAACATTGACAAAACAAAGGTTATGATAATTAAATCCAAAAATATCACTTACACTAATTTCATGTATGATAACAACAACATGGAGGAAGTGACTTCATACAAATATATCATAATTGATTTTCATCATAAGCTTAACTTGAACTATAGTCTTAAGAAAAAATAAATAGATGGTGGAAAGCTTATTATGGACTTGAAAACAGTTGTAAATTAGTGAACCTTTGGTTATGGGATAAGAAAAGACTTATCTTTCATACTCTTGTTACTCATGTCATCTTATATGGTGGTGAAGTTTGGGGTTGTAGCATCTCTAGAGAATCATGCAGAAAGATAGAATAAATCCAAAAGCATTTTATAACATATAATCTCAAAATTGAAGGCAATTCAACATATTATATCATCTTCATAGAAGCAAGTATTTTCCCCATTGAGAGTATGGCTATGACTGGGTACCTAATGTACAAGGACAAGATAAACAACATGGAAGACAAGAGGATTCCTAAGATTGCTTCAATAACCAATCAAAACCACATGCGACTCAAGCAGTATTGGTAAAAAGATGTCAAACCTTGGCTAAATCATTGAGGAATCGAGGAAGACATAAAATGATATTAAAAACATTGTTACATCTAAGTTTAAGGAGAAATTGTGACACGGTCAAGAATCAGAGGACAAAAGAAAATTAAGATATTATAAAAAGGTGATCAATCCTAATCTAGAAGATCAAAAGTATCTCTATGTTTAACTAGCGTAAAGAAGAAAATCATCCTTGCTAAAATAAGAACAAATTTTCACAAGCTCCATTATGAAATAGGGCATTGTACAATTCCTAAAACATTGTGGGACAAAATAATGTGTCATCTTTGTGACACTCATGAAAAGCACTCTCAAGAATGTCATAAAACATCATGGAACAAAATAATTTGCCATCTTTGTGACACTAATGAAAAATACTATCAAGAATGTCCTGCATACACCCACATTAAATTGCAACTTAAAAATATTTGTTACAATACCGACTTTCCTAACCTTCAAACATAGAAATAAAATTCTAAAACAAATCAAGTAAAACTTTACCATTCTTAAAATTCAATAAATAAAAATTAGTTTTAAAAGAGGTTCTTCTTCATTATCATTATATATTATTTTTTAAACAATTATTATATTTTTTTAAAACAATAAATAAAAGTTAGTTTTAAAAGAGATTCTTCTTCCTTATCATTATATATTATTTTTAAAACAATTATTATATCTTTTTTAAAACAATTATCAATACTTTGAGCGAAGTCATACTTACCTAAAACCAAATCTTGTATTTATAAAATATTTATGTGAGTTACATAAAGTTGTATTTTAGCTAATTTACTTTAGAGAGATTAGGATAAATCTTGTATTTATAAAATATTTATGTGAGTTACATAAAGTTGTATTTTAGCTAATTTACTTTAGAGAGAGACTAGGATAATTGCACTATGTCTTTTTTAAAGCAATGTTAAACAAAAGTTTAAAACATTTCTAAGTATTTGGATACTCCAAAATATGGATGGATTAAATAAATAATAAAGTAAGATTAAAAAATGTGTTTATACTAAATTATAAATAAGGTTTTAGAGGTTGAAAATAGTTTTAATGAAAATTATTTCAGGTTTTAGAGGTTGAAAATAGTTTTAATGAAAATTATTTCAGGTTCTAGAGGTTGAAAATAGTTTTAATGAAAATTATTTTTATGATGAGTTTAGAAGTAAAAAGTAAATTGTGAATGAAAGGATACAAGTTACTTGTGAGCAGCTTCCAGGTGGTAGCGATTTTAGGGATGAAGATGAGTCAAAGGTTCTGCAGGATGAGAAGATCCAGGAATTAGGGCAGCACCAGGGTTCCACTTCTAATAGAGCTCTCCAAATTCGAGTTGATGACTTGGAGCATCAAGTTAGACTGGCACGCAATGAAAACATGGAGATAAAAAGAGCCCTTACCAGGCTCTATATTCTCGCAGAAGCAACGCATTCAAAAGTAAAGACCCATAATAGAAACCTTGAGGACAGGGTCAATGCCCTCATAGCAGCAATGCCGTTGAATCCCCTCATGAAGCCCCACATGGAAGCCTCTAGCAACAACACTGGGAATCTTGAAAAGAAGATGGAGAAGTTCGGCACCGCAATGGTGAATTCAGGCTTGTTTTTTGGACTCAGCTCAGCTAAGGAACGCAACGTGGATAATTTCGAGGATCTCAGCCCGTAAGTTGTTTGGTCTTGGTCTAAGTGTTTGCAGTTAGCTATTTTGACTGTCTTTTTTTGGGTACCTATTTTATGGAAATTGGATCTGCATCCAGAATGCTTATCGGTCTTAGTTTAAATTATATGTAATGTTTTGTTTATGTATTTTCTTGCTCGGACAATATGTAAGAAGCTACAACTTCCATAGATTAGGCAAGTTTAAGAAGTGTTATAAACTCGAGAAGGATGAACAAGGGGTGACAGACACTGTTTTGCTTTGGGAACAATCAACCTTCTCCAGCTATGTAATCTTTGTTTTCCACTTTTAATGAAAAGATTCTAAACCGTTAATGTTAAAAAAAAAAGTTTAGAAGTAAATTGTGGTAAGAATCAAACAACTTAAAGTTTCAAGTCAACACTCCACTAATTATTCAACAAAGTTCAACACTCCACTAACTATTCAACAAAATTGAGTTAATGCATGAGAAGACTTTGAAAGCAGTTGCTTAGAGAAAATACAAAGTTCGATATTTTAAAAAAAATTAAGGTCAATAACGGAGGAGGAAGGTGCGGGAGAGGTCATTTATGACCCAGGAGGAAAAATTATCAGAACCTATGCATGAGGATTGGGAAAGCACACGAACAACTGTGTTGAATGGGTCGCATTGATGCAAGGAATGGAGCGCATGCACAAACTTCAGCTTGAAGAATTTAACGTCCTTGGAGACTCTCGAATTGTAATTCAATCCATGAACGATTTTCAAAGTTCTAATGAGGTTGAGAATGGTTTTCAAAGAAGAATTGCAAAGTTTTTTTCAAATACTTAGAAGGTCTCCTTTTTCCACATCAAAAGATGTCATAATGGGAAAGCGGACCAATTGGAAAATGAAGGAGCTAGGCTAAAGGAAGGGATTTTATCCCTCAGCAATCCCCCCCCCCCTTGTGAAATGGTTATGCGCTCTTCGATGACCGAATTAATGGATGTTCTAACCAAGGCAGGGTGGTTAAATGCAATAGTATGATGTCGTTTGAGCTACAGGCCAGATAGATGGATGATGTTTCAAGTTGGCACATGAAGGTCTTATCATATTATGCCTACATCTACTCTCCTTTCCCTATTTTGTGCTGAGCATTTATGGTAAGTGGTACGAAAACCTTTGGGTTATAACGGTCGCACCCTCGACACTCTTGGAGACGGATAGCTTTTGGAAGCTCCAGATGCTTCTTGCCTCTTTGCACTGTTCTAAGACCCTATTAGTTAGAGAGGATTTGTTGGTGCAGAAGGACATAGTCATGGCTGAGAGAGATATCTCTCCGAGGAAGGAAACGAAGGTGCACCACCCGAAAGAGGATTCTGGATTGAGTATGTCATGCAGGATATGTCGGACCTAGAGAAAATGGCTAGGTGTGTTTTTGAGGCGGCAAAAGCGATCCTAAAGGAGTCTAGTGAAACCGGTCGGGATTTGTCTTGTTTCAAAACTCATTTGGAGGACGCCGAGACCGATTGCAGAGTGCAGACCGGTGAAGTAGAAGAACTAAAGAAGAGCGTCACAGAAATGGTGCATGTTCTGAAAGCAAATCTTGATAGGGTGCGCAAAATGATTGTGGAGCTTCGTAGGATCATCCAGGAGCAAAGCATGAAATCTATTGAGCGGAATGAAGACCGCTTCGTTCAACTGAAGGAGATATTGGAAGAAATGCAGGCTGACATCAACGGTCTGTATTGTGGGAATAGCAAGCTAGCCAGGGAGCATGCAAAGGCTTCCCTAATGGACAATGCATCTGTCTCTCAGCCCAAAATCGATGAAGACCTTGTCCAAGAATGAGGCCATTATCACTCTTTTTGTCTAAGTTTTTAGATTTTTTTTGCTTATAATAAGAGGTATGTTCGTTAAAGTCTATATTGTAAGAAGCAGCAGGTCTAGTTTTGATATAGCATGCAAAGTCTCTAAACTGATGGAAGTTTTTGTGGGTCTTTTCTGTTCTGAAACTCCAATTTCATATATTAGTTATGAATTTTGTTGCCCTGGGGGCATCTGTAATCTCACCCTTTTATAATATAAATCTCTTTTCTCATTTCTGTTATAAAAAAAAAAGTAAAGTCAATAAATGTATATTTTAATTTCACACTCGAAATATCAAATATAAATCTATTTTTTCTTGGAAAGCAAAAAAAATTAAAATAAATTTATTTTAATCTCAAATTTATTAGATGTTATAATATTTACACCTAATATTATTTAATATTTTTTGTGTTTAATAAATTTAAATTTAAGAAGAATCTATATTAATTATATCTACATCAATTTTATAGTTTTAATCATTTTAATTATCACATCTAGCAAAGTTATAATATAATGTAAGCAACTAGATACCAAATCTCTTTTTTTTATAAATATTATCATGTTTAGCCGCGCTCAAATTCATAATTGCATTGTAAGAAACCAAATACCCCATAAATTGAGTTGTGATCCAATAATAAATTGATGGGAATTTTTCATCACTAACCCATATTTAATTCTTAGAGGAAAGGTATCTTTAACATTTAAAAGTGAGAATCCTCAAACTAACATGTCCAATCCAAATAGACTACGATATTGAAAAAAAAATATATATATATATTAAAACTCAACTCAAATTCTTAAAATTGTTAACACATCCAGAGCTTTCATTTACTCCATTCCCTTGTTACATGCCACTTTAAACAACTATACTTTTATTATGAGTAAAATAATGGAAATGATATTAACCTTATGCATAAATAATGAAAATGATATTAACCTTATTCATGTCTTTATCTTCATTTAAACATTCAAATGAAGCCTCAATTTAGTGTTCTCAAGATTTTACTTGACTTCATTATCTTTTTTTCCACACAGAAGAAGAAGAAGAAAAAAAAAAAAAAACCAACTTTATATTAAAAAAAGTTGTATGCAACAGTATATGTTCACTACTGAGAAGTGAGGATCTTCTCAATGAAAAGACTAAGTAACAAACAGATTGAGAAGATACATTAACTCATAACCACATCTTTCAGAGTATACATAACTCAATCGAGAAGTACTACAAGAGAGTGTCAAAACTAACATTCCCAATAAGCAAAAAGTTAGTTATCAAAAGAGAGTGTAACACCACTAAAAATCCATCAAAATTTAAATTTTTTTATAAGTAGTATAATTTAATACTAATTCTATAGCTTTCATAGAGACTTGTTTGACTAAAACATTAACTGCTAGAGTAATGCTTATTCTGGTTGATTTTCCTTGTTTATGAAAGGCATGATAGTTTTGTTTTTATACTGTATCACTATCAAAGTTTGCTTATCGACCATTTCATTTATAAGTCATGAATTAACATATAGATGTTCTGGTGATGTTAGATACTAATTATCTTCTTCTTTTGTTGAAGGGGGTTCTTGTGACGCCCCGGGACTTACTTAGCTACTATGAGCTAATGCATAATGAAATGATGTTCTGGTTTCCAAGTAAGGGTTCACATTGAAAGATTTGGGTTGATGCTTTTATAAATTAAAAGCCAAGATTATATGACAACCTAGCTATATAATTTGAATGCATATCAATGAAATGTGACCATGAATTCACTATAGGGATGGTGCATTTCACCCCAAAGGGATCGATGGTAAGGTGATAGTATTAATTCAAGTTTTAATGATCATGCAAGTGACTATAGACAAGGGCGCATCCCAAAAGGAGGCTTGATGGCGATTAAAAGAAGTGACCACAACTATAGAACAAAATGTAAGTATTAAAGTGGAAGTAGATGACAACTTAAACCCACTAGTCGGAAAAACCCTAACTTCTTTGGCAAGGATCGTATTGGAACCCTATTGTTCATTCGAATATCTTTGGAGAGCTGAGCTCTCGGTTCTTGGTCGCCATGATCATGGGGAGAACTCCATGATCATACTCTTCCAAACAGAGGATGGCTTCGAAATTCAAGCTTAACGCAGAGGTAAAACTCAAATCTCTTGTATCTATTATGCAAACTTTTATATAGAAATATTTCCCCGTAGAGTTTACAATGACAAGTGTTTTCCTGTATGTGTTTGACAGGAGCTGCGTGGTCTTTGGGTTCTTGGTTCCAATGTTAACAGATTTGGAGCAAAGGGGAGAAGACTCCAGGGTTTGGAATTACCCTAGTAAGTCTTAGGCCGTCTTGGAACACCCTGATCGTGTTGTCTGTGTTAATGTTGTTGTAACTACTAGCATTGGTTTGCTTTAGGGTTAGAATATTTTTGGGAAAGCCAATTAGAAAACTGGTAGCATTGTTGTTTTGTATATGTTTTCCGGCTAAATGCCACAGTTGGGGTTTCACCCAACGAGTTATTGTTCTATTTATAAGAAATACAAAGATATTGTTTTGTCTATTCAACATTTTAAATACTTTTGGAAATGATACAGAAGATGGTTGCTCTTGGCCCTTGCGACATCTGTAAATGAGTTTGTATTTAAAGATTTGGGCAAAGCCCTAAATAATTTTTCTGTTTTGGTTAACTTGATACTCGCCATTGATGGCTCTGTAGCAATGTGACTTTAGTTTCTTGTTTTAAATTGATTGAGTTTTGATCTGAAGCTTACCCTAGACACAAATTGTGTTCTGTGGTAAAGATATTAGAATTATTATTATTTTGATAACAAAGGGATTCGACCCTAAATCAATACCTTCGACTGGATTTATATTTGCGTTGTACTAACAGATAGAGGATTTATACCCAAAATATTGGTGTCACCAACCCAAATTTCTGAAAATTACTATTTTATTTGCAAAAATACTTTATGTTAAGTTTAATTACAAAGTTTTGTAATTATGATCAATTTTGAACATGGATGAATGTAATTACTGAATATTATTATTTAAATAAATTAATGAGGAGACAAACACCCAAGAGCACTGTTAAAAGAGTGTTCACTAACCCACTAGGAGGAATGGAAGTTGTTGGAAGGTATGGGACAGATGGCAGCAAATTCACTTCACCACTAGCTGTTGGTTATGGGACAACAACCCCTAAAAATAGGGCATTATTCCCCAGGTGGAGGGAGTGAGCAAGCAGCTCATTTAATGATCCAGTAACATCTGAAAAGGCCTAGGCAGCCTATAAAGGAAAATTTGAATTGAGCAGGCAGCTCTTAATCAATATTTTCTGCAGAATATTTTTCTCAAGTGAATCAGGTGATCACAAGAGAGATTCGAATAGGGAGGCTAGTGGTGACTGTAATCTTAAGTCTGCATTATTGCTGAGAGGAACCAGAGATGCTGGTGCAGATCTATTGGACTGCTAACTAATGAAGATTTTGAAGTTAATTACTACAGCAAGAAGAAGTCCTATTTCCTGAGTTTCTTCCTCCTTGTGGTTCAGTGAACAGGCTCGGGGGTCCTAAGACAATACTTGACTGTTTTCAATAATTGGTTGGGTGGAACAATCTTCTTGGGCTGTTTGTTGCCCTACAGATTTTCTACTTATTCTCAGTTAAATAATTATGTTCTGTTTAACTAGTATTTTATGTTTTTCCGTTTTCGAAAGAGAATCCCATCCTAGAATTGTTTAAAGTCTAAATGTTTAAGTTTAAAGTTGAAGTTAAATTGAAAAACCAATATCTATATTTTTCCACATGCTGTTTTGAAGCATCGTACTCCAATATAGATACGCAGATTAAGTATAGATGAAAAGATAGGCTTATAGCCATTGATTCGACAGTTAATTACAGTATTCGAGTTTTGCTTCATTTTCTACCTTACAGTTAAAAATAGTAATAATTACTGCATAATATATAATCTATTGCAGAATGCTCTTTTACTTCTTGAAAAATAAACATTGTTTAAATTCTTGTACAATAACATTGCAATATACTTAACATTACTGTATACATAGTAAATAGTTAAATTTATATTTCGGTATATTATATTAAGTCTGCATTATGAAAAGGATAGATGCAATTAAATAAATGCATTTATTTTATCAAGCTGTAAACAACAGTATCTTACAGTGTTCTCATTCTCTACATTGTACACATACGTTGTTCCATTTTCCTATTATAAGCATTGTATTGATTATTCTTCTAATAAATAATAGAAACTTTATAAACAACTTTATTTGCCTTTATTGTTGATTTCATTCTTTTAGATCTGCTAAAAACTGTAAGTGTCAATTGTAATTTTGAACCTCGTATCAAAACTCTAGTTAGGTTCAGATTTCCACTTTCATCATATTTACAATAGAAAACATTACATTCTACTTAGACATTAAATCGAACCCTAGTCGATACCATAAATCCTGTTTAGATTTTCTTTTCAAACTTTTACTTTATTTTCAAAAAAACATGAATTAGGGTATGACCCTAATTGTTTCCTTTGCTAACAAAATTTGAAAAACGTTTCGTCATTTTAATCTACATAGTTATCATTATCGACGAAATCCTTAAACCCTAGTCTAGCTCAAAGAAACGCGACATTAACCAACAGTATCAAGATGAACAACACAGACATCTACACAAAATATTTAGCATACTATTTCATTTCCGAGAAGAGAATTATCATTTACACAGTGAACGAGCCCACGGCTCTATTTCAAAACTTAACCATTGAAATCATGATTCTCAAAACGAGATTTTACAACATGTTTTGCAAACAAATTATACAGAGTCTTTTCCGAGTTTCCAACAGATTGAAGAGCCCAAAATTCTCAAGTCTCGACGAGTTACAACTGCAGTTGGAAACATCAAATTTCAAAGTATAGAAACCAAGTATCATTTAAACGAACGAAAGTCACTTCACCAAATAACAAACATGCTTCGAAAGATCTTCAACTTTCAACAACGACAAAGCAACAATAAGTCGTGGTAAGGCCTGTTACTCATTTCTTGAAACCACCTCAATCACAGTCGGACATCATTATGAGGGTTTGGAAGACCCGAAGCTTACCGGAGTGGGTGCACGCTGTTGCCTTTGCCAAAACCCTTACACAAGTGCTTTTCAAAACCCTGTAACTGACAAACGAATGTTCGAAGTTAGATTTCTGTCATCTTTTAAACTAAAAGAATTCGATATACAGAAAAAGGAAGACCAATTCATTAGAGGAATGCTTACCTCCACAACCATGTTGAGAATGATGTCACGAGCAATACCAGGATGCTACTTTCGTCTTGCAGTTTTGTGTGTCTCTTTTCGCTCATTTTCTCAAAAACATAAAGCTTAAACCATAATTTCGATAATCCGTTGAACTAGAGGCCCAATCTCTTAAACTACATTGACATTACAGTGAGAAAACCGTGCAACCTCAACCCTTTGGAAGGTCTCAAGGTCGAACCTCTCCCAAAACTCCTCGACAAGATTTTTGGCAGCCTGTCGGCCACACCAAACGGAACAATAACACTTTGAACAACTTTCCAAGTTCAAAAACCAAAACGCGCGGTAGATGTTAGGGTTACAATCCGACGGCCTAGATTCATTTTCATCGACGGTCACAACATTGCCAGCAAAGTTATCATTGGTACCAACGACGTTGATATTAATTGCCCATCCTTCTTCACAGGTTGGCAATACCACTATGGCACACGGAGAAGCAAGTAACAACCAGTGCAAAGGCATATCACCCTTACACATGACAAGCACGGAGACATTCACATCTACGTGGATCGTTGGCAATCCATTTTGGCAGGGATGTGGTACAAACATTTTAATGCAGGATCGTTGCGTGATCTCTACCACAACTCAGGACAGATGCCAACTTATTGAACCAACGACCTGTCCAGTACCAAATTTAATGTTTTGTCAGTAAAATCGACGTGACAGTAAACTATACAAATTCTTTGTTAACATAACAGTTCTAAATTCGACCTAGTATTAGTATCGTTTATGCAAATATTTCATTATAATGTTAGCACTACATTGCTATCATATCGACATATTGCAATGTTGGTAATGACTTGCAAACATGTCGTATAGTTTTAATTCTAATGTTTGTATTATATTACAAGAGTTTCGTTATATGTTTTAATATTGACATTAAACCGAGAATCGGTATAGTCACACCGATATGTTCATAAGATTTTGAATATGTTACGTTTGCATTATAATAAATCTATAGTTTGTTTTATTTAAATTTTGGTTTATTCATCTATTTATTACAAATGTATAGTCTCTAGGAAAGACCACATTGTTCTCATAAGATCCAAATAAGTATAGTGGTAGATAGGAAACATGGACCATAAAATTTATATAGATGATCATTTCTATACTTAGGGACTTATAGTGTTGTATAAGCTCACAAGCATATATACTATTATATTTAATTTGGTAATTTAAAACAATAAGTTTCTTCGATTCCCTATCCACATTTATTCATGCGATACAATGGAACTGTACCATCTTGGTACTACCATACAAATGATAACAAGACAACTATCATCATGATAATGACGACGACAGAACCAGCTAGTACAATGACAACTACAGTAACGATGTTTTTAACTAGACGCTTGTTCAACAGCTAACTTGGGTTGATCTTACTCAGATACAAGACGAACCTTGGAAAGCAGAAGTGTAAGCATGCGAATCGTACTTGTGTGCTTTTATAATTGCAACAGTCTCTAAATATTCTATTTTTGTTTACGATGACGAATTTGAACTTACACGAACTGAAATTTATTGCAATCATGAAACTTCTTACCTGTCGTCTACACATAGAACAGGTTCAATGCTTTAGCGTTGAAGCTAAGTAAGCTTCGGGGTCCCTCATAGGAATCCCTTGGTCAGCAGAAAGCAAACTATCAGTATCATATCAAAAGAAAAAGTATCATATCACATTTCTAACCTGTCATTTCATTTATTACATTAATCATGCTTACCATTGCAGAAGAAAAATGTCACTTCATAATTCCGATTCATTAGTTCATAATCAGAGTTGTTATGAATGTGTTTTAAGTTGTCACTGTCGTGTGGTTTATAATAAGAATTTTATTGTGTTGAGTACAAATAGTTGTTTAGTTAATGTTGTTACAATCAGTAATTATTATTTTCCGCAATTATAAATTATCGTAAATTAAGCTATTATTGCTATTATCAAAAATTTAAATTTTTATGAAAATGTGGGATGTTACAGTTGGTGATGATTCTGTATATTAAAATTATAGATTATGAGGTGTATGCATTAATTCCTTGGCCCTGACCCTATGCACAATTCGTGTTTTAGTTATGTTGACAGCAAGAGGATTTCACCCAAGCTTCTAGCGATAGCTCTGCTTAGGATTACATGTGCTATGTTTACCTTTTTATTCTGAGTGAAAACCCTAGATATGGGAATGTATACAGTAATTACAATTTTTAGATTAGTTTTTGGTTAAGGGCTAGTCCCGAGTCATAGTTGAAGTATGACTTTGTTATGTTAACAATAGCATGACCTTCGTCATGTTCTGAGTAATGTCAAACTCTGTTTTATTATTCTATTAGGTTACAATACTAGGGTACTTGACCTGAATTTGTATGGCATTTGGTTCTAAAAGTTTAGTTGGGGATCAATGTATCGACTCCTATATGATTCGATACAGACCTGGGATTTTTTAATAAATTATATATGTATATATATATATATATGTTGTACTATGTACATGAATGTTGTTCATTCAATTTCTAGGGTTTTTATTGTTAATTGTCTATTGTTACAGTAAGTATATATGGTATGAAGTTTGCATGTTTATACTATATATTAGTAAGATCAATAATATGCTTACAACAATCTAATCGATTATGATTTGTTTGATAATTATTGGTTTATAAATATCTACTATTTTATACTTGTAAATATTGTATGAAAACAATGATAATATAAACATAAATATGAATTTCTAAGTAATCACTCAAGCTTTTTAAACAATTCTCTATACTAGAGTACAGCACTTATGTGAAAGGAAAAATACAGAGAAGAACCATAATTATATTATTCTATGTACAAGATCTATACAAACAAACTTTTATACATAAAATAATTACCAGTTATGTATTCAAATAATTTTAACAGCTAAATAGACATCTAAAGAGCATTAAAAACCTAATAACTTTGAGGATAGAATCTTTCAAAAATATACAGACACAATCTAGAAATAATTAAACTAGAATAATGCAGAACCTGTTTAACTGTTGAGGTGGACAAACATCCAAAGAAGACCGTTCCTCCCAACCGTCTCCTAGAAGCAGCCAAGATTACTTGCTTCAAGACCCCCGAGCCTGTTTACTAAACCACCAGAACGAATATACTGTGTAGAAACATGTACTATCCTCTCTTAATATCAGCAGTCAAACTTGCAGACAATACACTCTCTGCAACTCAGTAGAATAAACTTGCAGCCAATACGCTAGCAACTCACTTTAGCTTTCCCCTCATTGAATTCCTTTTGTGTGCTTAACTTTTCATTATCCAGCAAATCCACAATGCAAAAAACTAGTGAGCCTCCTGTTCATTTGATGGATATATGCATGCCTAGGTCTTTGGGTCAGTTTTTACATTTAATGAGCCACCTGATCAGTTCCTCCTTCCTTGGGGAACATGACCACATTTTTAGGGAAGTTGCGTATTGCATTAGCTAGAAAGTGAGTGTTGTTGCTGCCACTTGTCATTTTACCTTCTACACCAGTTCATTCCTCCTAGTTGGTCAATGAACACTCTTCAACAGTCCTCTTTGGATAGGTGTCTCCTATTTTAATTATTAAATAATAAATATTCAATTACAGTCATCCTTGACCATCCTTGGTCAACAACATAAAACCTTGCAATAATTTTTAAAGTAATGTTTTTTCACAACATAAAATGGTTCAAGTTCTAGGTGGGTTACAAACACCCCCTCTTAAGTTCAACATCGTCCTCGATGTTTCTTAAATACCATCTGAGTCTTCCTAAAACATAAATGGATATGTTTCCTACATATGACTCTCCAATTCTCGAGTTGTTTCATCTGGACTAAGGTGCTTCCATATGAAAATCTCCTTCTAGTTCTACCTGGATAACATTCCAATCGATTACATTAGTAGCATCATGTACATATTTTTTTAATATAGAAATATGAAACATGTTATGTACTTTAAGATTAGGTAGCAAGGCTAACTGATAAGCCACTAGTCCGACTCCTGACAATATTTCAAAAGGTCCACAATACATGGGTGCTAATTTAGCACAACTCCCCAACTTAAAGGAGCTTTTCTGGGTTTTACCTTGATAAAGACATGCTCACCCACTTGGAATTCTTTCTGAGTTCTTTCAAGGTCTGCATGACTCTTCTGTCTATCTTGTGCAATTTTCAGATTGCCTTGTACCTGTTTCACTGTTAGTTCCATCTCTTTCAGAAATTCTGGTCCTAACATTAATTTGTCGATCGGATTACTCCATGAAATGAGAGTATTACACTTCCGACCATACAGTATTTCAAAAGGACTAAGTTTAGTCGAGGCTTGATAATGATTGTTATAAGCAAACTCAACTAAGTGCAAATATTCTTCCCACTTGTTTGGTTGATCACTAACATACATTCGGAGCATATCTTCTAAAACTTGATTTACTCTTTCAATTTGTCCATCCGTTTGAGGATGATAAGATGTGTTGAAATTCAGTTTAGTGTCCAAACCTTTAAACAATGACTTCCATAAATTACCAGTAAATTTAGAATCTCTATAAAAAATTATTACCTTAGGAATTCCATGCAAACGAAAAACTTGTTTCATAAACACATCAACAATATTAGCAGCCTTATAAGTAGATTTAACAGGTATAAAGTGAGCTGCTTTGCTAAGTTTATCTACTACTACCATCACATAATCATTTTGCTTTTGATTTTTAGGCAGACATGTTATAAAATCAATACTAATAGTTTCTCATTTTCAATCTGGGATTGGTAATGGCTGCAATAGACCCGCTGGGTGTTTATGCTCAGCTTTAACCTGCTGACATTCAATACACCTAGCTATATATTTAGCCACTTCATTCTTCATGCTAGGCCAAAAATAATATTTCCTTAACATTGTTATCATTTTTTGGTAACCGATATGTCCTGAGTAAGGACTCTTATGTACTTCATTTAAAATCAGTAATTTAATTTCTGGTACATTAGGTACGTATAATATGTTTTTATACAACATTAAACCCTTTTCATTAAAACTGAAATCTGTTTTTATATTTTCAGATTCATTTTCTGCAACTTTTCTTCTTAAATTCTGATAATTTTTATCCATTTTTACTCCATCTTCAAACTTATCTTCCAAGTCTGTTTTGTAGCGGCTAACAATGGCTATAAAATTCAGTTTTGCATTTCTACTTAAGGCATTAGCCACCTTATTCTCTTTTCCTTTTATATGTTCGATTTCAAAATCATATTCGTTAAGGAAAGTTAACCATCTTGCTTGCCTGACGTTTAGATTTTGTTGATCAAAGAAATATTTTAAACTTATGTTATCGATCATTAATAGAAATTTTCTACCGATTAGGTGAGGCGCCACATTTTCAAGGCATGAATTACAGCAGCCAACTCTAAATCGTAAGTAGCATAATTCTTTTCATGTATTTTTAACTTTCTTGATGCATATGTTATTGCATGACCTTCTTGAGTTAACACTCCACCTAATCCTTCATTGCATGCATAAGTGCATACAACGAAGTCTTTGTTTGGATCTGTTATTTTTAAGATAGGTGCAGTAATTAATAATTCTTTTAACTTTTTAAAACTTTCTTTACATTTTAAGTCCCATACAAATTTCTTTCCCTTTTTCTGTAAAGATGTTATAGGATTCACAATTCTCGAGAATCCTTCTATGATTTTTCGATAATACCTTGTAATTCTCATAAATGATCGCACATATGTTACATCCTTAGGGACAGCCCATTAATTTACCGCTCTTATTTTATCCGAGTCAACTGAGATTCCATCTTTGGATATCACATTACCTAAATATTGTATTTTATCTTTAAAGAATTGGCATTTACTGAATTTGGCATATAATTTATGTTCTCTTAGAACTTGTAATATTATCTGCAAATGTTCATCATGTTCTTCCTTTGTTTTTGAATAAATCAGTATGGCATCAATGAAAACAATTACGAATTTATCCAAATATTTATGTAAGACATTGTTCATTAAGCACATAAAAATTGTTGGAGCGTTCGTTAGCCCAAAAGGCATAACTACAAATTCATAATGCTCGCAACGGGTTCTAAATGTAGTTTTAAATATATCTTCGTCTTTAAGTATGACTTGATGATATCCATATCTTAAGTCTATCTTTGAGAATATTGTTGCTCCGCGTACTTGATCAAAGAGATCATCTATGCGGCGCAATGGATATCTGTTTTTAATTGTCATTGTGTTTAACTGACAATAATCTATACACAGGCGTAAGGAACCCATATTTCTTTTTGACAAATATGACAGGTGCTCCGCAAGGAGACACACTTAGTCTTATATAATTTTTATCTATTAACTCCTTCAATTGTAGTTTTAATTCATTAGGTTCTAGAATATTCATCCGATAAGGAGCCTTTGAATTTGGTACAACTCCATGTACCAACTCAATAGTAAAATCCAATTCTCTTTTCGGAGGTAATCCTGGAATCTGTTTCAAGAATACATCTAAAAATTCCCTTAAGATTGGTATGTCTTCAGCTTTTAATTTATCTTCTTTATTCAAGTGTTCATCATTTATTACATGTACAGCAAAAACTTTACAACCTTTACGTACAACCTTTTTCATTTGTAATGCTGAAATATGTTTAACATAAACTTTCCTAGGAATACGTTTTACTATGATAGTTTCTCCTTTTTCATTTAAGCATGAAAATGTTTTCTCAAAACAATTTAAAACTACTATGTGCTTTTCTAGCCATTCCATACCTATTAAAACATCATATGATCCTAGAGGTAACACATTCAATTTCACTTGAGTTTTGAATTGACCCATAAACATTTCACAATCTTTAACATAGTTAACTACCTTTTTTTAGTTCCTGTAGCTAACTGTACCAGCCAAGACTTTTCAAATTTATTCAACTGTAAATTACAACTTTCTGCTATACTAGGTGACACATAGCTTAAACTAGCACCTTGATCAATCAAAATAGAAATTGGTTTGTTCTTTATCATACCTTCTATCTCCACCATAGATGTCTGGTGATCAGCCTGTCGATTCTCCAAGGCTGCATTAATTCTGGGCATCTCATTCGCTAAGTCACCAACTGTTGCCGCTTTCGATACTGTATGCACGTTGCTGAAGTTTATTTTTCTGTTAGGGCAGTCTTTTGCATAATGTAGTCCCTGACAATCCCAACATTTTACCGGTTGTCTTTGTTCATTATTTTTAACATAATTGTTAGGTATGTCTATGTTCTTTGCTGCTATAAAATTATGTTGTGTAGTACTTTTAAAGTTTGTTCCTTGATAATTTATGTTAGGGGAATTTCGAGAATTATTTCCAGCATTTCTGCTAAATTTAAAACTTTTTCTCCTTTGTTCAAAATTATTTGGTCTTTTCATTTTCCATCTAGGTACACTTTCTCTTTTGTTTTTACTTTTTTCATAACAAAAGTTAGCCTTTCTCATTGCTTCTTTAAGGGTTTTTGGGTTGTCATATTCAATCCTGTCCTTGAAGCTAAAAGGTAAGTAACTCAGAAACCTCTGTATCTTAGGCTTTTCATCGACCATATAAGGTACATATCTTAATAGACTTAAGAATTTACTACTTAGTTCCTTCATAGACATTGAGCCTAGCTTTAGATCATAGAATTCCTTATCTCTTTCCTCATAATATTGTTCAGAAATAAATTTTCTTTTAAAGTATCTCTTAAAAGTTCTCCAAGTTACATACTTTTCTTTAAGGGTTTTCACCCTTTTTATATCTTGCCACCATATATCAGCCTTTCCAATTAAATTATATATAGCCATTTTAGCTTTTATCCTGTCTTAGTAGTTATATATTTGAAAATACTTTTTCATCCCGGAAAGCCATGCTTCGACTTCCTCTCCTTTCTCCATCTCACCATTAAACATTGGTGGTTTTATCTTTTTAAACTCTCCTGAAATTTCTTCGTAAGGTTTATATTTTCTCTTTTTAGGGTTGCAGTCACTGTCATTGCTTTCACTGGAATACTTATATTTCTTTCTGTGTGTTTTAACATTAATTTCAATGGAGGAATTACTTTCATTATCAGAAAACTTTAACTTTTTACCCTTACTTTTGTAAGATGCAGTTCCAGATTCGGTTTCAGTTTCTCTTCTTTTATCCTTTCCTTCATTATGTAATTTATCTAGCAATACTTTATTTAGTTCTTCCTGTGCTCTTAGGATTCTTTCATTATCTTTCTTTACATTTTGCAGTTCAACTTTTAAATCTTTAACAGTTCGAAGTAGTTCGGATGAGTGATCATTTAGTTCTACGTATAAATTATCTTCATTAACATTTTCCTGTTCGTGATTATTATGATGTGATTTATCCTCAGCAGATGCCTCTACTCCTTCCATTACCTGCAAAATAGATATTGAATTTTCTGTACATAAGCAAATTTAAAACAAAGTCAGTAATTTATTTCTTTCTGTTTTGTATGGAGTTCACGCGTTGAGCCAATTCCTCAAGCCTAGTGTTTGAACTTGTGCTCTGATACCACATGTAACACCACTACAAATCCATCAAAATTTAAAAAAATTATAAGTGGTATAATTTAATACTAACTCTATAGATTGCATAGAGACTTGTTTGACTAAAACATTAACTGCTAGAGTAATGCTTATTCTGGTTGATTTTCCTTGTTTATGAAAGGCATGAAAGTTTTGTTTTTATACTTTATCACTATCAAAGTTTGCTTATTGACCATCTCATTTATAAGTCCTGAATTAACATATAGATGTTTTGGTGATGTGAGATGTTGATTATGTTCTTCTTTTGTTGAATGGGGTTCTTGTGACGCCCTGGACTTACTTAGCTATTATGAGATAATGCATAATGAAATGATGTTCTGGTTTCCAGGTAAGGGTTCACATTCAAAGATTTGGGTTGATGCTTTTATAAATTAAAAGCCAAGGTTATATGACAACCTAGCTATATAATTTGAATGCATATCAATGAAATGTGACCATGAATTCACTATAGGGATGGTGCATTTCACCCCAAAGGGATTGATGGTAAGGTGGTAATATTAATTCAAGTTTTAATGACCATGCAAGTGACTATAGACAAGGGCGCATCCCAAAAGGAGGCTTGATGGTGATTAAAAGAAGTGACCACAACTATAGAACAAAATGTAAGTATTAAAGTGGAAGTGGAGGACAGCTTAACCCACTAGTTGGCTGTAACGCCCCATTTTGTCATTACTACCTGAACTACTATTATATGTTGTATTTGTTTGATTGTGAGACATCGTCGGTTTGACGACACTATGGACATATGGTTCTATTATTTTGCCGATATATATATGTGTGTGTGTGATGTTAGTATTATGATCGTTAGTCATGTTTAGATATGTATCATGTGTTAATTATGTCTCATATATGCAAATTACTGAATGATGGGTACGTGGATACCGTTACAATTATATGTTCAATAAATGAATGTTATGCCAGGCGCATGGCGAATAAATGAGTTTATTGTTGTTATGTTTGTTGATGTATATGTAACTTCGGTATGTATTTCACATATATGTATTTTGTATTCCTATAGAGATGTTATTATTCCTCTATACGGAAGTGTCGTCATTTATATTATAAGTGTCGTAACTTATACTTGATGGGTTATTAGACCACCTTGTTGGGGTCGGCCCTGTATAAGTCATGTGGGTCGAAGGGTTATTAGACCACCCTAGTGGGGGTCGGCCATGTGGGTCAAAGGGTTATTAGACCACCCTATTGGGTGTCGGCCCAGTCAGCATTGTGTTATGTGGTTAAGTTAAGGCCGACCTAGTAAAGGTTATTAGGAAAGTCAAGTCTAGTATAAATAGAGATCGGGAGATCTCTATTTCATCATTCTATTCTCTCACTCACACTTTGGAGAGTGGCGCACTTGTGGAGGAGGAGGCTCTGCTGCTAGGAGAAGACTATCTCTTGTATTCTGGTTGTATCATTGCTCTATCTATCTCTGAGAAAGATATTGGGGTTTTTTTCACCTTTATGGTTTTCCCCAAGTAAACTCTGTGTCTCTTGTGTGTTTGCATTATTGTGTCCATGATTGATATGCTGTAGATTTGCTATACATGTTGTTCTCTCAGTTAAGATCCTAGATCAGATTGAAGTAAATTTTGAAAATTTAACATGGTATTAGAGCTATCTTGAAAGAAGGAATGATATGGCATGTATGACACTTGTTGCACTTACGATGCTAGGGCTTGATATAGCAAAAACCAGTCATCGTAGCAATTTCACTATAAATCCATTTTGGAGAAGTTTTCGGATCTGAAACTTTTACAGCTCAAAGATCAGATCCCCATGTACCTTGTGTCCAAAGGAAAACCTCTAATTCGTTGTACTTTGTGATTTATGATCTGTACAATATAGGGTTTCTGCCTCTTCCAGATCTGAGTCAAAATCAGGTGACCTTGGGAAAAAGGTCATAACTTGGGCTAGGAAGCTCCAAATGAAATTTTGTAAAAAGTGACAGGTAGTACACAGACTGTAATATCTCAAGAAAAATTTTCAGAGGCCGAAGTTGAACGAGTGACACATGGCACGACATACAAGTCCGCTCTCCTGTATTATCCCATAAATAGGTCACGTTGCGACACTTGGCATAACTCTCTCTCAAAGAATCCAAGTGAGGTCAGACCTATCATAATGGAAAGATAACAGGTCGAACTATCTCAAGAAAAAAATTTAGACCCTGTGGATCGAAAAGTTCAAAGTTACACCAGAAACAATCAGGTACATATTTCTATCAAAACAGAATTATTTTTGAGCACCTTCATTCATGCCTTCCGGAATTTAGGGCTTCGGAGAAAGTTGAAATTTTTGTAATCGGAGACCACGGCTGAATGCTACTCATCAAAATCGAAATTTAGAGACCAAGATCAGAATTTTTGGTTGGTCAGAAGGCCGGGCTTGATCAGACCCTAGTTCGAGACTTTGATTAGAAAAGGGAAAAATTAGGGCTTTTGCAAAAATGGGAATTTTTTAAATCTGTGACCACAGCTGGAAGCTCCTCATAAAAATAGAAGCTTAGAGCTTTGGATCAAACCTTTTGATTGGGTAGAAGAGTGGGCTTCATCAAACCCCGGTTCGGGGTCACGTCTAGTGAATCCGAAAGTTTCAAAGGCAAAATTGAGGAGTGAAACTTTGCAGTTTTCAAATTTTGAATATACCAACTTGATCAGCTCATCAAGGCGCATATTTCTATCCTTTCGGAAGTTTGAAATTCAAATTTTGAATTTTTGGGGTTTCTCTGACAAACCCTAATACAGCTCCAGATCCAGTTCCTGCAAATCAAGTGGATTGGTTTAATCCTAGAAGAGGATGGATTGGTCACCTGCATAAGTGAAGAAGTTCCTGTTTCGGAGGGAGATGAGGCTAAGGCCTTACATAAGAAGATTACAAGCAATCTCGACAGGTATGACTCATCGAGGTATGTTTCGAGATTTGTTCATGATTAAGTTTATGGTATGTTTGTCTTCATGATTATTACGGTTAGTACAATCTTGATTTGAGATTTGTCGTATCACCTTAACAAAATTATGAATGCATGATAGAAGATATTCATTTGTTAAGGTGTTGACACTTATGATTGTACTAATGCATTATGGTGTTGTATGAGGTTTATGTTGTCTGTTAACATAAAAGGTACACCAAGAAAGACAAATCATGTTCTACTTCAAGAACATATGATCATGGTGACATGAAGACAAAGATTCATCCATTGTCATGTATCACATAGAAGATCTACTTACGAGGTATGTATAACTTGGTTCTACAATGGTTAACTTATGAGACATGCAGGTTACTAGCACAAGTCATTGAAGAGAACCAAAAGACATTATGAGGGTATGTTAGACATAACTAGCTAGCATGCTAATCCAGGTATGTTTTCCTATATCAAGCTAGAATCCTACCTTGTGTTAGGATCTTATACTGTTGTGTTATTGATAATGATTATTCATGAAGTCATAGGTTTGAATAGTCATGGTTGTATGCATATTATGTTTCTTACCATAATTGATGATATGACTAACCAGAAGAATCATGAAGGTATAGGTTTGAGTAATCATGGGTGTATGCATTGATGATTTAACTAATCAAAAGAGTCCTATGATCAAATAAGAATATGCATGAGTAAAAGAAGACTTCCCTGAAACCTTGAATACTAATGTTTATTATCTGTGAATGATCATGACTATACATGTTTAAGATTATTAAGATTATACTAATAAATGTGTGATTATGTATGAGACCTCAAGGATAACACAATGATGATACTAATAAGCATGCATAGTGATTAAGGATGGATATAAGTTCAAGAACAGGTAATACAAGAAGCAAAGATCAAGAGGGAGCACACTCCAATTGTTCCTGCAAGAAAGAAAAGGAGCACACTTCAGTAGTTTCTGCAAGGATGCAGATATTCAGAGGGAGTTGACCACTTCTCACGATCCACATCAGAATGGAGTTGCAAAGATTCAGAGGGAGTCCACGCAGCAACCAAACAAAGATAAGTATTTGAATTGTCATTTCTTACATAATGTTATTCAATAATGTATATGCTTATGTTCCTAGAATTAGGTTGTGGATTATGCATATTAGAATAGTTGCATTGATGAACAGTATACTACTAATATACATGGGTAAGTGGCCTATGGCACTGTACAACATTCCATTGCTACTTATCTAGAATGAAACCTCTTTGCTGACATGTTAGGAGTTGTGCACACTCTTAACAATGTTCTGGTAGAGATTGGAAGGCATATAGAAAGTTACGGAATATGGATCAATGTTGTATTGAAGCATTGGCTAAGATAATTGCATGACTATATGACATATTTCTTTATGTGTAAGAATTTGTTCTGAAAACTATGAGATGTTTTCTAATCATGCAATTTAACTTGTTGTGTAGAAAAGATCATATACCATCACCTACAAAAGAAGGACTACAACATTTGTTTAGCAACAAAGTTATCTATTGAAAATATTGAAGATATTGAAGTTCCCAGGATCTGGGAAGAATGCCATGATCGAGGAGTACAAGTCGATCATGAAGATGTTTGGGATGCAATCCCAAGACCTGAAGGGTAGCCTGTAGTGACTTCCAGAAGGATCTACAATATCAAGCATGCTGCAGGTGGTAGCATAGAGACTTTTGCTCCTATAGCTAGATTCACTTCCATTAGATCAATACTTGCTCTGGCTGCAGTGATGAAGTGGAAGATACACCAGATGGATTTCAAGACAGCTTTCTTGAATGGTGTGGTTGAAGAAGAAGTGTATGTGGAGCAGCCACTTGGTTCTGAGACACATGACAGAGAGTCATATACGTGTAGAACTTGGTATGGTAGGATAGACAGCTTTCTATCTAGTTTGGGCTTTACCAAGAGTAAAGCGGATTCCAACCTTTACTACAAGGTTGAGGAAGGCAATCCAGTGATACTACTTTTGTATGTGGATGACATGTTTGTTACAGGTGAGGATAGATTTATTGTCGACACGCAATGGAAGCTTGCTGCCGAGTTTGAGATGAATAACTTGGGTATGATGCACTACTTTCTAGGTATGGAGGTGTGGCAGAGTGCAGATGGAATCTTCCTTGGACAAGGGAAGTATGCAGTAGAGATCCTGAAGAGGTTCGGGATGATGGACTGCAAGGCTATGGCCACACCTATGGCATCGAACCTGAAGCTTCTGTGTGATGCTTCATCTGAGCCGGTTGATGTCACTATGTTTCATCAGATGATTGGGTCCTTGATGTACCTAGAGAACACAAGACCAGATATTTGCTTTGCAGTGAACACAATGAGCCAGTTTCTGACGGATCCAGGGATTGTTCACCTGGTTGTTGTAAAGCATATTCTGAGGTACCTGAAGGGTACAATTGATTATGGGCTCAAGTATGATGCGAATCAAAAGTTTAACCTGCAGGGTTATGTTGATTCAGATTGGGCAGGCAGTGCTGCAGATAGGGATCAAGTGTGATCTCTTGGTTTAGCAGGAAGCAGTCCTGCGTAGCACTGAGTACAGTCGAAGCAGAGTATGTTGCGACGGATGAGCAAGTTGCAAATGTATTAACCAAGCCGTTAGCCAGAGTGCAGTTTCAGTACTTCAGAGAGAGGCTTGGTGCACTTCAGATCAAGGTTCCTTCCAAAGGGAAGTGATGAGTCCGGAAGATGCAGATGCACATGAGCTTTTCTGACATGGTTGATGTGTTCTCCCTTGGTCGTGATGTCATTGCTGAGCCATTTTTCACATGGTGGTAGATGTGTTCTCCCATGGTGAAAAAGTAAGGGTTGGAGCCTTCCCCGAATGGTGGTAGATGTGTTCTCCCATGTCGGTGGTGTAAGTATTGGATGATGTGCATCTGGGCTGTGCTTCATGGACGATGAGATGATCTGAAGAGGACGATGCTATGATGATCAAGAGGACCATGGATGATGAGCATCAGGATGATGCTCCAGTTACTACTCTGTATATGTATATGCATCATGTTGGATGCTTGTTATGATCAGTTGGATCATTTATGTATATATGCATCATGTTGGATGCTGGATATGATCAGTTGAATCATTTATGTATGTATGCATCATGTTGGATGCTGGATATGATCAGTTGGATCATTTGTATGTATTTTGTATATGCGTCATGTTGGATGCTTGGACCATGTATCTGTATATGTATCAGGTGGATACTGAGATCATGTATGTTGATATGTATCAGGTGGATACATTGTGTGGATCATGTATCTATGTATGTATCAGGTGGATACATTGTATGATCAGGTAGATCATGTATGATGATATGTATCAGGTAGATACTTGGTATGCATCAAGTGGATGCATTGTATGATCAGGATGATCGTGGATGACGAGCTTCTCCAAATGACATGCAGCAGGATGTTGTAGTGATGATGATCAGGATGATCATGTGTACATCAGGATGATGTATGGTGAGTATCAGGTTGATACTCTGTGGTCGTGGATCAGGTTGTGCAGATGAGCATGTCTGGGAGATCCTATAGGTCGGAGTTGTGTACCCGTAACAGCCTGGGATGCTCTTTCGAGACATTGCTCTGGGAGGACATGTAATCTGTGCCCTGGGAGATCTTCAGGTCATAGTTGTGTACCCGTAACATCCTGAGATGCTCTTGCGAGGTTTTGTCCTATGGCATGTAATTTGCTCCTGGGAGATCTGGACAGGATGAAAAAGGTCTCAGATGCTTCAGCCAGGTTTTGCCATGACCACATGTAATTTGCTCCTGGGAGATCTGGACAGGATGAAAAAGGCCTCAGATGCTTCAACCAGGTTTTGTGGTGGACCACATGTAATGTGCTCCTGGGAGATCCGACAGGTAGAGATGTGTGCTCGTAATAGCCTGGGATGCTTCAGCCAGGTTTTGTGGTGAGATCACATGTAATGTGCTCCTAGGAGATCCGACAGGTAGAGCTGTGTGCTCGTAACAGCCTGGGATGCTTCAGCCAGGTTTTGTGATGGGTCACATGTAATGTGCTCCTGGGAGATCCGACAGGTAGAGTTGTGTACTCGTAATAGCCTAGGATGCTGCAGCCAGGTTTTGTGACGCACGTAATAAGTCCTGAGGATTCCACAGTTTGTCCAGTGATGACGAAGACCTGCAGGTGGTGGGCCTACATCCAGTATGAAAAAGGACTGGCTCTGTAGAACTTCCTATGATGAGTAGATTCAGAGATTGATTGAGATAGTAGCAGCAGTGACGATGATGATGACTTGATGACGATTATCCAGTGACGATGATCCAGAGAAGATGACTTGTGCTAGAAGACCTATGTCAAGAAATACCTTCCTAGTTAAGAGGGAGTGTTGATGTATATGTAACTTCAGAATGTATTTCACATATATGTATTTTGTATTCCTATAGAGATGTTATTATTCCTCTATATGAAAGTGTCGTCATTTATATTATAAGTGTCGTAACTTATACTTGATGGGTTATTAGACCACCTTGTTGGGGTCGGCCCTGTATGAGTCATGTGGGTTGAAGGGTTATTAGACCACCCTAGTGGGGGTCAGCCATGTGGGTCAAAGGGTTATTAGACCACCCTATTGGGTGTCGGCCCAGTCAGCATTGTGTTATGTGGTTAAGTTAAGGCCTACCTAGTAAAGGTTATTAGGCAAGTCAAGTCTAGTATAAATAGAGATCGGGAGATCTCTATTTCATCATTCTATTCTCTCACTCACACTTTGGAGAGTGGAGCACTTGTGGAGGAGGAAGCTCTGCTGCTAGGAGAAGACTATATCTTGTATTCTGGTTGTATCATTGCTCTATCTATCTCTGAGGAAGTTATTGGGGTTTTTTCACCTTTATGGTTTTCCCCAAGTAAACTCTGTGTCTCTTGTGTGCTTGCATTATTGTGTCCATGATTGATATGCTGTAGATTTGTTGTACATGTTGTTCTCTTAGTTAAGATCCTAGGTCAGATTGAAGTAAATTCTGAAAATTTAACAATGTTATGATGAAATGTATGTGTACATGTTGAAGATTTATGCACGATATTCTATATTGTATGTCGAGGACTGACTTACAGGTTGAAACGACTATGTGATAGTTGGATCCTACGAGGTGGGAGGACCTCAAGGACATGGACTTCGAAAGATAAAATGGTATGCGAGTGATGCATTATTTAATTTCGTGTGATTATTATGCTGTTTATTATTATGTATATTATGACATAGGTGGGGTGGGGTTTCAGGAAACTCAACCACCCAGATTGGTTATACGATGACAGATCGAGTACAAGTGCAATGCTGTTGTTATGTAGGGTAGACATAGTCCCTTGTTCCATTAGGGGGGTGGAGGCTTTACCCACCATTTATCCGCGAAACCCAGAGTCATGGGAGGGCTGTGCTACGGCGCGCTCCCCAAGGTGTGTGATGATGACTGGTGGTTGCCTGCAGGGGAAGCTTGGTCGATGTAGTCGACACTTCTGCTTACGGGTTCTAGCTGGAACCAGTCATGGCTTGACATTTTAGGGTAGTCCAGTAGAGGAAAGGATAAGATGTGGAAGTTAGTGATGATGTAGGTATATGGGTGTAGCTTAAAGTCAGGATGGAAACAAGATCTAACTATGTGTGCGGGAAAGACCTTGATTGATTATGTGTCGTAACTCGGTAATGTATGAATTATCGTAACTTAATAAGATACATTTAGGTAAAAGGTGACACCTTGCAAACTATGTTAAAACATGTGTCAGTAAAGAGTAAGTTTCATGATTATGATTGATGTGTGTGAATTATTACTTTTAGTGTACTTACGTGATGTATGTAAGCAATAGCTACGCTTACATAACTCACCTACATATTTATGAATTGCATGAAATATTATTGAGTAATAATGTTAATTAGTGTCACTTAATAATTAATTATTGTACATTAATGATTAATAAACAAGTTACGATTAAATTAGATAGTAAATAATGCATTTGGTTAGTAACGCTTAATTAAATGTTAATGAGTTTGATTAGTAAAGACTAAGGGTTAACATGTTTTTTTTTTAAGCAAAAAAGAAACCTTTCATTCTATTATCATAAACTGAAAATACAAACTATCCTTTTTACAATCAACAAAGTGCTCCCTGAGCTTCCACATAATATCCATATTAGTGCTTTGCAAGCCACCACTGAGCAGACCAACCCACCCTTAAACCTAGCATCACCAACTACTAAGTCACCCACAGATTCGAACCATAATTACAAAAATGCCAACAGGCAGTACAGGAAGCCATTAAACAGCCACAAAAATTGTCAACGACATCGAAGGTTGTCACTAGTGATTCCACATTATCCAAACCCCTGGAATGCAAAAAGGACCCATACAACATTATCCCAAACCCAGAACCATTACCCAGAAAATGACCAGAGCAGAATAAAAAAGAACCTGAGCCCTAAAGAAAGAGGAAATTGTACCAAAGTTGGAAGAAGTCACGCCGATAAATGCCATGCCGAGAAAACCAAATAGACATAGCATTATGCAGAAGGACCCGCCTCATCATCGTTGTGCACCATCACTGGAGTCATCGCAGCCTCCCCTTTATCCTAGGATAAGGGACCTCGAGGGTTAGCCTGCTGCTTCGGGTGATCCAGATAGGTGATCCCCAGTTTATCCGCCAGCAAATCAAGCTTCATGTGGATCCAATGACAATTCTCAGCCTTGCCCTTGCTTAAATCCTCCAAACTCTTAAGCCGTGGAGAGCCAGATAACGCATCCCCTCGAGTATCTAAACATTGAGCGATCAGAGTTTTGGTCACCCAAAGGGTAACAATCATCCGATTATACAGAGCCATACGGCCCAAAGTATTCCCCGGGTCATGGATCCAATTGGCCATGGCCTCCACTTCCTCAAGTAAGTCAACCTCCCCCACCAGACGCCACAGATCAGCTTCAATTTCCTCCACCTCCTACCGAACCCCCGACGGGAAGAAACGACGAAAGAAAACAGCAGTTGTGGCAGCATTCCATTGATCCCGACTTGGACCAATCTGAGGCGTTGCACCTCCCCCCACATTGCTAGTCTCACCAGGAACTCTACGACCTCACTTCATGGCATGACCTTTTGGAGGCATGGTGCCCTCACCCTTACAAATCCTCTGCACACTCACAACGAAAGTATACTTACGAAGCATATCACAGGGGAAATTTCGCCAAGACACTTTGTTACTGTTACCACCCCTGCATTCCATATTTAAGGATGAGCCGCCTCCTATCAGCATTAACGTCATCATCATGAACCTGACGCTGGAATAATTGAACCAGGACTCGTCCTTCATCCTCTCAACGTCCTTTGCTTATCATGAAACTCCATCGAGATCCTACAAGAGCCTCTCCACCTTGTCTTTCTCACGCTTCAAATCCTCTGAATTGAAATCACCACCTGAGATGATATCTCCAAGAACCATTACGATCGTCCTTTGGTACATCTTACCGTCGTTCCATCTGTCCCTATAATACAAGACGTGTACCCTCATTAATTCAATCTCTGTTAATGGGACAGGTTCTTGCGTCACCTTTCGACAGCCATCCATCGTAATCACATTTGGCAATCTTAAAGCATTTTAGACGACACGTATCCAAAGGTACGTCCAAAGCATTCCCATCCCATCTTTCATTTACTTGCCGAGCCCCCTGTTTTGCCAACTCGTCAGACAGACAGTTGGCACTTCTCCTAACGTGTTGAAAAACAATGGAGTTGAATCCTCTAATAAGGGTTCCCCGACAGGACACGCGCCACGCCAGACGCCACGAGGTAGCCCGCTTTGCAACCTGAGTTCCATTTAAGAGTTTTATAGTAGTTTGTATGAAAATTTTTGAGTCGCCTTCCACAATACAACTATTGATTCCATGCCTGGCCATTAAACTTAGCCCTTGGAGTAGAGATTCACATTCCCTACGTTATTAGTTTCGTAGCCTAAGTTTCCATAATAACTGAACTGGATGTGGCCCTAGTCATTTCTCACTGACCCGCCATACCTTTCCATACCCAGATTCCCTTTGGAAGCTCCATCAAAGTTCAGCTTGAGCCATCCCTGCTGAGGCGGTGTCCATTGCAATGGACTCTCCTGCAGCTTGCTACCAGAATGTTGAAGTCCGATGTATTGAGGAAGGTCCCTGATACCCCAGGTATGTAGTAATCTCACTTCATTATCAGGAACAATCATATCTTGTTCGTTCCATCTAGTGAGTTTCAGAGTTTCAGTTATCTCCTACTTAAGACGCCCCCACACTACAGTCCATGAGTTTTTTTTCTCTTGAAACAAGCGGCTGTTTTGTTCTTTCCAAACCTCCCAGGGGAGAAAACTAGGGTAAAGTTGCCAAATGCGATTCAGTATATTCCCTTGAAAGGGTTTCCCGTTCCATTGTCTAATGGTTTGCTTAGGTCTTGTCCTAACCCGAGCGGTCTTCCTGAAAACCCTGGCTCCTTCATCCCACAGAGCTACAGCAAAGCTACACTCGTCAAGAAGATGGGCAATAGTCTCACTATTCTGGCCACAGAGAACGCATATGGAAGGACCCTCGAAACCTCGCTTAACAATGTTGTCCCACGTCAAAATTCGCCCACGTAACACCAGCCAGAGAAATAGAGTAATTTTAGGCCAAAACTTAGCCTCCCACAAATACTGCCATATTTGATCTTCCTCAAGATTAGCTGAGCTGGTCTGCAAGTGATACGCTTCTTTAATGGAGAACCTTCCTATCAGCCGATGACCCCACCGAAGGATATCACTGCCCCTCTGAATTTTAACTTGCCGTTTGATCATAATATCATAAACCTGCCTTCCTGTTTCTTCCCCATAGGAGGTTGTCCACCAGTCTAGTGGCTTCCAAATGTGAAAACCTCTGTCCTCAAAGACTTCTTGCCAATAATTGTTAACTAAGTGCCAGTTATGAGGCCTATCCAAGTTTCCTTCTGGGGTCACCAACGTCGCAATGGGTGGTTCCTGGTGCCATGCATCCAGCCAAAGATTCGCCGACGTTCCCTCCCGGATTTCCCAGAAACTATGCTTCCTTATAATACCACTTCCATCCCGGGCCATGTTCCAAATGTGGGATCCTTTATTTGGTCCTTCCTCCCGAATCCACTCTTGCTGCTCCGTTGTTGGCATATACTTTTTCCCCCAGAAGCTTGCCCATTGCTCATTCGTATGGGTTAGCCAGCGCCACCATATTTTAGCACCACAGACCCTGCTAAGCTCCTCAGGATCCCGAAGCCCCAGACCCCCCTCCTTCTTTGTTTGGAATAAATTTTTCCACCCCACCAGGGTCCATTTCCTATGATCCCCTGTTCCTCCCCATAAGAAGGTTCGTTGCATGTTTCTGATTTCCCGCAGCACAGCCTTAGGAGCCGACAAAACAGAGAACATATACAGAGGCATAGCTGTGAAAATCCTCGCAACAAATCTAAGAGATGATGTATACCTACAAGAGTAATTATGATTAAGCAAGAAAATAGAAGAAGAGTGGTCAATACAGTATAATGAGCAACAGAATAATATGGTATAGTAGAACTCGGATAGAAGCAATAATACTTCACACACACTAGCTAATTAATCACAATATGGACAAATAAGTAGTACAAGCATGAGGATTCGAATGGCTAACATGGAAATTCGAATCGGCCTTCATGGAGTGATCAAAGGATCACTGGAGTGTCATCGGAGCACAACTAGGTGTCCTCATGATCATCAGTGGAGTCATCAATGCACAAGTAACTGTCAACTGTCAGTCAAACTGAGTCTAACTGAGTGTAGTAGGTGTAACTGAATGTAACTAGCACATGGAGACACTAACTGGATGAAGGAGGCTCAGTGGAGGATGCAGTAGGAGCTTACTAGAGTAATAACAAGCAGTTTACTCTCACTGGAGGTCCATCGGAGTGATAAGGCCAATAAAGAGTCAGTTAATCCTTAAATCAAGGAAGTAACTGAAGATAACTGAATATAACTGGACTGGTAGGTGAAGAAGGCGCCATTGTCATGCAGTGGAGCAAAGGAGGGCGTATTAGTCACTGGAAGGGCTGAAACTGCAAGGAAATAAGCTCTCGGGGCTAGCTCACTAAGGGCTAGGTGCTGGTGCTGATGACTGGAATGCATGCAAACCCTAATATTTGCATGCATGACTGAAGATGCAAATAATGAAAATGCTGCTAGGACTAGGATGGAGTATAGGAATATCCTAACACCCCCCTTAATCCATCCTGGGCCCTGGTAACTAGGACCAAAGGTCACCCAATACAATTAAATGAATGATAATAAAGAACAGTCCATAAACCGAGGAAATGGGGAAAACCTCATGGGAAAACTACCCCCCCTCAAAATAAACTGTAGGTCACACACAATAATAAATGCTCCAAACTCAAGCAGGTGCGATGCTTGGTCATATGTCTGGAGGTATCTTCTTCTTGGGAAGAAGTGGATCATGCTCAAAAAGCATGTGTTTGTACTTGCTCTTCAGTTCGAATATGATGAGAACAAATCCAACAGTATGAGAATGATCCTTGAACCTGTGATTTGAATCAGTTGAGGTAGGATCAAATTTTTGAATGTGCATATAGTCTTTTGTCTTCTCCTTCGAACCACCATGGGTGAGATTATGCCAAAAAGAACTATTACATGTTTGCTTGAAATCAAAATCAGATTTAAGACTTTCAAAACAGTTTCTTGAGATCTCCTTTGAATCAGTAGGGGTGAGATCAAAACTATCATATGCATGAGAAATTTTCCCAAGCAGTAATTGCTTAGAACCCAAATTAGATACATGACTTGAATCATGGTTTCTTGAGATCTCCTTTGAACCATGAGAGGTGAGATCAAAACCAGTAGATGTATGAGAAATATTCCCAAGCGAATGGAATGGCCATATTCTTCAATGACCTTCTGAAAGCATGGAATTATGATCATATACTAGTATAAAAGAGGAGATAGTTGGAGAGGAGTGAATGCATTACCTTCAATAGTTGTTTTGACCTCCGAAATAATCATGTGATCATGATGCAAACCAACAGACTCTGGTGCAAGAGAGGATTTAGGACCTTCTGCAATATCTAGAGTGTGAGCTGGCACAAAAAGAGAAGAAAGTTTGAGCATGAGTGGAGAATCTGCAAGTTCTTTGTCAACAACTTCAATATGAGATGATACTAGTTCATGATCTGAGAGACCATCAAGAGGAGCGAATGCATCACTTTGCTTGCTTTCAAATGGTTTAGGACCAAGTCCTTCATTCTTTCTGCCAAATTTTTCCTCCAGGTGAGCCCATAACTCTTTTGGAGTCCCAATATCAATAATGATTGGGAGCAATATGTAATCTGGCATAGTAAGCTTCATTCTTCCAATGTGCATGTCACCTTTATTCAACCAGTCAATCTTCTCTTTAGAGGATTCGAACTCTCTTTCAAAATAACAATCAAAGAGATCATGGCTCTTCAAATATGCTATTATTTTTGGTTCCATTCATCATAGTTGAATAGAGAAAGAGGAGTGATTTCTTCTAATTCTGGATATATTGAAGCTGTAGAAGACCTGCAAAAGCAATAGAGAATACTGCTACAAAGATGCCAAAACTGCTGCAACTACTGCACTCAAAATCTTGGTAATAACCTGCAAAAAACTCTCAAGAATGGAGATACACAATACTCTCAACATGCTCTGATACCATGTGAAAATCCTCACAGCAGATCTAAGAGATAATGTATACCTCACAAGAGTAATTATGATTAAGCAAGAAAATAGAAGAAGAGTGGTCAATACAGTATAATGAGCAACATAATAATATGGTACAATAGAACTCGGATAGAAGCAATAATACTTCACACAAACTAGCTAATTAATCACAATATGGACAAATAAGTAGTACAAGCATGAGGATTCGAATGCCTAAGGTGGCAATTCGAATCAGCCTTCATGGAGTGATCAAAGGATCACTGGAGTGTCATCAGAGCACAACTAGGTGTCCTCATGATCATCAATGGAGTCATCAATGCACAAGTAATTGTCAACTGTCAGTCAAACTGAGTCTAACTGAGTGTAGTAGGTGTAACTGAATGTAACTAGCACATGGAGACACTAACTGGATGAAGGAGGCTCAGTGGAGGATGCAGTAGGAGCTTACTAGAGTAAGAACAGGTAGTTTAGTCTCATTGGAGGTCCATCGGAGTGATAAGGTCAGTAAAGAGTCAGTTAATCCTTAAATCAAGGAAGTAACTGAAGATAAATGAATATAACTGGACCGGTAGGTGAAGAAGGCACCATTGTCATGCAGTGGAGCAAAGGAGGGCGCATTAGTCACTAGAAGGGCTAAAACTGCAAGGAAAGAAGCTCTCGGGGCTAGCTCACTGAGGGCTAGGTGCTGGTGCTGATGACTGGAATGCATTCAAACCCTAATTGCATGCAAACCCTAATATTTGCATGCATGACTGAAGATGCAAATAATGGAAATGTTGCTAGGACTAGGATGGAGTATAGGAATATCCTAACAATAGCTTGTAAAATAGACTTGACCAAAACCACTCTGCTGGGAAAATTTAAAGAACGAAGGGTCCAATTCGAAAGCCTTTCCTTCATTTTACTCAGAAGATCTTCTCAGGACGCTCTTTTAAGGATCCCCTCAGTTAGGGGTGCCCCGCAATATTTGGTTGGAAGGGGGCTCTTCTTGAAGCCCAAGATACAAAGGATGTTTTTCTAACAGATAGGCGGAGTATTAAAGAAAAACACAAGAGACTTATCCATATTAATCATTAACCCCGAGGCTTGTAAAAAAATGTGCAGAGCCTGTTTGATCTTACAGGGTTCCTTCACAGGGGAGTGTCCCATCAATAATGTGTCATCCATAAACTGCTGATGAGTAATCACCTTCTCATAGGGAGGAAACTTCAAGCCTTTGATGCTCCCCTGGTCCACATAATGAGAAATGAGTCTCCCCAATCCTTCTGTCATTAACACAAAAAGGAAAGGAGAAAGAGGATCCCCTTGCCGAATTCCCCTAGTAGGTTTAACGACACTAGAAGGATGGCCATTAACCAAAATGGAGAAGAAGGCAGAGGATGTGAGATTAGTTATCCATCTGATCCAAATATCACTAAACCCAAAGGCTTTCATGATCTCTTTCATATAATTCCAGTTTAGCTTATCATAGGCTTTGGACAGGTCCAATTTCAACACCATACCCACCTTCTTAGTAACTTTGAGTGAGTGAATCACTTCATGTGCCAGAATAATGCCATCCATGATCTGCCGACCTTCCACAAACCCTGAATATTCTATGGAAATGAGGGAGGGGAGGAGGGGTTTCAACTGGTTAGCAAGGACCTTAGTAATAATTTTGTAAATAATATTACACAGGGAGATAGGTCTAAACAGATTAGCATTCTCAGCCATAGGAGATTTAGGGATCAGGGTAAGGAAGGTTGAGTTTAAAGCAAGGAGAACCCCTCTCATCAGTTGAGATTCTTCCACCACTTGCCAAACTTCCAGTTTAATCAAGTCCCAGAATGCATGAAAGAAATTTACAGTAAATCCATCAGGGCCAGGGGATTTCCCTTCTTCCATCTAAAAAATGGTTGTCTCAACTTCCACAAAGGAAATAGGGCTGATCAGAATGGCATTTTGTTCATCAGAAATAATATGGGGAATGACCGCTTTGATCGCCCTACATGCTTCAGTGCGATCCTCCTGAGGTTCAGTAGCCACCTTAGTAAAATGATCTCTCAATTCTTTCTCAATCTCTTCATGAGATTCCAGCACAACCCCTTCATCAGTCTTGAGATTAACAATCTGGTTATAATGCCTCTGTTGAATTGTAGCCCTGTGGAAAAACCGGGTATTTTGGTCCCCATCTTTCAGCCATTGGTTGCGAGACTTCTGTTTCCATAGAAGCTCTTCCTGATTTTTTCGTTGCATGATATCCTCCGAAATTCTGGTTTCCTCCTCAATAAGCTCCCAGGTTACGCCAATCCGCATAATCCTCTCCTGTATCTGTTCCATTCGTGCCTCCAATTTAGCTTTTCCTGTTGAATATTACCAAATACCTCTTTATTCCACCTTCTAATTTTTTGTTTGAGCATCTTCAGCTTTTGTTGGAAGCAATACATTTTGGTACCTGCCGGTGGGCTTAGGGTAGTCCACCATTCCTCAACCCGAGAGGCAAAGTCAGTGTGAGTTAACCAAAACTTTTCAAAATGACAGGGTTTGGTCATTTTCAAACCGATCTTGCTCCAAAGTAGTGACACTGGCCAGTGATCAGAGCCCGAAGATGTAATAGGGTGCGAGGTCAGCGTACCCCCTAGAAGCATGATACTTTCTAATAAAAGAAAACGATCCAGTCTTGCTGCAACCATATGCTCTCCTCCCCGTCAGTTGTTCTAGGTGCAAGTCGTGCTTCCAAGATCTACATCAATAAGACTGTTGTCCTCAATGAACTCGTCAAACAAAGTATTCTCAGGAGTAAGATAGCGTCTCCCCCCCTTTTTTTTGGTTAGCGACTGGATCATGTTAAAGTCCCCCCCCCACAATGCAGTGGAGGCCATCAAACAATCTTCTTAGGTGAGCTAGACTACCTAGAAAATTTCGTTTCTCAGGATAACTGCAAGGTCCATACACATTGGTAAGAACTCCTTTGACTACTGATCCAATAACATGGAATTCAACAGTTAAGCTTAACTTAGTAGAAAGAAAATTAGTCAGAGATATTTGCCTTGGGTCCCACAACACTGCCAACCCACCAGAGTGACCTATCGCATCTAGAGCCATACATTTGCAACTTTTCCAAAGAATTTGCGCCTTTGTTTCCAATTGAGTCCCATAACATTTCGTTTCTTGAAGAAAAACCACAGAGGGTTTTTCCTTCATAATCTTATTTTTTAAGGTTTTGCTTTTATGGGGACCATTGATCCCGCGAATATTCCAAGTTAGAATTTTCATTAGGCACTATATCTGGCAGTGATCAGAGCCTCCTGAATGGTAGGATATTGTCCTGAGTCTACCAATCTAGCTCCAATTTCACCGATCCTATCCCTATTTGACCGCCTTCCCCTCTTGGAGTTTCCTTCCTTCATCTTTCTCTTGTTTTCCTTGAGTTTCAGTGGACCAATTCCCAGACTGGGAGTCGGTTTAGTTTTCAGAATGGCTGCTTTCAACAGTTGAAGTTGGTTGTCAGGGATGGAATGAACCTTGATGTTCTTATAGGCATCTTCTATACTGTCCAGGTCCAAATCTCCAAAGACCATATCATCTAGATCTTCATCCATGCACTCCGTCTCCTTCAGTTGATTTACCCCTGTGCCATTAGGTGTTTCCTTCCCAGCTGCTGATTCCAGCTGACCTCCCTCCGGCATAGAGTGTTCTTTCTCCTGCTTTGGGATAGAGTATTCCACTGGACTAGATTCCAAGGTCTCAAAACTATTAGTATGAACAGTCTTTTTCCCCGGATCTGGGCCTATATGGCGTCTCCCCGACCTTTTACGGGTGGCTACTTTGACAAATCCATCCTTATCTTTCTGTTCCAATGTACTACTTCCAGGGATTTCAGCAGGAAGATTAAGATGGCAGTCCCTCGCCAAGTGACCATGTATGTGACACCGACGACAGCGGAAGGGAATGTGTTCATAGTCCAGGGTTTGGAACCATTCCGAATCATCCCAGTTTAGAGTGATCTCCTCCGGGAAGGCTTTTGCTATATTCATATAAACACAAATACGAGCATAAGACACATACCTTCCCTATTTGTTCTGATCAGATATCTTGACGAACTAGCCCAGGGTTTCACCAATAGCTTGTAAAATTTCCAGATCCTAGTACTCAGCAGGAAGAGAGTAAAGACGGATCCAGACAGGAGCAATAGAGAGATCTTCCTTATCAGGGTTAAAATGGTCTTTCCATATTCTGAGAAAGAGACCTGCAGAAAAATAAAAGTAAGGCCCTCCTTCGAAGATCCAATCCTTATCTTCCACATTTAGGAATACCATTGTAAAAAAGCCCTTCGATCCCAGTAAGAGATCAAAGTGTCCCTTAGGTTTCCAGGTCGCTTTGATCCACCAGGTCAGTGCTTTTTCCATAGGCCATATCCCCATGAACTTTCCAATAAGTGCATGGTGCGTCATATATTGAATTCGTTCCTTTACTTTGGTAGAGTTTATTGTAATGGCCGGACTGCGAATGGATTTCGGTATACAAACTCCCCCTGTGTCTCCTCTGCCTATAACCTTTTTCGCAATTCCCGGACTCCCTACTATGCCTTTCCTTTCCGCTCCCTACTTCTCAGGCCGAAGCTTCGGACCCTCTCCTCCTATCCGAGCCTGCTTGTCCTCATTCCTTGCTTCATCCTGCTGTTGCACCTTGTCCAAAGTCGCTTCCGAATCGATCATTGTGCTCTGAAGGGGAGGAGGGGGGATGCCCCTCCCCTGCGATCGAACCATCCTGCTTTTGCCCAGTCTGAGCTCACTGCACCACCACCAAAATTTTGCAGAGGGTAATGCAGAAAAATGACCTGAAATCAACCGTTAAAGTAGGGCATTTCTTGGAGCAATGTTTCTCCTCTCCTGATGAAAATTTGGGACATACTATTAGGAAAAGCATAAGGGTTAACATGTTAAATGACTATTGTAATGTTAATTAAAGTAGTATTAAATTGATAAATTAATATTAATTGCAAGGTTAGATAATTAATTAAACTATATGGATAAGAATTAATTTATATCTATTAAATTTTATGATGACCATGCAGAAGCTAATTGGAACATAGGATAATTTACGAATAAATGTAATATGAAATTGATAAACAAGTGTCGGGTACACACTTGAGAATTGTTCATGAAAATGATAAATTAATTATAAGTTAATCAATTATGAATTAATTATAATTTAATTATGAATTATTTATAAATTAATTGTGAATTAATTATGAGTTAATCACGAATTAATTATAAATTAATTATGAATTAGTTCTAAATTATTTGTGAATTAATTATGAATTAATTACGAATTAATTTTGAATTAATTACGAATTAATTTTGAATTAATTATGCATTAGTTCTAAATTAATTATGAATTAATTATAAAGTAATTCTAAATTAATTATGAATTAATTAAGGACGACATTACCTTATGCCATTTTATATCAAAGTTTATAATTATATTGTATTTTAGTTAATAAATTAAAATATTAATTAAATTGTAATTATGACCACTTGAAAAGACAATGGTGGTGGAACCGCATTAATAATTTAGTTGAGTTTTACATACGGTGTTTGCATAAAAGAAATAGATAATATTTATAATGCATTTATAAATTAATTAATTAATGTATTGATGGTATCAATAAATGTGGACATGTCTCGAGGAAGAAAAGGAGGACTGACATCTTAGCTAGAATTGAATGGAGAGGATAAGGGTAGTAATGGGGAGCATTGAGTCGGCAGGAAGAGGGGTTAAGTGGAAGGATGGATGGGGAAGAAAGGGGCATATTTACCTTAGAGATTTTTGGGGAGAATTGAGAGAGAGAAGGGAGAAAATTACAGAGAAGAAAAGGAGGTTTTTGTTGGGGAAAATTCAGAAGGGAGAGTAGGTTGGCTTGTACTCGGTTTGGGCTCGGGGGTCCAAAGGGGTACCTTTGGAGCTGGGTGGTCGGCGAGACCTCGCCAGTTGGTAGGGTGGCAAAACTGTTTGGGTTGGTTGAGTTTCATAAGGTTTGGGAATGCTTTGTTGCAGGGCATACAACAAGCGGGAAAACAAACAACAAGCAGAAATTCAAAAGGGAGCAGCAAACAAAGGGGATCTACTAAACGAGTAAGAGGTATTTTCGTGTAGGTACAATCATCATTCTACCCTTGTCAAATTTATGTTAAGTTATGGAAACAAAATTTTACACTGTTAGACCTGCACATGAGAAGTAAATGTTAGAATTAGATATAACAGTAAATATAACTATTTCAAACCTGTAAATTTAAATGTATATGTTATATTTTTACTAGCATGAAGTTTAAACAAAACTAGAAATGAAAACAGAAACAAAACCAAACAGAAATTTTGACAAGAATGTAAGCAGTGAAAGACAATTGGCAAACTAGCAGTATTGTTGTTTTGTATATGTTTTCTGGCTAAATGCCACATTTGGGGTTTCACCAACGAGTTATTGTTCTATTTATAAGAAATACAGAGATATTGTTTTGTCTATTCGACATTTTAAATACTTTTGGAAATGATACAGAAGATGGTTGCTTCTTGGCCCTTGTGACATTTGTAAATGAGTTTGTATTTAAAGATTTGGGCAAAGCCCTAAATGATGTTTATGTTTTGGTTAGTGATACTCGCCATTGATGGCTCTGTAACAATGCGACTTTAGTTTCTTGTTTTAAATTGACTGAGTTTGGATCTGAAGCTTACCCTAGACACGACTTGTGCTCTGTGGTAAAGATATTAGACCCTGAATCAATATCTACGACAGGATTTATACTTGCGTTGTACTGACGGATAGAGGGTTTATACCCAAAATGTTGGTGATGATTCTGTATATTAAAATTATAGATTATGTGTTGTATGCATTAATTCCTTGGCCCTGACCCTATGCACAATTCGTGTTTTAGTTATGTCAACAGCAAGAGGATTTCACCCAAGCTTCTAGCGATAGCTCTGTTTAGGATTACATGTATGATGTTTACCTTTTTATTCTGAGCAAAAACCCTAGATATGGGAATGTATACAATAATTACAATTTTTATATTAGTTTTTGGTTAAGGGCTAGTCATGAGTCATAGTTGAAGTATGACTTTGTTATGCTAACGATAGCATGACCTTCGTCATGTTCTGAGTAATGTCAAACTCTGTTTTATTATTGTATTAGGTTACAATACTAGGGTACTCGACCTGAATTTGTATGGCATTTGGTTCTAAAAGTTTAGTTGGGGATCAATGTATCGACTCCTATATGATTCAATATAGACCTGGGATTTAAAAAAAATTATATATGTATATTGTAGTTTTGTCATAGAAGAGTTAAACAATTGAGGTAGGATAAAACTACAATGCTTGCAAGGGTTAGGGATTTAAGGATCACGTAGAATTCAAACTCATGTTTTGGTAGCTATATATATCAAACAAGACATTGGTTGTAAACACAATGCTAGATTTCTTAAACAACTATAAATGATAAATGTTGACATGCATGATATAATTGTTGACATTGCTTATTGTAAAATATAGTTTAGGATCCTAATGCCATTGTAGAGTCCAATCCTAATTTATGTTTAAATTAGTTCTATTGTTATTGGAAATAAATGAAGCCATGGCAGATGGACTTGTGGCTCAATGAACACATGATTGATTACCTTTTTTCCACTACAAACTTGGATCTCTTAATCTCCTATTACAACACCATCTTTTGCTCCACAACCTTGGAGAACTCGACTCTATAGGAGAGATGTGTAATGGCCACATCCTCAAGGATTTTGTTGAACTCTTTGGCCCTGCTAATGAGCTTATCTATCACCGGGGCCAACACATGGGGTGGCTCCATCAGATGTCGGTCCACATTGAATTGCACCACCAATACCTTTATTACTACACCAATGCCATGTTCTTAGAAATTGTGGAGATATCCTTGACATGATATAGTTGTGGCAGATTTATAGAAAAGCGACATTTCATGTAATGCTCTACAGTTTCGATTTACAAGTGTTGTTTTGTCTAAGCTTCATGCATCAATTTCATGCAAAAATTTTGGGCAATGTGGGAGGCCTATGCTGTTGATGATTGAGGACCCCATTGATGGAAAAGGTTACAATGAACCATGCCCACTTTCCATTCCTAACATTGCTACAAGCCTACAACTAAGAGTACATCCACATAAGGCATATTGAGTCCTGCCCTCATGAAATGGCCACTAGGATTCTCTCCCCGACCTACTATTGGTGCATGTCTATTCAATTCAAGCTAATCTCTTCACCATGATTTGAAAGATATCATGGTCTCTTCTAGTTGTTTTTGTTGTAGAATTTGATTTGTGTTCACGAGAAAATAATTCAGTTTGTGTTATGGAGAAAGATCTCGTGTTGCTGGAATATTATTAATAAGAAATTAGTCATTCTTACCAATGCTCCATCATATATTGGTTATGTAGTAATACTCTATAGAGATGATACCAAAAGTAGTGTTAAGATAAGTTAGGTTTTCAAAAGCATTTTTAGGATTTTTGGGATTTAAGAGAGTTCAAAATGAAGTCATGTTCAATATTTGCAGTTATGACTGTGACAATATGTTTAAATTCCTTCTTTTCTCTTCAACCCTTAGACATAACCTTCTAACATCACAAAAGGGCACTTATTTTCACCGACTCTTCACGTGGGAATGATGGGCTCAAGAAAGCTTTTTCGAAAGGGGTATTGATCTTGGCGAAGTGCAGAGATGAAGAGATGAAGGCAAGCACAAGTTTGGCTATGAACATAGACTACCATCTTGTTGTCTATCGTAGAGGTACTCCACAAACCTCTCATTTGTTCTAAGTTTCATTCGCTAAATCTTACACCTTTAAGAAGTTGAAAACCACACATAGTTAAGAAGAAGTTATACTTTAATCACTTTACCAACTCTAGTTTGTGAAGCTATTGTCCATACTCATTTTATGCTAAGAGTGTCGACTCCAAATTTCTTTAGTTTCTTACTCAGTGATAACTATCAATAGAATGACTTGTAAGTTGAGCAAAAATGTTGAGGCTATCCTATGAAATACAACCATGAAGTGGAGAATGGACGTGACTATCATTATTTACAAAGCACGAGGCATCATCTAGAAAATGTTTAAAGCATATAAGAGGTAAACGAACATAATGTAGTCTCCACTATTTTCACCAACCAAATATATAGTCCAAATCACTTTGCCCCTATGAGTTCAAACACTAAACATGGTTAGTTCATGGTGGTAATTATATATAGAATGGGGAAATTATGAACTAGAAAACTTGCTTATCTATTTGGATAAACTTCGTCACACCTGCCTTTAATCTTCCTTGTTTAATAGATCTGCTAGCTACCCAACATGATCTCAATAGTTTTAGCGTTCAAAAACCCATCCAGAAAGCCCTTCATTATGATGCTTTATCTCGTATTCAATTATGGATGAAAATGGGAGGATCTTTGCCCATGCCTATGTGGATGTGGATGTGAATGGATGGAGAGAACATTCCAAGCTCACATTATTTGTAGTATGTAATTATATTTTACTTGTTATTTTATTTGTTTTAGCAGTCCTCATAAAATATCTCTAACTTCACTTATGGCATGGATAATAACACGTTCAGAGTGACACATAGGAGAAGACTATTATATATTGACACTTTGTAAAATCAATGTCTTGGTTGTAGATAAGAAGGGGGAGTTGAATTTAGTGAAGCAAATAACAAGAATCAAGCTTACAGCAAACTTATCTCTAGCCTTGACTTGTCACGAGAATGTAGGAGCCAAGTGTTTATAAAAAACCCTAATCGACACCACCGAGATATCAACGGTCTAGAACACGCCAAGTATATCGACGGTCTAGGCATCATCGCCTCGTTAATCAAAGCACCGATTGATATAAGTCTACTCTTCTCCGTTTGGTTCTCCCATTTTGTCTAGAGAGTGGAGGTCCGTGAATAAATCTGTTAAGGCGTGTTCTGATTCCTTTATTTTGGTTGCTGCGACGACGTTTACGCATTCTGCTTGCTTTCCCTCCCCGAGAATCGAACACCGGACCCGCTCGAATTCGTTGGGTTCAAAATGGTATGTTTTTGATCCGATATTTTATCTGTTCCTCCCTAAAAAAACGTGACTTTTCATACTGTGTATAATCCAGAGTTTAATTTTTAAGCATAAATGATTTCAGTAACTACTGTGGGTGCCGTTGTGGGGTGTGATATTTATGTTTTGTGCCGTTTTATGGATTGTTATTATTATCATAACGTTAATGAAATGATCTTCGGGCTTTAAGATTCTAGGGTTTGAAAAAAGGGTTTAGGGTTTTGTGCCGCAAAGAATGAGATTCGGAAAATACGAGATGGGTTTAGGGTTTGCGGGTGCAGGGACTGGTAGGAAGTGGTAAAACGTCGAAGGTGGTACTAGGGTTTAGGGTTTTGACAGTCTGTGAGGGAAATATTTAAAAAATATCGAATTTTATTATACAGTACTAATTTTATTTCCTCTCTGGATATCAGACATTGGTTTCTTAGCCCAGCCAATAAATACCGAGCAGGGACTGGTAGGAAGTGGTAAAACGTCGAAGGTGATACTAGGGTTTAGGGTTTTGATAATCTGTGAGGGAAATATTTAAAAAAATCGAATTTTATTATATAGTAGTAATTTTATTTTCTCTCTGGATATCAGACATTGGTTTCTTAGCCCAGCCAATAACTACCGAGCAGGGTAATGTTAACAGTAATATATACTGGGAGACATGCCTTCTTATCTGAGTATTAGTGTATACGCCAGTATAAATGAGTATTAATGGTTACCAGCTCAGTGGTTATTGTTTCAGAAGTTTGGCCTTCTCAAGGGCTGTTTTTGTGGAAACAGATCTTCTAACTTCTTTAGCTTCCAAGAGGGTTGAAGAGCTGTAGTTGATGACGTAGAAATTATGGAATACGATGTTTATAATGTGTCATTGTATTTATGTAGCCACGAATTTTCCTTGTATATATGTAGCCATGAATCTAGTTTAGTTTGATAGTTATTAGGCGCCCGCATTTTCACATAATGTACAGCATGTTTTGGCAGGTTTACACCAGCTTATACTTTTCAACTATATGCTGGTATATCGTCATAGTTTTTACAGTCTATCTATCTATCTACATTTCTGTCTTTGACCTTTTAACCGTAGGACATAATCCTTTCATACATAAAAAAAACCAAATGGATTCTTCTTCCCAGTTGTCAATATTTCATCCTTTTTTACGTTTCCAGCAGTATGAATTGTCCACTGTACTACTGGCCACAAGAAGAAGCTTAGTTTCTGAGTGGAGTGGGGTTAGAGATTTCCTTCCACAATACTTTTTTTTTATATTGTTATGGGTCACGTTTCTTTAATTAATATGTGAGACTCTCCTTGACCAAATAATTGCCCATCTTATGTTTTCTTCTGAGACGGGCCATCTTCTCATGGGCTGCTTTTTAGTTTCCATTTTCTCTTTGAATAGATGAAAATTGGTCCATTTTCTCTTTGAATAGATGAAAATTGGTCCATTTTCTAGGGAATGAGCTCCAACTTCTACTTATCATCGTTACAGAACATTTCTATTCTTTGCTTAGATGTCACATCTGAGAGTTTTCTATTCCATTCAAATCGCCCAGTACATGCACTTGGTATCATTTGCTTTTTATAGTACTATAACGTGGAGCATGCCTACTGGGTTTTGAACCTGGATCACTGTCGCCTTAAGTGCTCTAACCCACCTCCGGACAAAGCTTTCAGTCTATGTGCTGCCTGCTTCTTAGTCTTTACGAGTGTGAAGCACACAAAATGTATGAAGAAGCAAGGTTTGGATCCAATCAAACTATAAATTCAGGATGACATTAAACTATGCCACAGCAAACACAATCATATTTTAATGACTAGGACATTCTCAAAGGTGGGTTTGGGTTTTTGATATGATTAGTGAGAGGCTAAAATGCTAGAATGCGAGATTCATATAGACTTCAATGCATTTTTGGCCACCATCTGTGCAAATGCAGAGTGAATTTGTCATAAAATCATGACACACACATACACACTCTCTAAATGTTAAAGTCTTTATGTATGATGTTAATTAATTCATTACACATATATGTCTAAATGTCTTCTTTATAGATAACATTAATTCTTTACATCATAACATTAATTGCAAGGGAATACAAGTATTTATAATAAGCCCTAATCCAACTAAATGATGATTTAATAATATTTTGGTGGCCGAGAAATAATTTTAGTGCCTAAGATTATTATTGGGCATATGAGGTCATGACTCAATAAATTAATGAGCTCTTTCCCATATATAAGGGAATACTAAAGTTGGAAATGTGCAAAGCTACAAAACCCTTATATGGTTGTCGAAGAATGCAAAATTTTATTTCAAGATCCCTGATGGAGGATTATTAAGAGGTAATGATTACAACTTGAATATGTAAATTCCAACCAACTCTAATATATGAATTTCAATTGATTGTTGGGTGTGGCAAACTCTTACACTACTTCTTTACATGGTGTGTGGTGTGTTTTTTCTATTTCTAGCCTATCATTGATGTTCTTGTCACTATTGGGATGTAACTTGTTTCACACAAAAATCCCAATTGCCTTGGCCTACGAGCATTGTTACCTGCATTGCGAGGATCATTTGAACAAAGGATCGAGGTGGAATGTTCACACCATTTCTTGTCTTTGCTAAGGTTTCACTGCATTGTTGGTCAGTGGGTGTTGCAAACTCCTAGGTTACGTCAATGTGTGGTTTGGAAGGACGAGGGCCACTTGTTAACTCTCTGTTTTGGTTGTTTCAATATGCCAACCAGTCCAACCAGTTTTAAAAACCGGTCAACTCATAATTGGAACCAGCTGAGTTGACCAGCTTAACCCTCATCAATTAGAATTGGTACAAAACTTGGTCTGGAGACCTTTGGTGCGAAATTGGCTGTGTTAGACCTTGTATCGGTTGGTTGGGCACCAAACTGACCCCAATTGGTTGGTTCTGCATTAACTTGGTTGAGTTAATCCAATAATGCCTAGGGTGCACGTGTGATTCTTCAATCAGCGCTACTAGTTTTTTAATGTTGATTTTTGTTGTTGTTGAAATTGTGTATGTTTTGTGAGTGCTAAATCTTCATTTCTTTTGTAGTGATCTATCATTTTTGGTCTTTAATTAGTGCATTCATTTTGAGTTGGTCTTGTAATTTTTCTACAATATCAAACAACTCAGGCTTGATTTGTTGAAGCTCAGTGATTTGATTGGGTATCTCTTGATATTGTGGAGGAGTTATTCTTTGGGTTCTGTTCTTGGTTAGATGTGTATCAGATGGAGTAGAGATCTTGAATAGATTCCCAGTTCACCCTATTAGAGTATTCGAGAAAAATAACAAAAATTAGAAGAGAAAAATAACAAAGAACGTGTGCAGAAAGAGGTCTTGATTGAAGAAGAAAAGGAGGTTGGTCGGTGGAGAAGTTTGTTATAGCAGAAAAACATTGATAAGACGTAGGGAGGGTCTTGAGAAGGTAGAAAATTGGGTTTTGAGTGGAGGGAAAACAATCAAGCAAGATAACTTGCGAGAGCACACAAGGGCCAATGAGTAAAAGGGGAGGTATTGCGAGCAAACAAGAGTGCTTGCGATAGATCTGAGGTCTTCTTAGTAGATGAGAGTGCAAAGATTTGCGAGCTAAAAGGCAGGATGGGAAAGTTTTGATTGGCTCCTTTGTTGTGGCTTACTGATTAGTAGTTATGTCTAAATTTCTTTTTTCAACCTCTTTTAACTCATTAAATTGCTCCATATCAATTTGTCAACTTACTGATTATCTATTGAAATCCAGAAATGTGAATAGCTTGTCTATTTTCTCGATTAATTATTATAATGACATCAAGCACCTTGTATATTTATTTGGACTGCCCATTTCATTATGGATAAAATGCAGTTAAGAAATGGTTGTCAGTTTGAAACTCTTATATTGGTGGGATAATTTTAGGTTTTTGGCCGTAGTCCACTGAGAGGAAAATAACTTTGTCCAGCAATTTTGTTTACCATTATAAGGTCCGTACACATCATGCAGAGTTATAGCTACAAGCCGATACTCTTGCAAAGTACCTCTGTGCACATGCCTGAATACACAACAAAATAATTGTTCAATAATATATTTGAGCTCCTGCCAGTAATAGTACTTCTAAAAACCACTCTGCATCCAGCAGCAAAATTGCAACCCATACACTTTTTAAATCCCTAATCAATGGATATCCCCTCTACCCATTGATTCCTGGATAAATATTGCTGTAGGTTTGTTTTGATCTATCCTCTTTTTGAGGGCCAATTTTTTAGCCCGCCCCCCCCAAGACTTTGATATCGAGGGATTAATTCTGCATGGGTAGCCCCAGAGTGGGTTTTCTCCCACTTGAATGAATAGCGCTTAGTGAGGACAGCTAGCTATTTACCATTCTCTTATCAGCAATGGACGAATCAACCTACCTTATCCTTCCTCTAGGAATACTCAACACATAGAACCATCACTGTGTACCCCCTTCTTTTACACCTTAGTTTTTGTTGTTAGCTTTTATATACGTAATTTCTGGAATCACATTTGCTTACAGATCTTCTCGGTACCCTCTATTCCGGCCAAGCCATGCCCATATAAGCTCTAAGAACCCTTGAGTTTAGCCTTTGTTTCGTGTACTTCTTTTGTCTCTCTTTCTGTTGCATGTTTTAGAATAGATTTTTCTGTACATCCAATTCAGAAGCTCTTGCAGCCAAAGTATCTTGTAAGGAAGTGGAAGGCCTTAAATGGGAGTGTACTCCCTCGTTTCCTAGGAGAAGAGGGCCCTAGGGTTGACCCAACCACAGAAATAAGTTCCCCTGCCCTCCAGGGAGTCTTGAGTCCAGATAAAGATTCTCTGAATTATCCTATGTTACCGGATCTGCCACCCCAGTGTAGGATCCACGGATCTGAGACGTATCCAGATCTGGTTGCATGAAATGGGGATCCTTCGAAAAATCAAACAATTCCTGAAATTTTTGAATGGATCCTGGAACTTCCAGTGCTTCCATGACCGATTGACCCCTGCCCAAAAAACATGTATTTTAATGAAAAACTTAAAAAACCCTAAACAACTAATGGCTAAAAATGTAAAACCCATTCTTGCTCAAGGTATGATCTATCGTTATGTCAAGATCTGCTCTTGAACTCTAATATATCAATATCAAGTTTTGCTCAATGTTTTTAATCATGAAATAGAATTAAAAGGAACTAGCTTCCTTTCAATATTTTAAGGGCATTCTTACCAGATCAAAAGATAAAGCCAATCTAGCCTTTTGGCTAACGGAAGGAAAATTGGCCTGTAGCCCAACAATGGTGCCTAAAGCTAGTCTTTCAATTTAGCCTTGCAGACCCTGCCCAGAAATTTCCCACAAAAGAATTTCTTGCCAGAAGCCTATTCTAATCTACAGGAATGTTGTCTCCTAAAAACAAGGGAAATACTTCCCCCTTCTTGGTTTGATCACCTTTGCCTCTTTTTCCTCGTGGTCTCCCCAATTGGTGATTTCTCACGACCCCTTTGGTGGAAAGGCTTGTTACCAATCATAAAAGATATATCTGTTCAGGTCTGGGAGTGAAAGGAGGGGGGACACTTCTCCCTGAGCACTTTAGGAACAATAAAACCTAAGGCGAAAGCTAAGCATTGAGCTGCAGAGCATTAAATGCCGCAGCTCAGTGCTTAGGGTACATTGGATCTGGAGAATCCTCCAGATCCAACGGAACCTAAGCATTGAGCTGCGGCATTTAATGCTCTGCAGCTCAATGCTTAGCTTTCGCCAAAACCTAAACCAGCCTCTTTTCTCTTCGACACAAAATCTGGACCGGTAAAGTCTGGTTTCAGATTAGTTACTCTCCTCCTGGTTGCAAATTAGGTACTCTCCTCCGCAGTCGAAGTGTAAAAAGGGCTTCAATGCTAGCACTGTCACCCCTGAATGCGTCCACAGACGGCAAGGATGGTGTACTTGCTAACTGACTCCAATTATGGGCTGGAGGTAACTGCCCCGAGAATACATCAATCTTGTCAGGTCGACCCTCCTGGTGTACTTGCTAACCTCCTCCGGCAATTATTGGCTGGAGGTACCTTCCCCGAGGACACCTGTCTGGTCAGGTCGACCCTCTACTTCCAAAGTTTTGGATAGAGAACAATCTTCGGAAGACACAACCCCCAAGGGCCCAAGCATGAAGCACCTGGCGGGAAAACCATGTGAGGATGGGACAAAAATGCCAGTTTCTGACAAGGAATCATCAGGGTAGCCGCCTAGCTGGAGGTTAGAATCCATCGTGTCCCCCCTCCTTTTTTTTCGAGACCTGAACAAATTTATCTTTTATATTTGTGACCAAGCCTTTCCACCAAAGAATGGTCAACCGAAAAAAAATCAAGCCAAAAATGCACTTTCCCTTGCAGTATATACATACTAGAGTCCCCCCTCCTTTTTTTTCCAGACCTGAACAAATTTATCTTTATATTTGTGACCAAGCCTTTCCACGAAAGAATGGTCAACCGAAAAAAAATCTAGCCAAAAATGCACTTTCCCTTGCAGTATATACATACTAGAGTCCAATGTTAAGAGGGCAAAATTCCTATCCATGACTTGGTAAAAAATTTAAATCTTTTAGCGGGTTTCGACTCAATCCTTGTGGATAGTTATGATAGCCATTGTGGTTGTCATCAACGGGTTGTTTGTCCATTCTTAGCAGTGCAGTTGAGGGCAGGTCCAAGTCTTGGATGAGTTTGGTGGAATAGTTACCCTTGATGTGCCATGTTATCCGAAAACGAAAGTTACATTCAAATCTGAATTCAAGATGTTTACTTATGCAACTGAAGTGTTGTCTATTTTGGGGTCAATGTTATGGTCTGACCCTTGGAAGTTGGAACCCTAAAGAGAAGGACCCAATTGCACCGTATTCGAAAGACAATTCTTAAGGTGTCTGAAATATCATTCCTGCCTTTTCCTTGTTAATCACTATTCTTGTATTATAAATCTGCTGTCAGACCTTGTAATTGGAGAACGTAGTTTTCAAATTTTCGTTTGAAAGTGCTTAAGATATTTTTACAATGTTTTCGGGGGTGGTATTATTTAATAACATTATAGCTTATTTTAAAAGGTTGGAGATGAACTGCATTCATTAACAAGCTGCAATGTTTTTCATGTCTGTTATTTCCAGGTGCTCTCTAATGACATTGACTTGCTTCATCCCCCAGCTGAGCTGGAAAAGCGAAAGCACAAGCTGAAACGGCTTGTGCAATCTCCAAACTCATTTTTCATGGTAGCGACTGGCTTCAGATTTGAATGTTTTTTGTACATTATTTTTTAGATGTCTGTTTTCCTGAAGTTAAATGCTTGTTTTGCAGGATGTAAAGTGCCAAGGATGCTTCAACATGTGAGTAATATCTGCAGATTGCTTTGATTATTCAGTTATTCCTTGCAATATTGTTCTTGAATTTCTTCCAACCAAATTTATAAAGCTGTGGTAGTATTTACTTTAAACATCTTACGGATCGTGTGCATTGCTTGAATGATGCAGCACTACTGTTTTCAGTCATTCACAGACAGTTGTGGTTTGTGGGAGCTGCCAAACTGTTCTCTGTCAGCCAACTGGAGGAAAAGCACGTCTAACTGAAGGCTGCTCCTTCAGAAAGAAGGGTGATTGATTATGTTACTCTTTCACGGAGATTACTTGTGATGAGTAGTTATTTTAGTGGTCTTTAATTTGTAAGGAATTATCTTGTTGAGAGTGGAGAATGGAGAGTTCAGGGTTTTGCATGCTTGGTATGCTGGCCAAGTTGTCATTTTAGACCGTTAGTAACTAGTTAATATTTCAATCTTTGTTCTCTAGGCTTATCATATGTTATAAGGTGAACATGACTGCTGTTATGTGGTATTAAGTTCTAAAACATTTGTCTCGCCGTGAATGTTCCTTTGAATTCTTTAAATCACTTGCTTCCAATCTGGTTGAATTTCTGTTAATTGATGTGCAAAGATCAACTGGTAAATTTTACTTCGGTGCATGCGTTTGGTTGTGGCATTGTATATATACTATGGTACTTAATATTTCTGTATCTTAGCTCACAACAAACCTTTATTTTTCGAGTTCTTGTGCTTTTGCATACTCTTATATACTGGTATGGTCAGCAGGACCTTATTCACATAGAGTTAAATCCTTGTTACCAACCCTTTTAATCAGTCAAGGGTTAAAGAGCCTCTAAGGGCTTGAATCTGAATAGTTGGCGTGGGTCGGATGATATCTTTTCGAAAACACAAGAATTTGTGAAGGCGATTAAGAAATTGAGTTTGACTTGAACAGTGCAATGTACAGTTGCAATTGCTATTTTAAAAATAAAAGTGACTATTTCTGATTGAATTTGAAATGATAGATAGTATACCTGATATGCCTTGGTTAAAGGAAGAAGAAAAATCAAAATATCTTTAAATAGAAGTTGAACATGATAATTCTTTACATTATTATATTGTTAAAATTGATTCAGTGGCGTTTAATATGAAACCTAGAATAATTATTATTTTCTAGGTTTGCAAAATCATTCTATGGTAGATACAATACTCAAAGTTTCCTTGTACTTCATAAAGCTCAATGTTTCTCGAGAATATATTAAATGAATCAATATATTTGTTTAAGAAAAAGCAAGTATGGTTTAGCTGGATTGAATTTCCAACGAGTATAAAATTTCCAACGAGTATATTATAGCATTGAAGCAAAAGTAAGTACCAATCATAACACAACTCAGCTATGTATTTGCAATTCTTATCCGTTGATATAACTTGAAATAGTTACGATACGAATCAATCAAGCATATTATTTAGCTATGTATTTGCAATTCTTATCCGTTGATATAACTTGAAATAGTTACGATACGAATCAATCAAGCATATTATTTAGTGTGAAATATCAAGGAGCAAAAACAATAAAGAGAACAAATAATGCAATCCTTAAATTTGCATTTTAAGCACAAATGTTGTTTTAACGTTTTTTATTTGGCCTCGGCGTTGTATTAATTCCCCAGACCTGTTCTGTCCATGAATCTTTTACCCCCCCATTGAATCTACCATGGGCCGTGCCATCCTTTCTTGATGGAAGGTATTTGAAGCGGTTTGGGAAGTTTTACCTTTTTCGGTTTTGGTTCTGATCCAAGGTTAGACTTGAAAGGACCCTTTTTACCTGAAAGATGAATGCATCGCTGTCGAGCCAGATTGGCCAGAGGGCCTGAAATGGTTTCTCGAGTCCAGTGTTTTGTGCTAACACTAGTGTCGAGCCTTCTCACTATTACACGAGATCTGAATTCGACCCATTGATCCGATGCTTCACCTGTTAGAAAATCATGGCGTTATTGTCAAGCCAAGCCAATTTTGGAAGGTGTGTGCTAGTGGTATATAGAGACATTCGTGAGGAATCATACTTATTAAGACGGTTATTTATTTGTCGGACCGGCTCTGCACGCTGTTAACCTTTACCGATCCATTGAATCAACCTTGGGCCATGCGATCTGGGAAATTTTATAATTTTTGGTTTTTGCTCTGATTCAAGGTTGGATTATAGCTCGAGGTAAAGCTCCAAGCAAAGTGAACCTTCTCCCCTGAAAGATGAATATATGCTTTACGGTCGAGCCAGATTTGCCGGTGCGCCTGAGCTGGTTTCTCTCGAATCCTGTGTTTTAATTCTAACTCTAGTGTCGAGCCTTACCACTAATATCCGAGCTGGTGGATTCGACCCATTGTTCCGGGCGTTATTGTCAAGTCAATTCTGATCGAAGGTGTGCGCCAGTGTGATAAAGAGTGACTTTCGGGAGGAATCTTAACAAAGATAATCTTGACATTCAGTGGGAGATCCTTGCTTGAATTTTGAATTTTGAATCTTTGCTCAAATGTTTAGATATCTCAGTATCATCTCCCTTTGATTTTGATTAACTCGGGATTTCCTCAGTAATTTCCATTCCGTTTGGATTGCAAAAGAGCTCTACCATACTCTCATACACGCCATAAACCAATTTTCAAACGACAGAATTCCCTTAATGGACCCTATCTCGCGACTTATAATTAGTTGAATTAATCCTTAAGATGACCAAGAGAAAGAGTGGGTGAGGGTGGCCAAACCTGCCTCAAATCTCCTGGAGGTATTAAAAAATTTAGTGGCCGAACCGTTGAATTAGTCGAAGGTGTATATCCAATTTATTCTGTCAAATCATTGGAGGGGTGTACTTGGTTTATGGAAGTTTTCTGGTGCCTCATTTTCGTTGAGCGAAGGAACGTTTGAACTGTTCCATTTGCATCTTGAATATGCCTTCCTTCAAGAAGGCCCATTTGTTATTTAGTTGACTCCCGACAGTATTGGCTGGCTGAAGTTGTCCTATCAATGATTTTCTATACATGGTTGCACTGACGGATTTCACTGATTCAAATGTGTGGTACTGTTCTCTTTTGGTATTGTAATGATCAACAGCGAGTTGTGAAGGCTTGTAGGATTTCACCGTTTCTCGATGGCCTTGGGTACCAAATGCTATTCGAGAATCCTTTGAAGAACTACAGGAAACCGAGCCCTGCCTGGGTTCCTTTTCTTCTTGGAAGCAACTTTAGATCTGGGTTAGCTTTCCCACTACAACCAGTGGCTTTGGGGGAGTTTTCTTGTCGCAATCTTCCCATCTAGGGAAGATCGATGCGCAAATAAAACGTTAGTTCTCCCATAACAACCAGTGGCTTTAGGTTTATATTCGTGTTGCTATCTTCCCATCTTGGTTAGCTCTCCCATTTCAGTCGTTGGCTTTTGGGTATGTATTCGTGTCGTCTTATTCCCATCAAAGGGAAGATCGTAACATTCCTAATGGTTTCCTTATATGGATCTTTTGAAAGAATGAACCTGATAAACTTATAAAAAAGGGAGTCCCATTGCTCACCTCTGTCATAAATTTCCGTGGGTATTTTGAAAGAATGATCCTGATAAACTTCATCAAAAAGGGAGTCGCATAGCTCACCTGTCATAAATTGTGATGTATGATTTTCTAACTTGTGTGTGGAAGATGGTTGTATATATAACCAGTCTTAAGGAAATGTCCTTGCTTTTCATCGTCCATCAAGGTTTCCTTTTAGAATCCTTTTGGTTGCATCGTCCATCAAGGTTATTTTGAGGGTTATCCACCGTCTAGTTGGGTTGGCTATTTGACCTTCCACTCCCTTGAGATGTGATGTGCATATGAGTACCGAAATTATTTTTAAGGCCATTCTTCCTTTTGGAAAGTACTCCATTGTGTATTCCCTCCCTTTCAAAAGGGGTGAAAAAGGTTTCCTTTGATGAGTTATGCACATTCCCTTTTCGAAGGAATGGAACGAGTCTTTTTGACGAGTAATGTTATTCAACCCAATAGGGTTTGAATTTGATTGGGGATGGGAGTTTCCTACTGGTTCCTCCATTAATAGTATGATGGTTCTCCATTACTAGTATATGATGATATCACGATTCATATAGATTCTCCATTACTAGGTTCTCCGTTCGCATGATAATTGATGATTCTCCCTTACTATTATGATATTCATAATGTGATTGATCTATATTTTCCAATCCGAAAATAAAGAGTCCAAGTATCTATTTGGCTATGCCTATGTATTTTGGCCATCCTTTTTTCGAGTAGTTACTATTATGATAATTCATAATGTGATTGATCTATATTTTCCAATTCGAAAATAAAGAGTCCAAGTATCTATTTGGCTATGCCTATGTATTTTGGCCATCCTTTTTCCGAGTAGTTATTGTTCTCTATTACTAATATGATGATTCATTATGTGATTGATCTGTCTTTTTTTATTAGGAGAGTAGTCTTTCACCAAATATCTGGCCTAGCTTATGATTGAAAAAATATCTGGCCTAGCTTATGATTGAAAAAATATCTGGCTTATGATTCAAAATGTGATTTGATCTGTCTTTTTCATTAGGAGAGTAGTCTTTGATCTGTCTTTTTCATTAGGAGAGTAGTCTTTCACCAGATATCTCTTTTTCATTAGGTGAGTAGTCTTTCACCAGATATCTGGCCTTTGTATTTTTAGACTGTCTTTTTTCCAAATAGGAATTTGGGTACTGAGTTCCACGTCCCTAATAATATAAAATCTTCACCTTTGGAAGTGCTCTAATGTGCATTCTCCTTTTGAAAGGGTGAAAGGGGTCTAATTTCTTTTGACGAGTTATTGTAGTTTGCGAATTCGAAGCAAAAGGGGTTGGTTTTGATTGGGGATGTGGGAGTTTCCTATTATTTCTCCGTAAGCTTCCATATGCTTATATTTTCCAATAGAGGTGAGTGATAAGTATCAATCCGCTGGCCTATGTATTTTTGGCTTTTCCTTTTTCTAAGTAGTTATGCTAATGGATTCTACATCCGATAGTGCAAAAAGAAAACCATATTATTTAAGATTCCTTTGAGGTCTTTTCATAACCACTCATAGTGCAAAAAGAAAACCATATTACTTAAGATTCCTTTGAGGTCTTTTCATAACCACTCATTGTTCTATTGTTGCTTAAAACTTTTAGTATGTTTAAATATTTATTTGGTTCCTTCAAGAAAACGGTCAAAGTTCAGTTTTTAACCTACCACCATTATGCCAAATAAGCCCAAAGTTCAGTTTTTAACCTACCACCATTATGCTAAATAAGCCATGTGCATTAGAGCATTCAGGTTTACATTTTTCCAAAATGAGAACCTACAATCCTTTTTCTTGTATCATGCTTTTTTTTTAACCACGGGAACAACCACCTCCCAAGGGTATATCCAATAGCCTGCAAACCAGATATACCAGTAACTTGTGACTCAGCAAGGGTCGAGACGTCTCGAAATCCATTGGGGTGAGCCTACTCTTCGAGCCTTGTCACAACGGGCCAATGAGCAACCCCACCCCCTGTTGGTTTTGAACCTGTGACCTCCACGGAGATAACACATGTTCTTAAATGAAGATTACAAAATGTTTGTGAAGATAAATAATCCTCTTTAAGGCAAAATATTTTAGAAGTCATTTCTTAGAACTAGTGGTTATCAAGGGAATATGCTGATGGGGAGTATAGTCATTCTCTTGCTCTAGGTTTCCTTGGGATAGTGAGATTTTTTTACTTGTACCTCCCTTTTTGTTTGTCTTATATCCATTGATATGTTGGATTTGTTGTTGCACAACAGTTGTCCTGCTAGTGTAAGTGTAGTTGCCCTGAAAGGGTCCCCAAAGGGGGAGGTTTCCATTTAGGTTAGGTGTTAAAAAACAACTCTCTCCCTGCTTTTAAGACAAACACAACAATATTTGAATAAGGTCCATTCTCTATCCTTATTACAACACTATAATTGCCTGATTCTCTCCGATCGAGTCCCTATCTCAACTCCGAGTGTTTGCCTCATATTGAGACTCGACTTATTAGCCTGGGGATCGCAAGGATTAATTGATTTAACAATCAACAAAACCTTAGTACACTACCCTTAAGTGTCACACCGGTAGGGTCCTCTCTCTTTAGGTTTCCCAAGTCCACCTAAGTAGACTTGGACTAACCATAGGAGGTATCCTCAATCAAGCTTTTTTGGGTACTTGTCAAAAGATACTAGCTTTTCCATAGTACTAATTTAATCGATTTCTAAGTAAACAATGTGCTTAATAGAATTGACAATATCTGAAACATAACAGATTGTGAGCAATGCTAAGGGGTTATATGTTTTAAAAGATGAGAATACCCCTCGAGCGAAATGTTTGACAAGGTAACTCTATACATGAGGAATAAAATGGTGTAAGCTACCCTTACAAGAAAACATTGTGACAATGGATTATGTCTGGGCTAAGTAATTAGATTAAGGATTTTTCTCAAGGAACCAAATGGGCCTAGACTATTGTCATAGTTGGGTTGAGTTTGAATGTTAACCAATGTTAAGGTTTGATAAATGGTGTTGGTTTAAGGGTTAAAGAGAGGTTCAACACATGGAATAACTTACTGGTTTTTATTGTCTTTGATTTTAAAGGCCTTTAACAAGCAAGAAATGCACACTATGATAAATAAACAAAACTAGGCTATATGAAATGCATGGTTTTTGACAATGAATTATGTCTCGGCTAAGTAGATTAAGGATTTGTCTAAAGGAACTAAATGGGCCTAGACTATTGGTATAGTTGGGTTGAGTTTGAATGTTAACCATTGTTAAGCTTAGGTTCACATTAAGAGTATCATAAGGTTTGATAGATGGTGTTGGTTTTAAGGTTAAAGAGAGGCTCAACGCATGGAATAACTGACTGGTTTTTATGGTCTTTGATTTTAAAGGCCTATAACAAGAAGCAAGAAATGCACACTATGCTAAATAAACAAAACCATGCTATAGGAAATGCATGGTTTTAATTTCTAGTGCCTTATCTTAAGGTTTCTAAGCATAGATTACTTGAGATTTAAGTCATTCCAATGCAATATGTTCATAGAATGTATGTGTAGGATGCAAAAATGATATATGAATGTAAATTTCTCCTAGTGGCTAAACATATCGAGAAAATAAAAAAATTGAAAGAGTGTAGAAGAAGAGATGAAGAGTTCACCCGATGCCTTGGTGTTGGGAAATGGAGTTGATTTACTCCTCCTAGCACAATGAAATGAAGATGAGATCCATGAATTGTGGATGTCCCAAAGCAATCTCCAATTTGACCTCGTTGAGGCACCCCTTTTTGAGACCAGCGTTACTAGCGCTACTTCAACCTGTAAACTGAGAAAACCTTGGTAATGAAAGTTGATTAGAAGTCCCAAAACCAGAGAAAATCATCAAACAAGTTAGATGAGTAATGTATAAGAGGCGAGGAATGAAACCCCGAAAGGAAAGCACATGCAATAGATTTCTGAACTATGTTTCTTACGAGAGAAATTCAAGGCATTAGAGCAATTGCAATTTCCAGACTTACCTCAATTGGATTAAATCTCATATACATAATTGTAGAGGAAAGCAAGAGCCAAATTCTAGCCACAAATTACCATAAACGAAAGAGAAGCTCATAAAATCATAAATGTTTTATTACTCAATTTTCTTCTTTACAAATGAGTTGCTTTCTCTCTTTTATAGAACAAGAGGAGAGAAAAATCCCCAATCTAATGATAGGAGAATAAGCGGAGAAAAATCCCTAATCTAGTGATATCAAGGGATGCGATGTTCATTTGAGTCTCCCTTCTACAATCAACAATTGAGATTTATCAAAATTGAGTTTACATGTAGTTTTGTCGCTCGTCTCTTGGTGGGGTGCACTTGCTCAAGTGGACAATTTAGGGACAAAAATGTCGAGTTAGATCACCCAAATGCTAAATGTGATGGTGATGGAGTCGCTTTGCTGAGTTGGAGAGCTAAAATGGGGGGTTGAAACAATACATGAAGAGCTGGAAATGAGGAATGTGCCCCATTTGGAGACCTCAAATCGACTTGATGAGATGGGCCCCTAAACACATGTGGAATAACCTCAAATTGTTGAATGGGCGTTTTTGTCATATTTTAGAAGAACCCAATTCACTAAATTGGCCAATTGGATTTTCTTGCTATAGTTTAATTTATGCTTTGTTATACTAAGGCAAAATTTTAAATCAAACCTTAGGAAACCTTAAGAAATCTGATCAATAATTGCCAATTCATCCAAATTTGACGCAACCATGAGTGAAATGCTTGGGAATTTCCATGGATGATATTCATGATGTCTTAATAGGTTATATCAATCATTTCCATGACAAAATCTGTTCTAAATAAATCAATTACAAGCTGATCCAAATTATTAAAATTGGAATTAGGCATTTTTATCTAAAACTTAAGAAAAACTATTAATTTTTTCCTATTAGTCCAGATAAGCTAGAAATCACATTTGGAAGGATCAAGTTGGCTTCCAAAGACTTCAATGAGTAGAATGATGATGATTAGAATGCATGCCATTGGCTAGTCATGTTGACCAAGTCAAAATGTTGAATAAGTCAAATGTGGTCGAAGTTGGCCAATCTTATCCAATGAATGTATGGACCATTTAATGCCTTTGGAAGGAGGATTAATTATCTTATATGGCTTGGATGATGAAACATTTGAGTCATAGTAGTTACATAGCTCTAAACATATATCATGCTACATATGGTTCATAGTGTGTTAGGTTAGTGTTTTATAAACATGTCAACATAAAATCGACATCAAAATCTTTACAAAAATTATTTCTCCTTTGGGTGAAGTGGATGAAAAGTCCAAGTAGGTAGTCAAGTGAGGATTGATCAAAGTTGACTAGTTGGCTCAAGATGAGGGACAAGGGAAAACTCTATGACCAATAGTGCAAATAATAGGGAATGTGTATTCCAAATGAGTGTTATGTAATGAGATATTAGTGAGCCCCCTTTTCATTATTTCCTTTTTCTCTTTTATTTTGATATTTCTTTATTTTGCTTTTTTTCCCCTCTTTTAGTTAGGTAGCGGTTGAAAGGTATTGGCTCTGGATACCTTCTGGGTGCCAGTGATGACACGGCCTTAGCTTTGCTGCCAGTGACTGTCCATAGGATAAACATAGTTCCACAATAATGCTTGTTTAGAGTGAAATAGACAGTACCTCTTAATTCGATGAGTACCTACCCTTCCAACCGCTAACCAATTTCAAAGATACATATCAATAGAAAGACTAGTTTAAGGTCTAGGGAGAGCATTGCTCAATGGTAATTCTTCCTAGGGTTTTATAAGTGGGTCTCTTAAATTGTTGCATGATTCATCACAATACAAGCATGCCCGAGACAAGGGAGAACATGGAGACATTCATGGTGAAGGGGTGATAGAGGGAAAGCCGAGAGTCAATCTATCATTCTTTATCCAATGGGGTTTTGACAACAAGGTGGGGTGATATGGAGATGGAGATAAGGTAAACTTGTGGAGCCAAAGAAGATTTATAATCCTTGTAAATACAAAGAGCTATTAAACAATTATATGAGCATAAAACAAAATTCTCTACTCAATATTAACCTATGGAACATCTCTACTAATCATGTTGATTAGAATCAATCATTGTAAGTATCATGAACACATCTTGCAATACACTCATCAATCCTTTTTCTTGTATAAAGGTGGACCTTCCGTATAAAGGTCATGCTTTACTTGTTAAAAGTATTTAATGTTGTGTAATATATTATTAACCATGATCACCAGATTGCTATTAAGTATCCTTTAGAGATTGATCACCTCTAAAGTGAATTACTTTAGCATATGATCATTTGGTACGGAATAATATAATATGATCATAGCATCCGATAATTATTCTTAGTATAATGTAATGTGATGGATAATTAAAGTTAGCACATATTGACCATGCAGTAAGAGATAAAAAAATAAAAGATAAATGATAGTGATCAAGAGAATTCAAAATTGCCCATGCAGACACTTCGGCTAATTAAAGAGAACTCAAATTATTAAAGCTTCAGTTAAGTATCAATGCTTCAATTAAAGCATCAGTTAAATATATGTCTCAATTAACTAAAGAACTCACAGTGGTCACTTCAAGTAAATCAATCAACATGATTTCAGTTAACTAAAGTATTTTCACTTTAGTTAAACTAAAAGATGACACGTGAGTTGTGACACTTGCATGTCAACACTTAAGTTAACCAACTAACTAAGTGGGCAAGCTTTCAGTTAAGAGGCGAGTTCATCCTAAGTGACAACTCAGTGAGATGAAGCACTGCATGAGAAGTGGGGTGCACCACTCCATGCAAGATTAATACATCTAGTTTGAGGGCGAGTTTATCCTGAATTTAGAAGTTGAAAATAGAAGAGAAGAATGTATAAATATGATATACAGGATTGTTGAATCCAGCGTGAAGCGAATTCTCTTCTCCATTGAAGGCAAGGCACTTCTCTTTGTGCAGGGTATTGCTAGTGCTTGTTATTGTTGTGCTGGGCACACATCCGATTGATCTCTCTTCTCTATTGCTTTTGTATCTTCACCAAGAAGTTTGGTGATCTCTTATCTTCCAAAAGCAATCTGCTATGTTGTAAAAGAAAGCATTCTCTACTATCCATTATATTATACTGAGAAGAATTGCTGGGGTTTTTGTTCTCATAATTTTTAGGATTCCCCTCAGGGTATATCTTGTGTTATGGGTGTATGAATTTCATGGATTGAATTGTCTCATTGCTTCAAGTCTCTGCATCTAAAAGAGATAAAGATCAAAGCTCAACCAAATTTCAGCATGGTATCAGAGATCAGGGAGTAAAGGAGCTCATTTTTTCATGCTAGCTAGAGCCTATGTTGATCCTGATAAGTTGAGCACAAGATTTGAAGACTATGGCATCAGTATCTGTACGACTGAAAGACCGTCTTGAGGGAACCTCAAAATTCAACACTTGGAAGGATAGGATTTTCAACATCCTAGAGGAACATGACTTGGATGGCTATGTATCCATTGTGGTGGAGGAGCCTACATCTAATGTAGGCCGCATCAACTTCAAGAAGAATCAAGCTAAGGCTAAAAAGATCATCTATGATTCGGTAAAAGATAATTGATGCCCGTGATCACACCGTTGAAGACCACGAAAGAATGTTATGATACTTCGACGAATGTATATGAGAAGAAGGCCCTGAGTCAAAAGAGGGCATTGAAGAATAATCTTCGAAACTTAAATATGGAGACAGATTAGACAGTGGCCTCCTTATTCTCCAAGATCTCTCAAGTAAGAGATCAACTTGCTAGTATTGGAGTAGTGGTGGATGAAGATGATCTTATCCAAACCGTTATTGATGGTATCCCATCCTCATGGGAGATGTTCTTGGATGCGGTAAATTGCCGAGAGGTACAACCTAACTTCGAAAGGTTGTGGCATGACTGCCTCCAAGAGGAGGGGTGAATCTAGAGCAAGTCAGTGTGCATCAAAGAAGAAAATATTTCCTTCACAACAAGAATGAATAAAGGAAAGAGACCCTTCTTCCAAAAGAAGTTCTCTCATTCAAAGAAGGAGTTCAACAAAGGCTTTGACAAGTCAAAATCTAGATGCTTCAATTGCAACAAGAAATACCATTTCTCAAGATATTGTAGAGCAAAGCGGAAAGGAAAGTCTCATGCTTCTACCACCATAGAAGATGAAATCGCTCAAAATAATGCATTTGAAGAAAAGGAGACAAGGGAGTTTTATCTTGTCTCATCCCTTTCAGGATCCGTCATCACAAATGCAGACACATGGTTGATTGACAGTGGTGCATACAAACATATGATTGGTTACAAGAGTACCATCACCGATCTAAAAGAGAAAGAATTCACATGCATGGTAGAGTTGGGGGACAACTCAACTTATTCGATCCAAGGAGTTGGATCCACCTCATTCCAACTAAGCACCAATGATATTCTACATGTGGAGGACATTCTATATGTTCCAGGCTTAAAGAAGAACCTCCTCTCAGTTTCGGTTCTTGAAGACAAAGGATTCCGAGTTATCTTCATGGATAACAAATCACTTTTATGGTCGAAGAAAAAAAGCCTAGAATTTGCTGCTGTGATTGGAGTTCGAGAGAGAGGACTCTACAAGGTACCTGTGAAGTACATTCAAGCTATGATTCACATCACTATCAGTCCATGCGAGATATGGCACTGAAGGCTTGGACACCTACACTGTAAAGCGCTACCAGGACTTCAAAATATGGTAAAAGGTATGCCCATATTTGATTTTGAGCATGATAGTGTATGTCGGGGTTGTGCACTTGGGAATAATGTTAAGAAAATATTTTTCTAGAATTTATACTAGATCCAAAGGGATTTTAGATTTAATACATTTTGATGTATGTGGTCCCATGTCATCCCCCTCCCTTAGTGGCTTCTTATATTATGCACTGTTCATAGATTATTTTTCTAGGAAGTCATGGATTTATTTCATGAAGGCTAAAAGTGAAACTCTTAGCAAATTTAAAGAGTTTAAAGCCCTAGTTGAAAATCATAAAGAAAAGTACATCTGTGCATTAAGGTTTGATAAGGGAGGTGAATTTGTTTCACATGTATTTAATGAGCTATGTAGTGATGCAAGAATATGTAGACAGTTAATAGTACCATACAACCCTCAACAAAATGAGGTTTTTGAAAGAAAGAATAGAACCATATGTGAGGCTGCAAAATCCATGATGCATGATCAAGATATGTCTACCTCATTATGGGAAGAATCCACCCGTACTGCTGTGTACATCCAGAATAGAAGCCCTCATGCCATTCTAGATGAGAAGAAACTAGAAGAAGTGTTTACCAGTGAGAAGCCAGACATCTCACACTTGAGGATATTCAGGAGCCCAATATACATTCATGTACCAAAAGAAAAGAGAACAAAGATGGATCCTTCTGGAAAGAAAGGAACCTTTGTGGGTTATAGCGAGTCATCCAAAGCATACCGAATATATGTATCTTGTGAGAGGCACATTGAATTCAGCCGAGATGTTACCTTCGATGAAGAAGTTGCTTTCAAAATATCGAAAGAGATTCAATGTGATTCAGAGATGGAGGATCCCAAGTCTGATTCTCCCCCTTCAGAGTTAGAGATGGAGAAACCAAAAGATGCCTCAGATTCGCTAGCTCTTGAAGAACCAGTAGAACTGGTTGAGAGGTCACTTGATGAACCTTCCGCTAAAAGAATATCTGCTTGGTGCCGAGACATCTTACAAGATGCAAAGAAACATGGAGCACCAAGAGGCTCATCCATAGAGCGCAAGCAACCTGAAAGATATTCAGGGTATGTTGCACCGATGAGTCACATCAGTGATTCAGAACCATCCTCATACGAAGAAGATTCAAAGCAACAAGTTTGGAAAGATGCAATGACAAAAGAGTACAACTCTATAATGAAGAATGATGTTTGTGAGGTTGTTCCCAAATCTGATGGGAAGTCCATTATGACTTCCATATGGATTTATGAGATAAATCATGCTACAAATGGTAGCATTAAGAAGTATAATGCCAGATTCGTTGCCAGAGGTTTCTCTCAGAAAGAAGGCAACGATTATGATGAGACCTTTTCCCCTGTGGCAAGGTACACCACAATCTAAGCAATGATTGCACTTGCATCTGTTCTAGGATGGAAACTTCACCATATGGATGTGAAGACACCTTTATTAATGGTGAGGTTGAGGAAGAGGTTTATATTAAGCAACCTGGAGGATGTGTGGTACATGGGAAGGAGTTCCATGTTTGCAAGCTAAAGTAATCTCTATATGGGCTTAAGCAAGCCCCCAGGGCTTGGTACTCCAGAATTGATAGCTAACTTCAAAAAATGGGTTTCTATAAGAGTGAAGCTGATAAAAATTTGTACTTCAAAGTAGTGAAGAACCAACCATTGATATTGGTTGTCATGTTGATGATTTGTTTCTCACTAGAGAGGAACATCTGATTGCTTGGTGCAAGAGGGAGCTCACCTCAGAGTTTGAGATGAAAGACTTAGGTCTAATGCACTAGTTTCTTGGCCTTGAGATCTGGCAAATAAAATATGAAATTTTTCTATCTCAAGGGAAGTACAATGTGGATATATTGTGCAGGTTTGGTATGATAGATTGAAATTCTATGACTACTTCAATGATTTCCAATTTGAGGAAACTTCATGCGTCAGGCTATGGATTAGATCCAGTAGATCCCACTTTGTATAGACAGCTTATACGCTCGCTAATGTACTTGATACATTCGAGGCCTGATATGTGTTATGCTGTGAGCATTCTGAGTCAATTTATGTCCGATCCGAGACACAAACACTGGAAATATGCTAAGCATGTGCTTAGGTACCTTCAAGGTACAATTTAATATGGACTCAGATATGCCTCCAGTGGAGGAGTCATGTTACTTGGTTATACAGACTCAGACTGGGGAGGAAGCATTGTGTACCGTAAGAGCACATCCGATTGTTGTTATAGCCTAGGATCAACTATGATATCTTGGTCTAGCAGGAAGCAGGGCTTCGTATCCCAAAGCACTACTGAAGCAGAATACATAGCTGCTAGTGTTTCCCGCCGAGAAGTAGTGTGGCTCAGAAAGCTATTTGCAGGTTTTTTTGGTGAAAAGCTTGAGCCTAGAGTTATTAGGTGTGACAATCAGATTTGCATCAAGCTTTTCGAAAACCTAGTGTTTCATGACAAGTCGAAGCACATTGAAATGAAGTATCACTTCATCCGAGACATGGTACAAAAAGATACAATGAAACTTCAGTACATTTCTACTGATGAGTAGATTGCAGATGTGTTATCAAAGCCTCTATTAGTGACGAAGTTCAGGTACTTACGAGACAAGCTTGGTATGGCATAGAATGCCTCCCTCGTTGAGAGGGAGTGTTAAATATATAGCATCAAGAGACATTCTCCAAACCAATCTTGTGTCGTCAAGATTTTTCCTCCCGTATAGAGGTGAGCACTTTGATTGCCTTCCGTGTAAAGGGTATTCCTCCCGTATAGAGGTAATTGATCAAAGTAATGATGTTGTAAAGTCTTTTTGGACAAGGCTCCAAACTTGTGTGTATCAAGTCATGATTATCATGTGAACCTTATGTATAAAGGTATCCATGAGATGGACCTCCTGTATAGAGGTGGAACTTCCGTATAAAGGGCATGCTTTACTTGTTAAAATCATTTAATGTTGTGTGATATATTATTAACCATGATCACGAGATTGCTATTAAGTCTCCTTTAGAGATTGATCACCTCTAAAGTGAATTACTTTAGCATATGATCATTTGGTCCGGAATAATATAATATGATCACAACATCCGATAATTCTTCTTAGTATAATGTAATGTGATGGATAATTAAACTAAGCATATATTGACCATGTAGTAAGAGATAAAGAAATATAAGATAAATCATAGATATCAAGAGAATTCGAAATTTCCCATGCAAACACTTCAGCTAATTAAAGATAACTCAAATTATTAAAGCTTCACTTATAAAGATTTAGTTAAGTATCAATGCTTCAGTTAAAGATATGTCTTAGTTAACTAAAGAACTCACAATGGTCACTTCAAGTAAATCAATCAACATGATTTCAGTTAACTAAGTGTTAAATAAAAGGGATTAGTTAACTAAAGTATTTTCACTTTAGTTAAACTAAAAGATGACACGTGATTTGTGACACTTGCATGTCGACACTTAAGTTAGCCACCTAACTAAGTGGGCAAGCTTTCAGTTAACATGAGAGATCATCCTAAGTGACAACTCAGTGAGATGAAGCACAGCATGAGAAGTGGGGTGCACCACTCCATGCAAGATTAATACATCCATTTTTACGGGGAGTTTATCTTGAAGTTAGAAGTTAAAAATAGAAGAGAAGAATGTATAAATATGATATACAAGATTTTTGAATCCAACGTGAACCGAATTCTCTTCTCCATTGAAGGAAAGTCGCTTCTCTTTGTGTAGGGTATTGTTCGTGATTGTTATTGTTGTGCTGGGCACACATCTGATTGATCTCTCTTCTCTATTTCTTCCGTATCTTCACCCAAGAAGTTTGGTGATCTCTTATCTTCCGAAAGCAATCTGCTATGTTGTAAAAGAAAGCATTCTCTGCTAACCATTATATTATACTGAGAAGAATTGCTGGGGTTTTTGTTCTCATAATTTTGAGGATTTTCCCTAGGGTATATCTTGTGTTATGGGTGTATGGATTTCATGGATTGAATTGTCTCATTGCTTCAAGTCTCTGCATCTGAAAGAATTAAAGATCAAATCTCAACCAAATTTCAACAGTCCCCATTAGTTAGAAAGAATAAAAGAAGATAAATAATATACTGGTCATAATAATTAATGTACTACTGATGCTCTAGAGTTTCTAGCTTAACATCAGTTAGACATAACAAGTCTAGGTGTTCTAGATAATGCTCAACACCAACTCAACATAATCATAATCTAGGTGTTCTCGAGCTTACTGCTCAACACCAACTTTAACAATAGTCCCGATGCTCCATAGCTTACTTCCCAACACCAACTTAATAATTTTAAAATAGTCTAGGTGCTCCAGAGCTTACTACTCAACACCAATTTAAACAAATAAGCATAAAAATAAATTGTCTTTGTTTTGGGATATTACATCCCTCCCAGTTTAAATCAACACCATCCTAGTGTTAATAATTTCAAATTAAACCATGAAATAAGGAGGGGTAAGCCTCTTTCAGAGTATTTCATTTTACCATGTGGCCTTATCAGGCTCGAAATGCTTCCATTGCACTTTTAGCTGGACAGTGGCTCGCTTCCTGAGATGCACCTCTCTCTTGTCCAGTATATGAAGGGCTCCCGACACAAATTCCCCTTCTAGTTCTACTTGTAACAATGACCAATCAATTATATGTTTAGTATCATAAACATATATTTCTTAAGTAAGGATACGTGAAAAACATTGTGAACCTTCACATGAGCAGGTAGTGCTAGTTCATAGGCCACCGAGCCCTTCTTGGCCAATATTTCAAAAGGCCCACAAAACTTGGGAGCTAATTTCCTGCATCTTCTCAAGTTCAATGAGCTTCTTTTTTATTTGAATTTCAGGTAGACATGTTCTCCGACCTGATACTCCTTATCTTTTCTGTTTCTATCGGCATAACTTTTTTTCCGGTCCTGTGCTTCCTTTAAATTCTGCTGTACTTTTGTGACTAACTGTTCCAAATCTGTTAACAAATTTGGCCCTAACATGAGCCTGTCCACCAGACCGTCCGAACTTACCGGTGTTCTGGATTTTCTACCATAGAGCACCTCAAATGGGCTCATCTTGGATGAGGTATGATAACCATTGTTGTATGCAAACTCTGCAAGGTGCAAGTACTCTTCCCACTTCGAGGGATTGTTCATTACGTACATTCTAAGCATATCTTCTAGTATCTAATTTATGCGTTATGTTTGTCCATTTGTTTGCGGATGATATGCAATGCTAAAATTTAGCTGTGTTTCCAGCCCTGAAAATAATGTCCTCCAAAAATTGCTTGTGAAATTTGTATCTCTATCAGAGATAATAGCTTTAGGTATACCATGTAGTCGAAAAATTTATTTTAAAAAAATATATGCAATATGAACAACCTTATAATTAGATTTTATCGGGATGAAGTGTGCAACCTTTGATAGTTTATCTACTATCACCATGATGGAGTCATTTTGTTTCTTGCTTTTAGGAAAACCTGTGATAAAGTCCATGCTAATCACCTCCCATTTCCATTCTGGAATGGGTAATGGCTGAAGCAAACCAGCTGGATGTTTATGTTAAGCTTTAACCAACTGCCATTCTTGAAATTTGGCAATAAATAATGCTATATCAGACTTAAATTTTAGCCAAAAGAAGTGTTTCTTTATTGCTGATATCATTTTCTGATATCCTGGATGTCCTGGATAAGGCTTTTTGTGGAATTTAGTCAATATTTTAGACCTGATATTCTCTGTTTCAGGTACATAAAGTCTGTCCTTAGACCATTACAATCCCGTTTTGTTGATTTTGTATTCTTTTTGTCGCTGAAACAACCCATTTTCTTGCATTTTTTGAAGGATTTCTGCATAAAATCGATCCTTTTTGCTTGTTGTCATGATTTTGTCATGTAAATAAGAACTGGTTTGACTCACTGTTACCTCGTGCAACAGATGAATTTTGTGACTTAAGGCATCAACGATCTTATTCTCTTTTCCCTTTATGTGTTTTACTTTGAAATTGTATTCGCTAAGGAAAGCTAACCATCTAGCTTGTGTAGCATTTAGGTCTCGCTGATAAAAACTAAATTTCAAGCTCATATTGTCTGTTTGAGGAGAAATTTCTTCCCCATGAGATAGCGCCTCCACATTTTCAAAGAGTGGATGATGGCAACTAACTTAAAATCATGTGTTGGATAGTTTTACTTACGTTCTTTTAACTTTCTTGATTCATAACAGATCACACAATCATTTTGCATAAGGACTCCCCCAAGTCCTTCCTTGTTTGTGTCTGTGAAAACAATAAAATCCCCATTGGGATCAACAATATTCAGTATTGGTGCAGTAGTTAGTAGTTGTTTTGGTTTCTGAAAAATGTCCTCACATTTTGCTGTCCATAAAAATTTTGACTCCTTTTTCTGCAAGGGTGTCATGGTGCAAGCAATCTGGGAAAAGTTTTCAATGAACTTCCTATAATACCACACTAATCCCAAGAATGATATGATGTCTGAGGCACAGGTGGGTGTAGGCCTGTAATATCCCATGAATATGATTACAAGGATATTGAATTGACTTCAAACAATCAACACATAAATTAACTCATACAAAAACTAGTTGCAGAAAAGCTAGTCTTGGACACTTTTACATCTCCCCAGGGTTAGGAATTTGAAGTCTTTAGGGTCTGAAAAATATGAAAGTGAATGTGCAGAAGTAAGGATATCAGAGTCAAGGCCAACTTCAAAGTCCTATGCACAAGGTTCCAGGGCCATTTATGTTTCGACAACAACTGCTGCTGAGGTCTACTCCAAGGCTTCTTGGGCACACCAACATATGCATACTATACCATTCAATTACTCTTGATAATAACCAGATAGTGGATATCATACATTAACCCCAAAATTTGATGATGGACAAGAGTTTCTGAGAATTAGGGAGGATTTGGCTAAGTTTGGAGGCAAAAGAAGGAAGTGCACTAGGTTGGACAAATCAGCTAGTTGACTTATAGGCTTTCCCTAACAGGATGAGAGGGATACAAATTATCAAGAAAAGGATTGGAGGGTCTTCAACAAGGTCTTCAGAATATAATATGATTGATAAAACATAAATTTAATACTCATAAATAATTTAATAACAATTACTGCAAAACTAGTCAAAAAACAATGTCTAAAGAGCTAGTCTTGACAAAATTGAATTCAAATAGCTCCTAAGGATTTAAAATTCCTCTTATGAAGTACAATATGGATCAGACTTGAACATATGAACAGAATCAAACCAAAATAAATACTACTGAGCAGCAATTGTAATCACTTCAACCTCAAACTTCTCAGAGAGCCTCAAATACATAAGATTCTTACAATTCTGAATGTAGAAGACTAAGAAGGGAAGAAGAAAGGAGTTCTTCAATGGATCTGCAATAATGAAGAATACAGAGTATATGGATTCTCATGGTAGGAACACCAAGATTCAAGGGCTTCTCATTGGCACATTCACTAGATTGATTCTCCTCCTCTAAACAATTCTCCTAAAAAACTCTCTCTAATTGAATTGACATTATGGATCTCTTCTGGGTAGCTTGGATTCTTCACTGGTGGGATGATACTGGCATGTATATCAGAATTCAATGACTCTGGATCATATCATGAACACGGGAAAACACACTGCATTGGGGCACATCTCCCAATATTGGTTGAGGCACATCACTCAACCTTGAGAAGTAAAGCTCTTAGACACTAAACAAATTGGCCAAAGGATGTGAGAGGAGTGCACTGGCCTTCTTTTATAGGTTGAGTAGATTCACAAGAAATCAATTGTAAAGTGTGAGGATGAGTGTGCCTTTCTTAGGATAATTAGAAACATATCTTTCTTTCTGCAACTTCCTTTCTTTGTGATTTCTTCTGCTTTTAACAACTGCGCCCTCCTTAGCTTTCTGGATGTTTCCTTCTTTTCAAACTGGATGATTTTCTAAACTTTCCTTCTTTATTCTTTTTCCTGCTTTGAGTTCCACCTTATCCTCATGCACCCTCCTAACCACATGAGCACCACCACTTGCAAAAGAATTAAGTATTCATGGTAATAAAATTAAATACAAGGTACTCAGATATTAAAATTATTAAATAATTAAATACTATAGGCCTTTTCCAAAATTTATCCCTCTCAATTAATAACTTCAAACTTTCAATTGTTTTCATAGACCCTTAGGGATTGAAGGGTCCAAGAATTGACCAAGTTACCACTAAGGAAGGGACATGAAAATCCCCCCTCCCAAGATTGCTTGTCCTCAAACAGGTACAATCCTGGATGCTACAAAATCTGTTCATCTTCCTAGGTTTCATCTTCATTAGGAAACCCTTTCCACTTCACTAGATATTCTTTAATAGTTCTGCTCCTCAACTTCCTCTCTCTGACCTGCAAATTTTTCTCTAGAACTAGGAACAAATTTCCTTCATCATCAAGAGGAGGCAACTCTCTTGAAACAATTACTTGTTGGCCTACTGCTTTCTTCAGGCATGACACATGGAAAACACTGTGTATATTGCTTTCTGGAGGCAATTCTAGTTCATAGGAAACTTCACCGATTTTCCTTATGACCTTGTATGGTCCATATAATATTGGCTGCAATTTTTCAGCCCCCTTTGATTTCAAAGAATATTGCCTATATGGATGAAAATTCAGATATACTAAATCACCTTCTTGGAAGGTTCAATTTGTTCTATACTTATCTGCATTCACCTTCTGTTGGTTCTGTGCAACCTGCAAGTTTTCCTTGAATGCCGTGAGTATGTATTGGCTTTCCTAAAGTCAATCCTTTGATTTTTGGGATCTACAATCCCCAAATATCAAATTTTAAAAAGTGAGGGATTCATACCCATACAAGGCTTTAAATGGTGTCATCCCAATGGAGAGGTGGAATGTAGTGTTGTAGCAGAATTCCCCCAAGTGTATCCAGGTGACCCATGCTTTCTGCTGCCTAATAACATAATTTCTGAGATAACCTTCGATCCATTGGTTCACCCTCTCAATTTTTCCATCAGTCTGAGGGTGGTAGCTTGTGATAAGGCTCAAACTAGTTCCAACCAACTCAAACAAAGTTTGCCAGAAAGCACTAGTGAATTTGCTATCTCGGTCACTTATTATAGTCTTGGGAAAACCATGCAATCTGAACACTTCTTTAAAGAACAATCCAACAAATTGACTGGCTGTAATGGTTGATGTAACATAAAAAAAGTGAGAAAATTTAGTCAATCTATCAACCACTACAAAAATACTATCCTTACCTTGGGCTTTGGGCAGCCAGGTGATGAAATCCATGGATACACTTTCCCATTTTTGTTCAGGAATTGGAAGGGGTTGAAGGAGGCCAATAGGATGAGTGTGCTCAACTTTGTTTTGTTGGCATGCAATACACTCCCTTACATGCCTTAACACATAATTTTTGAGTCCCTTCTAAGTGAACCTCTCTCTCACCTTCCGATTCGTTTTCAAGAACCCAGGGTGGCCCACCACTGGTGCATTGTGAGCAGCCTCCAAAATATTTTCTTTTAAGTTCGATCTGGGCACTAAGAAAATTCCGTCCTTATAATATATGACATCATTAAGGGCTTTGTAAGCATCATCATAAATCATCCCATCCAACACCTCACAAGAAAACTAGTTCTTAGAATATTCAATAACTAGTTGTACTTTCCAATCAGTTGGGACTTGTAGCAGAGAAAAAGTAGGCTTCCTAGAGAGGGCATCAACTACTACATTCATATTACCCCTTTTATACTCTATCTCAAAGTCATAGGACTGAATCTTACTCACCCATTTCTATTGTCTATCATTCAACTCCTTTTGGGCCAGGAACTGCCTCAAGCTGTTGTGATCAGTCCTCACTATGAACTTGCCTCCCACCAGATACTGTTGGAATTTGGCCAAAGAATGCATGATGGACAACATATATTTTTCATATATGGAATAATTCCTCTCATGTGGCTGCAAATTTATGCTCTCATAGGCAGTGGGATGCTTATTCTGCATCAAAACTGCTCCAATACCTTCCCCTGAGGCATCACATTCAAGTATGCAGGGCTGAGTGAAATCGGGAAATGAAAATACTGGGCAGCTACTTATCACTTATTTCATTTTGTTGAAGGCTTGTTCATCCTCCCTCGTCAACCAGAAAGCTCCCTTATTGGTGAGATCCGTCAAAGGGGATGAAAACTTAGAAAACCCTTTAACAAATGTTTGGTAGTAGGTGCATAAACCAATGAAACCCCTCAATTCAGTGATGTTATTTGGGCTTGGAAATTCAAGTATGGCCCCGATATTCTCCATATGCACCTTGAATCATTCTTTCCAAATTATATGACCGAGATAGAGGATCTCCGTCAACCCAAACTCACACTTAGATAGTTTGGCATAAAAATATTGTTCTGCCAAAATTGTTAAAACATTGTCTAAGTGGTGCATATGCTCTTCCCATGTCCTACTGTAAATCAAAATATCATCAAAGAATACAAGTACATAATTACACAACTGCTTATTGAAAACTTTATTCATGCAGGATTGGAAGTTGGCCGGTGCATTGGTCAATACAAAAGGCATGACAAGAAACTCAAAATGCCCATAATGGCACCAAAAAGCTATCTTCTGGATGTCTTACTCCCTCATCCTAATTTGATGGTATCCTGAGCGAAGTTAAATATTGGAAAAATACCTTGCTCCATGTAGCTCGTCCATCAATTCATCAATCCTTGGGATAGGATATATGTTTTTGATGGTCTTCTTATTCAAGGCCCTATAATCAATGCACATGCACATTGTTCTGTCCTTCTTTTTAACTAGGACCAATGATGATGCAAAGGGGCTTGAGCTTGGTCTTATGAATCCCAAATCAAGAAGCTCCTTGATGGTCTTCTCAATCTCACCCTTCAACATTTTTGGGTGCCTGTAAGGATGGATCTTGATTGGAAGTGTGCCAACTTCCATCTCAATTCTATGTTCAATGCCTATGTCAGGAGGCCTACCATGTGGGAGTTCTTCAAACACCTTCTTGTGCTTGTGTAGCAGCCTTTTTATTTCCTCTGGATGATGTGATACATCTATGGTAGTGCCTTTAGTGGTGATGAGGCATTCAACATCCCACTCAACATCTCCATGCCTCAGTATAGATCTCATACTCTGAGTAGAAACTACTTGTTTTGGGTATTGTTGATACCCTTCAAAATTACTTGCTTCCCATTTGCATATTTGAAGCTCATTTGGGGTATTTGGTAATTCATTGAATGTTCCCCAATCGAGTACAACCACTGAACTCCCAACAACATATTGGTATCATCCACATTGACAACATAAAAGATGCCAGTCACAGTATAATCTCCAATAGTCATTTGCAACTTTGGAATCCAACGATTACACTCCATAGTGTTGTTTCCAGGGATGATGAAAGTGAAACCTTCAAGGCTTCTATTGGAAGATTTATCTTTTCCACTAAGGCTGCATCAATGAAATTATGGGTGGCACCCCCATTGACCAAAACTGGTACTCTTTTCCCCTGCACTACCCCTTTGAATCTCAAGGTGTCGAAGCGCGGAACTCCGCTCAATACTGCAATTTTTCTTTCTATTTGTGGTGGCTAATATTCCCTTGGTGTTTCATAGCCACTTTTGCTGGTTCTACTTCGTCAAACTCTTCCTCCTCGCTTTCTGAAAATACCTCAATGTAGTGTGCTTTCCCCTTAACACATTTGTGGCCCGGAACCCAAGGTTTCTAACATGAGAAGCATATCTTCTTCCTCCTTAATTCATCCCGGTCCTTGTAGGAATATTCTTTCTTGGTTGGGGTATCCACATTCTTAAAAGGATGTCTTTGATTTTGAAAATTTTCAGACACATTAGTCTTGGGAGGATAGCTTGTTCTTGGGATGGCATCTTGCACATCCCTTGTTATTCTCACTGCCTCTTGCAAAGTGGATGGTCTATATGCATTCACTAATCCTTCTGTGAAAAAAAGGATCAACTGATCTTCAGATATTTCAATGACCATCACTACTAGATTCTGGAACTCAGATATGTATGCTTCAGGAGTCCCGGTTTGTTTCACACGCGCTAGCTCCCTGAAAGAGATCTCAAGGTCTCTCCTATCAGATATTTCTACCAACCTTTTGGTGAAATTTTCATAGGAAGTTACTTGATCATGGCCCAAGGTCCTCATGCCATGGAACCACCAATCATTGGCCTCTCCTTCCAAATGAAAAATTTCCATTATGATGGCATCCATTTCATCCATGGGATTCATTTGAAAGTAAGTGTCTAGCTTCTGCACCTAAGAGCCAGCAGTACACTTGGAAGATCCATAAAAAAAGGGCAGTGAGATCTTATCAATGGTTCTATGCAACTCAAAATTATGATTTGGCACTTTGTTATGAGTTCTAGATATGACCTTATCTTGATAATCACAATATTCTTTGAAGGTCAGATGTCTTTTGAACTCCTCATTGAAGGAAATATACTCAGCAAGTTGAACCTCCAATGGTGCAACTGTATCAAATTGTAATTCTAGTTCTTCAATCCTCTGCTCAAGAAACTTGGGCATAGTATGCCTTTGAAGCTATTTGAACTCTTGTGTCCTTTTATGTGGCACAATGTTTGAGAATATTTTATCCTTGAATACCTTATTCTCCTCAAATTGAGAACCACTACTACTGCCTTCACCATATTTCTTGTCCACCAATCTAGACAAGATGTCTCTGGTTTCTATTTGCACTTGGGAGGATCTCTCCATCACCTTCAACATGTTTTGTGAAAACATAGACTCCTTCTCTTCTCTGTTCATTTCACCTTCTCTCATGCTTGATTTACCTCCTTGAATCTTAGCTTGTGTAGAGTCTACTTCTTCTTCTACCAAGCCTTCTTCTTCGGTGCTCTTGTTCTTGGAGGATGAATTCCTTTTTGGAATCATCAAATAAAAAAGTAATAGAAGGTTCATAGGACCATGCTCTGATACCACTGTAATATCCTATGAATCTTATTACAAGGATGTTAACTTGACTTCAAACAATCAACACATAAATTAACTCATACAAAAACTAGTTAACAAACTAGCTGCAAAAAAGTTAGTCTTGGACACTACTAGATGCCCCCAGGGTTATGAATTTGTAGTCTTTAGGGTCTGAAAAATATAAAAGTGAATGTGCATAATCAAGTATATCAAAGTCAAGGCCAGATTCATATTCCTATGCACAAGGTACTGGGGCCATTTATGTTTCGACAACAGCTACCACTGAGGTCTACTCCAAGGTTTCCTGGGCACACCAACATATGCATACTAGACCATGCACTTACTCTTGATAGTAACTAGAGAGTGGATATCAGAAATTAACTCAAAAATTTGATGATGGACAATATTTTATAAGAATTAGGGAGGATTTGGCTGAGTTTGGAGGCAAAAGAAGGAAGTGCGCTAGGTTGGAAAACTCAGCTAGTTAAATTCCAGGCTCTCCCTAACAGGATGAGAGGGCTACGAATTATCAAGAAAATGATTGGAGGGTATTCAAAAAGGTCTTAAGAATATAATATGACTAATAGAACATAAATTTAACACTCAGAAATATTTTTATAACAATTATTGCAAAACTAGTCAGAAAACAATGTCTAAAGAGCTAGTCTTGACAAAATTGAATTCAAACAACCTCTAAGGATTTAGAATTCCTCTTCTGAAGTATAGTATGGCTCAGACATGAACATATGAGCAGAAGCAAAACAAAATCAATACTACTGAACAGCAATTGTAAGCACTTTAACCTTAGAATTCTCAGAGAGACTCAAATACATAAAATTCTTACAATTCTAAATGTAGAGGACTACTAAGAAGAGAAGAAGAAAGGAGTTCTTCACTGGATCTGCAATAATGAATAATACAGAGCAGATGGTTTCTCATGGAAGGTGCACCAATATTCAGGGGATTCTCATGGGGCACATTCACCAGACTAATTCTCCTCCTCTGGATGATTCTCCTAAAAAACTCTCTCTATTTGAACTGAGACTATGGATCTCTTCTGGATAGCTTGGATTCTTCACTGGTGGGATGATACTAGCATGAAGATCAGAATTCAATGACTCTGGATCAGATCATGAACACATGAAAACACATTGCATCGGGGCACATCTCCCAAGCTTGGTTGAGGCACATCACTCAACCTTGAGAAGCAAAGCTCTCAGACACTAAACAAATTGGCCAAAATATGTGAGAGGAGCGCATTGGCCTTCTTTTATAGGATGATTCACTTCATGAGAAAGCAATTGGCATGTATGAGGATGGGTGCGCCTTCCTTAGGAGAATTAGTAACATATCTTTCTTTGTGATTTATTCTACTTTTAGCAACTGCGCCCTCCTTATCTTTTTGGATGTTTCCTGCTTTATGCTTTTTCCTGCTTTTCATTGCTTTTGTCAGTTTCCTTATTTTTTCCTGTCACCTTGCTTTTAGCTACTTTCTTCTTGTTTCCATCTTTTCTCAAGTGAGTGGGTGAGGTCCACCTTATCCTCATGTGCCCTCCTAGCCACATGAGCACCACCACTTGCAAAAAAAATAATTATTCATGGTAACAAAATTAAATACAAGGTACTCAAATATTAAAATTATTGAATAATTAACTACTATAGTCCTTTACCAAAATTTATCCCTAGCAATTAATAAATTCAAACTTTGAATTGTTTTCCTAGACCCTTAGGGAATGAAGGGCCCAAGACTTGACCAAGTGACCACTAAGGAAGGGACACGAGAAGGCCACTCCCAATAGATTTGATCTTCTCTGGGTCTACAACGATACCTTCTTTGGGAATGATGTGGCCTAGATATTGAATTTGTCATTTATAAAAGTCACATTTACTGAATTTGACATATAGTTGATGTTCTTGTAGGACTTGTAAAACAATCCTAAGATGTTCCTCACGATATTTATCATTTTTCGAATAGATCAGTATGTCATCTGTGAACACTAGTACAAATTTATCCAAGTATTTATTGAAAATATTGTTCATCATGCACATAAAATTTTCCGTTGCATTTATTAGCCCAAGGGTATTACTGCAAATTTGTAGTGACCATACAAGATCCTAAAATCTGTTTTGCTTATGTATTCTTCTCGGATCCTTACTTGGTGGTATCCGTATCGTAAGTCAGTTTTAGAGAAAATCCTTGCTCCTCCAACTCGATCGAACATATTGTCTATTCTGGGGAGCATGTATCTATTCTTTATGGTTAACTTGTTTAGCTGTTGGTAATCAATGCACATCCGCATTATACCATCCTTATTTTTTACAAAAAGGATATGTGCTCCCCATGGAGACACACTCGTTCTGATGTAACCTTTTTTAATTAGTTCCTGCAATTGTCATTTCAGTTCTACTAATTCAGGGGTACTCATGCAGTATGGGGCTTTTGAGACCGGCATTGATCTATGGATAAATCTAGGTCTCTTTTCGACAACAGTCCTGGTATTTCCTTTGCAAATACATATTTAAATTCCATTATAACCGGAAAATATTCAATTTTCTGTTCCTTGTCTTTTTCTAGGTTGTGAATGTTATCTGCATAGAGTTTGCAGCCCTTTCTTACATACTTTTTAGCTTGTAGGGATGATATTTGTCTAACAAAAATTTTCTTAGGTATCCCTTGTACCATTCTCTAATTTCCTTGTTTATCAGTGCACATGGAAGTTTTATTTAAGCAATCCAGCTACATGGTGCTGTTCTAACCAATCCATACCTATCAGTTAATGTTTAAGTCAGATTCTGTTTGAAAACTGTTCATGTCAATTTTGAAACTTTTAACAAGTTCATAAAGTTTTCTTTTTGTACCAATGGCTAGCTGTACCAGCCATGGTTTACTGTGTTTTTCCTTGTTTAATTTGCAATTTTCAACAATTTTGGGAGAAACATAGCTATGACAAGCTCCCGGGTCAATTACAATGGAAACAACACCAGTTGAGATTTTAACTTCTATTTCGACCATGGTAAATTGATGGTCCGCTTGTCTACCCTCTAGAGAAACACAAATCCTAGTTGTTTTTGCAACCTCTTCCACAGTTGTGTCTTCTTGTAAATTGTTCAGAACTTTATTGTTTTTATGTAGGCATTATTTGTAATAATGGGGGCCTTGGAATCCCCAACATTTCTCTGGAAGTGGGGATGTTCTAGCTCCTTCAGTCATTGCTGGTTTATTGACACTTTGTGCTGACAAATTTGATTGTGTCCCAAATTTGCCAAAATTTCGATTTGCTGGAAAACCGTTGTTTTTCTTTTGGTATGGAGGTGGCTTAAACTCCTTCCTTCTGCTGTCCATGGAGACTTTAAGCTTTTCTTTTTTCTTATTTATGTTTTCAGTCCTGTGTTGGCTGTGCTCATAACAAATAATTTCCTTGTATAATGCTGCATCAAATGTCTTGGGTGCATCAAATTCAATCTTATCTCTGAAATATGAAGGACGACATCCTAAGAAATGCTGTATTTTTACCTTTTCTTCTTTAATGTAAGGCGCATAGTGTAGCAGTTCTAAAAATTTGTTTATTAATGCATCCATGGTCATAGAACCCATTTCTCAGCTAAATGAATTCTTTTATTTTTATATCAAAGAATATTTTAGACATGTATTTATCTTGAAATAATTTCTTAAAGGCCTTCCATTTGAGATCCTTCTCTTTCGGTTTCTTAGTCAGTTTCAAATCCCACACCATCTGGAAGCTTTTCCATTCAAATTGTAGACGGCCAATCAGGACTTCATTTTGATGGAATAATCATGTACTTCAAATTACTTTTTCATTCCTAAAATCCATTCTTCAACTTTCTCTCCTGAATCTAAGTCTCCTTCAAATGTTGGAGCTTTGATCTTCCTGAATTCTCCTTGCAAGCTATTATCACTTTTGTGTTTCTTCCTACGGGGGGATGATGAATAAGTGTTGGAAGAATTACTACCGTAGTAATCCTTGGTGTCTTCAGAGGATGAGTCCGAATGTTCTTGAAGCTTCTTCTACTTCCTAGTTTCAGGACTATTATCTCTTTTCTTATGGTGGTGCTTATCCACAGTTTTACTTGGTGAGTGTGTTGTTTATCGTATGTTCCTTATTTATGTTAAAGTTTGCAGCAGTGCTTCATTTACTTCATGTTGTTCCCATCTCTCTTTTATGTTATCATCTTTAAAACTCTGAAATTCAGCTTGTAGACTTTGTACTGTTTTCAACAGTTCAGAAGGTGTGACTTCCCTGAGACTATCATTCAGCTCTATCACTAGTTCCTCTTCTCGAGGTGGTGAATTTAGGTTCCCATGCTGAATATCAACCTTTTCAACATTCATGATGCTTTTAAATTCCGAAGAATTATGCAATGTGCATCAAACAAGAATTTATTAGATTATTAAATTTAATCTAAAATGGTTAGTTACAAGATCATAGGTCACGACATTTGAATCTAGCTCTGATGCCACTTGTAATGTCCTTAAAAATACAACCATTTTTTTTCTTAAGGGTCCTTATATTGTCGCGATACACATAATTATGTAAATTAACTTCAACACTGATTATTTGTTTGTTGTTCTCTTTGCATGCAATACTTTCATCTCTTCTTTTGTTTCTTAGTAGTCAATACAATGATTGAAATGTCTTAAATTATTCAAGATTGCGTCTTTTATTTAAATCATGGTTGATTGACTTGTCTAACCTGTTGGATTCACGTATGTATAAGATTGTCTCTTCATTGAGTTTAACAGTCAATACTCATGTATAAGATTTTGTAGTCCACATTTGGCTATTAGATGTTTGGTCTTATTCTTGATACTATATTATTCATAATATTCTATGTGCTTTGATGACCCCATTTGTGACTTCATACTTGTGACTGTGTGTACTTTCTCTCCAAAGGTTTAAGAGTTATTTTCTTCCTCTTAAGAATTTAAACCAGGTTCTGTTCCGATATAGTTTACTTTTACCATGCATGGATTTTGGCCCATTAATGGCCTTGGATTGCTTAGCTTTGCTACCATCTATGGTTTATTTCCTCTTTTGCAGGTATAATACCAACTTAAACTAGTGTGGATATTATATTTCTTGTATTAGTCTACCCCGTACACATCATCCTTGAAGTGACAACTTATAACATAATTCCAATACAACATTATAAATGTATGTGTATGTAGAAAGGGTCAAATTCATTAGTTGGAAGGGTGTTTTACCCCTTTTTCCTAGCACAATGCAAATACATTAAGTCTCTTGTTAGTTGTTGAAACATTGGATACTATCCACAATCTCCATGAAATATTTTGGGTGGTTGAAATTTATGGCTATCCATGTGACTAAGCAGGTGGAAGCACATCCAAAACAGTCCACATTGTCAAGCATTAACGCTTTTGTACTGTGGATTTTATGGTCTACCCAAGAAAAATTCACGAGGGTTTTATTTTGTTCATTGTATACTGTGGGAGAGGGAAGCCCAATGGTTTTCCCTTCTCTATACTACCTGATTCTTCATTCTGCGATTTCATTTGCAGTGGTTGTTAAGGCATTGCACATTGCTTCCTTAGCGATATCTAGTGAGGCTGAACGAACAATTGCAGAACCAATTTTGTTTATTGGCTATTCATCTACCAACTCAGGTAATGATGAATTCTGGTTATCTACCTTAGTTCAAAATAGTGTAACTTGGTCTTCCAACTCTTTCTCAGAGTTTTGATGCTAAACGTGTCTTCTCGCCAGTTTCTATGTAGAAAAATATTGAACATGGGCGCGAGGGTTTCGAATGTCTCCACATAACGTGAGTTACAGCTCGCTCTAGGTAATCCAAAGGCCCTTCTTGGACCATTTTCTATCATGGATGGTAACTCTGTGGAAAATGATTGTGTTTATTGACTTGGATGTAGTTTTTGAAATCGTACTTCCTCAGAAGCGGGGTCCTTGGTTTAAAATGGAATGTTTGAAATGTTGTTGTCTGGCATTGTAATTCTGTCCTTCTTTTAATAAACGCCCATCCTTGGGGTTTTTATGGCAGCCATGGAGAGACAAGAGAAAGGCCCTTTTTGAACTAAATTGTGGATTTAATGGTATTACTTTTAACTCTGGTTACGGGGTTATAAACTTTGCTTTTAAAATGTATGTTGAACTACTGTGGATATTTTGGATGGTTGGCTCCCTACGGGGTTTTAGCTGAGATATATTATAATTTATTTTGAAACTTATAATTGTATACTATCCACTTCCATTGAGTCTGCTAGTTGTAAGCGTGAATCCCTTTTTCTTTCAGTTCTGTATTATGATAACATTTGTCTCAACTATTACGGTTTTTGTTTAAGAATTCTATGGTATTTGGAGTTCAATCCTGTACCCAATATGTTTGTAGATTTCGTTTTGATGGTTTCTTGGATGTATCGTTCAACCTAGAAATTCCCAGGGCTCAACCCTAATCCAATTCAATCGTCTTGCTTTTAGTTTCTGGAAATACAATTTGTGAAAAACCTTTAATGCAGAAATTTGTGCAGAAATTTGTGGATATTTACTAGGCATTAATCCTGTATGAATTTTTGTGCAGACTTAGACTTGATGTATTATGAAAGAAATAGCGATGATACTTTGTTTTGGTAGTTGAAATAGAGAAGAGTTTCGATCTTGTGATCGCTATGGTTGACAATTAGAGTAATTAGAATTTCTATGGTGTAAAACGTTTATACTTTGTAGTTATTTAGCTAGTAGAGACTATGCTTTGATTTACCATGTTAAATAGCAATTTCTCTGTGTGGTAATTTTGATTGTTTATTTATAAAGCCTTGAACGCGTTTGCATATATCCGGGGATGGTATGCATAAAGCATACGAGTTAATAAATCATGGTTTTTGGTAGTGTTGCTTTGCAAGATCTATGTTACAGTTTGAACATGTTTCGTTATGGTTCCTATATATATATATAATTTAATTCTTATATAAGTTTTCTAAATATATATTTATTATCTAACCTGAGAAATGGTTTAGGGACTTGGTCCTGTGATTCAAGGTTGACTCCTCTCCTTGCTTAGGGTTAAAAATGGAGTTTTATCTCTAGGCTGAGAGGTCTATGATATATTTAATAACTCTATTTTTATTTATATAGTTAAATCAACTGTTTATAAACATATTCACAGGCCTATTGAGGATAGAATTAACAACCTTGAATATACAGATAAATACTTTTGTGTAACAACAAGTATTTATAAAAGGGATTAATCCTAAAACCTAAGGTAGTAATATAACATAATGAAATTGTTATGTAATAAATCATAACCATGCATTTATAAATGACATCCCTCTCAAAACCCTAGGTTTATAAAACAATGATACTTTTTTGAAATAATTATAACCATGAAGATATAAATACACAAATTCATATCAGATTCAAATAAACAATATTAGCCTAACTGGTAAGATAATTCTTAGAATATAATTCAAGGGTTGAAATACTTATCGATCTCCTGAATTAATTATAACCATGCAGATTTAAGCATAAACACACAGAGAAAATAACATTTCGTTATGATTTATATCATGTCCAAATAAACAACAATAGCATAAGTAGTAAGATAATTCTTTGAGTAGAAATCAAGGGTTAAAATACTTATTGATCCTTTCCACTTTCCAACTGAATAGAAGACCACCATGTTCCACCCAACCGTAGACCTCCAACCGTTCCTGGTTCGTTCAAAAGGTCACCCCTGAGCTGAACTAAGCATGCTAGAGAAATAGAAGGTCTAGATGTAGTTTTCTATTTTCATTACTAATGACAGAGTAGCCACAAGGTCCGTTTACCATCCCGTTATAGGTCAAATTAGCACTTCTTTGTCTGTGATCACATTTCCCTGTCGGTCACATAAAAGGACACTATGGATGGAAGAGCTAGATTAACCTTAGATTAATTATTGCTGAGATCCCACATCTTCAGTTGAAAACCTTATTTTTTCTGCATATTTCATTGGAAAGCCACGACTCTAATAATTGATATCTAGTGGGTCATGTGCAGGTCCTAATATTGACAACCCGCGAACATCACTTAAATGTTGCATTCACGAGTTGCTAAGAGAACTAGCCGCACACCATTCCCCTGTTTCCTAGTATCATACTCACGGGTATCTTAAGATGAAATTGAAAAATATATTAAGAATAGGAATTGGGATTAGTTGAGTTTAGTATTGTAACTCCCCCAACTTCCCAATTCAACTGCCTCACGAATCTAACTTCCTGCCTTGGCCATAAATACAAGAGGAAGCCATGAGAAAGGGGCCAATGAAAAGAGAGCTATTGTTATGCTGAAGGAATTCCAAGTCAAGAGAGGAGAAAGATCTCATAACTTGGTTGCAGAAGTGCTTGAAGCAAGATCAGGTATATCAGTTGTATTTTGTTGCATTTCTTTGACAATAAATATTGAGATACTCTTCCCGTCTCAATAGAGTGTTAATTCTATTGAATTTTGATTATAATTAATGTTATATTGTTTGTCAATATCATTATATGTTTATAGTCAAATCATTTTGAGGAAGGTCTATGTGTTTTGCAGGTATATTGCTGTGGACATTGGGAGAAAATATAGGACCAGCCACCATAAATAAGGTACTCTTTCCTAAACCCTAATCTCATTTGTTTACAGTAATGAATGTAATACCTTATGTATCTATCTGTCAACCCCATGTACGTTGGTAGCATCTATCCACTGCTATAGGGTAAAATCCCTAACAACAAAACTGCATTGTCTTCAAGAGAGAAGAGAATTCACTTTACATTGAATTCATCAATCCTGTATAGCATATTTATATATTCTTCACATGCATTGGCCTCTATTTTTATCTTATGAATTCAGGATGAACTCATCCTCCATCTAGATGTATCAATCTTGCACGAAGAATTGGCCCCACTTCTCATGTAGTGCATTAACTCACTGAATTGACTCTTATGATGAACTCACCCCTTAACTGAAAGCTTTCCCACTTAGTTAGGTGGCTAACTTAAGTGTCATCATGCAAGTGTCGCAAATCAAGTGTCGTCTTTTAGTTTAACATAAGTGTCATCATGCAATAACACTTAGTCAACTAGATCTTCTTTGTTATCACTTAGTTAAATCTATTAATTGATTCTTTCTTGTTAACATCACTGTAGTGATCAATTCGAGTTCTCCTTTGGTTTATTGAAGTCTTCACTGAAGTTTAACAATTCAAATTCTCTCTTAATTAATTCTTTTATGTGCAATTCGAATTCTCCCATATCTTATCACATCTTATATTTATCTCTTGTCTTATCTGCATGGTCCACATGTTCTAGCTTAGTTATCATATCAAATATACTAAGGATATTTTCCCAATGATGTGATCATATTGTCCTACTATCATTTGAAGTGGTTATATGCTAAAGTAATTCACTCTGGGGGTGGCCAGTCCCTATGGGAGACTTAATAGCTCGACCATGGTTATTAGTACATCACACACCATACATACTTCATCATGCAAAGCATCACCTCAATACATGAGGCACCACCTCAACACATGAGGGTCTGTCTTGACACACAAGACCTTAGTCTCGACTAGCAAGATTGTACAACATCATCACTTTGACATACAAAGTACCTTCCTCAACACATGAAGCTTAACCATTCTTGAGTCCAACTCAGGATTCTTCTCCAAGTTTCTCGATTCCAACTCAGGCTCCTATAAGGCACTACCTTGACACACGAGGCTCAATCTTGACATACAAGATTGACCAGGAGAATGACTCATGTTGCTGTAACTTTAACATGGAAGAGGATGGAAATAAGGAGAGTTTGGAATGGGTTGGGGGTACCGATTTTCTCATTTATTTGTGCTTTGGGTTATGCCATCTTTACTAACTAAACACTAGGGGGGGGGCAATCTTTAGGCATTGTACTTGATCCCATTTGAGTCTATGCTTATTTTCCTCAAGGAAATCCATGAGGTCATTTTTTTGGGTGAGGACTCCATTTGTTACAGTGTTCATGATTATTCAAAGTCTTGTTTTACCTTGCTAAAAAACTTTCCTAATTCCTGTATGGGATGGTTAGGGATACATTCTCGTAAATTTTTTGTTGGCGAGGATTCCATTTGTTATAGTGTTATTGTTTAATCAAAGTCTTTTTTACCTTGTTCAAGAACCTTCCCAATTCCTCTATGGGATTGTTATGGCTATATGCTTATGATTTTTCATCTATATCGAGGAAGGTGCCGAACATGTTCCCTATAATTTTAAGTATATATGGGTTTAAATTTTTGAAAGGAATTGGGGAAGCTTGATCCAAACATGTAGCTTGTTGATTTGTTGTCGTATTGGTTCAAACCCTAGTACTCATTCTCTATTATACAAGAGGAGTGGTTGAAATGTTGGCCATCCAATATATTTTCCCATGTCTTAATTCCTAAATAAGATGATGAAGCTTATTCACTCCATATGGAACTTTGGGGCATATCCCAATGACTTTCTTTGGGTTGTTGATATCGAAGATATTTTTTGAGAGATCCTTCTCATTGAATTTACTAATGAATATATGTTAGGGATGTCCAACACCAATTATTAATCCAACTCCAATTGCATATCATACTTCCACTATTTAACACACTTGATGTGTTTCCTTATATTAAAAATATCTAAGATATTTTTTAAGAGATCTCTCTCATTGAATTTTCCAATGAATATATGTTAGGGATGGTGTCCTACACCGATTCTTCACCCAACTCAAATTGCATATCATACTTCCACTATTTAATACATTTGATGAGTTTTATTATCTTCAAAATTTTAAGGATCGTATCGGTCTTCCTAAGCTATTGATTCTTCCCCAAATCACTATGCAATATCTCCTTTGGTGCAATAGTGTCTTCATTTTGCACAAAGTCCTCTTTTGTGAGAATGGATACAATATCACATGAGAGGTTTTCCTAGATAGGTACATTAAAACCCTCATGATGCGAGGTGTGACACAACCCATCCCCATGGTCACAAAAAATAATGAGGTTTGGTACTACTATATTCTATCCCTTACCTTTCCTCGAGGTTTCATAATTGACTTTGATTTTGGTCAAGAAATAATTAAAGAGTCTTCCACCACCTATCATCCCTTATGTGATTTGAAATTTTTCTAAAGAATATTGAATTCAATCTTAGTTTTGCATTCCCTTTGTTTGCTTCCCCATTGACAAGTTGAGAGGCAAGGCATACAAGAGATTCTTGGTATTTATCCCCTTTGTTCCTCTTTCTTGGTTAAAAACCTACTTTTCCCCCTAGGGTTTTCCCTCCCTTGTTCCTAGTTTCCATACTATATTCTCTCCAAACACATTCAATGATACTTACACATATATGTTGTCTATAATGGGAAATAGGTCGCGGATAAAGGGATCTCCAATAATTTTGTTGAGTGGACAACCTTTAAGATGTATAGAAGGGACCTCCATTAATTTAGTTGAGTGGATAACCTCTAAGATGTAGACACAATCCAATATAGAATCTTACAAGCCGATGTTTCAACTTCTTGACAATACCATTCAATATACCATGTTTTTCCTTAAAATCCCTCTAGTGAGATTTCATTCTTCAAGAAGCCTTATGTTTAGTTCTTCTCCAACAATTTAGATTTCCCCTCAATGAGCTTTCATTCTTCAATAAGCCTTGTGTTTAGTTCTTCTCCAATAATTTAAATTTCCCCTCACAACCTCTAACTGGTTTCTAGAATCCTTACTGTGCAAATCCTCCTATAATGTCCTTGACTCATTTGTTGAAGTGAGGAACAAAAATTAAGAAAATTGTTCAGTTGGCCTCCTTATTCTAGAAAATAATTAAATAACTTCCTAGGTTCGACTATTCACTACATTTGACATCCTTTGTCTTCCTCATCAACCTCTTAGTCTTCAACTTGGTCAACATTGACGCTTGGTTTTTTAGACAATCACTATTTTTCCCATTGATGTTCTAGGTCATTGTAGCATTTGTTTTTGACTAGGTGATTCTAGGCAACACAAGAAGTGAAAATTGCCTGATTTGAGATCTTCAATGGGAAGTAGCATCTCACCATGCTACATAAGTCCACCTTCAACTAATCCTTCATGAGTGGGGGTAATCTATTTTGACAAATTTTCCTAATACTTCCACTTGGTCCCAACTACTATTACAAGCAATGAAATACAACTATCACAAGCACAAAAATGAGCATGTCATTGGAGATACTTGATCCCTCATGGGGAATTGACAACAACCCACTTTCACCAACCTAAGAACCGAACATTAACATTTCCAATTTTTTAGGTTAACCCTATAAATGAACTTTGTGGTATTTCTCCACATTTTCATTGAAGACTGCATCTCTTGAATCATAGAACTTTTTATTTTAAGGGTTGCAAAATTTTTAACCTTTTATCCCACTAGAATATCCAAAAAGATAGAACCCGTTGTCAAACTTATATATATCTATCCTAGGTACCAATATGTTTTCATTACATCCAATTGAAATAGTTTTATATGAGCCACTTATGGTTTCTTACTCATAAGGTTTCTTATGTGTGCTTCCCTTCAAGATGGTTGTCGGCCACTAATTGCTGAAGTATGATGTTGTCTACATAGATTTTGTCCAACATGATTTGTCAATACTTACCTATGCCATTGTGAACTTATCATTCTCTAGATTTTTATTTTTCCTCTTTGCAAATCCATCTTTTATGGTGTGCATGAAGTTGGCTTCTATCTAAAAATACCTTCCTTACATAAAATTTCAAATTCACTCAAACAATATTCCCAACCATTTTCGCTTCTCAAGAATTTCAATGTTATGCCTATCTTCCTTTCGATACAAGCCTTGAAATCCTTAAACTTAACAAATGTTTTAGGCTTTCTTTTTATGAAATAACCTAGATTTTCCTAGAGAAATCCTTAATGTTAAAGAATTTCAATGTCATGCCTATCTTCCTTTCGATACAAGCCTTGAAATCCTTAAACTTAACAAATGTTTTAGGCTTTCTTTTTATGAAATAACCTAGATTTTCCTAGAGAAATCCTTAATGGAAATAAGGAAACACATACTTCCTCCTTTCAATCCCACCTTTTCCAATCCAATGATCTATATGTACTAGCTCCAACACATTTTTGGATCGATGGTATTAACTCAAAGGTGTTATCATGATTTTACATAAGGGTATTCAATACTATGACCATATCCTTCAATTCATGCCTTGCAATGATTAATTTAACAAATTTCCAAGCCATCTATGTTAAAGCGTGAGGGTGCTGATCCGTGTTTTCACCTTCACCTCATTGACAAACCTTTCTCTTATTTCAATGTAGACCTTGAATTTATTGAATAGAACTCAACTTGGACGTTTTTCGACTTCAATTCAAAGTCAAATTTCTAACAATTCTTACAAATACTATTGACCAGAAACACAATTTATGGATTGTAATTGCACACACTCCTTTTACCCAAAGAATTATGCTTGATCATCAAGACGTAGTACTGGTTGCGAAACTTCACAATAAACCTAAGATATATAACCTTGATGTATAGAAGCATATTCCTCTTATGATCGAATATATGGAATGTAACCATGATATCCTTATATTGACTTCCATCATAATGTACTTTACTAGTAATATGTTGACATGTATTATCTCCCAAATAGATGTTTCCACAATCAATATTTATTTATTTATTTAGAGAACCACTACCTTGTTGGAGTCCTATGTATGGATTCTTGAGTTGATCAAACACAAATATTCCATGATAAGAATGTGCTTTGATTGAGGTCATAAATAGCTCCTTCAAAAATTGTAACGATGTTTATGGGTTTAATGATTGAAGTGCCATTTTATAGAGAATATAGAAGAATATCTTGTATTTGTTGCCACCAAATTTATTTGGTTTTGTCATGAAGAAGTATTATGATCAAGTCATTCAACACCAACTTCTCTACCTTACTCATTAACATCATTGGATTTTCATTAGAGGAAATTTGAGGTCTAAAATGGGCCTTATAAGAAAACGAGCCATCATATAAGAAAATGAGCCAACCATAATTTCTTGATGAGTTGGAATTCAAGAACCAATAGAATTTCAATAAAATGAGTCAACCATAATGGTTGACTTGAGATATGTCATAAAAAACTATTTTTTGTTCGTTTTTTCAACATATCTCCCTATGTTTTTACTCAAATTTCGAGCAGGAGCACTCGTTGGATGCAAAATTAAATTCCTCATCTAATGAGTACCCACACTACATACTTTTGACGGACCCAGCCGCCCCAAAAACAAGAAATACCTGAAAAACATGATGATGAAAAACACAGGGAGATATGTTGAAAATACGAACAAAAAAGTAGTTTTTTTCTTTCTTCCTCCAAAATTAATAAATATTATTTTATTATTTTAACTATAATTTCATTATTTCAACTATTATTTCATTATTTCAACTATTATTTCATTATTTCAACTATTATTTTATTATTTTCCTTAGGAGGCCCATTTTAGACCTCAAATTTCCTCTAATGCATGAGTTTGGTAGGTTTCATAGAAAAATCATGGCTTCATATTCTTTCGAGATGTAGAATATGAGCCCTACAAGTTAGTTGAATAATGGCTTCATAATGCTCAAATGAACAACTACTGATTCTTCCCAGTGATATTTTTACAACCATGAGATTTTGCTATAGGTAGATATTATTGATGACAATGTTGATCTCATATGATCCACACAAGGCCAGCCATACATGTTTCATTATCTTCTCTTTGTATACATTCATCTAGACAAAGTTTCATAATTTGATCATAATATTAACCTTTTCCATATCATTCAACTTCTTTCATTCTTCATCGCTGTTATCCCTAAGGTTTGCACTAGACTGCTATAGGGAAAATCTAGGGCACTTAGACATAAGGGTTGAAGGCATTTAGTTTTATCTCTGAGTGTTTTAATAAATGTCAATCCAAGCAAGGTCTATGTGTGATATTTGAGCAATATATTTAACAGAGATAAGCTATGAACTCAAAGGCTTCCGACCATGAACCATATGTGTATCAAAGCATAAAAACAAAACTGAGAAGTAAACACATGAAAAAGTAAGCTACATGTTCCATGTATTCACATATCATTCCATCATACAACATCGTTATATTCAGGAAGGTTAAATGAAAATAGAGTAAAATCATAGGCAATAAACATCTACAACGTACATGTTATTAGTTCTGCAATTAATTATTACGCATTGCATTAAAATATCTGTAATCAAATAGATAATCAACAGTAAACAGACAAGATGGAACAATTAGTTCACAATCCAAATTATCTTAGATATTCATAGAGATCTGTAAAATAAGCTTACAAAATCACAGGACCTCCACTGGCTTCCAAAAATCCAACCCCTCTCTCCTACTGAGTTTTACAATATATAGAAAGTTTTACAAATATGAGATCCAAAAATAATGGATCTATATGAACACATAATCCTCTAATAGATGAATCTTAAAACTACTCATTCATCCTTCATGTGTTGGCTGCAATAATCAAGGGAGATGATAAATTTGATGTATAAGTCGAATTGATGAGGTGTCCTTTCAATAGCTTGACTAGGCATGATTTTAGGAAATTAAATCTGGCGAATTCCTAGAAAATAGGCTTCAAACATACAATTGTATCTCCCAAATCGTGAAACCTGTGTAAAAATTGAGAGAGGTTTATGTAATTTTTCTTGTTCCTGAAGTAGGGTTTTAACCATTTCAAATGATCCCTTACGGTTTGGTGTGAATATATTCTGGAATTTGATGACTAAAATAGTCACCTACACGCATTTTTGTAGCGCAATTCTTCAACAGTTCTGAAACGCAGTTACGAAAATATTCTGCAACACACCTCACTTAGGAACCTCTAGCCTTTAATACTAATTTTCTCTTTTCAAATGATGAGGCTTGAACCCATGAACAATACCTGCAAAACTAATCAACAAAGCAAACTTTGTGCCAACTTAACTTGTTTAACAAACCAATTATCAAACTGAAAACAAGAAAGAATAAGAAAGTATAAAATTTATAAAGCAAAACTTCAAGGATAAATGATTGTCTTAGGCAAATGTCTTGAGGAAGGTTTAAAATAGATAAAAATTTTGAAGTCTCAAGTTTTTCGGAAGTAGGCAATCCTAGGTGCAGACCTAGGTACTAACACTGGTTCCTACTAGGTATAACACTTCCTTGTGGGGTGCTAAGAACCCATATATTAGTGTCCCTTTTGTTCTGATTGCTTTATTTACCGTGCTCTGTTATCCAAAGAACTACTGTTGAAAATAAAATGAAACCATGTACCAGTGCCTTTGTTGGGCTTTGGAGTCATTATTTCTGATTTAGTTCACACCAAACTAAACACTTCATGCTCGAAAACGAGCTTATTTATGTATATACACCTACTTTAACCAATTGATTTTTTTTCCAAGTGAAATCATGCTTCCAATGTAACCATGCAAGTAACTGATGGACTAGTCGATCTCTTTGAACATGTTTAATCAAATTAACCATTTGAAAAGAAAGCAGTAACTCATCATAAAAATGACTTTCAAACTCACAATGAAACAATGGTTGAAACTTTAGACTAACAAAATTTTCCATATAGATGGCCACAAGATATTTAAGAATATTAAAACCATACCTGAATGGATTATCCTCAATGTATCCTTCACTCTGATCTTCATGATTGATTTGATCCTGTGAACTCATAATCCAAATAAAAAATTTCTCTACTACTATAAACATAAAGCATAAATGTCTCTTCATGTACATTACTCAAAAGGTCTCCTTCACTGAATTCTAATCCATAGGAATCATATACTGTCTGATTAGATTCATGCAATTGCTGCTCCAAATCTTCAGAAAGAAGAAAGAATTTTTGTTCTTGATTTCCAATCTCAATTTCCCCAGTCATTAAACAAAGGAGGCTCACTATAAAATATTGTTTAAGAATTCTTCCCACATTCCTTTTGATTAATAAATTATGCATTAGGCTATGTAATAGGATTCTGCTGCAAATAAAACTGATCCTCATCCTTGTCAACATAAGCTATCATATCATTATAAACAAGTTATGAACAAATTTTTTCTATAGGTGATAATTCCAAAATCTGTTCATGCGCTTTTTCCTTAATCTCTTCTGAAAATACATCGTAAATAACCAAAGGCAAAGCTTCACCTTCTAGACTTCCTTCATTAGACTTATCATAAACATTACATACATAATGAGGACAACTAAAATTTATTTGAAAATTGTGAGATATAAATTCTTTCTCAATAGATTTTTTTTCATAGGCGAAATTTCCTTTATAAGAAAAAAAATTCTGAAAATATTCTTCCTGAAATAAAAAATATTGGCAAGGATTTAAAAACATATAATCTTGAATATCACCCTTTGCAGAATTATTTTCACAAAACCTAAAAGTATAACCATCACCGAACATAGGAAAATTTGAACTATCTATTACAATATGTGAAGGAAGACATAAATCTGAAAAAGATACATCATCATATGAAGAAGAATGAAGGCCCAAATCTGATGTAGACTGTTTATACCCTTCACACAGTTCTTCTACATGCAAATCTTGATCTAAAGGATGATCTTGAACTTTTCCACCTTCCCAAATATGATCTTTATAACTAAGGGTTTGTTGCATGCTTTTTGTTTTAATGAGGGCATATGATTTTAGCTGTAAATCTGCATGTGATTCATGAGAAGAATAAGGACTGCTTTTATTGCTGATTTCTCCTTCACCTTCAAAACTAATTTGCTATGACACTTCATCTTGTACATAATGCATAACATTTTGTTAATTTTTTATGAGAGAATCTGGTCCATTAAATTCATGAGGCTGCTTCTCAGAATATCCATAAAAAGGAAGAGTTACTTGCTTTTGAACTTCAACATCTTTTTCCCCTTGATTTAAAAGAGATGTCTTCCATTGCATTAATTCTTCCTTAGTAAGAAAACAATGACCTCTTTGTTCCCTCAACAACAAATCCTGAATAGTATAAACTTCATGACAATCAAGAAGAACACATTTTATTTGATCCTGTAATGAAAACTGCTATCCAAAGCTTGAGAACATACAATCCCGAAGGTTATAATTAAAACAAGTTTGCTGATTTGTAGTATTAATAGAAACATGCTTTGGAGTGGAAAATATCTTCTTGACACAATAATCATGATCCAATTTCATAACAGGAGTTAAAAATTTCTCACTATAATCAAATGAAGGTATATAATCATATATACACTCATCTTGTACAAAAATATCAAACTGATTTAAACTAAGAACTGAAAATGATCTAGAATTTTGATCCAGATTTGATTTATGTTCACAATTATCCTCCTGCTCTTCTTGATGTAAAAATTCATCGCAAACCTGATATCGGAGTTCGTCACAGGACCGAAAGTTTTCCTCAATTTCTATAGCATCAAGAAATAATTGTTCTAATGATGAGGATTTCCTTTCTCTGAGATGAAAAACAAGATGAGGATGCCGAGCTTCTATATAATACAACATGGCAGTGATTTTGGAAGGATGAATATCCTTAGGCATACTGTAATAAAAATTATGAAATCTCTTGTTGAATGTGGTAAGATCTCCATCCTCTTCCCTCTTCAAAGCATTAAACTCAATCAATTATTAATCAAAGGATATTTTCTCACCCCAATATCTCAAAAAATCAATATGACAATCAGTCCATGAATCAATGGAACAAGCTTCCAAATTTCTAAACCATAATGCAACATCTCCAAATAAAGATTTGCAAAATATCCTCATAACTACATCCTCATGCATAATTTTCAAATTGTCAATGAAATTTTCAAAAGATTCCAAGTGCTTTTCAACTGCAACATGATATTCTCCATTGAACATAGGAAGATACTTGAAAAACTTGAGAGGATAAGCATGAAGAATAGAAGGAAGCTTCGAAGGTCTTAAACAATTTCTTCTTATTCTGGTCTGAACTTCAGTAACTTGAATACTAGGTTCAACTGGATGATTACAAGATTGATCATGATTGACATGATTGATCATGTTCAGGACAAATTGGTATATGTAATTCATTTTTTTCATAAGTTTCAGTTGGGGGAATTCGATCAATATCTACAACACAAGAATATGACTGATCTTCTTTCAATGAAGTATAAACGAATGAAGGCTTATGGTCTTCAGAGTAAATAAAGCATAAAATGATCCTTTTCACATATGAGGTAAAATACAAGAAAGATCTAATGAAAAGTAATATCAATTCCTAAAAGAAACTAATGACTTGATACTTGTTCTTTTTGTATCTTCTCATTCTTCTGTCAGCTGAGCTCATCCTATAGTGGAGTCACTATTAATGCTTTGAATTGCAGATTCTTCTGATAGTAGAGTTTCCAAGGTGAAAAATTGTAGTCCGTATTATGTCACCAACCCCTGTTCACCATAAAAGGTTGGATTTGATCATTATTATTTTCCCAGGAATATTTCTTCAATTCTATCCCTAGCAACGATGCTAGAAAATGTTATCCCTAAGGCCTGCAATGGACTGCTACCTAGAAAAGCTAGGGAACTTATACATAAGGGTTGAAGGCATTTAGTTTTATCTCTGAGTGGTTTAATCAATGTCAATCCAAGCAAGGTCTATGTGTGATATTTGAGCAATATATTTAAAAGAGATAAGCTATGAACTCAAAGGATTCTAACCATGAACCATATGTGTATCAAAGCATAAAAACAAAACTAAGAAGTAAACACATGAAAAATTAAGCTACATGTTCCATGTATTCACATATCATTCCATCATACAACATCATTATATTCATGAAGGTTAAATGAAAACATAGTAAAATCATAGGCAATAAATGCAGCAACAGAATTAGGACACGAAATCCATGTTTGAATAAAAGATAAAATATTATTGAATTGATGATTAAAGTATTACAAGAGAGCTCGCCTTTTATGAGGCTTGAGCGTGCCTAATGAAGGGTTATGTCCCTATAATTAAAATAATTAATAATTTATAGTTTTTATTTATTTAATATTCATAACATTGCCACTCCCTTTTAAGGAGATTTGTCCTCAAAGTGATGGTAATGGGAGATGTAGTTGTTGAAACTGTTCTGATTCCCATGTTGCGTCTTCTTTAGGAAGATTTTTCAATTTTATAAGGTACTCTTTAATGACTCGCGTTCTTAATCTCTTCTCTCTGGTAGAAATGATAGATTTTGGCTCGAATATGATTCTTCCTTCTTCATCTAACAAGGGAACTATTGTTTGTGCCTTTTGGTGTTGACCTATTAACTTTTTCAAGCATGACACATGAAAAACATTGTGGATGCGACTTGTAGTTGGCAAGTCCAACACATATGCCACATGACTAATCTTCTTATTGATCTGATATGGTCCATAGAATCGTGGAGCCAATTTATTCTTTCTGCCTTGTTTAAGTGATAACTGCTTATATGGTTGTAGGCTTACAAATACCCAATCTCCAACTTCAAATTCTCGTTCTGTGCGGTGTCGATCTGCTTGTTGTCTCATTCTATTTCTGGCGGTATTCAAATTCTCTTTAAGTATTTGAACAACCTTTTGGTTTTATTCTAAATGGTCATTTACTGATGAGACCCTTGCTTGGTTGGTAATGAAATCCTTCTATTTTGGGGGTTCATATCCATATAGGGCTTGAAATGGTGTCATTCTTGCATATGTATGATAAGTAGAATTATACCACCATTCTGCAAGATGTAGCCATTGGAACCATTTATTTTGCTTATCAGTTACAAAGCAACAAAGGTAGGTTTCTAAGCATTTATTGACGACTTCTGTCTGTCCATCTGTTTGGGATGATAAGCTGAACTCATGTTAAGTGACGTCCCAATTTGCTTGCAAAATTCTCTCCAAAAGTTCCCTTTAAACTTGGCATCCCTATCACTTACGATAATCTTGGGAAAACCATGTAACTTGTAGACATTTTTATAGAAAGCTTCGGCTGTTTCTTTTGCAGAATCAATTTTCTTCACTCTAGCAAAATGTGCATATTTAGTTAGCCTGTCTACTATTACTAGTATTTTGTATTTTCCATCTGATATGGGTAGACCTTCAATGAAATCCATTGAAATTTCCTCCCATTTCTGATTTGGGATATGTAACGGATGGAGTAACCTCGGACTTGAGATATTCTCAGTTTTATTCCTCTGACAAATGTCACATTCTGCAACATACTTGTGAATGTCGACATTCATACCCTTCCAAAAGAATGATTGCCTTGCATTATAGTAGGTTTTAAAAAATCCTACATGTCCAGCGGCTAGGCAGTCATGTGACTCTTTAAGTACCTTGGTCTTAAAACTGGAGTTGGAACTTAAGTAAATCCGTCCCTTATACCATAAGAGGTCGTTCTTCCATTCAAACTTCGGATACTGATTTATGTCATTAATTATGGAGCAAACCTCTGGATTTTTGGCATATTTCGTTCGAATTTCATCCACAAATTCTGGGATCACTAATGACATAGCATAGACTTGTACCTCCTCATCTCTTCTTGATAGGGCATCGGCTACTACATTGTCCTTTCCCTTTTTGTGTAAGATCTCCATATCGAAGGTAGAGATTTTCTCTATCCACTTTTGTTGTTCAGTTGTTAATGTCTTTTGTTGTAATAGGTGTTGCAAACTGTTATGATCTGTACGGATCATGAATTTGCTTCCCAACAAGTATTGTCCCCATTTAGTTAGTGCATGCATGATGGCAAGCATTTCCTTGTTGTTAGTAGATTGTAGGTATTCTCTTTTGTTTAACTTCCTTCTTTCAAAAGCAATTGGATGACCCTCTTGCATTAACACAGCTCCTATCCCGAACCCTGAAGTATCGCATTCAATTACAAAGGGTTTTGAAAAATCAGGTGTTTCCAGAATAGGAGTTGAAGACATAATTTGTTTCAACATTTCAAAACATCTTCTTGCTTCATCATCCCAGTGAAAAGAGTTCTTTTTTAGGAGGTTCATTAGTGGAGCCGTTACGTGTGCATAGTTCCTGATGAATGTTCGATAGTAACCTGTTAATCCCAAAAGTCCTCTCAATTTGGACACATTCTTTGGTTGGGGCCACTCCTTCATTGCTTGGATCTTCCTTGGGTCCACCTTGACTCCTTCCTTTGAGATTATATGACCGAGATACTCTACTTCATGCTGCCCAAATGTGCATTTTGACCTTTTTGCATAAAATTGGTTCTCCTCCAGAAGAGATAGAACCTTCTCCAAATGTTTCAAATGTTCCTTCCAAGTCTTGCTGTATATAAGGATATCATCGAAGAATAATAACACAAATTTCCTTAGGTATGGCTGAAATAGTTCATTCATAACTGCTTGGAATGTGTAGGGGAATTGGTTAACCCAAAAGGCATTACTTTGAATTCATAATGTCCTTCATGAGTTTTGAAGGCCGTTTTTGCGATATCTTCTAATCTGACCCTGATTTGATAGTACCCTGACCTTAAATCAAGTTTCGAAAAATATTTCACATCATGAAGTTCATCCAACATATCATCGATGAAAGGAATTGGAAACTTGTTCTTAATCGTTATTTTGTTTAATCCTCTATAATCTATGCATAATCTAAATGATCCATCCTTCTTTCGTACTAACATGACTAGAGCTGCATATGGGCTTCTGCTCTTGGTGATGACACCGCAATTCAATAGGTCTTGAACTAGCCTTTCTATTTCCATTTTGTGGTGGTGGGGATACCAATATGGTTTAACCTTGACAGGATTTGATCCAGGTTTAGGACACGAAATCCAAGATTTGTTTATTTAATATTCATAACAATAAACATCTACAACGCACATGTTGTTAGTTCTACAATTAATTATTACGCAATGCATTAAATCTTTGTAATCAAATAGATAATAAACAGTAAACACACAAGATGGCACAATTAGTTCACAATCAAAATGATCTCAAATATTCATAGAAAATTGTAAAATAATCTTACAAAATCATAGGACCTCCATTGGCTTCCAAAAATCCAACCCCTCTCTCCTACTGATTTTTACAATATATAGAAAGTTTTACAAATCCGAGATCCAAAAATAATGGATCTATATGAACACACAATCCTCTAATAGATGTATCTTAAAACAAATCATTCATCCTTCATGTGTTGGCTGCAATAATCAAGGGAGATGATAAATTTGATGTACAAGTCTAATTGATGAGGTGTCCTTTCAACTGCTTGACCAGGCATGATTTCAGGAAATTAAATCGGTGAATTCCTGGAAAATAGGCTTCAAACATACAATTGTATCTCCCAAATCGTGACACCTGTGTAAAAATGAAGAGGGGATTTTTTAATTTGCCCCGTTCCTGAAGATGGTTTTTAACCATTTCAAACGATCCCTTACAATTTGGTGTGAATATGTTATGGAATTTGATGACTAAAAAAATAACCTATAGGTAGTTTCGTAGCGCAATTCTTTTGCAGTTCTGCAACGCAGTAACCAAACTGTTCTATAGCACACCTCGCTTAAGGAAACTCTATCCTTTAATACTAATTTTCTCTTTTCAAATGCCAAGGCTTGAACCCATGAACAATACCTGCAAAACTAATCAACATAACAAACTTTGTGCCAACTTAACTTTTTTAACAAACCAATTATCAAACTGAAAACAAGAAAGAATAAGCAAGCATAAAATTTATACAACAAAACTTCAAGGATAAATGATTGTCTTAGTAAAATGTCTTGAGGAAGGTTTAAAAGAGATAATTTTTTTGAAGTCTCCAGTTTTTCGGAAGTAGGCAATCCTATGTGTAGACCTAGGTACTAACAATCGCTAAGTTATATTTTTTTGTTTTGGTCCCTTGAATAATGGCCGAAAGTTCCTTTTCTATCATGGTCAACTCCAATTTTAGTTTCTATAGGTAAAAATTCACCATGAAACCACATGATGTGAATTCCAATTATTTAGTAGGTCATGTTGAATCACAATTCCTTATATTTATAAGGATACTACTTTTGTTAGTGCTATTCCACCCTAATTCCTAGTACATACCCTTTTGTTTTAATACCATTTGTTAAATATACATTATCAATTTAGAACTAAGTTCAAATAACTTAATATAGCTCTAATACTAGTAACTCAATAATTTTAGGTTATTTAACCTCTTAAAGTAAAATTTCTATGCTAGAATCTCTAGTGAAAGGGAAGCACCAGAATAATCAAGCAAGACATATAATGAGGGTGGTTCTTAGATGATGGTCATGTGCATCTCTTCCTCACAATTGTGTGATATATATGTTACTGCATGAAAATCACACATGTACATCCTCATCCATCCCCCCATCGAACCTCTTGAGGGGTGAGGATGTGCACATGTGCATGATTGTCACCACGTATCTCCTCCTCACAATTGTGTGATATATATTTTAGTGCATTCCAATCGCACACATGTGCATCCTCATCCATTCTCCCACACACCCTCTCAATGGGTGAGGATGTGTATGTGTGTGTAGTTGCACATGAACATCCTCACCCCTCACCAAGCAAATCACTCCTATGATCACATTCAAAATGAAAATAAAACTACACAATTCCTCAAGTACGACCTTTTAGGATCTACACCCATTTTGGCCTCATATTAATGTCTTGTCACCCATTTTCTAGGACGACTATGATATCTCAAGTCTTCCCATGGGAGTGCATAATGCCACTAATGTTTCATGCCATATTTGTTTTAATAACAGGATTGCATGATTCTTTTGGATTAAGGGTGAAAAGGTCACATATAAATAGAAAAAGGTTCATGCTTCTTCCAAATAAATAAGTCATCTAAAGAAATAGGATTAAGCCGTCAAATTTGTGCATTTAAATGGATACTATAGTTTTTGGGTTTGTATATGAATATCTCTCATTAGAACTATTTTTATACTATGAAAGAATTTGGCAACAAATTCACACTCATCCCCATTGCACACATTTATCTCCAATGTATACCTTCACCTCAAAATCTTCATTGGGGTGGGGAATGGAAGTGTGCACAATGAAAAAATGTAGGCCATCACTCCCTACCCCGACCCTAATGAGAGTGAGCATGGAAGGTGTGGGCATGGGATTTTGGGGCATGAAGGTCTACATTTGTCACCAGTGCACACCCTCAACCCCTACTCCCACTCTCATGAGAGTGAGCATGGGGTAGGGGAGGGATGTGGGATGTGAATGTGTACATTTCATGAGGGCGAGGGAAGAGGTAGGGGGTGAATTTGCATGCTTAATTAATCATCTAATTATCTATCCTTTACTCTTATTGATTGAGGGTAGGTAGGTTGGTGTGAGGGTTGAAGGTGTGCATGTTAGGAGGAGTGGGTCTAAGGAAGGCGGTGAGGGGTGTGCATTTGTAACAAATGCACACCCTCACTCTATGCATTACAAATGCACATCTTCAGCCTTCCAAAACTTCATAAATGCAACACATTCAACCTCTCACCATGAAGGTGTGCATTTTTAACAAATGCACACCTTCACTACCCACCCATCCAAACCTACACACATTCATCCCTACCCCCACCCCCACCCATTTCAAATGGACACTGATGGAGGTGGGGTAATTGAAGGTATGAATTTTTTCACAGGGGGTTAATGTGTGCATTTGTTACACATTTGTAACAAATGCACACCTTCAAATCCCAACCATACTTGTTACAAATTCACACCTTCACCCTCCACCCTTCACATGCACACCTTCACCCCCCACATCCATGCCATATTCATGAGGGTTTCATTTCCCACCTCTAGCCTCATGAACTTGAAGATGTATGACCTCCATGAGGGTGGGGATGTAGGTGTGGATTCGTTACCACCCTCATGAGGGTAGAGGCGGGTGGTGAAGGTGTACATACTCATGGCGGTGGGCTTGGGGGGTGGAGGTGTGTATTTGTTACAAATGAAAACCTTCACCCCTTCACCTCCCACCTCCATTTTACAAATAAACACTTTTATCCCCCAACCCCATTCTCACAAGGATGAATAATTACAAATGTACACATTCACCACTTCAATGTCCCATACCACTACAATAAAAATACATAGATTCACCCTCTTCCACACTCTCACAAGAAGGTGGTAACATGAAATGCATAGCTCCACCCCCCACTGTTGTGAGGGTGGTAATAAATGCCCACCCCATTCCACATGAGGATGTACACCTTTACCCAAAAACCCTACCCTCATAAAGGTGGGGATGGAAGTTGAATGTGTGCATTTGTTACAATGCACATCTTCACACCCACATAAGGGGGGTGAAGGTTTAAGCATTCACACATGAAGGTGTGGGTGGGGATGGTGAGGGGTGAAGGTGTAAGCATTTATACATGAAAGGCATGGGTGGAGGGTGAATGCATGCATTTTAGAGTGGGGTTCAAGGGTAAATGTGTGCATTTTAGGGTGGGGGTTTGGGGTGAAGGTGTTTGTTTGTTATAAATGTAGCATTCCCACCCATCACTCCCAAACTTAGGATGGGAAACCATAAACAAGAGTTCAAATTCCATCCCTCAAATATGATTTCCCCCAATATACCAACAAGAGAGCCTCCCCCAAAAAACAAATGCATGTATAGTTCAAATTAAAAAACACAGTGGAATAACTAGGATGTATTCTCATAATTTCATGACATGCACTGAACATAATCATAAGTATTACACACAACATGCATAATACATGATTTTCTATGATGGTGAACAACAATAATTTTTCATATTCATAAGAAATGAAATGAAATTTATCTTGTAATATAAATTGGTCCGAGAAACTAGTTGTGTGAGCGCAATTTTCCATCCAACCATAGGCATCTAGTATAGATACCACCCTAAGTCAGGCTATGAAGCCACTGTGGTGAAGGAACCAAGCTACATGATTCTCTCTCTATCTTAGCCCAACCCATCTACTCTCATGCTAAGCCAATATGCTCACCACAGAGCATTATACACATCTCATTCAACATTCAATAACAAGGGACTCTCTTCCACTACCCTAAGAAATACAAGGCCCAATATCTTCTCTTTTTCTTCTCAATCTTCCGTCAGATATATTCTTTCCTCTAATGCTTTTTAGTGTGGATAGAAAGAGCCCAATCTATTGTATGCTTTTTGAAAATTGACTGCAAAATCAATAATTGGATCTCAAGCATCGAAAGAGTAGATAATGAACCATAGGTGATGAATTATTATCTTTCCCAACCTCTATGATCACCTATAGCCAACTATATTCCATCTCAAGTCTACAATTTTCCTCTTCATGGTGTTGATTTTGGTTAATGTCCATACTAGTAGGGTTTACAATGAAGAACACAACATAAACTACATAGATCATGCATGTGAGAATTCTCTCCATATTACTAGAGTCAATGGCCATGAGAGAATTGGTGAAAAAATGATAATTAACATTTCTTTTGACTAGGGGAATGTGGGAGTCTTATACATCCCATGATGTAATGGCCCTTTTTACTAAGAATTTTTTTAAATCTAATTAAATGAAAAATTCCTTGATAATAAGATTTTAGAAAAGAAATAATCTATCATGTATCTATTGACAGTCAAACTAATTATCTACAAGAAATCAATGAACTATTCTAATACAACTCAGATAGCTAGCAAAATACAAGAGCTGTAACCCAAAGAGAAGAATATCTACTTACCTGATTGATGACCAACTTAACCAATTTTTCAAGAAGACCTTGTCCTCAATCAGTAACAAACTCCTATACCCACAACAATAGTTGGAGGGGGGGAAATCTCCACCCAATATACCCCCAACAAAATTTGAGGCTCCCGATCCCCCAACAATTTAAACCCAATGCTAGACCAGGTGAGACCTTACTATTTTCTCTATAAAACTTTGTACAACAATCTACTCCTCATTAGCCTCCCTCTCAACAGGTGCACTCCCAAACAACAAAAAACCCACAAGAACAAGCAATCAAACCCCCAAAATTAACCAACAAGAATAGAGCCCCTACCTCTTGGTCTTACCCCCTTTTTACTACTAATATTTCATATTTTACTCACTTTCTTAATTTTTGCATGGATGACACACTTGTCATCCATGCACCTAAATTAAATTACCATGCGCATATTCCATTTTATTTTTATATATTAATTGACCTTTTTACTACTACCATATGCTATTCATAATCATACAATTGTCTAAGGTTGGAGTGTTACAAACTCCCCCACTTTCAGGAAAATTCGTCCTAAAGTTATAACCCCATAGAAACAAAAACAAGACTTAGTCAATCAATTATACATATAATTGGTAATATAGATAGCTAGTACTATTGTGAAGACAAGAGATATACTTGTGGCCATCAAGGATAAATTTCTCACCTACCATACTAATATATTCATGATTCCCTAAGTTACAACATGCTCTTGATTAATTTCTTAGGAGTCTAATATGCACTCAATTATAAAATTTATGCATCAATCTCATTATACACTCAAGCATCAATCAAAGTCAAATAATGGAGTCAAAAAAAAAGTACAGGATTATTGAAACTCCCTCCTTCCTTACTCACTCTCTCCCTAAGAATAATAATCTGCCACCTCCAAAATAATCCTCGCCAATAATCTAAATGGTCTCACTTTACATGGCATGGGCCCTTTACTGTAACTTGTCCGTAGATCATACAATAGGCCTTGGAAGTTCCCTAGGATTTTTTCGCATCTTAGCCACCCTCCCAATTACTTCCGATAAGTGTGTGGACTTATTGGAATTAACTGGAATTTTGGCCTCATCAGAATTAAACGACATCCAATTATCGACACACCGATCCTGATATCAACATCATTATACCCCATTCATATCAAAAGGATGGCCTTTACCCCCTCCTTATGAACCCTTAAGGCACCAAACCTAGGCATATGAAGTCCCTCCTTATACCTCTAGCCTTGGGACTTTTGGAAATTCTGAAAGAACTATTGGCATAGAGTTATTTGCTGAGTTTATCCCCCAACCCAAAACCCCAAACATGTCTATAATAGGCATTCTTATTTGTGGTTATGAGCCCCCACAAAATCCTAGAATGATTAGTCTCTTTTAGGCTCTTTGAGTGTATTTCTTGAAACAAACTTCCACTCACCACAAGTGAACACTGATTAATAGTCATTTCCTCAAGATAATAAGATATCATGAAATCCATTATGAAGAGTAAAACACTATAACTGGTTATCATATGTGATCATGAAGAATTCACTCTCACAAGTTAACATTTTGTAATAGAACGCATCATAAACCTTCATAATTGAATAATATATTTCATAACTAAGTTTTAATTAATCATTTGACTGAATACCATATATGATGTGATACCATCATAAAATAACAACCCATGATACCATCATGAAATCATTAAGAATCTTACTGAACTAATATGTGTTGAAAATCCATCATGAATTAACAACATGTTATGCAATAAATTACCATACTAAATATCAACATGAGATAGTAAGTATCAAACTGAGTATCACATGTCATCCTTATGAAATACCATCATGATATAAATGAGCATCATAAGCTAGAACCAGGGAAATTTTTAGGGGCAAAATTTCGCCAATTGGCTATTTTTTGGTCTTTTTTTAGAAAAAAAAAATCGCTATTTGGTCATTTTTAGTCTCTAATATCACCTATATTTACATAAAATATGTTTTTTTATCATAATATTCGCCAAAATTTACAATTTTTAGTAAGAAATTGTATGTATCATATTTAATATTCGCCCACCAATATATATATATATGTTTTTTAAAATCCAAAATAATCACCTAGAATACTATACTTGAGTATAGTATTATAATCCTTATAAAATACCCTGGCTAGAACCACAGGTCATTCCATCATGACGTCATTAAGAATAAATATGCTAAGAATCGGATGCCATCCTCATGAAGTGCTATCATGAAATGATATTACTAAATATCACTGGCCATGAAATATCATTGTCAAATATCATAACTAAGTATCACCTGCCATCAATCATACCATGTAACCATTATGCAATAAGATCATATGCAATCCCCACATACCATCGGAGAATATTATATCATCATATGTGGGATTGGACCATGTACTGATAACCATGTGTTTTCATAAATTGTCTAGCCTCTTAATTAACCTTTTGTTGCAGTATTGGGAGACGAACCTTGTTTTGATATGGTTTTCAATAATGAGACTTCGAAAAATTAATGAAGTGACAATGCTCAAGCTAGAGGAAATGGAAGACAACAAAGAAGAATAATTGAAGTGGTTATTTACAATGAAATTGATATGTTTGATAGGTGGGGTAGAAAATAATAAGGAGAGGCCTAAATTTATAGGCTTTGGAACAATTAAGCATGGTATGGAATGCATGCCATAGTCTATTATAGAAGAGTTAGTTATTTGGAAATCATGTAGAATTAAAGAAATAAACTAGGGGTACTTGCATACAAAGACATGGGGTGACCACAACCACGAATTATGATATTCCAATACCCCAATCACGGAAAATATCATCTCTTCTCTCCCATATTTACCAAAAAGACTAAAATATACTACCCACTTCCTTGTCCACCAAACTTGGAATACCCACAAATATGTAACCAACACATTATAACCCAACAATTGATTTCCATGCAAAAATACTAAGATTCAATGTATTGTCTTAATCATTATAGTCTAAAATAAATACCAAATTGTTTCAAGAGCATCAATCTTAAAATACACATACATGTGACTATCAAATTGTTATCTAAATTCACCAACCTTCCAATCTAGATTCATTTGTTTTACCTCGACTCCCACCCTCATGCCACCTTCTAACTAGTTATTAATGGATATTATATATGTACCCTAAACCATTCACCTAATTAAGTTTTCATCCACTTAAATGGAGATTCACCTTAAACATTGGGCCATCCACTTTATCCTAACACTTCTGTATTTTCTTTAATATCTTGGCATGGACAAAGTGGTGGTCCTATGCATAATTATTGCTTCTTGTCGACAACAACAATCATGAAGATCAATACTATAACATTACAGGAATTGACTCTTTCATTTCTTCTTCATTATGCATAGTGGTTGATAGAAATTAACACAAGATACTTCTTCATTGTTGGTGGTGAAATTGCTATGTTAGATTAATGATTTAATTTTAGTGGCTACATTATTTTGTTGCTTTTATACTTAATTATTTTATACTTAATTATTGTGAACTACATTATTTTAGTGGCTACATTATTTTGTTTCTTTATTTTTATTTATTTCATTAATGTTTTATTTATTTATATTTAATATTATTTATTTCAATTATTTTTAATATCATTCCTTTTATTTTTAATTTATATTTAATATTCTTTTTTTTTACTTTTATTTTTTTATCAACCATTATTTTACTTTTTTTTAATATCAATTAATTATTTTATTCTTAATTTACCTTATATTTTATTTTACTTATCTTTAATTTTTTACATTTATATAATTTATGTTTTATTTTTATTTAATATATTTTACTATTTTATTTTTTATTTCACTTTTATTTATTTAATTTTATTTAATTTATATTTATTTTTTATTTTTCAATTATTTCTTTATTTTACTCTATTTCTTTATTTTATTTTTTAATTTACTTTTATTTACTTTACTCTTTTTTTTTTTAATTTAGTTTATTTTTATTTCTTTATTTTATTTTATTTCCACTTGTTTATTTTTTATTCCTTATTGTACTTTATTTAATTTAATGTACTTTAATTTATTTTAGTATTTCTTGGTTGCTTTTGTCCACTAGCAACAATCACATTTAAGCAACAACCACATTTTTAAATGTGGTTGATATTAATTGATCCGCGAATATCAACCACTATTAAATGTGTGGTTATTGTTAATATATGCCCATCCCCGAATATCAATCACATTTAAAAATGTGGTTGTTACTAGTACTTAATTATTGTGAATTAATGTGTTAGAATCCTTAAGGTAATTTGTAAATATATAAAAATTCTCTTTTTTGGAAAACTTAAAGTCTAGGAAATTCTGATGGACCATTTAGAATATGAATGCCAAAAGTCAGAAATACTTTGTATAAATATAATGCTTTGATGAATGAAATAGACATTCGGGGAGTTATTACCTGGCATGTGGTATCCCTGGTTTCCATAATTCCTGCCATTGCTGTGACTCAGTTTGCCCATATTTGGCAGTTGGCACTGCGTCCCTCCTCAGGTCTGCCTCTGCCCACTGTGTTGTGTTCTGACATCTGCGTCCTTCATTATTTTCTGCCCTCTACATTTCCTGCGTCCTGGAATCCTGCTATCAGTTAACCTGCTCTTTGTATGATCCAATACCTTGATTTGCTGCACTCATAATGATCACGCTCTACCAAAACGGTTATTTTCATCACATAACCTAATTCCTCATGACTCTCTTCAACTTTTCATGTCGTAACCCTAATTCCGCAAATGTTGCGTTTGTGTGAAGGATGCCGTCCACATATTTTATGTTGCGTTTGAGGTTGCGATCTGCCATCGTGGAGCTAGTGTGACGGTTTGTTTGATAACCATGCCAAGGTGGGAACCCTAATATGTTGTGGAGACCATTGTGCATTGATATTGATTTGCATGGATAGCATTGTGAGATAGTTTGCTATTGCTGCGACCTCAACATCCATATCTGCTGCCACCTCTGCATTGAAGGCTGTGTGGGAGTGAGTCCAAGGTTGAGAGATGCAACTTGTATAATGAAGAGAGTTGTGGCTTGACTACTTCATTGTGAGTCTGCCAAAATCGTGAAGCTGTCCAGAGCAGCGGCCTAGACCTCGAGCTACCATCAACACGAGCTGCGTCTTACCTAAAGCTGCATCCTTGCTCATTGAGCCTCGTTCTGCTTGGAGATTTTCTTTACTGCAGCTCATGTTCTAATGCTGCGACTCACCTGGAGAAGCATATTTCCTATTTGCTGCTGCGAGATGCTTAAATATTGAGACCATTGCGGGAGTGCCATATCTCTGTGTGGAGAATTCTCAAAATTCTGATCGTGAAACTGTTCTTGCGTGGAGAAGAGCTGTGCCCTTGCCTAGACTGGAGGTGTCCCCGCGTTGAATATTGTGGAATCTGGATGAGACAAGTCTAATATCTGTTTAGTGAAATTGAAGTGAAACCTGTGAGCTAGATTTTCTGACTATGACCAAGGAGAAGAATCCTACACAAGGCCCTTAACACAGCACTCCGGATATGTTTGGATTAGCTAATTCTCACAGGTGCAAGGTCCTTCTACCTTCATATTTGTACTCTAGAAAGAGTGTTAAAACTGTTTTATGTTATTTGACTAACCTAAAATAACCTATTTATTAACTGTTGTTAATTTTCTATAGGTTTCTACAACTAGATAAAATTATAATTCTACTTTAAAAAAACTTAAATTAGTTTTACTTAATCTCTCCTGAAGGAGCAAGTTTGAAAAAATTAGATTTATCTATTAGAAAGTAAATTCTCAAACCAGATTGAAGAGACTGACAGAGCTCTGTTACAAAACAATGATACTGATCACGATCTACTCCTATGCTTCTATCACATCCAACCTCGAATCCCATGAGAAACAAAAACATAATTTTTGGGAAGAAAATTCCCTCCAATTCTCCCAGCGTTCTTTCCCCTATCTGTTCAGAGAAATCTCTCCTATTTATATAGGTAATCTGGCCTTTCATTTCTGTTTGAGCTGATAAAACCGAATGCTTAGCTTCCGCGGGTTCCATAAATTTCACGAAACACATTCCAACATTCTCGCTTCTTTGTTGAGTTGATTTCCCTGTATGTGTTGTTCTCCATAAAAATGATTTTCTTATTTTAAACCTGCAATCCAAACCAATTAACTATATAAAAATTCTAATCAAATATAACTCCTAAAAATTGAAAAGAACTGATTGTAAATTGATAATGAAAATGAAAGCACAAACTAGAAATCGGAACAAAAATATAATGTTTTCTTCGACTTCCAAGAAGTGTCTCTATCCACCAATGGTAAAAATGCTTCCAAGTTTGCTGCATGGATCTTAGCAACATCTTGGGGACCCTTCTTCGTGACAATACTGAAAATGAAAGAATATTTGTCTTGACAGTTTCTTATTCATTAAGTAACACGAATTCAATGAAATGGTGGGAATATTCTTTGGTGAGAAATAATATGACGTTCCTTTTTAATAGGATGATGTAGGCCTTCTGTCTTATGACTTCCCTGCTAATAGATGTGTCAACAACAGTTATCATTAAATGTAATATACATGATAATATAAATGTTGTTTCACTTTTACAATTTGTGATGTTTCCTTACAAAAAAAGTAAGTATTAAGATTATTAAAGAACTTTAAAGAATACTGTCTAAAATATATTAAAGTTCTTTTAACAATATTTATAACCATACGTGCTTAAAGTTATATTTTAAGAGTCCCTTAAATGTAATCTACATGATAATATAAATGTTGTTTCACTTTTACAATGGGTAAGGTTTCTTTACCAAAAAAATAAGTATTAAGATTATTAAAGAACTTTAAAGAATAATGTAGTGGTATTACAATAATATAGGAGAATCAAAATATTAATGACGAATTAAATATATTAAATTTAGATGATAAATAAGGTGATATAATTTTACCATATGATCTAAAAGAATGGTATAAAATTCAATTTTCATTAAATAATGAATTTTCTTACAAAGCAAGAGTGAAAGCTTAATCAAAATGTCGTGATTAAACTAAAAGACTTTCAACTTGTCTCATCTATTTTAGTGTACATTCTTTAAAAGCACAAAATGGATGCTCATGACGAAGCTCTAATGAAATTAGTTTTCTTATGCCAAACAATGAAACATCATAAAAATGGATGATTTTAAACAAAAGTTCGAGATTTGTAAAATTTGATAAAGTATTCAAATTCAAAACTAAAGATTTACTTCCATATATAACCTTCCTAGGTGAAGATCGAAATTGCTATAAATCAATCGTTTAATAAAAAAAAACATGTGATCCACCTAGATACTCATTTAATCACTAAAATAAGGAAGGTGTACACTGTTGCAAATCTATCGAAACATCATGTTAATTTAACCAGGACAAATTGATGTATGCAAGTAATTTGAATAAGCTCAAATAAGGATACGCAAGCATTGGTGAACAACTGGAAAGCCAAGGGAGCCAAATGACAAAGATTAACAAGTCATCAAACCCTTATACAATGAGATCCAAGCCAAAGAAAAGGCGACACAAAAATTCAAGGATCCAAAGGAGATCATTAAACCACTAAGTGAATCAAGCAAGCAAACCAAAAGCTAAATATTTACACAAATTCTAATGGGGGGGCCTTTGTTTGCAAAAAATCAAGGGGAGTTGTTGGGGTGCCAACAAAACCCTAATAAAGTATTGCTATTCTTTGTATGGAGGTAAATACTATTTTACAATTTTTAAGGGGTTGAGAATCATACTTTTATATTGTAAGCCAAAGATTTAAGTATAAGGCATCATTGTAATAAGACTGCGTCATTATATTTGCCTTGTGAGGGTGAGAATTAATTATTTGAGAATTAAAGAATATTGTAATCTCTTTCCTTTTTAAAGAGTCGTGAGAGAAAGCCTGCTCTTAATTTTTAAAAGGAGTATGGAAGAATCTATATAGAGCTGCAAAATTAAATCTTGTAATTTGTAAGCAAGGAGCAGGACTTTTAAGCCTGCATCCTATATTCTTCAAGAGTTGTATAAGTTGCAGGTTCAAGATGCATTCCATAGCATCAGTTGTTGGTGCTACACTCATTGGAAAGGATACATTTACAAAATGGTGGAGAAAGATCAAAGCCGCATATGTCTACAACGATTTGTGGGATGACATATGCGAAGGAAAGACCACTCTAAACGATGAAGGCATTGTCATCAGTTCAACGCCAAAGCCTCCATCATTAGAGAAAGAGATTTCTATTTGGCGGTCCAGAGACAAGCAAGCATTGGCCATGATTTCTTCTACTGTCAGTGAAGAGGTGAGCCAACATATTCGTCCTGCGAAGACATATTATGAAGCCTTAAAAAATATAAAAGATCTGTATGATTCACACTCTGAAATGGAAGTCATTCAATTAATGTTAAAATTATTTAGTCTTGAAGTAAAAGATAATGATCCCATGATGGTCACATCTGAAATAAAATCCATCATGCACAAGATTCAAGCCTCTGGTGTGAAACCAGACCTCCCACTTGCAGCATTTGTAAAATCTCTTTATCCCACTCACCCAAACTACCATGAATCCTTGCAAGTAAGTGACAAGTTCAAAGACCTCACCTTTGAAGTTCTGGTAGAAAAGATTGCAAACAGAGAAAAAGATTTTGGAAAGAAGACAAGTGAAAGTACTACAAAATCTCTTTGCTTTGCTCAGAAAGCAAAGAAAAACCCTAAAGAATCTTTTAGGGGAGATAGCAACAAAAGAGGCAGATGAAGAAGAAATTTCAGAGGAAGATGAGGAAGAAACAAATCTAGCAAAAGATCAGATGTGAAGTGCATATGCTGCAGAAAGAATGGATATGAAGCATATCAGTGCTGGGCATCTTGGAACTCCATCAAAGGTAGACATAATAAAGAAGATAAGAATAAAAACCAAGAGGGTGGTAAAACCCCTGATTCTGCTCATTGTATTTTTGCACATTGTAATCTTGGAATGAATGAAATGACTTCTCTTTCACCTTACAAAGATTGTTGGCTGCTTGATACCGGTGCAACATCTCATATGTATTTTAGAAAAGATTGCTTTGTAGAACTGAATGGCATTGCGAATGACATAATATACTTTGCAGATAAATCTAGCCTCAAACCACAAGGAATGGGCTCAATCAGGATAAAGTTTTATGGATTCCCTGATTTCATATTAAAGAATGTTCTCTATCTTCCTGAGTTGCAGAGAAGCTTGTTGTCCTTGGTGCAGATTCGACAGCAAGGCCATTCAATCCACATGTTTGATGGGATTGTGGAGATAAGAAAATCCTTTGACAACAAGGTCGTCATGACTAGTTATGAAGATGGAAAACTATTAAAATTGAGAGGCTCTTCTGCAAGAGTTCATAACTATGCCTATATCTCTCAGCATGAAGAAGGTAATATGTCATCCAGTTTATTATGGCATGATAGATTTGATCATCTTAACTATAACAGTCTTAGATTGCTAAGAAAGAATGATGTCATTTGTTTTTCCCACCATTCCTAAGCTAAGGAACAAGTGTGATGCATGCATACTAGGAAAACAAAGTAAGCAGCCATTTCCAGAGTCTAAATTAGAGCATGTAGAAAGTTAGAACTGGTCCATTCTGACTTATGTGGCCCCATGCCTATTCCTTCTGCAAATGGTAATAGGTACATTATGACATTTTTTTATGACTATAGTAGAATGTGTTGGGTGTATTTGTTGAAGACAAAATCTGAAGCATTTCAAACTTTCAAGAAGTTTCATGCATTGATAGAAAATCAAGCACAAGTACGTATTGGTACATTCAGATCTGATAATGGTAAAGAATATACATCTAAGGCATTTGAAGACTATCTTGGAAAACATGGAATTGCACATCAAACTACAGTTCCCTACAATCCCCAACAAAACGGTGTAGCAGAAAGGATGAATAGAACCTTAATGAATACAACATGCTCAATGATGTTTTTCAAGAATGTGAAGCTAATGTTTTGGGGTGATGCAGTCCTATGTGTAGCATATTTGAGAAATAGTCCTTCTCATGCTCTAGAATATAAGACTCCACATGAAATGTGGTTTGGCCACCTTCCTTCGGTTAGGCATCTCAGAGTTTTTGGTTCAACCTGCTATGCCTTGATACCAAAGGAGCAAAGAAACAAGATTGGTGCTAGAAGCAGAAGATGTATTTTCTTGGGGTACTCATAAACGTCCAAGGCATATCATCTTTATGATGAGGTAAACAAAAAGTTTTTTATTTCCAGAGATGTCATTTTTCTTGAAACTAATAAAAATGACAAGTCTATTGAAAGACAACTTGATCGTTTGGAGAGGTTTGCTCATCTAAAGACATATTATGAATGTGATAATGAAATTCCACATATTGAAGGGGAAATTGATATCTTGGATCAATCCATGGAATTTCCATTGGAAGCAGCACCAACAACCCCTCATGAAGAGAATGATGAAGAAGAATTTCCTGCCACTTGAACTGAACAAGAAACTCAACTGGATGATGTGATTGAGAGGATTGGAAGATTGAACCTAGAAGAGAATAATGCACCACCAGATGATCAACCTGGAACATCAAGGAAGATTCCGAAATGGGCCACAAAGACACTTGAAAGTGTCCGTGCAGATGAAGTAAGAAAGATGGGAACAATAAGCTCAACTAGACAAGAAGATGGAGAAAATGCAAAGAAATCAGATGATGACATGGATGTCTCATTTGATTGTGAATTGAATTTTTTTGCTAATGTTGAACCAACTTCCTTTGAAGAGGATACTACTCGTGATGAGTGGAAATAAGCCATGCACAATGAGTATGATGCACTCATAAAAAGTGGAACTTGGAAGCAAGTCGATCCTCCAATCGAAACCAAACCAATTGGAAACAAGTGGGTGTACAAGAACAAATACAAATCAGATGGTTCACTTGACAAACATAAAGAAAGGCTCGTAGCAAAAGCCTATGCACAGAAAGATGGAATTGACTATGAATAAACGTTCTCTCCCACAACAAAATGGGGCACCATCCGCACTATACTTTCCTTAGCTGCACAAAATGGTTGGAAATTTCATCAGATGGATGTAAAGATTGCATTCTTGAATGGAGAATTGAAGGAAAATGTCTTCATGTCTCAACCCGAAGGTTTTGTTGTGAAGGGACAAGAACACAAGGTATGCAAACTTGTCAAGTCCTTGTATGGCCTGAAACAATCACCTCAAGCATGGTATGAAAAGCTAACTGAGCATATTCTAAAGCTGAATTTCAAACATTACAATCTTGACGACGCAACGCTATTTGTAAAGAAAGTTGGAAGATTTGTTGTGTTTCTTGTAGTATATGTGGATGATCTTTTGATGACAGGGAACAATGAAAGTTATATAACATCCATAAAGAAATACTTAAGGAAAGGTTTAGGAAAGGCTTTAAAATGACTGATCTGGGACATCTTCACTATTACTTAGGAATTGAAGTGACTCAACATCCTAAGTAAATTTTCATTTCTTAGAAAAATTATATTGGAGAATTGTTGAACAAATTTGGGATGACAGATTCAATCCGCTCTCAACTCCAATGGAGCAAAAGATAAAGCTCACACCAAGTGAAGGAAAAGAATTCGAGGATGCAACCAAGTACCGATAGCTTGTAGGAAGCCTTATCTACCTTAATACCACACAACTAGATATTTCTTATGTTGTTAGCATTCTTTCATGATTTATGCACAAACCTTGTGAAGGACATTGGTCTACAACAAAGAGAGTTCTAAGATAATTGAAAGGGACTCAAGACTTTGGACTCAGATATTCTAAGGTGAATGACTTCAGACTTATTGGGTACTCCGACTTAGATTTTGATGGTGACAAAGAAACAGGGGTATCCACTTCTGGATACACAATGAGTCTTGGATCAACAACTATCTCCTGGAGATCATGCAAACAATTAGTTCCAGCACATTCAACAACATAGGATGAATATGTAGCAGCTGCAGAAGCAACCAAAGAGATTGTGTGGCTCAAGAATATACTTGAAGATTTGCAGGAGAAATAAGAAGACTCCAGTCCACTTTTGATTGACAACACTTCTGTAATCAAGTTGCAAAGAATCCTAGATTCCATGATCGAACCAAACATATCAACACAAAGTATCATATGATTCTACATCATGCAGTTCATTTACATCATTGTTCCATGAATGATCTAATTGCAGATATCTTCACCAAAGTAATTGGACGAGAAAATTTTGAAATATTTAGAACCATACTCGGAATTACAAACACCCCTTTGGATTAAGGGGGGAAATGTTAGAATCCTTAGGGTAATTTGTAAATAAATAAAACTTTTTATTTGGAAGACGTAGAGTTAGGAAACTCTAACGGACCATTTGGAATATGAATGCCAAAGGTCAGAAATACTTTGTATAAACATGATGCTTGATGAATGAAATAGACAATCTGGGAGTTATTACATGTCATAGTGAAATGCACAAGGTACCAATAATTTTTTCTTTTGGTCATGTATTGATGCTCATAAAGGAAAGCTTGTAACTAAGTATCACATTTACTTGATTGAAGTAATTTTTTTTTTTTACTATTGAATAATACTCCACTTCCTCTACATCATGGTGGGGCTAGTTTGGTTGAGAAACAAATCATGATTCTAATCCTAAAGGCTTTTATGGGTCTTGTACTTTATTTTTTTACAAAATTTTATTCTTTTCTCACTTGAGTTGTTGACCATCTTAGTTGTAAGAATTCTAGGAGAATTAATAATGAAAACCCTAATATTTTATTTCTTTCTCACTTCATGGTTATTGATAATCTTGGTTGTAGGAATTCTTAAATACCTCATGGTTTAAATCTCCAAAAATACTAGGTGAGAGGATTTTATTGGCCATCATGGTTATTGATAATCTTGGTTGTAGGAATTCTTAAATACCTCATGGTTTAAATCTCCAAAAATACTAGGTGCGAGGATTTTATTGGCCATCAAAATGTTATGCATGATTATTGAAATTGGATTTTGCATGGAATAAGTATTAACTTATACCATTGGAATATACATAATAATGTAGAAGTCATTGATGCCAAGGGTTCTTAAATCCATACTCGACGTGAGTGGAAAACCAACCTCATCTTTGTTAAGTTTAGCCTAATTTGACTAGCAAGATCACTGAAAGAAACACAATCAAAAGATAGACAAATATTTATCCTGGGAAACCCTCATGGGGTAGAAAACCCAGCAAAGCTTTCCTCAATATAGATAATCAACCAAATACAAGATGTAATCCAAGACTAGAGCTCCTCCTCCTCCTATGCAGACCTCTCTCTCACTTGTGCGCTACTCCCAAGTGGATGAATGAATGAGATAAGTGAGGAACATTCTCCTCTACTTATACTCATCTCCCGACTGACCTTTTACCCTAATGGGGCTGAATTCTCCCAGGAGAGTCTAATAACCCCTAAATAGTAAACTCAGGGCCGACCTCACATGGGATATCTAATAACCCTAGTTACCACATTCTCTCGGAGGAATAAACATCTCCGGATATACAATAGGGTCACCACGGAGGAATGTACCATCTCCAGAATAATAAAATACAAATATAATATTCTTTGAAGTTACAATATTTCAACACTCCCCCTTAATGAGAAGGATATTATAACAACATCTGCAGGAGCAAGGAGTCATCAACTACATGATACATCTATAAATCATTGGAATCTTTCTTCATACATCATCATCAGTAACTCAAAAGTTACTGGAACATAATCAATACTGTAATATCAACATCTTCAGTACTGAGTCATCATCTTCTGCAGCACTTGATCAGCTACAGTATCATCATCATCTCGATCTACAACATCTGGATCATCTCGATCTACATCATCTGGATCATCTCGATCTACAACATCTGGATCATCTTAGTAGCATAATCTGCAATACACACGATCCTATTACGGGATGATCAATCCCTCTCACTTTAGGACATCGGTCCATGGATGATACAATCCAGATCAAATTCCAGGATGATCAATCCTTATCAATTTTAGACAAGTCTCATGTCTATGGATGATGAAATCCGGATCTACTTCCAGGATGATCAATCCTTATCAATTTTAGACAAGTCTCATGTCTATGGACGATGCAATCCAGTCACGTACATTTTGAACCAAAGGTTCAAGGATGATGCAGTCCTCTCACGTACCTTTTGAACCAAATGTTCAAGGACGATGTAGTCCTCTCACGTACCTTTTGAACCAAATGTTCAGGGACGATGCAGTCCTCTCACGTACCTTTTGAACCAAATGTTCAGGGACGATGCAGTCCTCTCACGTACCTTTTGAACCAAATGTTCAGGGACGATGCAGTCCTCTCATGTACCTTTTGAACCAAATGTTCAGGGATGATGCAGTCCTCTCATGTAACTTTTGAACCAAATGTTCAAGGACGATGCAGTCCTCTCACGTACCTTTTGAACCAAGGGTCTAGGGATGATGCAGTCCTATCACTTACATTTTGAACCAAGGGTCCAGGGACGATGCAGTCCTATCACGTACATTTTGAACCAAGGGTCCAAGGATGATGCAGTCCTATCACATCCACAAGGGACCAATTTCTCGGAGATATATGTCTACAGATCTCTTTTAGGACATGTGTCCAAGGATGATACAATCCACTTGTCAACTTAGACCAAGTCTAAGGACCACTTCATCGACCTTATCGTCGGTATCACCAATACAGGTATCCATATCATCGACCTCACTGTCGATGTAGGCAATCTCATCATCAGTGACCACATCACTCCCCCTTTCGAGGAGGGTCATTCTGAACTACACCAAGCTTGTCTTGGAAATACTCAAACTTTACTCGAGACAGAGGTTTGGTCAATATATTAGCAACTTGTTCGTCAGTGCTTACATACTCGAGCTTGATAGCTCCTTTCTGCACCATATCTCGTATATAGAAATATCGGATCTCTATGTGCTTTGACTTATCATGGAACACTGGATTCTCTGTCATCTTGATACAACTCTGGTTGTCACACATGATCACAGTGGGGTCCACCTCTAAGTCAAATAGTCCTGATAACAGTTTCCGAAGCCATACTGCTTCAGAACTAGCAGAGCAAGCAACTATATATTCTGCTACAGCTGTGCTGAGAGCCACACTAGACTGCTTCCTGCTAAACCACGAGATCATGGTGGATCCTAGACAATAACATCCTCCTGATGTGCTCTTCCTGTCTGATACACTTCCTTCCCAATCAACATCTGTATAGCCATGCAGTTTGAAGTCATGATCTCCAAGATAACATAGACCAACATCTATCGTACCTTTTAGGTACCTCATCACATGCTTTGCAACTATCAGGTGAACTCGTCTAGGTTCCACTAGATACTGACTCAATGTATTCACGACAAAGCATATGTCTGGTCTGGTATTTGTTAAATACATTAATGACCCAATAATCTATCTGTACAGAGTCATATCCACTAACTCTGATGAGTCATCAGCTAACAGCTTCAGGTTGGAATCCATGGGAGTGGCCATGGCTTTGCATTCCAACATGTCAAATCTCTTCAAGATTTCTACAGCATACTTTCCCTAGTTGATAAATATTCCCTTTGGTCCTTTCCATACTTCTAGACCTAGGAAGTAGTGCATCAATCCAAGATCTTTCATCTCAAATTCTAAAGAAAGCTTCTCCTTGCACTCGATAATCTGTTTCTCATTTCCAGTCAGAAATAGATCATCCACATACATCAATAATATGACAAGTTCATCATCCATAACTTTGAGATAAAGGTTAGGATCAGCTTTACTCTTGGTAAGGCCCAAGCTTGTCAAGAAATTGTCAATTCTTCCGTACCAAGCTCTGGGAGCTTGCTTCAACCCATACAAAGCCTTCTTTAATTTGCACACATGGGTTCTTCTATCTTCCACCTCAAATCCTTTAGGTTGTTCTATATACACTTCCTCCTCAATTAAACCATTCAGGAAGGCTGTCTTTACATCCATTTGGTGTAATTTCCACTTCATCATGGATGCAAGTGCCATGATAGTTCTAATGGAAGTGTATCTTGCAACTGGTGCAAATGTTTCTTCATAATCAATTCCCTCTTTTTGAGAGAACCCTCCGGCTACCAACCTTGCCTTATATTTTTCAATGCTGCCATCTGCAGCATGCTTTATCTTGTATATCCATTTGGAGGATACCACACTTTTTTCCTTTGGTTTGGAAACTATATCCCAAACATCATTTTTCATTATTGATTGGTATTCCTCCGTCATTGCCTCCACCCACTCTTTCTTATGGGATGCTTCTTCATAACTAGTGGGTTCTTGATCTACAAGATCACACATCAGGGCCACATAGTTGGAGAATGCCTTTGGCTTCTTGCACATCCTAGTGGAGCCTTTAGGAGCTCCATACTTTTCTGCTCCTAGTATAATGTCTCTTGCCCAAGCTGGCTTTCTCTTCCTTGAAATTTCTATGACAGGGGGTTCTTGTGGTTCCATCATGTCATGTTCTTCAGGAGTTGTCTCTTCAGGAGTGGGTGCAGCTTCTGTGATTCTGGAAGGTGCCTCTTCCTCATATAATTCTTCATGTTGGCACTTCCTAGATATCTTAAGAGCTGCCTCTTCATCAAATGTCACATCCCTACTTATTTCCATATGATGGAATCCTGGGATGTATATTCTAAATGCTTTGGATGCTTCATAGTATCCAACAAATATTCCTTTCTTTCCAGAAGGATCTAGCTTGTTCCTCTTTTCTTTTGGAATGTGAATGTATACTGGGAATCCAAATATCTTGAGGTGACTTACTTCAGGCTTCTTTCCTGTGAACACTTCTTCTGGAGTTTTGAAATCAAGAGCACTATGAGATAGTCTATTTTTCACATAGACTGCTGTCCTAGCTGCTTCAGCCCATAAATACATGGGTAGATCTTGATCATGTATCATTGTCTTTACTACCTCCATAATGGTTCTATTCTTTCTTTCCGCAACACCATTTTGTTGAGAACTGTAAGGAGTGGTTAGATCCCTCTTGATTCCAGCTTCTTTACAAAATACTTCAAAGTATTTTGAAGTATATTCTCCACCATTATCTTTCCTGAGTATCTTGATCTTCTTTTTTGAATGATTTTCTATCAGGGCTTTGTATTCCTTGAATTTTTTCAAAGACTTCATTCTTTCCCTTTAGTAAATATATCCAAGTCTTTATTGAGCAGTCATCAATGAATGTAAGATAGTATTCATATCCACTCAAGGATGTGGATGGCATTGGTCCACATATATCTGAGTGAATCAATTCCAATGTACTCTTAGTCTTTGTTTCACTCTTTGGGAATGGGTTCTTGATATTCTTCCCTTTTGCACATCCTTTGCAAGTGCCCTCATGATCAATTTTTAAGTTTGGTATTCCTATGACTACCTTGCTGACACGAGGTAATGCTTTGTAGTTAATGTGAGCAAGCCTTCTATGCCAAAGCTCACTTGGGATAGTGGCTTCATGAACAAGGGATGTTTCTGGATGGCCTTTGAGTTTGTATAGACCTCCTTCCTCTTCACCAATAACAATTGCATCCTCAATTGATTTTCCTTTGGGCCACATGAGTACTTGACCATCAATAAATGAAACCCTATAGCCTTTCTTATCTAATGCTGAGATAGAAAGTAAGTTCTTCTTCAAACCTGGAACATATAAGATTTCCTTCATCTTCAATGGGGTTCCAGAATCAAGCTTGTAGCTTGCTTCACCAATTCCCTTGATGGGATATTGATAGTCATCTCCTAGAGATACTTTCTATGGAGAGGACTTCTCTTCAAGTCTTGAGAGAGTCTTCCTTTGTCCTGTCATGTGCTTTGAAGCACCACTATCAATGAGCCATGCATCTTCTCCAGGTGTCACAGACCCAGAGAGTGCAAAGAATAGAACATATTCTTTTGCATCTTCTTTCTCTACTTTAGTTCTTTTCTTTTGAGGAATTTCCTCTTCTTCTTCTTCACTGTCATCTTCTGCTACATGTGCATGATGTCTTTTGTGAAAATTCTTCCTCTTCTTTTGTGAAGTACAATTTTTAACAAGGTGTCCTAGTTTGAGACAATTGTAACATTGAACTGTGGAGAGGTCTCTTTCTGAGTTTACTCCCCCTCTCCTTTTAAATCTATGAGGAGGTTGAGACTCCTTGTGACCAATCTTCTTGGAGTTGAAGTAACTCCTTCTTCTTCTTTTGGTGTGAGTAGCCAAGGCTTGTTCATCCTCTTTGAGAAGGTCTTCTCTATTGGCTACCCTAGCTTCTTCTTGAATGCAATCTTCCCATACCACATCAAACTTCATACTTTCTTTCTTGGCACACATGGTTTGGATGAATGACTCCCAAGGCCTAGTGAGCCCATTTAGAGCAGTCATGACTAGTTCATATTCATCAAGAGTATCTCCAATGGCATCTAGTTGTTCCTTGAACTGGGAAACCCTTGAGAAATAGTCTTGAATGGATTCTCCTTTATTCATCTTGGTGCTCTTCAATTGAGCTCTCAGATTCATCTTCCTATTGGTGTTATTTCCCTCCTACATTCTGGAAAGGGCATCATACATTTCCTTTGGGGTCTTCTTGGATGCCACTTGGGGAATCAAGTGGTCTTTGATAGAATCAACAATGATTCTCTTTTCCCTAATTAGGTCCTTCCTATACTTCTCTTTGGCTTCATCTTCTTCAGGTTCTGCAACCTCATCTTTAATATATTGGACAAGATCATTCTCTTCAAGAATGAGACCAATTTTGTATTTCCATGCCCGAAAATTTTCTATACCCTCTAGCTTGTCTTCAAGCTTAGTGCTTGGAGCCATCTTATCCAGGGATCAAAGAGATTGAGGTTTCAAAAGATAGAATAGTACTTACCAGGAGATGATCTTGATTGAATTGAGAATTCTGGTATAATCAGCTTCTGGAAACTTCAACTTTACACCTTCCGGATCTGCAACAGAATTTTTGTTTTTCTGGTCTTTTCTTTTCTGGATTTCTGGTGCACAGGTTCGTAGCTTTTCTGGTTCATTAGTGCAAAGGTGCGCACTTTTTCTGGTTTACTGGTTTTCTGGTTTTCTGGTCCAGAATTCAAACTGGGGTTTGACAAAGCCCAGGGTTATACCCACTCAAAAAGTTCGATCCATGGCTCAAAACTTTGATTTTGAGGAGGGCTATCCAGCCATGCAATCAGAAACCAAAAAATTCAACTTTTGCAAAAACCCTAATTTTTGTCGGAGGAGGAGAGAGAGGTATTTTCACCTTGTGAAAGATGTCCTATTCAGGCTAGCTCTGATACCATGTTAAGTTTAGCCTAATTTGACTATCAAGATCACTGAAAGAAACACAATCACAAGATAGACAAAGATTTACCCTGGGAAACCCTCATGGGGTAGAAAACCCAGCAAAGCTTTCCTCAATATAGATAATCAACCAAATACAAGATGTAGTCCAAGACTAGAGCTCCTCCTCCTCCTATGCATACCTCTCTCTCACTTGTGCGCTACTCCCAAGTGGATGAATGAATGAGATAAGTGAGGAACATCCTCCTCTACTTATACTCATCTCCCGAATGACCTTTTACCCTAATGGGGCCGACCTCTCCCAGGAGAGTCTAATAACCCCCAAATAGTAAACTCAGGGCCAACCTCACATGGGAGATCTAATAACCCTAGTTACCACATTCTCTCGGAGGAATAAACATCTCCGGATATACAATAGGGTCACCACGGAGGAATGTACCATCTCCAGAATAATAAAATACAAATATAATATTCTTTGAAGTTACAATATTTCAAAAATCTTCTATTGCACCAACTTGCAATTAAGTCATACATCATTTTTTCCTGTCATACAATTTGTAATGAGCACAACCCTTATACGTATTTACCATCAATGCAACCATTACTGCATCTTTGCCACCTATTAAAATTGCTATGCCAAAAGAAAACTCTTCTCTAATAAAGTAATCACACAAGTTAACAATAAAAAAGCGTTGATGCAACCATGAAACAACTAACACAACTCATAAAAGTAGAAACACTTCTATGTGCTTCAAAAGTACATTATTTTCTACAATAATTAAGTGTTTATGCAATCATGAAACAAAAAACAAAACTTGTAAAAGTATAAACATTTCTAAGTGCTTCAAAAGTACTTTATTTTCTATAATAAATAAGTGTTCATGCAATCATGAAACAACAAACGCAACTGATAAAAATAGAAACATTTCTAAGTGATTCAAAAGTACCTTATTTTCTGAAGGTTATACATGCAAACTTCAATTGCATGTCAACCATCATACACCATAACCATACCATTATACATCATAACACAGATGTTGGAATATCCTTGTGATAAAAAACTCACGGGAGGAACCCTTGCAAAAGAGGCATAAGGGGGTTAAAAGGGGGTAGTGCAAGGACCTTGTAGAAACATGCACAAAGGGGTCCAATAGAATGAGGTTGATCCTCCCACTCTCAAAAATATTCAAGTTTGCTTAGTTTCCATAAGCCAAAAAGGTGGGGAAACTCTAGAGCAGTCATACATGGGAGATGCCTTGAGAGTGAAGTTATGCTAATTGTTGTTAGTTCCGCAAAACATACCAACTTAGCTCTGTTAGCAGAGGAGAGAAGGTAGACGTGGTCATTAGTGTTATGAAAATACGCGGATAGGTAGGGTCTGCAAACCTTTCCTGCAAAGATGTCTCGCGAATCCTTCTTGCATAAGCTTGTATAGATGATGGGTAAGGGGTTGTTGCTTTCAGCGGGCAGGAGTTCCTATGCTTCTTAAATTCCTACATTTCTAAAAGTTATAAAAAACTAATTATAAGGAGTACCTCTAAATGGGTAAAGGTCATTCCCCTTATTTGTATCATAGGACATGTGATTGTGAAATTCATTACAAACCAGATTATCTATCATTAGATAGTCCAAAATACTTTAGTGGATGACAATGGAATATACCCAGTTTCGCATTTCTATACACGTCTAAACAACATGGAACACACAAAAGTTTGTGTCACTGTCATACTTCACACCTAAGTGTTGGTCTCACAATCTACCTTCATCATCCAAGGTCGGTGTCACAAGCAACTACCCTTCACCATGAAAGGGTTGCTTTCATAACCTCCTTTTCTTCAATCACCTTCTATGGTTGTTTCATTCCTTTATTACAACCTCAAATTTATGTGGGGATAATTTTCTACCAAACACTTCTAGCTCTAACTCAATTTTGTCCTTACATCAATTATCACACATTCCTACCACATAAGAATTTCCTAAGCACACATGTGGTAAAAAAACAACATATTAACCATATGATACACTCATAAATGATACAAAAAATATCGTATGGACAAACATCAAACTTCCAAACTATATATCATGGACTTATGGGTATAACACACCAACCCAATTAAGGTCTTTTCAAATAAAATATTCCTTTGACTATTAATAAAATATTGCATGCATAATTTTTATACAAAAATGATCTGAACACAAATGCAACCTACAAAAGGACAAGCATGAGAAAAACCTAATCAAAATGAAAGAATGGGATTTGACATTGCTCATTATTAGACCTAGCCCCAAATTGGGTTATCATCAGATCATTGACAAGAAAATACCATCCATTAATAAAATGATCAAGAACTTGTACAAGGGAGAAACATGATCTTAGGTATCAAAACCATATCAACATCCCCCACAAGTTTCTAATAGGGTGCACAAGGAAGAACACACCACCAAGGACAAACTAAAAACAATAACATGGAACCCTAAATAACATTGAAAAACCATAATTGGGTGGAAATGGTTAGGGTATGATCTTGATAACAACACACATCAACTAGTTTTCCTTCCATGAACAATGCCAAGATTGAGCTCCAAGACTGATAATGTTAAAGAAATTGAAAAAATAAGACAACAACAAAATAAATTTGTGAATGGGCCACCACCAAAGGAACAAAGGATAGGGTAATATTGAAACCAAACATTCACACCAATCATATACGACAATACCAAAAATGAAACGAGAGGAACCATGATCACAAATCACTTCTAGATAACCTTGGAGAACGCAAACCTTACCAAGAAATCTACTACGTCCGATAAAATCCATGAAGACATGTAGGATAGGGCACCTCCATCACATAACAAAATCCATTCCACTACTAAAAATACAAACTCAAATATATGACAATATTGCAAACCATGGACCATCAAACCTCAAGCTATACCCTAAGCTATTCCTTAAAGGTACCTTGGATCCACTATCTTCCCTTGTAGAACCAACTCACTCTTCTTAACCACCAACAAGATATTTCCTATATTCTAAAGGTGAAACTATAATAAATTTTGAGACATTAAGGGATACCAAGGAGAGAGGAAGGTGACAAATACCTCTCCTCCCCACTTCTCCAAATGTTGCAACCCCATATTATTTTGGTCCCACCATATTTTGGTAAAATCAGGGTGTGCCATCTTATCAATAGTTATTTAGAGACAACACCTCATTCACAAAACTACAAAATCCCTTTGTCCCCCACATATTCATACAATACCTAAACCCTAGCCTATGCCATAATTGCTCAAGTTTGTTGGAGACTATGCTCAAGAACTTACATTACGCATAAAATCCTTCACTAATACATGTTCCAAAGGGATGCCTTTTAATTATCTTACACATATATTCTTTCTTTGATACATGTTCCATCATTGATGCCAAAGGGATACCTTTTAATGATGCAATCCTTAAGTTCTATCATACTGTGATTGATGAGGGCTCTCTAGTGGTTTAATGGCCTTATTGAGAGATCCATGTAGTGTTATTTCTAGTAGCTTGTAAATGTATTGATCTATTTCTTTGACGTATATCCCATTCATATGACACAATAATAAAACAGGTCCACTATGAAGAAAAAGATCGATGAACCCCTTTTTTACTACACAATATGTATAGGCAAGTTGTTTATTCTCGCGGTTGTTTCATGTAATGCACTAATAAAATATGTTTTTATCTATGAATAAAATTGTTGATGAAATCATTTCTTATCAGACAAATAGGTAGAGACAAGTCATTCATTCTTACAATACACCTACCTATCTCAAATAACTCATTGAAATAATTCAAATCATTTCTTATCACACAAATAGGTAGAGACAAGTCATTCATTCTTACAATACACCTACCTATCTCACATAACTCATTGAAATAATTCAACCTTGGCCTTTTTATGAGTTTCTTATGTTGATACCATTGAAAAGTGTCATACCATAAAGTCCCATAATATCAACGCAGTAAGAACCCTAGTGCGAATGATTGAAAATTGGATCCAAGAATACTAAGTGGGAAAAATGGTTTACTATGTTTGTGAAAAGTTAGCATAAGTGTTGGAAAAATATTATAAATTTGTCCAAGTGCATGGAAATTCTATAATGTTGTGGCTAATTTTATAATTGATGGCCTTATAATTTTTTATGTTAATGTAGAAGAGGAAGTTATGTGTTCTACTTGTAACTTAGCTGGAAATCCTTGCCTTCTCTAATCCTTAGACTCCAGGAGGTCACAATTTCAAAACGACTAGTAGCTACTGTAGGTACTTTGTGTGTTTCCAAATGGCATATGGTCCAACTTCAGGCCAGTTGTGATGGGTGTTAGGTTGGGTGAAAGGTACAAAGGTCATTCCCCCCTCAAGTGGTAGATGATAAGTCATCTATGACTATATAGGGGTGTAGACCAAATCAATTGTGCAAGTCAATCCATCACGGAGAAAAACAAAGATGAGGAAAGTGGGTTGCAAGAATTTGGCACCAACAATTTTTTTCCCATGACTATACATCTGTATTATTAAAGTGTAGAAACACATACAAAGATAGACCTTCACCAACCTAAAGCTCCCTTTTGTTTCATTTATTAAGTATTCAAGAGGTTGTAAGAAAGTGAGTAGCCTATGAGGTTGATTTCATGCCTATGGATCCCCACATCTTGACATGAGACTTGATCCTTTTGCGCGCATCAAAGGAGATAAAATAAGAATTGGACCAAAAATATGGATATGCTATGCATTAAGTAGTTCCAAACCCTTGGAATGACGAGTAGAGTTATAGAGGAGGAAATAATATTCCAAACATGAGGAAACTATAATGATTCCATCATTCATGAAGAGAGCCACATGTTTGTAAGCATTTGGTACCATTATGTTTAATAAAAGCATAATCTTTTGTTGCTAGATTTTTATTTCTCACAAGGATTTTTCTATAGTAAATTAAATATGTCTTATTGTTTGGATGACCAATTTTAGAGCTGTGATAATATTTATTAGGCTTCATGAATCCATATTAGGAAAATGAACATATGCACATACATTTTGAATTACAATAGTAATACCATTGTTTTAAAAACACATTGATGTAGATTCATGTATTTCTATCTCAGAAGCATGTATACCAACAATTAATCCTTAAATCAAATTTATAATTGTGTACACATTGTATTTCACATAAAAAACATATTTGACAGTGTAAATTTGTATAACATGTCATTTATTAGTCAATGTATGCTAGAATTAGTATCTATTCTTTCAACCAACAACATAGAAAATTTTTAAAACGTTTTTTGTAAATATGTTGTAGGCATAGCCTAAGAAAATTGTGGATTGGTGAAGGAAGATGGGGTACTTGAGATGTGATTGAGACAACATTCTCATTTAATATCAAGGGTGATTAACAAGCCCTTACAATTTAGACAATTTCATGCAATCATATTTAAGTCGATGCCCTATGCCTACCAGGTTTACTACAACATACTATGCATTTTATGGAGTATCACTTGATATTTATTTTTATTGCCCCCTTTCTTGGTCACTCTAAAGGATTATGGTTCTTTATGTCCTCAATTACTCCTTGTAGAGTCCATCTTCATATAATTTATAGGTTCTTATATGGTTACAGAGTCATTGTTTTCATCTTGATCTAGATTGTGCCTCAACACCTAGACTCATCTTCTCAAAGTTGTGTTATTTTGTGAAGATGGTATCAAGATGGAAACAAAGGCTACGCACACCAAATAGAAGGGAGACAATAACCAAGCAAAAGGGCGTTACTTTAATAACTCAATTCAAATGGTTGAGTAAATTGTGCCTCATCATTTTGACTTGTCTTGTCAAAATTGTTGAATTTCTTGAAGACTGTATCAAGATGCCTCTAAAGTACATTTTATAGTGCATAAAAAATAGAAGGGAGACACTAACCAAGTGAAAGGGAGTGATTCTAATAGGCCAACTCAAATGGTTGAGGTAAAAGTTTCAATAGGAGAACAACAATGACTTAGTAAATGATCACATAAGAAGTCATACATTGACAAATATGCAAGGGACCAGTAATGTCCAAAATAACAATGAACAAGGATGATAAAAACAAGATATTGGGGTACTCCTCCATAAAAATGTGGAATAATGTGTTATAATTCACAAGGTACACATATTACATATGGTGAGATGGGATTTTGTGAGACAAGGAGTTTTTCCATTATATGTTCCCTATTGACATGAGTAGATCATATGGAAGTATTCTCCTATGAGTATCAACAAAGATATACCAACCATAAATATATGAATGCAGGAAACACATGCAAATTACTACAATGGAATGAGGACAAAAGAGACCATACATGAATTTACCTGTGGGGGTTTCATCACTCTTGGCATGGTAAGGGAGTAGCATAATAATGGATGATGCATGATTATTTGAGTCGATGTATGCATGTCCCTTCACTTGGGTAGCAGGAATGGCTTAGGTAAATTTTTGATGGGGAAAGTTATAGGTCATCCCTCCCACCCATGAGATGTGTGAGTGATGTAATCAATATGGCTCAATGATGGATGAAAATATGGTATTTATGATTGGTTTCTTCATATGGAGAGTAAATAACAATGGCATACCTCTAAGCAATGGTCTAGCTCCGTTATAGATATGGTGAGGGTGGATCTAATTACCAACTAACACGACCAAATGGTTTCTTGATGGATCCACATTGTAGGTGCACGTTCATTAAAATTAAATGGATTGTCACATTACTAAACAACCTATTTCCATATAAGTTGGTGTTCCTTTCGTCAACATTCTGCAAATAAACAATCAATTTTACCATTTTTTTTCATATTGTATACATTGATATTATTAATTTGACTAAGTTCCTCCCCTAGATGTGAAATCCGAACCACTTATTTGCATACTACATACATGCACCTTATGTTTACACACATAGACAAATTAAATGACTTGATGCGATCCCCAAAAAATTGTGTGATTCACATGTGTCACATGCATAACTAATGACACATTACAAATTCAATAATACATGCCCCTTAGGGTTTTATGGGAGTGAAGTTGTATATTTCTTCCCATGTATCCATTTTTTGTTCCACTTGTTTTCCCTTGCTTGTCTTGGCGATAAAAAATAGAAATCAACAAGCTAAAATGGCTAAGAGTTAGTGGGTTAAACAAATCTGAAATAAACTTTTACTCCTACTTAGCACTTGGAAAATTATTGGAAAAATTGCAGCTACAAGTACTAAAATAAACTAGATCTAAGCTTATGATATTAAATTTGAAATGCATCCCTTTAGATCTAATTGAAAATATAACAAATATGATTTTATAAATAAGACTTCAAATCTTATCTATACTTGTTATCTTCTAAGAAAAAGTAACCATAAAGAGAATTTGATTTTAGAGAAGGAAGGTGAAGTAGCCAAGAAAGTATAAAGAAGACGCTAGGAAGTGAGGGACTATGTACTCGATATATCTTGAAGATGAGAGGGATGCAAGCAAGTTCCAACCATTCTCCAAGTGAGGCTACTTGAAACTTGAAAACCCTTTCACAAACAAATGGTTAAAAGGAGGTGCCGCCCAAAAGCAGAAAACTAGAAAGCATACAAATCAAACTAGAATGCATACATCTCTAATAGATCTACTATAAGCAATCAATAAGAGCATAAATCAAACTTGAATAGACTCTTACCCTACATAGAATTACCTCTCCTAGTAGGCCCACATATAACCAATGAAAATCATGGAAAAACAATAAAGATTATACCTCTGAAACCCTTGACAATTAGCATCCACACATGAATAGCATTACACCATAGAATTATTCCCAAAGCATTCTTTATTCACAATAATTCAACAAAGATCATACAAAATTTTGGTAGAACTTCAATCCATCCATCCAAGAGAGGAGGAAAAGCTTTCTTTTATAGGAAAAATGGCCTTCAAACCCTTGGAGGGTGCAATTCCCAAGAGAGACAAGTGGAATGGGGCATGAAGAATGTGTGGCAAGTGGCTCTCATGCAAAAAAGGGGGGATGCCACCTCTCATGAGGTGTCCCAACCACTCTTGGGATCCCTCGACCTCAGTTATCCATCTCAAACCAAGCAACCACATGGATGAATGCACCCTCCCTTGGAGGGAATGCGCCCCCCTCAATGGTGACAAGCTGTTTCTCCACTTATGAGTGAGATTTGATACCCAAAAAACTCCTTCAATGACCCATACATGATCCTTAACCACCTTGAAACCTCATAGACATGTCCCAGACAAGTTCCCTTTTATTTAGGAATTGGATTTTCTCCATATTTCCCAATTATTTGACACTTTTTGTCATTTTGGAGAGAAAATCAAAATTAGTAATTGAAAATCACTAGTTTGACTCTTAAAAGTGGGTATAGGGGTTAAGTGGGGACTCTGGGTTCAAAAATTACCGCCCCCATGACTAATTCCCCCCCTAGATTGACTTTTATGACATTTTGAAATCTTACAATTAAAATACACCTTATCGATGATCTTATTAAAAAACTAAAAAATTAAAAAATACTAGGGGGGTCTTAATGCATTTTCACAAGACTCTGGGATTATGACTAGGATGGTAATATACATAGAATCTAGGATTTAATAACCCTCCCAAGGAATAATGATCAACTTAACCACCCCAACTTTGTAGGAATTGAGTTAAAAACTTGAAAATTATGTGTTGCTAAAAAGCATTGCATAATTAACAAGGAAAAAACACTCTAGGGTGATTATTTTGATGACTAAGTCCTAAGAAGGCCAAGCCTTTTACATAAGGTCATCATGATACATCATTTATTACAATTCCCCCAAGGGGATGTGAACATGCGAAAACCATAAAAGAGTGGCAGAATTGCCTGCATGGACTTTTGATCTTGAATTATGAACAAATGACTTGTTCATTCTTTATAGGCTTACTTGAAATCCAACTAAGCACAACTTAGTAGGCAACATATATGAAACTATTGTCTCTTTAATCATAATGCATGTTGTTATCATGCAAGAGCTTGCACAAAATTCGACTTTGTCATTGTACATTTTCTATGAAGTAAAAAAAGTAGATCTAGGGTTTGTAATAAAAGAAGAGACTCTTACATTCACTTAGATATCATGATTTTCCACAAGGGTTATGAGGATAAACAAAACTACAATTTAAATTTGTTGCAACTTCCTCAATATTATTTAGAATTAATAGAGAGATCTAAACTTGCAAGCAAATGACGTGAGCAAAAAAATCCAAAGTTTGTTAAAGAGTGTTGATCTAACATAGGGTAAGAGGTGGAGACCCTATAAGGAGGCTATATATAGTGTATTTATCTTAAAAAACCTGATGATGTTAGATCTAGTAAGGGTGTGAGATGGAAACCCTAGGGGTGACTAAATATAGAGGCCACAACCATTCTTCCTTGATACCAAAGATATAGGCACAACACCAACAATATGAAGACTCACGAACAAAAGAGCAAGTATGCAAGTATTGAAGGAGATTTTCAAAACTGTACACATGTATGCTCATTTGTATTAAGAAATATATATAGAGAGTACAAAATTATGTGAGGGTGATCATATTTCAATTAAAATACAACTAGTAATTGCCCAATAAATGCAAAAGTATATCAATAAAATTGAATTTCATGGATAAAATTTTGATCTAAAAAAAATTGTTTTATGTGTAAAAAAAAATTGTTTTATGTGTATCCGTGTCTAGTACGATAAGGCTCCAGTACTCAAGTGCATGGGCCTCTAGTGAAGGGACTCGTTTTCGTGGGGTAATGTTGTAATAGCGGTAATTGTGCTCTAGTAAGTAACCAGGGGATTAATAGTGCTCAGTGGCTCAACCAGTAAAAAGGGCCCTCAATAATTATGAATGATATTGAAAATTTCACATACACATGTAGCACGATGTATATTTTAATATTATAATAATATTTTTTTCTTACTTAATGCATACTAAAGAGCATTGATGAATATTATATGTAGAATACGGTTCTCATAGCTTAATGGTAAAGTGGAAATCCAAAATTCCACATTTTATCCTAACAAGTAACAATATGGCAAAATGGAAACTTGATAAATCATATATTCAAAACAAGTAACAATATGGCAAAATGGAAACTTGATAAATCATATATTCAAGTAGAGAAGAATGAGTGAATATTAATGAATTTCCTTTAACAATGATTACTTTTTTCTATTTATTTTGGTGTTTATAATGAAAAAATATATGTAGGGATAATAAGACTGAAGTTTACATGGAAGGAAGAGCCCATCACAAACAATTTCAAAGGATAAGTGAAGTTATATATACTCATATTAAAAATATATATATAAATATTTCATTTTTAAAAAATAAATGTAAAAAATTGTATGCAATAAACATGTTTATTGTGGTTTCTTTACATCGTTTAATAAATGATTGACTACAAATACCAATGAGATAATGACAATGAAAGTTAAATACAATCCATTCCAACACGATTGAAATGGAAGGATGATGGCGATGGCAGTGGCGACAATCATCCTAGAAATTTATAAATGCTGAGAATTTGCTGAAAGCAATGTTGACTACATGACTGTAATAAGGTGCAAGCAGTGATAGGTTGTGTGCTCAAAATCCATCCAATGCTATTACATTTTAAATGAAAGGTTGGATTGATAGGGGACAAATAGAAGGGCTACATATGAACTGGCAGATGGATGGTCAAGTGACATACGTCTTAATAAAATAAGTTCTGTTGGCTATGGTTTTAACAAGAAATCATCAACAACTTTGCTTCTTAAATTTTACAATCAAGTAAAAAAATGAAAACCATTAACAATTAGTTTTGCCCTCCAAGTGAGGCAAAGTCAACATTGGGTTCTCCATCATATGAGATATCTAATGAACTATCAAAAACAACATCACTAAGCCAAAAATGAACACCATGTTCAGCTAAGCCATCAAGCCCTTAACGCGATTTGTATGTCATTTAATGACATGATCAACAAATTCAAGAGCAAATGAAAAGAAGGTAGTGATAGAGAAGTCATCGTTCCAAATAGTCCTTCGTTGTTGGACCTAGAAAGTGCCATCATATCTCTCTCGGTCCTATGGAAATCCCTGCAAACCAACAAGTTGAGAACTAATAGAGAGATGGTTACCCTATATAGGAGATATAGGAAGCAACAGATAACATAATGATGTGAATCATAGTGCTTAGATGATGGCGAGGTTGGCTTAGACAAATGATCTAGTAACCATTCCAAGATGATTTGATCACATCTGAATTAAGTGGCCTCAAGTGAACTTGAGTTTGTCTTCAAGTAGAGGTATATGTTTCTAGCATTGGAGAATCACCAAATGCTAAAGTCAACTATGGGTGCACCAACGTGAATACCAATGATGTGCTCATTTCTGCTGGATATTATCTCTTCATGCCATACTAGATCATGTTGGAACTTTCAAATAAAATCACGATGAAGATAAAAACTACAATGAAGAAAGCCGAAAGAAAATTGAAATTCGGAATCATGTATGTCAAATATGTTTCGAGTAGATTAATCATGTGTCTCGAATTTACTAGTGAACCATTATAAGATATATTTGTTGTACAACCATATATGTCCCAAATAAGCGAGTCTCCCAAAATCTCCCGAGCTCGATAACAAGAGACACAACTCTATCAATTAAAAAAGTAGTAAAATGTAATGTTGATAAGTAATATACATAATCAAATGGGATAATGTATTGTTTTTTTAAAAGTATAATAAGTTAGATAATTAAATTCCTTCCATTTAATTTTGCATATGTTATAGATATTGACTCTTTTTTTTTAAATCAAAATTTAATCATCAACCAATTATTATAAAAAAATATTAAATAATATTTGATAAGGAAAGAATAAGTTAAAACATACTATAAACACCAACACGTGAAACAATCAAATATAATCTCTCCAATTTTATCTATTTTATGTTGCGGTGACATGACTTTGCTAATGACTACAACTCTTAACCACTCGAGCTAACCCACTGGGCTATTTGTGCAACTAAAGTTAAGATAAAATTTATTTTAATTTGGAGTTGGGTCCATGGGGAGACCTTTGCATTGATTAAAGCACACAGATTCAAATATGTTTGAAAACATTAACTCACATAGTTTATTAATTGAAATGGATTCATAGATGGCGACCATCAAAGAACTCGTGTGAATCTAAAACATAAGTATCAATATTGTTAAATTATAGACCAAGCAAGTATAACACAAAATTGGCATAAAAGGATTTAGCCATCTTCAACATTGATCTTCATACCAATGATGGTATTATATAATATATGGATCATAGTCACCTCTAGATCTATATCTCACTGGAAACTCATAGTAGATAAGTATACCCCTAGATCCTTACGCTGAAAAAGGCTTATTAATTGTAATAAATGATGGATTTGGTTTGTAAAAAGGGTTTTGCAAATTCAAATGCAAAGAACTAAAATTCCACCCAAATTCATGCACTTGATGTTGTAATAAAACATGTTCAATGATATTTTCAAGGCTAGATTTGTGCACACACAAAGGCCTAAAAAATAATGAGGGACTAAACAAAAATCCATGAAAGCTAAAACCACTCATACAACTCCATGTAGAAACCACATCAAGGCCACACAACCACGCATTAGCATCAACTACTCACCACACAAACCGATAAGAGGCCACCACATGGTAGTGGGCCCACCATTAAAGACCTTCAATATAAAGCCATATTTTAAGCATGATTTTAATCGAAAGAAAGAGAAGACTAAAGTTCGAATAACTGCAACAATGAAAGAGAGCTACAACATTTCGAATTAAAATAGAGATCTCTTGAAGGGAAATTTTCAATTGCGTCATTGTGGATATCAATGATCTCATATATTAGGAAGGGCATGTGCCATACAAACAAGGAGATCATGATTTAGCCAAACCATGAGCATGCCATAGACATGATTTTGGGGTTTCCATTGGCTAGATGATTTTGTAATACTATTCCGATTTTGACTTGTATATCATTTTTAACAAATATGTGGTTATGCAAGTTGATGAAGCCAAAATATAGATATCCATATTAGGTTAACATGAAAGGATTGGGCTTTAGTTTTTGTTTATTTTGACTTCTCCCCTTCAAAATATATGATTAACTATTTTAAATCGTTTGAATAATGGTGTTTTATTATGATGACAAATCCTTGTATGAAGGACATGAAGGTCATCAAGGAAAATGAAGACCCAAGTTGTCTAAGTTATATCTTGTTAATGCAATGGAGGAGGGGGAGATGAAGTTTGTTTTAAGAGGATATTTTAAAGAATTCTCTCTTAATATCACTTTGATTCAGAGGACATTTTGCCTATAATAAAATCAACAATTGCATTTTTTACTTGCGCTGGTTCCTTGGGTATTTTTTTATTGTTGATTTCTAGCTTATTATGGTTCTATTAGATTGAGCATAAGTTGGTTATGTGCATCACCATCAAATGTTAGCATCTTTAAAATAAAATAAAAAATAATTATAAGTTTCAATTAAGGATTGGTCTTGCATTTTAGTTTATTTTGACTTCTCCCTAAAATATATGATTAACCATTTTAAATAATTTGAGTAATGTGTTTATCGTAGATTCTCATATAAGCACACGGGTCATCAAGGAAAACAAAGAGCCAAGTTGTTTAAGCTATATATATTGCTAATGTAATGGAGGAGGGGGTGAGGAAATTCATTGTAAGAGGATATTTTTAAGAATTCTCTCTTAATATCACTTTGATTAAGAGGACATATTGGCTACATTAAAATCAACAATTGCATTTTTTTACGTGTGCTAGATCTTTGGGTAATTTTTGTGTTATTGATTTCTAGTATTTATTTTGGTTCTATGGGATTGAGCATAAGTTGATTATGTGCTTCACCATCAAATGTTAGCATCTTTATATAAAAAATGAATAAAAACCATGTTCTAAGCTTTATAGCAATTGAATTCATATTTATATTGGGTTTGATAGTTATAATCATGTTTTATTATGATTTTATGATTGTTTCATATTGGATCAGAGTTAAACACTATATTTATGTCTTTTTAGGAGCATTTCTTTGTTTATCCTTCTTACAACATATTTATGTTTTTTTTACTTCACGTTCTATTTCTTTGCAAAGCCTTATTTTGTTTGTGAGCACAAAAGTGTAAACACTATAAATAACAAAACTTTGCTTAAAAAAACATATTTTATTTCACCCTTAGAGAGGTAGCTTAAAGCTGGAGGGGAAGCCCTCAAGGGATGGGAACTAATGACTAAAGGGTGGTAGCCTTACTTACCCCTTGTTTCCCAAGCATAAATCCCAACCAACATTCCTATATGACTCCATGGTTTACCATTGAGTTTTGTGTCATAATACAAATTTAGCACTTGTTTTCCATATTCAATGATGTTCACACTATAATGAGAACAAAAAAAAATTCTAACGTATTTTCACCTCAATCTCATATTCCATATTCAATGGTGTTCACAATATAATAAGAACAAAAAAAATTCTAAAGTATTTTCACCTCAATCTCATAGATCTTGAAATCCCAAATCATTTTACCAAATGCCCAACATAGTCTCATGCCTCAACATCCTAAGAAAAACTAATTTGAATATAACATTCTTTGGGCCATTAATTATGTTGATATTTTAGTAATAACAAAATATATTACCATGAAATCTAATCAAACTCTAATCCTATATCTAATCAATCCCTCATTTTCCAAGGGTTAACGTTATCCCGAATCCAAGCAACCACCATTTTTTCAAAGGTAATTTAAGTGAGAAAATTTACTCAAACTCCAACCCAACTCCTTTCTATGAATTTAGTATTATTATATGGCATTTAATTTTTACTCTACTTACCTTATTAGCAATTTCTTCAATCACAAGTTCTTAATTTCGAGATTTATTTCAACTTTTCATAATTTGCTTCTCAATTTTTTTAAAGGTAAGTGGTTTGTTGGGTCAATGAAAACCAATAGATTGTATAACTTAATTTTTATTTATCATCTATTTTTTTCCTTGGAAATAAATTCACAATTTATTAATCATAATAAACCGTATTGTTCAAGGCTTCTTTAGCCAATACATACATATTCTTCTGTCAAAATATTGTCTCCCATATAGGGTCATAAAAAATACTACCATGCAACATGTCAACTTTTCCAGTAGAAATATTCAAAATGCAAGTATAGGTACTGCTTATTTTAGCATCATAATATTTCGCTCAAAACCAAAATTTCCTTTTGCAGCTGCTTCATAGCGGTATGGTCTGTCAACCATAAAATATATTTTCATTCTTTTCCTTCAAGTGCCTTGATAGCACCCCTAGGGACCAATTTGAAATTGATTCCCTTCCTGCATTGACCAATCCCGGGTCATATTATTGAATTTTATCATTGTCATGTTCCCACACGAACCAGATGCCTTCATTTACCTGCAAGCCAAGCTTGGATAAAGTATTTGCTTGTTCATTTCTCTCCCGGTAATTGTGTTGTAAAATGATATCCTAAAATAAATCAGCAATTAGGATCTTCTCTTCATATAAAACTTTTAGAAAAATATTCTCGGGAGCTATCCTATTGCTCATCCAGTCAACCACAAGCTTTGAGTTGCCAAAAATATGTAGCTTATTGATTCATTATGAGTTGGCAAGGAGCAAAATCAACTTTAAAGCCCTCATCTCTGCATAGTTATTGGTGCTCAAACCCAGTCCAGTTGAAAATTTAATACAGTGATGGTCATTGAGATGCAAAATAACTCCTACCCCCCCCTTAGCAGGGTCTCCTTGGGCTGCCCCATCAAAGTATGCCCAACTACCATCCTTGTTAATAAATTCCTCCACAGTTACTCTTCTGTCCTTTGGAGTGATTACCGTCTAAGGAAATAGTTTGAGGGTGGTCAAACATTGTTTGGCTATGATGGAAGGAGGTACAAAATTATCTTCAAACATAGCCTTGTTTCTAGCTTTCCAAGTCCCCCAATTAATAAGAGCTGGGAGGGAAAGAAAATCTTCAGTGAATCATTAGTCACCCAACTTCCGTATGCATCCTACAAGTTGTTTCCACTCCATCTGAGCACATAGCTAGAATTCAAAGAAACCTATAACCACGCATTCCTATTGAAAGGACAATTAAGAAATAGATTATCTATTTATTCACAAGAATCCAAACAGAGTGGGCATCTGTTGGGCTCTATCTAGATTCTGCGAGTCATAACCTAGATTCTGTGAGTCATAACATCCCAAACAAGAATTTTCTTATGTAAGGTCGGCCATAAAAATAGTTTAACTTTTAAAGGACATTTTAAGTGCCAGATGCTTGGGATCCACCAAGGATTTATTTATTTTTAAAATTTTGAATTTTATTTCAACTTTTCATGAGTTATCATTCTAAACTTTTTGAGCAAGTTAACTAGTGGTTTTTTGGTTCACTAAAAACCAATATAGCTTATAATTTAATTAGTATCCTACATACTTTATTAAAACATTAAATTTACCACTTTTTTTAATTTAAAGAAACAATTATAAATTTATATTGAAAAGAGGTTGTGCATCTACTAAATTAGTCCAAAAATACATAGAATAAAATGACCAAAAAAAATCTTTCAAGCTAGACTCATACGTCTTTTACTTCATCAGAAAGGAAAAATTTAAAACTATGTAACCTAATATACTATTTGAGCAACAAGATATGAAATGCAATCATAAACAAAATTTAATTAGGAAAATTACACTCACTAAGGGTTTCTTCCATTGTAACATCATCCCAATCCAAAAACCTGTAAGTGTTCTGTGAATGGTACAACAATGTGTTGAATTGTATCCTCTTCAACTAATATGTCCATTATCGAGCTCATGGAGGCAATGGGGTGACTGGTTGCTAACTAAGAGCCACGAGTTAACCCAAGAAGAATATGGAAATGTGTCTTTGAGTGGCTGGCTAGTTTATCACATTTTAGACCTCGAACATTCACTTTGGTTATAGGGCTTCATATTTAAATTCTAACTCATCCATATGGATGCTGAGATATTGAATTGATTGTTGCATTTCTCCCAATTGATTTGTCATTTTACGAAGTTTCTTGATCTCTATGTTACCATCACTATCAGACCCACTTGAAGCCATTTTAAACACACCCTTTGAAGCTCTCCCCTAGACCCTATCCAAAACAAAATCCCAAGGGATCTCCAAGGAGATGAAAAAGATCAACTTAGAATCATAGGAAACTTACAATAATGGACCCTGAACTATAGAGGGAGCAACAAATAATCCCGGGGCTACCAAAAAACAAAAGTAGGCAAGTATAAAAAACCTAAGAACAATTAAAATAACTATAAATAAACCAAAACCAATAGGGGCCCAAGTCATTGAGAAGCTAGTCTCAAAATATAGGAATTAACCACCTTCAAGAATGAAAAGACACTCCAACCACAAAAACTCACATTCACAAAGAAGCTATGCAAGATGCTCTTATTCCAAAACTCTTTGTTTTAGTGAAAAAAACTTAAAACAAAGGGACTGGGGCTTAGTGCTCCATTTGAGGAGCAATTTGAATTGACGCAAAGCATCCCTTCCCATTTAATCCCACTTGCAAAATTTGAAACGAATATGTGTTGTGTACATAAAACCATCTCTTCACATAAGGGAGTCATGGTGATGAGGGGTTGAATAACATAAAGGAGTAGGATTACTCCCTCACACCACTAATAACTAACATGACTTGCATGTCCTCCTCCCTGCATGAAAGGCCACATGTTCATGATTTCAATGTACTTGATTACTTGGATAAACATTGTTTAATAACATAATATTATGTTCATAAGTGTTACCATTCAAACTAGCAGTCATAAATAAGAAACATGATGTATACTAAATGCTAGAGATTGGTAAGCACGTGGAAGAGGTCTAGGCCCAAATGTCACCACAACCCAACCTCTTAACTTCTTCAGGTAACTCCTAAACCCAGGGGAGATCCCTAAATGATACCTACAAACATCACACATGTAAATACCTTCCCACGACCTGGTAATTAGATCGGTCCCTTGTATGGAGTCAAACAATCTTTAAAGAAAACAACTTGACCTAATTAAGGAATTAGTTCAATAGCTAATCATGTATATCATCAATCACCTATCCAATTTCACATATTCCAATGCAACTCACATATACCAATGCACCTCCACGTATCCCAAGGCAACCCTAAAAACGTGCACTTTGAGGAAAAGAGGAAGGAGGAGGCTAGGGCAAAGCCCTAGGTGAAGTCAAAACCCTAACGTGGCCCAAGGTAAGTGAGATCTAGGGTTCTCATGCTTCCTAATGCACTAGGGAAAATGGGATGCCCTTCAAGATCTGTGGACAATTCAACTAGAGCGAAATTGAGGGGTGGACCAGATTTAACACATTCCAAATACTTTTAGGTTTTTGGATTTATGTAAATTTTTTGGGCTTTTTTTACAATATATTATTTTTTAGGGTTTTTTACACATAAAATGAGGGCGCCCTTCAAGGTTCATGGATAAATCCACTAGGGTGAATTTGTAGGGAGAAGCAAAATTACAAACTCACGACTATTTTTGGAGTTATGAATTTTCTATTTTTGGGGTTTTTCTAGGTTTTCTGATTTTTAAGGTCTCGTGGATAAAAATGCAACTAACTAACATGAAAATGTAGCCTAAATATAATACATTAAATGCTGAAATTTTGAGTAAAAAAGGTTGACAAGAGAAGGGGATTATGATGTCATCTCAATCCCTAGGGTTTTGAGAGATCATGGCTAGTGTCCCTCTCTTAGAATGTCCCTCTAGTATTTGCAAGCTAGGGAATCATCTAGAAACCTATAGGGTTCAGTAGGTGAGGCTAATCAAGGAAAATGGAGAAGTCCAAGGCCTAAAAGCAAAAGGAAACCCTAATATAAGGCGTTCCCTTCACACAAAGTTGATAGAATATTGATAAAAAAAACCCCAATTCAAAACAAATCTAGCAATACACCACCACTCAATCCACATAGAAGCATTGACTTACCAATATTCACCAAGACATGAGCAAAGAAATAGATTTAGGTCATTCTTGAGCATGTGTTTAGCAAACAATTCTAGCACCAACCATAGCATGTGTAAAAAGAAGCCTTAGATTCATCCACCATTAACCATTCATCACCAAGAGAGCTCATAAAGTAAGAGAAAAAAAAACTTCATAATAGAACCCTTGTCTTATGATTTACAATGAATGAGATAGGCTATATTTATACCTTTCTCATTAGAATATTTTAATTTTGAGCCTACAAGCCTAAACAATAAAATAATATTAATTTTACGATAAATTCTACAAAATAAAGGAATTTTACCCTAAATTGTATAAAAATACCAAAAATAAGCTAAAATAATCAGGAAAAAGGCTTCACTTGATGAAGCAGTAAGCCAATGGGGGATGTCATGCCCCATCTAACCCCAAAGTGTTGAAATTTCCTCGACACCCCTCCTCTAAGGCACTGTAGGTTCATCTAGTGCACAATAGTTAGAAGAAGGGTTCACTGGGCCAAGAAGGTTGGAGCAGGGGTCTTTGGAAGCAAAAATAGGTCCAAGTGGGTACAAGAAGGTTTGCTAGGAGGAGATAACAGTCCTTTACAAAGTGAAATCACCTGTGCAAGTCAAATAACCATGATGGGCATGTGCCCCAATGGGTCACCCCCAAAATCCCCAGAGCACCAATTCATGGGAATGGAGCCTTGCATGGTGGAGATATCATCACATAGAAGGGACAATCAGCAAAGCCATTAAGCCATGTACTTCTAAGAGTGAAAACAAAGGGGATGGCCATGTCTAATCCAGGGGGTAAACAATCCCCAAACCAACATCCATACAATAAATCCCACTTTGGTCTTTACAATAAAACATTTTGACCCCCTGCTCTAGCCTCAGCCCTGTTGGAACTTAGTAGTAGCTCTGGCACGTAACAATAAGAATGGACCATACTGAATTCAAGTGAGTCAAAACCTCTCTATAGGACCCGTGTTTTAATCATAACTCCTTTGTCAAGGTGGATGGCCTTGTTTTCCTTCTGATTAACTGCCTTGTTGTTTGATCTCCTTACATGAAATACCTTATACTCTTCTATGGTATCAAGGTTTGCAAAGAGATGATGAAAATTTCTATGATGCAGATTTTTTCTTTCACCATTTTGTGTCCTACCTGTTGCAAAGTAAAATTTACCAATTCTTTTCATGCTACAATTTTTTATTATAAAAATAGATATTTCTTATTAAATGAGAACAAAAAATCTAATTTTGAGTCTTAAATTAACTTCTCATGAGTTAAATCCAATGGCTAATATAACCCAACATTTAATTAATATACTACTTACAATATTGAAATATTAGAGATAGATTTACCTATTCTCAACTTTTTATGATAATATATAAATTATATTTTCTTCTTAAATGAGAAAAAAAATCCTATGTTAATTTTTATGACATGGTTCTATAATCTCAGGTCAGTGAAATTGAATAGTTAATATAACTCCAAAAGGGTTCAAGTCCTACCTAGTTACATGCTACTGCTTGTGCTCACGTTTGCAAATGTGTGGGGTCTAAGGGAAAGCCTTCAAACGACATTGGCAAAATAGATACCACCAACTTGCCACTAAACCAAAATGAACAGATAGTTCCTCAGTAATGCTAAATCTAGTCATTTTAGCCTCAAACATAATAAGAGAAAACTAGTTCAAAACAATTCCCTTCAATAATGCCTCACCTTGAGTAGAATAATATTTAAGCATTCATCTTATATTATCATAAAAAAGAAGATACGGTATCTTATTAAGGTCTACTTAAATTAATTGCTCTATCAACCACATGCTAAATCATTTCATGAAGGTGCGAAACCAACTTCAAAGGTCAAACGTGACCTTAACTCGCACACACAAGGGCTTTACACTTTCCAAACTTTGAACCTATGTTGCATCATGCACTCCATCCCATCCACAACTTGACAAGGATGTTTATGAAAAAGTGTCTAAACAAAACACGAATTAATTTTTTCTATTTAATTAATGTATAAATATAACTATAACAACAATATACATCAGATGCTCGTGGCCATATATGTGAAAATAATAACACACCGATCACTATTGTAGTGTTAAAATTTGAGATTTATATTTGGTAGAACTAAATGGATTATGGCTATATGCAACTTTCTCACGTGTATAAAGTTACCTAATATTCTCCAAACTAAATTAATAGACAATTAATATAATTGAAAAGAGAAAAGGAATAAGGCTCAAGGATTTTGTATTCTTTTATAGTAAATATAAATATATAATTATAATAATTCAATGTTTGAAATATCTATAGTTGTTGCATTTGCTAACTTGAGTTTGGAGAGATTTTTTAAAAGAAAGCAAACAAAATTAAACAAATATATATCAAAAGAGAAGATCACAACGCTTAAAAGTATAATATGGTTGACTAGCAAACACATATTAATATCACAAGTAACATCTCCAATGCACTACATCTAAAAGATGTGAGGTTGACACTTGTACAAGTGCTAGAATTTTTAGTTGTTCACTTATCTTAGATATTGAGGGTTTTTAGACATTCAACCAAAGGGAAAGGAAAGTAGTCCCTCCACTCTTTTGGGGCATTAACTTTTAGTTACTTGATTAAATGAAGATTGAGAGTATTTATAAACAAACTCAACAATAGGAGATTTTAGTTCCTCAATTTACTGTCACACCACATTATCGACAAAAGGGAAAAAGCCTTCAAAAATGTGGATGAATAATGAAGAAATCAATGGACAATCAATCTAAGAGATTGAAAACAATTATCTTAGAGCTTTTCCCATTTACTTATCTTTTGAGGATTGAATCATTAGAGGGAGTTAGTGGTTTTTTCACAAATCTCCTTAGCTCTAGTTACCTACAACATACAAGCTCCGTTTTGGCTTTGGCTAGTTGGCTCCTCAAAGAGCATAACTCACTATCCCTTACCTGCCTTTCTTTCCCATGGGAGAGTGCACAAAGATAACACTTAGTGAGAGAACAAGACTAGGGGGTGGAGCATAAGTTCTTGATCTCATTTAAGTCTATTAGACAGGAGACTTGGTTCTACTATGGATTGCTAGAGCATAGCTTAGGGAAGGTCCAACCCTTGCTTTCCTTCTGGAGAAAGGTTTTTCTTAGTACTTGTCCCTCACTTTACTTACTTATTCTAAGGAAGGGGAGAAGAGGGAGGTGAATCTTGAATCCACAATGAAAACTAAACAACTAATTAGAAAGGAACACCTAGTCAAATGACTTGTGGTCAAGAGGTAAATCAAGTGATTTTTTTTCCAGTTCAATTCCCCAAGAACATTCAATTGCGTTAACAAATAATTATTATGCCATCTTGTGACCTAGGAGATTTGCAAAACACACATCATCTTTTTAGAGAAGAGGAAGAGAGACAAGACCAGAAATTTTACAAAGAGTGACAATATATAGTTTGACGATCTATTATAGCACATATTGAAAGAGACAAATAGGGCATATCAAAGAAATAAAAAAATCTTCACACAAGCTACCACTAAACCATGCCAAAAGATACAAATCCTATCATCATATAGAAAACCATTTTTAAGTGTCTTATAGAAGAAACAACGTCCCACATAGATTTGTTTCATAAGTGGGCCCACTATCACCACCACACAATGCCACACATACCATTCCCAAAGTCGAAAGAAAAAAAAAACACCAAAGAGGACAACTTCCATTCCTCACTTGAGGAGCAACTAATAATAAATAGGTCCAATGCTTTTCACCTTGCACCTTAAGGAAATGTAGAGCTACTCAAAATGCATAGTTCCAATATACGAAAAATCCAAACAAGAGATATGACATTATTCACCCCTCATCCTTGAGACCTCGATAAGTTTTGACCATAAGGCCCAAACTCTAGTAGATCTCAGGCTTCTTGTGTCTTGATATCTAGGTACTATGACCTCTATCACTATGGCTTAGACACTACTATTCACCAAAAGGCCCAAGCTACAGTACATTTGTCAGCTTGTGCCTTGTAGCCTTGATACAAATTAGCATAAGCAAATGTGCTACCAAATTAAAGAACCAACGAATGCCAACAAACAAAACAACTAGATCCTTACTCGAGCACCTTACTTGAGCACCGCCTCTAACAACATCCAACCTTATATGCCATTAGACATTACAAATGACCTTTCGTCTTCTTTTTGGGATAGTGTTTGTCTTCCCCATGTTAACCTTTCATATCCTCTCTTAGTAAAATGAAGAGCTACACAAAATCTCAAGAATTTATAATAGACAAAAACATTGAACAAGTACTCTGCATTGACATAGAAAAATTAAATCATTGCTTAATTATGTGAGTTCTTAATTCTTATGTAGGGCATGATGAACCAAACTCTAGTAGATCTAAGTCTTCTCGTCTCTTGATATCTTGGTACCATTACATCTATCATTATGGCTTAGTCACTAGTATTCACCAAAAGGCCCAAGCTTTAGCATGTCACTGCTACAAATTTTCATAAACACATGCATTGCCAAATTAAAAAAAAACCAATGTATGCCAACAAACAAAATAACTAGATCCCTACTTAAGCACCGCCTCTAACAACATCCAACCTTATATACCACTAGACATCAAGATGATTTTTCATCTTCTACTAGGGATATTATTTGTCTTTCCCATGGTACCTTTCATCTTCACCTTGGGAAAATGAAGAGCTACATAAAATATTAAGGATTTTTAATAGATCAAAACATTGAATGAAGACTTTGCAATGGCTAGATAAATGAAATTGTTACTTATGGATGTAAATTCCTCAATTTTTATGTAGAATGTTACAAATCGTTCGCAACATGCGTGTCGGTTTATACCAAAGCAAGGGGGTCTTTTTCCATTGTAAAACGAAAAGTTTGGGCTTCTTTATGTAAAAGTGGTGGTTTATGTTAAGATTATACTAATTTGACTAGCAAGATCACTGAAAGAAACATAATCACAAGATAGACAAAGATATTACCCTGGGAAACCCTCATGGGGTAGAAAACCCAGCAAAGATTTCCTCAATAAGATGATCAACCAAAATACAAGATGTGCTCCAAGACTTGACCTCCTTCTTCTCTACCTCCTATGCAGACCTCTCAAACACAAGTGCGCTAGTTTCTGAGTTTTGCAAGTGTGTCAAATGAGGAGATCTGCTCCTCTACTTATACTGATTCACGACTGACCAAAATCCCTAATGGGGCCGACCTCTCCTAGTGAAGTCTAATAACCCCTAAATAATAAACTCAGGGCCGACCCCCACATGGTGGGTCTAATAAACCTGGTTACCACAATTCATTGGAGGAATAAACATCTCCGGATGCATAATAGAATTACCTCGGAGGGATGAAACATCTCTGGAATAATAAAGTACAAATATAATATTCTTAGAAGTTACAATATTCAACACTCCCCCTTAACGAGAAGGATATTATAACAACATCTGCAGGAGCAAGGAGTCATCGACTACATCATACATGATACATCTATAAATCATCGGAAGCTTTCTTCAATACATCATCATCAGTAACTCAATCAGTTACTGGAACATCAATATCATCGTCATCGTCATTGCACGATCATCAGCATCATCATCACACGATCATCAGCATCGTCATCACTCGATCATCAGCATCGTCATCACACGATCATCAGCATCGTCATCACATGATCATCGGCATCACCATCACACGATCATCAGCATCGTCATCACACGATCATCAGCATCGTCATCTAGACCTGCAATACACATGATCCAATTACGGGATGATCAATCCCTCTCACTTTAGGACATAGGTCCAAGGATGATACAATCCTAATCCGCTTACAAGATGATCAGTCCCTCTCAGTTTAATACATCTCTCATGTCTTTGGATGATGCAATCCAGATCAACTTACAGGATGATCAATCCTTATCATTTTAAGAGACCTCACCATATCTAGGGACAATGCAATCCCAATCAGCTTACAGGATGATTAGTCCTTATCACTTTAAGACACCTCACCATGTCTAGGGATGATGCAATCCCAATCAGCTTACAGGATGATTAATCCTTATCACTTTAAGACACCTCACCATGTCTAGGGACGATACAATCCCAATCAGCTTACAGGATGATTAGTCCTTATCACTTTAAGACACCTCACCATGTCTAGGGACGATGCAATCCCAATCAGCTTACAGGATGATTAGTCCTTATCACTTTAAGACACCTCACCATGTCTAGGAACGATGCAATCCCAATCAGCTTACAGGATGATTAGTCCTTATCACTTTAAGACACCTCACCATGTCTAGGAACGATGCAATCCCAATTAGCTTACAAGATGATTAGTCCTTATCACTTTAAGACATCTCACCATGTCTAGGGACGATGCAATCCCAACCTGTCCACTAAGGACTTCATTCTCGGAGACCATATGTCTATGGATCAATTCAAGGGACCGAAGTCCAGGGACGATACAATCCCCACCTGTCCATTAAGGACTTCATTCTCGGAGACCATACGTCTACGGATCAATTCAAGGGACCGAAATCTGGGGACGATACAATCCTCACCTGTATCCTTATCAATACAGATATCGTTAGTACATCACTAGTACAAGTACATACAAGTATCCTCATCAATACATGTATACATATCATCAAAACATGTATCCTCATCAATACATCAGTATAAGAACATGTATCCTCATCAATACATCAATATAAAAACATGTATCCTCATTCATTAGAGAGATTTTGAGGTCAAAAAATGGCCTCATAAGAGATGTACTACAAAAATATGAGATATATTAAAATATTATGAATTTGGGGTTTTATGGGGTAGGTATATATGACAAGTCACCTCCCACACTATTTTCTATGCACAATATAAATAACCATGGTTGAGTTACTTTTCAAAATTCACTAGAAATAAAATTGATAAAATAAGTCTACATTGATGTGACTAAGATTCATTGTAAATTTTCAAAAATGTATTGTCCTTTGGCATTTATTTGTCTTGAACTTGCAAATGAAATTAAATAATAAAAAACATTTTTAAGAGCTATTTTTTTAATTTTATGTTGACTTTTTATATTTAGTACTTTTCTCATGAATTTAATATAATGTAATTTAATTGAGAATTTATTTACATGTAAAATGTTAATAATATTATTATAATCGACATTGCATTATTGTTATTATTATTTATTAAATCTATTATTATTCTTTATTAGTTTGACATTATGTTATTAAATAGAATGGAGTGAATATATAATTTAAAATTAAAAACATAAAAATGATAATATATTATTTTATAAAAAAATGTGAAAGGACTTTCTTTATGAATTAAAAGTACTTCACTTCAAAATGACAATAATATTATTTTATAATAAAGTGTGAAAATACATTCATTATGAGTACTTTACTTGAAAATGACAATAATGTTATTTTATGAAAAGACTATCATTATGAATACTTTACTTTATGACTTAAAAGTACTTACACCACTACCTTGGTTAACTATGTGTTTTCATCCACCATAGAAAATTTGACAAATAAGCATTATTAACTCATGCAATGCCACCTCAACCAAGGGGGATGATGTCATCTACTAGAATGTGATTAGTTGTTTTTTATATTACATTTTCTTTGTTTTGAGGCCATTTTTTGACCTCAAAATTTCTCTAATGAATACATCAGTATAAGAACATGTATCATCATCAATACATCAATAAAACATGTATCCTCATAAATACATAAAGAGATAAGTAATATAAGTATTCTAAGTATAAGAATCCTAAGTCTAAGCATATATAAATATCTAGGTTTAATAAACAGGTATCCTCATCATCAACCTTGCTGTCGATGAGGGTAATCTCATTATCAGTGACTGTATCACTCCCCCTTTCGAGAAGGGTCCTTTTGAACTATACCAAGCTTGTCTCGGAAATATTCAAATTTCAACCGAGACAGAGGTTTGGTCAATATATCAACAATTTGTTACTCAGTGCTCACATACTCGAGCTTAATAGCTCCTCTCTGCACCATATCTCGTATGTAGAAATATCGGATTTCTATGTGTTTTGACTAATCATGGAATACTGGATTTTATGTCATCTTAATACAGCTTTGATTGTCACACATGATCACAGTGGGATCCATTTCTAAGTCAAACACTCCAGATAATAGTTTCTGAAGCCACACTGCTTCACAACTGGCAGAGCAGGAAGCTATATATTCTGCTTCAGCAGTACTGAGAGCCACACTAGATTGTTTCTTGCTGAACCATGAGATCATGGCAGATCCAAGACCATAACATCCACCTGATGTACTCTTTCTGTCTGAAACACTTCCTGCCCAATCAGAATCTGAGTAACCATGTAATCTGAGTTCATGATTTCCAAGATAATATAGACCAAAATCTAATGTACCCTTTAGATACCTCATTACATGCTTTGCAGCTATTAAGTGAACCTTTCTAGGTTCTACTAGATATTGACTCAGGGTATTTACAGCAAAGCATATATCTGGTCTGGTATTTGTTAAATACATTTATGACCCAATGATTTGTCTATATAAAGTTACATCCACTAATTCTGATGAGCCATTGACTAATAACTTCAAGTTGGAGTCCATGGGAGTGGCCATGGCTTTACACTCCAACATATCGAATCTTTTTAAAATCTCCAGAGCATACTTACCTTGATTTAGAAAGATTCCTTTTGGTTCTTGCCATGCTTCTAGACCTAAGAAGTAGTGCATTAATCCGAGATCTTTCATCTCGAATTCTGAAGAAAGATTCTTCTTGCATTCGATAATTTGATTCTCATTTCCTGTTAGAAATAGATCATCTACATACAACAGTAATATAACAGGTTCATCATCCATAACTTTGAGGTAAAGATTAAGATCAACTTTACTTTTGGTAAAGTCCATGCTTGTTAAGAAACTGTCAATTCTTCCGTACCAACCTCTGGGAGCTTGCTTTAATCCATACAAAACCTTTTTCAGCTTGCATACATGTGTTCTTCCATCTCTAACCTCAAATCCTTGTGGTTGTTCTATGTACACTTCTTCTTCAATCACACCATTCAGGAAGGTTGTCTTAACATCCATTTGGTGTAATTTCCACTTCATCATAGATACAAGTGCCATGATAGTTCTAATTGAAGTGTACCTAGCAACTGGTGCAAATGTTTCTTCATAGTCAATTCCCTCTTTCTGAGAGAATCCTCTGGCTACAAATCTTGCCTTATATTTTTCAATGCTACCATCTGCAGCATGTTTTATCTTAAATATCCATTTGGAAGAAACCACACTTTTATCTTTTGGTTTGGGGACTATATCCCAAACATCATTTTTCATTATTGACTGGTATTCTTCTGTCATTGCTTCTACCCACTCTTTCTTCTGAGTTGCCTCTTTATAGCTAGTAGGTTTTTGATCCACAAAATCACACATCAAGGCCACATAGTTTGATACTAGCTTTGGTTTCTTTCTTTCTCTAGTAGAGCCTTCAGGAGCTCCATATTTTTCAGCTCCCTGAATAATGTCTCTAGCCCATGTTGGCCTTCTTTTTCTAGATAAATTTGTAATGGGGGGTTCTTGTGGTTCTAACATGTCATGGTCCTCTAGTGTATCATCTTCAGGGATGGGTATAGCTTCTGTGATTCTAGGAGGTATCTCTTCTTCATATACTTCTTCAAGTTGGCACTTCTTAGATTTCTTGAGAGCTGCTTCTTCATCAAATGTTACATCTCTACTTATTTCCATATGATGAAAACCTAGTATGTAAATTCTAAAAGCTGTGGATAATTCACAATATCCAACAAATATTCCCTTCTTACCAGAAGAATCCAACTTGGTTCTCTTTTCTTTTGGAATGTGAATGTACACTGGACATCCAAATATTTTGAGATGACTTACCTCAAGCTTCTTTCCTATGAACACTTCTTCTAGAGTCTTGAATTCAAGAGCACTATGGGATAGTCTATTTTGTACATAGACTGTTGTCCTAGTTGCTTCAACCCATAGATACATGGGTAGATCTTGGTCATGTATCATAGTCTTTACAGCTTCCATGATGGTTCTATTCTTTCTTTCAACAACCCCATTTTGTTGGGGATTATAGGGAGTGGTTAGTTCTCTCTTGATTCCAGCTTCTTTACAAAAGTCTTCAAAGTCCTTTGAAGTATATTCTCCTCCATTATCTGTTCTGAGAATCTTGATTTTCTTTTCTGAGTGATTCTCTATTAGGGCTTTGAACTCCTTGAACTTTCCAAAGACTTCATTCTTTCCTTTTAGAAAGTATATCCAAGTCTTCCTTGAATAGTCATCAATAAATGTGACATAGTATTCATATCCACTCAAAGATGTGGAGGGCATTGGTCCACATACATCAGAGTGAATTAACTCCAAAGTACTTTTAGTCTTTGTTTCACTCTTTGGAAATGGGTTCTTGATATTCTTCCCTTTTGCACATCCTTTGCATGTTCCATCATGATCAATCTTTAAGTCTGGCAAACCTATAACTACCTTGCTTACATGAGGTAGTGCCTTGTAGTTAATGTGAGCAAGTCTCCTATGCCATAGCTCATTTGGGCTAATGGCTTCATGTACAAGGGCAGCTTCTGGATGGCCCTTAAGCTTGTACAAACCTCCTTCTTCTTCACCAATGATAATTGCATCCTTAATAGATTTTCCTTTAGACCACATTAATACTTGTCCATCAATAAATGCAACCCTATAACCTTTCTTATCCAATGCTGAGATGGATAACAAGTTCTTCTTCAATCCTGGTACATACAATATTTCTTTCATTTTCATGGGGGTACCAAAATCAAGCTTGTAGCTTGCTTCACCAATTCCTTTGATGGGATATTGATAGTCATCTCCTAGAGATACCTTTTGTGGAAAGTTCTTTTCTTCAAGTATTGAGAGAGTCTTCTTCTGACCTGTCATGTGCTTTGAAGCACCACTGTCAATAAGCCATGTATTTTCTCCAGGTGTTATAGATCCAAAGAGTGCGGAGAATAGAACATATTCTTTTGCATCTTCTTCTTCATTTCTCCTAGATCTTCTCATGAAGAAGGTCATTTCTTCTTCTTCTTCTTCTCTTATAGGTCTTTTCTTGTGAGGCCTTTCTTCCGCTTCTATTTCTTCTTCATTATCATCTTCTGCAAGATGTGCTTGATGTATTTTGTAATGAGAACCCTTTTTCTTCTTTAGAGGACAATCTTTAGCAATGTGTCATATTTTGTGACAAGAAAAACATTGGAATGAAGAGTAATCTCTTCTTTGATTAGTTCCTCTTTTCTTTTGAAATCTATGTGGAGAATGAGACTCCTTGTGACTATCCTTTTTGGAGTAGGATTGATTCCTTATTCTCTTGGTGTGGGTGGCCAAGGCTTGGTCATCTTCTTTGAGTAAGGCTTCTCTATTTGCAACCCTAGCCTCTTCTTGAATACAATCCTCCCAAACCACATCAAATTTCATGCTTTCTTTTCTAGCACACATGGTTTGGATGAATGACTCCCAAGGTCTAGTGAGACCATTTAGAGCAGTCATCACAAGTTCATCTTCATCAAGAGTATCACCAATGGAATCTAGTTGTTCCTTGATTTGGGAGACCCTTGAAAAGTAGTCTTGAATGGATTCTCCTTTGTGCATCTTGGTACTCTTCAACTGAGTTCTTAGGTTCATCTTCCTATTGATGTTCTTTCCTTCATACATTCTTCCTAGGGCATCATACATTTCCTTTGGAGTCTTCTTGGATGCCACTTGGGGAATCAAGTGGTCTTTAATAGAATCAGCAATGATTCTCTTTTCCCTAATCAAATCCTTCCTATGCTTCTCTTTGGCTTCATCTCCTTCAAGTTCTGCAACTTCATCCTTGATATATTGAGCAAGATCATTCTCTTCAAGAATGAGACCAATTCTATATTTCCATGCCCGGAAATTCTCTATGCCTTCAAGCTTGTCTTCAAGCTTAGTGTTTGGAGCCATCTTCTCTTGGGGGAGTCCAAGAGATAAGAGATAGAGTAGTACTTACTAGGAAACTTTACCTTTTCACTTTTCCGGATCCACAACAGAATTTCTGGTTTTATCGCACTTTTGGTAAAACTAGGGTTTTGACTTTCCCGGAGTTCTACACAACCAAAAACCTCGATCTAGGGCTCAAAAGATAGATCTTTAGAAGGGCTATTCAGCCATGCAACCAAAAACCAAAAATACTAACTTTTGCATAAACCCTAATTTTGGGAGAGAGAGAGAAATATAATTTCACCTTGTGAAATATGTTCTATTCAGGCTAGCTCTGATACCATGTTAAGATTATACTAATTTGACTAGAAAGATCACTGAAAGAAACATAATCACAAGATAGACAAAGATATTACCCTGGGAAACCCTCATGGGGTAGAAAACCCAACAAAGCTTTCCTAGATAAGATGATCAACCAAAATACAAGATGTGCTCCAAGACTTGACCTCCTTCTTCTCTACCTCCTATGCAAACCTCTCAAACACAAGTGCGCTACTTTTTGAGTTTTGCAAGTGTGTCAAATGAGGAGCTCTCCTCCTCTACTTATACTGATTCCCGACTGACCAAAATCCCTAATGGGGCCGACCTCTCCTAGTGAAGTCTAATAACCCCTAAATAATAAACTCAGGGCCAACCCCCACATGGTGGGTCTAATAACCCTGGTTACCATAATTCATTGGAGGAATAAACATCTCCGGATACATAATAGAATTACCTCGGAGGGATGAAACATCTCTGAAATAATAAAGTACAAATATAATATTCTTAGAAGTTACAATATTCAACAGTCTAGTGGGGCTCAAGACCCATGGTCTAGTCATGGCAAGTCCTCTTGGTTTTCATTCCAGGAAATGTTGGATTAGTGGCATTGTTGACCGCCTCTTGATGGGAGGAAGTTCCCCATCTTGTTTATCCATTTGGGCCCTGGGTTCGTGTTCGATGCTTATTGGGATGGGTCCATTAGGACACATGGCTTAGGGGATCCTAGCCACACTTATGTTTTTCTATGTATGAGGTGATTTCACATGTAAGAGTTTTCATACCCAGTTTAGCACACCTCCTTTATGCCCACATGAACTTTATTTTCTAATATATGACCCCTCCTCTTGGTCCATATGTGCTCACATCATCGTGACCTCTTCTTCAAAAGAAATTTACCTTGCTAAAGGGGAGGGCATTGAGGAATATTCTACATTGTTGGGGTTAGTTGGGGCATGACGTCCTCCCCCAGCTCATCACTTCATTTGAATGAAGCCATTATCATCATTTTTATCTTTATATTCAGTCTTCTATGGCTTGGTCCCCGACTTGTGGGTGACAAGCCCTAGTTTTAACTTATTTTACCTTTTGGTAAGGTAGGCTCTAAAATTAAGTCAAGGAAGCCTCATATAAATAAGACTTCTAACCCTCATTTGTAAACATGGACAAGGGTTCAAATTATGTATCTTTCTCTTTTCCTCTTGGTATATTGGAGCTTTTGAGTAATGCAAACCTCTCTTTGGCATGTGATTAATGGTGAATGGTGAATTTTCTCAAGTTTCTACTATCTTGCAAGGTTGATCCTAATAATGGTTGTAATAACTCGTGTATAAGGAAGGACCTAAGAAGTATCTCTTGCTCTCTTTCTTGTTTGATGTTGCTTTTGCACCTTGGGCAAGGTAAATTAGAGTTTTTTATCGACATCTTGTCAATTTTGTTTGAGGAGGCCTTCATCTTGAAGGATCTCTCCATTTTCTTGTTTGATGTTGCTTTTGCACCTTGGGCAAGGTAAATTAGAGTTTTTTATCGACATCTTGTCAATTTTGTTTGAGGAGAGCTTCATCTTGAAGGATCTCTCCATGGTGGGCCTTGGACTTCATCTTTTGCCCCAATTAGGGTTTTTGGCTACTTCGACCTAGTATCGGGTTACTACCATCTTGCCCTAGTAGATAAATCTTGAATAGCCAAATTGCGTAGGCACATTGACCTCAATCTCTAATTGCCCTAGGGTTGGAAAGACTAAGGTCACAACCCCTTCTCTGACACTCTGTTTTTATCAAATTTCTCTCGTACATTTATTACAAAAATCCAAAAAATATAATATTAGAAAAACCCTAAAAATTAGAAAAAATCATATCTCAATTTTTTTTAGGAAATTGGAAACTCTTCTCCCATAGAAAAATGCGCCCTAGGTGAATTAATGGGGTATCTTGAAGGGTGTTTTCATCTTGTAGTTGATTTTTGTGATATCTTGATATTTGTGCCAACTAGGTTTTTGTATTGCAAATTTGTTATTGCAGGTATATCAAGTACATTTATCATTTTAGGCAAGTTTGAAGGCCATAAAAATTGTTTCTAGGCCTATTTTGACCCCTGGGCGATTGGAAGTTTATTGGGAAATGTGTTGAGCGGGACCACACTTTAATTAAGGGTCGTCATAAGGCTTATAACAGATTTGATATTCCATTTTCAGAACTGTTTTGAAGCCTCTTCTTCACCCTCGTGCTCATTCCCCTTACCCTACAACACAAGGTATTCTTCATACGATAAAGGTGACATTGTTATGATTGATTTTATCATGTTTTTTGAGATATATTCATTGCCGCAATCTTATAACAAGAGTAGCATTTTGACGTTACATTTCTTGGGATCCATGATAAAGATCTTTAAATCCTCCTCTAGTGATTATTATGCTTTATTGTTTTGACACCATCAATGTTATCGAAACCGGAACGGAACCAAAAAGACCGGCTGATCTAACCATTTTACAGAGGTGACCGGTCCGGTCAGGGACCAAAACCAGCTAAGCCGGATTTTTTGCTGAACCGGGTACGGAACCAGAGAGTTCCGTACGAAACCAGTCCGGTCCGTGCAGTGTCGTACGACCGCGAACAGGGGACCCACGGAACCCAACTTTTTTCTTTTTAAAACACAAAAAAAAGTATCATGTGCTTCTAGCCTAACCCTAAGACTATGTTAAAGCTATTTAAAGGACCCCCACCCCCTACGTTACTCACACTATTAATTCCATCTCCTTTGGAATTCTTGAGAGCTTTGTTTCTTGGGCAGTTTCAGAGTCTTCTTGAGCTGAGTTTGTTGGGTGGTTTGCAAGAAATTCTTGGGCAGATTCAAGCGTTTTTTGCAGGGAATATTTGGAGGAGATTCGAAGCCTTCTTTCTTGGAGCAGATTTGGAGCTATTTTTTGGACTATTTTAGAGGTTATTGAAGGGTTTTGTGCAAAATTTGTGGGTTGTTATCACTAATCAGCTTGTTCTTTTGTTGTTGGCAGGAACAATTCTTCTCAAGCTTTGCTACATTTCTTCTTCTTTCTCAAAGGTATGTCAAGACTCAACACTCAACACTCATTTTCTCTTTAAATTTGTTTTTTTCTTAGTTAATAAGTTATTAATAAATTCTAGGGTTTTATTTCCATCTTTTTTTTTCCATGGCTCCAAAAGAAAAGAGGGATCCTGCATGGATTCATTGCTAATTGGATGATAGTGGGAAAAAAAATGCAATTATTGTGGGAAGAAAATAGCTGGGCGGGTATCCATAGGATAAAACAACACTTAGTCGATGCTAGAGGCAATGTTGAACCTTGTAGGAAAGTCTCTGATGATCTTAGAGCAGAGATGCTAAGTAGTATTGAAACCTACCAAGAAGAAAAATCCAAGACAAAGAAGCTTCAAAAAGACATAGGGAGAAGTTCAATGCCATTTGAGGATGAGTGACTATGAGCCTAACCTAAGGGTGATGATCATGAATCCCCTCAAGGTCATATGACTAGTTTTGAAGAATCCTTCAGTTTTCTTGTTAAGGGGAGAGGTGGACCTAGAGCATCCAATTTGAACCTGAAGAGGCCACGTAAGGCCCCGAACAACAATAGAGGGCTTGACTCTTTCTTTGTGCCCCGCACTACCCCTAGTGCTCAGCCCACCATTGATGCTAAATGGAAGAAGATTGAGAAGAAGGGTGCTTGCGAATGCATAGCTAGATGGTGGTATGATACAGACATACCCTTCAATGCAACTAATTCTTCTTATTATCAATCTATGATAGATTCTATAGCTTCATGTGGTTCGGGATTCAAAGGCCCTAGTTTTCATGATATCAGAGGGCCCCTTTTATGAAATGAAGTTCAAAGAATTGATGAATATCTGAAGGAGTTCAAGTAGTCCTAGAGTAGAACAGGGTGCACAATAATGTTTGATGGATGGAGTGATGGAAAATCCCGCACCATTACCAATTTCCTGATTGCTTGCCCAAAAGGAACCATGTTTCTTAAATCTGTGGATGCCTCTAATCAGGTGAAGGATGCACAATTATTATTTCATCTTTTGGATGGAGTAGTTTTGGAGGTGGGGCCAGAGAATGTTGTACAAATCATCACTGACAATGCCTCGAACTATGTTGCAGCGGTAAGGATGTTAGAGGAAAAACACTCCACCATTTGGTGGACACCATGTGTAACCCATTGTTTGGACCTCATGCTAGAGGATATTGGCAAAATTGAGTGGGTGAAGAAGTATGTGGAGCGGGCAAAATCAATAACCATGTACATATACAACCACTCATGGGTTTTGATTCTTATGAGGAAGAACACTGGGTGTAAAGAGCTAGTTAGATCAACTATTACACGATTTGCAACAAACTTTCTTTTGTTGCAATCCCTTGTGATAAAAAAGCCAACTTGCGGAAGATGTTTTCCTACGATGAGTGGAATGAATGGTAATGGAGTAAAATGGTTGAAGGGAAATATATAGCTGACAAAGTGTTTGAATTTTTTTTTTGGAAAAAGGAAGAAGAGATAGTTTTATTCAGTGAGCCTCTTGTGAGAGTGTTGCGGATGGTAGATGGTGATAAACCTGCTATGGTTTTATTTATGAGGCCATGGATCAGGCCAAAGAAGCAATAAAGGCAACATATGGTGATAAAAAGAAGAAGTATTTTCCTATTTGGAATATCATTGATGACAGATGGAACAAACAACTCCATCATCCTTTGCATGCAGCTGGCTATTACTTAAACCCAAGGTAAGTTATCTCAAAATTCATATTCAAAGTTATAAGTTTTCTTGTAATTTCAAACTTTATGACAGTTCAAAGTTATAAGTTACAATTTCAATTTCAAATTTAATGATGAATATTTTTTGTCTTTTGAACTTTGAACTTTTGAAGGTACCACTATACAAAAGACTTTGAAGTAGATGATGATGGGGAGGTAAAAGATGGATTGTATAAATGCATTGAGCGCATGGTTCCTAATGCCAGGATACAAGATGAGATACAGCAATTCAATGAGTATGGCCATCCGAGGAAGATCCAAGGATCCATCGGGTAAGAATTTTTAAAGTTTTCAAATTATATTATCCATTGTAAAGGATGAGTTAAATTTCAAAAGCCATTTGTTGAAGCTTGTTTGCATTCAAATCTTATTGCAGCCTATTGGTGGGGACAGTTTGGTGGGCACTGCTTTGATTTGAAAAAGTTTGCAGTTCGAATATTAAGCCAGCCATGCAATGCTTTTGGATGTGAACGCAATTGGAGTGTATTTGAAAGTATACACACCAAGAAACGAAACCGTTTGGAACACAAACAGTTGAATGATATGGTCTATGTCCAATACAATCTTAGGCCGAGGCATAACCAGTTGTTGAACAGGACTCCAACATCAAGCAACATAACCTTGGATGACTTTGATCTAACATCCGAGTGGGTTGTGGAGACTCAGGAACTAGCATTTGATAATGAATACCTTTCTTGGTTGGATTTGGACCCACTTCCAGAGGTTCCACCCTCAAGGCCAGGGGAATCAAGTGGGGCTCAGAATCCCACTCCTATAGAGGATGAAGAGGATGTGGATGACGATGAGGATGATGAGGAGTAGTAGACTCTAGTAGCTAGTAGGCTAGTGCCATATGATCAGTTTATGGTTATTCATTAGTACTATGGTTTCAACATTCTTTTTGTATTGTAGGGGCCATTTAGAGCCTCTTTGTTGATGTACTTTGGTTCAGAACCTCGGAGATATATTGCACTAGGTGCTATTTTGGTTATTTGCACCCATATTTGCTATATATATGAGAAACTTTGCATATTTGTGTATTAATGGTTTGGATTTGTTGAAATGTTACCAAGGAAGTGTTGTTCACCCTTGTGTTGTCTTGGGGTGGACAATGACACTTTAAAAGTGACTCTCTACGGTCGTTAATTAATAAAGTGAGAACTACTTTATAATTTAAAGTCAATTTATTAGAGTTAAAGTCATGGTTTATCCTAAGTTCATATTTAATAAAAAGTCAAGTGAGTGATTATTTAAAAAAAGGGTATTCACCTTATTAAATGACATGAAGTGCACTAAATGTCATTTATTATTTAATTATTGAGCATTTATTGTGAACCCTCCATCTAATCTAATCTAGATCATTAGATTGAAAAGAGGAAGTTGCCATGAACACAAAAGCTTGGAGGAAGGCAAACTAACTCATTATTCACTTTTCCAAGAGAGAGTTTTGGGAGAGCAAGAGAGAAGAGGAAAAGAGAATTTGAGAGAATTCGAACCAGAGAGAAGGAGAAGAAAATTTTGGGCACGTTTTCCAAGAAATATGTACAGGTACAGCAAGAGCAGATTCTGTACAACAGGACCGTACATCATTTATTATGCACAAATTTTGAGGAGACCGTACAGTGGCAGGAAAATCAAGGCAATGTGTTGGGCACAGTTTTCAAGGAGTACAACAGGCCGTACAAAAATCTGTACAACATTTATTGGTGTTCGTACAGTACGTACAATGCACAAAAATTGAGGAGGGTTTGCACAAATTTCAAGGCCACACGTGTGAGGTCGTACAATAGTTTTATTGGGCACAGTTTTCAAGAAAGATACAAAAAATTACAGCAAGTTGTACAATGACAGTTTGGCACAAATTTCGAGAAGAAATTTGTTGAGATAAGTATAGCTTTTCTTTGTGTAATTTCTCTCTAAAGAAATAAAATTCTCTCTCTCAGTTAGGTTTTCCCTTCCGGGTTTTATCCTCAACCAATTTGGTCAAAAACACTGTGTTAAAATTTATGTGGTTGGCTAATTTTTTAAATTTGTGAGTATGAGTTTATTGGTTGGAAGTTATAATTTTCTGAATTGTTTATTTTGAAAAAGAATTTCACGTGTTTCAAGTCAAGTCATTTTTATGTTTAAAATGTGCATACTAGGGTTTGGGCATTAAACTATATGCAAAGAATCTTGAACGCTTGAAACCAGGTTGGGGTTTTAAAACTTTCATGGTATCAGAGCTAGGTTAAGATCAAAATTTTAAGCACTCAGAAATATTTCAGATTTGGGAAAAATAGAGGGTTTGTGAAAAACAGGGTCTTGAACATTTTCTTGAGAAGAACAGGTACAGGTTTCAGTCATGATGACTGGACTTATATTAGATGACAGATTAGATGGGGCTGCAAATTTTATCCCTTGGAAGGCTAGGATTATGCTGACACTTGAAGAAAATGAACTATGGGAAGTAGTCAATGGTACAACAACAAATCATGTGACTGTTCCTACCGATGCTACTGATAAGGCAACCTTCATGAAAAAGGATGTGAAGGCAAAAAGGATCATACTTGATGCCGTGAAGTATCATGTGATCTCACATATTTTAGCAAAGGCACATGCCTTTCAGATGTGGGCAGCTTTGACAAACCTTTACCAAAGTTTTAATGAGAATAGAAAGATGGTATTGCGGGAGAAGTTGAAGGATGTACACATGAGTAAAGGGGAAGGCATGGTTTTCTATCTTACTAGGATTACACAGGTGAGGGATGAGTTTGCAGCAGTTGGGGAAATTGTACAGGGCACTAAGATGGTGCGGACAACCTTAAATGGTGTGACACAGCCATGGAGTGTATTTGTGCAGACAGTAGTCGCTCGTGAGAACATGCCTTCTTGGGATAGTCTCTGGGATGATTTCATACATGAGAATACACTTAGAGGTTACTTACAGGGAAGTTCATCACATCACAGAGATGATGAAGAGAATGTGGCATTGGCAGCGAAAGGTAAGAAGAAGAAGTTTAAGAAGGGTACCAAGAGTAGGGCCAAGCAACATATAGGTGAGTAGAAGAAAGACTTGAGTAAAATCAAGTGTTTCACTTGTCAGAAGTTTGGACACTATGTTGGACAGTGTCCTAACAAGAAGAAGAAAGGATAGCAGGCGGCAGCTACAGCTGACATGAATGAATTTGCCTCATGGTTTGAGGGAGAGTTTTCTCTCTATGCTAGGTGTACAGAGAGGACATCTTTCACCAGTAGTGATATGGAGAGTGATATGGAGGATCAGCTGCAGTGTTCTTTGTTGGTTGGCCATTCTTTGAGTGCCTCTGCCACTACTTCTACTTGGTACATTGATAGTGGGGCTTCGAGCCATATGATAGGTGTTCGAAATGTGTTCATCGAGATGACTGAGATAGGCTTGAGTCTCGAGGTAGTGTTGGGTGACGACACGATTGTGAGAGCAGTTGGGCGAGGGACTGTTACCTTTCAGAGGGAGTCTATGCAGTCCATGACTTTGAGGGACGTCTTGTATGTTCCTGGGCTGAAGAAGAACCTTGTTTCAATTTCCACTATTTGTTGAAATATTCACACCATCATTTTTATATTTTGCATGCATGTATGCAAATCTGCATGCATCTAGTCATCATCATGGTGGTCTCCCAGCACCTAGAGCTTGTTTCTATCTCTCCAGAGCCTGTCTACATCCCCCACTTGGCCTCCTACCTACCTGATGCGCCCTTCTTGATTGTTATGCATGGCAAGTGCGTCTTTCTCACCTACCACTGTCAGTTAGAGCTCCTTTGCTCACCTACCTTTAGTTATCACTCAGTTAGGGCGCCTTATCTCACCTACCGGGAGTTATCATTCAGTTAGTGCATTGATTGAGTAGTTCTTCCACTAATTGCTCATGTTGACTGCTTGTAGCTTCTATTTAGCTAGTTCTGGAGTTCCACTTGACTATTTGACAACCTCATGCGCCTCCCTTGGAGTCTCCATTCCCCAATTTATGCCTAGATGGTTCTATTAAACTCAGTTAGGCACACTTGACTGACTATTACCATTTATGACTGATACTATTGACTGGATGATGTCTCCATTGTTATCCAAGCTAGACTTTGAGTTAGACAGCCTCATGCACCCCACTTGGAGTCTCCATTCCCTGATTTATGGCTAGATGGTTCTGTTAGATTCAGTTGGACACACTTGACTAACTCTTGCCATTTATGACTGATACTACCGCTTGGATGATGTCTCCTAGTTATTCATGCTAGACTTTGAGCTCAGATTCGAATGCCCTACTTGACTAATTCGAATCCTATATAATGACTCATCATTGATTATTGTACTACATTCTCTACATTCATTATTCATTGTAAGATATTGACATTGTCCATTATTCTGTGTTTGTGAGTGATTATTGAATGCATGCTTATTCTTCTTTGCAAATAATCTTGAGAGTTAGATTGTGAGTTTGTTACAGTTGCTAGATCCCTGCAGATTATCACATGGTATTAGTGCAGTCAACAACTATTCGAATTGCAGCCATTGCAACAGTTGCAGCAGTAGCAGTTGCAGCATTTCTTTGAGCAACTATCTTTCACTTGTGCACCGGAAGCTTCTGAGTTTCTACAGCAAATCTTGGTGCTATTATTTGAATTCATTGGAGAAATCCAGTGAGATCTAGCCAGGTGTGAAGGACTTAGTCTATGTGCCAAGTGTCCTTAAGGTAGTGTTCAATCGAAGTGTAGCATTCTCCATCAACAAAAATTCTCTTGTTTTGTAGGTTTATTCACCCATTCGGAATCTTCTTCAACTATTCGACTTTCTTTGTTTCGGATGGATCTAAAGCTCACATCTTCCAACTCTATTGAGTGGAAAGCCAAGATGGCTCTCTTCATGAGATCCAAGAGCTTCACCCGAATACTCAACGGAACGATGGTAGAACCTCTGAATGCAGTTGAAAAGTCTAAGTACTTGGACAGGATTGATGAAGCAGTTGGTCTCCTCCTTCTCTCAATTTCAGAAGATTTTCACTTCCATGTCATCGATCTTACATTTCCTAAAGAGGTTTGGGACAAGCTCGAATCCCTTTTTGGACAGAAAGATGATATGAAAGGACACAAATTGGAGAATGAGCTCATATGTTTGAGTCCTAACAATTTCAAATCTATCAATGCCTTCCTCACCAAGTTCAAAAGCTTGATATCACAGTTGAAAATATATGAGATAGTGAAAGAAGACAAGCAGCTTATACTTGCCATTCTCTCAAAGTTGGGGGCAAACTTCTCAGTTTTTGTCTCTACTTTCCAGTCAGCTAGGTTGTCCATTCCAAGATGGAAGTTTCCCTCACTTAATGATTTCATCCAATCTCTTACTCAAAAGGAAGAGAAGTTGATCTCTATGGGAATGATCAAACCCAAATTGGATTCAACTCTTACAGTTGCACAGAGAGCGAATGGTAAAAGCAAGCAAAAGATTTCTGACAAGAGATTGAATGATACAAAGCATACAGATACTTCATATTAGTCAGATGGGGTTTCGAACTCAAGGAAGACCAAGCATTCTCAGAAGGGAAAGAACAAGTGCACTTATTGTCTGAAGGGTTTTCATCCTAAGAGTACTTGCATGAGGAAGACTATAGATTTGATGGCTCAATTACTTGAGAAGAACAATCTTCATGTACCAGTATGTGCAAGGAAGAAAGATCCTGATACTGAATCTTCTAGATCCGAAGGCAAAGAAAGATGTCATGCCTTCATGGAAAGTGCATCAACAGATTCTTCTTTCATCATAGATTCAGGAGCCTCAAGACACATGTCTTCCTCCAAATATCTCTTCTCCAACTTCGAAAGCTCAATTGGCCCTTCCATCATGTTGGGGAATGATTCAGAAGTCTCCTCTCAAGGGATTGGAAGAATCAATCTTGACTATGGTTACTTTTCTGATGTGCTTTATGTTCCTTCTCTTACAGTTGCACAGAGAGCCCAAAAGAGTCATATTTTCTCCAAATGAAGTCGAGATACAAAACATGGTTTCAGGTGAAATCATTGCAAAGGGAATTGCAAATCACAACTCCAAAGTGTATGAGTTCTCACACTTCTTACCTCTCTCGAAGCAAATTGTGGCATGAAAGATTTGGGCATCTTAACTATAAGTACTTGCATGACATGCATGCAAAGGAGATGGTTGATGGGCTGCCCCAGATCAAGTTTTCCAAAGGCAACTGTCATGGTTGTTTGATGGGGAAGCATCATGAGAAGAAGTTTGAGAAGGGAAAGGCTAAGAGAGCCTCTCACCCTCTTGATCTCATCCATAGTGATGTGGCTGGTCCATTTCCAGATCTGTCTCTAAACAAATCAAGGTATGTGCTCACTTTTATTGATGATTATTCTAGATTTACTTGAGTATATTTCCTTATAGATTGAAATCAGAAGTATTTGGGTTCTTCAAGTTTTTCAAGTCTTATGTAGAGAAATTTTCAGACAGGAAAATAAAAGCCATTCGCACTGACAATGGTAGTGAGTACATTAAGGGTGAATTTCAAGGTTTTTGTACTGAAGAGGGCATTGAGATGCAACATACTGTTCCCTACACACCAAAACAAAATGGTGTTGCTGAAAGAAAGAACGGAACATTGAAAGAGATGGCCAGCTGCATGCTAAAGTCGAAAGGGTTGCACCCTAGTCTTTGGGCAGAAGCCATTAACTGTGCCACCTATCTTCATAATAGAGTTCCTCACAAGGGACTCAAAGATACTACTCCTTTTGAAGCATGTATGGGATACAAACCTGATGTATCTCATCTTAAAGTGTTTGGATCCAGAGCTTGGGCAAGGATTCCGGCTGACAAAAGGAGAGCTCTTGATTCACAAAGTAGAGAGTGCATTATGGTGGGCTATGCATTGGATGCAAAGGCTTACAAGTTATTTGATCCTATTTCCATGACCACATTTATGGAAAGGAGTGTACAGTTTGAGGAGTGGCCTCTCCATGATACTCCTTCTGTTGAGCAAGATAGCTCACCTACTACTCCTCCTTTGATTGATGAGAGCGATACATCTTCACATGACACTTCAGATTCAGAATCTGAAGATGGAGATGATGATGATGGAATGCTTGATCCAGATCCACAAGAACCTGAAGGTCGAGCAAATGATGATGAAGATGAAAGAATGAGAGATCCAAATCCACAAGAACCTGATGCTCCTCCTCTTCCTCAATGGGCTTCCATTACACTCTGATATGCCGGTGATTTGGTTGGTGATCCACATGATCATAGAAGAACCAGGTCATATTTTCAGCATGGAAGGGTCCATCCTCGTCACAATGTTGATCCATTTCATATCGATCGATCCTTCTTCAAAAAAGGACACTTACCTCCTTCAGGGGTGAGAGATGATATGCTTCATTAGCATCCTTCAGTCTATTTTGTGGGAGGGCTTTCTTCCCACTGGGTTTTCCCTCTTTCCTCACTTAGTTTATTTAGATTGATTGTACGGGGTGACCTTTGGTCTTAGTCACCAGGGCCCTATTTTTGTTTTTCAGTTATTATCTCATAATATAGCTTGCAGGGGGGTGTTGGAATGTTCACACCATCATTTTTATATTTTGCATGCATGCAAGCCACTGCATGCATCCAGTCATCATCATGGTCGTCTCCCAACACCTAGAGCTTGTTTCTAACTCTCCAGAGCCTATCTACATCCCCCAATTGGCCTCCTACCTACCTGATGCGCCCTCCTTAACTATTATGCATGGCAAGTGCGCATTTCTCACCTACCATTGTTAGTTAGAGCGCCTTTACTCACCTACCTTCAATTATCACTCAGTTAGGGTGCCTTATCTCACCTACCGGGAGTTATCATTCAGTTAATGCATTGATTGAGTAGTTCTTCGACTGATTGCTCATGTTGACTGCTTGTAGCTTCTATTTAGCTAGTTCTAGAGTTCCACTTGACTATTTGATAGCCTCATGCGCCCCCCTTGGAGTCTCCATTCCCTGATTTATGCCTAGATGGTTATGTTAGACTCGGTTAGACACACTTGACTAACTATTTACCATTTATGACTGATACTATTGACTGGATGATGTCTCCATTGTTATCCAAGCTAGACTTTGAGTTAGACAGCCTCATGCACCCCACTTGGAGTCTCCATTCCTTGATTTATGGCTAGATGGTTCTGTTAGACTCAGTTGGACACACTTGACTGACTCTTACCAGTTGTGACTGATACTACCGACTAGATGATGTCTCCTAGTTATTTATACTAGACTTTGAGCTCAGATTCGAATGCCCTACTTGGCTAATTCGAATCCTATATGATGCCTCATCATTGATTATTGTACTACATTCTCTACATTCATTATTCATTGTATGATATTAACATTGTCCATTATTCTTTACTTGTGAGTGATTATTGAATACATGCTTCTTCTTTGCAAATAATCTTGAGAGTTAGATTGTGAGTTTGTTACAGTTGCTAGATCCCTGCAGATTATCACACTATTGAGGACAGGGGTTTTGGAGTATGTGTCCTAGATGGGAAAGTGCATATCTTTCCCAGAGCAGCAGGACCATCTACTTCATGTGCCATTGGAGTTAGACGTGGGAAACTGTACAAGCTTCTCTTCCAGTGTCACCATTAATTGGCCCATACTAGCAGTAGCATCGAGATGTGTGAGTTGTGGCACAGGAGGATGGGCCACCTTCATCATTCAACTTTGAGATTGTCAAGGGAGATGTCTACAGGTTTGTCTCAGTTCAGCACAGAGCAGGGTGGTGTGTGCAGAGGGTGTGCTTTGGGAAAGTACACCAAGACTGTTTTTCCGAGCAGTGACACAAGATCATGTGGGATACTGGACTTGATTCATTCAGACTTATGTGGACCTATGTCTTCAACTTCGTTGACAAGATTTGAGTACTATATCAGTTTCAGTGATGACCAATCCATGAAGACCCGGATCTACTTTCTGAGAAGTAAACAATCTCAGGAAGTCTTGAGGAGGTTCCAAGAGTTCAAAGCTCTCGTGGAGAACCAAACAGGGAGGAAGATCCGGGCACTCAGGTCAGACAATGGGGGTGAGTATACCTCCAAGGAGTTTGATGAGTTTTGCAGATAGGTGGCCATCAGGAGGCAATTGACAGTTCCATATACTCCACAGCATAATGGAGTTGCTGAAAAGAAGAACAGAGCGATAGTGGGAGCAGCTAGAGCCATGCTGCATGATCAGAGTCTTCCTTTCTTTCTATGGGCAGAGGCATGTAATATTGTTGCTTATGTGCAGAACAGGAGTCCACATCGTGCGTTGGGGTGTAAAACGCCTGAGGAGATGTTCACCAAGAAGAGACTTGAGATAGGTCACTTCCGTATATTTGGATGCCTTACATATTCTCATGTCCCTTCTGAGAAGAGGACAAAGTTAAGGCCCACGGCGGAGAAAGGCATCTTTGTTGGTTATCACAAGACTTCAAAGGATTTTCGCTAATACCTTCCTACGCAAAGGAAAGTTGTGGTGAGGAGGGAGGTGAGATTTGAGGAGGAGAAAAGCTTCATAAAGTCTTCTAATTCAGAGATGGTGGAGCAACAGGTTGAGACTCCACAGGTGAAACCTTCACAAAGTTCAGCGAGTCAGGGTACAGGGTCACAGGTTTCTGGAGTCACTAGGTCACAGGTTACAGATACATCAAGTTCAGGTACTCCATCTACAGGGACTTCAGGTACAGGGACAGGTTCATGAGTCACAGGTTCACAGGTTCCACCTTCATGTGATTCGGGTGGTACAGGTTCAGGATCACCAAGTACAGGATCTCGGGCCATAGGTACTTCTTCGGGGAGACAGTTTTCATATGAGGAGGTTCAGGAGGAGGGCCTACCATAGGAAGCTACTTCCAAGAAACGTAATCCAAGTTGGCTTAAGGAGCTTGTGAAGGAAGCCGAGGATTATGTGGGGCCACCCAGGAGGGAGGTCAGAGAGAGCAGAGCACCAAAGAGATTTTCCAGTTATATGGCAATAGTGACTAGCTTGAGTGAGTTCGAGCCTACTACTTTTGAGGAGGCTACCCCACACCAAGTTTGGAGAGATGCCATGATGGAAGAGTACAATTCCATCATGAAGAATGGAGTGTGGGAGATTGTTCCGAGACCGGAGGGGAAGTTAGTGGTGACTACCAAGTGGCTCTATAAAATCAAGCATGTTGCGGATGGCAGCATCGAGAAATACAAAGCTCGATTTGTGGCACAAGGGTTTTCACAAGTAGCAAAAGTTGACAACTATGAGACCTTTGCACCGATTGCTAGATTTTCTTCGATCAGAGTAGTGATCTCCATTGTGGCAGAGATGGGTTGGAGGATTCATCATATGGATGTGACAAAAGCTTTTCTGAACGATTTTCTACGGGAGGAGGTATATCTAGAGCAGCCTCAGGGATTTGAGATTCATGGGAGAGATTCACATGTGTGTAGGCTGAAAAAGGCCTTATATGGTCTGAAGCAAGCCCCTTGGGCTTAGTACTCGAGGATTGATACTTATTTTCTTTCGATTGGGTTTCAGAAGAGTGAGGTTGATCCCAACCTATACTTCATTGTGGTTGGGGGTGATCCGCTCATTCTTCTACTATATGTTGATGACTTGTTCATTACATGAGCAAAGCACCTGATTGAAGCATGTAAAAAAGACCTTGCTTCAGAGTCTGAGATGACTAATCTTGGACTGATGCATTACTATTTGGGGATGGAGATTTGGCAAGAGGATGGACATGTTTTCTTGGGGCAAGGAAAATATGTTGCAGATATTCTGAGTTGATTTCAGATGGAGGAGTGGAGACCCATGTCCACACCCATGACCACCAATTGGGCGAAGCTTCATGCTTCTAAGGGAGAGTTGGTGGATCCTACTTTGTATCGTCAGTTGATTGGTTCTTTGATGTATCTAGTCAACACCATAACAGATTTGAGTTTTGCGGTTAACACTTTCAATCAAATCATGGTGGAGCCTAGGAGAGTGCATTGGACTGCCGCAAAACAGATATTGAGATATCTTGCAGGCACAGTAGATTATGGTTTGGACTACAGGAGGTTTGATGGAGTGGGATTGGTTGGCTTCACGAATTAAATTGGGCAGGCAGTGTTTTGGACCGAAAGAGCACTTCCAGTTGTTGCTTTAGTTTGGGCTTGGCAGTTGTGTCATGGTTCAGTCGGAAGCAAAACTCCATTGCATTGAGTTCTGCAGAGCTTGAGTACATGGCAGCCAGTCATGCTAGTTGTGAAGCTTTATGACTTCGCAAGTTGATGGTAGACTTATTTGGTCAGGAGCTGAGACCTACAGTGATACATTGTAATAATCAGAGTTGCATCAGGCTCTCTAAGAATCCAGTATTTCATGACAGGTCAAAGCACATTGAGATCGGGTATCACTTCATTAGAGATTACGTTCAGAGGAGCTGCAGAGTTGCAGTATATTTCTACTGATGAGCAGGTGTCAGACATTCTCACGAAGTCTTTGGGAAGAGGGAAGCATGTCTACTTTAGAGACAAGTTGGGAGTGGTGAAGATCACCTTCATCGATAAGAGGGAGAGTTGAAATGTTACCAAGGAAGAGTTGTTCACCCTTGTGTTGTCTTGGGGTGGACAATGACACTTTAAAAGTGACCCCCTAGTCATTAATTAATAAAGAGAGAAGTACTTTATAATTTTAAAGTCACTTTATTAAAGTTAAAGTCATGGTTTATCCTAAGTTCATATTTAATGAAAAGTCAAGTGAGTGATTATTTAAAAAAAGGGTATTCACCTTATTAAATGACATGAAGTGCACTAAATGTCATTTATTATTTAATTATTGAGCATTTATTGTGAACCCTCCATCTAATCTAATCTAGACCATTAGATTGAAGAGAGGAAGTTGCCATGAACACAAAAGTTTGGAGGGAGGCAAACTAACTCATTATTCACTTTTGCAAGAGAGAGTTTTGGGAGAGCAAGAGAGGAGGAAAACAAAATTTTAGAGAATTCGAACCAGAGAGAAGGAGAAGAAAATTTTTGGCACGTTTCCCAAGAAATTCATACAGGTACAACAAGAGCAGATTCCATACAGCAAGACCATACATCATTTATTATGCACAGATTTTGAGACCGTACAGTGGCACGAAAACCGAGGCAAAGTGTTGGGCACAGTTTTTGAGGAGAAAGTATAGTAGGTCGTACAAAAATCCGTACAACTTTTATTGTTGTCTATACAGTCCATACAGTGCACAGAAATCAAGGAGGGTTTGCACAAATTTCAAGGCCGCACTTGTGAGGCTGTACAACAGTTTTATTGGGCACAGTTTTCGAGAAAGATACAGGAAATTGCAATAGGCTATCGTACAGTGACAGTGTGGCACAAATTTTGAGAAAAAAATTGTTGAGATAAGTACAACTGTTTATTTGTGTAATTTCTCTCTCTAAAGAAATAAAATTCTCTCTCTCAATCAGGTTTTCCCTTTGGGGTTTTATCCTGGACCAATTTGGTCAAAAACACTGTGTTAAAATTTATGTGGTTCGCTGATTTAAATTTCCGAGTATGAGTTTATTGGCTAAAAGTTATAATTTTCTGAGTTGTTTATTTTGAAAAAAAAATTCACGTGTTTCAAGTCAAGCCATTTTTATGTTTAAAATGTGCATACTGGGGTTTGGTCATTAAACTATATGCAGAGAAGCTTGAACGCTTGAAACCAGGTTGGGGTTCTAAAACTTTCAGGATTCATATGTATGCACATTAATATATATGTTTTTTTACAAAATATGAATATTTTATGTATTTTTTAGTCGACCTATTTTTTTTCAGTTTCGGTCCGGTTTCCGGTCCAGTTCACATTTTGGGCTTTGTCGGTTCGATGACCGGTCCGGTTCCGATAACATTGGACATCATAAGGCACTGATCTACGCTGAGAGATTTCTTGGGAAATGTGTTTGTGTATTGTCTACAAAATTGCAAATATTATTCACCAAGTTCTAGGGACTCCCCCTTGGTCTCAAGGGTTGACCTAAAGCGTTCAAGAAGCTAGTCTGAGATGACATTGGGCTCTAGCTTCTCTTGTGCTTCCCACTCATCGCACCATGATCTACAACTCTATCGTGGATGTTATTTTGAGCGGTAACATAAAGTGTGATGTCCAAGGAGAATAGAATAACTATATTATAGTTAATACTTTGACAAAGCCATCACCGAGATGGGTTATCCTTTGTCAGTGGTACCATTTTTTTTCAAGGAAACCCTCACCGATAAACCCAAGCGATGCTTCCCCACATTAAAAGATGGCATCCCTAGTAAACCCATTGATGCAACTAATACTTTTTATCCATGGGCATTTGAAATGAAAACCTAACTACAAAAAACTAGCTAAATGCCCAACAACATTAACAACAACTAGTTGTGTTAAACCCTTTAGCTCTTTAGTTTGAAGGGCATGGAGGTAGGATTTGATCCACTTATGTATGCACAAGTCATGAGATCATTTAATAGAATCCCTCTAGTTGCAACCACACGTTCAACTACTACTTCAAGGTGATCGCATGGCTCCACAAAAATCCCTCATAGATATTGAAGCTTGTCCAATGGTCTGCAGATGTAAAAATCCTTGGTATCACCAGCTTAGATCCATCTTAACTCAGAGCTATCAAGCACTAAGGATTAAAAAGAAACAAAGGTGCAAACATATTGATGCATAAACAATTGGGATTAAGATGAATCTATGCGGATTTAATTTATTATTATATATATACATTTATTATTATTATGTTTATTTTTCACTTTCATAAAACATATTTTTATTTTATTTTTCCATTTTAGTTTATTAGCATTTTGTTACGAGGGATTAAGAAGAAACAAAGGTGCAAACAGGATTAAGATGGATTTACACCTTAATTTATTATTATACATTTTTATTATATGAAAATATAAAGTACAATACTTGGGATTATGTAAACATAACAGTAAAATTGATCTCTTATGTGGCTAATGTATGTTAAGTTACCCTTTTCACCTCTGCAGAGTTTGAAGCTTATTCTCTCTGGGACAACAATAATATCATCATCTTAGAACATGGGCAGCATTAATTCTTGTAAAACTCTAGGCCTGCAGAGTGCGAGTGTATACTGGAAAATTTTGAAATGCATTAAACAAGCTTAACCTCAGACACTTAGGAAGACTGTGTACATAAATCTCAAAGTTTATAGACATGGCCAACGTACTTTGAAGCAATTGGCGTTCTTCTAATGCTAGTCAGTGTTCTGAATTAACAATAGGGAGACATAAATAAACCAGTATAGCCTGATAATAAACAGAATGCCTTGAGAAAATTAAAAGTTTCTGGCACCGTACCATGCCATCCATATGCTTGTATAATATGACATAAGGGTTCGGAAGACACATGACTACTTTTACATAAGCAATGGAAGAGGACTTAATTCAAGTGCAGATCAAGCTATTACTTCTATTTCAATGTCTGTGCTTGAGCTGCACTACAATAATGGTCATGTTGTCACAACCTTCACCTAAAGCTGTACTTGGAGCAAGACATTTGTCAAGAACCTTTTCGCACACTGCTGAAAGATTCTTCTCCTGCAATTTATAAAAAAATACTAATCAAAACGTTATAATTTTATTCTGAAGTACAGCTCCCACCTCCTTTCCCAATCTCAGTGACATACCTTCCTCATTGAAACTACCCAACAACTTAAGTAAGGGCCATGAACACTTTAATCATCAACCCCACAGATGTAACCGTTTGCATACTAGTCAAACACTTGTGATGCCAAACTTGCACTCTAGTAAATAACTACGAAAAATGACTCTTGGTTTTATTAGAACTGAGCATGCAACCATGGCCAGTAAGATCAAATTTTTAAGACTTACGACATTAATATGTTCACGTATGAAGTCGACAGCCTCTTGGCTTGACATGACATCCCTGGACAAAACAGTATAAGAAAATTAGCATGTGTAGAATTCAGGACATCACTTCTAGGGCTAAAACCACAAAAGACGATTTTTAGAAGTTCCAAAAGAAGCTTTATAAATCTATAGAGAACTCTGTTTGCTTATGGAATCCTTTGAGGCTTAGCAACACAAGCCAATAATTACATCACTAAACAAAAGGCCGCATTTGCGAACAAAATCTGTCCTTTCTGAATTAGAATCACAAAAAATAAGGAATATATTGATGTCTCAACAATCTAGGCATCACAAAATGGGAGGTTCCATTCCATGAGTTATTTCCGAAGTTGCCTCAAACAGGGACGAAAGTTCCCAAAATAGATTGGTTTTGTAAGCCAGGCATTTTAATGGAAATTAGAATGTTCAATGTATTTAATAGGAAATCAAGAAATTGTAAGTTTTACTTGTGTAGAATACAGATGAAGAAAAATTAAAAATATGCAGAACTAATAAAAATTCAAAATCAAACCAGTGCTTAATTGTCATCCCTTTTATTTTAGTTTTAGGGTTCTCGAATCTCAAGTATTTTTTGTGGTTAATAAGTGAGCTCCACATGCTAGGAATGTTGTTCATTCATTATTTTCTTAAAATGCACCGTTCTGAAGTTGACAATGGTTTGGAAATGCTTCCGAAAAACGATGAAACAATGAACATTTTTTAGGATACTGAAGTTTTAAAAACGTTTTTGAATAAGAAATAGGAGGTGATGAGGATCTTTTGTAATGTTGGTTACAAAACTTGTAAATAATATAATATTAGAATTGCAAGTTGGATGTGGCCAGACCAATGATTGGGTACCCAAGGTTCCCTGATTAGAATCCAACTCACTAAGTAAAAGTTTCACCCAAACAAATGACCGTATTTTAAGTACATCCTGTTACCCCCAATATTGCATGGGTATTCAAGTGAAATTTTTTCAGTTGAACAGCAGAAGATGACATGGTCACGTGGCCAGATTATGAGAGTGTTATGGTGAGATCTTCTCTTGTGGGACACTTGTTTTAATGAGAATAGAGGTACACAGAGGGGAAACCTGTGCACACTTCAGTTTCTGTTAGTCTTGGTAACTCGGAGGTACTTCTGTACACCAAGTGCTTAGGTGCAGGGGTCCAAGCACAAGGGGTCTCATTAAGTGACATAAACTGACTTCATAATATGTGTTTGTAAAGTGACTTTATAATATTAAAGTGAGTTGCACTTTATAAAATTAAAGCGTACTTTTTTATTATTTTAGGGTTAAAGTCACTTTTTGAATGAAAAACTGATTTTATATAGTTCTAACTTAAGAGATTTAAGTGAACTTGAGATTAAATCACAGCCCTTGATCTTGAGGGCCAAGATTGAATCTTGGCCATAGAAGACTAAGAGTCAAGGCAGTTATCCTAAAGTAAATAATAAAAAAAGGCTTCATGAGATCATTTGCACACATTCCAAGAGTGAAGTTTTGGAGAGAAGTGTGAGAGGCATGATTCCCAAGAGAGGGAGAGAGTGAGCAGTAAGGAAGGAAAGTGATAGCAAGAAGGAAGGGCACATTTCCCAAGGTGAAGGGCATGCATTCCTAGGCACATTACAGCAGAAGAAAGTGAGGCAGTACAGCTGAGAAAGTGAGGCTGTACAACACAGAAATCGAGGCAGCCCGTGGGCACAAAAATCGAGGTGAAGTTGCTGTATTTTTTTACTTCTGTTCTGCATTGATTTCGAGGTGTCTGACTACTATAGTGAGAGGACTGTACTGCTGAGAAATGGTACTGATATTGAGGCTGATTTTTAGTGCTGGTTTTGCTGAGAAGAGGTCCGTACAGCCACAGAGAAGAGATGTAGCTGAGTACAGAAAACGAGAAGGTGTTTGCAGCCAGAGAAGTCGTACTGTACAGGCTGTACAGTCAATTTATGCACAGATTTCGAGTCATAAATCTGGGCCTGTTTTGAGAGGAGTTTGGCACAGTCTTCGAGGTGCTCTGTTGGCACTGTGTGTGAGATAAGTTCTGTACTTTTACTGCTGTTAAAATTGTGCTGTAATATCCTTTTACTGAGAAACACAATAAAATACTCCCTTGGACTGTTTTTTTCAGGGTCTTTGGACCAAAATATCAGTGTCAAAGGTGTTTTACAGTCTGCTGTTCCTGAATTATTTTCCCGCTGCAAATGTCTTCTTAGCATGTGTCTCAGCTTACTGTTATATGAAAATGTGTGCATGAGTTATGATTTGAATTTTTCATGACTGTGGAAGACTAAGATCAGAGTACTGTTAAGTGTGAGGAAATCTATGGCTGAGTATAGTTCAGATTTTAACAGTTTCAAACAGCAGTAATCATTTCCAGACATATTAGTGTCGGCCTGACAAATTCAGATTTTGAGGAGAAGATTGGACAAGCAGTTTAGATGGTTTACAATTTCAGTTTGAAGATTTACTAAAAATCAGTGCTTAAAGCTGAGTCTGGAATCTGGATGATTTCTGGGGCACATTTCAGACCTCGGAAGCAGCTTTGGGCCTGTTTTAGTCCCTCTCACCTCATGTTTGGGAAAGTATGAGGCAGTAAGAAGCAATACTAGCAAATCTGGGCTGATCCTGAAGATTCTGGGCATGAAAGGTGGAGGCCTGTGGTAAATTAGCAGTTCTGGGTCTGTCCACAACCTTTCTACAGGAAAGGGCATCATCTGTGGCAATTTCAGCTAATTCCTAGCATCTCTGGGGCACATAACAGAGGCAATGAAGAGCACAAAGGACTACTGGGAAGCCTTGAGTCAAACATAGGCAGACCTGTGCATTCTCATAACAGTAAGCATTAGTAAATTTCTAAATCTGGGCATATTCTGACAAGTGAACACATCCTGACCTACACCTTATTTCTGCAAGTTGAGATGCTGAGTGGATTCGGACCCATGTTCTCGTTAAGGCAAATAATAGAAAGTTTTGAACACTATTTTGATGTCCATTCTTGAGAAGCCAGCTAAAGGGGATTTCTTTAGATATTCATATCTACAAGGATAAGCTGACGTTTCATGGGATGCACTGCCCCATGCACCAGCTTTCTTGACGTTTCATGATCCCAAAGCAGTTGAGGAAACATCTCTGGACACTTCCGAGCTTTGGAAACATTTATGGATGTTTCCTTCTACATGGAAGCATATATATCACAATCCTATGCACTAAACAATCTGCCTAAATAACCTGCTTTGTGTAAAATGGAAATAGACAGCCACAGACAATTCCTTTTCCAAGTAAAATGCCATGTTGCATGAGCTTTTGGAATGGGGGAACCAGGAAAAGAATGTCCATGATGGCTAGAGCACAAATCCAAATTTTTCAGAGGACAGTTACATGGGGATGACAATTATATATATATATATATATATAATTCACAGAAAACGTGAATGATGAAATAGAACTAGTTTACTGCAAAAGTATCAACTTCTACTATTTCTTGAGTTGTTTTGTTATATCGCACCCGCCTTTCCAGAATTCTATCTCCCAAGCATGGCAACATTTTCTATTTCCATTATCATGCAATTTCTTTGTTAGGTTCTGTATCTTCCCTCTCTTTAGTGATTGGTGATTTACTCTAAGATAAGAACTATTAGTTCTATTACTGTTGTCACTATCATGCGTTCTAAATTCTAATCATTGCAGCCTTGAATGCTGCAAGAAGTCTTTCATAATTCATTACAATAAGCATCAAACTTACCAAGGTCATGTGCAGAGTGTCATGGCCATACGCTATTCTCAATTATTTTCTCATCTCCTGGCTTATTTTGATCCCTCCATCTTGGCGTGGTCTTTACTCTCACACTATTTATAGGATTATTTTTCCTTGGAGTCTTTCTACTGGAAGAATGTTGCAATGTCTTTGCAGTAGCAGGAAATTCTAGTCCCTTTACAAGACTATTAGTTCTATTGCTGTTGTCACTATCATGCGTTCTAAATTCTAATCATTGCAGCCTTGAATGCTGCAAGAAGTCTTTCATAATTCATTATAATAAGCACCAAACTTACCAAGGTCATGCACAGAGTGTCCTGGCCATATGCTATTCTCAATTCTTTTCTCGTCTCCTGGACTAAGCAGGATGTCTTATTTTGATCCCTCTGCCTTGGCGTGGTCTTTACTCTCACACTATTTATAGGATTATTTTTCCTTTGAGTCTTTCTAGTGGAAGAATGTTACATTGTCTTTGCAGTAGCAGGAAATTCTAGTCCCTTTACAAGACTCATAACTGAAATCAAGGTGAGAAAACATCATTTTTAGAATGATTTTTCAACTTGTCAGATCTCAATATTTTCTGAAGTCCAAAATTATCTTTAGAAACAATTGTTTCATTAGCATCAGATTGGCCTTTTGTAGATGAAAGGAAAATCTGCTCATTCCATCCACTTGTCCTTCCTCTTTTAATAGAGATTCCATTATGCTTTCCAGTCTTTCCAAGCCTTTGGCCACACTGCACAGAATCCGTTGTAGCAAGTACATCTCCCAATAAGAACACCATTAGAACTAAAATAAGTCAAACCAACATATGCAAATATGGTCCAAATCATTAATCAAATTGAGAAGTTATCATATTCCTTTTTCTTTTTTTAACATAATGGTAAAGGGTTCAGGATGGGGATGACTAGTAGTTCCCTAAGAAATCCCGAAAGTCCCCAAATTTGGCAGGGAATGGGGTGGGTAAGGCTGGAAAGTTCCTGAGTCCGCACCAAAGTCTACAAAACAATGGATCATTGGGAATGCTAGTTTTAAAGGTTGGAATAGATCCCCATGCAACATGTTTATAGAAGGTTTTATCATACTATACTGTTACATGAGAAGACCTAATAGGACTCTAATAAATAGATAAAATAAAATAATCCTGTTTTAAAATTAGTTGAATACATTTATCTGATAACAGTAGATGCCTCTTAATTCACAATTTAATTACTGCTATTTAAAAGAAATTACTGCCATACCACACCCCATCGCATGCCAGGACAAGAAACTCATCATCTTCACAAAGTTCCACCTGCATGAATACAGAGGAGAAAATGAAAGAAGTTCTAGGCTTATTTATGAAACTATGCATTCCAGAGGTGATTCTGAACTTTTAAAAACAATTACTAAACAAAGTGGGTGATTTGGCATGTCCAATCAACCAACTTGGCCCTAAAAGATTGAGAATACATACAACATTTATGTCTGGACAAGCAGTTATAATTTGCTTTTCAGGAGGTAGGACCTTATTCTGCTTCAACTCCATATCTCCTAGAACCAAATGGAGAATAATAGAAGGTTAGTTTCAATGTGAACTTTGCGCTTCTTATATGCATGCAGAGTCTAAAGACGTCAATAAAACATCACAAGTCTATATTCCTAATTTCAAATTAAAAATGAACATAAAACTAGGTCTTCACTCTAAGTCAAACGCTGAAGATTATGATATACATTTCAACGCATCAATGAAGTGCACATGAGCCTCTGAGATATACCAATAGCCCTTGCCAGATTCAAACTTCCATTCACACGCCCAGCATGAATAAAGCCTCCAGCTTGAATAATTCTCTCCTTTTCATTTTCAAGGTCTGGCTTATGATCCCTCGACAAATTATAAGCCTGTTTAGGGATGAATAGTAGAGTGCCTTAGGAGAATGTGGTGAAATGGAAAAGTAATACTATCCTGCTATCATTTTAAGTTTTAACAGATCAACTCATGCATGTCTGACTTCATTACAAATCTAAAGTAGAATATTCAAATACAAAAGGGCATTCCAGGAGAAATTCACTGCTTGAAACTACCTGACCCTTCCTTGAAAGGACACAGCGGGAATCCCCAGCATTTGCCACAATAAGTTTGTTGTTCTGTATAAGTGAAACACATGCTGTGCTTCCAGAGGTTGGTCCTGAAAAATCTTCATGGGCCTGTGAATGAAAGCAATGCCAGGCAATGTAAGTTTCATCTTGACATTATAAAGAAACTCTTATTTAACATAAGCCACACATTGACAGCATAGAAACCCTTACACTTCATGGATGCTCCAGGAAAATATATCCATTAAGCTCCAAGGAGAGGAAAACTCCAAAAATCAACCATGAAAAACAAGGACGAAGGGCTACACTTTATATAGAGAGTGTAGCTCAACTTCCTTTACAATAAATAATATTTGTTTCTCTTAGATCCCTAATTCTCTCAACAAACTTTCCAATAGTAGCCAAAAGTGGTTAGATCCACTTGTTACAAGTAACTAACTCCATGAGAAAGTTTCAACGATGAATAAACAATGTAAATAGTTACCAACCACCTATGAATGGCTCAAGGATAGAGGGTGCACCCCTCCTTTGAGTGATTGACCAAGTGAAAATCCTCAAGAGATAGGGCATTCTCCACCACGAACATTTATTAAAAATACTCTTCTAAAATCATTGAAATGCTCAAGCATCCAAGGTGGGTATACTCTTCTAAAATCATTGAAATGCTCAAGCATCCAAGGTGGGTAATTACTAATTCCTTGAATCAATTGGTCAAAATGTGGTGAGTGTTCCAAGGCAGCAGTTTTGAAATTGTCAACTTCCTCAATACTAATTGGGCTTTCTATTGTAAACATTTTTCGGATATCCCACAGCCACACTACATCTAATGCCCTGGAGCTGGCAAAATTCTCGACACTATCAAAAGATAACTGCCCCTTAGGATGCCACTCGAAAAGTGTAACAATTTTCCATGTGCAAGTGGTCCTCCAATCAACAAAACCATCAAATTCCTCCATTAAAAGGCTAGTGCTCCACAAGTTATGTCATGATAATGTCCCCTATGTGTCAAATGCCCTCCCCTCCATTGAGTGTCAACAAGGGACCATAGTGCCTAGCGCCGCCCTCTATAGGTAATTTTTTAATATAATCCTAATTGCAAACCTCGAGTGCTTTGGTTAATTAGTTTGTTTAATTATATTTCTTCATTGACTTCAATTAATCACACTAAAACCTTACAAAGCCCAAGGTTAAGCACTTCAATTAATCCATTACTTTAGAAATACAATTATTAACACTTCAAAACTTAGGGAGACCTTAAGTTGATGGGTTCCCATTCCATAAAATACTCGTGTTAATTAATTGCTTTATTACCTTAGTCAAGTATCCTTTTAAGTATCTTATGAGCACTGTTTTACTTGTAGGTACAAGATACTTCACCAATAATCACCATGAAGACATCACACCAAACCTCCTAGCCAATCACCATGGCCACCACTCAACCATGAAAAAGCATCATCTTTGAGTCAAGAACACAAGTGTAGACCCCTACCCATCCAAATATCTAGCCATGAAGTGTTAGTTTTCAGAATCCATATCCGATTTACAGTTTCGAATAATTTACTTGCAATTATTAACTGAAAATAAACCAAGTTCTAACAATTTACGCAATGGAAAATAAATAGGAAATCACATGCATTTGTCACTTAGATTTACCTTGGAAAACCACAATTGGGGAAAAACCAGCAAACAGTTGATTTTATTAATGATTAAATCTTGGGCTCTCGTCCTGGGAAAATGACCCATTGAGGAAAACAAGATAGCAAAATAACGTAGCCTATCACTTGGCTGCTAATCCTTTGTTGACCCTTGCTCCTTTCCTCTGACCCTGCCCTTGCACACTTGGCTGAAAGCTCGTCTCCAACCAATCAATGTGATATGACTCTCTGTGTGACTGTTGTGTGTCTCATCGTCTCCTCATAATGACCAAAACCCTAATCCTAGATCTCCAGAGTGATCGATGGTTGAGATTAGATCTCAAGCCTCACTTAAGATCAACAATTGTGACTTAATCTTAAGTTCACTTTTTAGTCATTAGCTAACATTAAGTTACTAATGTGTTTTTCTTAAGTTAGACTTAGAAAAGAGATACAAAAGTCTCTTTCTCTCTCAAGCAAGCTCTTAGAGAGGTGATCTAGACGCCTAATGCATGCCAGACACTTGGCCTATGCAGAAGTACATGTCCGAGCTACAATAATCAACACTCCCACTTAGTGAGGAAGGTACTTCTCGAAGAGCCACTTGGAACTGGTTCTCCCTCTAACCTTGGTACACTGTCGCATACATCATTTTGCATACTGGCATCCCTCCAATCCTGTTGGTCAGCTGCTCCCTGATCACTAGAAGTCACGAAATCGATGACGCTACACGTCAGTGCCAAGTAATTGGAAAACTTCGTCAAAGGCTTGCTCTCCCTCACTGTGCTCCTAGGAGCCTATTCCTACTCCTGAGCATCCATCAATGACATCTCATACCAACTAGGTCTCTTGGAAAAATTGGAAGGGGCTAACTCCCTCTTCCCCTCTGAAGGTTTACTCCCCACACTGAAAGTCTGTGAACTCTGCTCATCCTTCATAGTCTTATGCTCCTTAACCTTTGTCACTGACATCGATCCATGACACAAGATCCCATTGGATCTAACTACAGGCTTTCCCTATAACCTATAAACTTTGACTTCTCTAACACCAAGAACTTGTCGTGAGTCTATGCCAAATCCATCGATCAAATGAGAACCCGTCCACTCTCAAAAGAGATGGAATATCCATTGTCCTCCAATGCTGATACTAAAACCAAACTCATCTTGAGCTCTGGTACATACAATACGTTTGTCACCTCTAGGGATCCTCCTGACTCTAGTTGAAACCTGTCTGTTCCAAATCCCTTCACAACACATTTGGCATGAGTGCCAAGCTCCACTTGCAAATCTGGGTATGTCCCTAACAACGTGATAAACAACTCATGTGTCCCCATCATGTGACGTGAAGCCCCACTATCCACGAACCAAGCACTACTGGAAACTCTGTCAAAAATTCAAGAAACTAACAAGAAATCTTTCTCGAACTACTTAGCAAACTCCTTAACCTGAGCTTCTACAGATGCCGCTACCTGTTGAGACTTGCTCTTCCCCTTCTTTCATTCTGGAAACTGTGAAGCATAGTGGCCACCCTTGTGGCATGCAAAGCACTTGACTTTGCTCATGTTCTTCTTCTTCTTCACTGCTTGTGAAGTCAACTCTCCACCTGAACTATTCTTGCTCCTCTTTTCCTCACTGGCAAGAGCAACATTCTCCTCCTCGTCATCCTTTTGTTGGCCTCCTGATAGAGATTCCTCCTAAATCTCCTCTTGGATGAAGTCATCCCATAACCTTCCCCAATTGGGAAGATGTTCCCATGCAACGATTTCTTTGACGAAGGGTGCCCATGGCTTGGTGAAGCCATTCAAGGCAATCCTCACCAACTCTAGATCTCCAATTGTCTCCCCAATTGCTGCCAACTTATCACAAACTTGTGTGATCCTGGTGAGATAAGAAGCTACATTACCATCTTCTGGTGAAGTTGTGTGATCCTGGTGCTTCTAAGCTCCTCCTTCGGCACCATCTTCTTGTCAAAGCATCCCATGTCACCTTGGCTGACGTCTTCTCAGCTATGTGAGGAATCAAATGATCCTTCACATCGTCCAAGATAATCTTCTTGGCATTCACATCTTTCAAGTTGTGAGCTGCAAGGTCCTTAGGATCCATCGGTGCAATCGTTGTTGTGCTTGCGAACTCCCACGGCCTGTTTTCCATGAGAACCAGCATGACCCTCACCTTCCAAGGGTTGTAGTTGGAGGTAACCTCCAACTTGTCTTCGTATCTTATACCTGCTGCAGTCATCCTACTAAATTGTTGCCCGCTACCCAAATTTTTGCTTGCTTCCCGAATCTGCAGCTTACTGCTCTGCCTGGACACCTTTCTCATCTATCAAATCCCTTTTCTTGGATACCCGAGCTTCTTGATCGCTACCCAATCCTTTAATGTGTGTTGCCCAAGGTTTGTTCTGGGTTGCATGGATATGTCTGGCAGCTGTTGCTGCGACTGCAGCTACCACTTGTCACCATCGAATTTCTCTGCTCCCTGGCGACCTACTTGTCCTAGTGAGTGCACACTGCTTAGCAACTTATTCCATGTCTGTCAGCTTCCCGTTGGCTGTGGTCTAGTGGCTGTGTGTCGTCACGTGTTACACACAACCCAAATGGTCCTATGTTGTTGGCGGCTTCTTTTCCTACCTGTCGCCACATCCCTACCGATGTTATCCTCCTGCTAGCTCGCGCTCTGCTTTGTCGTCCCACCTCAGGGCATGGCTACAGCCCAAGCTCCTTCTCGTTACTTTTGCCACCCAACTTCGATCTGATCCCACATCCCTTTGCAACTCCTGCCCCTTCGCAGGCATCAATCCTCTATTGCCCAACACCCTCACTTTGGAGCCCAAACTCCCTCTCACAGTCATCACTTCCTGCACCAGCTCAAACGTTGCCGTCCTACTGCCAACCCGCCTTCACTTTAGTTGTCTGTATTTTTGCTCGATCCAATGTCAATTGCTCGTCACCACCAACTTCGATGCTCTGTACTCCGCGACCTACCTTCTGCTCCGCCAACAGCCCAGTTCACGGCTTCCTCTGCCGACCCAGCCCCATTGATTGTCATGCCTATGTTAACAATTCTTACTCGAGCCTCTGCAGCACTTGATGTCATCGTACAACACCCACAAGTCTTGTACGACGATTGTACAGTGTACGACTGTGCCTTTTTTTTTCGTTAACTTCGCCAAATCGGACTTCCTGCTCAAAGCCCCACCCTCACTCTAATACAAAGTTAGTTTCAAAACCTAGATCCAATTTACAGTCTTGAATAATTTCCTTGCAATTATTAATTGAAAATACACCAAGTTCTAACAATTTACGCAGTGGAAAATAATTAGGAAATCAAATGCATTTGACAATTAGATTTACCCTAGAAAACCCCAGCTAGGGAGAAACCAACAAACAATTGATTTTACTAATGATAAAATCTTGGGCTCCCTTCTTGAGAAATGGCCCACTGAGGAATACAATACAACAAAATAGCCTAGCCTATCACCTGGTTACTCCTTTGCTAACCTTTGCTCATTTCCTCTAACCTTGCCCCTGCAACTGCACACTTGGTTGAAAGTCCATCTCCAACCAATCAATGAGATAGCACTCACTTTGTGTGACTGTTGTGTGTCTCATCCTCTCCTTCGGCTTCTTATATATTCTCAATGGCCAAAACCCTAACCGTAGATCTCCAAAGTGATTGATGGCTAAGATTAGATTTCAAGCCTCACTTAAGATCAACGACTATGACTTAATCTTTTGTTCACTTTTTAGTCATTAGCCAACAATAAGCTAATAATGCGCTTTCCTAAGTTAGACTCGGGAAAGAGGTACAAAAGTCTCTTGCTCTCTCTAGCAAGCTCCTAGAGAGGTGATCTAGATTCTAGACGACTCTTACATGCCAGACACTTGACCTATGCAGAAGTACCTATCTAAGCTACAATAATCAACATGAAGAATTGCAAGCTTGATCCTTGTGAAAAATTTCACAAGTGATGTGATGAAAATCATGTGTGATCCATCAAGTCAGGAACAGTAGTTGTACGACTTGTATAGCCTGTTGTGCTGCTGCTATATGGATCCATACAAACTATACGAATATGTATTGTATGGACTATACAAATATGTACTATACAACTATACTTCAACCTGATTATTGTTAGTCAATCCTCTTCATCCTATTTTTACTTTCTCTCCTCTAGTTGCTTAATCTACTCAACTGTTCAACTGTCTGACAAAAAAAAGTGTCTAAACTTTCTTTCTTGACATGTCTTTATACTTGTGTTGAAACCCTAATCTAGCAAAACCCTAATTTCTCAGTGAGCTGTAGGGTTGAGATTAATCCTCATCTAAATCATTAATGTACTAAATACACTTTATTAGACTCAACAGCGAAATATAAGATTTTTCACTTTTTATGAATAACAAAATAGAATTAGCTCGAACCTCTTTCGACATGTTCACACTGCACTTGTGCGAAAGTTCCTGCCCGAGCTATCTTTCTCAACAATTACTTTGTTGAGGCCTATCCTCTCCTACTCTAAGGTGCATATTTTCCAGAGATCACTACACACTCTGAAAATCACAGATCCCAACTCGGCCTTAAGTCTCAATAAGCCACATGCATATATGAAAACCCAACTTCTCAATCCCCAGAGAAAGTATCAACAATACAATTACTTATAACTTTAAGCACATGAGATCTATCTACAACTTAACAAATATAGCAATCGTGCATACTCAATAGAACACAGATATTTTTGGTCAAAGACCTTGGAAAAACCCTTGCGAAAAAACCAATGAGAGATGGAAGCAGCTTTTATAATCTTAAGCAATTACAATTGTTACAATAGAGTAATCCAACATGGACTTATCTCTGAGCCACACAGGCTCTGCAAGTCTGATCTGATGGAAGAATGGGTGATCCGCCCCTCTGGTTGACTACGCCCTTCACTCTGAATGAATGCACCCCTCAACTAAATGCGCTCCTCTACTCAAGAATGTGCCCCTCTATATGCATTGATTCACCCTCCTCTCTCTCTCTCTTCAACCTCTGAAGAAAATACTCGAGTAACCTTTTCCCATGGCCCCTTGCCTCCTTTTATTAACTCATTGCCTGATTAGGGTTTCCAAAACTCTAATATGAGTGCATGCAAAAATCTCACTTTTGCATGCAAAATAACACTTGTGCATTAAAAAATCTCACATGCAAAATTTTGCATGCGTAAAGCAAAAGCCAATGAAATCTTCGCATGTCTCCACCACTGGACCCATGACACCTGGTAGAGTGTATCTCACCCTTTACCCTATCATGATGCCTATATTCATAAGGTACCTCCATGCAATGTTACAAGGTTCGGGTTCGGGTTCGGCGACCTTCAGGTTCGATTCGGGTTGGGATTTTCCTATGAGGTTCGGATGGGATTCAGCATAGGTTCGTCTATATACATTTTTCGAAAAAATAAAAAATAATATATATATATATATATATGTTTATTTTTAATTGTTATATATAATACATATAATTTAATTGGTATATATATAATTATGTATATATATATATAACAATTAAATTATATATATTATATATAACAATTAAAAATATACATATATATATATAAAACAATTAAAAATTAACATAAATAAACTAGCCTTTTATAATATCCACCGAAATTCGAACTCATCCATACTCCGCTGTCCAAAATTGTGTTGGACTCCACTATCCAGAGTCGGGACTCCGCCATCCAGGGTTGAGGGTCAAGCGTCGACTCCGCCGTCCAAAATCGCAGGTCGAAGATCAAGCACCGTGGGCTATGCCCAATATGTCACCTGCGAGCGAGGGTTCTGTTATCACACAACTTGTAGTTGCCCCTAGTGGTATCCCATCCGGGACGGTAGAGGAGTCAGGCAACCAAAGAGGTGACCCAAGAGATGCCACGGTTCCCAATGCAGGTGGGAGTCACGTCAACCGAGGCACTCTTCGCTTTAGGTCAATGTATAACTAGACCAAGGGGGAGACCCTATACCCCAATCACAGTTGATTGGATCCAAACAAAGGTTTCAAAGGATATATAAATGACGAGTTACGGAAACCAATGCAAGGCTAAGTGGACCTAAGGGTTAAGGAATGGTTGAAGGTGGTGTAATGGATAATAAGTGCTTCAACCTATGTATGGTTTAGGCCACATGATGGGGTATGATTACTAGGTGTAGTACCATGTGTTTACACAAGTGGGTCTTGTTGTCTTGGGAAGTGTGAAATGGTTCTAGGTGGACCCACAAGGTGAAGTTAGGTGTGAGGATGGTACAATAGGCTAGATCTAGGTTGGATCTACAAGTTAGAGTTGGTTCTAGGGTTACCCATGTGTTAGATCTAGGGTTTGACACTAATCCCAAGAAGTGCGCCTTGCTTGGAGAAGGACTAGTGCCTTGTTGGATGGGCTAATGGAGTCAAGAAGGATGTCAAAGTGTAGATCGGGACACCTAGAAGCCAAGTCAAGTGGTTTGGATGAGATCCAATGGTTGGATCTTGCTAGATCTAGGTTTTTAGGTGATAACCAAAAGTGGACCACAATTCCTTAAAACAAGGAATGCAATCCCCAAGGTGGATCGGGACAAAAGAATAGTCTAGACCTAGGTTTCAAGGCATGGGCATTCCAAATCCACCAAAATATCCAACACCCACTTCCTAGAAGTGGTCCAACTCAAAACTCCCAAGGGGTGCGACTTTCTCAAGGAGAGGCAAAAGAGGGGTTTGGTGGACCAAACCAAGACCAATGGCCACCAAAAAGTAGATCCGGGATGCTAGTACCCCGATCTATGCATGTTCAAAGTTTCAAGTGAATCAAAAGGGTAGATCTTAGTAGATCTAAGTTTTAAGTTACCAATGAGGTCAAAAGGGGGTTTCAACCCCTCAAAACATGGAGAGATGTCCACAAGGTAGTTTTCACCAAAGTAAGGATATGGGTATGTGTAATTAAGTGTCTAGTTGTCAAATCAAGCGGGATCTCACATACCCATGTACTAGATCTAGCCCAACAAGCCTCCCTCAAGGAAGTGCGCTTTAGGTCAAGGAGAGCTTTTTGTCTTAGAAAATGGGTCAATTCTTAGCCAATCACCACCAAACTATAGATCCAACTAGGGGTGGATGCTATAGAGGTGGGTTTTCAATATCTTTTCAAAATGAGGGCTAGATCTAAGTAGATCTAAGAAATACAAAAATTGGGGTTTTGATTTAATTAGGGTTTTATGACCAATGGAGATAGAATGGATGAAAGAGGCACATACCTTGTAGATCTTACCTCAATTTGCTTATGGCCACCTTGCAAGTTGATAGCATTCTCCTATGTTTATATTCAAGAGTGAGATCCAAGTGCTCCAACCAAATCTCCCTTCTCCAAGATAGCCAAATCGTCCTCCTCCTACAAGACAAGATCAAAGAAACGAGTCAAGCAAGATGATTATGAAAATGGTAGAAAGATGTAATAGAAAGCATCAACTATGTCACAAAGATACAATAATGATACTCCCTGTCACAAGATCAACCCAAGAGAGAATATGTGGATCCCTCCAACAATAACCCTCCAAAAGTCGCCCTCCTCTCTCCAATTCGACTTTCCTGTCAAAAGGTTAGCAAAAACACATAGATCCACAATGATACATAGAAGAGATACTTTATATTCAATATGCAAGAGAATCCACAAGCCAAGAGAGATGTGCTCCACAAAAAATCTTCTATTCCAATATTCCAGAGCTCCAAAGGTGAGCTATACAATGGGGGGTCTCCTCCTTATATAGGATAATAAAGACCAAAACCCTATACCACTCTACAATACTACATCAAATGAGTGGTTGAGATTATAAGATCTCATCATACAATCAATGGCTAGGATGACCCATAACATAATATCACATGGATCACTCAACATAACAATAGCGCCCTCACTAAATGGTACAATGGAGGGTGACGTCATCCCACAAGAGGGGTAGAAAGTACAATAATCCACCTCATGATGACTAGGACATGATAAAATAAGCACATGGTGGGGCTAGGAGGTATAAATCCTTGCTAGCTCACCCCAAGGCACAATAAAATAATAAAATATGTCCAATATAATGATAATGACCAAAACTGTCCTCAGAATCCATGACAGCCGAGCAGTAAATGTCCTCCTGTGATCAATCTGGAGATACCCACATGGTGAAAACTGACTGGAAGATAGTGAGATCACCCTGGAAGACCTCTGTGAAAACCAAATGCCAAAACCTTGCCTCAATTGCCCAAATCGATTTCCTCAGTGACCACTTTATCCCATTTTTTAACTGCCTCGGGAACTGTGAAGGTGCCAAAACTGCCTCCTAGGGTGCTAGCGCTGTCAATCTGAGCCCACCAGGCTCTCCGGGAGGGGGGATAAATGGTAATAACAAGTGGCTGGACCACCCCCTCCATCATCAGCGCCCTAGGTGAACTGGCCTCTCGGGGCCCCTGCTGCTCAGGCTGGGAAATCAGCCCCAAATCTGGTCAACAAGTGTAAAACTGCATCAATCACTGTCAGAAGTGCCCGGAACTGAAAGATAAGTGTCTCAATGGATCCAGAAGACCCAAATTCACTAGGAATGAGTACTCATACACCCTGGGTTGCCCTAATGGGCCAGCTGTAGGGTCCACCATATATGGACAATGTATAATCTGCTGATCTGTAATAATAATAACCTGCTGAAATGGATCAAACATCATCTGTATCATATGTCCATCATATGATATCATCATCAAACATGTGGGACCATAAATCATCATCAATAATCATCCATACATGGTCCACATCATCACGGATCCCAAGAATATATAATCAAGGATAAATCACATCAGTAGATTAAGACAATGTTTCTCTAATCATTCCCACAGCTAAGCTCAAAGTATAAATTCCATTCAGTGGCATTAATAAAGTTAATATATTTCGTGGTTATATAAAATTACTTGCACCATAGTTCAAATGACAAACTCACCCAATGGACATGGTCAAACTGCTAGTGAAGGATGAAGGCTAGGAGCAAGGTTGGGCCAAGGGTTTGACTTGTCTAACTTAATTCAAAAATACTTTGGACTGGGAAAAGGGGGAAGCTACAAACTCTGTGCTGGACAAAAGAACACGGGGGATGGCTGTGCCTCACAAATGGATAAGTTGTTTAGAGAGTGTTTATTCAACTTAGGCATCATGTCTACATCAAGTTGATCCAGGTTCATTAGGATCATTCAATTTTATTTCCATGGCCTTTTTGGCCTACATAACCCTTCGGATTTCAGATGTGCTGAGAAGCACAACTAGTTGCAGCTTGCATCCAGGGCATGTTTTTCATATATTCACAAGGTCAGCAATTGTTTAGATATAGCTTTTAAGAACCATTGCTTTTTGGACCTTTCTTATACTCTTCGAGGAGTATTTTTTTTTAGCTTTTCACTGCTCTTGCCCTTTTTTTGTTTCCATGGGCGAATTTTTAGTTTCCATAGGTAGAACATGAGCTTTCAGTTTTAGCCAACAACATCTCAAGTGACTAGGGGGAGTTCGAGCCAAGGCCTACAATCCAACTCACCAAAGGCAAGTTCTGTCACCAACTCAAAGCCGAGACACTGAATAAACAGGGATGCGGTCCAAACACAGAGGTAGAAAAATGGGGAAGTCCTCAGTATCAGAAAGTCAAATGAGACATGTCAGGGTTTAAAGTCAAACAGGAAGGTCATGTATGGATGGAGGCAAGTGAATATGGAGCCTACACTAGCAGACAACTGGTGTCGGGGAAAGACCATGTCTATGTAAGGTAAAATACCAGTAAGTTTTGTTAAATGACCTAAAAAGTGCAAGCAATTGTCCATTTTAAGATTTACAGTTCATTTTAAATAGTTTGCCACATCAGGAATAATATACCAAGCACATGCTATGATCACGACTAAATCAACAAGATAATAATCCACAGTCAGTGAGAACATATCCATAGATCATACAATATCATCATAATAATCATCATCATGCATAATCTGAAACACTGCTGAAATACATCTCTAGGCACTGAACTGAAACTGTAATGGGATAAGTGGTCACATCAGTCATCAAATCTGAACTCTCAAGGCTCAGCCTTGACACAAGGTCATAAAATCTGAATAATGTACTGCTCTGATCATAAGTGATCCAAAATATATAGCCATGCTCTGGAATAAAGGAAGCTCTGGAATGTGCAGATATCTGCTGTACAAGAATAGTATCCCTGCTACTATGGTGTGATAACATCTGGCTCCAGCTGGGACAAGTGCTCTAAGGGAGAGAACGCTTGAGAACCTCAGAATCTCTGGTCTCGAACTGCTCTGCATCAATCTTCAATCCAATACTGCACCATCCTTGCTTTCAGCTTTTATCTTGCACCTGTTCCTGCTCTCACAAACACTAGAATACCATCATGGAGCATGTATGGGACAACTATAAAATAAAACTGAACTGAAATTTAATCAAAATATAAATATAACTAACATGGCATATATTATTCACTTATCATTTTTATTTACTGTGCAGGAGGAAAAGAGTAACTTCTTTAATCAGGCAATCTCAACTTGCACAGGCAACCAACAAAAAAAATGCTAACTACAATTTCTTAAATGCATGCAGGAGAAGAGACAAGCTTAGGAAGGAGCAAGGCTCAACTCACTAAAGGAGAAAAACAAGCAGACACTCCAAGCAGAAAAGAAAAAGGGACAATACTCATCACACAGAAAAAGAAAAATCACACAAATCCTACTGCTCAAGTGAGCTTATTTGGTCTTACCTACCCTACTCTAACCATTTAGCACAAATGTTAGGTAAAATCATAAATCCAGTGCAACCATTCATCAAATAAGTTAATGATTTTTCTTTGATTATTGTTGATAGAGCAAGTCAAGATTGGATTAAAGATTACTGAATTTGAGAGCACAATCTTCCTAACTTGTTCAAAAACTGAAGAAGCATTTGAATGGAGCAAAATGAAATCATGCCAAGGAGAATATTGACTGAAGCAGACATCCTCCATCAAAGAACTGATAGGATCATAAAATTTATGCAAATGATTGTTTAGATTTGATGGAGGGAAAACATATGGCATTTGATTTAATGAACTACTTTCCTCATTCACTTTACTTGCATATTCAATACGGTTCTCCTTGGGACTGATGATCAAATAAAAACCAAGTGGGGACAAATCAAGGCTTAAAAGACGAAAAATCAAAACTAGATCCTCTAGATGCTCAAAAATGGAGAAAAGATGAAATTGATCTTTAAACACCTTTTCTAGCCACCAAGAATGATTGATAATTTGACAACAAGCATTATTGTTCCAAGGTGACTGAAAAGGGAAATGAAGTGCTTTTTCTCCAATCATGTAATCGTGCATATACTTCCTATTGAAAAATTTCCAAGGCAAAAGATCGACTACAACACCAACCCAAAGATGATTGAAAGAGTTGGGAAGGGAGGGTGGATTGCAAATATGAAAATTCTCTCAAATGGATAAACAAGTTTGGCCTTGGAATTTGACAAAATGAAAGGCCTTTTAAAACACTATTCCTTGTTCTAGGAACGATTCCAAGATTTTTATGAAGTCTAATATTTATAATCTGAGGACAAGATTGACCATAACTATCTAACTCTAAGTTATCTTGATTAAGGATGGAAAAATTTAAAGACTTATTATAAGAAGTGGAACACAGATTAGAGCATCTAGTGTGATTCACTAATTCATCCTCATCTTGAGATTGACCTTCTATTGATTCATCATTTATAATATCTTGATTAAATGCACAATGATCACGAGAGATCACCACTAAAGGGTCTTGGTCAATGCTTTCACTTTCTTCTTCTTCCATAAGGTGACAAGGAATTGAATGATCATTAAATATGGGATGATTAATGAGTTTCCCTGAGGGAGGAACTTCAATAGATTGACTGACTAAAGGCTCATCCTCAGAAATTTCCTCAGGATCAAGACTAGGGCTACCTAAAAAGAAATTTGAAAACTTATGATTTATACAATGATTATGGATTTGACTTTCAATCGGCTCAAAAGTGGAAGACTTATCCTCAAAAGAGATTGAGCAGGAGGGGTCATCTTCGGATGTTGGCAATTCACTTGATGTTTGATTATTAACAGATTCAACAATAGGATTAAAAAGGGGAAGGTTTTGATTTGAAAAATATACATCATCGGATTCATTTCCCCATCTTTCTAAGAAATTTTGCTCAAACATGTCATACCCGGAAATGCTATTGGGCTTCAAATCTAAGAACCAGATCTCAGCTCTTCCTTTGAAGGATGAAGCCAATAGTTTCATACACACATCCTCATGGGTTATGGATAAATCTTTAATAATTTCCCTAAAAAGTTCAAGGTGTCTTTTAGCAGATACTTCATGACTTCCATCAAATTTAGACAACCTTTCACGGGCTTGATGAGGGATATGATGAGGATACCCAACAATTTTTGAGAAGTCAAAAACTTTCAAACGACCAAAAGTCCTAGGCCGCTCAGAAGCAGCCATGGATGGCAAAAAAAATTATTTTTTATTTTTTAATTTTTTTTTTAATTTTTTTTTTTTGTCATTAAATCAAGAACCTAAATACAAAAAGATGCACCCCATGGGTTCTAGATAATGATAGGATCGATCACCAGTGGAGTCGCTTATGTGGAGTCGCCAGGTAGATTTTAAAACTCTTCTACCAAGATGTATGTCGTTTAAAGTGCAGGGAGAGAGTGAGACAAAACATATGTTGAACCAAGGTAGGCCTCTACCTCCCCGGCAGCGGCGCCAAAAATGTTATCACACAACTTGTAGTTGCCCCTAGTGGTATCCCATCCGGGACGGTAGAGGAGTCAGGCAACCAAAGAGGTGACCCAAGAGATGCCACGGTTCCCAATGCAGGTGGGAGTCACGTCAACCGAGGCACTCTTCGCTTTAGGTCAATGTATAACTAGACCAAGGGGGAGACCCTATACCCCAATCACAGTTGATTGGATCCAAACAAAGGTTTCAAAGGATATATAAATGACGAGTTACGGAAACCAATGCAAGGCTAAGTGGACCTAAGGGTTAAGGAATGGTTGAAGGTGGTGTAATGGATAATAAGTGCTTCAACCTATGTATGGTTTAGGCCACATGATGGGGTATGATTACTAGGTGTAGTACCATGTGTTTACACAAGTGGGTCTTGTTGTCTTGGGAAGTGTGAAATGGTTCTAGGTGGACCCACAAGGTGAAGTTAGGTGTGAGGATGGTACAATAGGCTAGATCTAGGTTGGATCTACAAGTTAGAGTTGGTTCTAGGGTTACCCATGTGTTAGATCTAGGGTTTGACACTAATCCCAAGAAGTGCGCCTTGCTTGGAGAAGGACTAGTGCCTTGTTGGATGGGCTAATGGAGTCAAGAAGGATGTCAAAGTGTAGATCGGGACACCTAGAAGCCAAGTCAAGTGGTTTGGATGAGATCCAATGGTTGGATCTTGCTAGATCTAGGTTTTTAGGTGATAACCAAAAGTGGACCACAATTCCTTAAAACAAGGAATGCAATCCCCAAGGTGGATCGGGACAAAAGAATAGTCTAGACCTAGGTTTCAAGGCATGGGCATTCCAAATCCACCAAAATATCCAACACCCACTTCCTAGAAGTGGTCCAACTCAAAACTCCCAAGGGGTGCGACTTTCTCAAGGAGAGGCAAAAGAGGGGTTTGGTGGACCAAACCAAGACCAATGGCCACCAAAAAGTAGATCCGGGATGCTAGTACCCCGATCTATGCATGTTCAAAGTTTCAAGTGAATCAAAAGGGTAGATCTTAGTAGATCTAAGTTTTAAGTTACCAATGAGGTCAAAAGGGGGTTTCAACCCCTCAAAACATGGAGAGATGTCCACAAGGTAGTTTTCACCAAAGTAAGGATATGGGTATGTGTAATTAAGTGTCTAGTTGTCAAATCAAGCGGGATCTCACATACCCATGTACTAGATCTAGCCCAACAAGCCTCCCTCAAGGAAGTGCGCTTTAGGTCAAGGAGAGCTTTTTGTCTTAGAAAATGGGTCAATTCTTAGCCAATCACCACCAAACTATAGATCCAACTAGGGGTGGATGCTATAGAGGTGGGTTTTCAATATCTTTTCAAAATGAGGGCTAGATCTAAGTAGATCTAAGAAATACAAAAATTGGGGTTTTGATTTAATTAGGGTTTTATGACCAATGGAGATAGAATGGATGAAAGAGGCACATACCTTGTAGATCTTACCTCAATTTGCTTATGGCCACCTTGCAAGTTGATAGCATTCTCCTATGTTTATATTCAAGAGTGAGATCCAAGTGCTCCAACCAAATCTCCCTTCTCCAAGATAGCCAAATCGTCCTCCTCCTACAAGACAAGATCAAAGAAACGAGTCAAGCAAGATGATTATGAAAATGGTAGAAAGATGTAATAGAAAGCATCAACTATGTCACAAAGATACAATAATGATACTCCCTGTCACAAGATCAACCCAAGAGAGAATATGTGGATCCCTCCAACAATAACCCTCCAAAAGTCGCCCTCCTCTCTCCAATTCGACTTTCCTGTCAAAAGGTTAGCAAAAACACATAGATCCACAATGATACATAGAAGAGATACTTTATATTCAATATGCAAGAGAATCCACAAGCCAAGAGAGATGTGCTCCACAAAAAATCTTCTATTCCAATATTCCAGAGCTCCAAAGGTGAGCTATACAATGGGGGGTCTCCTCCTTATATAGGATAATAAAGACCAAAACCCTATACCACTCTACAATACTACATCAAATGAGTGGTTGAGATTATAAGATCTCATCATACAATCAATGGCTAGGATGACCCATAACATAATATCACATGGATCACTCAACATAACAATAGCGCCCTCACTAAATGGTACAATGGAGGGTGACGTCATCCCACAAGAGGGGTAGAAAGTACAATAATCCACCTCATGATGACTAGGACATGATAAAATAAGCACATGGTGGGGCTAGGAGGTATAAATCCTTGCTAGCTCACCCCAAGGCACAATAAAATAATAAAATATGTCCAATATAATGATAATGACCAAAACTGTCCTCAGAATCCATGACAGCCGAGCAGTAAATGTCCTCCTGTGATCAATCTGGAGATACCCACATGGTGAAAACTGACTGGAAGATAGTGAGATCACCCTGGAAGACCTCTGTGAAAACCAAATGCCAAAACCTTGCCTCAATTGCCCAAATCGATTTCCTCAGTGACCACTTTATCCCATTTTTTAACTGCCTCGGGAACTGTGAAGGTGCCAAAACTGCCTCCTAGGGTGCTAGCGCTGTCAATCTGAGCCCACCAGGCTCTCCGGGAGGGGGGATAAATGGTAATAACAAGTGGCTGGACCACCCCCTCCATCATCAGCGCCCTAGGTGAACTGGCCTCTCGGGGCCCCTGCTGCTCAGGCTGGGAAATCAGCCCCAAATCTGGTCAACAAGTGTAAAACTGCATCAATCACTGTCAGAAGTGCCCGGAACTGAAAGATAAGTGTCTCAATGGATCCAGAAGACCCAAATTCACTAGGAATGAGTACTCATACACCCTGGGTTGCCCTAATGGGCCAGCTGTAGGGTCCACCATATATGGACAATGTATAATCTGCTGATCTGTAATAATAATAACCTGCTGAAATGGATCAAACATCATCTGTATCATATGTCCATCATATGATATCATCATCAAACATGTGGGACCATAAATCATCATCAATAATCATCCATACATGGTCCACATCATCACGGATCCCAAGAATATATAATCAAGGATAAATCACATCAGTAGATTAAGACAATGTTTCTCTAATCATTCCCACAGCTAAGCTCAAAGTATAAATTCCATTCAGTGGCATTAATAAAGTTAATATATTTCGTGGTTATATAAAATTACTTGCACCATAGTTCAAATGACAAACTCACCCAATGGACATGGTCAAACTGCTAGTGAAGGATGAAGGCTAGGAGCAAGGTTGGGCCAAGGGTTTGACTTGTCTAACTTAATTCAAAAATACTTTGGACTGGGAAAAGGGGGAAGCTACAAACTCTGTGCTGGACAAAAGAACACGGGGGATGGCTGTGCCTCACAAATGGATAAGTTGTTTAGAGAGTGTTTATTCAACTTAGGCATCATGTCTACATCAAGTTGATCCAGGTTCATTAGGATCATTCAATTTTATTTCCATGGCCTTTTTGGCCTACATAACCCTTCGGATTTCAGATGTGCTGAGAAGCACAACTAGTTGCAGCTTGCATCCAGGGCATGTTTTTCATATATTCACAAGGTCAGCAATTGTTTAGATATAGCTTTTAAGAACCATTGCTTTTTGGACCTTTCTTATACTCTTCGAGGAGTATTTTTTTTTAGCTTTTCACTGCTCTTGCCCTTTTTTTGTTTCCATGGGCGAATTTTTAGTTTCCATAGGTAGAACATGAGCTTTCAGTTTTAGCCAACAACATCTCAAGTGACTAGGGGGAGTTCGAGCCAAGGCCTACAATCCAACTCACCAAAGGCAAGTTCTGTCACCAACTCAAAGCCGAGACACTGAATAAACAGGGATGCGGTCCAAACACAGAGGTAGAAAAATGGGGAAGTCCTCAGTATCAGAAAGTCAAATGAGACATGTCAGGGTTTAAAGTCAAACAGGAAGGTCATGTATGGATGGAGGCAAGTGAATATGGAGCCTACACTAGCAGACAACTGGTGTCGGGGAAAGACCATGTCTATGTAAGGTAAAATACCAGTAAGTTTTGTTAAATGACCTAAAAAGTGCAAGCAATTGTCCATTTTAAGATTTACAGTTCATTTTAAATAGTTTGCCACATCAGGAATAATATACCAAGCACATGCTATGATCACGACTAAATCAACAAGATAATAATCCACAGTCAGTGAGAACATATCCATAGATCATACAATATCATCATAATAATCATCATCATGCATAATCTGAAACACTGCTGAAATACATCTCTAGGCACTGAACTGAAACTGTAATGGGATAAGTGGTCACATCAGTCATCAAATCTGAACTCTCAAGGCTCAGCCTTGACACAAGGTCATAAAATCTGAATAATGTACTGCTCTGATCATAAGTGATCCAAAATATATAGCCATGCTCTGGAATAAAGGAAGCTCTGGAATGTGCAGATATCTGCTGTACAAGAATAGTATCCCTGCTACTATGGTGTGATAACATCTGGCTCCAGCTGGGACAAGTGCTCTAAGGGAGAGAACGCTTGAGAACCTCAGAATCTCTGGTCTCGAACTGCTCTGCATCAATCTTCAATCCAATACTGCACCATCCTTGCTTTCAGCTTTTATCTTGCACCTGTTCCTGCTCTCACAAACACTAGAATACCATCATGGAGCATGTATGGGACAACTATAAAATAAAACTGAACTGAAATTTAATCAAAATATAAATATAACTAACATGGCATATATTATTCACTTATCATTTTTATTTACTGTGCAGGAGGAAAAGAGTAACTTCTTTAATCAGGCAATCTCAACTTGCACAGGCAACCAACAAAAAAAATGCTAACTACAATTTCTTAAATGCATGCAGGAGAAGAGACAAGCTTAGGAAGGAGCAAGGCTCAACTCACTAAAGGAGAAAAACAAGCAGACACTCCAAGCAGAAAAGAAAAAGGGACAATACTCATCACACAGAAAAAGAAAAATCACACAAATCCTACTGCTCAAGTGAGCTTATTTGGTCTTACCTACCCTACTCTAACCATTTAGCACAAATGTTAGGTAAAATCATAAATCCAGTGCAACCATTCATCAAATAAGTTAATGATTTTTCTTTGATTATTGTTGATAGAGCAAGTCAAGATTGGATTAAAGATTACTGAATTTGAGAGCACAATCTTCCTAACTTGTTCAAAAACTGAAGAAGCATTTGAATGGAGCAAAATGAAATCATGCCAAGGAGAATATTGACTGAAGCAGACATCCTCCATCAAAGAACTGATAGGATCATAAAATTTATGCAAATGATTGTTTAGATTTGATGGAGGGAAAACATATGGCATTTGATTTAATGAACTACTTTCCTCATTCACTTTACTTGCATATTCAATACGGTTCTCCTTGGGACTGATGATCAAATAAAAACCAAGTGGGGACAAATCAAGGCTTAAAAGACGAAAAATCAAAACTAGATCCTCTAGATGCTCAAAAATGGAGAAAAGATGAAATTGATCTTTAAACACCTTTTCTAGCCACCAAGAATGATTGATAATTTGACAACAAGCATTATTGTTCCAAGGTGACTGAAAAGGGAAATGAAGTGCTTTTTCTCCAATCATGTAATCGTGCATATACTTCCTATTGAAAAATTTCCAAGGCAAAAGATCGACTACAACACCAACCCAAAGATGATTGAAAGAGTTGGGAAGGGAGGGTGGATTGCAAATATGAAAATTCTCTCAAATGGATAAACAAGTTTGGCCTTGGAATTTGACAAAATGAAAGGCCTTTTAAAACACTATTCCTTGTTCTAGGAACGATTCCAAGATTTTTATGAAGTCTAATATTTATAATCTGAGGACAAGATTGACCATAACTATCTAACTCTAAGTTATCTTGATTAAGGATGGAAAAATTTAAAGACTTATTATAAGAAGTGGAACACAGATTAGAGCATCTAGTGTGATTCACTAATTCATCCTCATCTTGAGATTGACCTTCTATTGATTCATCATTTATAATATCTTGATTAAATGCACAATGATCACGAGAGATCACCACTAAAGGGTCTTGGTCAATGCTTTCACTTTCTTCTTCTTCCATAAGGTGACAAGGAATTGAATGATCATTAAATATGGGATGATTAATGAGTTTCCCTGAGGGAGGAACTTCAATAGATTGACTGACTAAAGGCTCATCCTCAGAAATTTCCTCAGGATCAAGACTAGGGCTACCTAAAAAGAAATTTGAAAACTTATGATTTATACAATGATTATGGATTTGACTTTCAATCGGCTCAAAAGTGGAAGACTTATCCTCAAAAGAGATTGAGCAGGAGGGGTCATCTTCGGATGTTGGCAATTCACTTGATGTTTGATTATTAACAGATTCAACAATAGGATTAAAAAGGGGAAGGTTTTGATTTGAAAAATATACATCATCGGATTCATTTCCCCATCTTTCTAAGAAATTTTGCTCAAACATGTCATACCCGGAAATGCTATTGGGCTTCAAATCTAAGAACCAGATCTCAGCTCTTCCTTTGAAGGATGAAGCCAATAGTTTCATACACACATCCTCATGGGTTATGGATAAATCTTTAATAATTTCCCTAAAAAGTTCAAGGTGTCTTTTAGCAGATACTTCATGACTTCCATCAAATTTAGACAACCTTTCACGGGCTTGATGAGGGATATGATGAGGATACCCAACAATTTTTGAGAAGTCAAAAACTTTCAAACGACCAAAAGTCCTAGGCCGCTCAGAAGCAGCCATGGATGGCAAAAAAAATTATTTTTTATTTTTTAATTTTTTTTTTAATTTTTTTTTTTTGTCATTAAATCAAGAACCTAAATACAAAAAGATGCACCCCATGGGTTCTAGATAATGATAGGATCGATCACCAGTGGAGTCGCTTATGTGGAGTCGCCAGGTAGATTTTAAAACTCTTCTACCAAGATGTATGTCGTTTAAAGTGCAGGGAGAGAGTGAGACAAAACATATGTTGAACCAAGGTAGGCCTCTACCTCCCCGGCAGCGGCGCCAAAAATGTTATCACACAACTTGTAGTTGCCCCTAGTGGTATCCCATCCGGGACGGTAGAGGAGTCAGGCAACCAAAGAGGTGACCCAAGAGATGCCACGGTTCCCAATGCAGGTGGGAGTCACGTCAACCGAGGCACTCTTCGCTTTAGGTCAATGTATAACTAGACCAAGGGGGAGACCCTATACCCCAATCACAGTTGATTGGATCCAAACAAAGGTTTCAAAGGATATATAAATGACGAGTTACGGAAACCAATGCAAGGCTAAGTGGACCTAAGGGTTAAGGAATGGTTGAAGGTGGTGTAATGGATAATAAGTGCTTCAACCTATGTATGGTTTAGGCCACATGATGGGGTATGATTACTAGGTGTAGTACCATGTGTTTACACAAGTGGGTCTTGTTGTCTTGGGAAGTGTGAAATGGTTCTAGGTGGACCCACAAGGTGAAGTTAGGTGTGAGGATGGTACAATAGGCTAGATCTAGGTTGGATCTACAAGTTAGAGTTGGTTCTAGGGTTACCCATGTGTTAGATCTAGGGTTTGACACTAATCCCAAGAAGTGCGCCTTGCTTGGAGAAGGACTAGTGCCTTGTTGGATGGGCTAATGGAGTCAAGAAGGATGTCAAAGTGTAGATCGGGACACCTAGAAGCCAAGTCAAGTGGTTTGGATGAGATCCAATGGTTGGATCTTGCTAGATCTAGGTTTTTAGGTGATAACCAAAAGTGGACCACAATTCCTTAAAACAAGGAATGCAATCCCCAAGGTGGATCGGGACAAAAGAATAGTCTAGACCTAGGTTTCAAGGCATGGGCATTCCAAATCCACCAAAATATCCAACACCCACTTCCTAGAAGTGGTCCAACTCAAAACTCCCAAGGGGTGCGACTTTCTCAAGGAGAGGCAAAAGAGGGGTTTGGTGGACCAAACCAAGACCAATGGCCACCAAAAAGTAGATCCGGGATGCTAGTACCCCGATCTATGCATGTTCAAAGTTTCAAGTGAATCAAAAGGGTAGATCTTAGTAGATCTAAGTTTTAAGTTACCAATGAGGTCAAAAGGGGGTTTCAACCCCTCAAAACATGGAGAGATGTCCACAAGGTAGTTTTCACCAAAGTAAGGATATGGGTATGTGTAATTAAGTGTCTAGTTGTCAAATCAAGCGGGATCTCACATACCCATGTACTAGATCTAGCCCAACAAGCCTCCCTCAAGGAAGTGCGCTTTAGGTCAAGGAGAGCTTTTTGTCTTAGAAAATGGGTCAATTCTTAGCCAATCACCACCAAACTATAGATCCAACTAGGGGTGGATGCTATAGAGGTGGGTTTTCAATATCTTTTCAAAATGAGGGCTAGATCTAAGTAGATCTAAGAAATACAAAAATTGGGGTTTTGATTTAATTAGGGTTTTATGACCAATGGAGATAGAATGGATGAAAGAGGCACATACCTTGTAGATCTTACCTCAATTTGCTTATGGCCACCTTGCAAGTTGATAGCATTCTCCTATGTTTATATTCAAGAGTGAGATCCAAGTGCTCCAACCAAATCTCCCTTCTCCAAGATAGCCAAATCGTCCTCCTCCTACAAGACAAGATCAAAGAAACGAGTCAAGCAAGATGATTATGAAAATGGTAGAAAGATGTAATAGAAAGCATCAACTATGTCACAAAGATACAATAATGATACTCCCTGTCACAAGATCAACCCAAGAGAGAATATGTGGATCCCTCCAACAATAACCCTCCAAAAGTCGCCCTCCTCTCTCCAATTCGACTTTCCTGTCAAAAGGTTAGCAAAAACACATAGATCCACAATGATACATAGAAGAGATACTTTATATTCAATATGCAAGAGAATCCACAAGCCAAGAGAGATGTGCTCCACAAAAAATCTTCTATTCCAATATTCCAGAGCTCCAAAGGTGAGCTATACAATGGGGGGTCTCCTCCTTATATAGGATAATAAAGACCAAAACCCTATACCACTCTACAATACTACATCAAATGAGTGGTTGAGATTATAAGATCTCATCATACAATCAATGGCTAGGATGACCCATAACATAATATCACATGGATCACTCAACATAACAATAGCGCCCTCACTAAATGGTACAATGGAGGGTGACGTCATCCCACAAGAGGGGTAGAAAGTACAATAATCCACCTCATGATGACTAGGACATGATAAAATAAGCACATGGTGGGGCTAGGAGGTATAAATCCTTGCTAGCTCACCCCAAGGCACAATAAAATAATAAAATATGTCCAATATAATGATAATGACCAAAACTGTCCTCAGAATCCATGACAGCCGAGCAGTAAATGTCCTCCTGTGATCAATCTGGAGATACCCACATGGTGAAAACTGACTGGAAGATAGTGAGATCACCCTGGAAGACCTCTGTGAAAACCAAATGCCAAAACCTTGCCTCAATTGCCCAAATCGATTTCCTCAGTGACCACTTTATCCCATTTTTTAACTGCCTCGGGAACTGTGAAGGTGCCAAAACTGCCTCCTAGGGTGCTAGCGCTGTCAATCTGAGCCCACCAGGCTCTCCGGGAGGGGGGATAAATGGTAATAACAAGTGGCTGGACCACCCCCTCCATCATCAGCGCCCTAGGTGAACTGGCCTCTCGGGGCCCCTGCTGCTCAGGCTGGGAAATCAGCCCCAAATCTGGTCAACAAGTGTAAAACTGCATCAATCACTGTCAGAAGTGCCCGGAACTGAAAGATAAGTGTCTCAATGGATCCAGAAGACCCAAATTCACTAGGAATGAGTACTCATACACCCTGGGTTGCCCTAATGGGCCAGCTGTAGGGTCCACCATATATGGACAATGTATAATCTGCTGATCTGTAATAATAATAACCTGCTGAAATGGATCAAACATCATCTGTATCATATGTCCATCATATGATATCATCATCAAACATGTGGGACCATAAATCATCATCAATAATCATCCATACATGGTCCACATCATCACGGATCCCAAGAATATATAATCAAGGATAAATCACATCAGTAGATTAAGACAATGTTTCTCTAATCATTCCCACAGCTAAGCTCAAAGTATAAATTCCATTCAGTGGCATTAATAAAGTTAATATATTTCGTGGTTATATAAAATTACTTGCACCATAGTTCAAATGACAAACTCACCCAATGGACATGGTCAAACTGCTAGTGAAGGATGAAGGCTAGGAGCAAGGTTGGGCCAAGGGTTTGACTTGTCTAACTTAATTCAAAAATACTTTGGACTGGGAAAAGGGGGAAGCTACAAACTCTGTGCTGGACAAAAGAACACGGGGGATGGCTGTGCCTCACAAATGGATAAGTTGTTTAGAGAGTGTTTATTCAACTTAGGCATCATGTCTACATCAAGTTGATCCAGGTTCATTAGGATCATTCAATTTTATTTCCATGGCCTTTTTGGCCTACATAACCCTTCGGATTTCAGATGTGCTGAGAAGCACAACTAGTTGCAGCTTGCATCCAGGGCATGTTTTTCATATATTCACAAGGTCAGCAATTGTTTAGATATAGCTTTTAAGAACCATTGCTTTTTGGACCTTTCTTATACTCTTCGAGGAGTATTTTTTTTTAGCTTTTCACTGCTCTTGCCCTTTTTTTGTTTCCATGGGCGAATTTTTAGTTTCCATAGGTAGAACATGAGCTTTCAGTTTTAGCCAACAACATCTCAAGTGACTAGGGGGAGTTCGAGCCAAGGCCTACAATCCAACTCACCAAAGGCAAGTTCTGTCACCAACTCAAAGCCGAGACACTGAATAAACAGGGATGCGGTCCAAACACAGAGGTAGAAAAATGGGGAAGTCCTCAGTATCAGAAAGTCAAATGAGACATGTCAGGGTTTAAAGTCAAACAGGAAGGTCATGTATGGATGGAGGCAAGTGAATATGGAGCCTACACTAGCAGACAACTGGTGTCGGGGAAAGACCATGTCTATGTAAGGTAAAATACCAGTAAGTTTTGTTAAATGACCTAAAAAGTGCAAGCAATTGTCCATTTTAAGATTTACAGTTCATTTTAAATAGTTTGCCACATCAGGAATAATATACCAAGCACATGCTATGATCACGACTAAATCAACAAGATAATAATCCACAGTCAGTGAGAACATATCCATAGATCATACAATATCATCATAATAATCATCATCATGCATAATCTGAAACACTGCTGAAATACATCTCTAGGCACTGAACTGAAACTGTAATGGGATAAGTGGTCACATCAGTCATCAAATCTGAACTCTCAAGGCTCAGCCTTGACACAAGGTCATAAAATCTGAATAATGTACTGCTCTGATCATAAGTGATCCAAAATATATAGCCATGCTCTGGAATAAAGGAAGCTCTGGAATGTGCAGATATCTGCTGTACAAGAATAGTATCCCTGCTACTATGGTGTGATAACAGGTTCCAACTCTGCACTATGCGGTGTGCTTGTCGAAGACTCAAACGACAAAGGTGGAGATAGATCGTGGTCGAAGACTTGGAGAGTGAGGGAGGAAAGAAAACAAAACAAAACAAAAAAAACCTTGAAAATTTTAATCCGTCTTTAAAATCCGGCAAGTTCACCTGTTATGAGGTTCGACGAACACAAACGAACTTGAATTTTTTTTGAGGTTTGATGAACTTCGAACCTGATGCTTGAAGTTCGTCGGACCCTATGACTTAGCCTCCATGCTAGGCATCACCACATGAAGGACATCCCGAGATACACATATCTCTAACACTCCCTCTTATCGAAGGAAGCCTGCAGATACCTGGATCCATCAAATCCCATGTCGCTGCAACTAATCCCTCTGAACTAGCTGCCACTGCTGCACTCTGATATGATAACCCATGATCCACCTCCATTAAAGTCGTCTCGAGAGAAGCCTCTTGCTCTCTCTCTATCTCTGACACTGATCCACGTTCCAGACTCCCTCTAAAACTTTGCTCAAAATTCTCTCTAAAGCTGATCAATAGCAGATCCACTGGCCTGTACCTGAATCTCATGTTCTGAGATCTGTCATCTTGCTCCCGAGCTTTATCCAGCTCGGTCATCTCGTTCCAACTCAATTCTCTGGCTAGTACTAGTATGAGCTTCTCGCTCGTCCCTCTAATCTGAGGACTGACTCCTCAGTGCCTCATCACTGCTAAGAGCTTCTCGCTCTTCTGTCTAGAGAGTTACTCTTCCGGATGACTTCTACTTGTCCGAGCTACAAAAACTAACATAAAGGAGATATAACATGTAAATTAGATTTTTGTTTAAATGATTTGTCCAACAATTATAGATGGTGTCAAAGAAATTGTCTTTTTAGAATGTCCTTTTGGAATCCTCCATGTCAATCATTACACCATGTGGACCTATGCTAGGACCACCTCTGAAATTTCATTTTGAAGAAAAAAGGAGAAAGTTCGGACGACACTGAATTTTCAGTTGACCTACTTGTTTAATAAAGGAGAAACTCTTATTAGTTTAGTGTTTAATTGATAGTAGATATTACTATCAATAGAAAATAAAAGTTCATTTCACTTTAATACAATAGTGCCAATTGCATGAAATAGATCCCTACTACATTGTATGCAATTCCAGTAAATGAAATAAAAGGTTCCCCACCAATGTAGATGGCCAAACTCTTATTGGTTGTGTTTAATTGATAGTAAATATTACTATCAATAGAAAAGAAAAGTTCATTTCACTTGAATACATTACTGCCAATTGCAAGAAATAGATCCCTATTACATTGCATGCAATTCCAGTAAATGAACTAAAAAGTTCCCTGCCTATGTAGATGGCCATATTTGGCTTTTATTAGTTCGCAATGGGAGATACTATAAGAAACGGCACTCTCTCCTTAAGACTGTTCAGCCTGTCAACATATTTATTAATATGGAATCATGGATGCAACAAAGGAAAGTTGCCTTCTCATTCAAAAATAAAAATATTTTGTCTAGACTCTGGATGTCAGATAACCCATTGTTTCACAACAGCCCACTCACATTGGCTGGGCTTCCTTAGAGGTTAAGAGAGTACACTGTAAGCATTGGAACATACTATAAAAGAGGTGGTTTATATGTACTTGTACAGGGAATTTTAGGCATTTTAGGTCTGCACCTAATAAGTATCATTATAGGCTGCTCAAGCCTTCAAATATAAATATTTTTTAATATGCATACACATACAAACATATACTGGGGCCATTTAGGTATGTACCTAATAAGTGGTCAAACTCTTAAACTTAAAACTCTACATTTCTATATACTAAATTGAATTTACTTCAGGAAGCTGAGCACTTTTATAGGGTCATGGCACATATTGCCATGTATCCATGACCTTGAAGACTCCTTCATCATTTGATGTTCCCCAAATAGTTGTAATGTGCATCGTGAAAACCAATAACTTGCATATAAAAAGGTGGACAAATTCTTATGTAAAATTACTTCAATAATTGAAAAACTGAATAGAAAAAAAGGATTGTATGATACCTAAAGAATGCCTAGAATGGATATGACTACAAAGGGTTTAAAATTTGCATACAGGAATACATGAAAGAAAAGTACTTCCTCAGATGTCCAGTCATCATCCTCAGCTTCGGTTCTAATTTCCACATCCTTCGGAGTTGACCATGTTCCATCCAACAAAGTAGTATCTTTATTTTGTTTATCACTCAATATAGCTAGCTCTCTCCGCCCTCTTTGACCCCTCATCATCTCATCCATCCTGCAACAGCATACATTTAAAATTTCTAAAGTCTTGTAAGAATGCAACTCACAATTAAGGTCATACAATAATTACAGTGCGATTATAATGGTGGACTAACAGAAAAAGTAATAGGCAGTATAAAAAATGCTTTATACAAAATTTATTAAAACATTAAGCATAAGAATAATCTGGCACTCAAAATTACTGGAGGACTGACTAAGAAGAAATAGCTATAAATGCAGAAAACAGATTTTGGATGGGAAAAAAGAATACAAACCCAGAGTAATAGCAAAAAGAAGAGTCATCAGGTTTTCATGTAAAGAATTTCTAGGAATGCACCAAATTCAAAACATTTTTTTTCAATGCTTTTATTGCACCACTGAGGAGAAAAATATAAAAAAAATTGTGGGTAAAATTGTGGATAAAATTGGTAGAAACAGGGACTATTTCCTACATTTGGTATCAGAGCCAACTCATGGCCAAAATTGTGGGTAAAATTCCTTAACCTGTACAAAATCTGTACACATAAATCAACAATAAATCTAAGATTTATGTACTTCTCAATCCGTACAATGCTGTCTCAATTAGTTGCTCAGGGCCATTTGTTGCAAACAGTCTCTGTACCATACAATTTATGTATACTATTAACCGTAAACTCCATCCACTGTCATTTCCATATATTGAAATCTGTATGTTGCTACTCTCCATTTAATTCATACTGCTGCCACCTGTTCCTTATGGCTATTTTCAGTGTCTGTTTTCATACACAGCTGTCATTCCGCATGTATCTGTTGTATGTACCATCCCTCACTTCCTTCCGCCATACACTTTCCATATCAAGCACCGTATTGGACCATACATTTGCCTTTTCACTCCTTCATGACTGTTCAGCTACCAATTCTGTCCCATCACACAACCTTCAACTATTATTTAAATTTTGTTAAAGGTCAATATTTGACAGTCATTATTACTTTATATACGTAATATATAAAGTAAAATTAATGTTGGCCATACAAGAACCCAACACCAAAATGGGTTATTATGACAAGGTACAAGTATATGACCATCATTACGAAGATGAAGCCAATTATGTGGAGTCGCAAATGAGTTAGGGAAAAAAATTGACAAAAATGTGGAGAGATTTGACAAGTTGTTTGAAGATTCTCGAAGATGATGGCTAAAACTAATAAAGAAGGGAGATATTTGCTTCAAATGCAATAGGAGATGGATTCCAGGATATCTTTGTGAGTTAAAATCCAACAAGGACAAGGCGTCAGTGATAATTAATGAGCATTGAGAAAGGCTTGACCAACCAACTAACAAACAAGATGAGTTATCGATAGAACCTGAAACTTGCAAAAAGCCACCAGTAAACTCCAACTAATCAACCAGAGTTATTAATAGAACCTGAAACTTACAAAACCCCACCAGTAAACTCCAACTCATCAACCACAATTCATGAGAGAAGTTGGGGCAAAACAAGTGAACCCAATAGATTTAAGATCGAAATACCAACTATAGAAAATGACGCACTGCCAAAAACATCATTAGCTTCAATCTCATCTGCCCAACAAAATAGAAATGAAGATGTGCACCAAATAGAAACAATTACTCCAAAAGACCAAATACAACAACCAATTGCAAATACATTCTTCAACACAACGGAAGATAAGGTCATCCTTCGACACAATGTTCTGAAGATCTCAATGTAATGGTTAGCATCAAACCCAAAGCCGAGACAAGCAAACTCTGCACTGGACTAAAGAGTAAAGGACCTAAAAGGAATTTCGAGGCTATGCATCCGATGTTTCTAAGTAAAATTTGAGTTTGATACAACTACATGAAGTTCTCAAGAGTCAAAAGAGAAACCGTCTTAGGAGCAAGGTCCTTGAGAGGGGCTATCTAGGTGACCCATATGCATTATCTTGAAATATCCTCCCATCAACATTTTCGACTCCTGTTTGGATGGAAGAAGGTGTCGTGTCTAGTGGCATCTAGAGAATACTTGGAGGAGGGGAGGCAATCAATAAAATTGTTGATAGATTGGAGGAGCAAAGAAGTCTTAGAGAACAAATATTATCATCATCCAGTAGGGAGGCTGGCAAAATCAAAGGCAATCCCCTCTGAGAAGCAAATGCTAGAAAAGAGTGACACTCTTCCCTGATAGTTGTCCCCTAGAAATCATAACCTATGGAGCAAGGAGACCAATCTGGAAAGAAGGTCAAGGTGCAAGAGGTAATATACTATAACATTCTTAATATTTTCCCTACAAGACAAACTCATAAGAATTTTTGCTCAAAATTGCAACATTAATAACTCTTTAATTTACTAAATTGAATTCTCATACTTTTCACTGCTTGAATCCCCATTCAGATTAATAAGCTATATCTATTTTTTAGGTACTACTTTAGAAACAAATAACATCACCCAAAGAATTGGAAAAGATAAACAATAATCCATGCCAAACTCTAATATACGAAAGGTTGCATTCTGCATGATAAATTGAAAAATCATCCATGCTAGAAAAAGGACAATGAAAGAACCTCAGAAAAGCTGTTTGAAGGCTTTCACATAAATCGCCATTTCTATCAGCTTCCGATTTTACAACTTGATGAAGATACTTGGCACAAAACTTGGCCACAACTTCACCTGTATGACAAGTCATCAGTCAGAAAAATGTTTTTCAAGGAGTCTGGGTTATAGCCAAAATGAATTCAGCAAACTCTTTAAGATACAGTTGCTAGTAAATCAACAATGAAACTTCAGCAAGATTCTAGCTTTGGCATATCACATCACTAAAATATATCAATCTACCTTAAAAAAACAGAGATTTTTATTTCAAACATTCTAAGGAAATAAGATAGCTATTCATCACATGATCAGAAAGAAAATGATTCCTTTCTAAAGTTAAGGACAAGACAATCAGAAACTTTCTAAGCTGTTAAAGATGCAACAAAAGATAAAACAGGACTTAAAAGTTAAATATACAGGATTTTGTAATATTTGAAACTGAGTTGCAGTCAATATCATCGTGACAAAAGACAGGCAACAACTATTTTGTACTAGCGTAGAGACTTGTATTGCTTTCAAAAGGCAGAAACTAGGTAATCTTATAAACATGAAATAAAACTTAAGGTTTTACTTGTACAAAACTATTAATAAGCCCAGTACAAAGTGTTGAAATGTTACCTAGGAAGTGTTGTTCACCTTGTGTTACCTTAGGGTGGACAAGGACACTTTAAAAAGGTAACTCCCCTAGCCATTAATTAATAAAGTGAGAATGACCTTATATTTATAAAGTCACTTTATTAAAAGTTAAGTCATGAGTTTATCCTAAGTTCACATTTAATGAAGAGTCAAGTGAGTGATTAATTAAAAGGGGTGCTCACTTTATTAAATGACATGAAGTGCACTAAATGTCATTTATTATTTATTTATTGAGCATTTAATGAGAACCCCTCATCTAATATAATCTGGACCATTAGATTGAAAAGAGGAAGTTGACATGAACAAAAAGGCTTGGGAGAAAGAAACCTAATTCATTACTCACATCCAAGAGAGGAATTTTGGAGAGAAAAAGAGGAGCAAGTGAGAGAGAAGAGAGAGGGTTTTGGAGAGATTCCAAACCAGAGAAGGAGAAGGAAGGTGGCTCGAATCCCAAGGAGGAAGATTGTGGGCACAGTTTCCAAGAAAAATCTGTACAGCAGGATGACTGTACAGCTGCACAGAATACGAAATCCGTACAGGCAGTCCGTACAGTCCGTACAGCAGATTTCTCAGCATTCTGTAGAGCACAAATTTCAAGGCAGAGTTGGCACAAAATTAGAGGAGAAAAGTACATTCAGACCGTACAGGGCACAGTTTTCAAGGCTGATTTCTGGGCACAGAAATCGAGAAAAACAGATCCGTACAGTCACGCGTGTGAGGGCCGTACATCACGTTTTCCAAGGTTTCCATACAGTGAGGTCTGACACAATTTTTTGAAGAGATAAGTACTGCTGTTCTGATTTTGTAAATTTCTTAAGAAATAAAAATCTCTCTCAGTCAGGTTTTCCCTTCGGGGTTTTGTCCTAGACCTATTTGGTCAAAAATCCAATGTCTAAAATTTTTATATGTTGGCTGATTTAAATTTCTGAGAATGAGTTTATTGGCTGAAAGTTAAAAATTTCTGAGTTGTTTATGTTTGAAAAAGAATCTCACATGTTTCAGTTTAGTCATTTTTATGTTAAAAATGTGCATTTTGGGGTTTGGGCATTAAACCATACGCAGAGAAGCCATCAAGCTTGAAACCGGGTTGGGGTTTGAAAACTTTCATGGTATCAGAGCAGAGTTAAAAAATCAGAAACTACACTTAGAAAATTTTCAGATTTGGGAAAAGAAGTGGGTTTGTGAAAAACAAATCTTGAATAGATTCTTTGAGAAGAACAGGTACAGGTTGTAGTTATGGTGTTTGGACTCAGGGTGGAGGACAGGTTAGACGGGGCTGCAAATTTTAGCCCATGGAAGGCTAGAATCATACTGATACTTGAGGAGAATGAGCTATGGGATATAGTTAATAGTACAACAGCAAATCCTATGACTATTCCTACTGATGCTACTAATAAAGCAGCTTTAATGAAAAGGAACGTGAAAGCAAGAAAGATCATACTTGATGTCGTGAAGGATCATGTGATCCCACATATTTCAGCGAAGGCCCATGCCTTCCAGATGTGGGCAGCTTTGACTAGCTTACACCAAAGCTCCAATGAGAATAGGAAGATTGTGTTGCGGGAGAAGTTGAAGGATGTGCACATGGGGAAGAATGAGGGCATGGCTTCCTATCTTACTAGGATTACACAGGTTAAAGATGAGCTTGCAGATGTTGGAGAGGTCATATCGGGCAGTGAGTTGGTACACACAGCCTTAAATGGCTTGACTCCGCCATGGAGTGTATTTGTGCAGACATTAGTTGCTCGTGAGAACATGCCTTCATGGGATCGTCTTTGGGATGATTTCATACAGGAGGAGACACGTAGAGGATACTTACAGGGCAGTTCATCACATCATAAAAATGATGAGGAGGATGTAGCGTTGGTAGCGAAAGGTAAGAAGAAGAAGTTCAAGAAGGGTCCTGTTATCACACCATAGTAGCAGGGCTACTATTCTTGTTTAGCAGATATCTACACATTCCAGAGCTTCCATTATTCAGAGCTTGGCTATGATGATTGTATATTTTGAGATCACTCATGATCGGAGCAGTGTATTATTCAGACATATGTTAGACCTTGTGTCAAGGCTGAGCCTTGAGAGTTCAGATTTGATGACCGATGTGACCCTTTATCCCATACAGTTTCAGTTCAGTGCCTAGAGATATACTGCAGCATTGTTTCAGATGGTATATGATGATTACTCTTATGATGATGTTGTATGACCTATGGATGTATGATCATTGACTATGGATTATTATCTTCTTATTTTAGTCAGGTTCATAGCATTGGCTTGGTATATAATTCATGATGTGGCAAACTGTATTGAATGAACTATCTTCATAATAATTTAAAATGGACTTTTTACTTGCACATTTAGGTTGTTTTACAAAACTCACTGGTTCATTACCTTGCATAGATATGGTCTTTCTTGACACCATTTGTCTGCTAGCTTAGGCTCCACCTTCACCTGACTCCATCCATCCATGACTCTCCTTATTTGGCTTTAACCCTTGACTTGTCATTACTTGACTTTCTGGTATTGAGGACTTCCCCTTTTTCTACCTCTGTGTTTGGACCGCATCCCTGTATGTTTAGTGTCTCGACTCTGAGTTGGTGACAAAACTTGCCTTTGGTAAGTTGGATTGTAGGCCTAAATCATTCTGGTCGATTGTCCCGATGTTTGGCATTGGCTCGAACTCCCCCTAGTCACTTGAGATGTTGTCGGCTAAAACTAAAAGCTCATGTACTACTTATGGAAACTTATGTAAATTCGCCCATGGAAACTAAAAAAGGGCAAGAGCGATGAACTGCTAAAAATACTCCTCGAAGAGTATAAGAAAGGTCCAAAAAGCAATGGTTCTTAAATGTTATATCTATCTAAACAATTGCTGACCTCATATGTATATGTAAACATGCCCTGGATGCAAGCTGCAATTAGTTGTGCTTATCAACACACCTGAGATCCGAAGGGTTATGTAGGCCAAAAAGGCCATGAAATGAAATTGAATGATCCTAATGAACTTGGATCAACTTGATGTAGACATGATGCCGAAGTTGAATAAGCACTCTCTAAACAACTTACCCATTTGTGAGGCACAGCCATCCCCTGTGTTATTTTCTCCAGCACAGAGTTTGTAGTTTCCCCTTTCTCCCAGTCCAAAGTATCTTTTAGTTGAGTTTAGACGAGTCACCCCTTTGCCCAACCTTGTTCCTAGCCTTCATCCTTAGCTAGCAGTTAGACCATGTCCAATGGGTGAGTTTGTCATTTAAGCTATTGTGCAAATAAATATAAATAACAACGAAATGAATAAATGTGATCAATGCCACTGAATGATGTTATACTTTAAGTTAAGCTGTGAGTATGATTAGAGGAACATGTCTTAGTCTACCGATATGTTTTATCCTTGGTTGTATATGGACCTAGTCAAACCCAGTTTGATTATGGTCATTTCTTGGGATCCGTGATGATGTGGGCCATGAAGGCTTATTGATGATGATATATAGGCCCACATACTCTTGTTGATGATGCTATATGATGGACATATGATTCAGGTGATGATTGATGCAGTTCAGCAGGTTTTATTATTACTTCAGATCATCAGATTATGCACTGTCCATATATGGTGGACCCTACAGCTAGCCCATCAGGGCAACCCATGGTGTATGAGTACACATTCTTAGTAGATTTGGGTCTTCTGGATCCAATGAGACACTTATCTTTCAATTCCGGGCACTTCTGACAGTGATAGATGCAGTTTTACACTTGTTGACCAGATTTGGGGTTGATTTCCCAGCCTGAGCAGCAGGGCCCATGAGAGGCCAGTTCACCCAGGGCGCTGTCTGAGGAGGGGGTGGTCCAGCCACTTGTTATTACCATTTATCCTCCCTTCTGGAGAGCCTGGTAGGCTCTGTTTGACAGCGCAGGTGCCCTAGGAGGCCGTTTTAGCACTTTCACAGTTACCGAGGTAGTCCAGAAATGGAATAAAAGGATCACTAAGGAATTCGATTTGGGCAATTGAGGCAAGGTTTTGGCACTTGGTTTTCACAGAGGTCTTCCAAGGTGAACCCCCTATCTTCCAGCCAGTTTTCACCACTTGGGTGGGTCCAAAGAGGCCACAGGAGGCCTTTACTGCTTGTCTGTCACAGATTTTGAGCACAGATTTGATCATTTATATTTATTTTGGACATATTATATTATTTTATTGTGCCATGGGGATGAGCTAGTAAAGATTGATGCCTCCTAGCCCCACCATGAGCTCCATGTGTCATGTCCTAGTCATATGAGGTGGGCTCTTGTACTTTTACCCCCTTAGTGGATGACGTCACCCTCCATAGTATCTTTTAGCTATGACATCATCATTATTTGAGTGATCCATGTGTTATATTGTTATGATTCATTCTTAGCCATTGATCATGTATTGAGATCTTTTAATCTCAACCACTCATTTCATAAAGTGGTTTTGAGATCTAGGGTTTTGGTCTTTATTATCCTATATAAGGAGGAGACCCCCTCATTGTAAAATCATCTAAAGAATTTGGCTCTTGGCTCTTGGAATAAAATTTCTATCTTTTGGAGTACATGCTTGGATCTTGGAGTGGATGTTGGTTGCTTTGATTGTAAATGCTTTTGTCCATTGCACTGGAGGATCTCTTGTAGCTATCTTGCATATGTTGCCATACTTTTTTACAGGTTAAGAGGACGTTTTTGACAAGTGCGAATTGGTGGGGAGGCTTGCCCTTCAAGCTTGGAGGAAGACGTTTTGGTTAAACATGGAGTGGTTTTGTCTTTGTGCCAACTATTCTTTGCTTATCTCTCTCTTGCTTGTATATACCTTCAACATGTTAAACTGATTGATGCTTTGCTCCTTGGTTTTGACAGGATAGAGGGACACACATGTGGCTTGGAGAAAATCGATTTGGCAAGAGGGCTTCGAAATTCTTCATTTGATCTTTGGCAAAAGTAATCCTCATCTCAACTAGCATTCATCTCCTTATCCAGGTATGCTCCAAAGGTATGGTCTTCTTCTTCCTTGGCTTACCCATAAATTCTAGATCATAAAACCCTAATTGATTAAAACCCTCATATTTCACTTTTTCTTAGATCTACTTGGATCTAGCCTTGTTTTTTGGAAAGATATTGAAAACCCACCTCTATAGTATCCACCGCAATTCGGATCTATAGTTTGGTGGTGATTGGGTTCCATTTGCACACTTTCCAAGGCACCTAGCTCTCTTGAAGGCAATCCGCACCCCTTGGGAGAGGCAAGTTGGGTTAGTTCCAAGACATGGGTAGGTGAAATCCCGCTTGATTCATGATCCTCATGCTTGATAACCTACCCCTAGTGCTTCACCTTGTTGATTTTTGCCTTGTGGGCCCCATTCTTCATTTTGAGGGTTGTGCCCCACTTGGGTCAATTTGGTGATGCATTTTCAATCTCAGATCTATGGAGATCTAGCCATTGTATGCCCTTGATTTTCAAGATCCACATTGATACTTGCCTAAACTACTTGGATCTACAATTTGGTGGCCATTGGACTTGATTTGACACACCCTTCCATGCTTTTAACCCTCCTTGGGCAAAGTCGCACTCCTTGGGTGTTTGAGTTTGCCCACTTGTAGGACATGGGTGGTTGAGATCCCATTGGATTTGGAACAAGCACACCTTGAAACCTATACCTAGTATCTCACTTGGTGAAGTTCTGCCTTGGGGGTATCATTCCTCATTTGGGGGATTGTTGTCCACTTGGGTCAGATAGTGAAATATTAGATTTACTAAGATCCAACCATCACATCTTGAATAGCCCACTTGATTTGCATCCTAGGTGTCCCGATCTACAATTTGACATCTCTTTTGACTCCATTAACCCACCTATCAAGGCACTAGTCCACCTAGGGTAATTCGCACTACTTGGGAGTTCTGTCAAGTCCTAGATCCCACATGTGAGTATCTCTAATTTCATCCTAGATCCTTAGATCTATCCCTTGCATACCCCTTGGTACCATTTGCACCCCTAACTCCACCTTGTGGGTGCCATTTGAGCTATTTCCATATCCCAAGGAAGTGGGTCCCACTTGTGTATTTAATGGTACTAGATATTGTCATCTTATCTCATCATGTGGCCTAAATCATTCATTGGTTGAAACATAAGTCATTCCCTAAGCCTCTTTCAACCACATTTAAACTTCTAGGTCCACCTAACCTTGCATTGGTTTCCGTAACTTGTCTTTTACATATCCCTAGGAACCTTTGTTTGGGTCCAATCATCTTTGATTGGTTATAGGGTCTCCCCCTATGTCTTGATTCATCTTGATCTAAAGTGAAGAGTGCCTCGGTTGACGTGACTCCTAGCTTGCATTGGGAACCGTGGCATCTCTTGGGTCACTTCTTTAGTTGTCCATCTCCTCTACCGTCCCGGATGGGATACCTTTAGGGACAACTACAAGTTGTGTGATAACAGGTCCCAAGGGTGGGGCCAAGCAACATACAGGTGAACAGAAGAAAAAGACTTGAGTAAAATCAAGTGTTTCGCATGTCCGAAGTTTGGACACTATGTTGGACAGTGCCCAAACAAGAAGAAGAAAGGACAGCAGCAGATGTTGATGACTTTGCTTCTAGTTTTGAGGGAGAGTTTTCTCTCTATGCTGGATGTACAGAGTGGATATCTTTCACCAGCAGTGATATGGAGGGTGACATGGATGATTAGGATCAATGTTCCTTATTGGTTGGTCACTCTTTGAGTACTTCTGCCACTACTTCTACGTGGTATATTGATAGTGGGGCTTCGAGCCATATGATAGGTACTCTTCTACCACTACTACATCCATAACATTAAATATATATAGGTATTAAACTGCCATGGAATGATGTTTATACTTTAAGTTAAGCTGTGAGTGTGACTAGAGGAACATGTCTTAGTCTATTGTTGTAATCTTGTCCTTGGTTATATTTTGACCTAGTCAAACATAGTTTGACCATGGTCATTCTTGGGATCCATGATGATGTGGACCATGTATGCTTATGGATGATGATTGATGGTCCCACATACTCTTGTTGATGACTCCATATGGTGGACATATGACTCAAATGATGATTGATGCAGTTCAACAGTTTTATTATTATTTCTAGATCATCAGATTTTACACTGTCCAGGTATGGTGGACCCTACATTTGACCCCTCGGGTCAACCCATGGTGTATGAGTACACATTTCTAATATATTTGGGTCTTCTAGAACCATTGAGACACTTATCTTTCAGTTTCGGGCACTTCTGACAGGGATAGATGCAGTTATCCACCTATTGACCTGTTTTGGGCAGGTTTTCCCAGCCTGTCCAGCAGAGGCATTGGAGGCCAGTTTCACCTAGGGCGTTGTATGGGAAGGGGGTGGTCCAACCACTTGTTTTTACCATTATACCCCCCTTCCAGACAACCTGGTGGGCTCAGTTTGACAACGCAGGCATCCTAGGTGGCAGTTTGAGCAGTTACAGGGTTTTCCGGAGGGATAAAAAATGGAATAAAAGGGTCACTGAGGAATTTGATTTGGGCAATTAAGGCAAGGTTTTGGCACTTGGTCTTCTCAAAGGTCTTCCAAGGTGAACCCCCCATCTTCCAGATCAATCAACATCAGTCAATGGGGTCCACAATGGCCACAGGAGGCCTTTTACTACATGTCTCTCTCAGTTTTGGAGACAAGATTTGATCATTTGTATTATTTGGACATGTCATAGTCACATTATTTTATATTATTGTGCCATGGGAATGAGCTAGTAAGGATTGATGCCTCCTAGCCCCACCATGAGCTTCTTGAGTCATGTCCATGTCATATTAGGTGGGCCCATGTGTTTTAGCCCCCTCTCAAGGATGACGTCACCCTCCTTAGTCTTTTTGAGGGATGACGTCACCCTCTCTTTGAATGATCCATGTGATATATTGTAGGCTCATCTTAGCCATTGATTATTATGTTTGATCTTTTGATCTCAACCACTCACTTGTTGCATTGAAAAGTGGTTTTGTGGTTTAGGGTTTTGGTCTTTATTATCCTATATAAGGAGGAGACCCCTATTGTAAAAGCTATCTAGAGATTTTTGGCTCTTGGCTATTGGAATAAAAATACTTTCTTGGGCATCTTGGATCTTGGAGTTGGAATGCTTGTGGTGATTGTAAATGCTTCTTCCTCTGCATTGACAGACATTGGTGGCCATCTTGATTTTATCTTCAACTAACATTTGTTTTGTAGGCAAAGAAGGCGATTTTGAGGAGTGTGTTAAAGCGTGGGCGCTGTTATGACAAAGACATTTTGGATTGAATAATATTTTATTGAATAAGATAATAACTTTACAATGTAAGTGAGTCTTAAATATGAATCTCATACACCCCTTTAATCCTACGGGTGTGACTTTTAGTCTTTTTAGTTTAACATATTTTAATTTGCTTTTAACTTTAATCATTATTGTTTTTTGTTACTTTTTATTTTTATATTATTTATTTTTTGTTTTCTTTATATATGTTTATTACATTTCCCACCCCTTAAGAACTACTTTGTCCTCAAAGCAAGGGTAGAGAAGGATGTTCTTGAAGAAAACTTTCAGTTTCCCAGGATGAGTCTTCCTCTGGCAAGTTCTTCCACTTAATAAGGTATTCTTTAATGTTCCTAGAGCGAAGCTTCTTTTCTTTAATAGATAGTATGCCTTCAGGTTCCAGAATAATTCGTCCCTCTTCATCCAAAATAGGTAGTTCGGATTGTGCTACTTGTCGTTGTCCTAACATTTTTTTGAGGCTTGACACATGAAACACGTTATGAATGCAACAATTTTCTGGTAATTTTAATCCATATGCTACTGGACTAATTTTTTTATTAATTTGATATGGTCCATAGAATTTTGGAGCTAGCTTATTCTTGCCTTGTTGTTTAAGTGACGATTGCTTGTATGATTGGAGTCGTACGAACACCCAATCACCAACTTCAAACTCTCGTTCAGTTCTTCGTAAATCCGCCTGTTGCTTCATTCTATTGCGAGCATTTGTTAAGTTTTCCTTTAATATTTGAATGGTCTTTTGGTCTTCCTCTAATTGATTCCTCGCTGCTGGTACCTTAGAGTTAAATAATACATACTCCTTCCATTTAGGTGGCTCATAACCATACAAGGCTTGAAAAGGGGTCATTCTAGCTGAAGTATGATACGTTGAGTTATACCACCATTCAGCCAAATGTAACCACTGAGACCACTTGTTATGTTTGTCAGTCACAAAACAACGAAGGTATGTTCCCAAACACTTATTCACTATTTATGTTTGTCCGTCAGTTTGGAGATGATAGGCTGAACTCATGTTAAGGGATATCCCTATATGTTTACAAAATTCCTTCCAAAAGTTCCCTTTAAACCTAGCATCTCTGTCGCTGACAATTACCTTTGGAAATCCATGTAATTTATAAATATTTTTGCAAAAGACTTCATCTATTTGCTTTGCTGAGTCTGTCTTCCTTACACCCATGAAGTGAACATACTTAGTGAGTCGATCAACTACTACGAATATTTTATCCTTTCCCTCAGACATGGGCAATCCTTCGATAAAGTCCATCGAAATCTCTTCCCACTTCTGATTAGGTACATGTAGAGGGTAAAGTAATCCAGGTGTCATGATATTTTCGCTTTTGTTTCTCTGACAAGTGTCACACTCAAAGACATACCTCTGGATATCTTTACTCATTCCCTTCCAATAAAATGATTGGCGAGCATTATAATACGTTTTAAAAGTACCTACCTGCCCTGCAGCGAGTGAGTCATGTGACTCCTTTAAGATTTTTATTTTGAACTTTGAAGTAGGTGGAAGGTAGATTCTTCCCTTATACAATAGAATGTCATTTCTCCATTCAAATTTGGGATGTTGCATCACATTATTGATGATGGGGCAAGTTTCAGGGTCTTTGGCATATTCTATGCGAATTTCATCCACCCATTCAAGAATTGTGACTGATACTGCATATGCTGATACTTCTTCGTCTTTTCGTGATAATGCATCGGCAACCACATTATCCTTTCCTTTCTTATGTAGTATCTCCATATCAAAAGTGGAAATCTTTTCTATCCATTTTTGCTGACCCAGTAGTATTGGTTCGAAAGAAAGATGGATCCTTCAGGTTATGTATAGATTATCGGGGACTAAACAAAATAACGATCAAAAACAAGTTTCCCATCCCATTTATAGATGAGATGTTGGATGAACGCCATGGCGCCAAATATTTTTCCAAATTGGACTTAAGATCTGGATATTACCAGATTCGGGTAAGATTAGAAGATGTAGCAAAGACAGCCTTTCGAACTCATGAAGGCCACTATGAATTCAACGTGATGCCATTCAGATTAACAAATGCCCCCGCTACCTTTTAAGCAACCATGAATGAGCTTTTTCAACCACACCTAAGAAAGTTCGTACTGGTTTTTTTTTATGATATTCTTGTCTATAGTAAGACATGGAAGGAGCATCTTAAGCACTTAGAACTTGTACTTTCACTCTTAGAAGGAAATCAGTTCTATGTGAAAATGTCAAAATGCAGTTTTGGGAAGGAAGAAGTCGAATACCTTGATCATATCATCTCCAATGAGGGAGTTAAAGTAGATCCAAGCAAAATCAAGGCAATTACAGGGTGGCCAAAACCTAATAATATATCCAAATTAAGAGGTTTTTTAGGCCTAACAGTTTATTACAGAAGGTTCGTCAAAAACTATGCACATCTAACAACACTACTATCAGATCTACTAAAGAAAAATTCCTTCCGATGGAATGACAAGGCAGAGGAATGTTTCAAAACCCTAAAAAAGATTATGACATCCACACCAGTGTTGGCAACTCCCGACTTCACAAAACCATTCGTGGTTGAGTGTGACGCTTCAGGTGGTGGAATAGGTGCAGTCTTGATGCAGAATGACCATCCTATTGCTTTTGAAAACCGAAAGCTCAACAAGAGATGCTCACTATCATTCATGCATTAGCCAAATGGCGACAATACTTATTGGGTAGTAAATTCTTGATACAAACTGATCACAACAGTCTCCAATACTTACTTCGACAAAAAAACTATGACTCTCGTACACCCCTTTAATCCTACGGGTGTGACTTTTAGTCTTTTTAGTTTAACATATTTTAATTTGCTATTAACTTTAATCATTATTGTTTATTTTTATTTTTTGTTTTTCTTTATATATGTTTATTACAGAGTGCAAATTGGTGGGGAGGCATACCCTTCAAGCTTCAAGAGGACATTTTGGGTGACAGGGAGTTGTTTTGTCTTTGTACCAGTAATTCATGTTTCTCATCTCTTTGTTTGCATCTCATTCCATTCTTGATTGATTGATTGATCTTTGTGTCCTTGATTGACAGGAATAAGGAGGTAGATTTGGTTGAAGGAGGCAAAACGTTGGCAAGAAGGGCTCATCAAAGTTTGGCATTTGATCTTTGTGGGAAGTAATCCTCATCTCAAGCCTCTTCCATCTTCATTTTCCAGGTATGTTCCATGAGGTATGAATTTATTCTATCCTATCCATCTACTCTCTTAGATCACAAAACCCTAATTGATTAAAACCCTCATTTTTCACTTTTTTCTAGATCGACTTGGATCTAGCTTGGCTTTGGGGAAAATATTGAAAACCCACCTCTATAGCATCCATGGCAATTCGGATCTATAGTTTGGTGTGGATTGGACTCCATTTGCCCCCTCATCTCAAGGCACTAGTCTCCCTTGGGCAATTCGCACTCCTTGGGTTAGTGGCCTTTTATCCCATATGTGGGTGTTGTCTATCTCATCCTAGATCCATAGATCTACATCATTTCACACCCCTTAGTGCCATCTCACCCCTAACTTCACCTTGTGCGTCCCATTTGGACCATTTCCATATTTTAAGGAAGTGGGCCCCACTTGTGTATTTTCATGGTACTAGATCTATCCATTAAGTGGCCTTATTCATTGATTGGTTGAAACACTTGTCACCTTTAAGCCTCTGCAACCATAGTTAACTCTTGGGTCCACTTAATCTAATCAACTCATTGGTTTCCGTAACTCATCTTTTACACATTTCCCTAGGAACCTTTGGGTTAGTCAATCTTCCTTGATTGGCTAGGATCTCCCCCTTGGTCTTGACTTGTCTTGATCTAAAGTGAAGAGTGCCTCGGTTATCGTGACTTCCAGCGTGCATTGGGAACTGTGGCATCTCTTGGGTCACCTCTTTAGTTGTCTGTCTCCTCTACCATCCCGGATGGGATACCTTTAGGGACAACCACAAGTTGTGTGATAACAACACCAACTTAGTTCACTAGGGTACAACTCAACCTTCAGAAATGGCACACTTCCTAAAGCAAAATTATGATAACAATATGGTAGGCCTTAATAATGAGTAACAATTTGAAGTGTTACGAGTCATTATCCAAGCACAAAAGCAACATCCCATCGTCAAATCAACATAAAACAAAACATCCCAACTGTCAATGAGGGTGAGAAATATCACAGCACTAGCGCATCTGACACCATCTATGCTGGGCACATCCGAGGCACATGAACCATCTGAGCATGCTGGAAGAATCTCTGACCAATGAATGATCTATGGGGAACAACAGATTTCATCTCAGGAACAACGTCTGTGACATAATCACAACCCACAACTAATCAACATCACTCCTGCTCATCAAAGGGGTAACAAGACTTACTATTCTCAAAAAAACTAAGTTCAACCTCATCTCTCAAAATGCCAAATGGTATTCGTGCCAAACTGCCAATAGTACCAAGCCTAAAAGCTAGTTCGATTTCAACAGGATCCCAAAGCCTTACCTTCACCATTAATCATTGATCATATTTTTGAAGGTTTTCTTGGCGGAGATCACCCTTCCTCCTGAGTATGTATGCAGCCGATTATATAAACTGCTTCAGAAATCTGATCTGGGTTTGTTCAAGCAGTAAACTACCTCAGAAAGAAGAATGGTGAATGCAATGGTATCATACAGGCAGATTTTTTATGTGATCAGCAGTTAGTACCATACTTTGTGAGAGTAATGGCACCCAGATCTATTTTCACCCCGGTAGATTGTGTGGTGTTGTCATAAAACAACGAGAAATGGAGGGAGGAAGTGCTGTATGGGTCATTTTCACCAAGTTTCCTGTAACACAAAAGCATGGGACAGTCATGAAGCACAGTGGTTGAGCACCTTAATTCAATCTAGCAGTCTTTTCTACAACACTTACAGCTTAATCTATTTGAGAACCATCTTTATTTGCATATTAAAGGATTGCAGAGCCTATTTTTAAGGACTGGTGTATGGATAACTAAGGAAGTGTTGTGTTCGAACAGCATAACAGTCAAGGAAGGTGCATCACTGTATTCTTGTAGAAAATCATCAGAATGATGGTATTGTTCCTCACCTCTGAGAACAAGTTGTTTAAGCACAAAGGAAATATCAGATTGTTGTAGTTACCCTGTACAGTGCCTTCTGTAACCCCAAGTATCGGAGAGAAGCATCACGTTGGCACTAGAAGGTTGGTTATCGACTTGCCAAAAATAAAGGTGTATGTCTGAGCATTAGAAGTATAAGTAAGTAATCATGAGATATTACATGGCAGGTTAAAAACAGGGAGGTCGCATACATACTGAAATAAATTTTATTTCTGTTTGCATGTTCACTTAACTCATTGATTGCAGGCATACATACTTCGGTTCAAATTTAAGCAGGGCATGGAAGGCACATAACTTAGTCTCAGAGATGTGCCTGCTAGAGCTGAACAGAAGTAGCATGTAGTAACAGTGGCAGTTACAAGCTTATTTAAGAAAAGAGGATAATGGCACATCAATGGTGGGTGATTTCATGCAAATCAAGGTGCACCCTTAACTCATTTGAGATGCATGCAAACTATGAACGAACAAGTGATCTAGGCAGTTGAGAGACAATTTCATCTATTTTGGGGCAGCATCCATACTCGTCCAAACTCCTTTAGCACGTGTGTTCATATGCAAGTGTTCAGCAGTCTTTAGTCTATTATTAGAGCGCAGACATGACACATCTGATGGTTGGCACCATGCACATGCACTCGAAGCTAGGGCACATTGACTTAGGTCAATTGAGGTCTATAAAGTAATGTTAAATTCTTATTGTAAAGGGTTGGATCCCAGATATTTGCCATTGGAATTCCAAATTGACGGTTGAATAAAGCTAGTCTGCTAGACTAATGATCCACATGTGTTTCCTATTTTATATGCTCAATATTTGAATAGTGTATTCTTGACTCGTTTTCTATTCAGGTTGTTAAGGCTTATTTGCAGATTTGGAAGGTCTTATTTCTGATCTACCTATACTATTGCAGGTTTCAGCGAGCCCTCTATGCCCCTGACAAATTGTAGAGTGGGAAATCCACTCCTTGGACTCCTCATAGCAGTGCAAGGACAAGGTTGTCATCAGCACCAAACCCAAGTGTTCAAGTAAACTTTGTTTTTGTGGCAAGTTTCTTCCATTTCAGAAGCCTCCCTCACCCCTGTTCTCCATCTTCCTTTGGATGCATGTTCTAGCTTGACTCCGACACCATCATCCCTTGGTAGGCATTGGTCTTCTCTGATTCCTCCCACCTAGTTCTAAGTTCGACAAAATAGTTTACATACATATAACCAATTCCTATTGCTCAATTTACTAGTGAGTTGCAAGTATAGTTAGGGATACCCCCATGGTGTTGGCATCAACCAACCCTAAGCAAGCAGCACGTACGTTGAAGTAACAGTGGCCACAGTATCTACAATTGCACCGAGTCTCCATTGAAGAAAGCACTACGGGTTCAAGTGTAAACAGGGAGCAATGCTTGGATCAACTTCATCAAAATACAAAGGGCTCTTCCCTGTGGAAAGTATGCAAGGTTGTGAAATACATAATCAAGGATCATTTGTCGTGGATTCCAAATACGGTAAAATGATAAATTTGAAAAGATAGTATCCTGGGAAGAGCACCCTTGTCTTCTTTTCCAAGGGCTCTTCCCTGTGGAAACTATGCAAGGTTGTGAAATACATAATCAAGGATCATTTGTCTTGGATTCCAAATACGGTAAAATGATAAATTTGAAAAGATAATATCCTGGGAAGAGCACCCTTGTCTTCTTTTCCAGGTATGGGTAATGCAAGAGAATGGTTTTCAAGCAATGGTTTGTACACGTTATATGATATATCTCACTAGGATGATACAGGAAATAGAAGGTGGAGAAACTTGAACAATTAACCCCACCAAAGCATGTGAAAAATGAAACTTAAAATTTATTCTTTCAATTGTAGGGAGTGGCCCCTATCAATCTCTCGATCTTGAACAGTATGGGCTGGGTGCCATTAGGTGGTCTTTTCTCTGTTAGGGCGGGTTATCTTTTCTCAAAGATCTTTCCTAACCTCCCATATCAATTATATGGAAGCACATAGGGAATCCAGCTAGGCTCCCGAAAATTAATAGTTTTTGTTGGACATTACTTCATGGTAAGTTGTTAACCACTGAGAACCCTTCGCAAAACGATAATTTGTGGGCCCTCTTGTTGCCACGTGTGTCTTGAAGCAGAGGAAACCTCCATTTGTTTATTTATGAATTGTAAATTCTTCACACAGGTATGACAGATTCCATTAGCAGACCTACGAGTTCCAATGACACTTTCTCAAATTTGGAAAGAGATGTTTGTTAATTGGTAATTCAGGTATCCATGATCTTTCCTTCGGAAGTTTTTACTAAAAAGAACCTGGATAGCATTCCCTAAATATTTGTGTTGGAAGGTATGGCTTGCTCGAAATCAAAGCATCTTTAGAGTCTAGACTAGAGACATCCTCTCCTCTAAGTAATGAAGAAGGCTAGGGGGATTTTGAGCGAAGTTATGTTAAGGGGAAAAGACATACTTGTTGAAGGATATGGACAAGCAATGCATGCAGTTGAAGGGAGGATATGGATGAAAGCCATACTTGTTGGGGGCAACCATCAATCCAAAATCATTTACAAAAGCCCTAAAAAAGATTAATCATGGAAAGTGCAATTAGGTGTTGCAAACTTTAAGAAATGGATAACAATGCAATGAAAATCTCCTCTTTTTTTATGGCACATCCAAAGGCAACCTAGGGGTTACAAGTGTGTCTGTGGTGGGGGAGGGTAGGGGGCGAGAGTTATTGTCAACACTGATGGACATCACGAAATAACATATGCATGGGGCCTAGGTGAGATGACAAATAACCCAGTAGAAGCTCTTTCTCTGTATCAAGGAATATTAATGTTGCAAATGATGGGAGCAAGGCATATTTCAGTTTTTGGTGATTCATCATTGGTCATTGGCCAACTTAGAAAAGAAGGATCGGGTCTCTCTTCATCACTTGCCAGGTCCATTGCCAGAATCAGGGAATGATTGCTTGCTTTGAATCTCTTGAATTTTATCACATCCTTTGAGATTGCAACGCCCAAGCGGACACCATCGCAACTCCACAGTTTACTTAGTGAAAGGAGCTCTAGTTCAAAATGGGGGTGATCCCACCCTTCATTTAATACCAAGAAATCTATGCAATGTAACCTTACTCATACCCTCCATCGACCTTTGCTAAACAATTGGCAAATAGAAAATTTCAAGGAAAGGGCTTTAAAGCCTCCCCCCTATAATGTACCCATCACACACTTGCATATACCTTGTTGTAGGGGGCAAACTAAGGTTGATGTGATGGCTTCCTGCATTGAAGATCAGATGTATTGGCTCTTCGAGATGGCAAATGTATGTCGAGGAGGCAATTCTTAGTTTGGTTTAGAGTTCTAGGGTGTACAGGGAAGGACTTGACCGCTTTTTGGTATGTTTGTGCATAGAGGAAGCACAGGGAGGAAAATTGTGGGGGGCATTTGTTTTGAATCGAAGCTTGGCTCTACATGGAATGGGTATGTTGGGTTCAATTGATACTCTTCTTGTGGGTTAGTTCTTTTTGCATAGAGTTAGGTTACTTGGGAATTGTAGAAGGGAGTAAAAATTGGTATAGGCTCAGTCAGTCTGCAGGTATTTGGAACAATTTAGGATTTTTGGGTGACGCTATGTCGGAGCATAGGCATCATGCAAAATGTGTTGTGTGATGTTTTAGATTTACGAAGGGTTATCAAGCCATTAATAAGACAGTTGGATGCCTTGCAGGAAGTGATATCCCATCTGAATAAGAGCAATGGAGATCACATAGATGTTGAGCAGGCTCGATATCAGGGCTTGGCAGGTCAAATTGCTGACCAAAATAGCAGTGGAGAAATTGGCCTCTGATGCTGATATGCATTATCACATGATACTTGGTTTCAAAAGAAGCTCTCAATCCATGGTGGACAGACAAGCCCTCAGATTCCAGAGGATCTATCAAGGAGACATGAATGGAGGGTTTGATAGTGCAGCAAGTAGCAAAGGAGCATGAAGAGGATTGCCAGAACAAGCTGGAGAAGGGAATGTAGGACACTGAAGAAGAAGAAGAAATGAAAGAAGCCCACAGTGGGCATGGTTTTACTTAGTTGAGCCAGGTTTTCTTTATGTATTGTCATGTGATTTTCTTGTCTGGTCAGTTTATTAGAGGCTATAGTCATTAGGTATATAGGTTGCAGTCAACAAATAGCAAGAATGGTCAGTCTGTAGATGCTTGTTTTGTATCAAAAACGGCAGTTTTGCCTACTTATATTTTGAATCCTTTGGACATTATGTACTTTCCACTGTCCGACTAGGCTGTAGCTTTTATATATCAATGAAAATGCTACTCATTTCTAATAAAAAAAAGTTAAAAGTTATTATGAGAAGAAGAATGATGGTTGTTTCTTCATTTACCCATAGTAAAAAATGGCTCAATTTAGGTTACAATTTGCTTATAACAAATAAACCATTTATGTGATTCATGAAGAATGTTTGCTTAACCAGAGTTTAGCTTTCTCCAATATATCAGTTGAAGTTCTTGATTTAGCTAATTAATTTATGGATTAGAGCTTGGATCTGTGATTTCTGGAAGTCCTTTTCCATTAAGGAATCCATAAAGGAACAACCAGAGATCATTAAGTTAGTCATCATCCTTCCAATGAGGACCAATGAACATGTGACAAATATTACCCCCATTTTCAAAGAAAAAAAATGAACTTGAAATCCTTGGTAATTTATTCTCCTTGTCTAAGATCTTCCAAGGAATCACAATGTTAGATTAGGTGAGTGTAATGATCTAGTTGACAGCAAAAAAGAATTCCTCTTTCCTTATATCAAATTTTCCATGTCACATTGTCATGCTTATAGGTAAATTTACCTGCAGGACAGCTGACAAGTATTTTGTGTCTTTGGAACAAAATCAGTCAATAACACTATCTTATCCCTTTTATGAATGTAGCATAAGCTGAGAAGCTCATTGCTTTATCTGGAATTGTGGTGGTGTATGTTACCCCTCAGTTTGCACAAGGGTTAATGCAGGAATGGTGAACCAGAGATCTGTAATTGCGAGGCTTCTTCAAGCAAAAATTTGACGTCTTGTGGACATTATCATTGTATCTGTGTGTCCATGGTCTTGTTCTAAAATATTGTAGAAGTGAGGTAGCACTTGTAATTATTTATAAAGGGCCAGTCTATAATGTATAATAAGCTCAGCTATGACAGTTGTACCCAGCAAGTGACTCGTGAGTGTTTATTTTACTAAGAAAGATATAAATCGTTATAGTCTAAATCTTTCAAAAAAAATTCACTCTGAAAAATCCTCCAAAGCCGTGAGCACGTCCTAGTAAACTTGCCCTAGTCATTGATCTTCCTTACCCCTTGGTCTATTACATCACTCTATGTCACCATGGGCATGTGTCAAATCAATCTTAGTTAGTCTAGAGTCTTTTAGGAGTCCCTCTTGCACTTGGTCATGATTATTAAGGTGTGTTGGTGGTCAAACATAAGTTGGATGGTTAGAGGTGCCTTTTCCTAGCTCAAACGTTGGGTTTAATAATATTTTTTTCAATTACCTTTCGGAAACCAATTCCCCTTTTCTCATGTTACACCCTCAACATTATTTAATGCAGTCAGATATATCCATGCAAGCCACTTGAATGCCTCATACCCCAGCTTTGGGTGCAGTTATCTTTAGACAGAGTGCACAAAATTGTGCCACTTCAATGCCATTAGATGCAAAGTGACCACAGGATTTCCAAACAGTGGTTATAATAGAAAATCCAAAAAATATTGAAGAAGTTAGCAATTCTAGAACTACTGTTTAAAGAGTCCCGCAGTTTTTTCTCACACGTGCCTCCTTTTCTCGAAGATTTTTCTATACTGACCAACTCATCCCTCTTCCTAGTGAAGCACCCTCTCTCTCTTGAGTTTTCCAAGTGTTTGTTAAAACCACCTCATTATCTTATTAATTTTTTGACCATGTCAGGAGGAAAAAAGTCTAGTTTACTTGGTTCTAGAATAAATCTAGGGTTTTAAACAAAGAAATATTTTTTTAATGAGAAGGAAGTTGAATCTCAAGTCCTATATAAAGAGACTTCCTCTCTCATTAGTCTTGTTGGTTGGTGTTGGTCTTTCTTATATTTTGGAGAGCTTTATTAAATATCAATCTAAAGACCTTGAGGAAATTTCTTGCTTCATGTTTCTTGCTGGAGGTAACATCACAATAGCATTGCCATTTCTTTCCTTTTGCTTGGCCATTGAAAGGGTAGTACTCCCCCATTGGAAGAAAAGTATGGTATGTTAGTTTCAATCATATTTTTCTTTGCTATTTTACTTGGAAGGGAGTTTTTTTACAAGTTTTCGTTCATTCAAATTGTGCAATAGTAACCTCTTCCTTGTAGAGTGCACCCCTAGAAAGGAATGAGAGATCTATTCTCTCTCTATGTGATCTTGTGTAAGCTCCCTCCAACACATCAAGTAGATTGAGCTTGACCTAGAACAATCATCTTCTCTTGTTGATCTTTCTAAGCAAGGCCCTCTTGGTAAGTCTTGGGTGACTCCAAATGCCCTTTAATCTTTTGGAACTAATCTCTTCTACAACCATCCACAAAAATAAAATCTCAAAAAATATTTTCCCTTTTTGTTTTACGGTGAAATCAACTAACCCCAAAGGATAATCATATTTAGATTTCACAATTCCAGGTCTTTATTTTTATTGAAGATTGTTGGGTTAGAATTAGTAAGTAAATCTGAAAAACAAACCCTAAAAATGTATCATAGAATTTTTAGATTTTCTTTAAAGTCCATATGCTTTGAAGATCAATTTAGAAAAGACTTGGCCATTAAAATTTCACAAATATATTAATTGCATATTCAGATTTTACTTGCTAACTTATTTTTCAATTTAATTTATCTTTTACGTGAGTAATTTTTAAATTTTTGCAATCTGGAAATTTTGTTTTAAAGACAAAATAAAAATTTACTACTCAATTCTTGCTTGTTAAAGTTAAATATTTTATCATCGAGTTGTTAGTTAATTTTCTGCAGTTTCCAGCAATTAGAAATCATAATTAGATCATAGTTTATTTCCAAGGAAAAAATGTCATATTTTTAATACCAATATGGAGACAAATAAATTCTTCAGGCCTAGCGACAACCAGCAAAACTAAAAAATTAACATCTATTTGACTGCTACAAACTAGCCTCAGTTAATATTACTGAGCTTTGGATTGACTATATCAAAATTTGATCCCATCTTTTTGTTCATATCATCAAAATAAAAGGGAGCTCCTGAATTTTGCACACTCATATATTATATATTAAGGAAGTGTAAACCTGATCCTTCCCTCCATTTACCTTGTAAATAGTCATCATACCTAGTTGCTCTCAAATGCTGTCTTTAAAGAGTCGATCAGCCTCTTGATTGTGTTCATGATAGATGTGTCAAAATTGCATTGATAAGAAAGCTAAGAGGATGCCCTTTAATTACCTACTCAGTTACTGCAATCAAATGTCCTCAATGGTTATCGACCCATTCATCCACTAGATTACTAGGGATGAGTCCCCAAAAAATTGAACATCCACTAGATTACTAGGGATGAGTCCCCAAAAAATTGAACATCCACTAGATTACTAGGGATGAGTCCAGGCCAGCAGCAAGAGCGAAGGGCCTTGAATTTGGCTAGGTTGTTTGTCTCATGATGAGCATTGGCCGAAAATGAAATGTAGTGGTTGCCCAACAAATGAAGAATCCCTCCTATGCCACAGGTGCGATCTTGTCCCTGACAAGCACCATCGAAGAACCCCTTCTCTAGCTTTTGTCGATTCGGAGTTCACAAACTACACAGGGAATTGGATGGGCCTAGCTTTCTTTGCAAAATTGGATTAACACCACAATTCGAGCAATAGTTTGAAAAGTAGGGGTGTTTGAATTTTCAAAAGTGGTTGCATTTAGTGCAAGCCAGATACCCCCAAGCACTAAAAAAGGAGTGCATCTAATGCTTTTTAATTCCTGTCTGGTGTACTATTGTCTTAGATTCAAATATCTGCTTCTGCCCCTCAGTTCCATTATTATCCATAACTTCAAACTTGCTTCTATATCTGACCAAACAGCTTGGAGTAAAAGCAAATTAGAAAGAGATGAAGTATGTCCTCCTCTGTTGCGCAACATAAACTGCACCAGCTCGATCCTTGGACCTGTCTCTTCCATAAATTGTCCCATGTAATGACTTTATTCCATAGGATCAGCCACATGAAGATTGTGCATTTTAATGGAACTCTTGTCTTCCATATATTCTTCCTCCACCAATCTCCTTCATCCTACGGATCTATCTATGTTTGATAACCTAATTTCACGGTATAAAGATCTCCCTCCCTGTTTTCGTTCCAAACTAACTTGTCTGCTTCCGTCTTGATGTGGATATGAATGCTACGCAGGGATTGCGTGTAATTTTCCCATTCCATCACTAGATCATTAGGCATCCCAAGAGCCTCTTACCCAACCAAACCTTGGTACCAAATTGTTGTGGATGCCTCATCACCGACTTGAGCTAGATAAAAAAATATTCTGCTCTATCAAAAATGCAATAAGATCAAAAGACAATAGAATCTCTCTTCCACAACCCATTAAAGAGTCTTCACCAATACAAAATGTGTATCATTGCCTACTGTCCAAGCAAGTAATGAACCAATAATGGGGAATGTTGAGATCATTGCTTTCCAATGCTGTGAGCCTCCTAAGCAAGATTTTGGCTCTGTCCTAATCCAACTCAAGAGGTTCATCGAACTCCAATGTTTCCTTGAAATAATTCTCTGCCAAAAGCCATTTTTAGAAATCAGGTTCCATACTGATTTCACTGACAACGATTTGCTGAAGATGGAGATGTCCTTGAGTCCTCATCCCCCATTGCTTTAAGGTTTTCTATCAGCTTCCAACTGGTCAATGGAGACCGTGTGACTCTTTCCCCCACAAAAGGAATTGACTGCACAACCTTTGGATTTCTGCCATCCCTCCTTTGGGAATACAAGTTATATTAAGTTCCAATAAACCAAAAGAGCTTCCAACACTGATTTAACAAGGGTGAATCTGTCCCCTCCAACCCCCACCCCCATCCATTTGTTACATTACTAGTGTATACAAGCTTCAAACCATGTTAATTACTAATTCCAATCCGAATTGCAGTAGCCATTCAAATTTAGTACAAAGCCCAAGTACTTCAAACCCGAGTTGAAATCTTCCACTGTGAAATGAAAAATACTGTGAAGTATATTAACCACCTGATCTTCGACTTCGTTGAAATAGAAAGCTGACTTATCGACATTAATTTGCATACCCAAAGCTTTACAGAAGAGCTGCAATATATCAACAAGAGAATGACCTTCATGAATTGTTCCAATTAGATCATATATATTGCAGAAATTTCATTAACCTAACCATTCTTAAATACTTTATCTTTTTCTTGGGTTAAATCTTTCATTTTTAAATTATGGAATTTAATTAATTTTTACATTTTTTACTTGTACAATTTCCAGAATATAAATTTCTCTTGCAAGCTTCAATTCATATTATTCCAAGGGAAATTCATAGTGGTTATCACCAGTCATTTAAAGTGTTTTCACCACTAATCCTTGAGCATAATCATGTTCTTAATAATTTAGTTACTTGAATATTTTAATTTACGCCTACTATCCATTCTTGCAATCAGGTTAATTCAATTGGTGATTAGAATTAACTTTAAGCCTTTAAGTACTTTCAAAGTTCTTATCTTTATTGGCTTAAGTTCTTTAAATTTGAATTATGCTTTTATTATCTTACATAACATATTGATTCAGATTTTCATGCTTTGATTAGTAGATCAATATAAAAAAATCATTAAATATCTAATCATCCTTGAACTCATTACAAGCTCTAGGGTTTCACACTAGACCTTGTTCTTCGCCTTGGACATTTGATTAATTCACAGTGTATGGTTACTCTTCATATCTTTATTGTGAATTAGTAGCTTCTAGTTTATCTTGTCATATATCATTTGAGCATTTCTATATAAATCTTAGCATTTGGTTAAGGATATTTGCAAGTTGTGGAATCAATTGGCATCTTAAGTACATATTTTTATCTCATATCTTTATTGTGTTTAAGTTATAACTATCTTCATTTAATGCACTATCTTTGAATTAGGGAAGCCTCCCTTGGCCTTGAGAGTTGGCCTAAAGAGAAGGGATTGATTGTGTGGTAACATTGGCAATCAATCCAAGGTTGACTTTGCCTTGTATTTGTGGATTGGGACTTTTTCCACTTAGGTACAAGTTGGGAGGTAACAGTGCATACAAGGAAAAAAGTATCCATAATTATGAGATGCTCAAGCAGTTTTAAAGAATCCCTTTGCAGATTTAATAGAGATTGAGAACCCCCATTATTTGACAAAGAATCACTCTGGCATGCATGGCAAATCTAATGTGGAAACAATTTGTAAGCATAACGATTGCATTCAACCTGGTTGTAAGTTCGCTATTAAATCATCTAGATAAGCATGAGAAAGTAATCTTATTACACAAGGTTAAACTAGGTACCCCTTCCATCAAACCTAGGAGTATTCTACATGAACATGACCTATAAATAAAATTCTTTATATAGTATGACATCTAGAAAAGAAGCCAGTATTTAAAAAACAGCCCAAAGAGATAGCATCTTCTGAGTTTCTTTTTGTTATGAATTTTCTTATACAAGAAGTTTAAATGAGGGAAAAAAATCATATATCGTTGGTTTTCCAGCTTCCCATTAGACACCATCAGTCTTGACTCTTCTCTAGTCCTTAGTATATGTGAATCAGCCTGAGAGACATTGGTGACGGTTTCCTTTGGGAGTTTGGGTGATTGGGTCAAGGTTAGCCACTTCTGGGAAAGTTTGAATTAATATTAACAGAAGATCAGGAAATGGATAGTAGATTAGATCAGATGACGAGTAGGCAATGCAAAGAGTGCAATATTGTAACAATATACCAGAGCAAACTAGAAAGAAATACTACATGGTATTAGTTGCGAATGAGCAACATACAAATCTCAACAATCAACCCAGGTAGATAAATTTGCATCTGCAGGTGGACAGACCACAATCTGAAGTGGTTACACTGTTCCGTTGAAAACACATGCATCTGGGAAAAAGTCTGCTGATTTATGATACAGTATAACATGGCATTAGGCCTAACACATAAGATGCCTGAAAGGCAATGCCATCATGCATCACATGCAATTCATAGCAAATGTTCTGCCATCTGCCATAGAAACCTTTAAAGTTTAAAGTTCTCAATCATTTTGGAAAGCCAAAGTGCAAAATTATCAAATGTTAGAATTCCTTCAAAGTTATATGGACATGACTATGAAATTATCAAACAGTAAACTCCATGAGAACAAAGATATAATTAATTTATTATAAATAATATTGAATACCTCCATGGCCATCATAAACCCCAAAGAACGATGTGCAACTATCAAAATCCAGAACTGCTGCATGCTGCATAAAACATTGAAACAAGTTGTGAGTTGTTTTAACCATTAAAAGCATTGAGAAATTATATATTGGAATATGTCATCACAGAAAAGTAGAAGTTTAACTTCGCACTTAGAACATAGAGATATTAAAGAGAGGCCTAATTATTGAGAATTTGCTTTCTAAAAAGACCTCAGACGTTAGTAAACAAATGACAAGGTCATAATAACAACATAGAAATAAATGTGTTAGGCAGATAAAGATCCTAGTATTCACATCTTTATTTGAAATATACAAGTAAAAGCTACAAATGATATACACTCAAACACATCCTTACTCAATGAGATGAGCGAACCCATAAGAAATTAACTAGCAATGAGAGTGCTACCTAATGTTAACTTTTGGGGTAACTTGGAAAGTGTTACACCATGCTTGAGGCTGCTTCATGTGATGTGGGGTGCATTGCATGTTGGCTACCCATGATTGTACCATGATGGACATGTTATGCCATTGCCTCCTACTGTATCTCATAGACTCATACTGTATGAGAAAAATATCACTCATTCTGCTTTACTTTCTCCCAGCCCATTGATGTATTACATACTGCTGTGGCTCATGTTTTCTGCTTATGAAGCTTCTATGTGATATGAGTGATGTTATGATCAAGAGATGATGTTATTTCTTATGCCTTGTTCTACTACTACACCATCTCAAGTGATGTACTATGATGATGATATATTACTTGATGCCGTACTATATTGTATACCGCTGTGATATGATGTATTTGTATTTGATTGTTTTGACAAATATAGCTAGTAGTACATCTCATAGGCTGAATAAGGTGAAGGGTTGTTGATTTAATAACATACCATGATACCATGCACCAAGATGACTTCTGGTCTTACACTCAATTTGGTATTTCTAAGGACTATTTCCCCTTCTTTGGTTCCACCTTTAGCCCTGTTCATTTCATCGACATTACTCCATCTTGTGTTTGCATCCCATCTTACACTCAATTTGGTATTTCCAAGGACTATTTCCCCTTCTTTGGTTCCACCTTTAGCCCTGTTCATTTCATCGACATTACTCCATCTTGTGTTTGCATCCCATTGGCTTGAAGTTGAATGTGACTCTTATTCTTCCCCTTTGTGGATCTGTCACTATTTGTGCTTTGCTGGTTTATAACTGTGTCTAAGGGTTGTTCTGTTGTAGCAAATCCCCAATACAAGAGGTCCCTAGGTATGCTCCTCAAGGGCGACTGTCAATAATTAGGAAGAGCTATAATAGAGAAATGCCTTCTCCCAAGATCCAAATTCCCTATGATGTTGTTTTATGATGGTTAATGATTGGAAGAATAGTTAATCCCTGTTGGGGCTATAGACTGCCTAGTTGGCAACATGTGCTATGCCTATTTGCATTTATATGCATTACTGTGGCAAGTCTATCAAGGCTATGGACTGCTTGTTGGCAGCGGATCACTGGTATTCGAAAGGTGTAAAGCCAAGGTCGGTATCTTCCGAATCGTAGCCCTGTGCTAAAGAAAAAGAGAAAGAAAAGGTACTGTTATCACACAACTTGTAGTTGTCCCTAAAGGTATCCCATACGGGATGGCAGAGGTGTTGGACAACTAAAGAGATGACCCAAGAGATGCCACGGTTCCCAATGCAAGTTGGGTATCACGATAACCGAGGCACTCTTCACTTTAGACCAAGACAAATCAAGATCAAGGGGGAGATCTATTATCACATATATAGTAGCTAGGCTACCATACATTATTTTTCTGATTCCAATACACTATTCAGCCAATTCCCTTGCATTGAGACGCTGAGATGAGCATCTATATTGGATCACTATCATATTTTGGACAGTATATATATTCCCCATGCCATGACTAAGTCTCAGGACACTCAGAGAGATGATCGATGTAGCTATTATACCATTTGTACAGAGCAGTCAGTAGTGCCCAGAGTTTCAGTAGCAGTTTCAGAGGACGGATGATGGTTTAGAGGATGAGCATTCAGGTATATGACTCAGAAGGTATATCATGGTGTTGTGGTTACATTGCTTTTATATTCATTCTTATAGCATGTCTTAGCATTTAGTGTCATGATCTGGCAATCATATAGATATGTGGACCTGGTTGATCTTATTATATATATTCTATTGTCCCTACTCAGACTTAGAAGTTCATTATTCATACTCATTGGTTTTACCCTCCTTAGGGAGAATAGAGGTGATCATTCCACCATACCTTGGCTTGCTAGTGTTGGCTCCATTATTCATTGTCTTCATCCATCCATTACCTACCTTTTAGTTTATCACCCTGACTTACTACTTGACTAGTGACATGGAGGACTTTTCCCCACTGTAGCCTCTGTGTTGGATGAGCTTCCCTGTTTATTGTGTCTCGGCTCTGAGTTGGTGACAAAACTTACCTATGGTGAGTTGGATTTCCTTGAGAAATCCCCCTAGTCACTAAAGTTGTGTTGTGTTGGCTAAACCTGAAACTTTTAGTGCTGCCATGAATACAAAGTATGGGAAATGAAATGTTATATCTTGTATGAAAAGCCCATTCATGCAATGTGTTTTTAAACACACATGAATGAAAGGCAAGCCAAATGAAAATGGCTATGAAATAAAATGTTATATCTTTTGTGAAATGAAAAGTACCTAGGTAAATAAGCTGTCTGTGACACACCTAGAAGTGCTCAGGTAAACAAGTGCCTTAAAAACACACCTGCAGCAAAAAGCCTAAAATAAATGTAAATCTATGCAATGTGTTTATAAACACACATAGATCAAAGGCTATGGAAACTTCAGGCCCAAAAACTAATGGAACTTAAATGCTATATCAAAATAATTGCTGGCCTCATTTGTATTATGGATTGTGCGCATCTGTTAAAGGTGAATAAACCCTCTTTGAACAACTTATCCATTTGTGAGACACCGCCATTCCCTGTGTTGTTGCTCATTCAGTATATACTACGGTGTGTTTTCCCTTTCCCATATCCAAAGTGTCACAATGTTGAGTTAGTCAATCATCCTTTAGCCTAGCCAATTTATTTTAGCCTTCACCCTTCACTAGCAAATTGATCACAACTATGAAGTGAGTATGGTCTTGAAAGTCTAGTCTGAGTCATAATAATAATTAATGACATTATATATTTGTTGGTAGATCGCCAGTAATGATTACTTTTTGCTATAATTGCTATTTGAATGAGTTGTAAAGCATGCATTAACCTTTGACACTTTGCAACAGCTTCCGATGATAATCTGAGTTATATTTGGTCATGTTGACTTGGTCAAACCTAGTTTGACCAAGGTTAACCACAGAACGAGATGGTTGGACCTTGTGATGATACAGATAGATGATATATGGTCTATGTACATATACATGATGGTTCTATGCATCAGATACAAGTTTATGATGATGATTTATGGTTTTCAGCATTTTTGATCATTTACAGATTATTATTATTTCACCTGTTCGGGTATATTGGATATATTATATGATCATGCAGAGATCCATATGGTGTATGAGTACACATCTTGGATAGATTTGGACCTTCTGAGTCCAATGAGACAGTCTACTTTCAGTTTCGGGCAGTTACAGTGATGATTGAGCCTCAGTAGGCTATCCCAGTGCAGTTTTGGTCTGTCAGAGACCCTGTCGGAGCAGAGATGGATTTTATCTAGTTGACCTAGGGGGCTGTGCATGGAAGGGGGTGGTCCAGCCACTTGATTTTACCATATTACGCCCCTCCCGGACACAATAGTGCCCTCACCTTGACAGCGCAGGCACTCCAGGGGGCAGTTTGGGGCAGTTTCACGCTTCCTGAGGCAATTCAAGATTGGTAGAAATGGCTACAGAGGAATTCGATTTGGGCTACTGAGGCAAATTTTTGGCATGGGATGATCAGTGATGATGAGTGGGATGTCTCCCACACCTTCTCCAGCAGTTTCAGCTTCATCGGGACCCACCTCCATCACTTACGACATTTTCTGATGATTTTTGGAGCCTCCTAAGGCTCACGATTTGTCCATAGAGGCACGATTTAGTACTTTGATGACTATTTTATTATTATTGTGCTATGGGGATTGACCAAGGGTGTCTAAAATTACCCCTTGGACCCACCATGAGCTAGTTGTTATATTTTGTCATCATGATTTGGGGGGATCCCCTCTCATAGGGCGATTTTGTCCACTTATTGTTATATTTTATTAGTGATCCATGTATTTTATTGTTGAGCTCATCTCAACCATTGATTAGATCTTTTGATCTTTTAATCTTAGCCACTCATTCAAAAAGTGGTTAGATTGTGGATTCTCTCCCTCCTATTTAAAGGAGAGAGCCTCTCATTGTAAAGGGGACTTGTGGCTCTGGATTATTGGAATAGAAAATTATTATTGCATCTATCTCCAAGTGTTGTGGTGAATGTCTTTAGTGTTCGTTCGTTGATTCTTCCTTTGCACTGAGTTATTGAGGATATTGTCTTGCCATATTTTTGTACCATTTTTGCATCTACAGGTGGAGGCCGAATTCATTCAAGGACGTATTGGTAGGGGAGGACCCTCCCTACTTCTTCTTTGGGTTTCTTCGTTGGTAACATGGAGTATTATTGTCCCAGGACCTTCTATTTCATGTTACATTTGCACTTCGCTTGTATTTCCTCCATGCTTGAGCTCTCTGATTGAAATCGCTTTCCTTGGATTGACAGGTAGAGGAGGTCGCACTTGTGGGCTAGGGCATCATTTCGACAAGCAAATTCAACAATCTCTCATTTGATCTCTGCGGCAGTCTTCCTCAACAACAAAGCATCTCTCTTCATCACTCAGGTATGATCTCAAGGTAATTTTTCTTTCCATGATCTATCCACTTGTCTAAAATACTTCAAACCCTAATTAATCAAAACCCCCATTTTTACATTTTTTCAGATCTACTAAGATCTAGTGGCTCTTTGGATAAGACATTTAAAACCCACCTCTATAGTATCCACGGCATCCCGAATCTATAGTTTGGTGAGGATTGACCTCCATTTGACCCTCTTCCCACGGCAACTTAGCCTCTCCAAGTGAGGTCATACTCCTTGGTTTGGGTGAGTTAACCTAGATCTAGTACGTGGGTAGTTGAGATTCCACTTGATTTACAATCTACATATCCAATAACCTACCCCTAGACTATCACTTTAGTGATTTCTGCCTTGTGGGCCCTATTCCACATTTTAAGGGATTAAAACCCCATTTTGGACCACTTGGTATCTTAAAACTCAGATCTAGTAAGATCTAACCCTTGGATTCCCTTGATATTCTAGATCCACATTTACACTTGCCTAAACTACTTGGATCTAAATTTTGGTGGCCATTGGACTTGTCTTGATCCCATTTATCCCACTTTTAACCCTCCTTGGGCAAAGTTGCACTTCTTGGGGAGATTGAGTTTGTCCACTTATAGGACATGGGTATTTGAGATTTTGGTGGATTTGGAACACGCATACCTTGAAACCTATGTCTAGTAGGTCATTTTGTGAAATCTTGCCTTGGGGATAGCATTCCTTGTTTTAAGGGATTGTGGTCCACTTAGGTCACATCATGAACTATTAGACCTAGAAAGATCCATCCATCAAAACCTTTAGTAGCCCACTTGTATCATGTTATAGGGGTCATTATCTACAAGTTAACTTCTCTTTGACTCCATTTGTCCCAATTCCCAAGACATTGATCTTTCTCCAAGCTCATTCAACTTTCTTAGATTGTTGGGTTAACTTGTGGTTTGATCCTTGTTTTGGTTGCTTGAATCCCTTGATGTTGTCATATCTCATGATCAAGCTTATCTCTAGTACTAGTTAGCCCCAATTCAACTATTAACTACCTTGCATTGGACACGGTTCCCAAGGCAATGGATTTTCTCACAATTGACTAGTACTTTAATCCTGGATCTCATTTCAAATATTATAAGTCACTCTCACATCAACAATGAACCAAAGCTATACTCATTGAACCCCTTATTTACCTTGTGACTTCATCCTTAGGTCTAAGGTACACCATACACCTTACAATACTTCACTTGTAATTAACTCGATTTGGTGTTTTGGTCTGGTCTCTCCTGTCAGGAGTAGATCTGGGTCTCCCCCTTTGTTGTCTGGGCTAGATAGCATAAAGTGAAGGTTGCCTTGATTGGCGTGACAACCATCTATTGGAAGTCGAGGTGATCGTGGTTGCACCTTTTTAGTTGCCCTTTCCTACTGCCATCCATTAATGGATACATCCATAGGGGTAACTACAAGTTAGGTGATAACAAGACCCTAGCCAATCAATGAAGACTAGCTAACCCAAAGACTCCTAGGGAAATGTGTAAAATGAAAAGGAGGAAGTCAATGGTGAGTTAGATCTAGGAAAGACTAAGTGGACCCAAGGTTCAAGGTGTGGTTGAAGAGGCTTATGAAGTGACAAATAGTTCAACCAATGAAAGACAAGGGCCACCTATGAGGTTTAATCAATAGATCTAAGAAATGAATTAGTACCATGAAAATTAGCCAAGTGGGACCCAATCCTTAAAACGTGGAAAAATGGTCCAAGTTGGGTCCACAAGGTCAAAATTGGAAAAATATGGTACTAGGGGTATGCTATGGCATGGATCTATGGATGGGCTAAGAATTAGCAATACCCAAGTGTGAGATCTAGCAAAAGCCCACCTACCCAAGGAATGTGAATTGCCTCAACGAGGACTAGTGCCTTGGATGAAGGGGCAAATGCAGTCGGATGTCCACCAAATTATAGATCGGGATAGTTAAGATGAAAAGCAAGGTGGGTTTTCAAGATCAAGAGCATGCCATGGCTAGATTTCACTAGATCTAATGCATCACTAAGTGACCCAAGTGGGGCACAACCCTCAAAATGAGGAAAGGGGCCCACAAGGTAGAAATCACAAAAGTGAAGCACTAGGGGTAAGTTTTCAAGGGTGATCTATTCAATGCAAAAACAATCTCACCTACCCACATTCAAGAACTAGCCAAACTAGCTCCCTCAAGGAATGCGAATTGCCTCAAGGAAGGTTAGGTGCCTTGGGAAGTGTGTCAAATGGAGGCCAATCACCACCAAATTATAGATCCAAATTGTTGTGGATGCTATAGAGGTGGGTTCTTAATTTTATACCCAAATCCAAGCTAGTTCCAAGTAGATCTAAAAAAATGTAAAAGAGGCTTTTAGATTTTAAGGGTTTTGTGTGACCAATAAGATGGAGAACAAGCGAAATGGATACATACCTTGTAGATCTTACCTCAAAAGCTTGCGACTACTTTGCACATAGATGATTCTTGCCTTTAGTTACAATTCCAAGCTAGCTCCAAGTGAATCCAAGCATAATCGTCCAAGCCCTAGGAGGAGAGATGCTCCATTCAACCCGTAAATCAAACTACAAGATGTTAGATTTGATCCACAAATCAATGAGATCTAAGCATGTCATATCAAAGAAGCAATCAATGGACAAAGCACAATTGAAAAACTCCCTCAAGATGAAGAAGTCTTGCCCATGGGGGATGTGAGCAATCCCTACAATCTTCCCATCAAGCAAAACGCACTCCTTGATTCAACCAATTCGGCCTCCCTTGGTTGATGTCGATTTCACCTGTTACAAGCAAAGATGTCTAAAAGAAGAGATGCATAACCATGTACAAGAGAAACCCAATCAAAGCCAAGAAGTAGATCTCCAAAGATAGTATTTTATTCCAAGTTTTCCAGAGCCCAAAGGTGCTTTTACAATAGGGGGGTCTCCTCCTTTTATAGGATGAGGAAGACCAAAACCCTAAACCACTAAACCACTTTTTAAAACTAGTGGTTGAGATTAAAAGATATAACAATCTAATCAACAGCTAAGATGAGCCAATACAAAATAAGACATGGATCACTTAACTAGGTGGTGACGTCATAGCCTAAAAGACTCTAAGGAGGGTGAGGTCATACATGGGGGTGGCTAATAACACATGTGCCACAGCAACAAGACCAAGACAAGTCACTAAAAGCACATGGTGGGGCTAGGAGGCATTAATCTCCTTCCCTAGCATGTCCCCATGGCACAATAATATAAAACATAAGACTATGACATGTCCAAGTAACACAAATGATCAAATCCTGTCCCAAAAATCTGAGAGAGACATGCAGTAAAAGACCTCTTGTGGTCACTGTGGACCCCACTGACTGGTGCAAACTGATCTGGAAGAAGGGGAGTTCACCATGGATGACCTCAGAACAGACCAAGTGCCAAAACCTTGCCTCAATTGCCCAAATAGAATTCCTCGGTGACCTCTTTATTCCATTTTTGTATCCTCCTGAAAACCCTAAAAGTGTCAGAAACTGCCTCTAGGGTGCCTGCGCTGTCAAACTGAAGGTGCCATCATGTCCAGAAGGGGGTATAATGGTAATAACAAGTGGCTGGACCACCCCCTTCCCCTATAGGGCCCTAGGCAACAACTTGCCTCCGATGCCTCTGCTGGATAGGCTGGATTAGCATGCCCAAACTGGTCAACATGTGGATAACTGCAACTATCATCCTCAAAAGTGCTCGGAACTGAAAGATAAGTGTCTCAATGGATCCAAAAGACCCAAATCCACTAGAGATGAGTACTCATACACCTCATGATAACCTGTGGGGTCATCAGTATGGTCCACCATACCCGGACAGTGTAAAATATGATGATCTGGAAATAATAATAAAACTGACCAACTGCATCAATCATCATCTGAAGCATATGTCCAACATATGAAATCATCAATAAGTGTATGTGGGACCATAGATCATCATCCATAAACATAAGTGGTCCATCTCATCAGGATCCCAAGAATGACCATGGTCAAACTATGTTTGACTAGGTCAAAATACAACCAAAGACTAGATTATATAACAAAAGACTAAGACATGTTCCTTTAATCACATTCACAGCTTAAAGTATAAACATCATTCAGTGGCAGTTAATACATATATACTTCAATGTTATTTATAGTTTACTTGCACAAAAGCTTTAAAGACATACTCACCCAATGGACATGGCCTAACTGCTAGCAAAGGATGAAGGCTAAGGACAAAGCTAGGTAAAGGGGATGACTTGACCAACTCAACTAAGTGACACTTTGGACGGGGAAAGGGGGAGCTACACTCTATGCTGGACAAAATAACAAAGGGAAGGGCAGTGCCTCACAAATGGATACGTTGTTTGGAGAGTGCTTATTCAACTTAGGCATCATGTCTACATCAAGTTGATCCAAGTTCATTAGGATCATTCATTTACTTTTCATGGCCTTTTTGGCCTATATGACCCCTCTGGGATTTTACATGCGCTAAAAAGCACAACTAATCGCAACTTGCTTCCGGGGCATATTTACATTTATAAGGTCAGCAATATTTAGATATGGCATTTGTTTAACCATTGCTTTTTGGACCTTTCTATACCCTTCATGGGGTAATTTAGCATTTCATTGTTTTAGCCTTTATTCATCGTGTGTTGAGAAACGCATTCTAGAATTTTAAGTTCACGGGCTTTATAAGAGATTTCCAATATAAGTAGTACATGTGCTTTCAGTTTTAGCAAACAACAACTCATGTGACTAGATGGAATTCTGCACAAAGCCAAACATCGGGACAACCGACCAGAATGATCTAGGCATAAAATCCAACTCACCAAAGGCAAGTTCTATCACCAACTCAGAGCCGAGGCACAAAACAAACGTGGATGAGATCCAACACAGAGGTGGAAATGGGGAAGTCCTCCATATCAAAAAGTCAAGAAGGCAAATCAAGGTGGAAGCTAAATAAGGAAGGTCATGGATGGATGGAATCAAGTGAATGTGATGCCTAGGCTAGCAGACAAAGATGTCAGGAAAGACCATGTCTATGCTCATAGGAGGGTAATGAAACCAATGAGTATTATCAGAAAACCTTAGAGTGCAAGTAATACATCCAATTTTATATTTATAAGACCATCCAAGAGATTTCATTTCATTATTTAAATAGCACTGCCACATCATGAGTGGCATACCAAGTCAATGTTGTGAAGATGACTAAAACAACAAGATAGTAATCCAATGATAACATCACGAGTCTAATGGTCACATCACTGTATATAACAAATAGTCATCATAAAGAACCACTAAAACACTGCTGCAATAATACAACTGGGCACTGAACTGAAACTGTATGAAACAAAAGGTCACATCGGTCATCAAATCTAAGCTCTCAAGGCTCAACCTTGGCACAAGGTCTACTCAATGTCTAATATATACTACTCTGATCTGTAAGTGATCTCAAATAATACTGCTCATCATAACTAATCTCTGTAAAAACAAAGCTCTAAAAAGTGCAAATATCTACTCAACAAGAATAGTAGCCCAGCTACTATGGTGTGATAACAAGTACCTTGTAACACACCCCTACTAATAGACACATGTTTTAGTCATCTAGATTATTGGTGAAATCACAAAGGAGGCCCCGATTCCCTTATCTTGAGACAACCATCCAATCAAAGCCAATCCATTTTCCAAATCTCTTGTAACACACCCCTTCTAATAGGCCGGTATCCATCTCCACACCAAAGAACTAGTTCTTTGGTAAATACTTTGATGTTTGCATGGTACTAGTATGTTCTTAAATCATTAATCCAACGAATCTGTTCCAAAAAAAATTATGGGGTATATCATCATGATTTCATGACTATGCAATATGATGACTCACACTTAAACAATTAAATGCATTATGTCTATTATGAACATTGATTCTATATACGTACAACGCTACTGGTCCACGGAGTTTCAAACATTCGAAGACATCATCATGCCTCCCTCAAAGATATTCAGTGATTTCAATGGTTGTTGGTCCAGTTTTGTATGTAGCCAATCCCGTTACTAACCAACCTATTGTTAATTTAACCCAGATGTCACTACTCGATCTGGGAAAACCCTGAGATCTCAATGGCCTTGAGTCTCTATAAGCCAAAACAACAAAATAGACTTATAATTGAAAGCACTATAGATCTCTTAACCAATATTGACCAAATAAGCAATCACACAAAAACTCACAATTTTACCCCGAAAACCCCAATGGGGAAAACCAACCTCGATGGGGCTTTCTTCTTTCTTGAGCCCAAAGCATGTAATAAAGAAGAGAATGTTTACACACAAAATTTCAGAAGATACAATAGAACCCGACGAATAGTAAACCCTAGATCTGCAAGCAGTAGCTGCTACATGCACTTGGGAAATGTGCCCCTCTGTATTCTATGATCTAGATCTCTGAAAGACTGTCTCTGCCAATCTCGAATGTAGTAGCACCTCTCTTAATCCTCTGCCCTGATCTACTCTGTCAAAGTAGAAAGTCTGCAACCTCTCACTAAAGAATGTGCCCCTCTCTCTGCATGGGAAAAGTGCGCCCTCTCTCTGACACTGTGAAGTCGCCCTAGTTCAGATCTCAGTCAATCTCTGATGAGATCGTCAAAAACCTTCTTCAATCACTGAAGAAGACCTATCCTGCAAGTCTCATCTCACCTAGCCTCAAGTTGAAGCAACAACATTTTCCTCTCCTCGAGAAGTGCGCCCCCTCTCTCTGCAAAGTCACCCAAGCTCAAAGCTCTAAGCTATCTCCTCTGTGATGCTCTCTCTACCCATAGTAAATGAGAGATCGATGCCTTTGATCAAGCAAGGAAAGACTCAAATCCCCTCACTATCCCTCTCTGCAGAAGCACCTCCCTCTCTCAGAAAGTCGCCCTCCTCTCAAACTCCTCTCTCTGAGAAATCTACTAAGTTATTTCTGTCGATGACCTCCTACCTCCTTATGATAATAACTCACTAAGGTTGCTAGGTTTTCTCTCATTTGGGTTTCCCAGGATAAACTCTTGTGTTATTGTTTTGTGCTTTGTCTTTCTTCTAGTGATCCTATTTATGCATTTGAATTATTATGCTATGAATGTAAGAAAATCTAGCAAATTGCAGATCTGAAATCTACAGCAATTCTTATCTATTTAGAAGGCTTGCTAATATTGTGCATTTGAGTTGTTGTTTCTAATAATTTAGATGCATGCTTACTATTGTTGGTAAAGGTGATTGAATGCCCAACACTAAACAAATTAAATCTACCTTCTTGATCTCTTTCTTAGCATATTTGATGTCATTCTTGCTCACATTGCCTGTTCGCTACATTGGAGAATCTTCATGGTAAATGCTAAGTATGCTATGTTGTAAGCTGAGCACATTGTGTTTATTTCATGGAAGTAACTCCTGAGGCACCTAAGAACTCATTACTTTGGTTGAATGAATTGTGATTGCCTCAACATGAATGAGTATAGTTTATTTTGATATCTTGGTTCATTGGCAATTCGCACTTCTTTTAATTTCATGAGTTAATAGTGAAATCTATATGATTTGCTTTAATCCACATATCATAAATTTTGGGCAATTCTTTGTGATACAAGCAATTCTCACTTTTCATTTTACTAAGGTTCATGAGTTGTATTGAATCCATTCTCGCATATAGTTGTCTCGATCCACATGCTACAAGTCTAAACTTGATAACTTCTTGTGATAACTTGTCTCACTAATCAATTTCCACTTTTTAGTCTCCTAATGATGATGAGCTGTTTTCACATGTGAATGCTTGGTTTATTCCATATACAACAAATTTTGGGCTCACTAAGTAATTTGCAGTTTTTGTTGCTATCTTTCATTTCATGTTGATGACATTTCATTGATGTATTGATTCATGTTTAGCTATTGACATTATCTTATTTTGATTATTGCCATGAATTTATGTTAAAATGCACATGATACTGGCTTAAATTGTAGTTTGGAGCATTATATTTTTTTTTTGAGTCAAGGAGCATACATGTCTAAAAGGATCATGACCAAGAGGATTTTTGGGTAGAAGACATGATTCAGCATCTATAAATAACACCAAGAAGTTGACATTAGGTTGGTAAATCCACGGTTAGGGAACAATATTGGCTGTGAAAACAGAAGATTCTGAAGCGTAGGCTATATCTCAGCTTGATTGAGGGGTAGTGTTGACCACCATTGTTACTCCCACCAATACCCCATGCAAGTGGTACTACATTAGACAGTACTTGAACACAGAATTGGACCCCAAGTACTGTTATCACACAGCTTGTAGTTGTCTCTAAAGATATCCCATCCAGGACGGTAGAAGTGTAGACAACTAAAGAGGTGACCCAAGAGATGCCACCGTTCCCAATGCAAGATGGGTGTCATGATAACCGAGGCACTCTTCACTTTAGATCAGGAAGAATCAAGATCAAGGGGGAGACCCTAGCTTAGCCAATGAAGGCTAGCGAATGCAAATCATAGCCTCCTAGGGAAATGTGATGATGAAAGCTAAGGAGACCAAGATGAAACAAGATCTAGATCTACGTTGGATAAGTGGACCCAAAGTGGTTAGGGCTTGGTTGAAGAGGCTTAGGAAGTGACAAGTGTTCAACCAAGTGCAAGATGGGGTCACTTATGGATTAAGAATAGTAGATATATACAGATCTAATGCCAAAGAAAAGTACCCAAGTGGGGCCCACCCTTAAAAAGTGGAAAAATGGTCCAATGGGGCCCACAAGGTCAAAATTAAGATGAGATGGCACTAGGGGGTATGCTATAGCATGGATCTATGGATTTGAGAAGGAATGAGCAATAACCACATGTGGAACACTATAAAAATATGATGATTTGGAAATAATAATAAACATGACAAACTACATCAATTATTATCTGAAGCTTGTGCCCATCATATGGAATCATCAACAAGGTGTATAGAAGACCATATATCATCATCGTACATAAAGTGATCCATCTCATCATGGATCCCAAGGTTGACCTTGGTCAAACTATGTTTGACCGATCAAACTGATCAAAATATGACCCTAGCTAAGAAGCCAAGCTGCTGCAAGTACAAATAGTTAAGACATGCTCTCTAGATCATTTTCATAACTAGACTCTAAAGCATTAAACATTATTTCATTGGCAATTAATAAATAGTAAATAGGTTAGTTAAACAATCCACTTTCAAGAAGAATCTCAAGAATATACTTGTTTGTAAACATGATCAAATTGCTAGCAAAGGGTGAAGGCTGAAGACACAAGGCTAGGCTAGAAGGGATCACTTGATTGACTTGACACTGTGATACTTTGGATGAAGGACATGGTGTTACACACTTAAGCATGTGTTGGACAAGAGATACATAAGAAATGGCGGTGTCTCACAAATGGGTAAGTTGTTCAGAGAAGTGTTTATTCAACCTTGGCAAAAATTGTCTACTACTAGAACCGTCGTGAACTAGCTGCCCGGCTAACCGTAACTTGAGGTTCTAGGGGACACTTAGAATTAGTTGTCACTTGCTCCATCTCACATCATCACCCGCAGGCTCAATGAGAAAAGTTTCACATATAAAGTCAGCAGTCTTTAGATTTCACATACATTTAGCCACTGCTTTTTAGGACCTTTCATTTCACGGCCAGCAATCTTTAAATTTAGCATACATTTATCCATTGCTTTTTAGGCCTAATATGACCCCTCTGGAATTTCACATGCACTGATAAGCACAACTAATCGCAACTTACATCTAGGGTGCATTTACATTGAATTTCATTTCACTTTCATAGCCCTTTTCATTGGGTTGTACAAGATATAACAATAGTTTCCATATGTAGTACAATTTTGCTTCAGGTTTTAGCCAACACAACTCAAGCAACTAGGGGGACTTCCGCAATCTAAACCAAACATCGGGGCAACCGACTAGAATGATAAAGGCATAAAATCCAACTCACCAAGGGCAAGTTTTGTTGCCAACTCAGAGCCGAGACACAATATAAACATGGATGCAAGTCTAACACAGAGGCAGAAGCGGAGAGATCCTCAATATCACAAGTCAAGGTGTAAGTCAGGGTGAAAACCAATATATGGGAAAATGACAAATGAATGGGTGGAGACAAGTGAAGGTGGTGCCTAAGCTAGCAGGCCAGGAAGACACTAAATGATCATGTTCACATTCATATGAAGGTAAAAACCAACAAGTTTTTCCAAATGTCAGTAGTACAACCAATACATATAATCTATAACCAAATTCATTTCAATTTTGATACACTTCCAGATCATAATTACTTTATACCAAGTCAATGCTAATAAAATGACCTAAACAGCAAGAAAATAACATCAATGCACATCATATATATACTGGGTCATCAATCAATGTCTGTAATCTGAACCAACTATAACCACAGAGAAAATTGTATCTGAAATACTGAAGAGCTGCACTGCAACTGTATGGAATAAAAGGCCACATCGCTCATCAAATCTGAGGTCTCAAGGCTCAGCCTTGGCATAAGGTCTACTAACTGTGTGATACAAAGATGCTCTGATGTCTGAGTGATCAAAATAATGCTGCTCATCATAGCTGCTCTGTCAACATGGTTGCCGAGCTACTATGTATGTGATAACAAGTACCTTGCGTATATCAAGGACCCCCTTAGGCATCCTGAAACCATCATATCGGCCGTCCTGTTACTGTAGTGCACTGAAAACAGCAATGGGGAAGATGGACATAACATATATATTAGCATGTTTATTCTGCATCAGGTTCCATGAAGTAGAAGCTGATAGTACATTCAATACAAAAATGGGTTTCCAATGTTCATGCATGAGCCTCTATGCAGTTTTATGCGGTTTGATTATTATTACTTGTAAAGAAGATATAAAATGATTGTCAAGACTCAAAACAATGGTCAAGTAGATAGACAAAAATGTCTGATAATTTACCATTGCCACATCAAATGCATTCTTGGCAGCAAGAACCAAAAATATATTTGAAAGACTTCTTCAAACATGAAGCTATTGATTGACATGAATGTACATGACATCAATCCTTGTAATTATGAAGCTCTAGTTGTGGTATGACATAATCAACTGTCTAGTTGTTGAAATTGTTGTGAATGTTAGTTTATTTAATGTTTGTCTTCTTTTTTAGTTTTGTTTTTTATTTTTTTGGGGGGGAAGGGGAGAATACAGCATAAGAATCCTTCTAAAAGACTTGTCGGAAATATGTCCTGAAGGGATCCCATAAAGATCCATGCTGAATTCCTTACAGATATGGAACAATGAAAGATCCAAGAGGTATCCAAGAAGGATCCAGATTGACATGTACACTGGTGTATAGAAGGAGGGAAGGAAGGAACTGGAAACATAATTCTAAAATTTATACCTTTCAGGCATTTGCCACGGCCCACATATATAAGTTAGTTTCAATCCCTAAAAATTATAAAGAGATTTTACTTCCTTGAGGACATTTATAAATGATTACATAAACCAATTAAATACTACATGGCTTCTGTTAGTGCAGCTTCCCCCATTTGCAGACTTCATAATATTGAAATAAATGAAGAAATAATATATGTCCAATGTAAAAAAATATATAAAAGACATCTCATGACAAACAGGCAGATATGATTGATAACTCACTGCATCTTCCATGCTGGCACGCCACCCTTGCATTTTTGATGCACCATATTTGATTTGGCCATTTTCTCCATCTTCTGACTTTTTGTCTGTCTTTGGACAACTTAGATATGTCCCCATGGTTAAGTCCTAAAGTTGATCCTGTGCAACAAGCACCTTGGACAATGAATATTCAAAACCAACCTGAATAGTCAAAGTTAAATAGTTAGAACCAAAGAAACTGATGTCAGTTGCAGCCACAGACCTACCACATTTAATCACTTAAAACTAGACATAGATTAATGTCTCTTTAAGCCTAAACTTACTTTAATGTCTATTTGCCAAGTTTTAGTGCAAGTCTGAGTTTAAATTGGTATGCTAGCAATTTTAAGAGCCATAATGTGAGTTTAGTAGAAAATCCCCGAAGAAGTCCCATTCTGGGGAATGTTCACGTGTTACCTTGAATATATAGTTAAGAGCATAGTTGGGTAACCACATTAAACTAACAAATACAGACTCATGATGCTAGGCTAATGGCAAATTCACAAACAGAATATGTTCCACAATCATAAGTAGAAAGCCAAAAGAAGCACATACACCATACCAATATCACTCTTGAAAGTTCAGAAACCCAACTGCTCTTAAAATATTTCCAAATCAGGTATGTGATAACCTATTAATATGTCTATCCCTATGCTGTTGGGGGCAGGAGCGAGAAGAGGGAAGCAGGAGCACCAATTTTCAAAAGCTTATGGGAGTAGAGCATTCCAGGAGCACTTTTTATAAAATATATATATTAATATATTTTGATGCATATATATTCAAAAAAACATGAAAAATGTCAAATTAGTTGCATAAAATATGAAAACATAGATTTAATTACTGGATTAAGAGGATGATTATTAAAGTAACAACCATTCAGTACACATATAACATCAATCATCTAACAGTTATAACTTACAAAATTGTCATCAAATGATCAAACCATCAAGTTTCAACAGATAATGTTTGTCATCAACAAACTGTAACAGATAACATCAACCACAAAATGAAACAGAGCATCATATTCATGACAAAAGAGTTGTAATATGCGGTCAACAATTCAAAGTTCAAACTTAAACTATCATATAATGTCTACAAATTAGACCACAATAAAAATAAAGGACTCTTAAGTTCTGAAAACTAGATTCTAAACTGAAAAAGAAAAGAAAAAATCTACTATCTACTTCTTTTCCTCTTGCGACAAGAAACTTCTAATTTCTTTTCCTGTGATCTAAGAACAGTAGGACTACAAGTAGTTGGAAGTGAACATGGGACACAACCATGAACTACACAGCCCCCAAGCAATGCTGGAGGTTGTCAAGCTAAAGCTGCTACATCTGGAAACATAATAGTGCCAACAATGGTGGTGGAGATGGGGGTGGCATCTCTGCCCCATGATGACCATCATGAATCCCATCAACCAAAAGTTCCACCTCTTCTAAGCACTCTAAAGCTATGGTTCCATCCTCCAAATTAGCCTCTTGATTGTTATCCCAAGTTGGATATGTTCCATCAGTTTAGCCACCTCACAATAATGGGACAACAACCTCAAGTTGTAGTGCACATAATCAAAACTTTCTACTCAGTCTGCATTCAGGTTGTTACTCTTCACATTGTATTATGCTCCAATAATTATCTGCAGAAGAAGTGTTCATAGCCTATGAAAGCACCCTCATGACGAATTTATGCAAGATATGTAGTAGAGGCACCATACACATTCCACACTTTGATAGGATTCAACCTATCTTGATCTTTAGTTCCATGCAAATTAGAAAAAACTCCATGCTCATTGATGTACCAATTCACTTCAAAGTTGAGCACATTCATCATCAGGGAGCAACTTGTTGTAGTGCAAGCATATCGCAACTCTGTACCCTTGGATTGGTGTGTAGTTTACCCCTAACACCACCCCCAAGTGTTGGTTAGGCCAACCAAGATGGAGAATATTGTTTTGGTGCAAGGACATATTAGAACTCCATGCTCATTGATGTACCAATTCACTTCAAAGTTGAGCACATTCATCATCAGGGACCAACTTGTTCTAGTGCAATCATATCCCAACTCTGTACCCTTGGATTGGTGTGTAGTTTTCCCCTAACACCACCCCCAAGTGTTGGTTAGGCCAACCAAGATGGAGAATATTGTTTTGGTGTAAAGACATATGGTAAGGCATGGAGTGGAACATTCAGAATATCCCACCTTTTGATCACATTTTTATAAATATGATCATACAATATTGCATCTCTCTGCTCAACAATGTCTTTGATCTGGCTTCGCATGTTGTCCATTTGCTCATACACCTCCCCAATACTTGGTTGATCTGAATCTACAAACCAAATAATATTATAAACAAGCTTGGTGAACTGCACAACATACCTAACCTATTCCCAAAACTAACCATCAAGAACAATGTCCTCCACCTCTTAAAATTCTTATCTATCAAATATGGATGCAACCCTATCTTTCAAACCCTACAATGAATCACTAGAGACCATACTAGCCAATGCCTCTCCTACCTTCAAAAGGCACTTGAATAAGTGGTAATAGTGAGCAAATCTGATCTTCGTAATCTTAAGTAGCTCCAACTTAGATTGATTATGAAAAATCTAGTGGGCATGACTATGATTGGTAATATATTTTATCATACTCTTCCCTTCCTTGTACAATACACTAATCCATTTATAATTATGCTCCTTCAACTTAAAAATACATGGATCAATAGATCCAATGTGTACACCAAACACCTAGACCGAAATATGTTAGGATACATATCCTCAATGATTGCTCTCATTGCCTTACAATTAGCAGCATTATAGGCAAGGACTTGAATGACATTGTATAGCCCAATCTCTTAAAATGGATTTAATTAAAATCTCTACAATAGTAATACCAACCTTGTAACAATCCAAGTAGTCATGGGCTAAAACAAAGAATGCACCACTAGCAGACACCATTTGTCCTACCATCAAATACAATGGATACATCATATTTGATCCAATCATTTGTAAATTGTCCTAGAGTATTATGGATTTTTCCTATTTCCTTGTCGAGTCCCATGGTTTGGGCTTTCTCATACATAGGAACCTTGCATCCTTTAGGAGCATTATTGATGGCATGTATCATTTCATGCCAATAGGGTGAGGGAAGAAAATTGAATGGTATGCCACATGCATAGATAATCCTAAACACTTTTGCATCCACATCAACCCTACAACCTTGGTGAAGGAAATATGATATTGTTCTATGCCCTGAATACATAAGCGAGGAACCACTAGCGTGAGGGTAGGGAATCGACCATTGAACATTCTTTATGAGGTCTTGTTATCACATATATAGTAGCTGGGCTACCATACATTATTTTTCAGATTCCAGAGCACATTTTAGCCAGTTCCTTTACTTTGAGATGATGAGATGAGCAGCTATCTATGGATCACTATCAGATTTTGGACAGCATATGTATTCCCTATGCCATGACTGAGTCTCAGGACACTCAGAGAGATGACCGATGTAGCCATTATACCATTGGTACAGAGCAGTCAGTAGTGCCCAGAGTTACAGCAGCATTTTCAGAGGACAGATGATGGTACAGGTTGATGAGCATTCAGGTATATGACTCAGCAGGTATATCATTGTGTTATGGTTATATTGCTTTTATACTTATTCTTATAGCATGTCTTAGCACTTAGTGTCATGATCTGGCGATCATATAGATATGTGGACCTGGTTGATCTTATTATATATATATTATTGTCCCTACTCAGACTTAGAAGTTCACTATTCATACTCATCGGTATTACCCTCCTTAGGGAGAATAGAGGTGATCATTCCACCATACCTTGGCTTGCTAGTGTCGGCTCCATCATTCATTGTCTTCATCCATCCATTACCTACCTTTTAGTTTATCACCCTGACTTACTACTTGACTAGTGACATGGAGGATCTTTTTCCCCACTGTAGCCTCTGTATTGGATGAGCTTCCCTGTTTATTGTGTCTCGGCTCTGAGTTGGTGACAAAACTTGCCTTTGGCGAGTTGGAGTTCCTTGTGAATTCCCCCTAGTCACTAAAGTTGTGTTGGCTAAACCTGAAACTTTTAGTGCTGCCATGAATACAAAATCTGGAAAAATGAAATGCTATATCTTGTATGAAAAGCCCATTCATGCAATGTGTTTATAAACACACATGAATGAAAGGCATGCCAAATGAAAATGGCTATGAAAATAAAATGTTATATCTTGTGGAAAATAAATACCTAGGTAAACAAGCTGTCCATGACACACCTAGAAGTGCTCAGGTAAACAAGTGCCTTAAAAACACACCTGCAGCAGAAAGCCTAAAATAAATGTAAATCTATGCAATGTGTTTATAAAAACACATAGATCAAGACTATGGAAACTTCAGGCCCAAAAAGCAATGGAACTTAAAAGCTATATCTAAACAATTGCTGGCCTTATTTGTATTATGGATTGTGCGCATCTGTGAAGGTGAATAAACCCTCTTTGAACAACTCATCCATTTGTGAGACACCGCCATTCCCTGTGTTATTGCTCATTCAGTATATACTATGGTGTGTATTCCCTTTCCCTTGCCAAAGTGTCACAAAGTTAAGTCAGTCAAGTCATCCCTTAGCCTAGCCAGTTATTTTAGCCTTCACCCTTCACTAGCAAATTGATCACAGCTATGAAGTGAGTATGATCTTGAAAGTCTAGTCTGAGTAATAATAATAATTAACGACATTATGTATTTGGATTTAGATCGCCAGTAATGATTACTTTGTGCTATAATTGTTATTTGAATAAGTTGTAGAGCATGCATTAACCTCGGACACTTTGCAGCAGCTTATGATGATGGTCTGAGTTATATTGGGTCATGTTGACTTGGTTAGGCCTAGTCTGACCATGGTCAACCATAGGACATGAGATGGCTGGACCTTATGATGACACGGATAGATGATATATGGTCTATGTATACATACATGATGATTCTATGCAGCAGCTACAGGGTTATGATGATGATTCTTGATTACAGCAGTATTTGATTATTTACAGATTATTATTATTGGCCCTGTTCCGGTATATTGGATATATATTTTGATCATGCAGAGACTCATATGGTGTATGAGTACACATCTTGGATGGATTTGGACCTTCTGAGTCCAATGAGACAGTTTGTTTTCAGTTCCGGGCACTTACAGTGATGATTGAGCCACAGTAGGCTGTCCTAGTGCAGTTTTGGCCTGTCGGAGGCCCTGTCAGAGCAGATGTGATTTTTATCCGGTTGACCTAGGGCGCTGATGATGGAGGGGGTGGTCCAGCCACTTGTTTTTACCATATTACCCCCCTCCCGGACACACTGGTGCCCTCACCTTGACAGCGCAGGCACTCCAGGAGGCAGTTTGGGGCAGTTTCACGCTTCCCGAGGCATTTCAAGATTGGTAGAAATGGCTATTGAGGAAATCGATTTGGGCTACTGAGGCAAGGTTATGGCATGGGATGATCAGTGATGATAGATCAGGGTCCTCCACACCTTCTCCAGCAGTTTCAGCTTCATCGGGCCCGCATCCATCACTTATGGCACTTTCTGAGGATTTCTGAGGTCTTTTTGAGGCCTACGATTTGACTATGGTGGCACGATTTGGTACATTGATGATTATTTATTGATTATTGTGCTATGGGGATTGACCAAGGAGGGATAAAACTACCCCTTGGACCCACCATAAGCCCTTTATTATATTTTGTCATCGTGATTTGGTGGGATTCCCCTCTTCTAGGGCGATTTTGTCCACTCACATAATATTTTATTAGTGATCCATGTATTTTATTGTTGAGCTCATCTCAACCATTGATTAGACATTGGTATCTTTTAATCTTAGCCACTCATTCAAAAAGTGGTTAGGATTATGCTCTCTCCCCATCCTATTTAAGGAGGGAGCCTCTCATTGTAAAATTCATCTAGAGATTTTTGGCTCTTGGCTCTTGGAATAAAATTTCTATCTTTTGGAGTACATGCTTGGATTGGAGTGAATGTTGGTTGTTTCGATTGTAAATGCTATTGTCCATTGCACTGGAGGATCTATTGTAGCTATCTTGCATATTTGCCATATTTTATTTGCAGGTTAAGAGGGCGATTTTGACAAGTGCGAATTGGTGGGGAGGCTTGCCCTTCAAGCTTGGAAGAAGTCGTTTTGGGTTTGACAGGGAGTGGTTTTGCCTTTGTGTCAACTATTCTATGTTTCTCTCTCTCTTGCTTGTATCTACCTTCATTTGTTAAACTAATTGATGCTTTGCTCCTTGGCTTGACAGGTTAGAAGGAATCACATGTGGCTTGGAAAAATCGATTTGGCAAGAAGGTTTCAACAATTCTCCATTTGATCTTTGGCAAAGTAATCCTCGTCTCAACTAGCATTCATCTCTTCATCCAGGTATGTTCCAAGAGGTATGATCTTCTCTTCCTTGAATCTTCCATAATTTCTAGATCATAAAAACCCTAATCAAATTAAAACCCTTGTTTTTGGTATTTTTCAGATCTACTTAGATCTAGCCTTGCAATTGAAGAGATATTGAAAACCCACCTCTATAGGATCCACCCCTAGTTGGATCTATAGTTTGGTGGTGATTGGCTAAAATTTGACACACTTTTCAATGCAAAAAGCCCTCTTGAACCCAAATCGATTTTCCTAAGAGAAGCTTGTTGGGTTAGATCTAGCACATGGGTATGTGAGATCCCACTTGATTTGAAATCTAGACACTTGATAACATATACCCAGATTCTTACTTTGGTGAATTCTACCTTGTGGACATCTTTCCATGTTTTAAGGGGTTAAAACCCCCTTTTGAATTTCCTAGCACCTTAAAACTCAGATCTACTAAGATCTAGCCATTGGGTTCACTTGAATTTTTGACCATACATAGATCGGGGTACTAGCTATTTGGATCTACAGTTTGGTGGCCATTGGACTTGATTTGGTCCACCAAACCCACATTTTGGCCTTCCTTGAGCAAGTCGCACCCCCTTGAAGATTTGAGTTGGTCCACTTATAGGAGGTGGGTGTTTGAGATTTTCGTGGATTTGGAATGTCCATGCCTTGAAACCTAGGTCTATACTGTCCTTTTGTCAAGATCCGCCTTGGGGATTGCATTCCTTGTTTCAAGGGATTGTGGTCCACTTAGGGTCATCACTTAAAAAAAAAACCTAGATCTAGTGAGATCCAACCATTGGATCTCATCCAACCCACTTGACTTGGCTTCTAGGTGTCCCGATCTACACTTTGACATACTTTTTGACCCCATTAGCCCATCCAACAAGGCACTAGTCCTTCTCCAAGCAAGTCGCACTCCTTGGGATTTGTGTCAAACCCTAGATCTAGTACATGGGTACTCCTGAAACCAACTCAAACTCATAGATCTAGCCTATATCTAACCTATAGTACCAACCTCACACCTAACTTCACCTTGTGGGTCCACCTATAACCATTTCACACTTCCCAAGAAAACAAGACCCACTTGTGCAAACACATGGTACTATACCTAGTAATCATACCCCATCATGTGGCCTAAACCATACATAGGTTGAAACACTAACTATCCATTTACACCACCTTCAACCATTCCTTAACTCTTAGGTCCACTTAGCCTTGCATTGGTTTCCGTAACTCATCATTTACCTACCCTTAGAAACCTTTGTTTGGATCCAATCAACTGTGATTGGGGTATAGGGTCTCCCCCTTGGTCTAAGTACACTTTGACCTAAAGTGAAGAGTGCCTCGGTTGACGTGACTCGCACATTGCATTGGGAACCGTGGCATCTCTTGGGTCACCTCTTTAGTTGCCTGACTCCTCTACCGTCCCGGATGGGATACCTCTAGGGGCAACTACAAGTTGTGTGATAACAGGTCTCATATTCAACCTTTGATTTTTTGGGTTTGTTTTGTGCTTCCTCTTCTTCCCTGATGCATTTTTTTTCTAACTTTTGTTGGCAATTTATCGCAATTTTTTACTCCTATAGCCATACTCTTCTTTTTTATCACTTGGTGTAATCCCACAAAGATGCTTCCTCACATAGATGTACGAACCTATGTAAGTTGTGTTACAATGGGGGCATGTAAATTTAATGGTTTTTCCCCCCTTCCCTCCCTCCTGCCTTGTCACATACTTCTGCAAGGGTGTTGAACTCTCTTTCGATTTATTCCCATCATCATTATTAGCTTCATCATCCCATTCATCCCCTACTATTTATTCCTCCTCTCCATGGTATGGGCCACCATAATACTCTACTTCTTCCTCGTCATTGTTATTTCGACTTCCCATTAACAGCATCATAATAAAGAATCGAAGCATAATGATAAACCACATACCCATCATGGTTCTTGATAATAACCTAGTGCCTGCAATAGAATGTGGGAGAAGAAGTAATGGGAATGAGTAGGAGAACATAACAATCAACATAGAAAATATACAAGTTCACAACACAGGGGAAAAAAAAAAGCAAGAATGAGCTTAGAGCCTACCACTTCAACTCTCCAATAGTAGTTAAATGTAACTATGGAAGCCTTCAATCTCCCTTCCAAGCTCTCACAAATCCACCCCTCGTCAACTAGCAAGAAACCCACTCAAAACCGTGCTAGAGTGGAGGCTAGTGAAAATAGTTGCAATAACTATGATTAGGTTGGGTCTTCTCATAAAGATGTTGGTTTTCAATCAAAAAGGGTTGAGGAGAGTAATCTTATGGTGAAGCACAAGAGCATGGAGAGATTCAAAAGTCCTCTTGCCCAGTTGATTCATGATGCGAGGAGCATTATATCTTTGGTCCGAAGGAAGTGGATCTACTACTACGGGGCTCCAAAGATAAGGGTGAATCTTAACTATAAACTTCACCAATCAATTTTAAAATTTACAAAATGTTGGGGAATTAAGTCACCTAAGTCACCTGACACGAGGACACGAGACATGGAGGATGTGGGAATATGAGTATCCGACATGGACATGATAGCCTCTAGAATCAGGACACAAATATATATGTGTGTGTGTGTGTGTGTGTGATAGACTCATATACTCATAAAATTTCTCATTAAGTCATCAAAATCAAAATGTATTACATAGATGTCAGAATGCCACTGGCAAATACAAAAAGGTATAGATCAAGATGGAAGAATCTCATTTGTCAATAGTCCTCCATGCCTGAATCAACAAAATCAGCATTGCTCTCTTCTTCATCGTCCTCCTCCTCCATCTCTCTGCCCATCCCAAGATCTGCATCTGGTGGTGTGGAGGATGACCCCTCAAGAGGATCGCAATCAACAAAAGTGACCAGCTCTAGCACCGAATCATTAAGATCCGTGTTGGCTAATGCCAACACAACACTATTGTCCAGAATCCAAACCCATATCATCAAGAAACACATCCCACATATTTGTCTTTTGTAAATAAGATGAAGGTTTGTGCGCACATACATCATCGTCTCTACTTTGGACTGCTCAAACCTACTCTTCTTCAAACTGTACAAGTTCCCATATGTGCTCCAATTCCTCTCACAACTAGAGGATAAAGTAACTTGGGAGAGGACCATCAAGGCTAACTATTGTAGAATAGGGCATCTTTCCCAATGAGTTTCCCACCAAGCATTGGGTTTCTTAACCCCCTTGTCTCCAACCACATCATAGCCTCCAAATCTCCCACTGGCAATGGAAAACTCTACAAAACCACCCTCCACCTCATCAAGTGATGCTCTATCCTGATATAAGCATCTAAATGCTATCTTCCTCCCCTGTGAAATCTCTCCATTATTGTGAGGGACTCAGCGTGAGGGCTCATCATTGAACAATTCATGACTATAGAACTTGGGACTCAATGAGTGGGCCAAGCAATGCAAAGGTGTCCAATTCTTATCCCACCTGGCGATAAGAAATCCTATATGGTGGACCATAAGCTCTTTGTTGATGTCCCATACTCAGGGCACTCATTTTGTACAACAATGGTCTTTATGGACTCAATCATGGAATCCCACCCCTCAAACATCTCCTAGGATGGATTGCTCCGTGTATGCAAACCACAACAAAGAAATGATTGGTTCCATGATCTTATTGGTAAGATCTACCCTCTAACACCAACCATCATCTAACACTATCCTTTACCTTTTTGAAACATTTTCATCTATCTTTCTCCAAAAAGACCAAAACTCTGAAATAACCATGGACCCAAGCACGGTTTTGACCTCCCTCAACCTCTTAAGCATGATGAATGAGGAAGCAAACCAAGTATCTGCAATCTTCAACACCGATAGATGTGTGCACTCTTTGTAGATTGTGAGGGCATTGGTGTGGTTTTGTACAAAATACAAATATGGCGTGCATCATCAATAAGATTGTCAATCCATGTCACATTTGAAGCAATAGATTTGAGTGCTAAATTCAAAGAATGAACAATGCCAAGGTGTCCAACATACCTGTCGATATTTAGCTTCCACAGCCATGCCAACAACCTTGCAAACAAGTGCATTTATGTGATGATTTGTACACAAGATCAACACCTACATCTTCAATGACTTTGATGAACAACTCACCCATATGTTGTGCATCCTTGTATTTCCCAAGAGCATCCACTGTTTTCAAGAACACTGATCCATTTAGGGAAAACACCATGAAATTGATGAGTGGATAGCATGTTGTATCCATCCATCCATCAGAAACAATACTCACACTAGATGAGGGTCATGTTGATTTAATTGGCTCTAAGATTTTATCCACCTCCTTCCTTGCCTTAACCAACAATGTGGTTCTAAGCTTCTCTGAACCAGGAGGCACATAACCAGTTGGAGCTCGTTCAACTAGACCTCAACAGATCTCAATAAACAATGGTGACCATGCAACATTGAATGAAATGAAGTTGAGATAGAAATAAAATGCAATGGTAAGGTCCATCTCATCTCGCCTCTCTTGTTGGAAAATCTCGTCCATTGGACCGCTTGGAGTTGGCCTCTTTCTTGTTGGTTGAATATCAACCCCACTCCCATATATGTTGCTAGTGCTAGAGGGCTTCCTCAAGAATGGAAGAGGATCCTCATTTTTTTTCGTTTCTACTTGCTGCTGCCACCTTCCCCAAGCCAACTTCATCCTCTCTTTCCATCTCCCTTCGATGGGTAATGGTCATTGCTTTACATCTAACAAGCCCACAAGGAAGGCCCAACAAATGGCCCTTAACCCAATAATAGGTGCTCTTGAACTCATTCTTGCAAAAATTAAAAGTCCAAATCACATTCCCTCCCCCACCCAACTTTGCCCCAGGCCATGATTTTCTTGTTGCATGCATCCACAAGGGGTATTTCTTCTCTTGGGCTTGTTGTCTTGCTAATGCAGGGTTATATGCAACACCAATAGCTCCACTAGCAACGAATGGAGTAGTAGCAGCATTAGATAAACCCAAGCTTGGATTTGGAGGAGAAGGGGAAACACCAATTAGGATATTCCTCCCTCCCCTTTGCCCTTTGCCAGTTGCCCTTGCTAATTGAGACATTCTTCTTGTTGCCTGTTGGACAACTTGCAATGCTCCCACTAATTCCACCCTCAAGTCACTTGCAATCCCTTGGAAAACCTTCAAATGATCTTCACCTGCAAAAAAAACCCTCTCAGATCTCAAGCCTCACTGAAAAAATGTGAATGAACGAGGGTAAAATCATTTTTTATAACCCGCAGGCCGTTTTTTCGGGTTACGCATGTCTTGTGTCTGAGACACGATTCTCACAAGTCGGGACACGTCCTGACATAGTGTCGGAAACGTGTTTTGGATGTCTTGTTTCAAGACACTTCCAAAACACATGTCCGACACCATGTTAGGATGTGTCTGTGTCCGGCATGCAAACACGAGACACTTCAGGACTAAAGGCCGTGTCCGGTTACTTAGCCTAGCAAATATGGGTGAATAGAGTGATAGTGAGAAAATGGAATGAAATAGTTTTAATCCATCAGGAATCTTGCACAAGTTCTTTTCCCTTGCCATGAAGCTCATAAGCTTAAACCAAAACAAAATCGCCTAGCACTAGGAGCATTTCAATTTCTATTGGGAATGCTCTGAGGTGACCTAGGAGTGCTTCAAGAGCATCCTAGAAATGTCACTCCCAAATTGCTTCCCACAAAAGCAAGGAGCACTCCAAAACACATAAAAGCACACTCCCAAAAAACACTCCCAGTCGAGAACAACCTAAAAGCACACTTCCAATGGCAATCCTGCTTGAAGCAAAATTCAAGAGCAAAGTGGAGGGGGGGACACTCCCATGCAATGTAGGTCTATCCCTTCTGGTCAACAGTAAAATTGTAAAATTTTGCATAATTGTCAAATAATTCAACCTCATCCAAGAAATCCAATATTTATTTGCCTCAAAAACTCCAAATAGTTAGCCAAACTGGCTAAAGATATCTGGATTCCAACATCCGCTCACTAGTTTAGTAATTGAATAGCAATCCAAGATCTTGCAGATTTAGTAAGATAAACAACTAGATGGTTTGTCATAAATATGTATTATTATTATATATACTCACTAACTATTATATGTTATAAATAAATATTGCATATAATATACTAACTTAGTATATTATATCTATACACTCACTAATTGTTTTATATGTATGGTAATTTCATTTCTGAGAGGGCTTGGAAGTGGCTTTAGTGTAAGTTTTGGGGAGACCTCTCTTTTTTTGCTTATCTGGACATGGAAGGTGCACGGACAATGCAACTTTGACATTTCATGTTTCAAGGCTCAAGGATTGACTAAGAAGAGTCTTTGTATCTGGTGGGATCTTTGGGATCTAGCGATTGGGTATGGCAATAAGATAAAACCATTTTTGAATACATCAGCAAAAAACTATGCATGATCTTGCACAAGAAGATCCAGTTGGCTCCAATTATAAATAAGAGACAAGGTTGTTCAACATGATGAGTTCCATTAGTAACTAGACTCAGTAGTGTCTGGCCATTAATAATATCCTACAAGCTTAAGGTGTTCATGTGCCTAATATGTTAGAAATGATAATAAAAAATATGTGCACAGATCTATTGAGGGCAAAGATTGATGAAATTGTTGGTGTGGAGATTTGTTGTATTTGTTGTTGTAAATGTAACTTCGAAAGATATTCTTTTGTATATTAGTATTGTATTTTTATTGTACCTCCGTCGAAGATGTTTTTCCTCCATTCGGGGATGTCCTTATTGTATTTGGTCATGCAAGAATATCGAGGTAAAACCTCCGTTGTAAGTTGGGGCAATAGTTCCCCAAAGGTCAAATGTAAAATGTATTTTTTAGTCTCCCTAGGAGAGGTTGGCCCAGTTAGGTGAGAGAGGTCGACCCAGTTAGGTAAGAGAGGTCGGCCCCATTGGGAAAAGGCTAATCTCACTTAAAGTATAAATAGAGAGGCTCCCCCTCTCATTTGGATATCACACTCACCAAGCAAGTTCGCACTGAGTGAGAGAGAAGACAAGTTCGTAGAGAAGAAAGAGAGAAGTTGCAGAAGACATCTTATATTTGGGTTTTCTATCTTGCTTGATATTGTAGTTAGTGACAAATCTATTACTGGGGAAGTTGCGGGGTTTTCTCTTTTATGGTTTCCCCGAGGAAATTTCTTGTGTCTTTTGTGTATTGTTGTGCTTGTCTATCTTTCAGTTTAAAGATCCAACATAATTGAATTAAAATGCAAAACACTAACATGTTATCAAAGCCACTCTAAAAGAAGGCACTATGCAGCAACAAAAAACTAGGGCTTCCTATTTCAAGGTCTTCTCTCCACAGATCATCAAGAAAAAAGGGCTAGGTTAACTCGCCCTAGGAGGGCACATCTTTTGGTGGAAGCAGAATTCAGTTTGGAGAATTTTCATTTTTGACCCAGTCAACACTGTCGGGAGAAACTAGGGCTTCCTGTTTTGGGCACTTCCCTCCACATATCAACTTAAAAAGGAGGTCATTCCAACTCGCCCTAGGAGGGTGCATCTTCCTGTGGAAGCGGAATTCAAAACCGAAAATTTTCATTTTTGGCAATTTTGTCCACAGATTTGACAAAAAGGAGTGCATTTCTCAACTCACCTCGAGGAGGCGCATCTTTCTATCCAAGTTTGAAAATTAGGGTTTCTCTATCAAACCTTAAGTCAACCAGCTCCAAAACCAGGTTGGGCTGCTATTTCCATTTAAGGTTCTCATATCAAAATGATAAATCACACCAAAGTTGAGGACAAGCTTGAAGGAGCTGATAACTTCCGGGCATGGAAGTATGGAATTTCTCTTGACCTAGAAGAGTATGACTTGGACAAGTATGTCAATGAGGAGGTTCCAGAACCAGAGGGAGAAGAGGCAAAAGCAATCCACAAGAACATTATCAAGGCCAAGAGGATCATTGCAGACTCCATCAAAGATCACCTCATACCTCATGTATCATCCTTGAAGACTCCAAAGAAGATGTTTGATGCCTTGACCACATTATATGAAGGAAAGAACATCAACCGCAAGATGACTATGACAAACCAACTCAAGAATGTGAAGATTCAACAATTAGAAACCATTCAATCTTACTTCGCAAGAGTTGCTCAGATCAAGGAACAACTTGAAGCAATTGAAGACAAAGTTGAAGGAGAGATTGTAATGACTACCTTGAATGGTCTCCCAAGATCATGGGACTCATTCATTCAAGGAATATGTGTCAAGAAGAAGCTAATCACATTTAGCAGATTATGGGAAGAATGCACCCAAGAAGAAGCTCGATTAGTAGCAAGAGAAGAAAAGATGGGAGCTAATGATGACCAAGCTCCAACTACTCACACAAAGAGAAATCATAACAAGAGGGAGAGGACCATCATCACAAAAGGTCCAGAAGGCCCAATAGGAATCATGGACCTAGAAGAGATCTCTCTAGTATCAAATGTTTCACATGTGATGAGAAAGGACATTATTCAAGAAATTGTCCCAGGAATCAAGGTTCCTCCAGAAGAACCAACATAAAGAGGCATCATGCTCACACCGTTGAAGACGATGAACCTGTAAGGAAAAGAACGAGAGAAGAAAGGGATGATTCTTCAAGTGATGAAGAATATGTTTTAATCTCAGCACTCACAGGTACCGTCACCCATGGAAGCAATGATTGGCTTGTAGATAGTGGAGCATCCAAGCACATGATAGGATACAAAGAATCTTTTGTCAACCTATCAGAACATGAGTCACCCCACAAGGTGAAACTTGGGGATGATTATCAATATCCCATCAAAGGAAGTGGAGTAGCTTCCTACAAGCTAGATTGCAGCAAATCATTAAAAATGAAAGATGTTCTCTATGTAACAGGTTTGAAGAAAAACCTTCTCTCCATCTCAGCATTAGATGCTAAAGGAATACGGGTTGCATTTGTTGATGGCCAAGTCCTAATGTGGCCAAAAGGAAAGACAATAAATGATGCAACAATAATTGGAGATCAATGGGGAGGCTTGTACAAGTTGAAAGGTCAGCTAGAACAAGCATTGGTCCATGACTCCATGGAACCAAGCAAATTATGGGACCAAAGGCTTGCACATGTACACTATAGAGCAATACCAATTGCAAGAAAAGCAGTTTCAGGTCTACCAGAAATCCAAACAAAGCATGAAGGCATTTGCAAGGGATGTGCACAAGGGAAGAATGTGAAGAAAACATTTCCTAGAAATGAAAGCAAAGCAAAAGGAATCCTGGAGATAATCCACTCAGATGTGTGTGGCCCCATGTCTTCCAGCTCATTAAGCAGGTATGTATACTATGTTTCTTTCATGGATGATTTTTCTCGTAAGACATGGATATATTTCTTAAAAGGCAAAGATGAAGTGTTTAGCAAATTCAAGGAATTCAAAGCCTTGGTTGAAAACCATAATGAAAGGAAGATCAAGACTTTACGATCAGACAATGGCAAAGAATTCACCTCAGAAGACTTCAAGGACCTTTGCAAAGAATCTGGGATTAAGAGGGACTTGAGCACTCCTTACAATCCTCAACAAAATGGCATTGCAGAACATAAGAATAAAACAATAATAGAAGCAGTGAAGGCAATGCTCCATGATCAAGATCTTCCGATGCACTTATGGGCAGAAGCAACAACAACAATCGTGTATGTACAAAACCGTACACCTCACCGTGTATTGAACAACAAGACTCCAGAAGAAGCTTTCTCAAGAGAGAAACCAAAAGTTGACCATCTCAAAATATTTGGCTGCCTTGTGTACATACACATCCCGAAAGAAAAGAGAACAAAACTAGACACTTCAAGAAAAAAGGGCATATTCGTGTGAAATAGTGACACATCAAAAGCTTCCCGAATATACTTCCCAGGATTCAAGAAGATCGAAATCAGCAAAGACGTAACTTTTGATGAAGATTCAGCATACAACAAATCAAGACAACTACCTACAGAAGATACTGAAGAACCTGAAGTTCCCAAAACCAGAGACAGTTATGGAAGAGACACTCCGAGAAGATCCCCAAGACCATGACATGACAGAACCACAAGAACCTGTAGATCCACCTCGTGAGAAGAAATCCCACAAGAGAAGACCAGCATGGGCATGTGAAGCAATACAAGATGCAAAGAAGTATGGCGCTCCAGATGGGACACACAAAGAAAGCAAGAGACCTAGACCATATTCCAATTATGTGGCCCTACTATGTGACAACATTGATAAAGAACCTTCCAACTATGAGGAAGCAGTAGAGAAGAAGGAATTGAAGGATGCCATGATCAAAGAGTACCAGTCGATTATGAAGAATGATGTACGGGAGATAGTTCTGAGACCAGTAGGGAAGTCTGTTGTGACTTCAAAGTGGATCTACAAGATCAAGCATGTTGTAGATGGCAACATTGAAAAACACAGAGTAAGATTTGTGGCACGTGGCTTCTCCCAGAAAGAAGGCATAGATTACAAAGAGACATTTGCACCGGTAGCAAGATACACTTCCATCAGATCTATACTTGCTTTATAGCCGCAATAATGAAACGAAAGGTACACCAGATGGACGTCAAGACAGCATTCTTGAATGGTGTAGTCGAATAGGAAGTGTATGCGGAGCAGCCACTAGGATTCGAGACACATGACAGACAGACTCATGTGTGCAAGTTAAAGAAAGCCTTGTATGGCTTGAAGCAGGCACCCAAGACATGGTACGACAGGATGGACAGCTTTCTGATGAGCTTAGGCTTTACCGAGAGTAAAGCAAATTCCAACCTTTACTTCAAGGTTGAGGGCGAAAGACCAATGATACTACTACTATATGTAGATGACCTATTTGTAACAGGAGAGGATGAGCTCATTGCAGATACGAAGAGAAGGCTTGCCGCAGAGTTCGAGATGAAGGACCTGGGGATGATGCACTACTTCTTAGGCATGGAGGTGTGGCAGAGTATAGATGGAATTTTCCTTGGTCAAGGAAAGTATGCAGTGCAAATTCTGAAAAGGTTCGAAATGATGGACTGCAAGGCAATGGCCACCAATGGCATCGAACTTGAAGCTACTATGTGATGCTTCATCAGAGACAGCTGATGCCACGATGTACAGGCAGATGATTGGTTCATTAATGTACTTGACGAACACGAGACCAGACATATGCTTTGCGGTGAACACCCTAAGCCAATTCCTGACGGATTCGAGACATGTTCACCTAATTGCTACAAAGCATATATTGAGGTACCTGAAGGGTACAATTGAGTATGGGCTCAAATATGAGACGAATCAAAAAATTAACCTGCATGGTTATGTTGATTCGAATTGGGCAGGCAGTGCCACGGACAGGAAGAGCACTTCAGGATGCTGCTTCAATTTGGGATCTGGTATGATCTCTTGGTTTAGCAGGAAGCAATCATGTGTGGCACTAAGTACAGCCGAAGCAGAGTATGTTGCAGCCTGTTTGGCTAGTTGTGAGGCAGTATGGCTTCAAAAGCTACTATCAGATTTGTTTGATGTCGAGTTGGAGGCAACTTGTATCTTTTGTGACAACTAGAGTTGTGTGAAGTTGTCTAAGAACCCAGTGTTCCATGACAAGTCGAAGCATATTGAGATCAAGTACCACTATATCCGGGATATGGTGCAGAGAGGAGCAGTGAAGCTCTCATATGTGGCGACAGACGAGCAGATAGCCGTTTTGTTGACCAAGCCGTTAGCAAGAGTGAAGTTCGAGTACTTCAGAGAGAAGCTCGGTGTTATCCGGATCGAGGTTCCTCAAAAGAGGGAGTGATGTGACCGTAAGGCACAGGTGCACCAGGGCTGTATCTTACATGGTGGAAGACGCAGGTGGTCCGAAAGGACGTAATGCATCTGGGATGCTCCTAGGTTGTATCCACATGTTTGAAGACGCGGGTAGGTCTACAAGTCATAAAGCATCTGGGATGAGCCTGGGCTATATCTTACATGATGGAAGACGCAGGTGGTCTGCAAGGACGTAATGCATCTGGGATGCTCCTGGGTTGTATCCACATGTTTGAAGACGCAGGTTGACGAAGAGAGTCGTAATACATCTGGGTTGTATCCACGGGGTGGAAGACGCAAATGTTCCTGGGTTGTATCACCGGGTGGAAGACGCAGGTTGACTAAGAGAAAGACGTAATACATTTCGGTTGTGTCCACTAGGTGGAAGACGCAGATGTTCCTAGACTATATCCACTAGGTGGAAGACGCAGGTTGTCTGATGGGTTGGCATGCTATATGCACCTGGGTTGCTCTCCGCATGAGATGATGAGATGATCTGAATACGATGAGATGATAGTAGGAGACGCAGGTGATTGCTGAGGCAATGTAATATGTGGTCCTGGGTTGTACCTACTTGATGGCTTGCTTGTAGAGATGATGAAGACCTAGATGAGAGTTAGGCCTACATCAAGCATGAAATAGGGTTGGCTCTGTAGAACTTCTCATGATAGATAGATTCGAGAGATGTCACTAGTCAATGATCAACAAGCTGAGAATTGTTGCAGCAGTGATGATGACGACGTTGTCCAAAGATTGTGTCCAGTTGTGATGATGACTGTGTCGAGAGAATACCTTCCTAGTTAAGAGGGAATGTTGTTATAAATGTAACTTCGAAAGATATTCTTTTGTATATTATTATTATATTATTATTGTATTTTTATTGTACCTCCGTCGGAGATGTTTTTCCTCCGTTCGAGGATGTCATTATTGTATTTGATCATACAAGAATATCGAGGTAAAACCTCCATTGTAAGTAGAGGCAATAGTTCCCCAAAGGTCAAATGTAAAATATATTTTTGAGTCTCCCTAGGAGAGGTCGACCCAGTTAGGTAAGAGAGGTCGACCCCATTGGGAAAAAGGCCAATCTCACTTAAAGTATAAATAGAGAGGCTCCCCCTCTCATTTGGATATCACACTCACCAAGCAAGTTCGCACCAAGTGAGAGAGAAGACAAGTTCGTTGGAGAAGAAAGAGAGAAGCTGCAGAAGACATCTTATATTTGGGTTTTCTATCTTGCTTGATATTGTACTTAGTGACGAATCTATTTCTGAGGAAGTTGCGGGGTTTTCTCCTTTCTGGTTTCCCCGAGGAAATTTCTTGTGTCTTTTGTGTATTGTTGAGCTTGTCTATCTTTCAATTTAAAGATCTAACATAATTGAATTAAAGTGCAAAACACTAACAATATTGTGCATGCACAAGTAAAGCACACGATGGAGTGGACCTTCACATCATCATCTTGGAAGTTGAGCTAGTGTTGCTAACATGGAATCCTCTGTTGAAACCTTTATAAATTATACAAGTGAGTTCATTGTTTGATTCAAAGTTGATATCCAACAATCTAGAAGCGTGACTCATCACTCTCGATCTTGTAAATTCTTAATTAAGAAACTATTGAGACAGTTATGGTTTGACACAATCAAACTTGATCATCGGGATGCTTATATATTTACATGTGTGATGTATGATAAAGAGTTAATGAGGCCGATTTGTATGCATGATGGGTTTAGAATGAGCACCAAAGCTCTAAAGCCTATCATATTAATGTATAAAAGGAAGATTGTTGGATTATATCTGGCATGTGCACATGTACATTTGTACACTCCAGAACAAGGTTGTGTAATCTAAATCACCATTGATAGAAATATCAAGGTTAGGTGTGTTTATAACTTATCTAAGCATGTAGCACATGATAAATCTTTTCCCTATAAAGGCTATGTTATCACATCCATAGTAGTTGGGCAACCATGATGCAGATCAGCTTGTCAGAGACATGAGACAATCCATGCTTACATGAGATGACTCGATGAGCATTCCATTTTTTGATCATCAGTGGTAGAGCTATATTTTCGAGCTCCTCAGAGCATCCAAAGCAATATCCCAGAATAACCTTGTCAATTATGAGCCTTGCATGGTCCATGAGATGTACTAATTGAGTTACGGTTCACTTGATCAGAGCAGCAGAGCCAGGCAACTGATGTAGTCCTTTGCCCTTCAGAGTTGGTCTTCATGTTTCCTTCAGAGACTAGTATATGGCTGAGTAGGTATACAAGTTGCATATGGGTGTTACTTTTTGTCTCTCTTGTTCATATTAGTAGCTTTGACTTGGCATATATGTGACTATCAATGGTGATCTGGATATATATAAATATATAGCGGTTGTTCCTCTGGACTGATGATTGTGAATAGTTGAGTAGTCCTAATGTCAAGACTATGTTATATACTCACTTGTCTAGCTTACTTAGTACAAAATTGATCATTCCTGGTCTTCTCTAGCTCCACTTTTCCACCCATTTGTTTGTTCCATACTGTAATTTTCAACCTTTGACTTGGATGAGACTTATGATCTTGAAGATTCTTCTCCCACCTTGACCTCTTTGCTAGATAGACTCTATGTTTTACATGTGTCTCGGCCTGGAGTGTGTGGCTTGGGTTATGGAGCTCATGATCCATCTCTGTTTGTATGATGCCTTGTGATTTGGATGTATTTATGTGAAGTAGCCCATGTCACCAGGTTGTCTCCTTTAGTCCTCAAACCAAGTACTCCGTAAAATGAAGATGTGGAACAAATGCTATATCAAAATGACTGCAAAAAGGCCGACTACGATTAGTTGTGTTTCTAAACACTAGGCCAAGTGAAATGAAATCAAATAAACCTTTCTATAGCTAGTTCGTGGCCAAGGGATGAGCACTCATCCTTCATATGATGTAAGGCCATTTGAAAATGAAAATGCTTAGAATCACTTTCTGCTTCAACAAAAAGATGCGCCTTCCTAAGGCGAGTTAGCCTAGCCTCCTTTTCTTGATGATTTGTGGAGAGAAACCCAAAAATTAAGAAGCCCTAGCTTCTGTAGCTGCATAGTGTCTTCTTCTCAGGTTAGCTCTGATACCATGTTAGTTTTTTACAATTTTAATCAATAGTTATCTAGGATCCTACTGAGAGAATAACAAGCACGGCATAAACACAAGATAAACAAGAGACACAAAGATTTTCCTCGGGGAAACCATAAAGGAGAAAACCCCGCAACTTCCTCAGAGATAGAATGATCACCAATACAATGTCACAAAAGTAAAACCCCAAAATAGAAATGGTCTTCAGCAGCTTCTCTCTTCTCCACTTGTGCGAACTTGTCCTTCTCACTAATGCGAAATGAGTGAGTGAGTGAATGATCCAAATGAGAGAGGCACCCTCTCTATTTATACTTTAACTTTCACTTGACCTTTACCTCAACTAGGTCGGCCCTTAGTTGTACCTGACTGGGCCAACTTCTCTAGGAGAGTCTAATAACCCATTTACAACTTAACTCTGGGGTCTAATGCCCCGACTTACAATGGAGGGTTGACCTCAATGACTTTGCATGACCCAAATACAATAATGACTTTCCCGACCGGAGGAATAAACATCTCCGTCGGAGGTACAATAATAAAATACAAATACAAGATAAAATATACAAGTGAATATCTTCCGAAGTTACAATTACATTAACAAGAGCAATCAAAATGACCCATTGGCATCATCATTAAGGACTCCACTTGCCCAACACGAAGGCACTAGCCTGCCTGGGACTTACACACTGCTTGGGGAAGGTTGGGTATCTTATCCGGGTTGTGGTCATTTTGCTTGTGTTCTCTCCTAATTAACTAATCTGTCAATCAGGCAATTGAAAAAGGTGTTGGGTAATTCTCTAATCCTCACTTCAATTCCCCCCAAGGTGTTGAGGAAACCATCTATCTCCTAGCATCTTCTAGCTAGACCATTATAATTAATCAAGATAGTAAGAACTAAGATTTCATCTTCCTTACTTTTCATTAGATTCTTAAAGCCACTCTTACTATCCATCTTTGGGTCTAGGGTTTGTTAATCAAGCCACTCTATTCAAATCTATACAAGTGCGTGTGAGTGTCTTAGTTGGTCTTCTTAGGCTAGTAAGGGTCTCCCCCTTTGCTATTTAGTAGCATAAAGTGACAAGAATCCTATTCGATGTGACAACCATAGTTCTCTCTGGTGGAGAGGATCCTTGAAGTGTCATCGATTTAGTTGTCTTGCCCTCTACCATCCTGGATAGGATACTCTTAAGTGAGAACTACAATTTGTATGATAACAGGACTGAAGTTGTACAGAGTCAAATCCTGGACGTAGCCATATATGCAGTTTCCCCCTCCTTTCCAACATGGTATCAGATTTCCATTCAATTCTGAAAAAGTTGTTGCTAATACTCATTGAGATTTTCCAATATATATTTGAGACCAATTGCCTGATTCTGAAACTATTTCAGAGTTCTGTAGTGATTTCTCATTTCTATGTGGATGCTATAAACATAAGTATATGTATAAAATATCAATAAATAATAATAATAATAATAAATGGTGTGTCACATCTTAATAAAGGGACATTACCATTCAGCGGCCAGCTGATGTGACAATGCAATGTGCATATAAAGACATTGACAATAAAAGACAACAACAAATTCAAATTAAGAGAAATGATGCAACATTAAATTATCAACAATGACACAAAGACAAGTAAAAGGGGAATGAGCCAGAATTAAAATCTTCGTGATAAGGGAACTAACTCCTTAAATAGACAATAATAACAAAATCCTAGTAGTCCATTGTCTTCAAGATTAAGGGGAGAGCTCTCCAAATCCAACCATGAAAAATGAATGAGGAAGGACTACTCTTTATATAGAATCTAGCTCATTTTTTTATAAAAATAGCATAATGTGGTTAGATCCACATTTCTCTCCAAGGGAAATATATTATAATAGAGCTTATATGTAACTAACCTCATGAGAAAGTTCAACAATAAAGGTTAGTTAGTAACCAACTCCAAAAATTGCTCAAGTAGATAGGTAGACCACATTCCTCAAGTGAGAGTTTGACCAAGCAACAACCTCCAAGAAGATGATAAATTAATCCTCCACAAGTGCACCCATCAAGAAGAGGAGATTCCCACATGTGAACCAAGGCTCCAAATAGTAGGACAAATTAGGTTTTGACCCAAGAAACCCATCACATGGCATGTCCATCAAAAAATGTGTAACAAACCTTCTAGAGGCACATGTGGCTTCCTCAAAGTTAGGGTGCCTCCCCAACCACCTCAATAGCACTTCTTACAATGTGTGACAACCTCTACAGGTGTGAGAGTAAAGAGAATTCAACCATTAATAAAATATTCCTCGAACAACTTTGGAAGAATGTGCATGAATAACTACTTTGACAAGGAAATAATAAAATCGTTTTTGAGTAGTTGAGACACCCTTGAAGAATGGCCATACCAACCTCTTTGACCAAGCCAATAACTAACTTGAGGAGTGTGCCCTTGAAGAAAGTGCCAAGTTAACCACCTTGACCAAGCCATAACCAACAAGAGGTGAGAACCCTTGGAGAATGTGCCAAGGTTGTTGTATCTTCCTTCAACAAATAATATAATAACCTCAAAGACATGCGTGCCCTAGAGAAGAGTGCCAAGGTTGTGTGATGCATCAAATCATGAGCCAAAGCCATGAGTTGATTTACAATACCAAGTGTTGTTTCTCCAAAACCATGAACATACAAGAAGTGCACCCTAGGGAGGTGTGCAAAGGTACAAATTAGGTTTTGACCCAAAAAACCCATCACGTGGCATGTCCTTCAAAAAATGTGTAACAAACCTTCTAGAGGCACGTGTGGCTTCCTCAAAGTTAGGGTGCCTCCCCAACCACCTCAATAGCACTTCTTACAATGTGTGACAACCTATGTTGCACAGGGACCCATCCCCCCAAAATTTCATCAGTTTCCTGAGTTCCCACATTTCGAGGACTAACATACTCCTCGAAAACTTCCCCAATTCATCGAGGACTCCATCAAGGACTTGGGGACTTCTAGATCGTACCATAACCATACTTATCAAAACCGAGGAAATTTCAAGAACTTTCAGTAACGTCCCTGAAGTCCCTCGACCAATTGGCGACTCCTGAACGTCCCTTAACCTGAACAATTTTTAAAAAAATTAAACAAATTGGGTTACAGAATTCAGAGACTTCCTTTTTTGTTGTCTTGAGGTTTCAATGAGTTTATGACAGTTTTGAGGAATCTGATATAAAGGCCTTGGACCAAATACTATATATTCAGTGCAATTAATAGACCGACGCAATCGTTTGTACATTTGGAAGAATAGATTGGTTTTTCTGTCTTTTCCTTCCCAAAATTCCCACCCATAAAGACAACTGCAATTACAAAGAAATAAAAAGATTGTTGGTGATGATGTTGTTTCAACCACGGTTTTAGATTGAAGAGTGTATTTGACATGTTTTTAGCCATCGCTCAACGAAAGAATGCCAAGCGTATATCGAAGGCCACACATGGGGTAAGATGTGCATGTCACTTTATAGTTCGTAGATGTTTTGTTAACCCCAAGCTGCATAAAGTTGACGTTAGGGGCAAGGTGGGTCAAACACCCTTGGGTCATGGGGCGACCATGCTTTAATACACCTATAAAGGGTTTTCTAATGGCTCGTCCACCCTTTGGAGGGTTTGTCTACATATCCATTGTGGCCATTTCTTGGACTTTGGCATTTCATTTCCTTTTCATGTGGCAATTACATGTCAATTTCCTTTCAAACTTTCCTGCAGGCTGCAAACATGAACTGTGGTCACCAAAGGGAAAGGCTGAAAACATGAACCGTGGTCACCTCAGGGAAGAAACACATCATAACCAATATATCTGCTACAAAAAATATGATTATAAGCAATAAAATATTTTTTATTTCATTTTGTAATTTGAATTTTATAATTAGTTCTAATTTTTATCTCAATGTTTTTAATTATATATATTATAATTTATTATATATATAGATATTATATATATTTATTTATATTATATAATTGTCGTCCCCAACCTGTCGTCCCCTGAAAAATTGGGGGTGTGCTCTAGCCATCCCAAGAACTCGTCCCCCCCGTCCAAGGCCACTACAACTTAGGTGACAACCTCTACAAGTGTGAGAGTAAAGAGAAGTCAACCATTAATAAAATATTCCTCAAACAACCTTGGAAGAATGTGCATGAATAACTAAATTGACAAGGAAATAATAAAAGTGTTTTAAGTAGTTGAGACACCCTTGAAGAATGTTCATACCAACCTCTTTGACCAAGCCAATAACTAACTTGAGGAATGTGCCCTTGAAGAAAGTGCCAAGTTAACCACCTTAACCAAGCCATAACCAACAAGAGGTGAGAACCCTTGGAGAATGTGCCAAGGTTGTTGTATCTTCCTTCAATAAATAATATAATAACCTCAAAGACATGCGTGCCCTAGAGAAGAACACCAAGGTGGTGTGATGCATCAAATCATGAGCCAAAACCATGAGTTGATTTACAATAGCAAGTGTTGTTTCTCCAAAACCGTGAGCATACAAGGAAGTGTACCCTGGGGAGGTGTGCAAAGATAAAGGGGCTCCAAGAAAAATCATAATATATCTTGCAATAATCATCATCATCCAAGTATGAAACCAAGCAAAAGAGCTAAAGTGCTAGGCTTCCATGTGATTGAACCAAGGTCAAACAACCCCAAATCACCCTCAACATGTGTGTACAAGGCCAGCACTCCATCAAGGGGTGTTAGACATATCATAACAAGGTAGCTCATGTGTGTAATACCCTCATTTTCCCTAAGGCGTTCCAACTAGAAAGCTTCAAAACCTCATCACCTAGATAAATTAAGTTAATTGGCATGTATCAACTTTCAACCATATGAAAAGGGTATGTGCAAGAGAATAATGACAATCACTTGAAGGTGCAAACTATAGGTAATATGTCATCAAAATCCCTAGGGTTTTCTAAGGTTTTGATCATCACATAAGATCAAACCTTAGAAAACCATGGTAAAGCACCCTTAATCTAAACATCACGCCAAGGAGTAAATTATTGACACTTGAAACTTGAGGAGACCATAAGTTGATGGGTTCCCACTCTATAAAATGCACTAAGGATTAGATAAATGAATCAATGCTAAGCAACAAACCATCCAATCATGCCTACACTAATCAAAGAGAGGGAGCACACACACATGTCATGAAGAGTTTAACTATTAGGCACATGCTATCTCATCCATCCAATAGTTACTAGCGACCATCACAAGCATCAAATCAACCACAAGATAGCATCATCTTTAAGCCAAAACACAAATGTGCCCTGTCTCCATCAAATCATCTAGCAAATGTGATGCTGCAAGCTCGGTCCTTGTGACAAGGAATCACAAGTGCAAGCCTCATCCAATACGAGGGGTGACAGGTTGCATCATAGACCATATACTAAGAGGCCTGAACAAATCAAACAGACGACGGGCCACAAAAAAATGGAGACAACATCATGATAAAATAACTACCCAATCAAAGTAGCATGAGGGCGAGCAAGAATATATCTATTCGGCATTCAACACTACCCTTGAATATGTTTGATTTGATACATGGCTAAAATTATATGGCATCTTCACCCAGATAAAATTAATACTTTATTTAATCATCCTTACCATATTGAGCTCAATTTTAATAACAGATCGCTGCCCTGCGTTGAGGCCGTGCGCATGAGAGCTGGTGCCGCCATCTTTGGTAGGGTGCGCCCTGCGTGGACCGATGGAGGTCGTTTTCATGGTGGACATGGAAGAGCCTTCCTCCTCACCCCTGCCTCCCGAGGTTGAAGCCTTCAAATTGTTGGTGGCCTCTCAACTAAAGAAGAAGCCGCCGGATATGTCCAAGTTTGTTAAGAGGTTGGAAGAGATCCCTGAGGTAACACTCCCCCCCGAAGATTCGATCAAAGTTGCGTTATCCCTTGCTGATAGAGCTCTGGTGGGTCAGTTCACTAGTTTGTGGCCCTCACCCAAGTCCACTAAAACCTGGGTTCATAAAAACTGGCAGCCTTTGATCTCAAACAGCATTACCTCGTACTTCTCGGGTCGTGGGTTTTTCCTCTTTGAATTTATCTCCAAAGAAGATAGAGATCTCATATTTCGAAATGGCCCGTACTTTAAGGGGCCCCAAGGGCTATATCTGAATCCCTGTACCCCGAATTTCGATCCCTCGGAGGATGTCCCAAATGTTGTTCCTGTTTGGGTGAGGCTACCGAACCTACCTGTACACTACTGGAACTGGGAGTCTTTAAAATTCATCAGAAACACGTTGGGAAAGTTTATTGACAAAGCTAACCCCAATGACCAGTATGAATGCGCTCGTATATGCGTTGAGGTAGACCTCAAGGTAGGGTTGCCAGAGGCCATCAAACTCAAAGTGGGGAGTTGGTCCCATCTGCAAAAACTCGATTACGAACAGCTCCCGTTTAAATGTCAGGGGTGCCATGAATATGGCCATTTTTCCAGGAGCTGTCCAAAAAAATCAGCCCCAGAAAGAGAAAATGAGGAGGGATGGCAACAAATCAAGAAACCGAGAATGAATCCGAGACCAGGGACCAGCAACCAAGGGATGGGGAAAGGGAAACAAAAGCAAGCAAACCCTAGAAACGTTGGTAAGGAGAAAGGAAATCAGAAGGATACCCATAATAGGTTTGAGATTCCGGAAGCAGGGTTTGATGAAATCCTGGGAGAAGAGCCCATCCAGACTAGGCAGATTGCCCCAAATACTGTGCCAGACTAGGCAAATTGCCCCGAATACTGTGCCCCAGCCAGGATCAGATCAGGCTTCTCCTTCCCCAATCAGTTCATTCCCACCCCGAGGACTGGAGACTGCTCAGGGGTTAACCCAAAGGAAATATCCCCAAGCTTGGGGGAGGATGATCAAGACTCAGAAGAATCAAGGGAGGAAGGGGAAACATTAGAATCGTTGTTCACAACAAGAAGGTCCACTCGAGGAAGGAAATCGGCCAAGGAAAAGAGGGAAATGGAAACCTACAAGGATAAACTGCAAGGAAGTCAGCCAACACTTGACAAATTGTTGGCCAAAACTCCTAAGCCAATTAAAAATCTAAGTCAGGGCTCAAAATGAGCCAACCCAAAAAGCAAGTAATGAAGATAATCTCTTGGAATTGCAGAGGGATGGGCAGCAAACTGAAAGAAGACTCAATGAAAGGGTTAATTAGATCGGAAAATCCTGACATCCTTCTCATCCAGGAAACAAAATGGAGGAAGTGGACTTCCTCCATAAAAGCAAGCAAATTTGGAAAAAAGGGGGAGGCTCTGCTGTCTCTTCAAGGGGAGCTCCCGACGGTCTAGGCATTCTTTGGAATGACTCCCTAGTTTCAAAAGTCTCTGAAATACAAAACACTCATTGGATGTTCATGCAACTTTGACATCTTGATTCAAAAGAGACAGTGAGTCTCTTTAATATTTATGTCCTTGTTAACTATGGGAAAAAGAAACTGTGCTAGGAGTCTATTTGGGAGGTCTCCAACTCGATCCCTCTAGAAAATGTCATACTGGTAGGGGACTTAAATCTAACACTTTCTTCGTTTGAAAAAAGAGGCGACTCAATTGTGCAGGACCCAGCTAGAGAGTGGGTGGAGGAGCTAATTCAAGATTGGGATCTTATGGACATCAAGCCTTCCAATGATAAGTTCACCTGGACAAATAAAAGGACTGGGCCAGGCCATATTGCTACTAGGCTTGATCGATTTCTTATTCAAAGCTCTTTTTTGCTTCTTGGACTGGATGCTAGCTCATCCATTCTCCCGATTGGGGCTTTTGACCATAAACCAATTAGTCTGGATCTGAAATTGCAAAGAAATTTGGGGCTTATCCCTTTCCGCTTTAGCCCTCTATGGATTCAGCATAATGAGTTCCTCAGCAAAGTGGAAAGTGTGGAAAATCCCTGTCCAAGGCTCTCCCTTTTATGTCTGGGAAGAAAAGCTGAGAAGAGTGAAAAAGGAGCTCAAATCTTAGGCAAAAGGGCTTCCATCTCCCACAGATGAAAGAAAGGTTGCTCTAAACCTGCTAAACACACATCAGATGCAAATGGAAAGCATTGAGATAACAAATGAGACTCTAAAAATTGAAGAGAATCTTCAAGCTAACGTTCACAAAGCGTTGCTACAGGAAGAAGAGCTTTGGAGGCAAAAATCTAGAAGCCTGTGGCTTCAATCGGGAGATAGAAATACCGATTACTTCCACAAACAGGCCCAAGCAAGAAAAAGGTACAATTCTATCTCTGAGATCTCAGCGGATAATCAAACTATCTCAAATTTTTCTGAAGATGTAAGATTGCCCTCTGCCCTGTTAGAGTCAATCCCTTGCAAGGTCACAGATCGTATGAACCAAAAGTTTGTAGCCCCTGTCAGTAAGAAGGAAATAAAGGAAGCCCTTCAAGCTATGAATCCTGACAAGGCTCCTGGCCCTGATGGGTTCATTGCTCGCTTCATCAAATGCTGCTGGCACACTATAAAAAAGGACCTCCATAGAATGGTGCTCAAGTCCTAAGCCACCATCAAGCTGGGAGGAAGCACGAATTCCTCTTTCCTTGCTCTAATCCCCAAAGAAAAGAGAGCTAGTATGTTTAGCAGTTTCAGACCAATCTCTCTCTGTAACATTGGCTATAAACTGATCACCAAGGTTATTGCCAACAGGCTGAAACTTATCCTCCTGGATCTAATCCTTGAAAATCAAGGAGGATTTGTCAAAGGGCGTCAAATTGCAGACAACCTCATTCTGGTTCAAGAGGCAATCTACTCCAGCATAAATCGAAAAGAAAAAGGAATGGTGGTTAAACTGGATTTGGCAAATGCATTTGACAGGGTGAGACAGCTTTCTATTGGATGTTCTTAAGAGGTTCGGTTTTGATGATAGGCTAATAAGATGGATCAAGGCTTGCATAGCAGAACCTTGGATTGCCCCGCTGGTCAACAGTAGAAAGGTTGATTTCTTCAAAGCCTCTCGTGGGTTTCGCCAAGGATGCCCTCTCTCCCCCCTCCTTTTTGGTATTCAAGCTTCTGTTTTAAGTTTTCTCTTAGAAAAAAGAAGACAAGACCAAATTCTCATGGGCCTCAAAATTGCTAGGGGTGTTCGAGATTTAAACCATGCGTTGTTTGCAGATGACACTCTGCTCTTAGGAGGCGCCTCTGTGATCAATGCTAGGGCTTTCAAAGATGACCTTGACAATTACTGCTCTGCTTCGGGCAACAAGGTGAATGCTAGGAAATGTCAAATCTATGGCTGGAACTTGACAGGACGGGAACTGAGTTCTATTAGCAGAATTTTTGGGTTCCACAGCACCTCCAACTAGAACTCGTTTAAATATCTTGGCCTCCCAGTTTGCAAGAGCATGCCCAGGAGAAAGGATTGGCTCCCTTTGGTGGACAAATTCAAGCAAAAACTACAAGCGTGGGGAACTAATTGGCTAAATTTAACTGGTAAGTTGGTGCTGATAAAATCAGTACTTCTAAGTCTGCCCATTTTTCAAGGTTCCTTGCTGTTGTCCCCAGCAGGGATTATTAATGAGATGGAGAAGCTTCTTAGGCACTTCTTCTGGAAAGGTCGGAGAAACAATGAGTGAAGGATCCCGCTGGTCAGATGGGAAAAAGTCACAAAACCTTTGATGGAAGGTGGACTGCAAATAAAAGATTTAAAAGCCCAGAACACTGCGTTGGGAGCTAAAATTCTATGGAAGCAAGTTGACAAAAATCCGAGCTGGGCCCAAAAAGCAATGTGCAAAAAATACTTTCAGAACTCCAGAGTCCGGAGTCTTGACTCTCCTCCAACTGCCTACACCGGTTCTCCTATCTTCAATCTCTGCAAACATGCTCTACCCCTGATCAAGGAAAACCTCTTCTGGGTCCCTGGAAATGGGAAAAAGATTAATATTTGGGATGATAAAATTATGGAGGGGGAACCTCTGTCTGAAGTCCAAGAACTTCGAGATATAAGGCACTGGATGACTCAGGAAAATCTGAACACCCTTTGGGACATCTCAGATTGGGATGGGGATGAGTGGAAGGGCTGGAAGAATGTGAGAATCCCTCCTGAGTTCTCTCTAGACTGGTTGGTGCTAAAAGAGAGATTGGCAGGGAAAGCTCCTTTGTCCAAAAGGAGAAAAGACTCTAGAGGCTGGGGAAACAAATCTGGAGTGTATACCGCTGCTCAAGGATATAATGTGATTAAGAACATCCCCTCAGTCCCCTCAAATCCAACGATATGGATTGGAATATGGAATAACAAAAGTATACCCAAAGTTGATTTCTTCATTTGGACCTTAGCTCACAATAGTATACTAACTGGTGACAATCTGCTTAAATGTCAGGTAGAGTCCACTGAGCATCTATTTTTAGCTTGCCATTTTTCAAAAGAGGTCTGGTCTGAGGCCTTAGACACCTGGAGCACTAGAATTGCTGTCGCGAACAAGATCAACTCTCTGTTTGAAAATTGGAGCTGTCTGTATCCCGGATCTCTCAATTCCAAAGGCTGGTTCAAGACTGGGTGGATGGCATTGCCAAAGTTGGTTTGCTGGGAAATCTGGCTTGAAAGAAATGCTAGAATTTTCCATGACAAAGCTTCTAAACCTGGGCAGGTTTGGGCAAAAGCTAGAGGTCTTCTCAAAGACTTCCTCCAAAACTCTGCCGATCTGAAAATTGTTAGCAACCTCAGCAAAGAGGAAATAGATTGGGGAATCAAGATGAATCTGAGACCCCCCCCCTACTGATGGAATTTCGGAAAAACTGGAGTTCTGGCAAATCAGATTAGGAGGAGAAGATTTCACCAAGTGGAGAAAAAGCTCTGAGATGAATAGTCTCTTCATCGATGGAGCAGCTAAAGGGAATCCTGGGAATGCAGGAGGGAGAGGGATAATTCGAAATGCTGATGAAAACACTGAAATTAAGTATGCCTGGGGATTAGGTAATTCCACAAGCAATCAGGCGGAAACTCTTGCTTTACTACAGGGGCTTTGCCAGCTCAAAAAGAATGGTATTGACAGAGCCAGAATTGTGGGAGACTCGCAGAACATTATCAGATACTTGGTAAAAAAAACTGCTCCGGAGGATCTTAGATTAAAGATGCATGTCTGCAGAATAAAAAAGCTGACCAGCTCCTTTGCAAAGCTGGATTTCTTTCATGTGCTTCGGGCAAACAATGCTGAAGCGGATCGAGAGGCCAATAGGGCAGTGCTTCTTCCCCTGGGAGTGCTCAGCATCACAGAGACTGAGGATTGGGATGCAGTTCCTTAACATAGTTCAGATTGGGCAGGGTCGTGGCATTTGGATGGAGCACATGGAGATGGATAGCAGCCAGGTCATCAACGTGGATGGGAGCATTTTGGGTGAATGCCCAGAGTTTATGCCATATCGTGAAGGGGCCAGCTTGATGGAGAAGCATGGGAGCAATGACAGCGCAGAAGATCTCTGTCCGTTCTATCTTTTTTATTCTTGAGTTAATTCATGTTTTACTGTATCCTGCTGGGCCAGTTCGTGCACATTAGAAGGTTATATAGCAGATTTGAAATTGCCAGAATGATGAAACTAAAAATCTGGGCATGGGCAAGCATAAAAGTGCTACGTTTTTTATGGTAGAGGACATTTCGAAGTCTCTCAGGCTAAGCTGTAATCTTCCAGTGCTAACGCACCTGAGTTTCCATTAATACAAATTTCTAACCGCTTCTGTCAAAACAAAACAAAAACATTAATACTTTATTTCATAGAAGATCCTTCACTTGTGATTTATGCAAGCTTCCTACATATAACGGGGAGGGATAATAAAGGTAGATGGTGGACAAGGTGCAGCCAAAAGCTCTAAATATGGCTCACTCACCTGTCAAGATAAGAACACAGTAAATAGAAAAAAAAATGAAATTATATTATATTAATGTCCACATGTGAGCAAAGTAGATCAATCATCGATAGAACTCTAAACTACAACAGGTAATAACAGCAATGTTTGAATTTTGTAAATACTATATCTGGATGTGATTCCAGGAAGGATTTTGAGTACCTGGCAATAACTTCAATGGCTAAATAACTGGGAATGGCTTTGCAGATGTTTTCAGGAAATATGACATTTATAGGATCATGTTTCCTTTGAAGATCAGAATTTATTTCTTGAAAAACTTCTCAGTGCATTTATGTGAGGAATGAGTGAATTCAAATTGATTCAATAGTGCAGAGATAATAATGACCATCATATTTCAACTCTTTCATTGCTGACTGAAACACAATTAAATGTTTACAGCATCCTTAACTTGAGGCATAGCTATGTCTCTCCTTTTTTTGTGAGAAGATATCTCCAAGGGCATACATGAAAATGCCAATAGCAGCACTTCAACTGCACCCACAGATTAGTATGACATCCTTAACATTGGACACAGCAGAGACCCTTTTTACCTGTAAGAATAATCTTGTGTGCTTTATCATATTTCGGGAACCTTTCAAGCAATTGAGTTACATCCAACAATTCAATGCTGATTCCCACATAAACAAAATCATCCTGTAATGAATCAATACATCTTATGACATTGAAAAGTTAAAACTATCTTACATACTTTGACGAGACCAATTTAAGGCCCTTTCTTGAACATTTAAGATTTCCAGATTCTGTATTATGATGGTTTCTCCAGTCATAAGATTGAATAAAAACTTAAATTATATTTGAAATAAACTAGCATTCTTTAGAAAAAATGACGCTTTTTGTGCAAGCACACGGAAACATCCAAAGAACGTCTGCGTATTAACTATCTCCCAGCAACAGGACATCGCATACAAATACCATGCCTTCAATATGAAATGATTGTGTTGATCTCTTTTTGATATGCTGTAATTACTCTGATAAATTGTTGCACAGTTTCTCGTTCTTGTCAATCATAAACTGGAAAGTTACTTTCTTGAAATCTTAATAAGTAGGAATATTTGTTAAAAATAAAAATAAAAAACAAAGAGAGTGAAAATGAAGTGTTCCACCCAATGGTAAATACTGGGCCTCCTACCTGCTGCTGTTTGATGTTTGTGTTTATGCTTGAGCCTGCGGCCATTTGTCGATGACTCACAGACTTGTGTTATTCTGTTATTAACTTATTACTTTGTCTATCAACATTTAAGATTTTATGGGCGTTTTGATAAAATAGCCAGCCGGGATGCTGTCACAGCCTGCTTTTTGTTTTTATGAAAGCCTTGTACATATTGCTTTATTAATCGTCAAACAAAGCTTTCATCAAAGCGTATTTATGTGTGTGCGCCCTTGCTTATGTGTGTGAATAGTAAATGCAAGTGACTCCCTGCATCTCAGCCTAATTTCAATACACCTTCCAGAATCTAAAATTAGTACAAGCAGCAAGGAGGAATCATTTTTACTCCTACTGACCAAAGAGCAAATGAACTGGAAAATGAAAAAACCATACTCACAGGTCGCAAGAGCCACCAGAATGGCTAAAATAGTATACATACGCCAAAGGCATGCACACCCTCTGAGGAGATTTGGCTTCTAGGACCATGTATATCACCTAATTCCAATGCAAATAACTGACACTGGCCCATGCTCTGCAAATCTGAATGGATAATCCCTGCTGTAACTATTTTACATAAGCAAATAAACCCATACAGCGTTCAGATATCTAAAAAATAAAATTTACTTTCCGTTTAGAGATTGTGAAGCTCGAGGGCCAAACATAACTCTATGCTTATTAGATACTCACGTTTACAAGCTTGGGAAGACCGCAATGGCTAATCACAATTCTTTTATTATCTGTTCTATCCACTTATGATTTCACTCATAGCAGCACCAGTGATCCAACAAACTCGCTCAAAAGAGGTATGAACAGGAAAAGCTCATTACTCTGCCCCTAACTATAGGACTCATCAAATTTATGACATATCGCTCATATTTAAACAATTTACAGTCCACAATTAAAATTGTAGATATCATGATCAATTTCAGCGCAGGGCAACGCAAAATGCACTTCAGTCCAGGGTTTCAGCAAAACTCTTCTTGAATTTTAAGAAAAAAGAAAAACAAAACACTTTACGAGGGTTTCAAGAAATTCTTCTTTATTTTTAGACCAAAAAACAAAAGAACTGCATCCTTGTATTAAATTAATTTGGCAAATTATTTCGTGAATCAATCGAGAGTTTCACTCTATCATCTACAGAAATTCTCATTTGAAAATAATTGATCCTTCTGAAAGGAGAAATAAAAATTAAGCCATGGAAATTCGAAGAAAAACCTTCTGGGTTTGGAGGACAAATCTGAAACTGGTCGATCAAATCAATTCTCCCTCCAAAACCAATGAACCGCCTCTGGCACGATACACGTACATTAAAGGCGACAAAAGCCTGTGTATGGACCCTTTCATCTTTAAACAAACACAATCAAAATCTTGATTCTTAACAAATGCTTGTTAACGCTGCTTTCTGTATAATTTGGCCTTTGCCGTGACCGGTATGTGACGTCGCCCTCAGTTAACACCGTTACTGTTTCCAACGCACTTGTACCATATGAAGCAGGCGGTTCCATGGACGAACGAGTATTTATATATATATTAAATCTTAGAGGCTTATTTGAGCTTCTTCAGACAGTGAGAAAGTGTCGAAAACTGCATTTTTATATAACGGTTGATTCTTTTCGGGAGGATATAATAAATCTTAAAAGACTTATTTAAGCTTAAAGACACGGAGGAAGTGTGAAAATCTGTATTCTAATAAAACGGTTATTTCTTTTCAAGTTGATAGAATTATCTTCTGTTCAAGAAGATAGAGTCATTAAAAAAAATCGATATTTATATTATTTTTATCTTATGAGTATTAAAAGATATTTTAATAATTTTTTAATTAATATCGTAAATGTTACGTCAATTACATTTTTTTTATTCAATTTTCGAGTGTTTTTTTGGCTTCTTTTAGTGTGACGGAGCACCTTCCATTCAATTTTTAAGAGCCTTTGGCTTCACTCGTTGTGACCTCTTAAGCTTAAGAGTACTTTGCATTTTTGTGTGTAATTATGCATTTTTAAGAGCTTTTGGCTTCACTCGTTGTGACTTCCTAAGCTTTAAGAGCACCTAGCATCTTTGGGTGTAACTATGCCTCTAAGCTCTTGCTTAAGCTTCAATAGCTTTGGAGTTTATCAATAGTATTATCTCAATTTTCTTTCTCTTCGGTCAAGTATCTAAAGACATTAAAGACATTAGATCTATCTATTTTAGTGCATGCTGTAACACACTAACTCACCTCTTACCTATTGCTTATCTTAATTTGATCAATAAGACGAAGGAAGCTAAGACGAAGAGGGGAAAAGTAGGCACCAACAAGATTGAGAAGGGAGTTTAAGGGCATCAATGATAGTCAATGGTATCTTGATTCACTGGGTCACTTAAAGTTGAGTTGTTTTTATTATGGAGATTCATCCCAACCCCAAAGCATGTTAAAACGAAGATTAAAGTACATGAAATGAAATTTTCCCTTCATTTTTTTAATAGGCTTACAACTAAGTAGTAAGCACTTCTAAATGATACTAGTACTATAGTGATAAAGTTCATTTTCTAGAAAATCACTTCTAAATGATGCTAGTACTATGGTGGTAAAGTTCATTTTCTAACAAATCCATGTTTTGGTCAAGGCAAAGTTCAACTCAAATTCATTCATTTTTTCCCAAGTTTCAATGATTTGGGTCATCTTAAATTGTTCCAAAACTCTCGAGACAAAGTTCCATGCCCAAAGTTCTTATCAATCAGGTGCAACTATGATTTATAGCAAAATCATTGCAAACTTTAGGTTAGAATTTCCATTGGAAAATGGATGTGTTTGTCCACTTATTAACTTACTCCAACATCACCACATCAATCTAGGGACTTGCACTCAAAGCTCACTTCCTAAGTATGAGAGCTTCTAGTGCATCTAATGCTTTCTAAACTATTCTCATCTCATAATTGTTGTCTATGTGAACTTATTAATTCACCAACGCATTCTCTTCTTTTGTATTTTACACTTATTTTCTTAACATGATAAAATGGTCATATTAACATGGGAAGAAGGTTAAATGTTATATGGATTTATCATTTTCGATTTGTCATCACTAGAATCCGGCCAAGCAATCTTCGTCAAAATTGTCATTTTGGATTGATGAAATTGTTTTTTAAATGCATATAGGGTTATCGAATACCCCTTTTTGTAACCAAATTGTGCATTGTTGACATTTGATTTATGTATTTCCATCAATCCAAAATTATTATTGCAAGATTTCAAGCAAAAAATATCGATTTCCCTTACTGTTATTTTGAACGGCCCAAAAAGGTCAATTTGTAGCACATTTAGGCTACATCGTAACATGGAATGAAATCCTCAATAAAGTTTTTTTGCCCTAATTTTGTTTAGAATTCCCCACCAAGGATTTACGAGTATAACCATTTGATATTTGACATGCTTAAGAGAGTAGGAACATTGTCTATGATAGTATTGATGTGAGGGAACCTTATCACATTGATTCAAAAACTTCCGCTACAAAGTCCACTTCTAAATTGCCAAAACTTTCATTGTGGGAATGCTTTATAAATCTCATGTATATTTCAATCACCATGTAAGATTATTCACACTACACAATTATAATAAATAAATAAAATTTGAAACAAATGTAATAATAAAGTGATTTTTCTTCATTTTTCCCATTTTATTGCCATGTCAATTGTTAGCATTCTATATAATTTAAGTACAAAACCTTGTTAACATTCCATATAATTTAGATGTCTCTATGTGCCTAACATTTATCCAATAATGTCCAATATGACGTTGAGACATCATATGACCACTTAAAGAACAAACTCTATTCACATTCTATGTAATTTAAATGTTACTTACATTGAGTTAGTAATGGCCAATGTGATGAGACATTGTGTACCACATAAAGTATTGAGAAGTTAATATAACACTAAGGCATTATGTGAAAGTGTAAATATATCAAAACAATTTTAACTTAATGAAAATGAAAAATATGAAATTTGAAAAGTCAATATCAACTATTTAAATATAAAAATTTAATAAAATTTTCAAATCAAATAACAAAACTAATACTTTCAGGGGAGGCAGGAGGGGGAGGGGTGATTTTAAGCCCCGATGGAGAAAGAATTTGCACTTATTCCTGGAATCTGGGAATGGAAACCAATAACGTGGCGGAAGCCATGGCGTTATGGCAAGGCCTAAACCAAGCTCTTTATTATGGCATACAGTCCCTTGCGGTTATTGGGGACTCCAGGTTGATCATTCAAAGCATGAATTCTATGAAACTGCCTTCTTCTATTCAGCTTCGACAAATCCTGCGAAGAATTGGTCTCATAACTTCTCAGTTTCGAGCCATCGACTTTTATCATATACTAAGGAAGAACAATGAGCATGCCGACAAGGCGGCTAATGACTCTATGGGCCTTGGTAAAGGTGATCTTAAGATCAACGATGTGCTTAGCTGGACACACATCCCCTAACCTTCCGCGGATGTTTAAGAATTTAAGCGAAGGGAACACGTGGAGATCGAATTGTAAAACGGATGTCATGACTCCCTGCTGCCGGATGGTCTGTAATCAAGGCGTGGCGCTCTATGCTCTGGCTTATAACTCCTTTCAGATCGCTCCTTTCCCCATACTTAACATGATGTCGTATGCGCTCATGCTGATGAGGGTGAGTACCAGCGTTTGTACCTTCGGGCATGTGAATTTAACGGGAAAGATCTCTAGTAATACGAGGAGCCCCTGCAATCATAGCAGGTCTCTTCATCGGGCTGACTCACTTAACGTTAATCCCCTCGCCACCATTACATCTGGGCCGGATGGTACCCGGTATGGGAAAGATGACGTCAATTCTCTGTATCCGCATCAAGTTTCATTAAACAGCAAGCTGAGCCGGCATGTAAAAGGAAGTACGGGTCTAGGAAATGATGATCCGTGTATTATGACGATGGGCTCTGAAGCTTGTCCCAGGCTTAAGGATGTTAAGCTCCCTATTTATCACATGGTAACCCAGCAGGGAAATCAACGAAATCCCCATACCGTCGCCTCTGAGAGCAAAATTGAGTCATCTCCTGGGTGGCGAAGGTTCTGGGTGTCTTGCTTTGATCTCTTGGTCGTTTTCACCGCCGATACAGAGCAGACGGAAGGAATGGCGGACTCTGGCGAATCCGCAACCTCCTCTCCGGACCCATTGCAGGAATTGGAAGCCGAAGTACGTGTCTTGCGGCGAAGGGTTCGTCGACAGGGTAATTTCATGCAGCAGCTGGACCATCAGGGTGGGCGTCGCCTCGACAGAGTTGAGGATGAATTAGTGCTTATTCGTTCGGATTTTAAGGCAGCCTTCGAGGCTCTGGAGGAGAAAGTAATGGTTGCAACTGACAATCTGGAACTCAGGCTGCAACGGGCGGAGGCAGCTTTGGCAAACCTGCGGAAAGCCGAGACTGCTGGACAAGATAAGAATCAAGTGGCCTTCAAACCAGCTCCTGGGGCTCGTCACCGTTGACATCAGTCTAGTCTCTATTTCTTTTGCTTTCTTTTACAATTTCCTGTCCTCAAAAGTCCTGATTTTGTTACTACAGGCATATGTTTTTAAATGTTTGAATGTGCATGTAACTTTCCTGTCATGGAATGTAAACTCTCAAGTGACTCTGTCGCTGTTTTATTAATATAAAACCTACCCGCTTTTGTCAAAAAAAAAAAAAAAAAACTAATACTTTCAATTTTGATATAATAATATTGATATAACTCCGAATTGTAAACCTCGTATCATTACTTCTCATCAATTTATACATCTAACAAAATGAATCAATATCAAATTAAAATCATGTATTTAAGTAAGTATTTAAAGTTAATCGACATTTCACCCATAATACCTTTTTATATGGTTTTCTAACTATCAAAACCCAATAACATCAGAGTAAGCTAAACTCTAGACCGAATGCACCAAGAATCCGGCGATTTTTCCGGTGAAAATTCGACTGAAATTGTTTAAATGACAGTTTTGGGTTGCTAGAATTGCATAATCGGGGTGCCCCATGGATTTTTGAGGTCACTGAAGCCATTCCTGCAACCAAAATTGCAATTCAAACAACCCAAATTGCAGTTTGAGCAATTTCCCATTCGCTAGATTCCGGTGAAAATCGCCAGTAAAGGTGCATTCTGTCTAGAGTTTAGCCCATTCCAATAACATCCTCTTCTCCGTGGTAGGAAAGAGCTAAACATACGGAACTAATAGCAATTTATTACTTTAATATACATTTGAACAATAATAATGTATATCTTTTATTTAAAAATAAATAAAAAATGACTTCTGAAAAGACTTTAAACTTTTAAAAACCAATGACACCCTCATAATCTATGCTTTTTTTCCTTACGGGTGGCCTTGTAAAAGACTGGTATGCAATCTAATTTAATATGCACAATTTTTTATATTTAACTCACATGCCTTACATAACACCCTTGCAGGGATGCAATCTAATTTAATATCCATACTTTTCATATTTAATTAGCATAGATATGACCTTCAATAACAATATTTATATTCTCCCTTACCTTTGAGATTTTGTGGAGTTTCGAGAAGATATGGTTGTGTGGATTGATATCTTTTGAAATAAAATATCAATCATATTGCATGGGTGGTTAGAAAACATATCATGTGGAAGTGTCTTTCGAGGATTTGGAAGAATAATAGAAAAATGTTAAAAAGATCATATGTATTTGAAGGATAATTTAAGGTAGGTTGTTATTTAGTGGTTGGCAATGTTGATGAAGGAAGTTACACTTTGTTATTATTTTAAAACTGGGTTGTTAAATTTGGAAAAAAAATTGTTAAAAAACGATGTTATGTATTTTGCAATGATTAAATAAGGTTTTTAAAGCTATATAATTGTGTATTTTTTATTGATTAAATAAAATTATATATATATATAATATGATTATTTATTTTAATGATAATACTTGGAATGGTAAGTCATACTAAAACTTGATGAGTAAAATATTAGGTAGGAAAATTGGTTAAATACTTATATCTATATTATTAAAAACATTTTTTTATGAGTAATATGTTTTTGAAACTTATTAAGATAGGCATATTATCATTACATTTTAGGTTTATAATTTTTTTTGGCTCTTCTCATGATTGTAATTATAACAATTTTTTTATATTTTTGTTCCAAGGTTGTTATGGATATCAATGTTTTTTTGTGTTCTGATTTTTCCAATAGTAGGGTAGTATATGGGTGTCACAAGGTTAAACAAGGAATTAGCATTTTGATTAATTGAAAGAGAGAGTTTTTTGGATCCATCGCAATAAGTTTTTACATCGACATTTCAGATCAAACAAGTGCGATATGTCATCAAGAATTTCGAAGAAAGAATGAAAATTTCTTATCAAGAAATTAGCCTTAAATAGAGAAAATGAGTATTCATAAAACCCTAAAAATGTTAACTTTAACTAAAAACAAGGGAAAGGAACCCCTTGGAATAAATTAAATTGAAAATATATAAAGTATAAATTAAAATATAAATTTAGAAAATCCAAAAATAATAAATTAAAAGAGAATTATTCTTTTTGTGGTGGAAATTAATAAAATTGCACCATAGAAAGTAAATTATTGGAGATATTTTTTTTCAAGAAGAAAAAACCATACTTTTTCTATTACTGTGAATCAAAAAGTACATTCCCAAGATACATAAACTTCAGCTTCACTTGCTATAATAGGACTGAATCATATCGCATAGTTACAATAACTACAAGATACACTGCAAGGCCAAAAACAGAACTGATCCGAATCAAACAAAACTAAGGGACAAAGCCAATGTTCCCCAAGACAACAAAAGACCAAAAGAAGAAGAATTTGTAGACACTATAGAGCTAGTATGCAAACAAAAACATAGAACCTTCATTAGTCTTCAATCCATCTGACCATTCTTCCCAAAAAATCCAACCTTCCTCCCCATCTAACGCCTCCTTTGAGAGAGCATCAACCACATCATTTAAGTCCCTGTAAATGTGATCGATTGAGAAATCATAGAAAGAATTCAACAGAGAGTAATCCTATGACACCAATGGGATAACTGAAGAATGTTCAGACCAAAAATCTTTCTTTCCCACTGGACAACCACCAACGAGTCACCAAAAACCCGTAAGGAATCAATAAAGATATTAACAACCTTGACTAAACCCCAAAGTGCAAGCAATTCATCTTTTGTGTTTGAGCCACTCCCACAGAACAGTCGCATTTTAAAAGAAATATCCTTACTTAAAATCACGTAAATGCCAGCTCCACATTTTCCATCAACAAAAGCACCATCGAAAAAACCTGTAGCTTTGTTAGAAGAAGGAATTACCATATTGGCACGAGCTCTGGGAATATTCAAGATTTTTTTATCAGACTTATACAAATTAAACAAGTTTAGCGCTATGTTCATAGCCACATAAACAGAAGGAGAGATCTGCTCAAATATAGTATTATTCCTAATCTTCCATATCTCCCATCAAACGAAAGCAGGCAGATTCTTGAAACTACCGTGTGACTGAACCCATTTGAGATAGGAGAACTCGAAACTCCCCACACCCCATTCATATGAAATATTTCAATTCAAACAAAACTGAGACCAAACTTGCTTCGCAAAGATACAGAAGACAAATAGGTGATTGAGAGATTCCCCGTCTTGTTTACATAACAAGCATATGTTCAGACCAGATTTTCCCCTGCGAAGAATATTATTCCAAGTCAATATGCAGTCTTCAAATGCCAGCCAAACGAAACATTTAATTTTCAGAGGTATTTTCAATTTCCACAACCTCGAATACCACCACTTGGAAACCCCTGAGAAATGCATAATAACAATAATCAAAGTAAGTTGACTTTGCTAAAATCTGCCCAAATTCTAAGTTGTTGCTCCGAACCAATTGATCCTCATCATAAGTAAGTTTGATACCTGCAGAATTTAATCTCATAATATAACGGTTCCATTCATCAGCCCAAACGCTACCTAGGCCAAGATCCTGAGCATTTAACCACTATGAAGAAGAATTGTGTAACCAACTGGGTCTTTTTATTTGGGCTAGCGTAATAAACCCAAATTATGCAAGGTGGTCGCGGATAAGTGAAGATAGAATATACTTTGATTCATTCCCAATGAATGGAGTAATCCCAACCAATATTTTCCTCCCATCATCGACCTGCCAAGCTAATTGACTATTGATCCACGGATATGACCTCATGAAACCACGCCAAAAAAAGAAGCATTCTTGTAATTTTTTATAGGCCTTATGATCCAACTTAATAAATCCATGTTAATGTATTTGTTGTGTAGTACATCCGTCCAAAGCCCGGAACCAAAGATCCCCTGCCACATGCTCTTCATACAGAGAGCAGTATTGAACCAAAATATATTTTTAATATTCCATCCTACCAATTTCCACCCCATTTCTTAGGCAATTAAATACTCTCCCAATTAACAAGATTGGAAACGTCCACCCTCATAATTTCCAAACCATAAAAATCTAAACATCAATGCCTTTATCCTCTTCAATATGGTCTGTGGAATTTGAGCCATCAAAAACCAATAAACTGGCATACCCACAATAACATATTTAAGAAGGGTAAGTCTGCCACCAAGAGAAAGGAACTTATAACACCATAAACAGATTTTCTTTTCAAATCTACGAACCATCCATGTCCAACGATTAATCCCATAACCATTTGGTTTGATAAAATAACCAAAGTATTTGAACCCATCATCAAGATTAGACATCTTTAAAGGAAGAGCACTTGAAATTTGTTCCAGCACCAAATCCTCAACCTTGTTACAAAAGAAGGTAGACTTATTTACATTTACTTCCATAAAAAATATAAAAGGAAAAATGAATAAAATGATAATATTAATAATAATATTAATATATTATAAAATAAAAATAAAGAAGTAAAAACAAATGTTTAGAAGAAACTTTCAAATAAATGAAGAAAGAGAAGAAATAGAATAATGAAATAATGAAGGTAAAAAGATATAGATATATATATATAGGAAAGAGGAAAAATAAGGAACAAAGAGAGAAATACAAGGAAAAATTTAGGTGCTAAATTTAACTCGTGGGTTATTTTTGCATGTTTTTTTACAAAAAAAGATTCGCCAATTTGCATTTTTTGAAGCTCTGTTTCGTGCAATTTTGATGGGATGAAAAATTTTCACTCTAAAATCGCCAAATTATTAGATAAACTATATAAAATCCTTAGAAATTGACATAATTTTAGAAAAATATCGCCAAATTATTATATAAAGTATATAAAATCCTTAGAAATTGACATAATTTTAGAAAAAATATCGCCAAATATTTTATAGTTGGTATTTTAAGAATTGGTAAGATTCGCCAACATTTATACACTTTTAAATAAGTATGGATCCCTCAAATTTTCCTTGGAGAAATATAGTAGATAAAGAGAAAAGGGGTAAAAAGAGATTAAAACTATCCCATGTAAAGAAGAAGAAGAAGAAGGAGAAGAAATAGAAAAGGAAAAAAGGGGAGTGGGGATCTAAAGGTGGGTTAAACCATGGGTATTATCTGGAGGAATCCTGGTCGCTAGTGCTCAGGTCCAGTTGGTACTGATCTTCCAACCATCGTCGCGGTTAAGGTTATTATGGTGTTTCGCAATTTCAATGGCTTCTTTGAATTTTCTATTAAAGAAATGATCCTCAATTGCAAGTATCTTGGCATCTTCAAGGCAAATATGATGCTTGTCTTTTATGCATGTTCAACAAGAGCAAAGTATCGAGAATGATTGTGCTTGATATCGACAGCATGTTCATGAAACCTCGTATTGAACGAACGACCGGTTTCGCCAATGTAAGGTTTGCCACAGGAGCAGGGGATAAGGTAGACACCTTTTATATTAGAGGGATCAATAGTATCCTTCACAGATCTAAGCGAGTTCCTAATAGTTGTAAGGGGTTTAAAATTGGTGATGATGTTCTTTCTCCTTAAAATTCTTGCTAGCTTGTTAGTGGTTCCTTGAAAGTAAGGAAAGAAAACTTGGGAAATTTCCTCCCCCTTATGGGATTTATCACTAGGACCCCATATAGCTTTATTAAAGGCTCTGACAATGACATCCCTAGGGTAACCATTATCTTTAAAGACTTCATGGAGGTGATTCATCTCATCATCTAGATGATCAACATCACAAACTCTTAAGGCTTGAGTTGCTAAGGTGTTAAGGACTCCAAATTTTTGAGCTGGGTGATGATGGGAATTGGCATGGAGATATTGCTTTGTTTGAGTTGGTTTCCTGTAGACCTGGTGAGCTAGGGACCCATCAGGTTTCTTAGTGAACCTAACATCCAAGAAAGGCAAGCTTCCATCGGCTTCAATCTTCATGATTAATTTAATGTGGTTGGATTGTGAATGTAGAAATTAGCATATCTTAACACGTATAAACACAACAAAATCATAAACCACAATTACAACCCAACATTACAATATAATGAATATGTGAATTAAGTCAAAATAACAAAATAATTTGTGAATGTGGAAAAATCAAACAAATACAAGACATATAGATGTTATTGATTATAACAAAGTTGATAAAAATCTTACTATAATATAGTATCATACATGTACATATAACCCCAGGTGGTTTTTCGAGGAGGGGTTTGAAATAGCAAACTGGTCACCTTGTCTGAAATTGAGGATGTCCTTAAGAGTATGGATAAGGAGAAGAGTCCAGGGCCGGATGGCTAGACCATGCAATTCTTCACTCACTTTTTTGAGTTGGTTGGACCTGATGTTCTTGATATGGTTGAGGAATCTCGAGTGAAGGGGTATGTCTCTCTTACACTAAAATCTACTTATCTAGCCCTCATTCCTAAATCTTCCAAGCCTGACTATTTTGAAGAATTTAGACCCATTTTACTTTGTAATTTGGTCTACAAAATTATATCGAAGATTATTTCCAATAGGATAAAACCTTTACTTGCTAATGTTTTATCAACAGAGCAAGTTGGTTTTCTACCATCCAGGCAAATTTCAGAAGCAATTGGGATTGCTCGAGAGAGTGCTCACTGTATCAAAGTCAAGAAGCTGAATGCGGTTCTACTAAAATTGGATTTTTCCAAAGCGTATGACCATGTGGATTGGTGTTTCATGCTCCTCATCCTTATACAAGTGGGATTGCCTTTGGAGGTGGTCAAGTGGATCATGGCCCGTGTGTCTTCAACCACTCTCTTTATGTTGGTTAATGGCCTCCCATCAAAAGCATTTAAAAGTTATCGGGGATTATGACAGGGATGTCCCCTTTCATGTATGATTTTCCTTCTTGTTATCGAAGGACTCAGTCGTTTAATTATGGATGTGTTACTCTTTGGAGAGGATTTCGAGGCAGAATGGGATGTTATTTTCAAAATTCTTCAGGTATTTTGTGTGGCCTTGGGAATGGACGTGAATGCATAGAAATCCTTCTTTTATCACAACATGGTAGAGGAGCAAGATATGGAATCGATTAAGTGTTTTTTTCCTTACAGAACTGAATCTTTGGAAAATGGTTTAAATATTTGGGGTTTTTTATTATTACTCCATCAAGGACTGGCATTGGCTTCTGAGGGAAGTTGAACAACCTATAGGATGTTAGTGCTTTAGGTGGCTCTCTATGGGGGGAAGGCTCGTCTTGGAAAAATCTCTCCTCGAAAGTATTCCGATCTTTTGATGTTGATGGCCAAAATTCCACTTGGTATTGTGGATGCTATCAGGAGGCGGATTCTTAACTTCTTATGGGTTGGACAGATAGCGGGAGGCAAATTTCATCTAGTCTATTGGAAGTGGATCTGCAGGCCTAAAGTTCTTGGAGGTTGGGGTTTAAAGAACCTCTGATGGTTTCATACATCCCTTTGTCTTAAATCTCTTTGGCGGGGCTTATTTGGTTTGAGCTTATGGAGTATGATTTTTAGAGATAATTATTTCAAGGGGAAATCTGTTGTGGATTGGATCAGGAACGATTCCAAGTCTATTCGAAATGGCTCAAACTGCTGGTATGGTTTGGAAAAATCCATTCCATGGCCTGGTCAACATTTATCCTAGTGTATCGGTAATGGGAGGTCAATATTAATAGGCATAGATCCTTTCCTCGGTGGAGAGAATATTTATGTGCTTTCAGGTGAACTTTTGGATCTTTTACAGAGCAAGCGGGTCGTCTATATTGCTAATGTATGGTGTTCTTCAAATATCGTCTCCCCTTAGCTATCCGCATTAGATCTTCACCTTCCAGTTGACCTAACACCTGAATGGGAATCTTGCATCTTTCGACTAAAACATTTGGGCATTGTGTTGGAGCCCAAGGTAGATATTTTAATGTGGGACTGGAATAAGGGTACTGGAGAGGTCTCTGTGAAAGAAGCATACGATGCGATCGTGTCCTCATATGTTATGATCGATATTTTTGGTTGGCGACAGAAGCTGTGGAAATTTAAAGCCCCACTAAAAATCATTTTGCTTTACTTGGTTGGTCCTGGAAAACCACATATTAACGTGGGATAATTTATGCAGAAGAGGTTTTTTGGGTCCCAATATCTTTGTTATTTGCAACCATGATAGTGAAAGTGTAAACCATCTTTTTATTAGTTGCAATTACTTTCAATTAATTTGGAAATGTCTGCTATCTACCTTACGAGTTCATTTTAGTTGGAACAGCCTGTCGGTAGAGAAGAACCTACAAGGATGGGCATGTACTTTTCCAGTTTGGCGATCTCTTCCTCTTTTTTTCTTTTGATCAATTTGGAAAACCCGCAACATAATTATATTTGAGAATGAAAGGAAGCCACATTTTAAGGTGGTTGTGTGAAATGTGCTTGTTTGGATCAAAGAGTTTTGCAGGCCCTTGTCTTCTCGCCCTATCATTTCGAGGGACTTTATTCTTAGTGAAGACATGTATCCCTGTGATTTTTTCTGCGGTGCGACCCTTATGGGGGTTTGTGGTGGCGGTATGGTGATTAAGGTCTCTCCACAACAGACCTTTTTTCTCAAGATGGCATGTGGTGTGGGCACTAATACCCAAGCGGAGATGATGGCACTCTGGGGACTTTTATTCTTTGCAAACCATTTGCAACTGCGTGCCTTAAATGTTTTTGGCGACTCCAAGGTCATTGTAGACTGGATGAACGGAATCTGCTCCTTAAATGTGCTAAGACTTGAACATTGGACAACTCGTATTAGAAGGATGGCGGGCACTTATGAGAGTTTTACCATATCCCATATCGGAAATACAACGAGCAGGCGGATTCGTTATCTAAGCTGGCAGACAACTTGAAGAAAGGTTTCATTTTTTACTCGGAGTGCATGCGCGATGTCTATGCTGATGAGGGTTGTTTATTGGCCTACTAAATGAACAACTTGTTTTTCTCCTATGTTTTTTCCACAAGGGTATAAAATAACACTCTCATGGATGGCTTTGTTGTTTTGCGATCTACAAAACTTGTTTTTAAGATATAGTTTTTGTCTCTATATAAAAAAGAGCTAACAACTTTGACGGTTAGAGATTAATTATTACACAAATTTCTTATTAAGTAGAGACTTGTGCTTTGCACACCTTTGATTCAAATTAAATAACAAATTTTTTTTTTTCATTAAAAAAGTGTTCTTATCTAATTGCCATGTAATAATATATATAAAAACATAAATACAAATACATTATATTTCCATTTAGATGAACATGTTGACCCAAATACAACAACCCATCTTATAAATACACCCCAAAAAGTATACACACATATTAAGTCCATTATTTAAACACGAAAATCTCTCCACAAATATGTGTATCCTATCTTAAGTTAAGTCAATATGATGGGATAATTTCACATATTTTTATAATATAAATGTTTGGGATTCTCAACTTAAAAGGATCCCCATTTTCTTATTTTTTTAATTTTTAATGTAAAATATTTAATTTTTAATAATTTGAAAAAGAAAAATATAAAAATAGAATATTAGTTCATTTGTTTATGTATATCGATAATATTTATATTTAAGTGGTTAATTATTATAGATTACAAGTGAGAGTTTATGAGGTCAAGTCTCCAACTTCATATGTTTTACTCAATGTCTCCATCAAATTAAGCTATGTGAAGAGTAATATCTTCTTAAATGAAGAAAAATATTTTAAATTTTTTATAAAAAAACAATTTCATTAATATATTTGAAATTTAAAATTTCTCAAAACCCACTGAACTTAGAATAAATGTACTATTAAAACACTCATTGCATATAGTCATTAATCATCAATTTAAAACTCCATAAATATAAACCTTTAAAAAATTTAAAATTTTCCAAAATAATATTTTTTCTAAATTTTCTTACTCATTTCTTTTACCTTCTTTATTATAACGATATCTCTTGTCACAGCCCTAACTTCAAAGAGTCCATGTGAACCATATCTACCAAAATCAAGATAATTGTTACAACATATCTACCAAAGTCAAGATAATTGTTACAATCACTCTACTCTCGAGATAGGGATATCCTCTCGCACTAGCGTGTGCTCAAAGAGTTCATGTGGCACATATAGAATGCATTTATGTCCCAGCATCAGCTAAAGTCAAGACATTATTACAATGACTCTAATCGAGAGATCCCTCCATACCTGCCATGTGGGAGCCACCAAGATCTTGATTTGAAATATGAAGTCGGCCAACATTAGATGTTGCCACCAAGCTCTCTTTGACTCGATTAAATTAAAGGTCATGACCAAAGAAATTGTTGCCACCAAGCTCTCTTTGACTCGATTAAATTAAAGGTCGTGACCAAGGAATGTTTCTTGGGCTTAAAACTTACCTCGATTGGTAAAGGATAAATCTACTTTAATTGTATGGGATGATTTATATTCCTTAAAACCCAAATATAATATAGAGAGATGATATATATGTACTTTGATTGCATGGGGTGACTTATATTCCTTAAAACCCAAATATAATATAAAGAGATGATAAAGTTTGTCTTGACTTCTCCCTTTTAATTTAACTTCTAAAGATGCAAAGAATATTTAGAATGATGATGTGGGATTGATATGTATTAAGTATATGTTAATATATAATTTTTGTTGGTTGGTGTGAGAAATTATGTTAATGGTTAAATAAATTTTTTTTAAAGAAAAAATTAATATATATTTTAGTTTTGATTTTTTATTATGATTAGGTATCATAATATATCTTCAACCTTTTGAAATTTATTAGTCAAATCACAACCTATATTTAGGATATACATAAAAAAATTTAACCATAATTAAAACTAGTTTCAATCACCATAAGCATAAAGACAAAATTGTTGACTTAACATAGAGAATGGCCCACGTTGTCTCCATAACATAGGACATGTACATGACACAAACATTACAGTAATCAAAATAAAGCTAAATGAACAACATTTGAATCGATATGATTCCTAGTCTCTGGGATATACAAACAACCTCCCCCCAATAAAAGAGCTTCCTTCAATAACTAATCTGCTTGTCGTTGAAGTCTCTATATACATGAGAAAAGGACTCCTCCTCAAAATAATTTTTTTTTTCAAAATCCTTTCCATAATAGTCCCCAACTACATATTAGTAATGTGGTTTTTTCCTTTTGCCCAATTCGTCATAAGTTTAGAATCTCTGAGAACCCATAGCCTTCTTACCTGCTTATCAATGACAACTTTAAGCAAAATCCATAGAGCGTAGAATTATTCTTTATCGTTGGTACCCACATAGCTCCATACTTTAGAGAATAGTGGTGTTCTTTATCCACAAAGAGGATGGCCCTAGGTCCACAAACTCCAAGAGTTCCTTGGCATGGTCCATCAAAAAAGCCCCAAGGGTTTGTAAAGTCGATACTCAGCTCCTGTAAGATTTTGGGGATTTTATTTTTAGGAGGCTTCCTTCCTTCCCCAAAGGATAATCTAATTTGATAAGAAAGTCTTCCTAAATGAGCTTCCTCACCTTCAAAGATCATCTACTTCCTGGTTAACCAAATGTCCCATATAACATGACACAAAAGAGCTTTGAAAGAAGGTACAAATCTATCTATCATTCATGATTCCAAAAATTCTAGCAAAGATAGCTTGTCCCATTGATTTTGCAAGTTGTAACTACTAATCACCTCCATCCATATAACCTTCGAGAATGGACAAAGAACAAATAAATGATCCACTATTTCACTTGCATTCTTACACAAATAACACCATCAAAGACCAATCCAATTCCTCTTTTGACTATTGTCCCATGTTAAAATTTCATTTTCCAATACAAGCCATGGGAATATTATGTTTTTTAGAGGGCTTACTAACTCCCAAACCACTTTCCACCACCACTAACACTCCTCTCCCATATCTTCACTAATTTTGGCCTCATATCCAAGCTTGGTTGTAAGCGCTCCAGTTGTTTGTTTCTAGACCATTTTAATTCATCATCATAGTATTTTAAACAAACAGCGTTATGTTTTACTAAATTAATGTATTGTATCCATTCTTCGGCCAGCTCACACTGTAATTCCAAGTCCACTGCGGATTTCCAAGTTTGAATCCCAAATTCATGAACCAACAAACCTGTAGCATCTTCTAGTCTTGTTATGCCTTTATTATGGAGTGCTAAACAAAGTGGTTTAGTGAGCCTATGATTACCACATCAACCAATCCAAGGGTCCTCACCAATTATTGAACTTATTGCCTCTCCCTATTTTCCAAGCCACCCATTGACCTAGGATATCAAAAGTTTTTACGAAGTCTTTCCATACATTGGAAGACCCCTTGTATGCTTTTCTCTCCTACCTTATCCATTCATTAGATTCTTTGTTCTCAAGGTACTTAGCCTTCATTACTTTCCTCCATAGGTCTTTGTTGAACAAAATCCTCCATAAGATTTTGGAAGCTAAAGCCTAGGTAAACACAAACAAATTTTTCAACCTCCATCCTCCTAGATCCTTGGGCCTAGCTATCCTTGTCCACTTGACAAGCAATATTCTTTACTATCCTCTTCTTCCTATCCAAAGAAACCTATAACACTTTTTTTGAATATGATCTAAAATACCCTTTGGAACATGTGCTACAGAGAGCCAATAGATAAAGCCAATTTGACTAGCACTGACCTTCCTCCTCGAGAAATCCACCTATGACACCAACATGCAATTATATCTTTGGTTTTATTTATTAAGCAACCCCAATCAACATATTTATAATCATTCAGTTTTAAAGAGGACCCTAAATACTTGACACTATTATTCAAGATTTCTATAATCATAGGAAATAGTTATTGTAATCTCCTCTGAAAATTGTCATTCAAGCCATTTATCAAGGTACAAGATTTGTGCATATTGATTTCCATCCCTGTTGCTTTGTAGTATAAATTTAAGATCTTTTAAAAGAAATTGTGATCCCTCAAACCACCTCCGTCAAATACTAAAACAACATCCACAAACAACAAGTGAGTAACCTCGATGGAATCTGCAATTTTTATGCCTTTGATGAAACCATTTCTTTTTGCATCCATTATCAATCTGTTGAGACCCTCTACTGCTAACAGGAATAGAAAGGGTGACAGGGGACATCCCTGCTAGAGACCCATGGAGGTCCTAAAGAAACCAGAAGGAGACCCATTTATCAGTACCACAAAGTTTGTTGATTCCAAGCAACCTATAATCCAGTTAACATATTGGAGAGATAATCATGTTTGCATAAGAACCAATCCAAGGAACAACCAATTATCTTTGTCATATGCCTTCGAAAGATGAATTTTCATTACCACTCCATACCACTTCCTAACTTTTATCAAGTGAAAACTCTCTTGTGTAATCCCCATTGCATCATGGATCCACCTATTGAATAAAAACCCAAATTGTTCATCCAAAATGAAATTGGACATAGCTTGTTTCATCTTGTTTGCAATAGTCTTCCAGACAATATTATAAACAAGATTGCAAAGGGAGATAGGTCTAAAACATTCAAAAGTAGTGGGATCATTCTTTATAGGGATTAATGCTATGAATGCAAAATTCATTGCACCTAGGATTTTACCAAACATTATGCTTTCCTCAATCATCGTGAGCAACTCCTCCTCTAAGAGATCATAGAAACCATTGTAAATTTTTATGGTCCAACCATCTATACCATGGATTTTTGGCTTCTTAAAAGACCCTAGAACAATTTTTAACTCATCTTTGTGACTTATGATTGCATTCATCTCATCATCAAAAATTCTGGGAAACAATCAAACCACCTTAATGATCTCTCAAATATTAACTGCTTCATTTTCCTTGAATGGGGATTGAAAATGTTGCTTACCTACAATAGCCAAGTCATTGAAAGAAGTATCCCTAGTTCCATATGAACCTTTCAACTCCCAAATAGTATCAAAGTTCTTTGTGTAGGTTGTGTATTTACGGAAGAACATAGTGTTGTCATCATTCTCAATTAACAAAATAGCATGAATTTTAATCCTCTATTTAGCCTCCTCCATATCTAAGAGATCTTTATTTTTTCCTTTGAGTTGTTTCAATCACAACCCCTCCTATTCAAAAAAGAACCCACTGGAGTTCTATTCAAAAATATCCTACAACGATACCCCTACATCATTCATTTTTTTTGTCTTTCTCTTGATTTTTCAGCCCAATAAGCTGCCATCTTTTTAACCCATATCAAATTATTTGAGAATTGTAGCATGGAATATTTCCCATTGGATGCCTCATACTTTATCCAATTACTCAGCACCAGATGCCTAAAACTTTCCTCGTATAGCCAATTGTGATTAAATTTGAAAGGGATGGAAAATTTCTAATTAATCTCTTCAAATTGTAACAAAATAGGCAAATTATCAGAGAACCCACCTAAGCCAACCTAAGATTTGTATCTACAAATTCCTCTAAAATCTTCTTTGCTACAAGAAATCAGTCAAGTCTCTTCAAGATTCCAACCATACCTCTTCTTGAATTTTGCTATGTAGGTACAACCTTATGAGGCTCAACATCCACCAATTTTAAATCTTTGAAGAACCATGAGAAACAGTCAACTAGTGGGTCTGGCCTAGCCACTTCACCCCAATATTCTCTAGAGTTCACAGTCAGGTTCAAGTCCCCTCCCATAATCACATTATCCCCTAACAAACCCTATTGTTATTTTAATTCATCCCATAATTGATTCCTATCACTGCAAGGAGAATACATATTCACAAGATTAAACAACTTGTCAGCACCTTTAGCCATTCCCTCTAACACAATACTTGCATTGATACATAAAAAAAATAGTGGCATCGAAACTGTTATTCGAACTAGTTACAAGACCACAGCACAAAAGTTCCAATCCTTCAACATGGAAGATAGAATTTCAATAGCTTTTGCCCCAAGACACATTTTTTAGTGGAACATAATCACATTAGGCTTGTATACTGTTGAAATTTGTAATGAGGAAGGTCCTTCCCCATGATTTTGATGTCACATGGGGGGACAAAGTTGTCTTTCCTAGTGTTACTTTGTAAATATAATAAAGTGACTTTTATATTTTTAAAGTGAGTTTCACTTAAGTAAAGTGGGTCCCTTATGTAAAAGTGCATTTAATTATTATTAAAATAAATTAAATGTGCAATTAATGATGACCCTTTAGATCTTTTTAATCCTAGCCATTCATTGAGGAAGTTAGGGTTATTAAAGGTAGTTAGGGTTTAGGAGGGGTTTAAGTGATTATTTAAACACTTTGAAAGAGAAGAAGAAAGACACAAGGGAGAGAGATCAAGAGAGAAAGAGACTCACACGTGAGAAGGAAGAAGTCTCTCACACGTGAGAGAGATGGAGCACTGATGAAAGCATTTGCAGCCAGAAGAAGAGATCTGAAATCATACCTTAGGCACACAAATCGAAGAGAAGATTGTTTCAGCATTGAAAAAGGGGAAACATGTACTGTACGGATTGTACATGTACTGTACACAACACTTATTATGCCCATATTTGAAGACTGGCATTTGCACAGAGTTCGAGGTATTCTTTCTGCAGTTTTTCCATAGTTTTAGACACAGAATTTGAGGGCAACAGTGGCACAGTTTTCAAGGCAAGTTTTGCAATGGAAGACATCCATACAAGAGGGTCGTACAACAACATATTGCTGGTATTTATTTTCTGTTTTGCTTGGCACAGTTTCCAATGTATTTTCAGATTGTCTATTCGATGATATCTCTGCTGGAAATGACATAATGTTCTATAATAAAATTTCTCTCTAGGTTTTCCCTCATGAAGTGAGGGTTTTTCCCTGGGCTTGGCCCTAAATTTATGTGTTGTTCATCTATATTCAGCTAGATTATTGAATTCAATGCATTGTGTTTATGTTTCAGTTGTTAGTAAATTCATTGTAAAGAGTTACATGAATAATAACTCAGATAAGTCATAAGCCAAGATTGCATTCAAAGTGTTTGATAAAAGTCCAATAAAAGTCTTTGTGATTATTTTATCAAATTTCTTCATGGTATCAGAGCCAGGTTGCTGAAGACAGTTTGTATTTTTGTAGAACATAGAACATAAGGGTCTTGCAGGTGTTTATTAGTTCAAGAGTCATGGCCTGAGCAGGACTAAGGTACGAGGATAGGCTGGATGGAGCTGGTAACTTCAATCCATGGAAGGAGCGTATAACGGTATTGGTCAAAGAACAAGGATTGTGGGATTTTGTTGGAGCTTCTGCTATAATAACAGTTCCTACGGATCCCACACAGAAAGCTGGCTTTGATAAGAAGGATATCAAAGCTCAGAGGTTCTTTTTGGACTCTATCAAGGATCATTTGATACCTCATGTCACTGGTAAGACATATGAATTTGAAATGTGGATAGCTTTATGTACCTTGTATCAAAGTAAGAACTAAAACATGAAGATGGTTCTTAGAGAGAAGCTGAGGAACACCAAGATGACCGACACTGATATTGTATCCTCTTATCTCACTCAGATCACTCAAGTTAGAGATGAGTTGGGAGCTGCAGGTGAGAAAGTAGATGATGGAGAGCTAGTGAGGTATGCTCTTAATGGCTTCACTGCAAAGTGGCACACTTTTGTGCAAGGAGTAGTTGCTAGAGAAAAGATTCCAAATTGGACAAGGTTATGGGATGACTTTGTTCAAGAAGAGTCCCGGGAGGGGACATTCCATAATAGCAGTCAGAGTAGTGAAGACAATGTTGCTCTTGAAACCAAAGGCAAGGGAAAATGGAAGAAGAAAGAAAAAGACCGCAGCAAGGTACGATGCATTAATTGCAATAAAAATGGTCATTATGCTAGTCAGTGTTCGAAGAGAAAGGGGAATGGAGAAAAAGAGGGAGCACCATTAGCAGAAATGAGAGATTTTGCTTCCCAGTTTGAACAAGAATTCTCCTTAGTTTCAGTACAGACTAGTGTAGGTAGACAATAGATTTCCATGACAAGTGGGTAGTTGATAGTGGATCAACAAGCCATATGATGGGGAAATATGGAAGTTTTCAGAGGATAGAAGAAATAGCTCCAGGACATTTTGTTGAAACAAGTATTGGAAGTACTCAGGCATAAATCAGAGGAGTTGGAACTGTGAAATTCCAACTAAGTTTTGGAGAGGTTCTTGAAGTAAACAGAGTGTTGTTTGTCCCAGGTATGAAAGTCAACAGACTTTCCATATCATCATTGGAGGATGATGGGTATGGAGTTTTTATCAAGAGGGGACATGTGTTTCTCTACCAGATAGAGAACTCGGATAATACAATTCTACTTGGGAATAGAAGGGATAAACTTTACTTTCTGCATGGAGAGGTAATTCTTCCAAGTTCAGGTGGATGGCTATCCGAATCAGAGTCTGAAAATGAAGCAAATGCACATATGGTACTTTCAGATGGGGAGAGCAGCATTGACAGAAGACTCAACTAGCACAAAGAAGATGAGCAGGATCTAGAATTTCAAGTTATGTTCCGACATCAGCTTCCAAATCTAATAGAAGTTCTTGACAGTGGTCAAGGTGGTTGTGTTGGGACCTCCCTCATTAAGAGGGAGTGTTGAAATTTGTAATGAGGAAGGTCCTTCCCCATGATTTTGATGTCACATGGGGGGGCAATGTTGTTTTTCCTAGTGTTACTTTGTAAATATAATAAAGTGACTTTTATATTTTTAAAGTGAGTTTCACTTAAGTAAAGTGGGTCCCTTATGTAAAAGTGCATTTAATTATTATTAAAAGAAATTAAATGTGCAATTAATGATGACCCTTTAGATATTTTTAATCCTAGCCATCCATTGAGGAAGTTAGGGTTATTAAAGGTAGTTAGGGTTTAGGAGGGGTTTAAGTGATTATTTAAACACTTTGAAAGAGAAGAAAAAAGACACAAGGGAGAGAGATCAAGAGAGAAAGAGATTCACACGTGAGAAAGAAGAAGTCTCTCACACGTGAGAGAGATGGAGCACTGATGAAAGGCATTTGCAGCCAGAAGAAGAGATCTGAAATCATACCTTAGGGACACAAATCGAAGAGAACATTGTTTCAGCACTGAAAAAGGGGAAACATGTACTGTACGGATTGTACATGTACCGTACACAACATTTATTATTCCCATATTTGAAGACTGGCATTTGCACAGAGTTCGAGGTATTCTTTCTGCAGTTTTTCCAGAGTTTTAGACACAGAATTCGAGGGAAACAGTGGCACAGTTTTCAAGGCGAGTTTTGCAGTGGAAGACATCCATACAAGAGGGTCGTACAACAACATATTGCTGGTATTTATTTTCTGTTTTGCTTGGCACGGTTTCCAATGTATTTTCAGATTGTCTATACGATGATATCTCTGTTGTAAATGACATAATGTTCTATAATAAAATTTCTCTCTAGGTTTTCCCTCATGAAGTGTGAGGGTTTTTCCCTGGGCTTGGCCCTAAATTTCTGTGTTGTTCATCTATCTTCAGCTAGATTATTGAATTCAATGCATTGTGTTTATGTTTCAGTTGTTAGTAAATTCATTGTAAAGAGTTACATGAATAATAACTTAGATAAGTCATAAGCCAAGATTGCATTCAAAGTGTTTGATAAAAGTCCAATAAAAGTCTTTGTGATTATTTTATCAAATTTCTTCATGGTATCAGAGCCAGGTTGCTAAAGACAGTTTGTATTTTTGTAGAACATAGAACATAAGGGTCTTGCAGGTGTTTATTAGTTCAAGAGTCATGGCCTGAGCAGGACTAAGGTACAAGGATAGGCTGGATGGAACTGATAACTTCAATCCATGGAAGGAGCGTATAACGGTATTGTTCAAAGAACAAGGATTGTGGGATTTTGTTGGAGCTTCTGCTATAATAACAGTTCCTACGGATCCCACACAGAAAGCTGGCTTTGATAAGAAGGATATCAAAGCTCAGAGGTTCTTTTTGGACTCTATCAAGGACCATTTGATACCTCATGTCACTGGTAAGACATATGAATTTGAAATGTGGATAGCTTTGTGTACCTTGTATCAAAGTAAGAACCAGAACATGAATATGGTTCTTAGAGAGAAGCTGAGGAACACCAAGATGACCGACACTGATACTGTATCCTCTTATCTCACTAAGATCACTCAAGTTAGAGATGAGTTGGGAGCTGCAGGTGAGAAAGTAGATGATGAAGAGCTAGTGACGTATGCTCTTAATGGCTTCACTGCAAAGTGGCACACTTTTGTGCAAGGAGTAGTTGCTAGAGAAAGGATTCCAAATTGGACAAGGTTATGGGATGACTTTGTTCAAGAAGAGTCCCGGGAGGGGACATTCCAGAATAGCACTCAGAGTAGTGAAGACAATGTTGCTCTTGCAACCAAAGGCAAGGGCAAATGGAAGAAGAAAGAAAAAGACTGCAGCAAGGCATGATGCTTTAATTGCAATAAAAATGGTCATTATTCTAGTCAGTGTCTGAAGAGAAAGGGGAATGAAGAAAAAGAGGTAGCACCATTAGCATAAATGGGAGTTTTTGCTTCCCAATTTGAACAAGAATTTCCCTTAGTTTCAGTACAGACTAGTGTAGGTAGCACAATATATTTCCATGACAAGTGGGTAGTTGATAGTGGATCAACAAGCCATATGACAGGGAAATATGGAAGTTTTCAGAGGATATAAGAAATAGCTCTAGGACATTTTGTTGAAACATGTATTGGAAGTACTCGGGAAGAAATCAGAGGAGTTGGAACTGTGAAATTCTAACCAAGTTTTGGATATGTTCTTGAAGTAGACAGAGTGTTGTTTGTACCAGGTATGAAATTCAACAGACTTTCCATATCATCATTGGAGGATGATGGGTATGGAGTTTTTATCAAGAGGGTGGCATGTGTTTCTCTACCGGATAGAGAACTCAGATAATACAATTCTACTTGGGAATAGAAGGGATAAACTTTACTTTCTGCATGGAGAGGTAATGCTTTCAAGTTCAGGTGGATGGTTATCCGAATCAGAGTCTGAAAATGAAGCAGATGCACAGATGGTACTTTCATATGGGAGAGCAGCACTAGCAGAAGAATCAACCAACACAAAGAAGATAAGCAGGATCCATAATTTCAAGTTATGTTCTGACATCAGCTTCTAGATCTAGCAGAAGTTCTTGACAATGTTCAAGGTGGTTGCGTTGGGACCTCCCTCATTAAGAGGGAGTGTTGAAATTTGTAATGAGGAAGGTCCTTCCCCACGATTTTGATGTTACATGGGGGGACACAGTTGTCTTTCCTAGTGTTAATTTGTAAATATAATAAAGTGACTTTTATATTTTTAAAGTGAGTTTCACTTAAGTAAAGTGGGTCCCTTATGTAAAAGTGAATTTAATTATTATTAAAAGAAATTAAACGTGCAATTAATGATGACCCTTTAGATCTTTTTAATCCTAGCCATTCATTGAGGAAGTTAGGGTTATTAAAGGTAATTAGGGTTTAGGAGGGGTTTAAGTGATTATTTAAACACTTTGAAAGAGAAGAAGAAAGACACAAGGGAGAGAGATCAAGAGAGAAAGAGACTCACACGTGAAAATGAAGAAGTCTCTCACACGTGAGAGAGATGGAGCACTAATGAAAGGCATTTGCAGCTAGAAGAAGAGATATGAAATCATACCATAGGCACACAAATCGAAGAGAATACTATTTCAGCACTGAAAAAGAGGAAATCCGTACTGTACGGATTGTACCTGTACTGTACACAACATTTATTATGCCCAGATTTGAAGATTGTCATTTGCACAGAGTTCGAGGTGCTCTTTCTACAATTTTTCCAGAGTTTTAGACACATAATTCGAGGGCAGCAGTGACACAGTTTTCAAGGAGAGTTTTGCAGTGGAAGACAACCCTACAAGAGGGCTGTACAACAACATATTGCTGGTATTTCTTTTCTGTTTTTCTTAGCACAGTTTCCATTGTATTTTTCGATTGTCTACTGGCTGATATCTCTGCTGTAAATGACATAGTGTTCTATGATAAAATTTCTCTTTGGGTTTTCCCTCCTGAAGTGTCAGGGTTTTTCCTTGGCTTGGCCCTAAATTTATGTGTTGTTCATCTATATTCAGCTAGATTAGTGAACTGGATGCATTGTGTTTATGTTTCATTTGTTAGTAAATTCATTGTAAAGAGTTACATGAATAATAACTGAGATAAGTCACAAGCCAAGATTGCATTCAAAGTGTTTGATAAAAGTCCAATAAAAGTCTTTGTGATATTTTATCAAATTTAATCATATACAACAAACGTCCTATTAAGGGCATCCCCTAACCCTCTAGTTTTGAAAGACAAAAGGATCACGATAGGACATGCTTCCCGGGGTTATCTGCTCAAAGTGCACCTTTGATGGTTTGTTGTTTTCCTCCCTTGCCTCTTTCAAGGCTTTCGATTTAGCTTTTGAAATATGGGATTTTATCCCAACCGAACATGGTTTCGAAACCATTTGTTATATGCCACCTTTAACCTCCCCACCTCGATCTTCCATATTGGATTTCCTTGGATACAAATGGTAAGGAGAAGAAACTAAAGGAATCTAATTGGGTATAAATTCCACTAATGGGTTTGTCCAAGATAAGCACCGACCCTACTTTATATTTCTAAGAAACTATTAGTGCCCCTGATAAGTCTAGTGCATGTCCTTATTCCACAAATGAAGAATATACATGAGCAAAAAGGGATTGCATATCCCCCTCATGATCTTGACCTAATGGAGAAGAGGACTCTTTGTTGGCTTCAATTAAAGGGTGTGAAAAAAGTACAAGATAACCCTTACCTTCACATCCTTTTTCTGGAGCTCTCTCCTATGGCACAAATTCCAAGTCATATGGGGGATTATTCTATTATTTGTGGATGAGAAGTGTAACAACCTTCACACACTTCTCTAGGTTGTATCCTCTTAGGCACATGATTTGAGATGAATAAGTTGATGGTTTCAAAAAGCAACACATGGTTTTGGCACATGCATCCATATTTTATTGTTTTTGGGTGATGGATGTGGTTGTATGGCACACTTTTCTAGGGCACACCTCTCCTAGGTGGCCTCCTCTTCATGATTTATGGTCAAAGCTTCACTTAACATCATTCTCTCTTGTGGAGTGCCCTATATTCTCTCACACATGCGAGAAGGTTGACACACTTGTTAGGACAATCCTGAATAAATGTAAGTGTGAATTCCATTTCATTAAAATTTGAATTGCATATAAATACATTGAGATATGACCCTTAGTTTTGTCTTCCAATAAGTCTCTTGATCTCGACGATGAATCTTCCTTTTCATTGATGGCCCTTCATGTGAATAGTAATACAATATAATATACAATTAGGTTTCCAACATTCCCCCCTTAATTTGAAGGGGTGTTTGTGATTACAAGCATCTTTTTGAAAGAGAGATAAAATCTAGAAGTGCTCAACTGCCAGTGGCTAAAAATTTCCTAAGTAACTTGACAGCTTGATAATTTGGCAAGTAATTTATCTAGCTAAAGCTAGTGTCTTCTACTAAATGGTGAAAATATCACTAAAGTGTTATTTGAATTGGTGGTTTTGGGATGACCACAAACCAATAGCTAGTAGAAGTTGATACCTACTTTGCTAAATGGTGGTTTAGGATGACCACAAATCAATAAATAGTAGAAGTTGATGTCTTATACTAAATGGTGGTTTATGATGACCACAAACCAATAGATACTATGAAACATGGATCTAACTTTGGCTCCTGGATACAACTCTAACTCTAGCTTTGGCTTTAGCTACTAGCTCTAGTTCTAGCCATGCCCATGCTCGCTTGTTCCTTTAGTTTAAAAGCCATTAGAGAAAATTTGAGGTCTAAAATGGGCCTCCTAAGGAAAATAATAAAAATAATAGTTAAAATAATGAAATAATAGTTAAAATAATAAAACAATATTTATTAATTTTGGAGGAAGAAAGAAAAAAACTACTTTTTTGTTCCTATTTTCATCATATCTCCTTGTGTTTTTACTCAAATTTCGACTGAGAGCACTCGTTGAATGCAAAATTAAATTCTGCATCCAACGAGTACCCACAATGCATAATTTTGACGGACCCCACTTCCCAAAAAACAAGAAATACCTGAAAAAACGTGATGATGACATTTACTCGTTGGATACGGAATTAAATTCTGCATCCAATGAGTGCTCCCGCTCGAAATTTGAGTAAAAACACAAGGAGATATGTTGAAAATATGAACAAAAAAATAGTTTTTTTATAACAGATATCTCAAGTCAACCATTATGGTTGACTCATTTTATTGAAATTCTATTAGTTCTTGAATTCCAACTCATCAAGAAATTATGGTTGCCTCGTTTTCTTATATGATGGTTCGTTTACTTATAAGGCTCATTTTAGACCCCAAATTTCCTCTAATACTACTTACTTATCAATAGTTATGATTGATAGGAGTTCGAATCTTGAAGCATGACTATCAATCAATGATATCCTGCCTTGTCAGGTATAAAGTGAGAAGTAAGAAGACTTTCTACAAGATGTGTTAATACGAGATTGATTTCTCTGGTATGATTGATATATCTTCCTAGTTGTTGATGACCATTGGCAATAATTGATCCATCCATAGTGATTTTTTAATCTTGTAGGTTTCTTCGATGTTCAAGATCTATCTAAATGATGATTATGCTTCTCCCAATGCTAACAAGGATGGAGATCAAAATACTGATCCTCCATGTGGCCAATTTGATGACAATGTTGACACTTATGCTAAACTGGAATAGGTGAAGATGGATCTTCTTGAAAGAATCCAGAACTTTGAAACTGGACATGTTTGGAATAATCTGGAATATGAAAGCTAACTTCCTTTTTTTTGTGTTTGTTTTTGATGATTTCTTCCCAAGATCTAATAATGGGCTTGGAAAGAGTAAGTTGAACCTGTTCATGATAAACTTCGTCTTCATTTGAAACTTCTTCTGAAGTGATTTCATTGAGTTGATCATGTGATGATTGCTGATAGTAATCATTATCAAATTAAAAAAGAGGGTTATTATGAACAAGAACTAGTTCAAAATGTTGATTTCTTCACTATATTTAAGCATGTTGGAATTGCGATAGTTCCACTTCGTTTTGTGAATCTTGCAAACAAGTTAGAACATATTGAAGAGTTGCTTTGTTAATTGTGATTGTATTGGAACTAACAATGAGTATTTGAATGTTCAGTAACTCTTATAATTCTTTAGATTGAGCCATTTGAAAGACACGATTCTTACAACTCCACCCTTTAATAATAAGACTCAATAATTGAAAATCAAGCTCGAAAAATGAAGGGTGTTGGTTTCTACCAAGAATGCAATTGATGCAATTATAGTGCAATCCAACTTAATTTGATTTGACACTCATAAAAATAACTATTGCAACTACCAAAGTACAAGTAATCTTACAAAAACGATTGTTTGCAAGTTACAATTATTGTTGATTTTGTAGTTGAATTGATATAAGCTATAAGAATGCTTCACCTTTTTGAATTTTAAGTCTCTACAATCACAAATAGGTTGATATCATGCATCTTCAATTGCTATCTATTTGAATGCTCAAGTCTCCAATGCTTAAGTGGTTGTAGTGTCAATGCAGAAATCAAACTTCTGGAAATGAACGAATGAAAGGAAGGTTATGCTTCTAATTTGGTTACAATCCTAATTCATTCGCTTGTGGTTCCAATGCCTAACTAGTTCCAACCCTAGCAATAAAAAAACATAGCTTTGCATATGCAACATACTCAATTAATAACACATATTTCATCCAAGAATGCTCAACTCTTTATCAACTGTAGACTTCTTTGCACAACTAGTAACAATTAGTTCTTTATCACAATAACTATTACAATAATAGGATATATCCAATTGCAATCTTATATATGCCTCACATGGGAGTAGTGTGTAAGTAGTTATAGCAGAGGAGAGCTATCCAAAATGCCTTGCAATTGATTGAAAAGAGGAATGGAAATGGAGTTGTAGATTCAAGTAGTGAATGTTGTCTAACTATTGAATCATGGCATACAATATTGCAATAGAGTTGTTGTCAACCAATGGATTATACAATGTCAACAAATGGATGCAACTTGAAGCTAGAACTACTATGCAAAGTGCTCTTCTCTTGATGAGCTAGAATGGAGTTGAATACAATTGAAGTTCCTTCAAACTTGTGGAACTAATGGAGGGATTAACAATCCATGGGCCCAAACTCCAAACTTTATAACCTTCGATGCCTTCTTAATGTGCCATAGAGCAATGGAGTTGAGTAATCACTTACATCTCATGTACCATGAAACTCATCATCCAAATGTCATAATGTTCCAGCGGCCTTTTTGAAACAACTAGGAAGCTATCGATAGTCAACGAGAGAAAGAAGAACCGCTGCCTATAGGTTTCAAAAACCCTCTCAATGGCACATATCATTCGCTTCTTCAACATGTTTTTCTTTAGCAAAGGTTTTCAAATATTCCAATTCTTGCATGATAGAATCCCATGAAGCACTTCAAATCTTTTCTAAGAGTTCTTCAACTTTATCAATAGTTTCCATTTTCATGGCCATACTCATCTTTGCATAATTATTGTATCTAAGTAGTTTATCTCTCTCTCATCAAAGTCTCAAAATCTAATAAATAACTTGAGTTTTATCTTACTTTCCACTAGAGGCACGAGTAACATAAGCATGATAGAAATCCTCATGATGGTTGCGCTATAGAGAGATATATGTCCAATGCTCATTAGATAACCCAACACCCAATTATTAAATAGACTCCTCAAGTAATTAACAAGTTAAATGGGGAGTAAAGCTCGTCCCTTCAAGTCGAATTGTTGTTTTGTAGTTGCAAGAATGGAAGTTTAGCACTGGAATTGTAACATCTATAAAACCAAAACCCTTGTTTTAGATTTGGAAAAGAAATGAATGGAGGGAATAACAAAGCCATTGGTTGTCTTCTTTTGTTAATGGAAAATAAATTTTGAGTGTAATTAATGGAATCAATTAGAGGATTCTCATTTTCAACTATGAATTCAATAGGAGAGGGGCGATCATATTAGTGAGAGGAAATTCCATGGCTGGCATTGTGTTGGGTAGTGTAAGCACGAGTAGACCATTGAGAAAATCAATGAGAGCATGGATGCAAGCTGAGTAGATGAGATTGAAGGCTAATGTCAAATCTATCCAGAATGGAGCTATGCATGATGCAAAATACTTGGGCGATGGCCATGACCCTCAAACAATGCCAGAACCCATGAAATCTACACAAAAAACCTAAAAACACAACAATAAATCTATCTCACGTGTAACATCAACCTTTCTTAGCAGATGTAATAAGCTACACAACGGACATAATAAAACACAGGAGAAGTATTAAGATAAACTCAATGATAGAGAAGGAAGGTGTCATGACCCTAGGAGCAATGCCCTAATTTTTTTGTTTTCAACTCCAAGGAATGTCCAGCATCGAAGTGCCTTGTCCATAAGGGCTTGGCCAACTTGTGACTATTACGCCCAAAATATGCCTCTTCACTCAAGGTATTCCCGTAACTATGCTTGAGCTACAACTTATTAGGTCACTACAAGTCCTACTCAACTTACTCACCCAACAATAACTTGCACCACAATATTTCAACACTTCACCAACCATACATTATGCATTACACATGAACATCACATTACAAGTATCCAACAATATGCACAAAGAGACAATGAATGCATAAGTATGGTGGTCATGCCCAAAGTAGGCACTTGAAATTATTATGAAGAATGTTACAAGATACAACAAAGGAGTGTTCCAAACCCAACAAGAACTCATTTGCAAATGCATAAAACATCCAAGACAATGCCCATACAAATATATGTCCAAGAAAGTCTAGACAATTCCCAATCAAGCTTGCTCGAACCCAAGAACAAAGCTTCCAAGGTGTCCTCACTATCTACACATCCAACCTTTGTTGTGTTTGCGGGGTTGCCTAAACACACTTCCCAACTTCTTCACTGCGTTAAACACTACGTACCTCAGACCCCTACTGCTTAGATTGGAGTGCGCCCATATTTCCTGACTATGTCCATCATGTGGTGGAGAAGTGCACCCAAGTCGTACTACTCTGGTCATGAAAAACTATGCCCTGAGTGCGCACAACTCTTGCTACTCTGCCCCAATAGTTTGCGCTAGAACTGAACCCAACTCCTGCTACTCTGTCCCAGCAGACTGCGCCCAAACGTTTGCTCAAGTCATGTTACTACGCCCAACTTGCGTTGTCCAAAATTGCACCCAAATCACTCTTCCCAAAACTGCTCCCAAGTCGTGCTATTGTGCCCAAGTCACACTTCCACTTCTAAATGACTTCTTCACCTGAATGAATTTCTCACTTTGCACTTGCAACCAACTTGTATATATATGGTGCTCCCTTTCCAAGGTGTGCCCCAAGGCCAAACCAAGAACTAACCCACTCCCTAATCCACACATCATAATAAATCAATTAAAACTGACCAACGAGACTCTTGCAATACTTTCATGACATAACATCACTCCAGACTTACGTGACTCCATTTGGCACTGGTATAGTCTGGAACAATCACACTTATTCAATCAAATGACATCAATGTGTTAGATGGGTTTATTTTTTTTCATGCTATTGATTTAATTCATGTTGCAATCTCTGGTCCAGTATTAATTCATATTCAAACTCCTAGAATCATTTTCTAACTTAGCTTAAAAGCCATAATTTTATTTTCATAGGGACCACCCCCCTTGGCTTCGTTAGGAGTTGGCCTAGACAGAGAAGTTGAGTGTTGAGTGATAGTATCTCGACTCTTTGCTTTCCCCCAAGGACGCACCCAGTGGCTTGAATATGTTTTCCATGCTAACCCCTTTTCCCCCGAGGTGCGTATTTGGCGGCAACATTTTTGGCATCGTTGTCAATGCCAATGCAAGTGTGTCCATGTCGATGTGTGCCCAACTCTCATGTGTTCCCAAGCCAACATGTGCCCAAATCCCACAAGTGAACAATGTGCTTCGCAATTTGATCGAACAAGTGGGTGCCCTAGGTCCACGTGCCCAGCTTAATGCGCCCCAAATATCATGCCCCCATCTATAACATCTCCTCAAGACCATTGCCAGTTAGTCTTTTTGGAGTGTGCGGGCACCATGCTCCTACCATGCCTCTACACATTGTTGCAATACATGGCCATGTCCACACAAGTCAAGTGTTCCCAACTCCACACTCAACCTCCATTGTGTCATCATGATCCGTTGACACCCATTTGAGGAAGTGCGCCCAACCTTCATGCCGAGGTCGTGACACCTTTATCCACTCAAATTTGTTGTTTCCCTTGACAACACCTTCAAAAGAAACCAAGTCCACTATCTCCAAACTTGTCTTTTCCCATAGCTACATCTCGTCACCTAGCTACTGCCAAAAAATACATGCCTCCATAATACTAGAAACCCCAAATTTCTTGTGCCGCTAAGTATAAGAATGCATCTGCTCGTTGCCACTATTGCTGCTACAACCTTGACACTTTTTGGAAACCCCAAATTTAGGTGCTCCCACTTAAAATTTCACATATCTAAGAACCACTTGTTCTCAAAGTACACTACTCAAACTTACATGCCTAATCGTGGTTGCCCCTTCAACCACTTCGCATTGCCTTCACATGAGCCATCAAGCAAATCCAACTAGCTTAGGATATCATACTCAGACACATGTCTAGACCTTCACAAATCAACAAGTTGGGTAGCTAATCTAACTTGGCTCCAAGCTTGCGAAAATGCACCACTCTATAAATTGCCAATCTAATGTTTTTGCCTGAATGTCGCTACGTATCACTTCCTAGACTACAAATTTCTTCCACCAAGTCTCCCACTTAGAGGCTCCAACCTATCGCAAGTACTTCGCTACGCCTATACTTCACAATTTTTCTTCATTCTCGATTATTTCTACCTCGCAAGGTTGAAAGTTTCCACTGAAATGACTCTTTCGAGTCCACTAAGTCTACCAAATCTGCAAGAAAGCCACCTTTCCTCCACCCTAGGGAAGCAAGTGTGCACCAAATCCATTGTTGCGTTCAACCCGCCTCCAAACCTCCTTGTCAAACTTATGCCCAAGTGTGGCCAAGGTTCCCTTGAACTCTCCCACCTTTGTGCCTCATGGTGCTTCACAAGTCAATCTGCACAGGTCAAATACCAACACACTCTCCTGGTCGGATCTATTGCTACTGTTGTCCTATCCAATTATTCTAATGTGCAACCTTTTTACCAAGTGCACACTCAAACTCTGTGCACCAACGCCCATCCAAAGTATTCTAAGTCTGATGAGCCCATGCAAATATTTTGCACTAATACTTTTGTTGCCTCCAACTCACAAATGTCATGGTAAACACAGTCATGTTTTCCCAAGGATCAAACCTTCGTTTGCAACATATGTGAATAGTCATCTTCCTTGTCAACCTAAACTACCTCCCAATTTAAGCCATCAAGTTGTCTTCATATGTATTCTTGGCCCTTTCCTTCACGGTCTTCAATCAACACTTAGAATGGTGCTTCGAATTGCTCTTCCAACAAGTATCTTCTCCTTTGACTGTCATTATGCTGCTGCTGAGTCACCTCCCGTGCCTCAAAAGAGCTTGGTTAGGAACCACTGCAATGGAACCTCCATGTCTGTTGCACCCCTTCATGACCAACAAACTATCACTTTCGTGCACATGCTTTATTCTTTCAACAAAGCATGCCTTCCTTTCTCGATCAATCCTCCACAGTATTTGGCACGTTTATCGATGCCTTAGGCATCGTTGTCCAACCTTAAAGCAACAAGACTCTCACTTTCTTTTGATCAGATTGAGAGGGTTCACTTTCTTTTGATCAGATTGGGAGGGTTAACAAGTGGCTTCCCATGCCACTACCAATGATGAATATGCTAGAGCCACCTATATCCCACACAAGCCTCCTTCTAGCCGACTTTCGTATGAGTGCCTTTACCGAATCATTGTCTACCAATGGCTTCCATCCTCTATCATAGCAGGAATCTGAATGCTCACTTTTACAAGTGTGCATTGCACCTTGAACCATTTGCAAGGATGCCATATTTGTAATAGCATCCCACTACACTTCAACTATGTCAAGTAGTTTACATCCATCATAAGAGATCAAATCATCTGAAGGAGTCACCAAAGTATCTATCAATCTCTTTGCAGTTCCTTGCTCTTGGTCTACATCCAAGGTACTCATTAGAAAAATCAATGTTCGTCCAACTTCAGTTTGGAAAATCCAACCAATATTCTCACCTCCAAGCATAGGTGAGTCAGGATGCTTTTATGTTAAGGCATCATCCACTACACTGAGCGATCCCAACTCTGGCTACAAATGCATCCAAATATTCACTTGGACAACCACCTCTTCCAACCATTCACTCCAAGCTTCAAACTACCCCATGTATTGCATCAATAGCTCTTGGAAATCTTGGTCCCTTCTGTCCAAGTCCAACTTTGTGGCTCTCATCTTGGATGTTATGGAATCTTTTTCTACGCTTTCCATCTTTTCTCTTGAACTCGAGACATGTTCACCCACTTCACACCAACGTTGTGAAGCATTGCATTCTATCACACACAAGTCCTTTCTTATCCAAAGTGTCCCACATAAGTCTGCCACACTTGCACTTTGGTTTGCTCATGAAAGACTTCACTATGCACGCGTCCACACTTTGCAACCACAGTTCCAATATTTGTCACAACTTCAAGAGGTTCACCGGAATTTGCCTAATTGATGCACCGCACCAACTTTTCTACTCAAAAGTGGCGAAGAATTCACTTTTATGCTCTAGTACCATCTGTCACAAGCCTTGGAGTAAGGCCCCAATTTGTTTTTTCAACTCCAAGGAACGTGCGGCACCAACATGCCTCATCCACAAGGTCTTGGCCAACTTGCGACCATTACACCTGAGCTATGCTTCTTCACTCAAGGTATGCCCATAACTACGCCTTGAGATATAAATTATTAGGTTGCTGCAAGTCCTACTCAAGTTACTCACCCAACAATCAATTGCACCACAATAGTTTAGCACTTAACCAATTATACAATTAAGCATTACACATTAACATCAAAGTACAAGTATATAGCAATATGCACAAAGAGACAATGCACACACAAGTATGGTGGTGCCCAAACTAGGCACCCAAACTTATTATGAAAAATGTTACAAGATACAACAAAGAGTGTGCATAACCCACAATCACTCATTTACAAATGTACATCAGATCCGGGACAATGCCCATACAAATCTATGTCCAAGATAGTGTAGACAACTCCCAAGAAATCTTGCCCGAACCTAAGAACAAAGCTTCCAAAGCATCCTCAATGTATGCACATCCAACATTTGTTGCATCCATGGGGTTGCCTCAACACACGTCTTCACTTCTTCACTACGTCAAACACTGCACACCTCATACCACTACTGCTCAGACTGAAGTGTGCCCATCCTGCTTGATTGTGTCCATTATGTGGTGGAGAAGTGTACCCAAGTCATACTACTCTAGTCTCGACAGACTACAACCAGAGTGTTCCCAACTCTTGCTACTCTGTCCCGACAGACTATGCCTAGAAGTGTGCCCAACTCGTGTTTCTCTATCCCTTTAGACTATGCCCAAAACTGCACCCAAGTCATGCTATTGCGCCCAACTAGTGCTACCTAGGATTGCACCCAACTCACGCTGCCTAGAATTGCGCCCAAGTCATGCTATTGTGCCCAAGTCACACTTCCACTTCCGAATGACTTCTTCACTCGAATGACTTGCTCCCTTTTCACTCGCACCAACTTGTATATATATGGTGCACCCTTGCCAAGGCGTGCCCCAAGTAAACATGCCAACTCAAGTGCACCCATGCCAACATATGCTAAACTCTTAGGTGTTCCCAAGCCGACATGCACCCAACTCCCAAAAGTGAACAAAGTTCATTGCAAGTAAGTGTCAGCTTCGCAAGATGACCCAACGGGTGGGTGCCTTGGGTCCATGCACTCAGCTCAATGCACCCCATTTCTCATGCCCCCCTCTATAACATCTATACAAGACCATTGCCACTTATTCTTTTTAGAGTGTGCGAGCACCATGCTCCCGCCATGCCTCCACACACTGTCGCAAGCCATTCCCATGTCCGCACAAGTCAAGTGTGACCAGATCCACACTCAACCTCCATCGCGTCATCATAATCCTTTAGCACCCGTTTGAGGAAGTGCGCCCAAACTTCATGTTGAGGTTGCGACAAAAGGCTCCCTCAAGAACTACACACTCAGTCAACATCATGTTGACAAAGCTTCTCTTTACAAACACATGCTTGGACATGCATACACCACACCATATTTTTTGGACAAGAACTAGAATGGATGCCCAATAATTAGGTATTTTATACCAATCTTAGGATGATCTTGGATAAAAGTAAGTGTGAATTCCATTTTATTCTTATGAATTGCATGTAAATACATTGAAATATGACCCTTGGTTTCATCTTCAAAGAGGTTTCTTGGGATCCATGATGAATCTTACTATTCACCTATGATTCTTCATGTGAATATTATTATATCATAATATAATATACCATAAGGATTAGGTTTCCAACAACACCTCCTTAGGACACACTCATGTGGAGTGAGTTGGAAAATGAATATTTTATTGAGTTGGTTGCACATTGGAGAGAGTACCTTGGTTAACCAAGATTTTTCCTTAAGGAGCGTTCTAGTTAGTTGTTATATGACACATTCATCAATTAGAATTTGTTGGAGTGACCTTCTCTCACACATGTGGGAAGTTGACCACATTCTATTTTAAGGAAGTTGGTTATAAAAATGTTGGAGCGCCCACTTCCTTCACATGTGTGGATATTATTTGAGGAGTTTGTTATGGAGCGCCCTTCTAGGGTATTATTATTTTAATAGTTTATTCACTCATGCATCTTAGAGGGTGCACATTGAGGGAGTTGATATGTGGACACATTCTTGCATCAAGAATTATTTTATTATTTATGCATGCAAGCATCTTGGAGGGTACACATATGGTGGATATTTTATACTAACTTCATTGATTTATTTTTATTGTTGGACTTTTCATGGAGTTAGTTAGACAAATAATTGTATTTTATTGTAAGAGAGATCTAGCTCATTTATATATAAAGGAGCTTTCTATCCATTTAACTTGCATTTGAAAAGTTGGGAGCTAGAAGCTAGAGAAGTGATGAAGCATTAGAGATTAGGAGTTGAAGCTTGATGGAGCTCCCTTATACTAGAAGATTGATGGAGCTCCCTTGTACTATAATGATTGATGGATAATGTAGTATTGAGGTATCAATCCTTTTTGTTGTATGGTCTTATTTTTTCCTTCATTTTTTGTTTATTTGTTATATAATTTCCTTGTTATCATAGTAATATGAAGGCTTAATGATGAACCTAAAATTCACTTACAAATGAGGAGGTTCTACCTCTTGTGTATTTGTTGTTGTATTTCTACTTTGTTTTATGTTCATCAAACAAATAAGTTGCAGATTTGGTAGCGCATTACAACCATATAACAAAGCCTTCACGTTTATTGTAATGAGTGGCACCATCAACCCTCCAAGATTTAATTCTATAACTCATTTTTACCAAAATACTTAAGGGTAAAGTGTATCCAATCTTAGTTTCTCTCCACCTTAAGTACATCCTAAAAGATGAATGTAACAAACTAGTTCTTTAATCTAAATAGGATATATGTGTCATATTAGTTCCTTCACTTATTTAATGCCTTATGACTCCATTATCCCATAATTGACAGGCACTTGTTTTCTCCATATCTACTCTCCTAATTGTAGTCATTTATTTCCCTCTCTTGTCCCTTTCCCATTTCCCATTTCCACCTTTGCATATACTATAGCCACCACCATTGTGTTAAGGTTTACTCTTCCTATTTCATATAGAGCCTACACTCCATAGCCTTTGTAATACTTAGGGATACCCCCCTTGAGTTGGAGGAAAACTAACAAGAAGAGAGAGAAAGAGTCATTGAGGTGACAATGGGTGATCTTCTTGAAGTTGCACAAAACTAGCCCCTCGATGATTCAAACTTTACGTCATTTAGGGGATTTTAGATTTTGTTATAACAAGAAGCAACCAAAGATAAGTTGTCTAGTGAAGCATCCTCACTTAATAAAATATTGTATCTTTTTTATCTGGATTCTATGGGGAATGAAATGAAACACACATAGAAGTATAACAGAGAGCGTAGTATTACAATGGAAACCCAATTTCTGTTAATGAATAAAATAACATAGTATTGTAGAACATACATTGGCTAGAATGGTGGTAGCTTATCTTTGAAGGGAGAGAAATAGCGGCTACGCTCATTCACACAAGCTGATACAAGAGGCCAAAAGGATGGCCTTTTAACATAAATCAAGAACCTTAAAGGTCCAAAACACTAACCCTAGGAGGCAAAGTGCCAAAAATTATTTTCTCTAAAAATAATGCCAAAAGGTAAGTTTAGGCGTAGCTTTTACGCCAATTTCCTAGAAGTGTAATTTTCACATATGAGCTCCATTTGGTGTGTATCGTAGCTTGTTAGAAAGATATATTTGAGAAGCAAAATTGATGATCGGCATGTCATTGCTAAGTGCAACACATTTTTCAAAGCTTTATGGGCCAAAAAACATTGTTTAGGCCCTCAAAACATGTAATGCCCGCCTCGGTACATTGATTGACCATAGACTTGAGGACACTTGCCAAGTGACCTGACCGAATAAACTTTAGTAATTGGTCCCTTGAATATTGAAAATGCTTGAATGACTGAAGAATGCATGATGATTTGCATGACGACGAATGATAAACGAAAACGACGCAATGAACGAAATTGATACTTTACTTATTAAATGAATGCTCTGCTTAATGATTTGTGAATTTACGAAACGAATGATGACTAAATGTTGGATATGCTCAACTGATCGAGATAGAGTGATTGAATGTTAGATATGATCGACAGATTGAGATAGAATGACTGAATGTTAGATATGCTCTACTGATTGAGATATAATGACTAAATGTTAGATATGCTCAATTGATTGAGATAGAATGACTGAATGTTAGATATGCTCGATTGATTGAGATAGAATGACTGAATGTTAGATATGCTCGACTGATTGAGATAGAATGACTGAACGTTAGATATGCTCGACTAATAGAATGACTAAATGTTAGATATGCTCGACTGATTGAGATAGGATGACTGAATGTTACATATGCTCAACTGATTGAGATAGAATGACTGAATGTTAGATATGCTCGACTGATTGAAATAGAATGACTGAATGTTAGATATGCTCGAATTATTGAGATAGAATGAATGAATGGTAGATATGCTCGACTGATTGAGATAGAACAACTGAATGTTAGATATGCTCGACTGAGTGAGATAAAATGACTAAATGTTAGATATGCTCTACTGATTGAGATAGGATGACTGAATGTTACATATGCTCGACTGATTGAGATAGAATGATGAATGATAGATATGATGTACTGATTAGAAAAGGGTGAATGAAATATATGCTCGACTGACTGAGATATTATGATGGATGATGAAAGATTTCATAGTGCAGTGCTACTAATGTGTGCTTGAGTGTGTGTGTGTGCAGTGGCAGGTAAGACGATTTACCGACTAATCCATAATGGAATTATAGGGGTCGTAAGAACGGAAAGAACACATATGGGTACGACGACAGACTGTCGACCCTGAAATAGCAATCCACGCACGGGTAGGAAGTTGTTTCATCTCACCCGGGGAAGCGTGTGCCGTACAGGTGAGGCCATATCGACTTGGTCGCGTACGATGAGTTGAGGGGCGTGCGATAAGGAGGACCTTATCCCTCAACAACCCTTAGTCTCCAAGAAAGCGTAGTTGGAAGGCCACGGTAAAGATTCCCGATCGCTACGCAATACTCCCCATAAGAAGAAAGAAAATAAATTGTCGGAAGGACCCGCCGAAGAGATACCTAGACAAGAACAAGATGAAAGAAAATGAATTGTCGGAAGGGCCCACCGAAGAGATAGCTAGACAAGAACAAGAAGAATAAATAAATCAAATATATAAATGAAAACTTCACATAAGATTTAAGAAATATTTTAATCCATTTTGTTTTGAAAAGAGGAAAAAGAATTAGAAATAAAATAGGAAATATTAATAACAGAATTATTTGACTCTTACTTTTATTTTATGATTTTGAAAAAGAATTTAGATTAGGTTGGAATTCTTTTATGATTTTCTTTATATATATCTTTTTGAAATGAAGTAAGTATTAATAAAAGAAATTAACTTTATTTTCTTGAAAAAGGAAAACTAGAAAGGTGAACTAAATGGGAATTTGTATTAAATTAAATAAGTTATGTGCATGTGAGGACACATGGCACACAAACTCTTGTAACTTAAGAATAGATAGTAATGAAATATTAAATTAAATAAGTTATGTGCGTGTGAGGACACATGGCACACAAACTCTTGTAACTTGAGAGTAAATAGTAATGAAATATTAAATTAAATAAATTATGTGCATGTGAGGACACATGGCACACAGACTTTTGTTATAAAAGAAGGGAGGAGAAGGAGAAAAGGATATCTCTTGCTCCCTGGTGTTGGATGGGCACCAGAATCAAGAATTGATTATATGGTTCTTGTGAGTTGGGCTTAGCTTGATCGGGGATTGGGAGATCCCAGTGGGAAGCTTGCTAGTGTGTCCTTACGACCCCATTAGCTTGGGGGTTCGAGGTGAAGGAGAGTAACCCCGATACGGTAGGGTGGTCAACCGAGGGGTCTCTTGGTAAAATCGGCAAGGTTGGAAGCGACTCAAGGAAGATCGACGACCGTACATACAAGGACTTCGCCAACGTAGTGCTCAACTACTGTCGAAAGGTATAATGTTCCATTTTTATGTACAAGTTGAGATTTTGAAATTTTATTTACGGTTTCGCAATTGATTTTCAAGATTTAAAAATTTTCATGTGATGTTAGTTAGTATTGTTTAGATAGTCTTTTGGGGGACCCCGAAATGGGGGTCCCTACAAAAAAACCCTAGAAGTTTAGGACCCGAAAAATCCTAGAAAATCCTAACAAACTTGTCCACCTAGAGAACCATGTTGAATCAACGAAAGAGGTCGGTGGCCACCGATATACACTAGGACCACTTTTGTAGAGGAAATTATGGTTGTAAAGGTTACAAATGTCACTCTTCTTCGAGAACAATATGATAAGGACATGATGTTGCAAACATGGCAAGCTAAATATTTTAAATTGGAGAAAAATATTTTAGATGTAGATTCCAATCTTCTTTCCCAATATCCGCAAGGAAAAGTGGAATCTATTGAATCATCTACTCATCCACTAGATGAACTCTCTCGTGATTTTCTTTCTGATGTACAAGTGTTTCTCAATTTTGTGCAACATATAAAGGAAATTGGTTTTAAGTAACTTTGCAAAATATGTTATAAAGGAGGAAGTCATGGGAAGCATCTCTTAGGAATTATAAAAACCAATTTACCCTATTTTTATGTCATTTTTATTGAGCCTTGGATATTTTCAACATTCAAATTCATATTCTTCTACACATTTTATGACACCAACTTTCCAATATTCTCCAAGAATATTTAGTTCTTCATTTTCAGATGACATAGAGCACTCCCATCCTTTTGGAAGGAGACACTCTTGCTCTTTTTTGTTGGGATTGACCTTCTCACCAAGATTTTGGCATTGTAAGGCCTCTTCCTACAAAATAATTATGAAAATAGGAAGTGGCAAAACTTTAGTTCGTCTCCCACCATCCATATTTCTTGTGGGTGGATTGATGATCTATCTTTGTGGTGCCTTTAGTAGTGTTTAAAGGCATCTTCTACATATGTTTCATACATAGTTAAGATGCATAGTTTGCATGTCAGTTTCTATAAATAACAACATTTTACTCTCATCTTGATGGTGCTACTTGATGGTATACTTTGATGGTGTTTGTTGCTTTATTAAAAAGATCATTTTTTTTTGTTACAATGACACCATCTTATACTTGGAGCACCTATGTTGATCATTGTCAAGGTTTTGTCATTTCATGCATGCTCTATGTTAGACCTTCTACAATTTCAACACATTCAACCATCCTAACAACTTTGGTGTTTGCTTCTCTTCGTGAAACACTCTGTTTGGCTTTATGATATCACCATTTTTTGCTTGGAGCACTTATGATTGGCCATTTATAGGTTTTCCATTTGGTGCATCTGTTTCATATATTCTTTACTTTCAACCCATTATGCCATCTTAAACACTTTGGTGTTTGTTTTTAGGGCACTTACTAGTTTCCCACCACCTCATGTGCCATTCATACTTCACTTAGGCCTTTCTAGAAGCCATGCTCCTTCCTCTATGATATATACTAGGCTTGAAGGAAGTTTCTATAAGGAGAGATTACATGTATTACCTACTTCCCTTCATTTCCAAGGGAATCTTATGGGGAGTTCTTAGTGCATAATCATTTATGCATATCAATAATTAATTATGCATATACATAATTATTTATGCACCTAGTGACAATAAAAACAACATTGTGATGATCAAAATCAAACTTTCTAATTAGCAAGATAAGGTTGACAAACTTTAGTTAACCTATCTTGATCTTATAATGCATTGTCAAGATCCCAATTGTTAGCAAGCTTGAATTGGATAATCTCATAATGTGGTTTAGAGAACTGCAAATGAGGGATTAGTTAGCATTTAGTAGATTTCTCTATAAATTGGGAATTGTCCTCATTGCACTATGTTGATTGAGATGAGAGAATAGTTGAACTTTTCCTCTGTTCCATGGATGTTTCCCTTTTGATGGTTTACCACATAATATCCTATGTAACCAAGTCCAATTTCACACATTGTATCAAATATGCCATGTCATCATGTGAGCAATTGCATGCAATGTCAACATCACTTAGCATACCCCTCTCTACTATGCTTTTTATTTTTTAAGGTGATTCTCAAATGGGCATAACTTTCTCATTCCAAGTCTATTTTTAGTTTTTTTTGTGAAGTGTGTGATTTTTTGTGTTATGTTCCTTGATGCATTTGGTTTCTATAAATTGCATTGCTTGTACTTATTTTTTGTAGTGATTCTTAGCCCTTAAGATTGAGCACAAACAATATATTAGAAATGATCAAACTTTATTCAATATCAAAACCCTCAAGGTAGGGTAACACCATACAATGATCCTTTATGGAAGGATTAACTCATGTTCACTTGCCTCTTCGAGGGGATAAATTATTATTGAGCTATGCTACAATACAATATACTCAAGTACATGATCACACAAGGAGGAATATAACCTTATTCTAGCTTCTAAGTGCTAACTACCTACTGGGCCTTAATGACTCCAATTTCAATTTATTGAATGCCAACTACCTAATGGGCCTTATTTAATACTAAGTAACATTGTGGACCTAATCCAAAATGATGGGATCCTCCGTAATGGTGTAATGGGGAATTGAAAGGGCCCATTAGAGTAATAACAATGTAGGTATGACTGAGGATGGATTCCTCCCTATGAACAAGGCATTAGAGTGTATTGCATGGCACTACCCTACCCTAAGGGTGTTGATAGTGAATACAGTGTTAGAGATTTATGATATATTGTTTGTGATTCAATTTTAATGGTTATGGATAATAACAAGTGGTATCATAGCTCTTTATTGGGCCAAGTAAGAATAATTTTTTGTCCTTATGTTTTGTAGATTTTTATAGGTAAAAATAGGGCCATAGGGAAAAGTAGGGCTAATCCATTTTGAAAAAAAATTGTGCAAATTTTGAAGAAACAAATTGCAAATTTGGGTTCCTCTAAAAAAGAAACCCAACTAAAAAAAATCATTCAAATTGAAGTTTGAGAAGTGAAGATATCATTGATTTAAAATAATCTCTTCTAGGGATTTTTTGGGCAGATGGTAGTGTTGCAAAGTATATATCTTTTGGCAGAGTATCTAGATTGCATCTAGACTAATGTGAGTTGAAGCATAATGGTTGTGGCATTTCTAACTTGAGGTCATAATAAAAAATTAGATAAGTATCACATAAGTTATACTCGTTTTAAGTTGGAACCTTAAAAACCCCATGGAAAATTATTGCAATGTGGTTATCTCTTTGTTTATGAACCCAATTTCAATAGGACCAATGCCATTTAATGCAGAGTAGAGGCATCAATTGCAAACTAGGGCCATAATAGTTGTTCTGATCAATATTAAGGAAGTTAAGTCCAATTAAAATTTGTAGTCTCAAGATCTTAACGGAACCAAAGAATGTCATTGTTGAGAAACATGTCATGGGAGGATCAAATGGTAATATTAAGAACCTTGTAGGGTTTTTAGGAAAATTTGCAACAAGCTATGGAGGCACCAATAATTTTTATGAGAAATTTAAGGAGAGCCTTATCGTTGGCTAGATGTATACTTTCATCAAAGGAGAGTATACGAGAGACATACATGCCTAGTGTGATTTTGGGGAGGCTTTATATATATATATATATATATATATTGTGTTGACTATTAAATATAATTGATTTATGTTTTTTTTCCAGGTTTATGGCATGTTTGTTTTATCCACACTAAGTCTATGGCACAAGTTCATTAAGCTAACTAACTTAGTGAAATCCTAAAAAAAACAATTGCACGATATTATTCAAAAGCCATGTATGTACATGGATTTTTTTTTTGAATTTCATGTCACTCTACATAAACTTAAAAAAATAGACAAAAATAGAAATCAAATGTGCACCCAAATAAGTGTGTTACCTACAAGTTTGTCACAAGAGTTAGTGCGAGCAACACATGACATTGCAAAATTTACTATTCAAATTGTTGTTATCCTCCATGGAAATTAGTGTTCAAGTTTTTGCTATTACTCTATCTCTCATAGAAATTATCCCTCACAGTATTGTTATTTGTCCATGGAAATTAGCATCTAGTTTTTTGTTATATGTCTATGCAAATTAATACATTTTTCCACCCAAAAGGATCTCTTGTTTAGTGATAAAATGGCTTCCTTTCCAACATTTCTTAATTTTCAGATTTTTGAACTTTACAAATTGTCATTGTGTCGTACAAGAGAGAGTAGGGTTTGTTGGTGCATAATTATTTGATTCATTGTACACATAAATAATTACCCATGCACATCATGATCATCAAAAACCAACATCGCAATCATTAGTACTAAATTGTTCAATTATCAAGATAAAGTTGACAAACTTCAGTTAACCTTTCTTAACCTTATTATCGATTGTCATGGTCTTTAGTTGTTAGTAAGCTTAACATGGTGAATTTAGTTAGGTGGCTCAATGAATTGCGAATGAGTGAGCAATTAACATCTAATTGATTTCTTTATAAATTGAATATAGGTCCTCATTGTGTTATGTTGGTTGACATGAGAGAATGCTTGTGTTTTTCCTTTGCTCCATCGATGTTTCATTTTCAAGGGTTTTACTATGTCTTTTGTAAGTTTGTTATTACATTATGATCATGTGAGCATGTGAAATGTCAAACATGGTACCACAGGTTCTATGTCATCATGGTACCACAGGTTCTATGCCATCATTTTCACAATCAATTTCCATGTCATCAACACTAAAGGAACCCCTCTTCTTCATGTCTTCACTATAAGTCTATTTTCAATGGGGTTTTCGTAAAGTGTGTGTGTGTGTTTTTTTTTTTTTTGTATTGGTTCATTTGGTTTATGGAAATTCATTGTCTAGTGCTTGTTGTTCCTATGGTTTCTAGAAAACCTCTATTCCCCATTTTTTAAACTTATGGGGGTCATAATTTCTATACACAGACTTAGTTTTCAATCTTGTTCTTTTTGAAGTTGTATATATCTAATCACAAGACTTTAGATTTGAGGTCAATTTTCATTTTCCTTTTGCATATATTTGTACTTTGGGTCCATTATTGTGTTATGGATACATATTTTTGTTCCAGATTCCTTTTGTTTGACAATATGGATTTTACATTGGTGCTTCTATCCTTTCAAAGGCAAATCAAAAGTTGTCCAAACAACTACTGATATGTTTTATAATGAAGCATCCTCAATTCAACTAGAAATTGTATATTTTTTAGAAGAAATTAGGGCTTTAAAGGTACAAATGTCATCCTTCTTCAATAACAACATGATAATCGCACATTGCTGCAAATATTGCAAACTAAAGATGCTAGCTTAGATAAATTATTTTAGATGTGGATACCAATCTTGTTTCCCAAGATCCACAAGGAGAGGTGACATCTGTTGAATCATGTACTCATCCACTATACAAACTCTTAGAGAGTGATCTTGTTTTATATTCTTTCATTTATCATGATTTAATTTGCAATGTACATGTCTTTGACCATTTTTATCAATGCATAAGGGAAATGGGTTCTATGTTGCTACACAAAATAGGTTATAAATGTCGACGTCTTGGGAATCATGGCCAGGGAATTGTAAAGTACCAAATGAGACATAGTTTTTGTAGATCATCTCATATTGTGCATTTGATATATTGTAAAAGGAGGTTGTCCCCTCGAAGAGGCTTCTTCTCCATTCTCTTTATTTCATTCTCAATGCATGGAGTTACTTTTTCTTTCTATTTTTATGCTATTTTGGGAATTTGGTCTATAACACTTTTCAATAGTAATAGTTTCTTTCTTCAACCTTATGTTCCTCATAATTCTATTTACATTATATTGCATGATTTTGGTTTTAATGCATTATATATCATTGCATTCTATATAGCTTAATATAATAATGGTTTTAATGTGCAAATACTAACAGAGGGATCACACCCAAACAAACAAAGCATTGGACTTCAACTTATAACTAGGAATCTTTGTCACAACATTATAATATGTATTTTGAAATTGGTTTGCATTGTGTTATTGTTTAAGTCATTTCACTTGATAATTTGCACTATCTTGTCGTTGGAATTAACGCAACTACTTGATTACTCTAAATTACTTTTCATTGTATCATCACTAAAATCAATGCACCTTATTATTGTGTGTTATATCATTACTGAAATAAATTCAACTACTTGATGTGTATGCATTATATCATTGTTGAAATCAATGCAACTACTTGATGTCTATGCATTATATCATTGCTGAAATCAATACAACTACTTGATGCCTATGCATTATATCATTGTTGAAATCAATGCAATTACCTGATTGCTCTAAATAAATTTTCACTATATCATCAATTAAATCATTACATCTTAACGCCTTAAACATGACCATATGTACATGACATCTTAGAAATTCAAAATACCTCATTAATATAAAATGCGCAAAAACTCAGTAGGTATGAATCAATACCTTTTGCTACTTATAATATTTAGCATATCACTTATGATATTCAACATATCGTAGAAAAAAATGGCTTATAATCATCCATGAATCGTACTGCGATATATATATATATCATAATCTTTAGCATATCACTTATGATATTTAACATATCGTAGATAATCTTCCATGGATAATATTATGAAAATTGCTTATAATCATCCATGAATCGTACTGCTATATATATAGAGAGAGAGAGAGAGAGAGAGAGAGAGAGAGAGAGAGAGAGAGAGAGAGAGAGAGAGAGAGATGACATGGTTATATATATATATATATATATATATATATATATATATATATATATATATATATATATATATATGCGCCGATTTTATATTTTTATTCACATCATATTTGATCAACTTTCAAAGTGCCATTAGTTAGTTCTACATTAAGCCCAAACCTAACCTATCAATGATTAAGATGGACTAAATTTTCTCATTTTAACATGTGTTAAGATAGATCCAGAGTTAAGATGGATTGAGTCTAAAAAATATTTCTCATATTTGAAGAGGACGGTGTATTGGAACTTCTATTTTGAGATATAATTCCACCACCATTGATTTATTTGGATTCCCCTCGAGAGATGACATGGTTGCATAGATCTACAATTAAGATGGATTGAATTCTCTCATAATAAAATCATATAAATTTCTTAGTAGTCCCAATATTGAAAACTATATCTAAATTTGAGATATTATTACATCCAAGATGCTTAAATAATAAGTGCCATTTTTAGGATGAAGTTACATTCCATGGTGAATTGATTTCACACAACTGTATGAAACAATTCACAACTTTCCAATGAAAGTATAATTGCCAAATTTCAAATAGAAAAATATGAGTGAAACTGCATATAATTAATGATTATGGAAGCTCTATTTGACTATTTTTACCAAAAATAACCTCATGAAAAACCCTTCGAGTACTTCCCCATCATTCATGGATGGTAAACGAAGTAAACCGTCGACCTTGATTACAGGGCCTAACCTCGTGGGGATCAAGATAATCAACCCTGTGACCTCCCCAACTTTAGGGGGAGAGATCTCATGTCTGCTCATGATTACTTGAGCCAACCCTTGAAGCTAAACTCTATTTAACTTTGCTACAATCTCCCTAACTTTTCACCTAGTGGGTAATTCATGTCTTTATTGTAATTTGAAGGACAAATAATCAAATTGGATATTGCTTTCATTGACCTTGTTACGATATAGAACATTATAATCATTAAACATTATAATGAATGAATCTCAAGGAGTTTTTCAAGGTAATTATGGATCTAAAAAGGGTGAAATTTCTGTGAAGTTTTGCAATTTAGTGATGATGATCGTATTCATTTTAAATATTTTCTTACAAGTGGTTTATATTGATTAATAAACCTTAACTGCAATTCTGAGTAGACTACCAATAGACCATTGATATTAAGGTGATTTAGACAAACAACAAAACCTTTAGTACAAATAACGTTGGTTGAGAAGATATATGGGAATAGATGACGTATATTGGCCTTGTGTGGTGCATGTACTATGGGTTCTAGTGTGGTGTGACCAAAGGAGAACTACGGGCAGCGGTCAAATTTGAACCCGTCCGAGCCCTTCCCAAGGTCTTTAGCCCGTCCCTGAAGGATAAAAAAAAAATTACCCGTAAAAAAAAATTTGGAATTTGGAATTTACCCGTCCAGAAGGAAGGGCTAACTAAACTTCAATTTTTCAAAGGAAGGGTTACTCTCGTCGTTTCCCGTCAAAATTGATTTGCTGCGGTCACTGATTCACTGGTTCAAATTTGAACGCTGAGTGACATGCTGTATTGCTATCACGCTGTGTGATGTGCAATGCGAGCGACAGGAATCCCCGAGTCCACGACCAGTCAAGAGTCTGAGTGACGTCGACGGCATGGAGTTTCATAAAAGTTTTACCAACTTCACCGGCGGTTCGACACTGGGCCAGCCTTCCAGACTTCCAGTTCCATAATCGTTCACGCAGTCACGCCAGCTCTACCCTCGGTCATTTAATTACCATGTCAGTAATGGATTGTGCAGAGATCTTTGCCTTAATTGCCTTTTATTCTTAGCTTCCAAATTATGAAGGAGATTGTTGATCTCGATTCTTAGTTATGAGGTTGTAGATTCTCAGTGTACTGTCTACTGTGTAACACCATCGAGTTCGGGAATTGGCTTCCATAGAGCCCTGTGCAGTGTGCAGTGTGCACCTGCCTTAATTAATTTTTTACCAGCCAGGTAGCCACCACGAATTCATTTTGATTTCCCGCCAGCTACGGTAAGTGTACAGTAACATCTTGAAAATCTATTTAAAGATATTTCCGAGTCTCCGACTCTCCAGAGTCCAAAGACCAAATACTTGGCGTTTCTAACTTGGAGCTCCAGTGTGCAGATTCTGTTTCTGAGCCCGTTGGCGTTGCAGTCTGCAAACTTTAGTTGGTCAAGGTAATATTTTTATGCTATCATCATGATTTGTTATTTCTTAATTCATTGTTGGAATACTTTTCTTCTATATTATTATGGATTATCGTTGTCTAACTGAAATAATTTTCACGCCATCCGGTTCTTAACATACAAGTGTCTTGTTTCAGAAAAATCGGCGATGGACAATAATGAAAGTCTCGGTTAAATGAATCACGGAATCACGGATTCATCAAAATAAGGTAACAAAATGCATTGGCCCAACCTCCATTTGCCACTGGCTTTTATATGGTGCCTAAATATTATCGTATCAAACTAACCAAGCTGACTAGTATAGAGCTTTAATCATATACCTCTATTTAACACATTATTATGTTTAATACGTAGATAGTGTAACTGGTAATGGCGAATCGGCGATCATTAAGTAACGTTGCTCGTCCTTTTAGGGTCATGTTACACAGAAACAAGGTCAGCTTTCGTATATACTAATACAATCCAACTAACAAGAGTAATTTAATCATGAGCGTGTGGGGCATATAATCTTCAGTGATAACGAGAGTAATCATAGAATTTGCACAACATCTTTGAAAAAATATTAAAATTGGGGAATGTTGGGGGCCGACTAATATATCCAAAGAGTCACTGAGATACTGCTTCTTTGATTGGAGTAATGCAACATGTTTATGACGTTGGCTGTGGAATTTTTATAGCAAGTAGCAATGGTCTTTATACTTACCTCGTACATATTACTAACATGTTTACGTTGAAGCTGATGATTAGTTGTATGCATATAGTAATGCATCCATTGAAAAATAGGAAAAAGTTATTCTTGGATACATACACATTAACTTGTTGTTGTTTTTCAGTTCTTTTTGATGCATTGTGAACCGCTCCCCCTCATGTAGTCACAAGCAAATGTAGTGCATAACTGTTCTATTTTTGTAAATAACGATTAATTTTAAATCAAATCAATAAAACAAATGTAGTGCATAACTGTTCTCCATACTCAGTGATCATATTATTCTAAAATAGATAAACAAATCAAAATATTCAAATACACATCAATTTTTAATTTCAAATATATTATTATTAAGTAGCTTGATATGGTCTTATGTATGTAGCCATTCATTCTAGATCAATGTTAACATCCAAATCGAGTTATAGTCAAACAAATATGTTCTAATCTATTAGAGGGATGCTCTAAAATAGGAAAAAGTTATTCTTGGATACATAAACACATTTACTATAATGACCCAAGAATAACTTTTTTCTATTTTTCTGTTTTTGTAAATAATGATTAATGTGTATGTAAATTTTAGTTTTTTTGGGATTTATTAATAATAAAAAATTATAATTTTATTAATGTATTTATATTATATTTTAATATAAACTATAAAAATAATAAATAAATAAATATTATTTTAAATTTAGATTTATCAGATTCCCAAATAAACAAAGTTTCATCACGCTCGTACTTGTTATTTACAAACATTATACATGTATATGTTTGCACATTGATAAGAAGACAAAGCAAGTTTCATTAAAAAAAAAAAAAACTAGTGGATACGCTTTGCTCTTCTACATTCATTAAAGCAAATTAAGAAAAATGGTCATTTTGAATGAATATATATATTATGTTTAAGTTAAGAATTCTTTCTTAGCTCTCCAATTTAAAAAACTTGTAATATTATTTCAACTTTCATTCCATCAATTATATGAATACTATTGGTCTTTGATTATTGCTTCAATACCATTTTAAGCTTCATTCCATCAATTATATGAGTATTATTGTTCTATGAGTCATTACTCCAAAAATTAAAAATTATATGAGTATTATTGTTGTATGAGTTATTGCTTCAAAATGATTGAACATTGTAAAATGTCTATCTATTTTGTTGTAGGTGGTAATCAAATTCACATGCTTAGAATATGCAAGTAATGGTCGTAGCAACTCACATGCTTGGAGTATGCAATCAATGGTTGTAGGAAATCCCACTACAACATTCCATAATCAATTCTTTTAATAGCAACTCACTTGCACATGCAAATGGTCAATTATGTGGAAAATTAAGGAATTAACAAAGCTATGAGCATTCCATATTCCACAATTGATTGAGGTAAGACCATATTTGGTTATCATTAATTAAGGTGGTCAATCAAAATAAAATTTAATATTGTTTGTGTTGTTGATATCCATGGATAATAATTAGTAATTTGATATCCATGGATAAAGCAATTAAACTTATACTAGTTTGACCGTGGTTAAAGGGATAGGGTAACTAAGCATACATAATATCAATGTTCTATATATGCCTAAATTGAAAAGAATAATAATTCATTTATATTTCTTTCATTTTGATATGAATTTAATTTTATATACATTTTAAGATTAAATGTACTGTTATTTTATAATGATGTATTTACTTATTTTATTGTTTGTATTGATTAAATAGGTGTAAAGCTTGAAAAATGTCTCCAATTGGTCGCCCCAAGAAAGATAAAAAACAATTGTCAATTGTTGATGCATTTGGTATCCCGCAACGTTGTAATCAACCATGTAATTTCAGAAATGAAGTTGATACTCATCCACATGAAGATGATGAATCTGATAGTGTAGAAATTGTTGAAGCGGAACAATCATCAAAGAAACGCAAAAGAACATTTAAATCTAAATGGAAAACAAGATTTCCATGGGCTTATGTTGTAAAAGATTGTAATGGTAATGAAAGGATAAAATGTTCTTGGTGTGTTAAATTTAACAGAGATGCTCCATTTGCTAAAGAGGGAAGTACCACTCTTCAAGTTAGCGGTTTAAATGGCCATGCAGAATCAGAAGCACATAAATTTTCTTTATAGTTTTTGGAGGGAGAAACCAAACGAAATAATCTTCCAATTACCAAACATGTAGAACTAATGGTAGATGCTGAGAAGGAGAGAATTATATCAGTGATTGAAAACATGTATTTTGTTGCCATACATGATTTACCTTTAGAAATGTACAAGTCAATTTGTGACTTGAATAGATACAAATGCACTCCACACATGCCTTTAACAGATGAATATTCTGCATACACAAATACAACATCTGGAAAAGAGTTTCTTCAAGCTGCCAAAGAGGTATATTGGAAAAAGTTAAAAGATGAGATTTTACAGAGCCCCTTCTATTCAATTTTAGTTGATGAAAGCACTGATAGAACAATGGCATACCATTTGATTGTTTATATTACATATCTGACAAAGGAAGGAAGAGGTAAATGTGTAACAAAATTCATATGCTTGCTTCAAATAAAGGATGGAACGGCTCAGTGTATGTATGATGCAGTGAGGTCTCTTTTAGCAGAGATGGATCTATCTTTGATGAAGTTAGTTGGCTTTGGATCTGATGGGGCATCGTCCATGAGGGGTATTCGTGAAGGTTTATCTTCAAAGCTTCGTCGAGATGCTCCTCATTTGTTAGATGTCCATTGCATAGCTCATAGAGAAGCATTAGCAGCAAATGATGCTTCATCTCATTTTCCAGAGTTGCAATATATTGACAAATTTGCAAACAAAGTTTATTCATGGCTTGGAAAATCTACTAAAAGACATGGAGAATTGAAAGAACTAATGGAATCATTTCAAATCACTAAATTAGAGGTCTTACAAATTCATCAAATCAGGTGGCTCTCTAGAGGTAAGGTCATGGAAAGACTTGTTAAACTCATGCCCGCTTTGCTAAAAGATTGGGAGTTAGGAGAGAAAAAAATGTATGAGTTGGCAACAATATTTCAAGTACAATTTTACATCCATTTACTTGCAGATGTGCTCATTGAGTTAAATAAGTTGAATCAAAAGTTCCAAGAGGATCATGTTGATATTACCTCTATTGGCACTACTCTAGATGTTTCTATTAGCATGCTTCGCAAACGGTTTTTGGGAGGTATATTTGGAGCAGGAGCAATGAACATATCCTCTTTTTTAAGCAAAGCACAAGGAGGAACTCTTGAATTTGTAGATAGCACAGGTATGGTACATTTACATCCATTGAGGTTTGAAAGTTTGCCAAAGATGCAAAAATCGGGGACATTAGATGATTGTATCATTTTGGGAAAATGTTTTGTTATGAAGGTGATTGAATCTTTAGATAGGAGGTTCACAGATTTACCTATATTCAATGCTGCTAAGTTCTTCAGTCCTCGGCATTATTATGAAGAAGTGAATGATAGAGACTCTCAAACAAAAAGATGGTTGCAATGTTTATGTGAAAAATTTAGTATTGTGGAGCCACCTATTGTAGATACTGCTAAATGTTTGGGTGAAATGGATGAATTTATTTGTACTATTTATAAATCATACCCCAAAAAGCAGATGTTTGGAGCATGGGATCTATGTGGAGATGAACCTGAATGGATTGAAGGATTTCCCTATCTGATGCACTTATGGCAAGCTATTCTTGTTATTCCAGCAAGTACGGCAGTGTGTGAAAGAGGCTTCTCAAAATTAAACAGGATTAAAAATGAAGATAGATCAAAACTTTCATTGGAGACATTGGATATGCTAATGTTTCTCTCTCTTAGTGCACCTCATGCTTTAAATGAGGTAGATTGGAATGGAATTTATGATGTATGGAAACAAATGAAAGCTAGAAAGCCTCTTCCATTGGGCTAAGTTCATGTTTTCAATGATGTAATCCCAACTATTTTTGAAGAATATCAAGTGAATGGAAGGAGGCTACGTTCATGTTTTTAATGATGTAATCCCAACTATTTTTGAAGAATATCAAGTGAATGAAAGGAGGCTAAGTTCATGTTTTCAATGATGTAATCCCAACTATTTTTGAAGAATATCAAGTGAATGGAAGGAAACTATGTTTTCTTATTAAGTTGTCAGTGGGATTTGAGCGAAATATTACAATGTTTTGATGTAGTTGCTATTTGATTTTTTTAAATTATAAATATTTAGAAGGGCACTATTTTATTTTCACATTTTTTTTATTGAAGGGTCAACTTAAGTTACACTTTTCCATTGAAGTGCAATTATTTTTATAACTTTTCATCTTTGAAGGGTTGGATAGTTACATGCCCTTCCAAAAAAAATTATGACTAGCCCTTCAAATTTGACCACTGACTACGGGGGCACATGGAGACAAATAAATAATTTTTTTACAGTCAATTAAAAAAAAGCGGGTACATTTTTAATTAATACTAGTACTCTATTCCACCTAATTTTGGAGCGATCTTTAAAGGATGAGAAATTTATGATAATGAAGTCCAACTTCTTATTTCACATTGCATTACAAAGGTAGCTTCATAGGTAGACTCATTTGACTACTTGAGTAGAAGTTTATAAGTTGGTTAAGCTAGTCTCTACATATTAATGGATTTAAACACTATTAAAATTTCATAATTTTTATTATATATATATAGAGAGAGAGAGAGAGTTTGGAGGGTTAGTTCAAATGGTTATGTGCGAGAGTTGAGATCTCTCCCTAAGGTACTTCTTCATTGAATTAATCATATATTTAGCCAAGTTAAAAGATTAAAATCATTTTTGAAGGTTACCATGAAGTTAATGATATCATTAATTAAGGAAATCATTTTTGAAGGTTGCTATGAAGTTAAGATATTATTAACCAAGGAGCAATAAGGAAGAAGTGCACAAGATAACAATTAGGATGAGTTATAAGAAATTCTGCAATAATGATGATTATGATGGTCCTCATTACGTGGTGATGTAATATTAGTTGTTGAAGAACTGGATGCAGTGCTATGCACTGGACTTGTGAATTCAAAGGTTTTGGACTGCAGAAGAAAAAGTGTAGTAGGATGCAATTACGTTATGCTCATTGGCTAAATCGATTTTAGCTGGTGTATCTTTGTTTGCTGGAGGTTTCGGCAATGGCTTGATTAGGAGGATTATAATCCTTAACCTACATTAGAGTAATTATATTCTACTCATACTCCAACCACTAGTTCCAGTTGATCAGATTGGTTGGAACATCTCGATTGTTCACATTGCTGGAAAATATTACATGTTGTGTAATGTAGTAGTTATGATTTGATGTTTTTATATATTTTTTTCCTTTGATAGATTTATAACATTGTTGGAACACGTATTTTAGTATCCTCAAGGAAGTCTCAAGATCGAGCCTAATATTTTAACTAACACAACCACTTTACTTGTGGTTGGTGAACACTGATAGGTCATAAGTTAAGTGCCACGAACAAGTTACTTGTTCTCAATGTCCATGTGTAGTTGTACGGACTATCATGCATAAGCTACCAATTATCCATGCATAGATACCAATTGTTAAAATATTAAAAACCCATCTAGACTCGAGATATAAGTTATTATTAATTTTTGATACTTTCCTAGGTGTTTGACTAGGCTGTTGGCCCCATGTTGCCTTGTTAGGTTCACAACTTGTCATCATTATCCACTTGAGCACCCTTAGATAGATTCTGCCTGCTTTTATGATAGTCCAGAATGGTAAGAGTGCACTTCCTTCATTTACATGACTTTTCCTCCTTTTCAGTGGATAAGGATAAAGCATGGCATCTTTATGGACTTGGCAAGCTGTCGAATTTTTGGCCAACACATCCTCCATATTTTTTCTCTCCAAAAGCCATCATCTTACTTTTTTTTCATCACTCACTAGCTGCCATATATGATTTAGCTAATTCGTGAGGTCCTTGACTAAGTTGGAAAGCTGATGTTGCCACTATTGGATTTTTTTTGCTTTTTAGTAAGCCTGCCTTTTGTGAGCTACTCGAATTTACTTTAGTGGATTCAAATTCTCTATCAGAGATGTATTATTTAATGTACTATCATTGTTCATTAATACAATGGAGTTTTATCCTATTGAGTTTCTTCTCTCAGGTTAATTCTGTTGAAATTTTCTTCCTTCTCTGCATTCTTGCAAAACTAATTGTGAGGTTTCTTCAATGAACTAGATTCAGGCCGTGACAAACTCTCACACCAATTGTTTTTGATATTCTTTTTTTATAATTATTTATTTCGAATTTGAAACAACTGCCATAAAATCAATCTCGAAAGTACACTTGTCTCATCCTCGTGCAATCTAGGAAAAGCATAGGCATTGGTCCACCCCAAATTCTAAAATATAAACACCTATCGGTGTAATTAGAAATCTGATAACCCTTCGCAACATATAAAAACACATTTTAGCTGTGTTATATGTGCAGCTTGACCTCATGAACTTCGCAAATAAGGATATGAGTTTTAGATATGGTAGTTTAGTGAAACAATTTTTTTAGTAAACTTTTCGTAAACTAGCATGAAGAAATTTGAACCAAGCACTTGCATAGAACTCTGCAATTGCCCAATAATATTAGTGTCTACCCACTGAATTAACCTATGATTGGTATACCTGCATCGTTTACATTGCATGATATATTGCTTCAGGTATTGATAAAATTTGGTGCATGATATACTGTTAAAGGTATTGATAAAATTGGGTGGCTTGTTGATGCAGAATCATCTCATTATAATTTGTATGCAAGGTTGTAAAGTGCACATAGAATGATCTGTTCTCAAGCTAGAATGATGATGGTGATTATTGACAAATGTCCTAATGAAATCTCCTCAGGTTCTTGCAAACTGCACTTTGATTTTAGTGGCAAATTGTGCTTTGATTTCGGTGGTGTTACCTTGAATGACCTGGCATCTTGTGGCATGTCTTGAAGGAAATCTATGGGCACATTATGAAAAGGTGAAAAATATTTAAACTATCACAACCACTTAAATTATGAACAATCACTTAACTTGTGGTATGCCACAAGTAAAGTGCCAAAAACTGCCCATTATCCATGCCTCAACGATCGGTTATCATCTCTAAACTGAGATATTTTTGAGATATAGTTATAATTTTTTACATCAAATTTGGAAAGAGTGCCATAAAATAAATCTTGACGATACACGTGTCTCATCCTCCTACAATCTAGGAAGAAGACCATTCATTGTCCACCCCAAATTGTAAAATATAAAAATGTCTTAGTGAAATATGCTCAGGTTCTCACAAATTGCACTTTGATTTTGGTGGCAAGATGCACTTTAATTTTGGTGGCACTTCCTTGAAGGAGTAAGCTAAACTCTAGAGCATTTGCATCGAATATACGTCAAGTTTTCCAGCCAAAATCCGGCAAGAATTGTTGAAATGGCAATTTTGGGTTGTTGGAATTGCATAAACGGGGTTCCCTAGAGGTAATCAAGGACGTTGAATCCATTTATGCAATCAAAATTGCAAATTGAACAATCAAAATTCCGACAAAACTCACCAGAAAGGTGCAAAGGGTCTAGAGTTTAGATTACTCCCTGCCTTGAATGACCTGACATCTCGTACGTCTGGATGGAAATCCATGGCATATTATAAAAAAGTGAAAATATTTTGACTAGTAAAACCACTCAACTTGTGAATGACCACTTGCCACGAACTGCCCATTATCCATGCCTTGGATACCATCGGGTAAACTGAGATATTTTTGAGATAAATTTATATATTTTTTATAATTGTTTATTTTGAATTTGGAACGACTACCATAAAATAAATCTTGACAGCACACTTGTTTCATCTTCCTGCAATCTAGGAAGAGGACCCTTCCTCGTCCACCCCAAATTCTAAAATATAAACACCTATCGATGTAAAAATGCATTAAATGCACACTCTTTAGAGGAGGACATGGGATTTGTAGACATGAGAAACCTTAGCCCCATTTCCCAATTGTCTCAACCACTTGGTATAAATAAGGGTTGATTGTTGGGAGAATGGATAAGAGACTTACGTAATAAAGGTTACGTTGAAAGAATAGATAGAGGAGAAGCCATGCCAATTTCTTTGTTTCCCCTCTCTTAGAGCCCCTAGTTCTAAAGTTGATATCGGATTCGTGTTGGGCCTAAACACCATTGACGTATAAGTGACATAGTTGGGAGTAACCTAGATTCGGATGACGAAAGTGTCGACAATAGTTATCAGGTACTATTTTACTTGTTGTTTATTATCAAATAAATTTAAAGATCTCCTTTGTCTCCCACCCACCCCATCAAGTCAGATTGCATAGATTGCATAGATTGCATGATTTTCTTTTAAAGTTTGATTTGTGTTGGAATTAACTCCGTTCTTAAGCTTATTATGATTTACATTTTTATAACCAATGTGATTTGAGGAAGGATGGTTGTTTGGATTGTGTTCAGGTCAAGGGAAAACATTGGATTAGCGAAATAGTATTCGATACTGCATGCAAAGGATCTACAAGGGACAACCATCCAAGTTAGTGTATCCTCTTAACTTCTCTTCCTTAATTAGTTACATTTAGTAGTTGATTGATTATGGAATTATCTTGGTTATATTATTTATGCTATGTCAATGATCCACCTTAAATGATTGGGAATTATTCCCTAAAACATAATTGGTGACCATACTAGAAATAACCCTTTGAGTTTCTCTTTTTAAAGCCTCTATCCTCTATTTTTCTAGTTGTTAAATTGTAGTTTTAGTTTCACTTATATCATTTCTATTTTATTTATGTTAGAAAACCCAAAAAAATATTTTGTCACTGTTTTTTCTCATCTTTTTTTCTTGGCCCGCACTTACCTTAAGTTATAGAAGTAGGTACTCATGGATTGTCTACCCAAAATGGGTGGACAATTGTAGGGTCCCTGAAGGAAAGCCCTAGGCATCTCTTATAAAGTGAGAAAACAGTTGTAAAAAAAATGCTACCTAGTTTTGACTCTCTCCACAATTTTGGGATTTTGGGACCTCGGTTTTAAAATTTCTGCCTTGGTTTATGTTGCTTTTTCATTGATTGTTGGAAGCAGGGTGGGAATTTGATGGGAAAAATGCTCGTCATGGGCCATTTTTCCCGTCAAATACAACTTATATTTGAAGCTTGCCGTCAAAAAAAACAAAGAAAACAATGAAAACATCCCTGTATACTGTCGAAACCATCAAAGTTGATGGGTGAGAACTATTCCAAATTCCTACCCTGCAAGCAAGAAAAAAAAAAATCGTTTTTTCATAGTTTTGTATTAGCATTTTGAAATTATCTTGGTTTGTAGGGTATATTATCATATTTAAAAAGAAAGTTACATTGTAGGAATGGGGTAATTGATCTCTTAATCGTTTTGCATTTCAAGGTTCTAAATAGTGCATTTGAAAGATAAAGTATAAATACTCTTGGATATTTATTAATAAATAATTCTTAAAGTGGCTAAACACCATAAGTTTTATTCTTATATCATTTTGATTGAAACAACATCTTTTTAAAAAATATGGTTCTCACTAAAAATAACTAGATTGTTTTCTTTATAGAAAATACATTAGTTTAGGTTGTAGGGCCTTGGTTTAGGTTGGAGAGTAAATTCTCTAAGTCAATGAAAACATAAACCATATCAAATGGTGAGGGCTTAAAATCTAATAGTAGCAAAGACAATTGTCATGACAACACATCTCACACACTTTTTAAGCATGAAGTCAATATATGTGAGCACATCTTGCTTGTTTAATGGGGATATGTGTGTATGGAAGATTTGTTATATTTGATAAGTCCTTAGGGTTGCACCATTTCTCTAGAGTTTTAGCCTTTTAGGTCTTGAACCAAGTCCTACATTCTTTTCCCATACATAGACACTTGACCCGCTATTGTTCCACCCGCCTCTCATTTTCAAATTGAAACTTTGGTGGCTGTTCCTACGATTTTGCCTAGGTGATTGGATGTGGGAAGTGCTTGTGATATCTTATATATACACATAACATCCACCTTAGCTCCCTTAGAGGGTGTCCATCTTCATGAGGATAATTGTACCTTGGGTTATTATTGTGTGAGAGTTACTGTAATTGTCTTCTACACATCCACTAGTTGGTCATGGACCCTCATCATTGTAGGTTAATTTTTGGTAGACCATCTATTCCACACTTCATTGATTAGGGGTAGGGCCTAACCACCATGCACTAATATTTCAGAGATTTGTCTTGTTTGTTGATTACTTTGAGGAGTTTTTAGAGGAGTGCTTCATGTTCTTAAGATTAGATAGCCTAGGTCTTGTCTATTTTTTGTTTTATTGAGTCCTTGGTTTCAAGGTGGTTGATAAACTACCTTGTTATTCTTAGAGAATTAGAGGAAATCCCCTTGAAGTTGAGAAATTTCATGCTACTAGGCAAAGGTTGGCTAGTCCAAACTATCCATCTAGTGATTTAGAAGATGACACTCATACTACCTTGAACAACCTAGAAATGGAAGAATAATCAAAAGATGAGCCTAAAGATAAAAATTTATTAACAAAGGCATTCCTAAGAGGCATGAATGGTCACATTAATTTACCTTGAAGGGAACAATCCCCTTGAACTCAGGTTGATTTAGGAGTAGAAAATATCCCCAACCCTTCTGGAACTAGCTGTAACCCTTCATTAATTGAAACTTAAAGTCCATTTCTTGTCCAAGTTCATGAAATTCCACTTAGAGATCCAACGTCTAAATTCTACAATATCCCTTTGTGCTAGAGGTCTATGATGGATAATGCCACTAGTACATGAGGTGTAGGAAGCACCTCTCTTGGCTCTAGAATTTTTGTTGGGGGAATTAGTTTCCCCATGATGTTAATGTCATTTATTGGGAGTGAAAAATCAACCTCCATTGCTTAGAGTAGTGGAAAGGTCTCTTTTGGGATGTCATTATTTAGTACTAGTTTATCACTACTTAGTAGTAATTTTTGACGTTTTGGCATGAAGATCTTAAAGGCACATGGGGCATGTAATACCCCCATTTTGACCCTTAGTATATATTGAATTTTAATGTAAATATTGTATATATGTGATGTATGATTCCTAGTGTGGAGCTCAAGTCCAAGGCCCCACTAGTGAATTCTCAGCCTTGAAGGGCTAGTCTTTTATGTTGTGCTATCCATGTGCTAGTAAGCCATGGGGGAATTGTAAAAGCATGTAAATAATTGTAATGCAAATAAAATACCAAGGGGATGGATATGGATGCAACTAAATGAGGGGGCTATGTGTATCCACTAGGGATAGGTGAGGGGGTTGTATGATGGAACCCTAGGCTTCCATATGTCACCTTGAGAACCCCTTTGACTATCCTAGCTGTCATTTAATGTTGCTGTAAGGAAGTACTTCAAAAATCTGCTCATGAGGTTGATGGAGTATGGGAAGCCCTGAAAATCCGTAAGGTAGGGTATGGGCTCGGTTTGCTTGACCCATAAATCACCCTACCTCATGGGGGACGTGTTCCCTCATCCCCATTCGATGGTTGAGGATTTCAAGCTTTATTTTTCATGGAGGACGCAGACCTAGCAGTGAAGAAAATCGTAATTCATGATTTTGAGTTAAGCTACATTTGGTAGTGCCAAAATCGCCCAAAAACTTTGTGTGGGGAAGGAAATCTGATGGGGGATCCATAGACCCAAAACTTGGGGCAAAATTGAGAGTGTTGGATGCCCATAAATTCATAGGGAAACCTGGTTTTGGAATCCCGAAAGGGAAACAGCGGGATAGAGCCATTCAACCGCAACCCTGAGAAGATCCAAGAGCGGATCGCAGAGCGGAAGAGAGAGCAGAGGTTGGAACCGCTTGATAAACCCATTGAAGGCTGTTTGATTGAGTTTGAGATGCATGTATCCCTATGGTTGAGCTCACTGGATTAACATCCTCCTCTTGTGTCTCTTTGCATGCTTGATAAACCCAACTGTGTATTGGCTTAGCATGACTGATTGTGTGAAACCATGGCTCTGAGTGAGCTTGTTTAGTCTCTCCTTAGTGGATAGAAGCCCTAGATCGGGGGTGGTCTTTGAGTGTTGAAAGAATACAGGCTGGGAAGAGACCTGTGGTTGCGTTGTAACGTTGCATTCCATAGCAAGTTGCTTGGGGATTTCAATGAAAAGATAAGTGTGCTCTGTGGTTCAAATTATGCCCATTTTACATATATGCAAGTTGTTTGTTTAAGCCATAATGCATAGATTGACCCAGCTGGGTAATAGAACTGAATGCTTGTGCATTATGTTGTATATGCCTATGATGAAATGCTGGTAGATGCATTCTGGGTGTGTTTCAATATGGTTTAATTCTGCTGTGTATGTGAGTTTACCATGCTTCTGCACCTCTGCACTCTCATTTTGTAATTCCATGAGTTGTCATTGATGAATAGGGCTAAGTCTTGTAAAGGCTCATAAGGTTCAAGAGGTTCTGTCATGGCTTTGGGGGAGAAATAGACACCCCATGCTGTGTTCATGTTCCCTCTGAGGGTCTGGATTGATGGGAGGAGACTTGGCAGAGTGGATCAGAGCTCTTTACAGAGAGGTAAAGAAGTCTTGATGAAGTTTAGGAAACATTTTGGTTGAATGAAGGACAAAGTCAGAGTCCTCAGGTGTGGCAGAGAATCAAACCGTTGCATAGAGCTCGTCAAGAGCTTTCCAACGATACCAAGTTTTCCAAAAATGGATTTAGGATGAGGAAGTTATCAGTCTGAGAAGTTGGCAGTGACAGGGGTATATGGCCAACTTCCGACTTTCCGAACCCGCAATGCAGATTGCGGAAGTCGGAGGCATGATTTCTTCGGAGTTGCACGTTGTGGTTCCGACTTTCCGACTCCTGCAAGGCAGATTGTGGATTCCGGAAGTCGTAGGTGTAATTTTCCAGGAATTGTGAACTTGGGGTTCCGACTTTCCGACTCCCGCAAGGCAGATTGCGGAAGTCGGCTCGCGGATTGCAGACCGAAGTGGTGCGTTGGAGTGCCGACTTCTGACTCCCGACTTGCGAATTGCAGACCGAAGTTATTGCAGCTATGCGAAAGTGCATAGTAAAATAAAAATAAAAATTAGCAAGTTGATTCTAAGGAGCTCCCCCATCACCTCTAAAGGGCACCGAGGGGCCGGGGATGTTACAGGGCATAGATTCAGTTCTTAAACCAATCAACATGTCCCAATGGAATGAAATTCTTACTCCCCATGGAATATTGGTCTGCCGTATTCTTGGGATTGAACGTAGGAAAAAGTAGGAATGATGATGCATGCCATTCCATTGTTGATTAGGATCATTCAAAGATTTTAAATATACTCATTCGAATGAATCACATGGCCACTAGAGTTAGGGATATTAGGTTCGACCATTGAGGTAGTTGAAGAAGAAACATTGTTGAATCTGAAATCTTGATCGACACTATAGGTTAACGAAGTATGACTGATGTAGGAAATCCCATGGATAAGATTGAGCATGTGGGTGTAACGTATTGGTAGTTATCCTAATATGGCCATAATATTGCAGGAACCTTCTCATCCTGCAACAGGCCTAAGTGTAAATGTCATCTCCACCTGCATATTTGTCCTCAGAATCGACCGATATTTTTATAAATTGTAGAACCTACAAAGAATTGATTACTCACTTGTGTAGTAAGCTATTGGTGTTCGGATTCGATAAACCCTTGAACTAGTGAAATTACTAGTTACTCAATCTAAGAGGTTCAGGTTATCACTTTATAATTTACTAGTTGCTTCTTCTTGCTCTAGAACATGGCTGGTTAAAAAGGATAAGTAAAAAAGCAGTAGGAATTGCAAGGAACAATGCAACAACAATAAATGAAAGGTTATTTACTTCCATGATCTCCTGATATTCACTTCGTTTAAAAATAGCTCGCTCAAGATTTGATCCCATAGAGATGAATCTTTCAAGATCCAAGAAATAAATGTAATTGAGAAAATTGGTTCGAGTAACGGAATCTAACTAATGGATTGAATGAATTCTTCGATGGAAATAGTATAACATAATATGATCACTTTTGATAAGACTCATAGGAAACTTGTATCAGAAAACATTCTGATCAACACATGCCTGTATCATTTTGAAAGAATAGGATTCGTACGAATAATAACCTTCTGCTACTCCAGAAGATGTTCGTCAAACATGAGATGTATTTCGCTTGGATTTCCACGGTTTATATGGAATATTTAACCTATTTGGTCCGATGATAATGTAGAAGTATCCCATATCAAATTTATCCAGAAGCCCACTCATGACCCTTGAATGAGAGAGAAGGACTGGTTTGTCTAGATCTTGACATGATCATTCTTGGAAATACAATAGAGTGTCTAGAAATCCACTGGCTATTGATCATGAAATAGAAGTATTAGAATGAAATCAATATTCATGGAGAATAACATAAGGAATATCTACTTTCAATCATTGGGAATTATCTATAGGGATTGGATTCCGACTTAGGAGGACTACCTTTGTGTCACCCTAAAATCTATTGATCTTCCCACGTTTTTTATAAGAGAATTTGATTCTTCAGGGAGGGAAGAATATTTAGTGGAGATTCACTATGATGATTAGATTTTATCCCCGAAAGAAGGGTCTTTTTTCAAACTGAATTATCGATCTGGTTAATGTATTTAAGATTTTGATATTGACCTACTGAAATAGCTAAAGCTAAATTATCCAAAGTTGGGCACATCGAACCTTCATAAAGGAGTAATACAACCCCCTTTCAACATTTTCTTTCAAGCATGGACACATACCTAGAGCTATATTGTCGCTCGCGAGTGGGTATATTCCCCCTTCTAGCATTCTAGTAGGGAGAAAATATGTGTCTAGTATGGGAAACCCTTTCAATGGAGTACATCTTCCTTACTTTGGCTATAATATGCATGCAACCTTCACCCTTGTTGGTGGAAACATATCAAGGGGCACTTTTATGTGTGGTGAGGTAAACCAAACCTAGTTCTATGGGAATCTAGGATCCTTTGCCACTACCATGTTATCATTTTTTGTGACTTTGAATTTGTTGGACTTGTCTATATAGACTAATGACTTGGTGTGACATAATCCAAACCATCCTCCCACTTCAACTAATTACCTCTTAACATTCCCAAGTTTAAAGGTAAGTCTAGAGAAGATCTGTATAACCATATTGCGACCTTCCATATATGATGTTCTTTGAACTCATTAATGGATAATAGTATCAGGCTAAGACTTTTCCAGAGGATCCTTATAGGAGTCACAAAAAGGTGGTACATTGAGTTGCCACAAGCTACATGTAATATTTTTTCATCGTTGACAATGGATTTCTTGAAATTTTTCCAACTACCAGTTACAATGAGGCAAACACATAACTATTGATGTCACTTTGAAAAAGTACTGCTACCCAGATCTCTAACCACATTTTATGAGTGAGAAGAAGGCATCAAATGATTAAAGCTAACATCCTTGACCAATTCTTAGTGGATTGGATTGTGGAGTCCTTAGTGTTGTATATTGCAAAACATGTCACTATGTCAAGGGACATAATTGAAGGAAAGGTCACCATGAAATATTATGAATTATATTTGGTGTACTCTCAATCCAGATTTTTTTTTAGACATCGTCAAATTCACCAAGAGCCAATATAGATCCGACCAAATCAAAACTAGGACCTCATGCCAATGGTGTGATTGGTTTTGTGGGAAGTGCCACAATCGCCAAGGTGTCAAATCAAATGGGTCAAATGCCCTATATTTGTACACACCTATAGTTGTTCAAAATTCTATAAATGTAACAAGACTTACATAATCCTTTGATGTCCTTTTATTGTAGTCTTCTAATAAAAAAGCAACTAGCAACCTATAGGAAAGAAAAAATGGAATAATAAAACTTCTAAGTAGAGACTTGCTACAAACAATGATGCTAATAATATTGGCATCAATAAGAAGGAAAAAAAAGGTCAAGTTTCTTTGCAAGGTATGTAAGGATGACCATTTAACCCACTAATTCCCCAAGGAGGAAGCCTAGATTTTGTTAGCACAGTGGGATTCCCAACATTAACCTATTGTTCTTACTAATCCTTTTTCTCCTAAAGGCCAACAAATGGTCAATGGAGGATTTAATACTCTCGCAACCCCACAAGGGGGAAATAAAGGTTCCCCTTCTGAATGGGTTATTCCTTCGAATGAAAAATATTTTTATTCCTAAGCAAGAAGCTAATCTTCATACTCGAGCTCATAGTTACAACATTCCATTGACTAGAGCTTTAGATAAGGATGCATCCATGTCATAGACAGAGAACCCTCTTCAAGTAGAGAATCCTCCTATTGATATGATGCCTCATCTTCCAAATTCATATTAATAAAGTCAACTCACAATCCTAATGCTAAGGCATCTTAGAAATATGGCATTGTTGAAGATCTATCCTAAGTGCCATGCACAATGTCCTCTTTTAAGGTCCTTCAAAGTTTCCCTGTGTAGTTTAAGGCATTGTTGAATATTATTCGTGGTTATGATAATTTCAAAATTCATATCATAACATTTGACTTGGACCACTCCAAGCCTAGATTTCCCAACCATGTCACAGATCTAGGTATCTCCTCGTAGGATGAACATTTTTGAGGCAATGGTGGATGAAAGGGCCTCAAATTGTGTGATGACCTTGTTGCATTGGAGAGCCTTAGGATATCTCAAGATAATTCCTTTTCCACTATATTAAAATATTTGGATGACCATTCATTTAAACCCCATGGGATCATTCCCTCCTTCCCAGTCAAGCTAGCGCATAAAATTGTCTCAATTGAAGTAAAGGTTGTCGATGCTCCTTTAGATTATAGTCACTTGTTGGGGTGTAGTTGGACATATTTGATGACGATTGTTGTGTCTTTGATTTTTGGAATTATTTTTTTCCCTCACTAAGGATAAATTTTCATTCTTGATTAGTTATTATACTACATACTTTATCAAGCTTCCACTACAAGATCCAATGTTCCGATGGTGCAAAATTCCAAGGGGGTGTAATAAAGCGTTGGTGTAGGAATCTTAAAAGTCTCATCTTTAATGGGGACCTTTTCAATCCCTACTAATTTTTTTTTATGTTGAATCTATCCTTATGTATGTGATTTAAACAATTGTTGTTGATACCACAATTCCTCTTAAAATGTCTTTCTTTGGGGAATATTTGTTGGTAATGCCAAACACATTGAACTTTGTGATTTGGAATGGATGTGTAGGTTCAACTATGCCATTGTTTGCAATTGATATTGCTTATAAATATATCCTTATGGCCTTTGTAGGCACAAATCAAAATGTTCCACCTAAGCCTAAGCATGATTAGTTTACTTTGTTCATATGTGCTTTCAACTCTCCTAGTTCATATGATTTCTTGGACATTGTTTTACCATTAGACGGGGAAATTCTAGAAGCAATCAGTTGTTCCAAGAGAGAATAGGAGGACATGAATCATTAGTCATGCTTTCTTCTCAAGTAGGGAAAGATGGGTTGGAGAAATGAGTTTGATCATACCCATAGATTTTCATTTCTATGAGAGTTTAATCCCAACACATGACATGTATGCATATGGAAACATGGAAAAGTACAACTCTAGAAATATCTTAATTGATATCTCCACTAAACTCGGTGTTGTTGAGAATATCTTGATTGAAGTGGACTAATCCCCTGATGGGGATTATTGTGACGTGTTCACTTGGACCTATGAGGGAATTATAGGCATTGATCCCTAAATGATTAAACACAAGATAAGGATGTGTGATAATGTAAAACCCATTTGAAAAAAATCTATGACAAATAAATCCTAGGAAAGTAACTAATATCAAGGGGGAGGTAGAGAAACTATTGAAAGCTAGTTTCATCTATCTAGCTCCCTTGACTAAGTGGGTGTTAAACCCAGTTTCCATGGTTAAAATCAGGGGACCATTTGTGCCTGTATTTACTTTTGTGATATGGTCAAAGCATTTCCAAAAGTCAATTACCCTATGCCATTCATTGACTAGATTATTGATGTGTCTACAAGAAATGAAATATTCCCATTCATGGATGGATTTTTCAATTATAATTAGATTTAGATTCGTCTTGGATACCAACGCAATATTGTGTTTATTTTTCCTTGGGGTACTTTTTCTGTCAAGAAAATGCCACATGGACTTATAAATACTAGAGCTACATTTCAGTGGGCCATGTCGTATGCCTTTCAAGATATGAAGCATATTGTTGAGGCTTATCTGGATGTTCGAGTTGTTCATTCAAAGAGAAAAGCTGATCATCCATCCTATCTTCATGTAGTATTTGAAAGATGACGCTATCATAGAATTTGTTTGAATCCCCACAAGTGCATATTTTGATTTATGTTTGGGCAATTGCTTGACTTTACGGTTTCCAAGTATGAGATTATGTCCATTGACCTATATAAGGTTGAGGAAATAGTTCAATTGCCTCTCTTGTGCAACATCAACCAACATCAGAGCCTTTAAGGAAACAAAAGATTTTGCAAATTTTTTTTGCTAATTATGTCAAGATTACAAAATACTTCATGTGCCTTTCAGAAAAAAGGAGTCTCGTTTATTAAGGACAATCAAGTGTAACATGTAAATTTTTTATGTATTTCCAGATCTTGACAATTATTTCACAATGATTTCAAGCATTCATTTCACAATTAATTTCATCCCATAGTTCATTAAATAATTGCACATTGAAAAAATATCACCATTCACTTGCAGCAGAAATCAAACAAGGATCATTGAAAGATAACCATGCACACGAGACATAAGAATTTTACCCTGGGAAACCAAATAGGGAGAAAACCTAGCCAACTTTTCTTAGAAGAAATCAATCCAATTCAAGTACAATACCATTCATGAAGATGAAAACCTAGCACAAGAGTGTGCCCTTCTTCCACAAGAAACCCTATTGAATCTCTAGGGATGGATAGCAAACCAAAAGAATATGATAAGAACCCAAAATGTTTGCTTCCTTGCCTTTCCTAGGACTTCCTTGAAAAGTGTGCACAAGTGGAGAGAGAAGAGTTGTTGTGTGTTAATCAAAATGAAGTGTGAGAGCACTTTATTTATATTCTGCAATCCACTTGAATTTTTCCTCAATGTGACCGACTTGAATAATTGATGGGGCCGACTTATCTTCTTTGCTGGGGCAGAGTTGTTCTTTCTTCTAAGCCGATTTGTCTTCTTGCATTCAATTTTATTCTGGTACTCCTTCAGTGTTATCTGGTACTCCTTCAGTGTTATCTGGGACTTCTTCAATGGTTGACTTGATTTCTTGGTTATTTCTTCATCATAGAAAAGTTATCCTTGTTTATGTTCATCTCCTTGCATGCAGATCAAATTCACCCATAGAGCTCTAATGTTGATTTGACCCCACTCTAAGATGTCCCAAACACTTCTTAGTGTTGAAAACTTAACTAGGAATGTGGTCTGACCTTTAACCTTGCTTCATGTAGAAGCAAAACTCTATTTTTGAGTTTGCATGCAAAAGTTTTTAATTAAAAGTTTGCATGGTGGGAATTTTGTATGGAACCCTAAAAGTTACTCAAACAATAAAATAAAGTTGAGAAGGAAAAAAGGGCGCATTAGTTCAATAGTGAGTTTATTTACAAAGAGGAGAGTGACTAGTTTGCATGAGGAGGGTGAATCAATGCATGAAAGAGGGGGCACAGTCTTGAGAAGAGAAGGGAACATTCTGGAGTAGAGAAGGGAGCATATCTGAGTGGGATTGAGCACACTTCTTCTGAGGCTAATGGAGAATCCATTGGAGGCAAAGACAACTTCTGAGATAGATTGGATCCATCAGCAGAGAGAGATCATAGATTGATCATATAAAGAGGGGCACATTTTGGTGGAGGGGGCACACTTCACTAGAGGAGGGCGAGCTCTGAGATAGATTTCATTAGAACAAGAGAGGTTTCACCAAGACAGTGATTCAATTGCAGAGAGGGCGTGAAGCCTGAGACAGGGAGCAGTTCTAGAGAGGGGCGCATTTCCCAACTATCCATCAGAGATCAAAATTTAGCATCAGAGTCGTAGGATCAGAGATAAGTTTGTGTTGGAAGTTTTCTGTTGTAACCCATTGCAACTGCTTGAGATAATGAAAGCAATACTTCTCTCATTGGTTTTCCCACAAGGGTTTTTCCAGGGTCACAATGACCGAAAATACTGTGTCCATTGCATGCGTGTGAATTGTTGTTGATTAAAAGAGTAGATTAGATCCCATGTGTTTCTTTTTCTAATTAATTGTTTATGCTATTACATTATTTGGTGTTGAGAATCAGGTTGTGCATCTAACTTGTAATTTAGTGAGACTTGAGACCGAGTTGAGATCTGATATTTTCAGAGATTTATGAAAAATCTACATGGCATCAGAGCGCATTGTTAGATCATAGCAGTACACATATCAAATCTACTAGATTTGAAGAACAAAGTTCAGATTTGTATGGGTATATATTAGATATGTGAGAACCAATATTATATCTATGAGGATAGACACCAGATCTATCATATTCGTGAGAACAAATATCAGTTTTGCGAGAATAAGCATCAGATCTATGAGGGTATACATCAGATCTATCAGATCTGTGAGGGTATACATAAGATCTATCATATCTATGAGAGTAGAGGCTAGATCTGTGAAATATCTATTAGGTCTATGCGAGCAGAGGTCAGATTTGTGAAAGAGAGGGATTTCTTGTTCACCAAGGAAGAGTTTGGGTTTAGTTTTCAGTTGAGAGATCATGGCTACAAGTTTGAGAGTTGAGTATAGGTTGGAGGGGGTGGCTAATTTTAGTCCTTGGAAAGCAAGGATGGTCTTGCTTCTGCAGGAGTGTGAGTTGTGGGATATTGTGAAGAACATAAGAACAAAACCCATGATAGTTCCTACAGATGCAACATCAAAGGTAGCCTTCGATAAAAATAACATCAAGGCAAAGAGAATAATGCTTGATGCGATTAAGGACCATGTTGTCCCGCATGTGTCTGGTAAGGACAATGCTTACCAAATGTGGGATGCCTTAACCAATTTGTACTGGAGTTCCAATGAGAATCAGAAGATGATACTAAGAGAGAAACTACATGGCATTAAGATGATCAAAACTGAGAGTGTGGTTACATATCTCACCCGTAGGAGAAGATTGAGGACAATGAGTTTGTGGGTACAACACTAAATGGCATGACCAAGCCATGGGCAATCTTCATGGAAGCAATTATGGAAAGGGGAAATATTCCCAAGTGGGATCGTCTCTGGGACGATTTCATACAAGAAGAGACCTGGAGAGGATATATTCAGGGGATCTCTTCTACTATTCACGATGAGGAAGATGTGGCACTTATGGCGAAAGGTAAGAAGAAACCCAAGAAGGGTCTCAAGGGTGGGGAAAAGAAGCAGGGTGATCAAAATAAATACATGAGTAAGGTAAAGTGTTTTTCCTACAACAATATGGGGCACTATGCAGTAGTGTGTCCCAAGAAGAAGAAGAAGAAGCAGACTGTAGCATCAACCCAGATTGATGAGTTTTCTAATTAGTTTGACAAGGAGTTATCCCTCATTACTTATCATTCATGTACTTCATCATATGTGGATGAGCATTCCACAAAGGATCTTGAAAAGGAATTGTCCATGATTACGTGTCATTCATTAAGTGCATCCACTTCCAGTGTATGGTACATAGATAGCGGGGCCTCTAGCCACATGACGAGTGTTTGAGGGTACTTTACAGATCTAACTGAGAGCGGTTTGTATCTCAAGGTTGTACTGGGAGACAACACTTCAATTAGGGAAGTTGGACAGGGGACAAACTCCTTTCAGAGGGAGTTTGGAGAGTCCATGATGGTGAGGGATGTCTTTTATGTCCCGAGGTTGAAGAAGAACTTGATATTGGTTTCCACCATAGAGGATAGGGGAATGTGGGTACAGTTTCGTGATTGGAAGGTACTCATTCATCCTGAGGGATCCAGTGATACTACATCAATGAGGATTGATGTCCGGAGTGGGAATCTATACAAGCTTAGTTTTCAACTTGATCATGCCTTGGAACATAGCAACAACAGAGATGGTGGTGATTCATGTGAGTTTTGGAATAGGAGGATGGCCCACCTACATCATCCATCATTGAGGATTTTGAGGGAGATTGTGACAAGTGTACCGGATTTTAGCATAGAGCACAATGATGTGTGCTAGGGGTGCACACTTGGCAAGTATGCCAAGAATGATTTTCCGAGCAGTGATGGCAGAGCAACATGGACACTTGATTAGGTACATTCAGACCTTTGTGGTCCGATGTCCACTGTATCATTGAAGGGTTACGAGTACTATGTATCCTTCATTGATGACTTCTTTAGGAAGACTGGGATCAACTTTCTAAAGAGCAAGGAATCGAAAGAAGTCTTATAAAGGTTCAAAGAGTTCAAAGCTATTGTAGAGAACTAGACAGGAAGGAGGATCAAGGTATTGCGATCAGGCGATGGGGGAGAGTATACCTCCAAGTATTTTGATGAGTTTTGTGCACACAAGGGAGTTAAGAGGCAGTTGAAAGTACCATACACACCTCAGCGGAATAGGGTGGTAGAGAGGAAGAACATGGCAATTGTTGGTGCAACGAGATTTATGTTGCATGATCATGGTTTTCCATTCTTTATCTGGGTAGAGGCTTGTAACACAACAGTGTACATTCAGAACATGACTCCTCAGGGATGCAAGAATCCTGAAGAGGCTTTCTCAGGAAAGAATCCCGAGGTTGGGCATTTTAGGATATTTTTATGCCTTACATACTCACATGTCCCTTCATAGAAGAGGGAAAAGTTAGATCCCACAACAAATAAGGGAATATTTGTTGGGGATGATGAGGCTTCGAAATCCTACCGCATATACATTCCTGCGCTGAGAAAGACAATTGTGAGGCAATATGTGAGATTTGAGGAGGACGGGGCTTTCAGGAAGTCATGTGAGTTGGAGAAGGGGGAGTAGCAGGATCTTACACCTTAGGGTGGTACATGGCATAGTTCATCTTCATAGAGTTTAGGGTCACGGGTATTAGGGGTGCAGATAGGTTCACAGGTGACAGGTTCCCTAGGTACAGGTATAGGTACAGGATCACAGGGTGGTGGTCACTAGTTTTAGGTTCACAAGTTACATGTTCACGAGCTATAGGGTCATAGAACACTGGGGCTACTACATTAGGTACATAGTCTCAGGAAGTTGATTAGGATGAGGATAAGCAATTCCCTCCATAGGAGGTTACTTCAAGGAAGAGGAATCCCAAGTGGCTTCAAGACACCATGAAGGAAGCTCAGACAGTGGGGACTCCCAAGAGGGCTATGAGAGAAAGTAAGGTGCTAAAGAGGTTTTGTAACTATTTGGCTATGATGAGCAATATCAGTGAGTCTGATCCATCTTCTTATGAGCAGGAAACAAGCGAGCAGGTATGGGGAGATGCCACGGTGGAAGAGTATGCTTCCATCATAAAGAATGATGTTTGGGAGGTTGTGCCGAGACTGAGGGGAAGTCAGCGGTGACTTCCAAGTGGCTCTACAAGATTAAATATGCTGCATATGGCATCATTGAGAAGTATAAAGCTAATTTTGTGGTGAGGGGGTTCTCACAGGTATAGGGAGTCGACTATGATGAGACCTTCGCTCTAGTGGCTCGGCGTACTTCGATCTGAGGAGTGATCTCCATTACAACAAATATGGGTTGGAAGATCCACCAGATGGATGTAAACACAACATTTATGGATGGATTCATAGAAGAGGAGGTGTACATTGAGCAACTCGATGGTTTTGAGGTACATGGGAGAAAGTCTCATGTGTGCAGGCTGAGGAAAGCACTGTATGGTGTGAAGCAATCTCTAAGAGATTGGTATTCGAGGATATATTCTTACTTGCAATACATGGGTTTCCAGAAGAGCAACGTAGATCCCCACTAGAGAAAATTTGGGGTCTAAAATGGGCCTCATAAGAATACGAGCCACCTCGTAAGAAAACGAGCCACCTCATAAGAAAAAGAGCCATTGAATTCAAGAATCAATAGAATTTCAAGAAAAGAGTCAACCATAATGGTTGACATGGCATATTTGATATTAAAAAAACTACTTTTTTAATGCATATTTTCAACATATCTCTATGTCATTTTACTCAAATTTCGAGCGAGAGCAGTCATTGGATGCATAATTAAATTCCACATCCAACGAGTACCCACACTGCATACTTTTGAGGTACCCTACCCCACGAAAAATGAGAAATACATCAAAAAAATGTGTTACTCCACACTGCATACTTTTGAGGCACCCCACCCCACTGCATACTTTTCAGTAACACATTTTTTGATGTATTTCTCATTTTTTGTGGGGTGGGGTGCCTCAAAGGTATGCAATGTGGGTACTTGTCGGATGCGAAATTTAATTCTACATCCAACGAGTTCTCCACTCAAAATTTGAGTAAAACGACAAGGAGATATGTTGAAAATACGAAGAAAAAGCTAGTTTTTTTCTCTTTTCCTCCAAAATTCATAATATTATTTTATTGTTTTTCTTAGGAGGCCCATTTTAGACCTCAAATTTGCTCTAATGAACCTCTACTTTATTGTGGTTGGTGAGGATCCACTCATTCTAGTACTGTATATGGATGATTGGTTCATTACAAGAGCATAAAAACTCATAGCCAACTACAAGAGAGATCTTGCTTCAGAGTTCGAGATGAAAGTAATGTTAGAAAGTGACAACGAAGGAAAGTCTTCCTGCATGCATAAGACATTAATTGGAAGCCAAATGTATTTAATTAACTTTTCCTAAGTTTACTTTGGAAAATTAATTAAAGTGATCTAATTAATTATTGACTTAGTGAAACGCTTTTTATAAAGTGTAAGTGAATTATTTAAAGTGACGACAAAATCTAATCTTGGCCATCCAATCTCACCGGAAGATCTCAACCTTAGATCTATAGTGAGATTAGGGTTTTCGCTTAGCATTGAGTTATAAGAGAAAGATCAATTGGTGGAGAGGACACACAATTGCATTCCGACAGAGACGAAGGAAAATAAGTGTGAGAGAGAATTTTTTGAGAAGAAGACGGAGGAGCAACAATCCAGTGAAGGAAGGCTGATTTGCAGAGGTAGATTGACAGAGGAGAGAAACAACAACAGGCAGAGGTGACAGTATGGAAATCCGTACAGTCCGTACTGTACATTTGTATGAAATCCATACAGCAGGCCGTACAACTGTACAGCAGCAACAACATTGTTGCATTGGGGTCCGTGCCCACTCACAGGTTTTTCTCAGTGTTTTTATGTGGTACGATTTTTGCTAATTTGGCATAATCGAAATCTGAATTGTATTGTTCCACATTTTCTGAATAAAATAAATATCTCATACTGCTGCACCGGTTTTCCCATCTTGGGTTTTGTCTGGGGATTTATACCCAAAAAGACTGAGTTGTCTCTATTGATGTGACTGCTGCTATATTTCTTTCAGTATTTATTGTTCCGCTGCATAGTGAAGAAATACATGTGTGGTTATTGGTAGTAATTAGTTTGCATGCTTCTAGTCCTAGTTGGATTTTAAGGAAATTTACATGGTATTAGAGCTCTTCTGAGCAGGCTGAGAGAAAGCAGCAGGTTGGTTGGATAGATCACTGCATATCTATCCAAGGGTTTACAGGTACTATTCACTATGACCGTATAGTTGAGAGTTGAGGATATACTCCAGGGGGCACAGAAATTTCCTACTTGGAAAGAGAGGATCACCAGGATCCTTGATGTCAGTGATGTTGAAAAGCACATTGATGATCAAAAGGTAGCTCCCACAGACCCGACAAAATTGGCTAAATGGAAGAAGATAGATTCCAGAGCTATGTTGATAATCTTAGATGGGGTGAAGGACCACATAGTCCCTCATCTGTCTGGGAAGAAATCCGCATTAGAGATGTGGAAGGATTTGGAGAGTCTCTACCAGAGCAAGAATGAAAATTGGAAGATGGTGCTACAGGAGAGATTGCGCAGTACCAGGATGGCCAAGGGTGAAGGAGTGGTGCCTTATCTTACAAGGCTCACATAGATTAGGGATGAGCTTGGAGCAGTGGGCTCTAAGACTGAAGGTGAGGAGCTAGTTAGTATAGCTCTCAATGGCTTCTCTAAGCCATGGGACGTCTTTGTCAAAGTCATGGTGGCTAGGGAGAAGCTCCCTGACTGGCAGAGATTGTGGGATGACTTCGCATAGGAAGAGACCCTTATGGGTCAAGGTTCTGCTTCATCCAGCGGTGCTACACAGATCATGGATGAAGAGGCTCTAGCCCTAACAAGCAAAGGTAAGGGGAAGGCAACGAAGAAGAAGGGTGGCAAGAAGAACTTGGACATGGAAAAAGTCAAGTGCTTCATTTGTCACAAGCATGGACACTTTGCTTCCCAGTTACCAGAGAGGAAGAAGAAGAACAACAACACTCAGATGGCAAGTTCTGTAGAGGTGGACGATTCCATCCAGAGTTTTGATGAGGAATTTTGCTTGACAGCTTGCATGGAAAGTTCCGTAGACGGTAGTATCTGGTATATGGACAGTGGTGCATCTTGTCACATGACAGGGCATAGGTATTTCTTCAAGAGCTTGAAGGAGGGTGGAGTAAATCTCCATATTGAGTTAGGAGATGATGCGTGGTATCAGGCGCAAGGTGTTGGCACTGTTTCGTTTCAGAGGGAGTCTGGAAAACCTATCAGCTTTGCTGATGTGCTATATGTCCCAGGGATGACCAAGAATCTCATATCAGTTTCCACACTAGAAGACAAGGGTTTTATAGTGAATTTCCGGGATAGGAAAGTATATATCAGGTCACATGGGTCAGATCAGAGATTGGATAGGGTGATTGGGGTTCAGAGCGGGAATGTTTACATACTACAGTTTGAGCCTGCAAAGGCTCTGTTCAGTAGCAGCAATAGTGATTGTGAGTTGTGGCATAGGAGGATGGCACACTTACACCATGGTGCACTGAGGCATCTGAGATAGGCAGTCATTGGATTTCCTTCAATACATGAGGACAAGCACAACCATTGCAAGGGTTGTGCATTGGGGAAGAACATCAAGAAACCTTTTCAACATAGTGAGCACAAGTCTGAGGGAACCATAGACTTGGTGCATTCGGATGTTTGCGGATCGATGAGTGTTCATTCTTTCAGTGGTTATAGTTACTGCGTCACATTCATTGATGACTATTCCAAGAAAACCTGGATCTATTTTCTGAAGGTCAAGTCATAGGTCTTCGATCGGTTCTGAGAGTTCAAAACTCTCGTGGAGAACCAAATAGGGAGAAAGATCCAGATATTGAGGACAGACAACGGTGGTGATTACATTGGCAGATATTTCGTGGAGTACTGTGCATCAAAGGGGATCAAGAAGGAGCACACTATTCCTCATACCCCGCAACATAATGGAGTGGCAGAGAGGAAGAACATGACACTGGTGAGTGCATCCAAGGCCATGTTATTTGATCAGGGATTACCACTATTCCTATGTGCCGAGGCATTTCAGATTGCAATATATGTCCAAAACAGGTGTCCCCACACTGCATTGGGGAGGAAGACACCCGAGGAGGTATTTACAGGTACTAGACCATATGTGAGTCATTTGCGCATATTTGGGAGTATCTGCTATTGTCACATTCATGCTGACACTAGCAAGAATCTGGATCCTTCTCGAGAGAAGGGGATTCTAGTTGGGTACAGTGAGACTTCCAAGGATTATAGAGTATATGTCCCAGCTCACAAGAGGATCATTGTGAGCAGGGATGTCTAGTTTGACAAGGACAGAGCCTTGAGAATATCTATGGACCTACCAACACAGGAGCAGTCAACTGAGGACTTAGAGGGAGTCAAGTTGGAGGAGTCATAGGTATAGGTTCAGACACAGGGCACGGGATCTGGTATTCAGAGGGAGTCAGGTGGAAAGGATCCTCCTATATTTGATGGAGAGGATGAGCAACAGCAGGAGGAGGACATCCAACAATCGCAACAGGAAGACACTAGGCCATGGCCTAAGTGGTATAGGTCCACAGTTCAGGATTCGAGACAGGTGAGTCTTCCACAGAGATCCTTTAGACGTAGCGTACCACCAGATAGACTTAGTTATATGGAATTGATGACAGAGTTGATTGACTCTGAACCTTCTAGTTTCGAGGAGGATGCACAACATGATGTGTGGCAAGAGGTCATGGTTGAGGAGTATGACTCAATCATGAAGAATCAGGTATAGGAGGTTGTTTAGAGGCCACATAGTAAGAATGTAGTGGGATCTAGATGGATCTACAAGGTAAAGCATGCAGCAGACGAGTGTGGAGAAGTAAAAGGCACGCTTCGTGGCGAAGGGGTATTCACAGAAGGAAGGTATTGACTATGAGGAAACCTTCGCCCCTGTCGCTAGGTATTCTTTTATTCAGACTATCCTATCATTGGCAGTAGAGATGGGTTGGCACGTTCATCAGATGGATGTGAAGACAACCTTCCTCAATGGAGTGATTGAGGAAGAGGTTTATATTGAGCATCCAAAGGGGTTTGAGGTGGAGAGTAGAGATTCTCATGTATGTAGACTGCAGAGAGCTCTTTATGGGCTCAAACAGGCACCTCGAGCATGCTACTAGAGTATTGACAGCTATCTACGAGAGATGGGGTTCCAGCAGAGTGAGGCAGACCATAACCTGTACTTCTTGGCAGGTGAGGTACCTCTCATACTGGTTCTATATGTGGATGATCTCTTTCTTACGAGAGATGAGGAGCTGATTAGGGACTGCAAGTCCAATCTTGCAATGGAGTTTGAGATGAAAGACCTTGGGTTGATGCATTAATTCCTAGGTCTGTAGGTTTGGCAGAGAGATGGGTGCTTCTTCATTGGACAGGGGAAGTATGTAGTGGAGATATTGAAGAGATTTAGGATGGAGGACTGTAGACATATGGCCATACCTCTAGTTTCCAACTGGAGGAAGATTGATGTATCAGGATCAGAGGAGTTTGATCCTACACTGTATAGGCAGCTTATCGGGTTGCTTATGTATCTGGTCAACACTCGAACATACATTAGCTTTGCAGTCAACTCTTTGAGCCAGTTCATGGTGAACCCTCGAAGAGTACATTGGACAGGTGTGAAGCACATACTTCGCTACATCAGAGGTACAATGGAGTATGGATTGGTTTATGAGCGCAGTGGGAGTATACAGTTGGCATGTTTCACAGATGCTGACTGGGAAAGATGTGTAGAGGATCGGAAGAGCACTTTAGGTTGTTGCTTCAACATTGGATCGGGGGTTGTCTCTTGGTTCAGTAGGAAGCATAAGTCAGTTGCATTGATTTCAGCAGAGGCTGAATACATGGTAGCCAACATGGATGCATGTGAGGGGATGTGGATGAGGAAGTTGCTCTCAGGATTATTCGAGAGTGAGCTAGTGTTACACCTAAATCTCGTCATCATGAGACCCATGTACACTCCGTGCCTTGATCCCTGAAGTCTTCTTGATCAACTAATCATTTAGAGCAAGTTGTTGACCTTTGTCCACAATTTCTAGTTTGGCCAGTGCAGGTTTCCTTCTAGAAAGGAGTACCCAACTAGGTCAGACGCAGTCTTCCTTCTAACAGACTGAGCTGGTGGCTCAGGTTGCCTGTGTGCAGCCTACACTTTCCCTCTCAGGCACAAGTTTCCCTCATGCATCTTGCGCCGGAGTTGGTTAAATTGGATAAAGGTGGCTTTAGAGTGAATTCTAGAAAGTGGATGAGGTGGATCTCTATCCCTAACTTGTAGGTGACTTGACCTACGGTTCCCTAACCTCAAGGAAGGATCCCTTAGTTCTCTCCCCATGATCCTCAACCTACTCTACCCACTTGGTCTTATAAATACAAAGCTCCTCTCCATTCCAAAGGGAGGAATTCTATAGCACTTACATGCTGGTGGAATTAACCCAGGTGATCCATATCCATCTCTTGGGAGGCATATATTTCCTTTGGAGGCATTGGCTTGGCTTGTTGGAGGAAGATTGCAGTGTTAAGGCTTGGGTTGTAATCATCACTCTTCTATGTATTTCTCATTCATTTACAGTAATACAATCTCTTTCCATAAATATATTTGTGTTAATGATGTTTAGAGTTCACTTCCTTAACTGTTTACTTAGATCAGTTAATGTTTAGATGCACTTTTACTGCTCGTTTGTCTCTATGTACTTTGATAGGTTTTACAGCTACGGATCTGACGACCACAAAGCTTGAAGCAACAAAGAGGAGAAAAGATCTACGAATATGAAGGTAAGGCATCTAATTAACTTGATCTCTAATTGATCTAGGAAAGTAGTTTTATATTCTGTCTCTATTTGTTCTAGATCCACTTGGACTAGGGAGATCATACTCGCGTCCGCTCGAGTAGATTATCCGAAAACAAATCTGGCGACCATACTGAGGAATGATTTGTTTTGATTTCAATTTGAATGTGTTGTTCGTTGATTTCTTAGTGAGCCATTTTATTTGCCTCCTGAGCCTATTTCCACAATCATATTTTCTTCTTGAAGAGTCTGCTGACCTTCTCTGAGTCTATTTGAATCATTATCCCTCCATTTATTTTTCATTGTTTGGATATTTTTCACTTCTTGCATTGGGATATTCGCTCGACGCACCTAGGTAGTGGATCCAGTGTGCCCTTTTCATCTCAAGTGCATTTTTCCTTTGAGCATCCTGCGCCTTCGACGCTTTTTCCAGTTTGACATCCTGCGCCGTCGACGCTTTACCTCTGTATACTATCTGCGCTGGGCGCTCTGAGCTTGACCACACACTGCATCGGTCTTTCAAGCTTGGTGCTTGGTCCATCCACCATCCAAATTTTTATTTTTGGCTTGATGCACAGACTTCTCTGTGCTGTACCTTCCAGTCAGAGACCACTTTATCCAGCATTGATTGTGTTTGGTTTGTTTGAGTTGATTTTTGGGTTCTGTTTTGGTCAAGAGAGAGATCCGATGGTGGCGGTAAATTTCAATCTCCCACGGTCATCCGCTCGATCTTGCATTCCCTTGTCACCTCATCAGGTCTATTCGACATGCTAGATCTAAATTCTAAACCCTTATTGTGCTTAGCCATTTAGTGTTGCTTGAATTTGATTGATTTTGAGTGACTTGAGTGTCTTTGGTTCATTTGAGTGCTTGTCATTTTTCTTTGAGAATTTATGATTTACTAGGGGGTTGCGATTAGTCTCTTGTTTTCTGCTATTTACATCTGAAAAACATACTTATTATCAGATCTTGTTTTTATATACGCATTGGAAAAATCGAAAGTGTCTCATTCTTCTGTTTTCAAAGTGATCTGGAAATTGTTGTAGGATTGTTTTCATGCATTCGAATTCATTATTTACCAATATTTGAAAAGAGAATCAGTTCATTTGTATTTCTCTTGAATTGTGAATTATCCATCTTTTGAAAAATCAAGTGAATTCAAGTTTTTACAAATTGTTTCCAAGTTTGAAGCATTCTATGCACTTTTGATCTTTTTTATGCTTTTTAGTTCATGGTTGCGAAAATTAAGAGTGAGTGCATCCTAGATAGAAATTCTCCCTTTTTCAATACTTAGTTTATTCTAGATGGAAAAGACACAAAGAAAAAGTTTTGGTTTGGTGTGCTATTATTTTTGTGTTTTGCTCGAAAAATGAAAAGAGTGCTTAAATCGTCTTTGGTAGTGTTGTTGCTGCAACATCCCCCCCCCCCAAATTTTGTAAATATTGGGGCCCCTCCTTTTAATTTTTTTAGAAAGTTTTTCTTTGAAGTCAAGTCCCATCCAAAAGGCCTTTTCATACTTAGTTTTTTTGAAGAAATATCAAGTCCCGTAGGTTTGTTTTTCTTAAAGTAAAACTCATATTTTTTCAGCCGAAACAGCAGTGCAACTTACCGAGTTAGGCCGCAACGGTTGGATTTCTTTTCTGAGTTTTAAGAGTTTTTCCCATGTCGGTGCAACTCATCCAGTCTCGCCGCAACAAGCGGTTGTTTTCATTGAGTCTCAAGGTATTTTCCCTGTGTCGGCTTGACTTTCCCAGTCTCGCCGCATTGGTCAGATGAACTTACCCAAGCCCGCTGAAGCGTGTCTTTCTATTGAAATATTGTAACTTCTAAGAATACTATATTTGTACTTTATTATTCCGGAGATGTTTATTCCTCCGTGGATAATGTGGTAACTTGGGTTATTAGAATTCCCTAGTGGGGGTCGGCCCTGTATGTGTTATGTGGGTTAAAGGGTTATTAGACCACCCTAGTGGGGTCGGCCGTGTCACATTATGTAAAGTGGTTAAGTTGGGGCTGACCTAGCTTGTGTAAAAGACAAGTCGGAGTTGTGTATAAATAGAGGAGGTGTGTTCGTCATTTAACACACATTACACTCACTTGTGATTAGCGCATAGGTGAGGGAGAGATCTGCTATGGAGGAGAAGGAGCTCATGTCTATGGTTTACGTCTTTGTATTTGCTGGTCATCTATATTGAGGAAGCTTTGCTGGGTTTTCTACCCCATGAGGGTTTCCTAGGATAAATCTGTGTCTCTTGTGTTTATGCTGTGCTTGTTGTTCTTTCAGTGATCCTGTATATGCTATTGTTGTGAAATGGAATGTAATGCTGATATTTGATGTCTTAGCATATTGAATATTAACACTTTTGACTTGTCCTTTTCCAAGGTTTTGTGTTGCGGCGAATCTCGTCGAGTTCTGCCGATTCGTTCGGCGGCCCGTTTTATGTTTGGTTGAAGCACCTTGTTGCGGCATAACTAGAGAATCTAGCCCGAAGCGTTTAAGAAAAACTCAAACTTTGTCGCCGAAGTGAAGTAGCAATCGACAAAACATTTGTTTCTGCGCCGAACTTAGCAAAAGCCGCCGGCGTGTTGCTCGATTACTTGGCCAGTGCTGCCGATACTGGTCGCTCCAACTCGCCGAGTGGTACCGATTTCAGTGGCGAGAAGTTAATGTTGAGCGGCGAGAAAGGATGCCAGTCCCCTCGCCGTAACGACGTTTTAATGCTCAACCCTACCCAGTCTTATCACTGTTAATTGCTCAAGCGCGTGGGGTTTTATATATAGAGGTTGGGGTTTTGTTTTTATTGTTTATTGTTAAACTCTGCAAACCCCGTTTGAGGTCGCTCCCACCTCTCAAGGACAGCCAGGTGCATAGCTCTGTCAACAGCAGCAAGCCCAATCGTTGGTTGACAGGTAGGTGGATTTATCCTTTGTCATAAACTTTTGCCACTTTGTTTTTCTAAGCTATTTTCGATAGGACCCTGTCAGCACCACCCTCGCCGTGGCTATCTCTGTCCCTTTTGGAGTCATTTCCTTTACCCACTTAGTCACCCTCCAAGTTTTTGAGAAGCCCTGTTGAACCTTGTTTCCCTTCCCAGCAAGCTGTCTGCAAAGTTGAACCAACCGAACCAAAGCAGTGGGAAATGCCCCGGTCGCAGCCACCCGAACTCATTTTCTTACTTACGTTTTGTTATGTTCGGCCCTGTGCTTCTAACAAAAGAATCAAGCACAGTAGCATCGTAGTTTCATTCTCTCTAGTTGACTCGAGAGAGGAAGCTAGCTCTATCTTTTTTGTTTTAACAGAAAAATAATGTTTTGTTTACCATATACTTTTAAACTGCTGCTTGAAGTCTGTTTGAAATGTAGTATCATTTAAGGAATTTTAACAATGTTGTTTCACCCGGGCTATGCTTGTATAATGATAGGTTTTGGCTCAAAGATTGATTATGTATTCTACTCATGCATGGTTTTTTTCCAGGTTTAGACACGATGCCGAAAGGAGCCAAGAAGAAGTCTAAGATTTCTGAGCCCGAATAAGGTGGCGAAACCATTCTAGAAGCAAGGGTCGAAACATTATAAGAGGATACCAAGTCATTTACAGGTGTCCCCCCTGATTTTAAGTGGGGGAAACTGCATCACATGATAAGACACCAAAATATCCCTGGGGCAGTGCTCGAAGAAATGTATCTATACCAAAACATCAGAAAATATGGCATCACTAAAGCAGCTACACGCTTGGAACTCTTCCCCTGCTCAGAAGTAATCAGATGGATTCTAGCGCATGCTAACGCCCAGTCAAGGATTCTAGCCGACAGCATGGGAGAGGCATTTGCCTCATTCCACCCGACCCATATAGCAGCAGACTACAAGGTACCCCATCCTCAAATAGTGTTGAACGATGCCTCAACATGGAGACCTTGGAGTTTGCCAAGAAGTTGTTGATACTAGGTAAACAGTCGAGGCAAAAGGAGAGCGGAGAGTATGAGACCCAAACGCTAAGGCCTCCATTCAAAATCATAGCTCTAATGCTGAGTAGAATTTTTGGGAGAGCAGATGGAACCATCTATAAGCTAAGCTGGATCCCCATCATCCACCATGTAGCCTTCAGTGGTACAGTTTTCAATTTGGCGGACATCCTCTCGGACAATCTGTCATCAGCAATAGCTGCTGCAAAAGGAGGTTTGGTTCAAAAGAAAGCAGAATTCTACATGTCATCGTACCTCGTAGATTGCATTTTGTCGAGGCATCCTTTTCCAAATTTAGGCTGCATCTGGAACAAGGCTGATTCCCCAGTTTATACAGCCTATAAGATCCTATGGGCTCAAAAGTACAAGAGTTATTACAAAGCCATATGTGAAGAATTTATCATGCCTTTGTATGAGCTGATGTTCAATAGAGATCCAAACTGCCTATCTGAGAACGCCATGGCAGTCTTGGAAAATTATGGTGATTTTTAGCTGTCAGAGGAAGGCACCTATATAAGAATGTATGGTGGTTCCAAGCCACCATCTCTCTTTCGCAGGTATGCAACCGATTATGTGGTCCACAAGGAGGCAGTGAGGCAGGTTTTTTATAGATGGAATTGGCAGCTTCCTAAATAGATTGAAGAAGGCCTCTTTCCCGCCATTTCCCTTCTATGTCGGAGCATATAAGTTCTCTAAAGTTAAATCGGCTGAAACCTTTGTTCAGGAGTTGAGAGATTTCCACTTTGGTGAAAATATTTTCACAAAGAATGACAGTCTTAATAAGGTTGCAGACCATTGTGGAGAAATCAAAGCACACTTTGAATATGCACACTACTTCGATGAGGATGAAGAAGTTCTTAAAGGGGTCAGCAATATGGCCGAACTCAGAAGGCACCTTTTCCTTAAGAGCGGAGCTGGTTCTAGCTCCACTGCTGCCCAAGCTGCCAAGGAGGAAGAATTTCAAAGAGAAAAGGACGAAGCTGAAGCTCTAACAAAGGAAGTGCAAAGAATAAAAGAAGAGTCTAAGAAATTACAAAGGGAAGCAGCGGAAAGAGCACAGAAAGAATAGGCGGACAAGCTCTGGGATTTAGAAGCTCAAAAGATCCGACAAGAAGAGTTAGAGAGAATCACAAAGGAAGAAGTTGACCAACTGCAAGAGATAAGAGAGAGGGAGGAAAGAGAAGCAACAGAGAGCCGAAGAGGATGAGAAATCCGGGAAGGATGCAGGAGCAGGAAGTCTAAGCATGGATGACATGGACATAGACTCGTCCCAAGTGTCCCAGGTCATAACCACGGGAAACTTCTTCCCCATAGGAGAACTTCTGCTCGTTCCTTTTACCCCGCCAAAAAGTCACACTGTGTCCTAGTGGGACAATTTTGTTTTTGATAAGAAGAGAAAATCCATTGTAAGAAAAACACAGACGAGGATGAAGAAACCCTTTCAACCGGACATCGTCACCAGGAAAGAAACCACTGTCATACAAGGCACACAGAGTGCTCCTGAGTTTATAGCATCCGTTAATGTAGCTGCTTCCCAGGCAAGTGAAGACAATGTCCACAAGCTAATGAATGATGTGGAAGTGGGCAAGAAGAAGGCGTGCAGGTTGCAGCTTACTCTGGTAAAAGAACGAGCATATAGAGAGTTAATGATAAAGAAATATGATGCCCTCTTATGAGAGAAAAATGAATTATCAAGTAAGTATCAGCATCTAGAGGAAGAAAAGGAAGCCTTGGCGGTACAGATGATGATATTAGAAGGAGAGAAAAAATGATCTCAAAACCAGTACCGTTCAGTTGGAGTCAGGGCAATCAGATGTCGACCAAAAGATAGAAGAGTTGAGAGCTAATGTTGAGGAGTTGGAAAAGGGAAAAGAGCCGATGATAGAAAAACTAGAGCTAGCAAACAACAAGAAAAGTGACTTAAGCTCCTTCCATGAGCAATCCTTTGAGATACTAAGGAAAATCTGCAAGTTACAGGAGCTTAACACAGAAGAAGTATGTAAAATGAAAGAGATGATTTCCAGAATGAAGAAAATAAATGTCGAAGCCCATAGGCTCAGGAAGAAATATGCTCGCGTAATGGAGGACATCAAGAAGCAGATCGAGTGGAGGGAAGGGAAGTCAGGTTTCCCTGCAAACCTACCTATCAAGCCCATAGCAGATTTTAAATCTAATTCAAGTCTTATGGAGTTCTGCAAGAATTGTGGTATAAAATTAGAGACTGTAATCCAAAAAAAATTGAGAAATGTGCTAGCCTCTACCTCAGGATCCAGGCAACTCTTAAGAAGTGTCAAATAGTGGTGCCTCCGACCTTGGAGGATTTTCCTGACAAAAGCCAACGCTTGTCTGAGTTGAGGAGCGAGCTGAGCATAGATATGGAGTATGTTAAGAAGATAGACGTGGTGACAGTAGAGGATCTCCACCAATACATCGGGAAAACCTCCATTCACGTTTACTTTCTCGAAGATATCCTCCAGGCGATAGTGGAAGGTGTGAAAAGCATAGAAGAAGATTTGGCCAAGCATGAGATTTCCCTGAAACTGATGCTCCCTGCGCCTGGAAATACTGTTGTGAGAGAAACCGGTATGTGGGTCAGTCACATAGCAGAAGCGGACAAACCGGCTGAGATGGAAAATCCAACTGAAGCAGAAGCGCCAGTGGGAAGTTGATTTGGCATCACAGGAATATCTAAATCTGAGTTGGAAACTTTTTGCCCCTTTATTTTGTGTAAAATTTTAAAAGCAGCTGGAGACTTTCTGTTTCTTTTGTAAAAACATTTGGGAGTTATTCTATTTTTTGGAAAGGGCACTAAAAGACAAAATCAGGAGATTCCCTAGGTTTAGGGTACACGTAGAATCTCTAAGATCATTTTGTAAAGTTATAAATAGATGAATAGAAGAGAATGAAAGGACTTTTGGCAGGTGAAAGGACATTTTTTTTGCCTTGTACGTGAATTATTTTGCTACATATATAAAGAAAGCTCCATTTTTCCCGAGAAAGATTGCACTGCGTTTTGCTTGGGTTTATGTTGAATGATTGCTAAACTATTTCTGCATCTTTCATACGTACACTGTGAGATCTTTCCTAAATATCATGAATTAATTCTCTGCTATGAATGGTTTCATTTTCCATGCAAATATCCTGTGTTAAATGAGTAATGGAATGTTTTAATTCATTCAAAGCTACCTTTTACCTTCTGCTGGAAACGCATCTATATGATTGAATAGCTATCTGTGATATCTTTGGATGTTTCTTTCAACGTATTACTCATACTTTCAGTTTGCTCCTTGCAAGGATAGATTAATTTGCTTAAATAGTTGTAGACCAGATTTGTTTAATTGCATGCATTTAGTTAAAAGCACTTGCACGTCATCTTTAAAATTAAAATACATAAATGGTGGATCGGGCCACAACTGGTGACATAAAGCAAACCTTTAAATCTTATACGGTAGCCAGTCCATTAACCAGACGAATTCCCTACACCAAATAGTGAGCGATCTATTTGGGCTTGCTTACCGGGGAGAATCCCTTGCTGATTGGTGCTACGATTTTCAAGGCATCAACATGTAGTTTTTAAACTTTTGGGATTTTTGTCTTATTGAGATCATTGGAAAAAGAATTTCTCCTTCCCTAATATAGATTCCATCGAAAGGAAAAGTGCATTTTCATGTTGCTAGGGTTGCATTATGTTTAAATTTCTGTCTTCACCTCATGCATTCACCTAACCATCCAGATAAAATTTACCGGTATAGATAGGTTAAAATTTACTAGTAACTTGTGTGCTAAGTTAGAGACATGTTCCGGCGTCGTAAAACATGGCTGCTGTCATTATTTGCCTGCACTGCATCCCGGGGGCACTGTAGTTCTTCCACGTACCAACCGGTATATCGAAGGCTCTTTCACGTACCTTAGGGTATATTGAAAGGCACTTCACATACTCGGTAGTATATCGGAAGGCTCTTGTTGTACGGTTGTGCATTAGACAACACCACTACAGATTTGAGCTCCCACGTACCATGTGTATATCGAGAGACACTCCTAGGATCCTGTAACCAACCGAGCAAACCATTTGGCCGTCTTGGCAGATCAATACACCGAGAACAAAACTCGGGGAGCTACTATGCACGTACTATCAAGTAGTCGGGTTACATGGTCAGGGGTACGGTCCTAATCCTCCCTGGTTAGTGCTCTGAAAAATTGGTCCGAGTATAACTGTTGGACCCTGGAGTATATCACGAGTTGCGAAGCCTTGACAATCCTGTGAGGTTCCAGACTTTTGAATCCACACCTATCACAGAAGTTTGCTTGCGGCCTTAGTTTGTGTAGATTCTTCTGGGTTGCTTTTTCTTTTGTATAGAATACACTTAGGAGAAATTCTGGTTCGGTCATTCTGGCTTAACAACCTTTGAGAAGGTCCCGAAGAATTTTAAACTTGCCACCCGAATATCCCCTTAACCCGGAGGTACTTTCGAGGGCAGGCACGGATCCACAAGTTACTATAGTGTCACCTGAAGAAGAGAAGCCCCCAATGGAGTCGGGAATGAACTTTTCACTTCCTTCCAGTCCACTAATCACTGATCCTCCAAGGTCTGTGACCATGGAATCATCTACTTCACGAGACACATCCTTCCACCGTTCGATAGAAGGAGAACCTGGGGCTATAGATTGGTTAAATCCATCCCCGGATGACACTGTATCTGTAGCATTCGGTCCATCTGCATCCTTTTGGGACACCTCTCTAGGGAAACAGTGGGACCACCTAACATTACATCCGGAGGCAAAAAATTCCCCTCTTTGTTGGGCTCCCCATGTTCAACGCTTGGCTTGAGTCTGTGAACTCATGGACCAATTACGCCAACGTGGCAAAGAAATTCGGCGCCAGAGTCTCTCACGGGGAAGAGACACCTCAGAAACTCCCATATTTCAACATACCCCAATTCGTTCATTATCTATTGCTTCACCGGAAACACCCATACATAACGTGACCACTTACAAACCTGCTCAACCTTCATTTCCTGCGAGTACACCTCTTCATCATGAGACCAATTCCATACCCCAAGTGACTCAAAATGTTGAAGGACAACAGTCCAACACCCCTCCTACTACTACTGGAACATTACCCATCCCTCCCCCACCCCAAAATTCGCGGGGAGGATACTCTTTACCTCCGCATTTTATCACGAGTAGTGTTCCTCAAATAGTAAGTAATCATCAACCCATTATGAGTCAACCATCAATAAGTGGTCAAAACATTGTTACTGGGGGGAAACCCCTGTTCTCTAGCCATAGTACGAGTGGAGGACTCCCTATCGGTCATTCTCTTGGCACCTCCTTACCCGTTTTGGGATCCACCATGGGATTACATCATGATGGAGGTCCATTCAACTCAACTCAACCACCATGGAGTCACGCGTATCCAGGTCATTTTAACCTTGTGTCGGGACAATTCAATCCCAGAAACGTACTCCACGGGATACCTTATCCCGTAAACCCATACACTCCATGGGGACATTATAACGTTGCACCAATTGGACCCCCACCAACTTTTCCTCATGTCCCACCACCCCCACCACCGTTTGGTCCACCGCCACCTCCTTCTGGAGGCGGTAGCCCCCCACCTCATTCCGGAGGGGGTAGACCTCCACCTTCTAGTGGAGGTGGAGGCACACCCCCTTCCGACGGTGGAGGCCCACCCTATTCTGGCAGTGGTGGACCACCCTATTCCGGCGACGGTGGCCCCCCACCTTCGAGTGGAGGCCCACCCTATTCCGGCGGAGGCGGTGGAGGACCACCTTATTCCGACGGTGGTGGAGGACCCCCACCTTCTGGAGGAGGACCAACCTATTCGCGTGGTGGTGGAGGACCCCCACCTTCCAGTGGCGGCCCACCCTATTCCAACGAAGGCGGTGGAGGACCACCTTATTCCAACGGTGGTGGAGGACCCCCACCTTCTGGAGGAGGCCCACCCTATTCCGGCAACGGAGGAGGAACCCCAACTTTCGGCGGGGGCCCACCTTAGACCGACAGCGGCGGTGAAGGATGCCCACCTTTCGGTGGCGGACCACCCTATTATGGCGGCGGACCTACATACGGTCCACCATCCAACCCAGGCAGCACACCCCTTTATGGCCAATTCCCTACGGGAACACCTTACAATCCGTCGATTCAAGGTCCTGCTGGTCCATACATGCCATATCAATACTATCAGTATCTGCAGCCGAACCAACAACTGCCATTTCTAGCTACTTTAGACCTACCCGACCTGTCTCGTCTGACCAATGATCCCATCCTACACGGTTATAATTGGCCACCCATTTCGGTTAAGCTACCCTTTGATATTCCAAATTTTGATGGCAAGCCCAGTGAAGACCCCAAGAACCATGTGATGACATACCATTTGTGGTGCTCATCCAATTCCTTGATGGACGACTCGATTAGTGTAAGGTTGTTTCAAAGGACCCTCACCGACCCAACTGCCAAGTGGTATATTGAATTACCACCGCACTCGTTCCCCGATTTTCGTTCTTTAGATATGTCATTCTTGACTCATTTCCAGTTACCCATACGCTATGAAACTGGTACAGACTTACTGACTTCTCTCCGCCAGACCACCGCAACTCATATCTCTGATCATATCCATGAGTGGCGGAGGAGATGACGTCTCATTAAGGCCCCTATTCCAGACCAATTACTAGCCTACTGGTTTGGAAGTATCTTTTACCCACCGTAGCTAGAGATGTAGCTATGGGAGGGGCCGTCATCGAGGAACATGATATCACTCGTGCCCACTACTTAGACCTTGTCTACTCTCAATCCGACACGTTATATGACATTGTTCCGGACGCACCCAACCCTACATACGATCCTGCAAAACCACCCAAGGGACCTCAGGACGATGGCATTATCGGTTCCCTTAACTCCCAGCCTTCTACTCAAACCGGTGGATCGTCGAACCACCATGGTTCTTCCCCACCCTCACCACAGGATGGCAGCAGTACCACCAAGTCACCCACCCCTGCTCCCACCGAGGAGGTGAATTCTGTTCAGTCAGCTTCGCCTCAAAAATCCGGGTGTCAAGAAGAAGACCAAAGGTAAACCCAAGAAGTCTTCCAACCAACAGGAACACAAGAACCCTCCTGAAGACACGAAACCAAAATGGAAGCTCAAGTATCCTTGTTTACTGTTTGGTGGTGACCATTTCTCCAAAGAATGTCCCCACAGAGACAAAGTTCATAAGTTTCTTAAGGGAAACCCCACACCCATAGTTCTCAATGATCCCTTCCCCGCCCAGAATCAACAAATGATAACCCAACCCTCTTCTTCTCAAGGAGAAACATCATCCATTGCGCATGGTCTCATGACGCGTAGTGAAACAGTTAACCTAAATACACGATCATGATCTTACGACTTAGTCCCTCCTAAGGAACCCGCCGGAAGTAATACTGAAAAAGATTCCACCTCTATTCCGGATATTTCCGTACCACAGGCTCTTCTCACCATTGAGAAGCCTTCTTTAGAGTCAGTGTTGCGTCCGCCTAAGAGCACGATTCAAAAAACAATTTTCAATCCTAATGCTCGGGCAGCTCAGAACTACAACATTGTAGAGGGCTTGGCGCAAGCTCCTTATGCCATGTCGACGTTGTAGGTCTTGCAGAATTTCCCCAATCAGCGTAAGACTCTTCTCGCTGCCATCGGTGCTGTGGACCCGGATTCCTCAAATACAATCATGTTTAGACTTGAGTATTTTAAACCGAGGCTTTCCCATCAGCTGACATTCCAAGTTGCCACGAAGTTTGTTGGGAAGACAATCCATTGTACTGTACTAGATGAAGGTGCTTCTACCTCGGTCATGTCGTTATCTTGTTGGAGAGCCAATGGTTCTCCCGAGTTAAACCGTTCTCCTACTACCTTGAAAGCATTTGACGGTCGTGGATTTTAACCCCATGGGATATTACAAGCCCTAGCAGTAGAGTTGGAGGGTAAGACTGGAACCATTAACGTGGAAGTAGTCGCAACCCCTTTGGATTATAACCTCTTACTTGGTTGTAATTGGTTTTACGCCATGACTGCGGTCGCGTCATCTGTCTTCCGCATTGTGCAATTCCCCCATTAAGGCCGAATTGTCACTATCAACCAGTTGGACTTCTGTACACCGGACACTGCTACTCATCTCGATGATAATGTCCCTTTGTTAGGGCAATCTTCGCAGCTATATGAGAGCGTGGGGTCGGCCTCATAAAATACTCATCTCTTATGGATGTCTTTCCAACCCCAGATCCCCCTAACCATGATCTCCTCCATGATTTCATCTTCTTCCAACTCTACAGATCCATGGCTTGTACCCGATGAGGCCACCATGCATTTGATTGGAGAGACAATGCCTCTCTCACCAACTGAAGCTACTTATGAGGCTATCCAGTCAGCCCCTGAGGACCACTTGGTTGTTGCCTCTACATCTTATTCTCTACAACAAACGTTGTCATATCTAGATCCTCTGCTCCGGACTTTTCACTCCGACGAGTCCATTATCGAGATTATGAGTGCGGATGACTCCATGTGGGAAGACCTCCACCATCAATCGTCGTTCCTACCTTCATTAGATTCTGTGGAGAACAACATTACAACCATTTTCACACCAGATGTCTATCCTTGCCCGCAGTCACCATTCCTCACTTGCGATACGGTCACTGAGGGAAACTTGGAAAGCATCGATCCCACCACTCCGATTGACATCTCGGTTACCCCTGGTGTCGTGGAACATATTTGTTTAGGCAAGAACTGTTCTTTCGAAGAGATCACCACGTACATGGCCTTATTCAAACAATTCCACGACGTGTTCGTATGGTCCTAGGAGGAAATGCCCAAGATAGATCCTTCCATTGTTTCGCACGAGATCAAAACCTATCCCGACGCTAAACCAGTCCTCCAAAAGTTACGACCAGTACACCCTTGAAAAACTGCGGCAATTAAAGCTGAGATTGAAAAGCTCTTGAAGGCCGACTTCATCTATCCCGTTCCTTTAACAGAATGGGTCTCTAATGTCGTCCTTGTGGCCAAGAAGCAGGGCACCATCCGAGCCTATGTCGATTATAGGGATCTGAATAAGGCTTGTCCTAAGGACAATTACCCTACTCCCTTCATCGATTAGATCATTGACAATTGTGCCAGAAGCATCATCTTCTCATTCATGGATGGCTTTTCCGGTTACAACTAGATTGAGATCCACTCGGCTGACCAACATAAGACTGCTTTCATCTTCCCTTGGGGTACGTTTTCTTATTGTAAAATCCCTTTTGGCATTAAAAATGTTCGTGCTACATTCCAGCATGCCATGTCATATGCTTTTCATGATGTGAAGGACTTTGTGGAGCCCTATCTTGACAATCTCCCTGCTCATTCGCAGCATCGCGAGTTCCACATTGATCATCTGACGACTGTATTCCTCAGATGTAGGAGGTATAACATCCGTATGAATCCTCACAAGTGTATTTTCTGTGTCGAATCGAGACGCCGCCTAGGTTTTACCGTTTCAAAAGATGGGATCCGCATCAATCCCTTGAAGGTGGAAGCCATTGTCGCTCTCCCACCTCCTACTGACATTACAAAACTACAAAGTTTGCAAGGGAAGGAAACTTACCTACGGCGTTTTGTATGTAATTTCGCTCAAAAGACACAGGGATATATGCGATTACTGAAGAAGGACGTCCCCTTAATCTGGGACGACCAAGTGCAACAATCCTTCAACAGTTTAAAACACGCCATTGCCCACGCCCCTGTGCTCCAACCGCCCAATTACTATAAGGATTATATCCGTTATCTTGCCACTTCTTCCACCACGATCACCATGGTCTTGGTCCAGGAAGATGATAACGCCTAGGAACATGTGATCTATTACCTAAGTAAGGGTCTTATTGACTCTGAAACCCGTTATTCGCATGCCGAGAAACTTGCTCTCGCGGCCATTATTGCCGTCCAAAAGTTCTGGCACTACATACTGCTCCGCACCACTACCATAATTGCCAACTCGAACCCCATGTACCATGTCCTTACACGTCAGGTGCTTGGGGGCAAGTATTCACACTGGATCGTGATACTTCAGGAATTTGATCTCCTCTTCGAGAAGGCCAAGTCAAAGAAATCTTTGGTGTTTGCAGAACTCATTTGTGATCTTCCCCGTGTTGATTCAGGATCTGAGCCCAACGATTCTCTTCTAGATGAGTCGTTTTTTCTCATCAGCACATCATACCCATGGTATGGATATATAACCTTATATTTTCAAACCCAACAGTTCAACCCCCAACTGTCTCGTGACGACCGTCGTCATATATGCCACCACGCCAAGTATTACTTGAGTATCAACGATACCTTGTATCATCGTGGTGTTGATTCTATTCTTCGACGTTGTCTGACACACGAGGAGGCTGAACATGTATTGAATGACTGCCATGCTGGGGCTTGTGGTGGTCATCTCTCTTGGATGTATACGGCCCAGATGATACTCCGTGCGGGATATTAATGGCCTTCGATCTTCAAAGATTGCATTGAGGCCATTAAGAAGTGTATTCCATGCCAACACTTTCAATCTAAAAAGCGCTCCCATCCAACCCCTTTACACCCGGTGATTTCCATCAGCCCCTTTGATAAATGGGGCATAGATTTCATGCAATGTAAGCCTACCTCGGCTGGGGGGCATGGTTACATCCTTGTAGCCGTGTATTATTTTACTAAATGGGTCAAGGCTATGCCTACATACAACGAAGATGACAAAACCGGTGCACTCTTCATGTTTAATCATGTCATTTCGCGTTTCGGAGTTCCACAAGCCATAGTCACCAATCATGGATCTCACTTTCAAAACCACATGGTCGATGAATTGAGTGCCAGACTAGGTTTTTGTCATGAAAACTCAACCCCTTATTGCCCATAGTCCAATGAAAAAGTAGAGGCCATTAATAAGGTCTTGAAAACCATGATTAAACGCATGGTGGGTACACACAAATCAAACTGGCATAACATGCTCTTTTTTGCATTATGGGCATACCGGACCTCTGTCAATACTGCCACTGGATTGACACCATTCCAATTAGTATATGGATTGGAGGCAGTCCTACCAATAGAGTGCGAAATTCCGTCATTGAAACTCGCAGTTGAACTTCTCCCGAACACCACTACCGAGGAAGAGGAAGAATGCTTCCTTCACCTAGAAAAACTCGACGAAACCCGCTGCGATGCTGCTCTTGCCAACGAGGCACATAAGAAACGCATCAAAGCTCAGTATGATAAGTCGGTTAAACCTAGTATCTTCAATGAGGGTGATTTAGTCCTCACATACTACCAAAAGCACGATAAGTTGGGGGCAGGCAAGTTTGAGTCCATGTGGCATGGGCCATACATCATAAAATGTGTCTTGGAGAAGGGAGCATATGAGCTAGAAGATTGTGATGGAATATCTCTAGGGGAGCCTCACAATGGGCTCTAGCTAAAGAGATACTATGCTTGAGTTTTTCACACATTAGTACCTTGTATACACTATACATGATGTGTGTTTTGTGTGGTGTGACGCTTTGCTTTAAGTGTGTTAGGATCTTGGTTTTTTATGCTTACGTCATGTCCTACCTACGTGTGCAGATGACAACCTGATTTGGATTCATAGACGACGCCAGCCGGCATACCCACAGCCTCTCCTCAGCAGCTTGGGTACTTTATTCCCCTACCGGCGAGCTCATCAGTTCAGGAGGGAGTTGTCTGGGGTATGCGACCAACAACACTGTTGAGTATCATGCGGTGATTGGAGTCTTAACCGACGCTCTTTCCCTGCGTATGGACAACATTGTCATCACCTTGACTCACAATTAGTGGTCTCCCATCTCAATCGAGTCTACGCCGTCCGCGATCCCACGTTACTCCGTCTTTTTAGACAAGTTCGTCTCTTGGAGAGGTCCTTCGAATCCATTCAGTACCTGTACATCACGAGAGACATAAACATAGTTGCGGACTCCAAGGCCAATTTCATTTTGGATTGGTACATTGCACACACATCAAATAATCATGAATCATAAAAATGGCACGACATGTATATAATGCATAAAAAAAAACACATATATAAGATCCCACATTCATCCATAAGAACAAAATATGTATAAATCCGTCAAAAGAGTTTGTATATATCAAGTTGTCATAATACAAAATATAGTGCTGATACAAAATCTGAAGCATGAAAGCTTTCAGTAGATATCATCCGGTACAAAATCTGAATCTCATGTCTTTTAGTACATATACATATACATGAGTCTAGCCTCTGTGACGCTCATGGTAGCAGATCACCGCCCTCGCTACTTTTCTAAGTAGCGAGCCAAACGTTTGAACACATTGACTCTATGCTGCTGATAGTTGCGGGGGAGGGAATGGACTACTGGATCCTTGATATCTAATGTCAGCCTTCGGAGGTTCTCCTCCATCTCCTCCATCTCCTCCATCTCCTCAATGACATCCTGTGCTGCAGGGCCCATCTTCGACACCTCTCCTCTCTGTACAATAGGAGATACTCCGACCAACCGCACATCTGCATAAAAAATGTAACGATTATCAGTACCAATCCAAAAAAATCTAATATATATAAAATGAAAAACACAGTCAAGATGTTGTTTCTTACCGATATCACCCCACTGCGCTCGCTCAGGAAGAACCAGGTAGGGATCACCTCTGAAGTCAGTCCCATCATAGGGGAAATCCTCGACCATGAGGAGTTGGCCCCTCAACCAACTGAAGAAACCTGTACCGAAGCTAATAATGAGACCCTCGCCACCATGGCAGGCCATCACCTCTTCCCATCAAATCATATGAGGGTCCTGTGCATCTCGATCTTCGACCTCAACCTATGGACACAGATGTGGTACCTGCTCCAGAAAGAAGGAGACCACCACAGAACCGTAACCAAATTGCTTCATCTCCCCGCGCCACCATTTGGTCAGCTGATCTCGTAGACTGGTGAGGAGTCCCTCACACCAGTTGAATGCTGTCGGAGCCATACACTCCTCGGTATACATCATCTGGTATTTACTCTCCAGATGAGGGGATCTACTGCCGGCCACTCTCACAATGGTGAATAGGACGGTCCGGAGTGGTTGATTTCTCACCTCCTTGATGGGAATTTTCCCACATGCCATCTATGTGCCGGCATGGAACCACTGATCTATAAGGTCCTCCACAGTGCGACCACCTTCGCGTGATCCGTATAGTGCCACGGGATTTCCCTATTGGGATAACCCGGTCAAGAAATAGATGTCCTCGACATCTATCGTCAGAGTGTGCATGCCGATCTAAAAGTGTTGTTGCACCGGATCCCAGCATTGGATCAGGTACTACAACATTGTAGCTTGGGCCCTCATGCCAGGAACCTGGAAGTATTTCAGTAATCCATAGTTCCTTAATGCAACCATGCATTGAGGGTCATTCGCCGCTTGGGCATCATCAAGCTCGTGTTCTCTCTCGCGCCACTCGATCATTTTTATCACTCCAACCATGTCCAATAGCCCATAGAAACACTATTAGAATCTTTCCAACTCATTAAAACCTTTTTCTTTGGTTAGAATTTGAACATGCCATATGGACTTGCGCCAGTGGAGCCCGTACTTGCGGACAGGGCTCCGTTGGCGCAAGACGTTAGCTCAGGATTTGTGCTGACGCAGGCTCGACGCAGTTCCCGAAAGGGGAGACTGCGTCGACCCGCGAGCGCAATATCCCCCACCAAGCATGCTCAAAACTGAAGAAAATGCAAGAAAAACAAAAATCTAATCTACTAGAAAGAAAGAAGGCTAAGTTTAGGGTTACCTTCCATTGACGGCACGAAAAATGGTCGATCACAACTCTCAGAATCAACACTGGAAGAACAGCTCCAAATGGTATTTCTCACCTCTCCAATTTGTTAAAAACAAATAGTAATTGATTTTCACTATTTGCCCCATTTTATATAAAAAAAGAGCATATTCCTTTTTTAATTTATTCCATTGTGGGTTATTTTCCTATAGTTGGAGTCATTTCTATATTTGAACACTCGGTTGATCATTTTGACCTAGTTTCGAAGCTTGTAGGTGAAGTTAAGTACCTTATTAATACTGTTTTTTCACAATTGTGGTCATCTCACACACGTTATCAGGTATGAACAACTCGTTGAGCATTTTGATGTCATCATTTCGCTCATTAAATTCAATTATTAATGACACCGAGATAACTCTTTTTTCTTTCTCGTGCTTGTAAAACGATGAGAATAAGTCACCGAGTTATAGTTTATCACTTTTTCGGGCTCGTTAAACTTCCATGAAAAAGGAACCCCTCAGAGTCTTTCTTTAATCTCTTTTCAAGCTCTCGAAATACGCAAAGATCGCCAAGCGAACTTGATACATTCATGCTTGTAAAAGTATTTGAACGGTTGTCTTTTTGGTGATAGTTTACCCCTTTTTCGGACCAGGAGGCACAATTTACGAAAAAAGAATACTCCAGCCAATCATGACTGGAAGAGTCCTCTCTCGCATTGTTTTACCCTTTTCCGGGCGAAGAGGCTAACTTTACGAAAAAGGACCTATGGAATCTTCTTTAGTTCTTTTCAGACTCTCTGAACATGAAATGACGCCGAATTTACCTTCTATGGACTCGTTAAAATTCGACATTGAAGGGCCTATCATGGGACGAACCCCTCCTATTCTAGGTTCGTAAAATGTTTGGGATTGGACTCATCCAATATGGGATGAGCTATGCCGAGCATCTGTTTACCCTCCTCAATCTCGTTAACAAAACAAATGAGGCACTGATCAGTCATGATGGGGAAAAGGAAATATTTTGTGTTACATTATAATTCATGGAAGTGCATAGTCGCTCTTGAACATGGCACTCATTTGCATTTGCATTCAGTATTTGGGTAATCCGTTTGTCTTTGAGTCCTACTGATTTCATGAGTCTTGTCACTCCTTTGGGTCATCCAAAGAATGCTTCCATCATCAGTTGCATTAGGGGTTGGTATTGTTATCGTCATGTCAATACTACCAAGTCATGCCATGCCCATGTTCAAGAGATGTTCATTACTCCTCATCTGCAGTCAGTATACCTTCCATCATGTCGATCTACCCTGAGTCAGTCCCGCATGTTACTTTACCGTCCGATCTACTTCAAACATCTGTTATCGTGTTTCGTGTCAATGATGGGGGATTTATCATGGCCCTTCTTCGACGGATTCATCCTTTTCGAATGCGACGAATCATCCAAGGATTGGATCTAGAAACCAATCAAGTACCTTGGGCCTGCATGCCTTAATGGCAGGTTACCTCGCTTTCAACATGAGTTTACATCATTGAATCTTGATTGAAATATTTCATCGAGCGTTCGACTTCAACTCATTTATTCACACTCGGTGATGTGTACTATGATACCTTGGGGATCATTGACATCAATGGTGATTTCCCTCGCGCTTGTTAACAATATACATCAATGACCGGTAATCAAGTGGTTTCTACCATGTTCAACTCCAAAACATTGTAATCACATGGATAGATTTGTATCGTTGCGGGTTCGGCTTGAATACCCCGGAGTAAATCATATATTACCCAGGTTGTGATGGATATTGTTTGATTCATATTACACGGATCCACTTTGTATTGGTCGTGGTTGTGTTATCATCTGATCATGGATCTACGATTGTGTCTAGTAGCCATGATTGTGTTCAGTCGGTCCCTACTACCATGGATCTGCATTGTATTGGTCGGCAGCCTTGTTATGAGTCATGTGAGACTTGGATCTCAGAGTTAGTTGTACTGCAACAACATCTTCCATCTGATAAGTCTTTGCCATCCATCTTTCAAAGCATTTCACCTGTCTTGTTTTTCCAGCTTCATGCTTTGGGGGGCATTCTGTTATGCCTAAATCTCGTCATCATGAGACCCGTGTACAGTTAGTGCCTTGATCCCTGAAGTCTTCCTGATCAACTAATCATTTAGAGCAAGTTGTTGACCTTTGTCCACAATCTCTAGTTGGGTCCAGGGATGATTTTAGGGGCGAAATTTAGCCCAATGGCGAATTTAGAAGGTTTACAATTTTTTTTAGGGCGAATTTTTAAGTAAAAGAGGTTTTTGAGAATTAATTTTAATAGCCCACTATTTATTATTTTGTAAATATTCAAAAACTATATAGCCAAAATCATATTTAGGAAGAATTTATAAGAGAAACCAGTCGCCCGCGATTTTTGTGGAAGAAATAGGGAAAAATCGATTTTCGCCAGTTTATTTTCAGTGATTTTTCCTTGGATGCACCAGTCGCCATCGATTTTTAGGGACGGTGTTTCCTGGAAACTCATTCGCCCGTGATTTTTGGCATGGCTGTTTTTTGGAGCTGTTGTTCGCCCTCGATTTTGGCATGGATTTTTTTGGAGTTATGGTTCGCCCTCGATTTGAATATATACCGTTTTTGGAGTCCGATTCGCCTGCGATTTAGCTGCTAGAGTGCCAATAAAACCCCTAGTATCGCCCATGCTGAATCGAAGATTACCAGTTTGTAGCGTGTATCTGGAGGTTTGCAAACTGCTTTGGCTGTACATTTCAGATTCTCAGAAGGGTTTCGAGCATTAAGAGGTATGTGACAATGTGAAATCTCCGCAATTCAATTTTTGTTGCCATTTTAGACCTTGTGTGTTTCATTTCGATCCATGAATACGCTGTGAGTTTAATCCCCAAATTCTTAATGCTGTCAGACTTCGAAATCTTTTATTATAACTTGCCCTTAGAACTTGGAACCCCTGTTTTGAGTCCAAAAAAAATATTTCCAAAACCAAATTTTGTGATCTGGACATATTTAAAACAAAACACAGATCCCCCTATGGGGGGTTTTCTTTTCCTGGGTTTTGGGTATGGTTTTGTTCCTGGTTTCTTAAAATGTTGGAAGGACCTCAAGAAATTAAAAAATTTAGGTATCTTGGTTCCAAGTTTTTGTCAAAATCCCTCAACCAAATAGTTTTCTACCAAGTGTTTTACAAAATGCAACCAAAATTTCCATAATGCCTTCATCTCGAGGCGTAATTTCGCCCATAAATAGTCAGAGTGACTAGAGAGGAGAGAAATTCAATGCCACAATGGTAAATATCATGAATTACGAGAGTGACTCAGCCTATTTTACAACTTTCATGGCATATTTTCTGGGCAAGTTTGGCTCATTTTCAAGCTAATTTTGGCTTGAACATATTAATGTTTGTTCGCTTCCCTAAATTTCCAACCACATTAACAATGTAGTTGTTGCTATTAATTACCCCCTTTTGACTGAATTTTTCAACGGAATTGCAAAACCATCTCAATAGCTAAGTTTTCCTATATCGCAGTTGACCCAGGGAGAAAATCTATTCCCAATTTTGATCCTAAAATGGAGAGATCAACTTATTGTTTGCTCTTATTAGTTTGTTGGTCTGCGAAAAAAAAAATAAGATCAGTTACACAAATTTATCAGCACAGAGTCATGTGTGGCTTCTCACTCTGTAGCGAATCGAACTGTGGTCGTTTTCATGCTAAACCCACGTCACAGATCCCTCAGATAACATAGGCATTAACGGTTTTTCAATATCTATGAATGTTATAATGTAGGCCAGCTTCTGGTTTTGGTTGAGTAAATTTCAATTTGGGTTTCATCTTTATTTTATATATATATATATATATATATATATATATATATATATATATATTTTAAGGCTAAACTCGTATAGATTCATTTTAAAAGGGATCCTGGATCTACCAAATATAGGGATCTAACAAGTGTCCACAGAAATCAAATTTCTAAAAATACAAACCCTTTTTTAAACTACAAATGTCGAAGAAAAAATTGCACATCCCCATCTTTATATGATTGTTTTTAAACCCTTTTATATGACTGTTTATCTTTTTTTCTATTTTAGCAGCTGTCATTTAGTGATATGAACTTAGGCTTTAGCATTTTAAGACAGACAAGACTTTTTCATGTCCTATGGGCAATTTACAGAATGCAAGTTCTTAACCTAAATGGGTTTTGGGTTAATTCCCTAAATTGTTATGAGAAGTAATAGTGAAATTAAATGACAGACTGCAGTGACATTTTTAAAAACCCTCTCTTCTTTGATATTATCAAGTGTCAAACATTTTAAATTTAGTTAAATACTACAAAATCTTTTGTTTTTATCTCTGTAGTAAATGCAATATGATATACATTCTGGGGTATGCTACTAAAGAAAATTCTTGACAAGGTTGTTGGATGTATTATCATAAACAAGTGCTTTCAGGAATTCTGCCAATTCTTCATTTTTGCCAATCCAACCCTTGATTGTTGTTATTTTTAGCAATTTTAGGGGTGAACTTTAATTTGCTAGTCTTCCTTTTAAAGCATTTTGGGCTAACATATCTCAAAATTAAATGCATTGTCTGTGATTATGCCTATGGCGGTCATTGAAAAAAAGCAAGAAAAGCCTCAAATTGTAGATTCCAGTTGGACCTGATGATGTTCCATTAATGGATTGTGTGTTTTGCATGCTACACTATTGAAGATTCAAGCATAAGTTGTTTCAAGATGCTGCAATACACATTCATTGTCCACCCTTTTAAACATATCCTCTTCTTTTAAGCACATCTCATTATTCACATGGAATAAAAACTCAAGTTTGTTCCTTTTTTTCAGGGAGGAAAAATAAAATAATTTATATTCATAGCTGAATTGACGATTACATTCTTTAGGTGCTCATAGCACTTGAGATAGACGATACAGTCCTTCAGGACTCCCAAAAAAGGCCTCTACATAACTATGGCAATATATTTTGCCCTCAGCAATTAACTAAAACAAAAATCTAAATGTTCTTTCATAAAGTTCTGTCTAGTTATGGCAGAAACCTGTTATCATGATATTCTATATAAATGTTCAATATACAATCTGCAAGCTACCTCCACCGTAAAGCATGGAAGCATCAGTTTTACCAAAGGAGCGGATATCTATGATATGATTATGTCATTAATTAAATATATGAGTCTAATCCTTGGGTATTGTTCCTTTGCGAGGTGATAGGTGGATAAAGGTATAATTAATACATTAGTAGAGTTTTCCAGTGGTGGTTTTTTCCACAACGTACAGGAAATAATGAAAAAGAAACCTATCATAAAAGAGGTGCAAAGGAATGTGCATATTTATCCATGTGTGAGGTATCTATTTTATTTTTTCTAAAGCCATGGATGTTGGATATTCGAACGTGGAGCATGGCTCTTTAAATTTTGAAAAAGTTGAAGAAAGACAGTAAAATTGCTGAATAATCTATAAGATAATTACTATTCCAGTATGTCATATTTTGCAAACCATAAATTGAAGGCTTGAATAATACCATATTTAGATTGTTTTCTGAATACCTTCATTAAGGCGGTTTCAAACAAGTAGCAGCGTTGATGAGTTGCTACTTTGATGTGTGAAACACTTTGCATGCATGTTAAAGAAGATTGAAAACAAATAGTTCAAGTTTTAATTGACGCAACTATGCATTGAATGTCAGCTATGTCCAAGGATTTTCCATACTTATAGTAAATTTAGGCAAATTAAGCTTTATACCCATAGAAGAGATATATTCGACCCAAAAATATATTAAGACAAAGAAGACAAAGTAGAAATCAATCATTAAAAGACATCATCAATAAGGCATCATAAAGCTTACCCAAACCAACCAATTCTAATAATCATCAATTCGGGGTGCATTCCTCTGCTCAATATACAGAATAAGATTGTCAATAAAGCCTTGGCTATCATATTCTAGCACTAACTACCAGGTACAGGAAGTCCAGTACATTGGTTTTAATTTTTGGACAATGCAAATTCCTTTTGGAAAATCTAAAAGCAGTTTATGGATCAAGCAATATCCTTGGTACTTGAATGCCCTGTCAAGACACCAACAAAGAGTATAGAACAAGGTATTAAGCGCGAAAGAAAGTATATCAAGGTTTCTCCAAGGTAAAATTCAAAATTGTGTTTCTTTGTTTTATGTTCCTATTTGTTATTGACCTTGGTATCTCTTCTTGCCTAAACCTACAATTTTAGAATGAAAGAAAACTCTCCACTAATTTATCTATAGTTGAAAAATAGACTACACAAAGGAGCACATACTAATAGTCACAACCACTGAATAATGAGGGTAATCAATTCGTGAATTTACAACCAATATTTGTTTTGAAGAACCATATGCTGGAGTATCTAGGGCGGTTTATAGATCATATTGGTATCAGGTCAAGTTATCCATTAGAGTGAATGTGGAACTAGTCACAATTGATGCTCACAAAATTGAAAACATCTCAAGAAGGTAGATAATTGTAGCCATTGAACCCTGATATTGGAACAAGCAAGTGGAGGAAGCAATTCCAATCCCCAGTAGTGGAAGGAAATAAAGAGAATGGTAATTTAGGTCAGTTTTGTAAGCTGGAGGTGCAAGTCCCTGACAGCGTCAAGTCTATGACACTCTTAATGTAATCTCTTGAGACTCAAGAGTAAGTTTGTGCTCTTCAAGGAGCAGTACATCTTCCCGAAGGATTCAAAGATCATTGAAGAACTAGAGACTACGATAGAGAGCTCAAGTAGTGCTTCTTCTCTACTACTTCCTTTCAAAGTATAAGCATAAGTAGACATCATAATGGTGAGGTTGATGTCATCATAATCACTAGATACAACAAATGGAGGTCTTTTTCATTGTGCACAAAATTAGTGAAGAGCATAAGATTGCACTCATGCCTGGACTTGGTTATCCCAAATTATTTCAATATCTAACAATATTTCAATGTAATTCCTATTGCATAAGGAAAGCACAAGGAAATGTCTAGCCAAACAACCTTCAAGCGAAATGTGTGTCATCTAAGCAATCATAAATGCCATCAATGTTGAGATTTAACCCTCAATTCCTTAGAATATGTTGAAATAATAAAGTAATACAATGAGGTTTCTAGAGTAGTTTCTTTCCTTTAAGGTTTTAGTGGACAAGTGGAAATATTAGAAACAAATTAATATTTAGCTTTGAGGGAGCTACTTGTAGATTAAGTAGCTCTAGAAACCCACCTATTTGTGGAAGAGCCTTATATTAAGTCTAAGAGATAAACAAGGGTGTAAAAGGTAGGTTGAGCTTAATAAGGTTAGGAAAGGAAAAAGAGTTGAAATTAGGGTGACTGTTCAGTCTGTGTCATGTCATGCATGGCAGTTTTGGACCTTGATGGCAAATTTAAGTTAGCCCCCCCTGAACTATTCGAATTGGGAGACTTTGTAACATCAGTGGCAAGATTTATTGTTCCAGGGTTTAATGATTGAGTATGCCCCGTAGCTCGTTGTTATCTAAGTAGTTGACGAACAAGACCACAAATAGGGCATTCCCTTTCGCGACAACGTTGGTGATGGCTAGAAGAGTTCGGGATCCATTGCAACATGGATAAGGGCAATCATTTTCATGGCATTGAGTTATATGCACCCACAGCTGCTTGGCAGTTTGACAAAAGTGAGTTTGGCATTCTCCTTCTGAAGCTAAACATTTACTAGCATGGCGCAAAAAGAGTAGCCAGCGTTGCTGTTTGATATATTGCACTCTATGTGCTTCAGCATCAAAAGTTGGCTTGACATTCCCTACAGTATCTCCAGCTGACACTCGAACTTTTTGGGATGTTGCAGTGGAAATCAACGCATGTCTAGAAACATCTTGTGGAGACTGATGCTGCTGAGTCATATCTTGAGCCAGTACTTGTTGTGGACCTTGTTGGTGTGGCTGTTGGTACTGTACCACATTTGGAACTTGCTTTGGAAGCGGAGATTTCTCCTCACACTGCAACTCCTTCCCTGGAAAGCTAACTTCCTGTGTAACCTGATCATTAGTACCATTATTAGATTGGGTTTGCTGTCGCTCTCGAGGTGATAACGCATGTAGCTCCTGCAATTTTTTAGAATGTTGTGAGTTTAGCTGCTGAGAATTCAATGAGTTATCATTCAACAATTGAGGTTGTTTATTTAGGGGTACTGAAAACTTTTGCTATTCTGACAACTCTTGCTCTGGTGATTCCTGACGCAATTCAATGCTCCCTTGATTCTGTACAAAGACTTTTGATTCAGACTGAGTCTGAACCATGTTTTTACATTTTAACAATAATTTCTTCTCTTGTTGACACTGTTGCATTTGTTGGTTTGACTATAGCTGCTGATATTGATGTGGTTGTTGCTGATGAAGACGCTCTTGTTGTGGGTGCTCAAATTGGTGCTTTAAATGTGGCAACTGCTGCATCTGTGATTCAAGTGATTGAACCCTTGGAAAAATAGGTGAAACATGGGGATAACAAATTTAATGCATCTGATTTTGTTGACCCTGCTGTTGTACTGGCAGCTTCTGTTGCTGAGACGCTAAACCAGTAACTGGTGCAATTTTTGTTGACTGTATTCCTAAAGAGTTGCCATTCAGACAAGTTGTAGTTGAAAGTCCACCAGATGATGCAGTATTATAGAAATTTCTAGGGCCCGCAAGATCTGCTGCATTCATTGCATATCCATCTCCATCTAGTGGAGCCATTTGATTGGGTATTGCTGCTAGCATGCAACAATACATAGTGATTTAATTATATCCCTCTATAAATGAAACAAGACTTGCAATACTATTTTTCAAGATTCCAATATGCTTTCTCACAATCCAACTTGGGAAATGTAAAATATTTCAATTGGCATAGTCTATAAGCAAGAAAGAACATCCAACTTACACTGCATAAAATTTTGTTGGCGCTGCTGACGAACTTGCTGTCGGGAGGAAATTTGTAGATTACCATACAAGTATCCTCCTGAATTATATAATGCTGTAGAGCCATTCATCATATTCTGATTATTTCCTGTCAGCTGCATTCCACTATTCATGCTTCCATTTGCAATACCATAAGAATTTTTCCGCTGCATATTGATGCCTGGAATTGTACTACCTATATGTCCACTCATTTTACGATAAATGTGACTATTTTTTCCACCAGCAAATTGCTGTTGTTGAGAAGCTGCCATGAAATAAACATTAGGGTAACACATTCCCCTAGTAGATGCAGCCTCATGGACATCGTTGGTGATGATCCTAATCTAGGATTTGGAATCATCCCACTCCTGGCACCAGGTACAACCATTGTAGGAAATATTTGGTTTGTTGTAGCCATTGACATGCCTCCAACTCCCTGATGAGGCTGGAGCATATTACGCAGGGGCATAGGTAGGGATGACAAGTTGTCGCCCAAATTGGCACACATGTTCTTATTAAAAATAGAAGCATGAACCATTTGATTTGAATTACCGTCAGTGGCCATAAATGGGCTACTATGGAATTTATTAGACCCATTGCCTGCTTGCAACATGACTCCAATGCCAGCTGGGTTAGGAGCTATAGTGTTAGGGGTAGGAGCTGACATCATTGAAACATCACCCACAGTAGGTGCCACCATTGAATTAACATTTCCAGTATTTGACATACCAGGGGTTGGAATCATTGTTCCCACTTTTCCCATGGAAGAAGCACCAGGGGCAATGTTGTGATTACGAATGCCAGGTAAAGTGCGCACAATCAAAGCCTTTAAGCGTGTATCCAATGTATTATGATCCATGTACTCTTCCTGCATCAGGAAATTGCAAAATACAGTGGCACAACCCCAATTGCTCAATATACATTAGAAATAAAGGGTCCCAGCATTGATAAGCTTGAGCATTTCTATGTACTTTGTTGTTTCTGAGGAATAAATGCATTTGGGAAACAACCAATTACTCCCAATCAAGCAAGATATTCCAAATACATTATGATTAGACTATGTGCAGAGATGCAGTTATGCTTCAGAATAATACATTTAAAAAAAAGAACATTTTCTACAATCAAGTGGAAATTTAACAACATAAATGTGGCATTCCAATAAAAAATAAGAATATTATACGAAAGCAAATGAAATATCTGAATTTTGATCAATATTTAGATAACGCTCTAAGAATATACTACACAACATTATTTAAATTTCCTTTAGCATGTTTCTATCCATGGGTTTTCCACAAATGTTTTTATCCACTATTATTTAACATCCTAAGAAATTTACAATTTCAACTAAATTCAAGAAACATAGACCAAAACAGAACTATGATTTCTTCCTATGATATGGCAGTTCTAGGGAGAACTAATGAGATGATAATTTTATAATAGACATCAATTAAGGGAGATCAAGAAGCAGGACTGTTGGAAAGGGTTGTATCAACCTGCAATATGGGTTGACAATATACAGAAGGAGTAAATCTATCCATGCAACTATGTATTTAACCATCTCTACAACCAGGTATACCTTTCCTTCTTCTGGGCTCCCCTTGGTTGGCCTAGAGCAGGGATGATTTTAGGGGCGAAATTTGTCCCATTTCCATGTCTCCATCAAATATGCCAAGCTTCCAACCAAGTCCAATAGTTGAAAGATATGAAGAGCAGAAGAGACTTCTCATTTCGAAAACTTGGATGTGCTAAGTTTAGTTTGTACCTCATACTAACATCAAAACTCAGGTCTGAGCAAATCTAAGAAGGACAGGTTACCAACATTGCAGTCATTTGGGTTAGAGTATCTTGGAATTCAGTTCTATAAGCTATATCATCTCTTCTGGGCATAATTTCTATTAGTAACAACAAATTTTGGTAGTTCCACGGTAGTTCTGGAGTAGATTTGAAGCCACAATAAACCTCAATCGTAGGTGAATTACAGAGACTGTCCTATCTTTTCTGAGTGTGTGATTGGTCAAGGTTTTCAAATTAGAACCATGTACACAGTTAGTTCATACACTTACATTTTATCTTGTACATTTATATTCTGCCTTTTGTATTATACTCTGTTTTTTCTTACTCATTGTTCACTGTCCATACACCATGGTTTAGTTTCGAAACATTGAAAAATACAAAAAAACAATTTAAACACAAAAAAATTCCTTTTTCTTGGTTGTATGATTGATGGCTTGATTTTGATTAGCATTATTGACCTTCTTTCTCTTTTGCTACATTGTAGTTTAGATAGTGATTTAGTTTGAAGATATCTTAGTTTGATTTCCTTTGGTTGATTTTTTGGTCTGAAAATTCATCTCCATTTACTTGTACTTTGTTTCTTGCACACTATTTTATTCCTGCACTCTGTCTTTTGGTTGAGATTTTATATTATGGTTTTATGTCTTCTATAATTGATGTGTGTTGATTTCGTTCAATGCATTTCCTCCTGAAGTTGTAGGATAATTCTGTTTTTTTTATTGATTGAATTCATTGATTTGTAGTCAGGTTTAGTATTATTCCTTGCATTTGTGTCTCAGGTTGACTGATTTTGCTATTACATGTTTGCATTTAGACCCTTTATAGTCATTTTTTTTATTTTTGTCTGTACTTTATAGTATGATTAGAGTTCAAAATATAAAATAAAAACAGTGGTTGTTTCTGTGCCAATTAGTCTGTTAGGTTGATCATAGTATAATTCATTCCTGTAGAATAGATTTATTCCAACTCAATTTTAAGTTGTAGGTTTGCATTAAAATCGATCCTTCTTTGGCATTCGATTTAGTCCATTTTCCAGCACTTTGTTTAAAGATTGATTCTTGTACTTAAACATTGTTTGTGGTCAGTTTATTGAATCATAATTTAGTTGATTGTTCTTTTATTCTTTCCAGTAAATGAAAAAATGAAAAAGAGCTTTGTTGTAGAAAGTTTTGATTTTATGGCACTTTTGTTTCCTTGTTGCAACCACGCCACACAAAAGCACTACCCTTTTTGAGTAATAACAGCCCTAAAAACTTTTTAATAAAATGAAATAGAAACATTTTTCTTTTTTAGGGTACACTACACCAACTAGTTTTGGTTAGGATCCTGAGTTTAAATCACCTTAAACCACTCAAGATCACACATTACGCAAAAATCGTAGTGAGACTATCACAGGTAAACCCATTTCACTCAAAACTTTCCTGGGATCTATGCAGTAGGTCATTGCGAGATCAGATTGTTGGGAATACTCCTCCTACTTTCTGTTCGAGCATACGCCAGGATTGGATTGTGTAATGGGGACTCTTTCGAGTTTCGGGCTTAGCTACCCTGCCTACGCTTTCTGATTCGACCGGTGACTGTTCCCCTAGGAGTTTTCGATGTTGTGGTATCCTTAGTATCTGACTCTAGGTTCATACACAGGTGACAGCAGAGGGTATATTTGCTGTACCTAAGACAGACGTGGGAGGAAATCCCTTGCAGGTCTTTGGGAGGGCGGTTGGGTGATTCCAACGCTTGCACCCTTAGTCATTGTATTGTGGACCCTGGGTAACTATCTTTCTTCCTTCGTTGATCTGTTCTGGGCCCTCATCATCCTAGACTCTTCTCCGGAAGGCATCTTTGTTTGCCTGGTTTGTATACTTAGGACTTTTTAGTTGGCGTGCTGTTTGCCCCCTAGTTGTAGTGGCCACCAGGTTCTAGTCTGTTATTTTATATTTATAATCATGGAGAATCAAGAGCTTTGTAGATCGAGGAGGTTTCAAAACCTTCCACCACTTAGAACAGAACCTTTACAGCCAGCTAGATGATAGCGGGTAAACCCCGGTATTTCTTCAGAAACTACTCCTGAAATAGAATTTCCTGAAGAAATTATTGCAACAGAAAACCTTGAAATAGAGGTTCCCGAGGAACCACTACCAGGTACCACAGATCAACGACACTTTAGTTCAATTGAGGTTGAAGATCTTACATCTGCAGAGTATAGCACTCCTTTCAATCCTCCTTTAACCAATACTAGAATTCCGCTTCTGTCACCTGTTGGTTTCCAGCAGCCCCATTTCAGTGCAGACAATTCCTTACCCGGACATCTGATGTCTAGTCTAGGAGGTGAACAGGGAGTTCCCCAAACTCCCACTTTAGGTATGAACACTAACACGGTTAATCTTTCTTTTACTACTACACCAAGTCAGGCACAAACCACATCTGTGTCCACTCCGTCTTTCAGTTTCAATACTGGTACATTAGATATGCCAAGTTCAACAATGATGGCATCTATTCCTACACCTACTGTTGGACCTAGCAGTACAACCAACTTTGCACCACCTCCTGCTTCTCAACCGTTATATCAGATACCTAGTACTTGGATTTCCACACCTGTTGTAGGACCAAGTGCTTCTGCAACCATGCCAATCATGAGCACCATGACTGCACCGTCCACATCAGCTTCTACTGGTTTCAATACCTTTGTAGGCCCTAACGTGAATCAATGTAGTATGCCTACAGGTAATGTCCCTTTTTCCTTATTCATAATATGTGCATCAAATTTATAGAATTTTATTAGGAAAAGCTGTTCACTAGATATCAATAGTACCCAAGCTGTTCACTGTATGTCTCTCTCCAATCCCAAATAGAAATGTGACAGAGACAAGAGGAAACCCTTTGGAAGCATAAATCACAAATTAGATGGTTGAAAGGAGAAAAAAATTCCAAATTATTTCATCGATCAATGATCCAATATTAATATCATAATCATATTAGTTCTCTTCTTAGTAGCCAAGTCAATAAGCTAGTTAAACATGAGGATATATAGAGAGAGTTAGTCTCCTTCTAACAATCTTTACTCAAGGAGCCACCAAGGAACATAATGGAATCCATTCACAAAATTACTCAACGGATCCCCAATTTTGATCCAGGTGGATATTGGTGGCCACCCACCTTTCCAACTGGCTCAAAACAGTTTTATGGCAATTTTGGTATTGTACTATTTTTAGCAGTTTTTCGGGTCCTAAACTTCCGGGGCCATTTTGAGGCCCTAAATGACCTTTTTTGGCAATTTGGAGGGCCAAATGGTTGCCTTCGGCGTACATTTGGGCCTAATTGAAAGTTGTAAATCTCGGATAGACCTTTCCAACGGGCTACCGAGCGCCCCAAACGGAGATCGTATGCAAAAGTTACGACCCCGGGAAGTTGATGTACTAACTTACCCAAACGGGGCCCACATGACTTTTGGCGCTTCATCTCCCAGGGTTAGGTTTTTGGATGTCTAGGGTTTTTGAAATTCCTGTTTATTGTAAAAGGCCTTGAGAGCCTCATTGTAACCATCTTCTTGCGAAATGAGCGCAGCTGTCACATCTCTTCTCAGAGATAAGCCGCCACCATTCCAGCAAGCTTGTTTTCCGCTGCATTTTACAGTTCTAGCTTATTTCCTTATTGAATAGAAAACCAGTTTTACTGTATCTCTGTTATTTTGTGTTAAGCATCTGATAATAATCTGTATTCATTTCGTTCTGCTCATAAAATCTGGATCAGTGGTACCAGAGCGGTCTGCTCCTTGTCGTCTTAATGCATGTCCCCAACGAGGTCAGGGTACAAAGAATTGGGTCTCGAGCTTGTTTCTCTTGAGGACAAAATCTCTCGCACGCCCAAGCGACCTCTCATGGCAGGAGAAAAGAAAGATGACGGGACATGAGATCCTATCAAAATGTTGCTTGAGGAAGCCCTCACGCAGCAGAGGAACAAGATGATGGATAATTTCGCGCAAATCCTTCGGCGACTACCAACAAGCGACGCATCTTCCTCAAGCGGAGGCGCCGCCCCCTTCAAGGTACAAATCAACTTCGATATCCCTATATTTGAAGGACAGATAGACGCAGATGCTGGAGATAAGTGGTTGAATCTACTAGAAGGGTATTTTTCTGTCCATAACTTTTCGAATAAAGAAAAGATTACTTTTGCGCTCCTCAAAGCCGTTCCCCATGTTAAAGATTGGTGGGAAACATTCTGCGAGCAAAAGGACACAGAAGATGCCTCATTATTTTCAGTAACGGCCACTTGGGAATCCTTCAGGGATGCTATTAAGGAACAATACTACCCTGTTGGAAGTTATGATGACTTGTATACCAAATGGACCACACTGCGACAAGAAAGAGACCAAGCAGTGCCAGAGTTCACCAATATCTTCCATACCTTGCGCACCAAGATGGGTATCAAAGATTCAGAGCGACATCTGGTGCTCAAGTATCGCGGTGGTTTGCATAGATACATCCAGACTGAAATGGAATTTCTGGACATCTCTTCCTTGGGTGCGGCCTACCGATATGCTATCAAAATCGAGCAGAAGCTCAAACAAAAGACGCGGCAATTTGGGCTTGGGAACCCTTCACAGCAAAAGACAGGAAAGGGCGGCCCCAACCCACAGAATAAAGGACAGAGCAAAGATGGACAGTATCAAGACAACCAGTCCAAGCCGCAAGCAAAGAAGGACACCGGAAAAACAAAGAAAGATACCGGGAAGTGGTGCGACTTCCATAAGAGCCCTTGGCATAACACTGCTGATTGCCGCTCAAAGCAGTCGCTGGTGGCCGAAGTGAAAGCATTTGAATCAGATGCGGGTTCTGACTCTGAGTCCGAACTAGAAAGGGGAAGATGGATCATTGACGCGGAACCCAGTGCCACCATTGCTACCACCAAGCTCCAGCCTGATGAACCAGACGAGCCAGAAGAAGGAGAACGCCTCTTCCATTCACAGATGTGGGTAAAAGGCACCCCGCTGCACTTCATTGTTGATAGCGGTAGCCAGAAGAATCTCATATCAGCAGAAGTCGTCAAGCGCCTGGCCCTACCGACAACACCACACCCACAACCCTACACCATTGGATGGCTCCGCAAAGGAAGCGATCTCCGCGTCAGCCAACAGTGCCGACTGCCATACGGCATCAAGCCCTTCAAGGACGAGGTATTGTGTGATGTTGCTCCTCTCGAAGTTTCAGATGTTCTTTTGGGCCAACCTTATTTATGGAAACGTCATGCTGTATATGAGTCTAGGCCTCGTAGTGTTATTATTTCTTTGAACAGGAAATTGTACAGGATACCCGAGGCAGTCCCTCCTAGTGCTATTTCCTTGATCTCTGCCAAGCAATGCAGGAAGGTCATCTCTCACACCGGGAAATTTGTCTTCTTCGTGATTCTCTCTCAGAGTGAAAGAAAGATCGCAGCCACATCTCGGGCCTCCATGACCGATCTATCCACACAACAAAAGCAAGTGGATAAGGTGGTGGAAGGATACTCAGATATCTTCTCCTCTCCGACTGGGGTACCTCTGCACTGCCAGGTCAAGCATCCCATCGATCTGACCCCAGGCGCACCGCTACCCAATGGGCCAGTCTATCGCCGCTCTTTGTTGGAAAACGAGGAGATCAAGAGGCAAATCCAAGAATTGCTCAACAAGGGGCACATCCGTCCCAGTTCATCACCTTGTGGGAGCCCAATTGTGCTGGTGCAGAAGAAAGATGGGACCTGGCGACTCTGCATTGATTACCGGGCCCTGAATAAAATCACAGTCCGTAACCGGTACCCGATTCCCCGAATCGACGACCTCCTTGATCAGCTCACGGGGGCCAAATACTTTAGTAAGATTGATCTGAAGTCTGGCTACCACCAGGTCCCAATAGAATAGACAGATGTATGGAAGACTGCCTTCAAGTCAAAAGAAGGTCTTTTTGAATGGCTGGTCATGCCTTTTGGTTTGACAAATGCTCCAGCAACTTTTATGAGGATGATGGACGATATCCTACGACCTTTCACCAACAATTTTGTAGTGGTGTATCTGGATGACATCCTCATCTACAGCAAGACTTGGGAGGAACACTTGCAGCATATTCAGCAGGTTCTGCACACCCTGCGGAAGCACAAACTATATGCAAACTTGGAAAAATGCTCCTTCGGCATGGACAGGGTCCATTACTTAGGCTACATCGTTGATCGACATGGTGTGCATGTGGATCCAGCCAAGATCCAGGTCATCCGTGACTGGCCAGCCCCAACCACACTCACTGAACTTCGGAGCTTCTTGGGCCTCGCCAATTTCTATCGCCGGTTCGTGCTGGGATTCTCTCATATTGCATGGGCCCTCAGCCAAGTGACCAGGGGTGGTGGTAAGGCAAAATTTGTGTGGGGTCTGTCCCAACAACAAGCCTTCGATGATTTGAAGAAGCGCTTGTGCTCATCGCCGGTACTCTCATTACCGAACCTGCAACATCCCTTTGAGATCAAGACAGATGCTTCAGATTATGCTGTGGGTGCCGTTCTCACTCAACACGGACACCCCGTGGCATATCATAGTGAGACACTATCAGATGCTGTCCGCAAGTACCCTACCTATGACAAAGAAATGTACTCCATTGTACAAGCCTGCCGCCAGTGGAGACATTACATTCTTGGGAAGGAGACAGTCATCCACACTGATCACAAGCCACTACAGTTCATGCAGACCCAAGGAAAATTGCAGAATGACCGCCATCAGAAGTGGTCAACATATTTATAGCAGTTCCACCTCAACATCAAATATAAAACAGGGAGTACCAACCGAGTTGCTGACTGCCTCAGTCGACCTCCAGTCGCGGCACTTACCACAGTGCTAGACTCTTGTGGCCATGAAACCTCCAGATGGCCCCACCTCTACGAGGCAGACCCTGACTTCTCCGCCACCTATCAAATGTTGGGCACCAACTCAGTGGTTGCTAATTTCCATCTTCAGGACGGGTTGTTGTGTCATCTGGGCCATCTCTGCGTTCCATCAAGCGAGCGTGTGAAGCTGATTTGGGAAGCTCACTATAGTCGGGTGGCAGGACACTTTGGCGTCGAAAAGACAGTGGCAGTGTTGCAGAAACATTTCTACTGGCCGAAACTTCGATAGGATGTCGGCAAGTATATCAGGTCCTGCACCGCTTGCGCTATTGCCAAACCGACCACTAAGAAACAGGGCCTATACACCCCTCTGCCTACTCCCGATAGGCCGTGGGAATCCATCTCAATGGACTACATGTCGGGCCTCCCGACCACCAAGAGGGGAAACGACTGTGTTTTTGTGGTTGTAGATCGCTTTTCCAAGGTGGCGATTCTAGCCGCTTGCAAGAAGAACATCACAGCAGAAGCCACTACCAAGCTCTTCTTTGAATGAGTATGGGTACATTTTGGGATCCCACAGACCATTATCTCAGACCATGACAGTCGGTTCCTCAGCTCATTTTGGTCAAGCCTCTGGTCACTGCTGGACACCAAGCTCACCAAATCCACTGCCTTCCACCCCCAGACCGATGGACAAACGGAGGTCGTCAACCGGATGGTCGTACATATCCTGCGCATGTACAATTCAACACACCCCCGCACATGGGATGAGAGTCTCCCCTATGTCCAACATAGCTACAACCGAGCCCTGCATAGCTCAACTGGCCACAGCCCCTTTCAGGTGGGGTTGGGATTCCAACCATTGGGCCCCATGGATGTTGCACTTCCCCTTGAGACCACCTCGGCCGACTTGTCCCCAAAAGCTGACAAAGCCGCTCGGTTCATTGAACGGATCCAGCATATCCACCAACAGGTTCAGGATATTCTACAGAAGTCTAATGCCAAGTACAAGCAGCGCCATGATCAACATCGGGTGCCACATAAGTTTCAGGTGGGCGACAAGGTTTGGTTGCATCTGCAGAAAGAACGCCTTACAGGGCCCCATCGAAAGCTTCGCCCACTCCGTTATGGGCCATACACCATCACCAAGGCAGTGGGTGACAATGCTTTTGAGCTCAACATTCCCCCCTTCCTTGGTCTGCATCCAGTCTTCAACGTGGCTCTCCTTCGGCCATATTTCCCACCACTATTAGACACCTCAGAGATAGCAGAGATGTTGACACCAACAGAGCTCAACCCTGACTGCCTACAACAAGCATCCAGTGATCATATTGCAGACACACAGATCAAGGGCACTCGACATCAAAGGATCCAGCTTTATCGAGTTGTCAAAGCAGGGCAGCTCCTGCACCAAGGCAAGTGGCTCACTCGAGGCCAAATTCAGCAGAAATTTCCTCATCTGATGGGGGAACTCAACGCAATGGAGACCATTGCTTCCTAAGGAGGGAGGATTGATCCAGGTGGATATTGGTGGCCACCCACCTTTCCAACTGGCTCAAAACAGTTTTATGGCAATTTTGGTATTGTACTATTTTTAGCAGTTTTTCGGGGTCCTAAACTTCCAGGGCCATTTTGAGGCCCTAAATGACCTTTTTTGGCAATTTGGGGGGCCAAATGGTTGCCTCCGATGTACATTTGGCTCCAGTCGAAAGTTGTAAATCTCGGATAGACCTTTCCAACGGGCTACCGAGCGCCCCAAACGGAGATCGTATGCAAAAGTTACGACCCCGGGAAGTTGATGTACTAACTTACCCAAACGGGGCCCACATGACTTTTGGCGCTTCATCTCCCAGGGTTAGGTTTTTGGATGTCTAGGGTTTTTGACATTCCTGTTTATTGTAAAAGGCCTTGAGAGCCTCATTGTAACCATCTTCTTGCGAAATGAGCGCAGCCGTCACATCTCTTCTCAGAGATAAGCCGCCACCATTCCAGCAAGCTTGTTTTCCGCTGCATTTTACAGTTCTAGCTTATTTCCTTATTGAATAGAAAACCAGTTTTACTGTATCTCTGTTATTTTGTGTTAAGCATCTGATAATAATCTGTATTCATTTCGTTCTGCTCATAAAATCCGGATCAAATTTGGTCACAGATGCTAATAATGATAGACTACTTCAAGAAATAAGTATGCAAGTCATAGAGCATGCTGCTAGCAATTCTCTGAGGCCTAACATCCCTCAACAACTACTAGTTTCGGAAGGCCATACAATCCAACTTTTCACTGAGCTTCGGTTCTTTGGAAGAGTAAGTTTGCTTGCTTGAAATCTCTAGGGATTTTTTTAATGTGTGGACACTTTTTATTTTTGTTGAGTCTAGAGAGCCATAGGATTGTTTGATTATATTTTTCAAAAATCTTTTTAAAACACATCCTTTTATCAAAATTTCTTCAAAGTGGCTACTCTCCCGACCCGCCAGTCACGGCGACAGCGAGGTGAGTTCATCAGGAGCACAAGGGACCCCATCACCACAACCTTAGGAAATTTTTTATTGTGGTGTGTTGTTTGTTCCCTGTTGTTCTAGTGCCCCCTAGGTTAATCACTTAGTATATTTTTGGTGCAATTGTGGAGGACCAACCTCCTCGTAGGGAATTGCAGTTGTACTAATTTTATATCATTTTTCTCATGCAGGCCTCCTTCTGGTTTCTATATTGATTTGGAATATCAATTGTGGAACATTAAGTAAGAAACAAGATGTCAAACATGGATCATGGAGAGAAAAATAAAACATTAAGACAAAAGGATGTAATATCATATTTTCAAAAACATCAATCCAATCATCCACATCATATTCATGGTTCAAGCTCTCTTGAGCAAGGTATCGGTGAGAGAGATGTCAACACTTTGGAGGATGCATCTGCAAAACATACAATGGATGGTAGAATACATTCCTCTAGTGATCAAAGTGAGGCAAATGCATTTTCATCAGAAATTGGTAGCTCAAATGTTGAAGATTTTTCCTTGCAAGGTGACATAGACCATTCACTGAAGAGGAAAAAAGGCCGATGGGACTTCGGGAGACAATTCCAATCTGATTGGGTATCAAGATTCCCATTTATTGAACCGATACCTCCAACAAATAAGAATGAGACCTCACGAGAAGTTAAATGCATTTCATGTAGTTGGAAATTTGGCAAGGTATTGAAATTGCAAATGAAGCTGGACACAATAGAGAAGCATGTTGGGAAGGTGTATGATAAGAAAACTGGAAATGATGAAAAGAAATCTACTGCTAGATGGAAATCTGTTAGCCGACATCTCCAATGTGAAGAGGAATACAATAAATACTTAATAAATAAGAGAAAACTAGATGAAAGTGGAGGAACCATCACTTCTCAATTCGGAAAGATGATGGAAAAAAATTTGTTATCGAAGTCGATACAATTAAGCACTGTATTTCACATCCTATCCAATGGTCGTCCTATGACAGATTATCCAAAAATGATGAAATATCTATCTTTTATTCAAGTGCCAAATTTTCCATCTTCTCATTGGTCTTCAACGAGTGGTTGGGAATGGGGAAAATATCTAGCTCAAGTAGAAAAGGATGATATGAAAGAGAAGATTGTGAATGCAACATTTTTGTCACTGTCCTTGGATGAAGTTACAGCTGTTGATAATACTGCATGGATTTGCATGAGCATTTATACGGTCAATTACCATATCAGGAATTCCTATCTACTTGGAATTCATAAAATGAGCAAAAGTTCTACAGCAGAAAACATTTATGAACTTGTTATTAATACTTTGAAGGAAACTGGTGGTATGGATCATTCAATGATCGCAAAAAAGTTGGTATGCGTTGGAGCAGATGGAGCATCAGTAATGCAGGGACAAAGGAACGACCTTTGTGCTAGACTACAACTCTCAGCTTCACCATATATGATTGGTATTCATTGTATGGCTCACAGAATGAATCTTGCATTTAAAATAGTGAGCAACTTTCCATTGGTTTCAAAAGTTGAATATCTTGTACGTGAGGTTCATGCATACTTTTGTCGGAGTCCCAAACGGTTTTCAGAGTTAAAAAAATTTGCCGACGGTGTTACAAATGGAAACAAACTATTAAAAGATGTTGATACAAGATGGATCTCACTGAAGGGACCAGCTCAAAGACTATTCGATGAATATGCATCCTTGGTAGGGGTGATGTATGAACATCGCCTAAGTGTAGAAAAAGCTCAAACTCTTCTCTTTCTATTAACTGATATAGAGACATATTTAACATTGGCTGGAGTTCTTCCTCTGCTTCATGAAATGAATAGCCTCGTGAAGATGTCTCAGAGTCGCACGATGTATATTGCTGAATACACAAATGCTAGAAAACTAGCATGCCTTGCATTAGATAATTTGTATATGATGGCAGATTCTTTTACAGGTCTAGCATTTACAAATTGGGCTAAGATAATCAATATTGAAAATGATGAAAATTTATTGAAGTTTGATGAAAAAGGGTTTCTATGTATGGCAGTGCGTGGGTATATGGTTCCTTTTTATTATAATGACAAAATAGGAAGAACCACCAAAGAGTGCCCTGTGTCAAGAGAACAATTTGACAATGTTGTGATTTCAGTGAGGCGCAGCTTGATAGAAATTGCAAAATCACTATCATCAGAGATAAGAGAACGATTTCCTCGAGATGAATTGTTGGAGGCCATGTCTGTGGTATACCCTCAATATTGGAACCATCGTCAATGTTCAAAAACTATAAAGGTTGACTTTATAGCTAAATGCAAGATTTTGCAGAGCCATTTTTGTCGAGAGACCGAGATACAAGGAGAACATATTCAAGGTATTTTAGATGGAAAAAAATTGAAAGATCAAGCCCAATGCTTTGCTGATACAATGTGGGAGCAATTTTCTAAGTTGGATAATGCTCTAGAATATGGTGCAATTACAAAATTATGGACTACACTCAGTGGTAGTGAATTTCTACTGCAAAATATGTCAGAGTATTTCAAATTAGTAGATTTATGTCAAACCATGATTTTGGGATCAGTGGAGGATGAGAGAATGTTTAGTGCATTAACATTTTTGAAGTCAAAGTTGAGGAATAAGCTTGATAAAAATGTGGATACATGCTTAAGATTATATGTAACAAAGTATGAGGTTGACAATTTTCCATATGAAAGAGCAGTAGCTCTCTGGCGATCAAATTGTGAAAGAAGGGGAGAAAACAATCTGGCAAATTTATCTAATGAATTTGATATGGAACATAATGTTGTTGAGGATCATAATGACGGCTCATTCGAAGAAGGTCATGTTCAGAGTGCCGAAAATGAGGACCAGTCCCAGAATGTGAATTGGGAAATGGATTTCACCTAAGATTGTATATGATCCAATACACATGAGAGACTCTTGAGTCTTATTTTGGTATAGGTGTTCCATGGACCCTTGGGGGTGATCATTATATGTAAATTTGAGCTAGCATTTTAATTAAAAATAGATTCTACATTGTACTTTTTTGTTATAACATTGATGATATGACATACATTTCCTTGATGCAGTTTATTTTAAGATTGATGTTTTTATATTTATCTTTTACATTGTCTCTTTTTTTATGTGATAGGAAATGACACTGGAATTTGACAAAGCTAGGCCTAGGAGCTATCTCTTCACATAGATAGTGTCCTGACATTAAAGGATAAATAACTAATTTGACTACACTTTCGCTAAGCAAGAATGAGCTCATTCAAGTACATGAAACCATGTTGGTGTTTATCTCAAATATTTTGTGCAAATTTTTATGGTTTGTTTATTGCTTTTATTTGAAACATTTTGTCGATTTGTGGAGTTTGCATGTATTTTGGTTAATTATTGTGTTAGACCCTTGAATGCTTCTAGTTCTCATTTGATGCTTGATTTAACCATTTGTTGTAGCTTGAATCAATATTAGATTTAGTTGATTTCCATTGATTTAGGGTTCGAGAAAATAAGTTTTTATTACCTTTTATTTGCATGAATTAATTGTCTTCACTTTTTCGATTTGTTTATGCTGATTGTATATTTTCTTTGTAAATACTTATCGTTATTCAGAAAAATAAATGAGCTCTACATAGCTAAGCGAAGAGAAAAATGGTCTATGCACTAGGTTCCTATGCATTGATCATAGGAGACTTATTGGCACGAGACCAACATTCCTCTAGTCCAATTGGCATGATTACATTTCAAAATTTTCCTAGCCTCCATGGGCATAATTGGCTAGTGAAGGCCAAAATGATGCATAATGTTTGATTCTATTAGTTTATCGGTTTGTCAAGGTCCAAGTCCCCACATGTCATGGAAACTCTAATCAATAGAAAAAAAACAATTTGTAATAAAAGCTCTAACATGGGTTATAATAACATCTACACACCAATATCAACAAACAATACAACATCTACAATCAAAATCAACTACTAGACACATTTAGATATGGTATCAACAAATGGTATAACATTTAGATATGGTACTAGTGTTGAGGAATTTAGATGGAAAAAAGTTACATTGTCCAAAAGTATGACACAACAATAAGATAGCCCCCAATAGTCGACACTACAGGATGCCAACAAAATCACTATAATGTTATTCAAAGTATGTGCCAAGAAAAATACTTAAGGAACATGCCTAGCTTAAAACCTATGTACAAACTTGCCTTGAAGTATCAAAAACAGTCTAGGGTAGCCACACAATCTATTGAAGGATAGTCTGTGGGTGCAATTCCTTTGTTGATTTAAGCAATTCAAAAAAGTCATCTCCCAAGACTATTAAAGAAGAAAAAGAAGAAATCTCTAATAATTGCAGGGAGGACTACAAATAGATTCTAGAAACTCAAGTAGTAGAGGAAAAAATTGTAAGTAAGAAGAAGATGCAATGCTATCGTCATCAGAGCTATGAATGACAATCTCCACCCGAAGAACCCCTCTGATAATGTTCCTCCCTGCCATGTCCATGTTGAGCACATCTTGAAAGCATTGCATTCAATGAGGCTGTATTTCGCTTTGGCACTTGGCCAAACACTTTATGTGCATCCTCCAAACACCCACATTTAGAATACATGTCTCCAAGATCTACTCGGCTTTGCTTGGATATCAAGGCTTCATTAAGGCCACCACCATTTGGTATTGAGACCAAAACTTGAAATAGAGCAATTGAACTCAACATTTGAAGAAGCCTTGAACTCATAATTAACAAGCAGAGTGTCATTCAATGTGTTTTATAGATCAATGAAAGATTCGCCAAATTTTTACAATATTTTATAATTCAGTGAAATATTCGCCAAATTTTTACAATATTTTATAATTTAGTGAAATATTCGTCAACTTTTTACAATATTTTATAATTCAGTAAAATATTCGCCAAGATTTTACAATATCTTATAATTTAGTGAAAGATTCGCCAAGATTTTACAATATCATATAATAAAATGAAAGATTCGCCAAAAGATTATATATACATATTATATTATTGATAAAATCGCTTTCAAATTTTCCTATATATCGGGGAGATTCGCCAATTTTTTTTACATAAAAATTTGGGGGGGGTTCTTAAAATCCTCCCTGGTTGGGTCGGCGCAGGTTTCCTTCTAGCAAGGAGCGCCCAACTAGGTCAGGCACAGTTTGTCTTCTGACAGACTGCGCCGGTGGCTCAGGTTTCCTGTGTGCAACCTGCGCTTTCCTTCTGAGGCGCAGGTTGCCCTCATGCATCTTGCGTTGGAGTTGGTTAAATTGGATAAATACGGCTTTCGAGCGAATTCTAGAAAGTGGATGAGGTGGATCTCTATCCCTAACTTGTAGGTGAGCTGTCCTGCGGTTCCCTAACCTCAAGGAAGGATCCCTTAGTCCTCTCCCCATGATCCTCAACCTACTCTATCCACTTGGTCTTATAAATACAAAGATCCTCTCCATTCCAAAGGGAGGAAGTCTATAGCACTTACATGCTGGTGGAATTAACGTAGGTGATCCCTATCCATCCCTTGGGAGGCATATATTTCCTTTGGAGGCATTGGCTTGGCTTGTTGGAGGAAGATTGCAGCGTTAAGGCTTGGGTTGTAATCATCACTCTTCTATGTATTTCTCATTCATTTACAGTAATATAATCTCTTTCCATAAAAATCTCTGTGTTAATGATGTTTAGAGTTCACTTCCTTAACTGTTTACTTAGATCAGTTAGTGTTTAGATGCACTTTTACTGCTCGTTTGTCTCTATGTACTTTGATAGGTTTTAGAGCTACGGATCTGACAACCACAAATCTTGGAGCAACAAATAGGAGAAAAGATCTACGAATCTGAAGGTAAGGCATCTAATTACCTTGATCTCTAATTTATCTAGGAAAATAGTTTTATATTCTGTCTCTATTTGTTCTAGATCCACTTGGACTAGGGAGATCATGCTCGTGTTCGCTCGAGTAGATTGTCCGAAAAAAGCTAGAGACTACTGTAGTTCACTGTGACAATCAGAGTGGTATCAACCTTTCTGAGAATCTAGTGTTTCATGACAGGAGTAAGCACATCGACATCCGGTATCACTTCCTCAAAGATTTTGTTAAGAGAGGAACCATTCGGTTGGAGTACATACAGACAGATGAGCAGGTGGAAGACATATTCACCAAAGCAATTTGCAAACTCAAGTTTGTGAAGTCCAGAGACAAGTTGGGGTTGTTACTGAATCCCTTCCTCATTGAGAGGGAGTGTTAGAAAGTGACAACGAAGGAAGGTCTTCCTGCATGCATGTGTCCTTGCATGCATAAGAAATTAATTGGAAGCCAATTTTATTTAATTAACTTTTCCTAAGTTTACATTGGAAAATTAATTAAAGTGATCTAATTAATTATTGACTTAGTGAAATGCTTTTTATAAAGTGTAAGTGAATTATTTAAAGTGATGGAAAGATCTAATCTTGGCCATCCAATCTCACCGAAAGATCTCAACCTTAGATCTATAGTGAGATTAGGGTTTTTGCTTAGCATTGAGTTATAAAAGAAAGATCAATTGGTGGAGAGGACACACAATTGCATTCCGACAGAGACGGAGGAAAAGAAGTGTGAGAGAGAAGTTTTTGAGAAGAAGATGGAGGAGCAGCAATCCAGTGAAGGAAGGCTGATTTGCAGAGGCAGATTGACAGAGGAGAGAAACAACAATAGGTAGAGGTGACAGTATGAAAATCTGTACAGTCGTACGAAATCCGTACAACAGGCAGAGGTGACAGTATGAAAATCCGTACAGTCGTACGGAATCCGTACAGCAGGCAGTACAACAACAACAACATTGATGCATTGGGATTCATGCCCACTTACAGGTTTTTCTCAGTGTTTTTCTGTGTTACGATTTTTTCCAATTTGGCATAATCGAAATCTGAATTGTATTATTCCATATTTTCTGAATAAAATAAATATCTCATACTGCTGCACCGATTTTCCCATCTTGGGTTTTGTCCGGGGTTTTATACCCAAAAATACTAAGTTGTCTCTATTGATGTGATTGCTGCTATATTTCTTTCAGTATTTATTGTTCCGCTGCATAGTGAATAAATCCATGTGTGGTTATTGGTAGTAATTAGTTTGCATGCTTCTAGCCCTAGTTGGATTTTAAGGAAATTTATAAGTAATAGGCTTGATGCATTACTTTTTGGGTATGGAGGTTTGGCAGGAGGACGAGCATATCTTTCTGGGATAGGGAAGATACACAATTGACATTCTGAAGGGATTTCAAACGGAGGACTATAGGGCTATGACCACACCTATGAAAACCAGCTGGACGAAGATGGTAGCTTCTGAGGGTGAGTTGGTTGATCCCACTACGTATCGTCAACATATTGGATCGCTAATGTATTTGGTCAAGACTAGGCCAAATCTGTGCTATGTTGTCAATACATTGAGTTAGTATATGGTGGAGCCGAGGAGTGTGCACTAGGTGGAAACAAAGCATGTGCTCAGGTATCTTAGAGGCATTATGGACTATGGACTGAACTATGAGAGGAGGGATGGAGTATAGTTGAGCATCTATACAAATTCTGAATGGGTAGGTAGTGCAATGGATAGGAAAAGCACCTCAGGGTGTTGTTTTAGCTTGGGTTCGGCAGGAAATAGAAGTCAGTGGCACTAAGTTCTGCAGAGGCAAAATATATGGTAGCAAGTATGGCTAGCTATGAGGCTATTTAGCTTCGCAAGATGCTAATTAGTATATTTGATCAGCAGTTGGAGCCAACTATGATCTACTGTGATAATTATAGTTGCATGAAACTCATGGAGAATTTAGTTTTTCACGACATGTCCAAGCATATAGAGATCAGATATCACTTCATTCGAGATCATGTTCAGAGGGGAACAATTGAGCTTCAATATGTGTCTACATATGAGAAAGTAGCGAACATTCTCACAAAGTCTCTGATGAAGGGAAAGTTTGTTTCTTTCAGTGATAAACTGGGAGTGGTGTAGAAAACTTTCCTCGTTAAGGGAGAGTGTTGAAACGCTAACTAGGAAATTGGTACAACCCTTAACCTTGCTTCATGCAGAAGCAAAACTCTATTTTTGATTTTGCATGCAAAAGTTTTGAATTAAAAGTTTGCATGGCGGAAATTTTGCATGTAACCCTAAAAGTTACTCAAATTATAAAATAGAGTTGAGAATGCAAAAAGTGCACATTAGTTTAGTAGTGAGTTCATCTACTAAGAGGAGAGCAATTGGTTTTCATGAGGAGGGTGAATCAATGCATGACAGAGTGGGCACATTCTTGAGAAGAGAAGGGCACATTCTAGAGCAGAGACAGGAGCAAAATTGAGAGAGATTGAGCACACTTCTTCTGAGGCCGAGGGAGAGTCCATTGGAGGCAGAGACAAAGTCTGAGATAGACCGGATCCATTAGCAGAGATAGATCAGAGATTGATCATACAAAGAGGGGCACATTTTTGTGGATGGGGGCACACTTCACCAGAGAGGGTGAGCTCTGAGATAGAGTTAATCAGATCAAGAGAGGTTTCACCGAGATAGTGATTCAGTTGCAGAGAGGGCGTGAAGCCTGAGATAGAGAGCAGTTTCAGAGAGGGGCACATTTCCCAACTATCCATTAGAGATCATACTTGAACATCAGAGCCGTAGGCCTATAAATAATTTTGTGTTGGAATTTTTCTGTTGTAACCCATTGTAACTACTTGAGATAATAAAAGCAATACTTACTCACTGGTTTTCCCACAAGGGTTTTTCGAGGGTCACACTAACCAAAAATATTCTGTCCATTGCATGCATGTGAATTGCTATTGATTAAAAGAGTAGATTATATCTCATGTGTTTCTTGTTCTAATTAATTTTTTATGCTATTACATTCTCTGGGGTTGAGAATCAGGTTGTGTATCTAACTTGTAATTTAGCGAGACTTGAGACCGAGTTGAGATTTGATATTTTTTGAGATTTATGAAAAATCGACACTTAGAGGCTATGTCAAATCCAACATTATATTAGACTTGTATATTCCACAAGGAGATAAAATCCCCTATTAAATAAAAAAGTCAATTCACTCTGATATAGAATAGATTACTCCTTCTCGGATAATGCAATGTGACCTCTAGCTTCCTTCTCAGAGCAATCTTTCCTAGAGTTAGCATCTCGAGCCTTGTTTACCCTTAGTCAATTCTCATGACTAATCAAGGCTACTCGGGGCCATCCTCTACCAACCATTGGTCACTTCTCATGACCTCTCTGGGATAATGTTTGCAGAATGTTTCTCGATGCTGCAACCATGGAGAAACATCAACATAACAATCATTTGATGTTTGAAAAAGGATCTAATATCTACCCCATTTATGAGTCCACTAGACTAGAATACATTTTCCTATTATAATTTGTAACATTTGAATCAACCATTGGTACAATTTTGGTTAAAATGAATCACATCAGGAATATGTGCCTTATTATCTAAGCAAAAATCTTACCAGACTTGAGTTATGATGTTTTCATGTTGATAGGTTGGCCTTGGAAATAGTTCATGCTATCTAAAGTACATCCTTCTTTGATGTACGATAGTGATTGTGGATACCAATCCAATGCAACTTATCTTGAGTTGAAGAATTATCGAGGGAAAGTACTCCAAGTGAATGTCAGAGTTACCTTGATATAGCGAGGGTCAATTTGAACCTAAATATTTACATGGAAACCATGTGTTCCTTATTATCTCTTCTAATTTGTTGTATGGATACATCCTAATACATCTCTAGATTCAATGGTGCACGTTTCATCTCTCTCGAAAAAATGCCAATGTGTTTGCCACCATGTGAAGAACAATGTTATCATCAACAACACTTTGTATCATGAAGGAGTTGATTTTATTTTACGTTCATACCTGATTCATGAAGAGGATAAGAGGGTTCTTTATAAGGATTTTTAGAGTGGATCCTCAGGTGGTCATGTTTCCGTGTTGGCAATAACTTAGGAGAATTCTGTGTGTAGTATATTTTTGGCCACCCATCTTTAAAGATTGTGTTGAAATATTCACGAAATGTCTTCCCTGTCAATTATTCACAAACATGGTGCATAATCATATTGCTCCATTGTATCTAGTTGTCATTGTTGGCCCCTTTGACAAATGGGGGGTTGATTTTACAATGTGTCATTTGACTTCAAGGAAAGGCCATAGTACATTGTGGATGTAGACTACTTTACTAAGCAGAAAACGTGCCTACCTTTGAAAATGACTATGATACACCAACTTTATTTATCTTGAATCATGTCATTGCTAGGGTTACTGTGATTAAGTGATTCAACAATTCATCTTCTCCTCAATACTAACGACTATATTGATCCATTCCTTAGCACCCAATTGGTCCATGATCTCTATTTAACGAGCACGAAGGGTCATTTACTTATGATTGATTGTGATAAACTCATTTGTAAAAGACTTCCTTTTACATTAATATATTACCTTAAATGGACACATTGGTTGGAGTCACGATGTGCTTCCCCCTTTGAGATTTTTAATCATGTAATACATTGGTGTGTTGATCTTTGATCTATTATGTGAGCAGTTTCTTGAGGTGTTCAACCTATGTGGAAATACCTTTTTTTGTCGAACATGGTATTAGAGCACTTACAAAGACTTGCCCCATTATTGATCGAGATTTGAATCTATGTTGTTGCATACATCAAAGGATTTATGAATTCTATTGATTTTGTGCATTTATAGGCTAACATAGCTATTCCATTATGTCCAGAGTGCTTCTTTTGGTTGGAAATTATTCACCCAAAAAGGATTTTGTTTTCCAAAAATACATCCATTTTATCATATTATGAGGTATACTATTTTCATGAGGATTTTAAAATCCTTCTCTATTGTTCTATGCTTCCCCCTTTTAGATTTTTAATCACGTAATACATTGGTGTGTTGATCTTTGATCTATTATGTGAGTAGTTTCTTAAGGTGTTCAACCTATGTGGAAATACCTTGTTTTGTTGAACATGGTATTAGAGCGCTTACGAAGACTTTCCCCATTATGGATCGAGCTTTGAATCTGTGTTGTTGCATACATCAAAGGATTTATGAATTCTATTGATTTTGTGCATTTATAGGCTAACATAGCTATTCCATTATGTCCAGAGTGCTTCATTTGGTTGGAAATTATTCACCCAAAAAGGATTTTGTTTTCCAAAAATACATCCATTTTATCATATTATGAGGTATACTATTTTCATGGGGATTTTAAAATCTTTCTCTATTATTCTAATATTTCAATTTTTTTTCTCTGTTTATATTCACATTTTGTCCCCTTTCTGGTTTTTCTTGTATGCTCTTTGTGAACTTGACAAATAAAAAACATAACAAAAAGTGTTTTATTTTGTGTATGTTATTTTCCGTGCACCTTATGTGAATTATACAAATCATAAGCATAGACAAAACATGCATTTTTTGTGTAAGCTAATAGAAAGAAAACCCCAAGTTTAGAAAATTTTGTTTCTTTTTTGTGTAGTTGTGTATAAGTGTTTTGTACGCAAGATAAGGGTTTTTTGGGCAAGCATGCACTTCGAGGTGATTTTTTTTTAAACTCTCTCTTTATATATTTTGCATTAGCTTACTTGGTTGAAATATACTCTATTAAATAAGAGGTCTTGAGTTAAAGTATTTCTTTTCATTAAATACTTTTTGAAAATGTTTGTGCAACTTTAAATTATCAAGTAAATTTATTGGAATGTATATTTCACTTATTTGATAAAAGTGAATCACTATACAATAACTTTAAAACTCCCCTAGAATCTTTCTGTGGAGAAATAGAAATGGAAGTCAACTTCATAAAGTATTGTATGATCTTCAATAAGATTGAAGCCGACATGGAAAAATAATTCACTCAAATATGGCCTCTATCTTCAAGTTCTTTGGAGACTGGTTTCAAATATCTAAGCTTCCACTTAAAGCATAATGACTATATATATACAGACCATATGTGGTTGTATTTGAAGGTAGAAGCCAACATTTCCTACTAGTGTAATATATGGCTCTCGAGAGGTGGTAGGTTGGCATTGGTTAAGTTAGTTCTTCAAAGTATCCACATCTATTGGTTTTCAATTGCTCATGTTCCTAAGGAATTCTAGACAAGTTGAGAAAAAGGTGGTTTAGCTTCCTCTAAATAGGTAAGAAAGAAAAAGGAGGCATCCCACTTGTAAAATGGTCCAATATTTCTAAGCCTAAAGATTTAGGGCATTGGGGCCTAAAATAAATCTATGTTTTCAGCCAAGTCCTCACTACAAAAAGTATTTGGAGGTTTCTATTCACTTACAACTTATGGGAAAAATTTTCAAAAAATAAATACCTGGAAGGTAAATCTATCAAAGATTGTATAAGATTGGTCCCAAAATACTTCATGGGTGCCTCATTAGCCCGGAAAGGAATTTAAAAGGTACCCCTATTCTTAGCTCCTTGGTGTCTTGGTTGGTTAGAAGAGGTGACAAAGTCAAGATAGGAGATGACACTTGGATAGGTTGTTCATGCCCTTTTACACTATCTCCTCCCCTTTTGGATGATCTTGACTCAAAGGGCTTGTTCAATCCTGTTGATGCTTCCTAACAATTGAGACCTCGTGGTTGGTTCCAAAAGTGGCTCATAATCGAAGACTTAAATATCTAAGGAAATATTGCATAAGATTCCCCCCTCTACATTTCCCAACTTAATCACAATGCAATTGTTCTACAGGACCAAGTAAATGAATTGAGATGGTTTGAATACAAATCACATGGGATCTTCCTGCTAAGCTAGGTTATCAAGATTTGATGAAGAATTTGCTTGAGGCAAACCTGATTCTTAGTAAGCATTAGTGGTGGTCCCTTATCTAGAAATTGGAAAGCCCTTTAAAAACTAGGCTCTTCCTATGGCTAGCCATATCTAATAAAGTCCTCATTTGGGACAATGCATAACAAAGGAATTGGAATGTTCCCAGTAGGTGTGTCATGCAAATAGGATTGTACTAAAGCACATAGCTCTCCTTGGTTTATTCTATGGGTATATTTCTCTCCAAAAACAAAATTTTATTTTGATCTAGGTGGACATCAGTGGCTACCCACCTAGTCCGCTGACTCAAAACATAGTTTTCTATCTTGGCAGTTTCAAAACACAGTTTTCCATCTTGGCAGTTTTTTTACAGTTTTTTCACGTCTTGAACTTTGAGGGTTGTTTTGAGGCCCTAAACAACGTTTTTTTGGCATGAAAATACCTAGTAGATAATCCTTTGGCTATGTACTGGGTTGTTGAGAACATATACTTCTTGACTAGCCCTTTCCGATGGGCTACCGAGCACCCCAAACAAAGAATGGATGTAAACGTTACGCCCCCTAGAAGTTGACGTATCAACTAACCACAACAGGTCCTAATAACCTGTTGGTGTTTCATCTTCTGGGGTTAGGGTTTTGGATGTTTAGGGTTTTCTCATTGATGCTTTATGTTAAAAGGCCATTTTGTCTTCATTGTAACTCACTTCTTGCAAACGTACGTAGCCATCACTCTTAGAGATTTGATGCCACCATTCTAGTAATTTCATTTCACTCTCCATTTTGTTATAGTTCCCGCATATTTCATTCATCAATAGAAATTGAGTATTATTGTATTTATGTGTTTTTGAAATATTTATGTGTTTTAGTTCATTCCCTCATAAACCTAGACCAATGCTATCAGAACTGTCTACTCTTTATTTGTTTCTCTATGCATGTCCCCAACGAGGTTGGGGTATAAGGAATCGGGACTCAAGCTACATGAGCCTCTAAAAGACTAACCTAGTTGACACCGATGGCCTCCCATGACGAAGAAAAGAGAGACGAGGGAGCAGAGAATCCTATTAAGTTGTTGCTCAAGGAAGGCCTTGAGTGACAGAGGGACAAGATGATAGATAACTTTTCCCAAATCCTTTGATGGATGCCAACAACAGCATACGTGTCTTCGTTGATCGACCACTTCAGAGGCATTTACCCCTTCAAGGTACAAGTTAATTTTGATATTCTCGTCAGATAGATGCAGATGCTTTGGAAAAATGGTTAAATATGCTATAAGGGCATTCCTCTATCCACAATTTTTTTGATTAGGGAAAGATCACCTTTTCACACCTTAAGGCCATCCCCCATGTCAAAAGTTGGTGGGAAACTTACTGTGAGCAAAACTACCTAGAGTTTGAAATGTTTGGGGTTGATCCCACTTGAGTCTCTTTTATGGAAGCCGTTAATGAACAATATTACCTTGTTGGAAACTATGGCGACCAGTACATGAGATGGACCACGCTACGTCAGGAGAGGAACCAAATATTGACGAAGTTCACAAATACTTTGCATACCTTACGCACCAAGATGAGTATTAAACATTTTGAGTGACATTTGGTTTTAAAATAGGGTCTACATAGGTGCATCCAAACAACAATGGAGTTTCAGGACATCTTGTCACTGGGAGCCACTTATCATTATGTTGTCAAATTCAAGCAAAAAATGAAGCCGAGGAATGAGAAGGAGTTTGGATCTACGAATGCATCACAGTAGAAGCAAGGCAAAGGCAGCTCCAGTCCACAGAACAAAGGACAAAGCAAGGATGGACAACCTCAGGACAACCAGTATAAGCCACAAGCAAAGAAGGGTAATGGGAAGACGAAAAAAGATACTGAGAAATGGTGTGAGTTCCATAAAAGCTCGTGGCACAACACTGATTAATGTTGCTCAAAGCATTCATTGGTGGCCGAGTTGAAAGCCTAAGAGTCAAATCCAGGCTACAACTCTGATTCAAATCCAGACAAGGGGAAGCAGATCATTGATGCAGAACCCAGTGCCACAATTGCTACCACCAAGGTCCAACCCAATGAACCAGAGGTAACGAAATAAGGTGAGTGCCTTTTTCACTTGAAAATGTGGGTGAAGGGCACTCCGTTGCATGTCATTGTTGATAAAAAAATCCAAAAGAACCTCATATCAACAAAGTTTGTCAAGCGGTTGGAGTTGCCGACAACACCACACCCACAACCATACAAATTCGGTTGGCTTAGACATGGACGAGATCTCCGTGCCGGTCAATAATGTCGCCTGCCCTATGGAATCAATCCCTTCAAGGATGAGGTATTGTGCGTTGTTGCCCCACTTGAATTTTGTGATGTTCTTTTAGATCAACCATATATGTGGAAACACCATGCTATGTATGAGTATAGACCTCGTAGCGTCATTGTTACTTTGGGCAGCAATTGTACAGGATAATAGAGGTAGCTCTACCTAACACAATCTCTTTGATCTCAGCTAAGCAATGCAAGAAGATCATCTCCTAGACTGGGAAATTTTTACTCACAATGAACGGAAGGTTGTGGCTACATTTATGGCCTCTGCACAAGGCCTCTCTACACAATGGAAGTAAATGGACAAAGTCATAGAAGAATACTGAGACATCTTCACCTCACTTACCGAGGTGCCTCTGCACCATCAAATCAAGCATTCAATTGATCTAAACTTTGGTGCTCCTTTACCTAATGGGCCAGTATATCGAAGCTCTCTCCTAGAAAATGAGGAAATTAAGCACCAAATTCAAGAGCTACTCTAAAGGGGTACATTTGACCTAGCTCCTCACACTACAGAAGTCTAATCGTGCTTGTGCAAAAGAAAGATTGGACCTGGCGACTCTGTATTGATTACAAATTTCTAAACAAAATTACAATTAGGAATCGATACCCAATTCTCCAAATTGACGAGCTTCTTGACCAACTCAAGTAAGCCAAGTACTTCAACAAGATTGATGTGAAGTCCGGCTACCACTAGTTCCTAATAGAATCAAATAATGCATGGAAGACTGCTTCCAAGTCTAAAGGAGGTCTTTTCGAGTGGTTGGTCATGCCCTTTGGCTTAACAAATGCCCCAACAACTTTCATGAGGTTGATGGAAGACATCTTGCGTCCTTTCACCAATTCCTTTCTGGTTGCATATCTATATGACACCCTCATCTTCAGCAAGATCTAGGCATAACACTTGGGGCACATTTAGTTGGTCCTCCACACTCCGCGGAAACACAAGCTATATGCTCCTTTGGCATGAACAAGGTCCAATACCTTGGATACATTGTAGATGCGAATGGTGTACATGTGGATCCAACCAAGATTCGTGTCATTCGTGACTGGACAATCCATACAATACTAACTGAGCTTTGGAGCTTCATAGGCCTTGCCAACTTCTATCACAAATTCGTGTTGGGATTCTCTCATATTGCATGGCCCCTTAGCCAAGTGACAAATTTGAATGGACCACGTCACAACAAAAAGCATTTAATGGTCTGAAACATTGTTTATGCTCAGCCCGAGTGCTTTCCTTACTTGATCTACAACAACCTTTTGAGATTGAAAAATGCTTCAGATTATGCTGTGGGGTTTGTTCTCACTCAACACGGTCATCTAGTGGCCTATTGTAGTGAGACACTCTAAGATGTTGTCCATAAGTACCCCACCTACGACAAAGAGCTGCATTCCATTGTACAAGCATGCCACCAATGGGAGCATTACATTCTAGGGAGGGAGATAGTTATCCATACAGATCACAAGCCTCTACATGTAACATCCCCTTCACCCAATCCGGCTAGCAGAGGGGACATTAACTAAATCGGGCCTCAATATTATGCCCCATAACCATAATTACGAATTGATAATATATAAAACTCATGTGTAGACATGGAAATAAAAACACACAGCGGAATAAACTCAATCCACACACACAACATGCAATTTACAGGAATAATTATCACACGAGTACAAATCAAAATCATTGCACATCAAATACATAAGAATAATTATCTTTAAGCAAAGAAGATCCAAACAACTGGTTGTGTAAGAGCGATTTTACACCCAGCCATAGGCACTCTGTCCAGCATATACTCTTTCCGCTGAGAGGCCATCCCCAAGCTGGTCTATGGGGCCATTAGGGTGAAGGAAACACCTACAAGCTCTATATCTCATCCCACAATCCATTTTGCTATCTGTTCTTAGCCAAAAACTCAACTAGAGATCTAAAGGGGTCTCACTAAGCCTTCATAGCCATGATACTCCTTCCAACTTCCCCACACAACACAAGGAAGACATTTCCCTTCGTTGATCCACAGTTCCCTCAGGAAATCCAACCCTTACAGTGCTTACCAGTGTTTACAATAAGAGTCCAACCTCTTGTAAGCTATTGGAGAACCTCCTGCAACATTAATCCATAGCTTCTCAAGCATCCAAAAGTAGCGGATCTCAATGGGTAAAGGTTCCTAGCTTGCCCAACTTCCATAATCACTTACAACCATCTATTTTCCCTTCCAAAAATGTAGCTTTGTCTTCAAATTTGAATTTTCTGTGTTAAACACATTCTGGTAATGGTCATGAACAACAATGGAAAATTATACATAGTATATGAAAATGCATGAGAGAATGATCAAAAGAGTGTTGAATCCAAGGATATGAGGTAAGGGTGAAAGGACAACTGACATAAATTGTGACCATAGAAAAAATATGACTGCTGACAACTGACATAACTGTCACAGCCCCCATGCTTCAATAACTACATGAAGTGACTTTTCCCACCGACCTCATAGATGCATTCAATGATTGGGTTTAATAGTCAAGAGAAGGTAATTGACTCATTTAAGGCACATGGCATATTTTGGATGAGTTCTGAGGTTGATACTTGGCAACATAGGATTTAGTTTCCTCATAGGCTTCCTTTCCTCTTCCCCTCTGGTGCTCTTTACACAACCATCTTGGACCATTTTATTAATTTCCAACATAATATTTACATACTTTTCGAATTGGCATGATAAGCCAAACATATGGTCCAAATAAAAATATATACATCATACATGCCTATCCATTCACTAGTCAGGCCTTTTCTTGGAGTTCTGCACTAGGAATCCATACTAGCATATTTACATCATTCACATAATTTTGATTAAATATATTCCAAGTCAAAATTGGGTGTATTACAATCCCCCCCCTTGGAATAACACCGTCCTTGGTGTTTGCTCAAAATCAGAACAAAAAGGGGTATGCCTCTTTCATGGAATCCTCCAACTCCCACATAACCTCATCGAGACTGAAGTGTTTCCATTGCACCTTTATCTGTCCAAAGGCTCGGTTCTGAAGCAATGCTACCTTCATGTCTAGGATGCATAGTGGCTTGGTTTGGAACTCTCCCTCGGGTTCGACCCGAATCACATCCCAATCAATCACATGGTTAGGATCATGTACATATTTCTTAAGCAAAGAAACACGAAAAACATTATGAACTCTAGTTTTAGTAGGCAATGCATTCTATATGCAACTGGCCCTACCCTTTCAAGCACTTCAAATGGCCCACAATATCTTGGTAATAGCTTGACACAACTTCCAAGCTTCAAATAAATCTTCCTTGGCCTCACTCTAAGGTAGACATGATCCCCAACACTGAATTCTCTATGCATTCTATTCTTATCTGCATAGCTTTTTTGCCTATCTTGGGATGCCTTTAAATTCTGCCTAATTTTTGCAACTTCTTGCTCCATTTCCTTAAGCAATTTTGGCCCAATTACAATTATGTTCATTGGATTATCCCATGTCACTGGTGTCCTGCACTTTCTGCCATATAAAAATTCAAATGGACTCATGCCCAATGAAGCTTGTTGTCCATTATTATATGCAAACTCTACCAAGGTGTAGATAATCTTCCCACTTGGATGGTTTGTCCATCACATACATACGGAGCATGTATGGAATTTGATTTACTCTTTCAATTTGTCCATCTGTTTGTGGATGGTAGGCAGTGCTAAAATTCAGTTGTGTTTTCAAGTCTGCAAAAAAAAAATTCCAAAAATTTGAAGTAAATTTGGTATCTCTGTCTAAAATTATTGCCTTAGGCAATCCATTCAATCTGAAAATTTCCTTCATGAAAATTTTGCAATGGCATATGTTTTATATGTGGATTTAATTGGTATAAAATGTGTTGATTTTGACAATTTATCCACCACAACCATAATAGAATCATGTTGTTTCACAACCATTGGAAACTTGTAATAAAATCCATGGAAACTACTTCCCATTTCCATTCCGGAATTGGAAAATGATGGAATAAACTTGTTGGGTGTTGATGCTCAACTTTCACTTATTGACACTTCATGCATTTAGATATATACTCAACAATATCTTTTTTCATCCCTGGAAGTAGCAATTGTTTTATAATATCCTAGGTGAGCAGAATATGGCATTTTATGGATTTCATCCATAACAATTCTCCTCAAGTCTGCCACATTTGGAATATAAATTCTATTTTTATAAATAAGAAGTCCATCATCTTCGAAATGATACCCTTCATACCTCTTTTCAAAATTCTGCTGCTGTAATTTTTCTTTTATTTGCACATACAATTCATCTCCAACAAAATAATTGGAAATCTGTTGTTTTAAATCTGATTGGAAAGTTGTGATGGTTGCCACATACATTTCATGCACATTTCTGTTGAGTGCATCAAACAATTAATTTTATTTTCTTTTTATATGTTTGATTTCAAAATCAAACTCACATAAAAATTCCAAACATCTAGCTTGCTTGGCATTTAATGTTGGTTGCTCAAATAAATATTTCAAACCATAATGGTCTGTCCTCAATTCAATTTTTCTGCCCATTAAATAATGTCTCCACATTTTTAAAGCATTCACTATGGCTGCAAATTTCAAATCATGTGTGGCATAATTCTTTTCATGCTCTTTCAATTTTCTAGACTCATAACACACCACATGATTTTCTTGCACAAGAACTCCTCCAAGTCCTTCTTTACATGCATATGCACACACCACAAATTCTTTTTCCGGGTTTGCAATTTTCAGAATTGGAGCACTTGTGAGAAGCTTCTTCAATAGCTAGAAGCTTTCTTCACATTTCTAGGTCCATTCAAATTTTGTTCCTTTCTTTTGCAAGGAAGTTATTGGGTGTGCAACATTGGAGAATCCTTCAATGAATCTTCTATAGTAACCAACAAGACCCATAAAAGATTTCACATCTATTACATTATTTGGAGTTGGCCAGTTCATAATGGCTTCAATCTTTTCTGGATCCACTGATATTCCTTATTCTGAAATAATGTGACCCAAATAATGAATTTTATTTTTATAAAAGTCACATTTGTTTAGCTTTGCATACAACTTATGCTCCCTTAACAATTGCAAAACCATTCTCAAATATTCTTCATACTCCTCTTCATTCTTAGAGAAAATAAGAATGTCATCTAGAAAAACAAGAACAAACATGTCCAAATATTTGTGGAAAATGTTATTCATGAGACACATGAAGGTAGTTGGTGCACTAGTAAGACCAAATGACACTACTACAAATTCATAGTGTCCATACCTTGTTCTGAAGGCTATCTTGTGAATATCTTCTTCCTTGATTTTTACTTAATGGTAACCAGACCTCAAGACTATCTTTGAAAATACTTTTGACTCTCTCATTTGATGAAAAAGATCATCAATTCGAGGCAATGGGTACTTGTTCTTCACTGTCACTTTATTCAGCTGTCTGTAATCAATACATAACCTGAGTGTATCATCTTATGTATTTCACAAATAATACTTGTTCTTTTTCACAAATAATACAGGTGCTCCCATGGAGACACACTTGATCTTATGTATTTCTTTTCTAATAATTCTTCCAATTGCATTTTCATCTCCAATAATTCTGGTGTATTCATTCTATAAGGTGTCTTAGACATTGGTGCAGCTCTTAGCACAATATCAATTGTGAACTCAATGTCCTTCTTGGGAGGAAGTCCTGACACTTCATCGGGAAACACATCCTTGAATTCTTTTAGCACATGATAGTCTTCCAAATTTGGAATTTCATTTTCTATTTTGTCCAATATATGGACTGCATACAGATGACAACCTTTCTTACAAATTTTTTTCAGTTGCATGAATGAAATATGTCCAACTGAAATTTTCTTTGGAATTCATTTCACAACCCTTGGGTTTCCTTCATCTTCAATGCACTCAAAACCCTTGTTGTAGCAATCAAGTTTAACTCTACGTGCTTCTAACCAATCCATTCCAATGAGAATGTCACATGAACCAAGTGGTAAAATATTCAAATCTACACAAGTGGACAGTCCACCCATTTCTAATGAACATTTCTCCACAATTTCACTAATTTTTCTCTTGGTTCTTGTGGCTAGTTGAACCAACCATGACTTACTATGCTTGGTTATCTTAAAAACACAAATCTCAACAATTTTAGGATTGATATAACTGTGAATAGATCCATGATCAATCAAAACAGAAATAGATTGCTTAGTAATCTTACCTTCAATCTCAACCATAATTGATTGATGATCTACTTGGAGGCCCTCTAGTGTAGCATAAATCCTAGGGACAGTCTTTGTCGCTTGACCCACAGTTTGAGCCTCTTGGATATTGTGAACTTGCTTTGCACTCTCATTCTGATGTGGACAATTTCTAAGCAAATGGTCCTCTCTACATCCCCAATATTGAAGTGGCTCTCTTGGCTTGTCTCCCATCATCCTAGCTGGCTTTGTCACAACTTGTGGTAGCTGCCTTGGATGATTTCTGAAATGATGAGGCTTGAACCCCTTCTTCCTTTGTTCAAACTTCTCATTCTTCTTGTCCTTCCATGCTTTATGGAAATCTGGCTTGCTTTTGGCTTGATCATAACAATACTTGGCATTTCTGATGGTCTCATCCAGAGTTTGAGGCTCATCAAATTCAATCCTATCTTTGTAGAACTGAGGAAACCCACTTAGAAAACACTGAATTTTGACTTTATCATCTATGATATACTTGAGGTACTTTTGCTTGAAGCATTTTTTGAATTTCTTCCACACTATCTTCCTTTCACTGATCTTCTTCACTTTCCTAAGGTGATCCCACCATATAGATTCTCTTCCATTCATATTAAATATAGCCACTCTTGCTTTTATATTCCTTGAGTAGTCTTGGACTTGGAAATACTTCCTCACCCCAAGAAGTCAAGCCTCAGCTTCTTGATTAGATTTTATCTCACCATCAAATGTCGGAGGTTTGGCCTTCCTAAATTCTTCATGTGAGTTGTTCTTGGAGGATTTTTTTTTTCGTTTGAGATTAAAAGATTGATCCTTCAGTGGAATCCTTAGAGTCAGATGACTCACTAGAAGATATTTCTAGAGTATATGACCGATCTCTAGAAATTCTTTTTGAACTATGGGATCTCTTGTGAGAATGCCTCCTTGAGATACTCCCACTTTGGTCCTGATTTTCTAAGTGATGTCCAGAGTTAATATTTATTTAAATGTATGTCAGACTTTGGAGCATAACTGCATTCAATCGATTTTGTTCTTCTTGAGCTCTAAGCATCCTCTCATTGTCTGCTCTACAACTCTACAGTTCTACCCTTAGACTCCTCATGGTTTTTGCAATCCTTGGAGGAGTCACTTGGTTTCTCCTACCATTGGATTATGTCTCTTCATTCTCAACCTATATATTCTCTCCCATTGCATATCCCTCAACTTCATAAGGATCATGTGCATAATCCATAATGATGACCTTCTTCACCCAACCAAGACCAAAGATTTCCAACTGCAGTATACTCTCTGTTGACCCCTTAACAATCACTGATATGATTTTGAATCTGAAAAAGTGTTGATATAAACACATTTGTTAGATTTATTACAAAATAAAATCAATTTTCATGTATTCTGTAAAATACCCATGTTGACAGTTTTTTTTTTTCTTTTCTTTTCCAGATTATGACTACAAGCACTTTTCTGGTAAAATTACATAATCATTTAAATCATCAATTCAGAATTGGACTCTGTACAATTGTTCTTTTTTGGATAAACTTTCCAACGACTATAAATATGCTCAATTCTGAATTCTGAGCACAAAGTTACAGTCCTTAAAAATTGTTAATTTAGCCAAAATTCCGGACTTTTCCTGTAAGTGCATTTTGTTAGATTTTCATACAATTATAGCATTATAATTAAATTGCATAAGATCAATAGGATCACTAGAATAAATACAAAGTACAAAAACAAAGAACACAAGAATTTATCCTGGGAAACCCAATAGGGAGAAAATCCAACAACCTTCGTATAGAGATGAACAATTATGAGAACAGAGTACAATATCAAGAGATAGAAAGTGGAAGAACTCTCCAAGATGAAACCCCAAAATATCTCTCCTAGATGTAGATGCGAATATCTCTCCAAGTGATGCGAACTTGCTTGGTTGAGTGAGTGACCAAATGAGGTGAACTACCTCTCTATTTATACATGTGCCAAACTGACTTTTTCCTCAACAGGGCCGACTTGTCAAACTGTCTGGGCCGAGTAGTCTTGGGGGAATATAAAAATACATTTAATAATTCTTTTTCTTTACTTAATTTTCTCACCAAGGTTTACATTGATTCTTTCAAGGGTTTACATGATTAATTACATCAAGATCATCTCCCGTAGGAGGTACAAATAATTACAATAAAATATAATAAGAATAACTTCCGAAGTTGCACAAATTCCAACACTCCCTCTCAACAAGGAAGGTATTCTTCGGATATAGTCATCATCAACATCATGATCATCTGGGTTTCATCTATACATCTATACTGTCTCAATCATATCTATACATATTGAAAGTCGTCAACATGATCTCAGTCCTTCGAGAAGTGTCATCATCCATCAACTTCACCAGTCCTTCGGTGAGTCCAAAAGTAGCCTCTCCATCCTACCTAGATGTCCGAGAGATAATATTTACCATCTGCTTTACCATCTACTACATGTTCATCTCATCTGTCGATGGGATCCTCCCATACATGGCTAATAACCTGGACGAGAAGAGGTGCACGACCATCTACTACATGTTCGTCTCATCTGCCGATGGGATACTCCCATACCTGGCTGAGAACCTGAACGAGTAGAGGTACCTGTGCAATGTTAAATTTTCAGAATTTACTTCAATCTGATCTAGGATATTAACTGAGAGAACAACATTACAACAAATCTACAGCATATCAATCATGGACACAATAATGCAAGCACACTAGAGACACAGAGTTTACTTGGGGAAAACCATAAAGGTGAAAAACCCCAATAACTTCCTCAGAGATAGATAGAGCAATGATACAACCAGAATACAAGAGATAGTCTTCTCCTATCAGCAGAGACTCCTCCTCATAAGTGCGCCACTTTTCGAATGAGAGAAGTGTGTGAATGAATGATCAAATAGAGATCTCCCGATCTCTATTTATACTTGTTCTGTCCTGCCCAATAAACTAATGGGGCCTACATGTCTAGCTTAACCCATGGTTAACTTAATCCGGGCCGACCCCACACTTAGTGGTATAATAACCCTTTGACCCACATGGCTGACCCCCAATAGGGTGGTCTAATAACCCTTCGACCCACATGACTTATACAGGGTCTACCCCAACAAGGTGGTCTAATGACCCATCAAGTATAAGTTACGACACTTACAATATAAATGACGACACTTCCGTATAGAGGAATAATAACATCTCTATAGGAATACAAACACTTCTGTATAGAGGAATAATGCCATCTCTATAGGAGTACAAAATACATATATGAAATACATGGGTGAAATACATTATGAAGTTACATATACATCAACACTCCCTCTTAACTAGGAAGGTATTTCTTGACACAGATCTGTTAGCACAAGTCTTCTTCTTTGGATCATCATCAACGAATCATCATCCTCGAATCATCGTCATCGTCACTGCTGCTGCTATCTCAATCAATCTATGAATCTACTCATCATAGGAAGTTCTACAGAGCCAGACCTTTTTCATACTGGATGTAGGCCCACCACCTGCAGGTCTTCATCCTCACTAGCCATACTGTGGAAATCTGAAGACTTATTACGTGCGTCACAAAACCTCGAAAGAGCATCCCAGGATGTTACGAGTACACAACTCCGACCTGTAGGATCTCCCAGGGCCATATTATATGTGACCTCACCACAAAACCTTGCAAGAGCATCCCAGGCTATTACGAGCACACAGCTCTACCTATAGGATCTCCCAGGGACAGATTATATGTGGTCACCACAAAACCTCGCAAGAGCATCCCAGGTTGTTATGAGCACACAGCTCTACCTATAGGATCTCCCAGGGACAGATTATATGTGGTCATGGAAAAACCTCGCAAGAGCACCCCAGGATGTCACGAGCACACAAATCTACCTATAGGATCTCCCAGGGATAGATTATATGCCATAGGACAAAACCTCGAAAGAGCATCTGCCAGATATCCCAGGGCCAGATTATATGCCATAGGAAAAACCTCGAAAGACTATCCGCAGATCTCCCAGGGTCAAATTATATGTCCTCCCAGAGCAGAACCTCAAAAGAGCATTTTCCAGATATCCCAGGTCCAGATTACATGCCATAGGAAAAACCTTGAAAGACTATCTGCAAATCTCCCAGGGCCAAATTATATGCTCATCTGCACAACCTGTTCCACGGCCATAGAGTATCATCCTGATACTCACCATACATCATCCTGATGTATACATGATCATCCTGATCGTCATCATTGCAACATCCTGTTGCAAGTCATCTGGAGCAACATCCTGAAGCTCGTCATCCATGATCATCCTGATCATATCATGCATCTACCTGATGCATACCAAGTATCTACCTGATACATATCATCATACATGATCCACCTGATACAAATACAAATACATGATCCACCTGATCATACATGATACATATCAATATACATGATCTACTTGATCATACAATGTATCCACCTGATACATATACAGATACATGGTCCGAGCATCCAACATGATGCATATACAAAATACATACAAATGATCCAACCGATCATATCCAACATCCAACATGATGCGTACATACATATACATATAAATGATCCAACTGATCATATCCAGCATCCAACATGATGCGTACATACATATACATATAAATGATCCAACTGATCATATACAGCATCCTCCTAATGCATATACAGAGCAGTAACTAGAGCATCGTCCTGATGCTCATCATCCAGCGCTTACATCCACAGCCATGTGAAGGATCCTCCTTCCAACATGCTTGGAATGGCTTCTGCAAATGTGTCCATCACTTCTTCCTCAAAGTGTCATCAATCCGAAGAACACCAAGCCTCTCTCTGAAGTACTCGAACTTCACTCTGGCTAGTGGTTTCGTCAGCACATCTGCAATCTGCTCGTCCATCACAACATATAGGAGCTTCACTGCTCCTCTCTGCACCATATCCCTGATATAGTGATATTTGATCTCTATGTGTTTCGACCTGTCATGGAACACTGGGTTCTCAGACAGCTTCACACAACTCTGGTTATCACAGAAGATACCAGTAGCATCCAACGGGATATCAAATAACTCAGACAGTAGCTTCCGAAGCCATACTGCCTCACAACTAGCTGAACCGGCTACAATCATACTCTGCCTCGGCTGTACTCAGTGCTACGCAGGACTGCTTCCTGCTAAACCAAGAGATCACACCTGATCCCATATTGAAGTAGCACCAAAATGTGCTCTTCCTATCTGTAGCATTGCCTGCCCAATCTGAATCAACATAACCTTGCAGGTTAAATTTTTGATTTGCTTCATACTTGAGCCCATAATCAACTATACCCTTTAGGTACCTCAGAATATGCTTTACAACAACCAGGTGAACACTCCCTGGATCCGTCAGGAACTGGGTCAATGTGTTCACTGCAAAGCAAATATCTGGTCTTGTGTTCGTTAGGTACATCAAGGACCCAATCATCTGATGAAACATAGTGACATCAACCGGCTCAAATAAAGCATCACATAGAAGCTTCAAGTTCAATGCCATAGGTGTGGCCATAGCCTTGCAGTCCATCATCCCGAACCTCTTCAGGATCTCTACTGCATACTTCCCTTGTCCAAGGAAGATTCCAACTGCACTCTACCACACCTCCATACCAAGAAAGTAGTGCATCATACCCAAGTTCTTCATCTCGAACTCGATAGCAAGCTTCTGCTGCGTGTCGGCAATCAATCTATCATCTCCTGTTACAAACAGGTCATCCATATACAAAAGTAGTATTACTGGATTGCCTTCCTCAACCTTGTAGTAAAGGTTGGCACCCGCTTTACTCTTGGTAAAGCCCAAACTGGATAGAAAGCTGTCTATCCTACCAAGTTCTACACATATATGACTACCTGTCATGTGCCTCAGAACCAAGTGGCTGCTCCACATATACTTCTTCTTCAGCTACACCATTCAAGAAAGCTGTCTTGAAATCCATCTGGTGTATCTTCCATTTCATCACTTTTATACTTCTCTATGCTGCCATCTACAGCATGCTTTTTTTGTAGATCCTTTTGGAAGTCACTACAGACTCCACTTCAGGTCTTGGTACTGCATCCCAAACATCATTCTTCATGATCGACGGATCATGACATTCTTCTATTTCTTCATCCCAGATCCTGGGAACTTTAATATCTTTAATATCTTCAATAAATATTTTTGTTGCTGGAACAAATGTTGTAGTCCTTCTTTTGTAGGTGATGGTATACGATCTTTCCTACACAACAAGTTAAATTGCATGATTAGAAAACATCTCATAGTTTTTCAAAACAAATTCTTACACATAAATAAATATGTCATACAGTCATGCAATTATTTTAGCCAATGCTTCAATACAACATTTATCCATATCCCGTAACTTTCTAGATGCCTTCCAATCTCTACCAGAACATTGTTAAGAGTGTGCACAACTCCCAACATGTCAGCAAAGAGGTTTCATTCTAGATAAGTAGCAATGGAATGTTGTACAGTGCCATATGCCACTTACCCATTAAATACATATTAATAGTATACTGTTCATTAATGCAATCATTCTAATATGCACAATACATATCATAAGCCTATACATCATTGAACAATTTTATTTAAACAAACAAATATGTAAGAAATGGTAATTAAAATACTTATCTTTGTTTGTTTGTTGGGTGGACTCCTTCTGAGTCTTTGCTTCCTTGCAGGAGCTGCTAAAGTAGCTTCTTCTACACCTTTCTATTGTGGAATGTAGAAGGATGGTCAACTCCCTCTGGATATCTGCATCCTTGCAGAAACAATTGGAGTGAGCTCCATCTTGATCTTTGCTTCCTGGATTACCTATCCTTGAACCTATATTCATCCTAGGTCCCTATGCATACTTATTAGTATCATGATTGTGTTATCCTTGTAATCTCATACATTCATTAGTATATTCTCAATACTATCAAAACACAATAATCTTAAGCATGTATAGTCATGATCATTTCAAACAGAAATAATAAGCATTAGTATTCAAGGTTTAAGGGAAGTCTTCTTTTACTCATGCATATTCTTATATGACTCTTCTGGTTAGTTAAATCATCAATCAAGATAAGAGATATAATATGCATAAAACCCGTGATTACTCAAACCTATACCTTCATGATTCTTCTGGTTAGTCATATCATCAATTATGGTAAGAAACATAATATGCATACAACCATGACTATTCAAACCTATGACTTCATGAATAATCATTATCAACAACACAACAGTATAATATCCTAACACAAGGTAGGATTCTAACTTGATATAGGAAAAACATACCTAGATTAGCATGCTAGCTAGTTATGTCTAACAGACCCGCATAATGTCTTCTGGTTCTCTTCAGTGACTTGTGCTAGTAACCTGCATGTTTCATAAGTTAACCATTGTAGAACCAAGTTATACATACCTCGTAAGTAGATCTTCTATGTGATCCATGACAATGGATGAATTTTGTCTTCATGTCATCATGATCATATGTTCTTGAACCAGAACATGATTTGTCTTTCTTGGTGTACCTTTCATGTTAGCAGACAACATAAACCTCATACAACACCATAATGCATTAGTACAATCATAACTGTCAACACCCTAATCAATGAATATCTTCTATCGTGCATTCATAATTTTATTAAGGTGATACGACAAGTCTAGATTTAATCAAGATTGTACTAACCGTAATAATATGAAGACAAATATACCATACACTTAATCATGAACAAATCTCGAAACATACCTGGATAAGTCATACCTGTCGAGATTGCTTGTAATCTTCTTATGTAATGCCTTAGCCTCATCTCCCTCTGAAATAGGAACTTCTTCACTTATGCAGGTGACCAATCCATCCTCTTCTAGGATTAAACCAATCCACTTGATTTACAAGAACTGGACCTGGAGCTGGATTAGGGTTTGTCAGAGAAACCCCAAAAATTCAAACTTCCGAAAGGATAGAAATATGCGCCTTGATAAGCTGATCAAGCTGGTATGTTCAGAATTTGAAAACCGCAAAGTTTCACTCCTCAATTTTGCTTTTGAAACTTTCGGATTCACTTGACATGACCCTGAACTAGGGTTTGATGAAGCCCACTCTTTTTCCCAATCAAAAGGTTTGATCCAAAGCTTTAAGCTTCTATTTTTCTGAGGAGCTTCCAGCCGTGGTCACAGATTTCAAAAATTCCCATTTTTGCAGAAGCCCTAATTTTCCACTTTTCCAATCAAAGTTCCGAACTAGGATCTGATCAAGCCCGGTCTTCTGCCCAACCAAAAATTCTGAACTTGGTCTCTAAATTTCTATTTTGATGAGTGGCATTCAACCATAGTCTCCGATTACAAAAATTCCAACTTTCTCTGAAACCCTAAATTCCGAAAGCCATGAATGAAGGTGATCAAAAATAATTTTGTTATGACATAAATATGTACCTGATAGTTTCTGGTGTAACTACGAAATTTTCGATCCACAGGGTCTGAAAATTTTTCCTGAGATATCCCAACCTGTCATCTTTCCATCTTGATAGGTCTGACCTCAATTGGATTCTCTGAGAGAGAGTTATGCCAAGTGTCGCAACGTGACCTGTTTATGGGATAAAACAGGAGAGCGAACTTGTACGGTGTGCCACGTGTCACTGGTTGAACTTCGGCCTCTGAACACTTTTCCTGAGATAGTACAGTCTGTGTACCACCTGTCACTTTTTACAAAATTTCATTTGGATCTTCCTAGCCCAAGTTATGACCTTTTTTCCAAGGTCACCTGTTTATGACTGAGATCTGGTAGAGGCAGAAACCCTATATTGTATAGATCATAAATCACAAAGTACAACGAATTAGAAGTTTTCCTTTGGACACAAGGTACATGGGGATCTGATCTTCAACCTGTAAAAGTTTCAGATCCGAAACCTTCGCCAAAATGGATTTATAGCGAAAGTTCTACGATGACTGGTTTTTTTCTATATCAAGCCCTAGCATCGTAAGTGCAACAAGTGTCATACATGCCATATCATGCCTTCTTTCAGGCTAGCTCTGATACCATGTTAAATTTTCAGAATTTACTTCAATCTGATCTAGGATCTTAACTGAGAGAACAATATGTACAACAAATCTACAGCATATCAATCATGGACACAATAATGCAAGCACACTAGAGACACATAGTTTACTTGGGGAAAACCATAAAGGTGAAAAAAACCAATAACTTCCTCAGAGATAGATAGAGAAATGATACGACTAGAATACAAGAGATAGTCTTCTCCTAACAGCAGAGCCTCCTCCTCATAAGTGCGCCACTTTCCGAATGAGATAAGTGTGTGAATGAATGATCAAATAGAGATCTCCCGATCTCTATTTATACTTGTTCTGTCTTTCCCAATAAACTAATGGGGCCTACATGTCTAGCTTAACCCACGGTTAACTTAATCTGGGGCCGACTCCACACTTGGTGGTTTAATAACCCTTTGACCCACATGGCCGACCCCCAATAGGGTGGTCTAATAACCCTTCGACCCACATGACTTTTATAGGGCCGACCCCAACGAGGTGGTCTAATAACCCACAAAGTATAAGTTACGACACTTATAATATAAATGACAACACTTCCGTATGGAGGAATAATAACATCTCTATAGGAATACAAACACTTATGTATAGAGGAATAATGCCATCTCTATAAGAGTACAAAATACATATATGAAATACATGGGTGAAATACATTCCGAAGTTACATATACATCAACATGCAAGCATCACACGACCATCTACTACATGCCTGTCTCATCTGTCGATGGCATACTCCCATACCTGGTTGAGAACCTGGACGAGTAGAGGTACGTGTGTGTAACCCGACCATCTACTACATGTTCGTCTCATCTGCCGATGGGATACTCCCATACCTGGCTAGGAACTGTTGATGTAATTGTATCTTTGGAATGTATTTCACATATATGTATGTTGTATTCCTATAGAGATGTTATTATTCCTCTATACGGAAGTGTCGTCATTTATATTGTAAGTGTCGTAACTTATACTTGATGGGTTATTAGACCACCTTGATGGGGTCGGCCCTGTATAAGTCGTGGGTTAAAAGGTTATTAGACCACCCTATTGGAGGTTGGCCTGTCAGCATTATGTTATGTGGTTAAGTTGAGGCCGACCTAGTAAAGGTTATTAGGAAAGTCAAGTCATGTATAAATAGAGTGCGGGAGGCACTCTATTTGATCATTCTATTCTTCACTCACACACTCATTAGAGAGTGGTGCAGTAGTGGAGGAGTAGAATCTGCTACTAGGAGGACTATCTCTTGTACTTGGGTTGTATCATTGCTTTATCTATCTCTGAGGAAGTTGCGGGGTTTTTCACCTTCTTGGTTTTCTCCGGTGAAACTCTGTGTCTCTTGTGTGCTTGCATTATTGTGTCCATGATTAATATGTTGTAGATATACTGTACATGTTATTCTCTCAGTTAAGATCCTAGATCAAATTGAAATTTCTGAAAAACTAACATGGTATCATAGCTAGCCTGAAAAAAGGCATGGTATGGCATTTATGACACTTGCTGCACTTGCGAAGCTAGGGCTTGATATAGAAACAAAAACAGTCATCGTAGCACTTTCGCTATAAATCCATTTTGGAGAAGTTTCGGAATCTGAAAGTTTTACAGGTCGAAGATAAGATCCCAGTGTACCTTGTGTCCGAAGCACAGCATCTAATTCGCTGTACTTTTTGTTTTATGGTCCGTACAATCTAGGGTTTCTGCCTCTTCCAGATCTTAGTCATAAACAGGTGACCTAGGAAAAAAGGTCACAACTTGTGATAGGAAGCTCCAAATGAAATTTTGTAAAATGTAGCAGGTAGGGCACGGACTGTACTTTCACAGGTCCAATTTTCAAAGGCCGAAATTCAACCAGTGACATGTGGCACTCCGTACAAGTTCGCTCTCCTGTTTTATCCCATAAATAGGTCACGTTGCGACACTTGACATAACTCTCTCTCAGAGAATCCATTTGAGGTCAGACCTAGGGGGTTGGAAAGATAACACGTCAGACTACCATAGGATGAATTTTCAGACCCTGTAGATCTAAAATTTTAGAGTTACACTAGAAACATTCAGGTGCATATTTCTGTCAAAACAGAATTGGATTTTGAGCAACTTCATTCATGGCTCCGAGAATTTAGGGTTTCAGAGAATGTTGGAATTTTTGTATCGGAGACCATCGCTGGATGATCCTTATCAAAATCAAAATTTAGAGACCAAGATCGAATTTTTTGGTTGGGCAGAACGCCGGGCTTGATCAAACCCTAGTTCGGGACTTTGATCAGAAAAGTGGAAAATTAGGGCTTCTACAAAAGTTGAAATTTTTGAATTATGTAACCATGGCTGGAAGTTGCTCAAGAAAATCGAAGTTTAGAGATTTGGATCAAACCTTTTGGTTGGGTCAAGCTCTGGGAAAATCAAACCCTAATTCAGGGTCCTCCTAGTGAATCCGAAAATCTAAAAGGCAATTTTGAGGGGTGAAACTTTGCAGTTTTCAAATTCTGAGTATACCAGCTTGACTAGCTCAGAAAGATGCATCTTCCTATCCTTTCATAAATTTGAAATTCAAAGTTTGAATTTTTAGGGTTTCTCTAACAAACCCTAATCCAGCTTCAGATCTAGTTTCAACAAATCAAAATGGATTGGATTAATCCTAGAAGAGAATGGATTGGTCACCTGCATAAGTGAAGAAGTTCCTGTTTCAGAAGGAGATAAGGCTAAGACCTTACATAAGAAGATTACAAGCAATCTCGATAGGTATGCTTTATCCAAGTATGTTTTGAGATTTGTTCATGATTAAGTTTATGGTATGTTTGTCTTCATTAAGGTTAGTACAATCTTGATTAATTTTAGACTTGTCGTATCACCTTAATAAAATTATGAATGCAGATATTCATTGATTAGGGTTTTGACATTTATGATTGTACTAATGCATTGTCGTGTTGTATGAGGATGATGTTGTCTGCTAATATAAAAGATACATCTAGAAAGACAAATCAAGTTCTAGATCAAGAACATATGACCATGATGACATGAAGACAAAAGACTCATCCATAGTCATGGATCACATAGAAGCTCTACTTACAAGGTATGTATAATTTGGTTCCACAATGGTTAACTTATGAGATATGCAGGTCACTAGCACAAGTCATTTAAGAGAACAAGAAGACATCATGCGGGTATGTTAGACATAACCAGCTAACATATTAATCCAGGTATGTTTTTCCTATATCAAGTTAGAATCCTACATTGTGATAGGATCTCTTATATAAGTATACTTGGTATGATTGATAATGATATTCATGAAGTTATAGGGTTGAGTAATCATGGGTTTAGGCATATTATACTTCTTACTTTGATTGATGATATGACTAACCAGAAAAGTCCTATGGTCAAATAGGAATATGCATGAGTAAAAGAATTGTGATAAATTATCTGTGTATGAAATGATCTTGACCATACATGTTTAAGATTACTTAGAATCATAATGTTTTTGATAGTTTTAAGATTATACTAATGAATGTATGTATGAGACCTCGAGGATAACACAATGATGATACTAGTAAGTATGCATAGTGATAGAGAATGGATATAAGTTCAAGGATAGGTAATCCAGAAAGCAAAGATCAAGAGGGAGCACACTCCAGTGGTTCCTACAAGGAAACAAAGATTGAGAGGGAGTCCACCCAACAAACAAACAAAGATAAGTATTTGAATTGTCATTTCTTGTATATTTGAGTGTTTAAATAATATTGATCAATGATGTATATGCTTATGTTCCTAGACTTAGGTTGAGTATTATGCATATTAGAATAATTGCATTAATGAACAGTATACTACTAATATGCATATGATGGGTAAGTGGCCAATGGAACTGTACAACATTCCATTTCTACTTATCTAGAATGAAACCTCTTTGCTGACATGTTGGGAGTTGTGCACACTCTTAACAATGTTCTGGTAGAGATTGGAAGGCATCTAGAAAGTTACGGGATATGGATAAATGTTGTATTGAAGCATTGGCTAAAATAATTGCATGATTGTATGACATATTTCTTTTATGTGTAAGAATTTGTTCTGAAAACTATGAGATGTTTCTAATCATGCAATTTAACTTGCTTTGTAGGAAAGATCGTATACCATCACCTACAAAAGAAGGACTACAACATTTGTTCCAGCAACGAAGTTCAAACTATCTATTGAAGATATTGAAGAATCTGAAGTTCCCAGGATATGGGATACAATAAAAGGATGCCATGGTTGAGAAGTACCAATCGATCATGTTTGGGATGTGGTCCCAAGACCTGAAGGGAAGTTTGTTGTGACTTCCAAATGGATCTATAAGATCAAGCATGCTGCAGATGGTAGCATGGAGAAATACAAAGTGAGGTTTATAGCTCGTGGCTTCTCCCAGAAAGAAGGATTGATTATGAAGAGACTTTTGCACCTGTAGCCAAGTACACTTCCATCATATCAGTACGTGCTCTGGCTGCAGTGATGAAATGGAAGATACACCAGATCGATGTCAAGACAGCTTTCTTGAATGATGTAGTTGAGGAGGAAGTGTATGTGGAGCAACCACTTGGTTTTGAGACACATGACAGGGAGTCATATGTGTACAGGTTGAAGAAAGCCTTGTATGGCTTGAAACAAGCTCCTAGAACATGGTATGGTAGGATAGACAACTTTCTATCCAATTTGGGCTTTACCAAGAGTAAAGTGGATTCCAACCTTTACTACAAGGTTGAGGAAGGCAATCCTGTGATACTACTTTTGTTTGTTGATGACTTGTTTGTTATAGGTGAGGATAGATTGATTACCGATACGAAGAGGAAGCTTGCTGCCGAGTTTGAGATGAAGGACTTGGGGATGATGCACTATTTTCTAGGCATGGAAGTGTGGCAGAGTGTAGATGGAATCTTCCTAGGACAAGGGAAGTATGCAGTAGAGATCCTGAAGCGGTTCGGGATGATGGAATGCAAGGCCATGGCCATACCTATGGCATCGAACCTGAAGCTTCTGTGTGATGCTTCATCTGATCCGATTGATGTCACGGTGTATCGTCAGATGATTGGGTTCTTGATGTACCTGATGAACACTAGACTAGATATTTGCTTTGTAATGAACACATTGAGCCAGTTCCTGACGGATCTCAGATGTGTTCACCCTGGTTGCTGTAAAGCATATTTTGAGGTACCTGAAGGGTACAATTGATTATGGGCTCAAGTATGATGCGAATCAAAAGTTTAACCTGCAGGGTTATGTTGGTTCAAACTAGGCTAGAAGTGTTGCAGATAGGAAGAGCACTTTTGGGTGCTGCTTCAGTATGGGATCAGGGGTGATCTCTTGGTTTAGCAGGAAGCAGTCCTACGTAGCACTGAGTACAGCCGAAGCAGAGTATGTTGTAGCTTGTTCGGCTAGTTGTGAGGTAGTATGGCTTCGGAAGCTACTGTCTGAGCTATTTGATCTCCCATTGGAGGCTACTGGTATATTTTGTGACAACCAGAGTTGTGTGAAGCTGTCTGAGAACCCCGTGTTCCACGACAGGTCGAAGCACATTGAGATCAAATATCACTAAATTAGGGATATGGTGCAGAGAGGAGCAGTGGAGCTCCTGTATGTTGCGACGGATGAGCAGGTTGCGGATGTGTTGACCAAACCACTAGCCAGAGTGAAGTTCGAGTACTTCAGAGAGAGGCTTGGTGTTTTTCAGATTGACGACACTTCGAGGAAGAAGTGATGGACACATTTGTACGAGCCATTCCGAGCATGGTGAGAGGAGGTTCCTTCCCATGGCTGTGGATGTAAGCACTGGATGATAAGCATCAGGACGATGCTCCAGTTACTACTCTGTTTATGCATCATGTTGGATGCTTTGTATTATCAGTTGGATCATGTATATGTATATGCATCATGTTGGATGCAGGATATGATCAGTTGGATCATGTATATGTATATGCATCATGTTGGATGCTGGATATGATCAGTTGGATCATGTATTTGCATATGTATCAGGTGGATACATTGTATGATCAGGTAGATCATGTATGATGATATGCATCAGGTAGATACTTGGTATGCATCAGGATGATGCACTGTATGATCAGGATGATCATGGATGATGAGCTTCAGGATTTTTCTCCAGATGATATGTATCAGGATGATGATGTGATGATGATCAGGATGATCATGTGATGATGTATAGTAGGATGATGTATGGTGAGTATCAGGTCGATACTTTGTGGCCGTGGACAGGTTGTGCAGATGAGCATATAAGTAGACCTGGGAGATCTGATAGGTTGGATTGTGTGCCCGTAATAAGTCCTGGGATTCTCTTTCAAGGCATTGTTCTGGGAGGACATAAGTAGACCTGGGAGATCTGATAGGTTGGGATGTGTTCCCGTAATAAGTCCTGGGATGCTCTTTTGAGGCATTGTCCTATGGCATATAAGTAGACCTGGGAGATCCAATAGGTTGGGCTGTGTGCCCGTAATAAGTCTTGGGATTCTCTTTCGAGGCATTGCCATGAACACATGTAAGTAGACCTGGGAGATCTGATAGGTTGGGATCTGTACCCGTAATCAATCCTAGGATTTTCTTTCGAGGCATTGTGGTGACCACATGTAAGAAGACCTGGGAGCTCCGATAGGTTGGGCTGTGTGCCCGTAATAAGTCCTGGGATGCTCTTTCGAGGCATTGTGGTGGGAGTCACATATAAGTAGACCTGGGAGATCTTCCTTGTCGTGCTTCAGCACATAAATGGTCCTGGGATACTCTTTAGAGGCATTGTGACGTACGTAATAAGTCCTGAGGATTCCACAGTATGGCCAGTGATGATGAAGACCTGTAGGTGGTGGGCCTACATCCAGCATGAAAAAGGGTTGGCTTTGTAGAACTTCCTATGACGAGTAGTTCAGAGATTGATTGAGATAGCAGCAGCCCTGACGATGACGATGATTCGGTGATGATGATCCAGTGACGATGATCCAGAGAAGAAGACTTGTGCTAGCAGATCTATGTCGATAAATACCTTCCTAGTTAAAAGGGAGTGTTGATGTAATTGTAACTTCAGAATGTATTTCACATATATGTATATTGTATTCCTATAGAGATGTTATTATTCCTCTATATGGAAGTGTTGTCATTTATATTGTAAGTGTCGTAACTTATACTTGATGGGTTATTAGACCACCTTGATAGGGTTGGCCCTGTATAAGTCATGTGGGTTAAATGGTTATTAGACCACCCTATTGGGGGTCGGCCCTGTCAGCATTATGCTATGTGGTTAAGTTGAGGCCGACCTAGTAAAGGTTATTAGGCAAGTCAAGTCATGTATAAATAGAGTGCGGGAGGCACTCTATTTGATCATTCTATTCTTCACTCACACACTCATTAGAGAGTGGCGCACTAGTGGAGGAGGAGAAGTTGCGGCTAGGAGGACTATCTCTTGTACTTGGGTTGTATCATTGCTCTATATATCTCTGAGGAAGTTGCAGGGTTTTTCACCTTCTTGGTTTTTCCCGGTGAAACTCTATGTCTCTTGTGTGATTGCATTATTGTGTCCATGATTAATATGCTGTAGATATGCTGTACATGTTATTCCCTCAGTTAAGATCCTAGATCAGATTGAAATTTCTGAAAAACTAACAGGAACCTGAATGAGTAGAGGTACCTGGGTGAAAGCAAGGTAAACATCTCCATGTCATCTTTCCCTCTCAATGAGGGACACGTTCTCTTCCACTCCAAGTCTTCCACGAAAGTATTCAAACTTTATCTCGGGAAGAGGCTTGGTGAGAACATCTGCAGTCTATTCATCTGTCTGAACATACTGTAACTCGACCGCACCTTTCTGCACCATATCACGAATGAAGTGATACTGAACCTCTATATGCTTTGACTTATCATGGAATACATGATTCACTGACATCTACACACAACTTTGGTTATCACAGTGAATCACGGTTAGCTCTGGAATCTGGCCAAACAATCCTGCAAGGAGTTTCTGAAGCCATACTACTTCTCGGGCTGTTGTGCTAGTAGCCATATACTCAGCCTCTGTAGTATTGAGTGTTATTGAGTTCTACTTCCTGTTGTACCAGGAAATCACTGCAGAACCCAAAATGAAGCAACATCCAGAAGTACTCTTCCTATCTGCAACACATCTGACCCAATCCGAGTCTGAAAATCCTTGCAACCTCAAGTCACAATCTGAAGCATATCTCAGGCCATATCCCACAGTGCCACACAAGTATCTGAGCACATGTTTTGCAGCAACCCAGTGAATCTACCTCGATTCACACGTGAACTGAGTGAGAGCATTCACAACAAAACATATATCTGGTATGGTGTTCGTTAGATACATCAAGGATCCAACCAACTGGTGATACATAATGGGATCAATCAAATTTGAATCTGAAGCAGAATCCCTCAGCTTCTTCAAATTTGCATCCATCGGAGTGGCCATGGACTTGTAGTCCAACATTCCGAATCTCTTCAGAATATCTATGGGGTATTTCCCTTGACTTAGGAAAATCTCCTTCCGCCTCTACCATACTTATAATCTCGAGAAGTAATGCATCAATCCAAGATCCTTCATTTCGAACTCAAAGGCAAGTTTCTTCTTACACCATACGATAAGTTTCTCACTTCTAGTAAGAAACGGGTCATCAACATAAATGACCAAAATCAGTGGCTCATCATCCACAACCTTATAGTAAAGGTTGGGATCTGCATCACTCTTGGTGAATCCCAGACTCACAAAGTATCTGTCTATCTGTCCATACCAAGCACGAGGTGCTTGCTTGAGTCCATACGGGGCCTTTTTCAGTCTGCATACGTGAGACTCCTTTCCATGGACAACAAACCCTTCTGGTTGTTCAATATATACTTCTTCCTCGATAACACCATTGAGAAATGCAGTTTTGAAATCCATCTGATGCAACTTCCATCCCATAGCTGAAGCAATACCAATGATCGATCTGATGGAAGTATATAGAGCCATAGGAGTAAATGTCTCATCATAATTGACTCCCTCTTTCTAAGAGAATCCTCTGTCAACAAATCTAGCTTTATGTTTTTCAATACTGCCATCTGCTCCATGCTTGATTTTGTATAATCGCTTGGAAGTCACTATTGAATTCCCCTCAGGTCTCGGTACAACCTCCCACACATCATTCTTAAGGATGGATTGGTATTCTTCCACCATGGCATCCTTCTAAACTTGGTGTCTGGATGCTTCTTCATAAGTGGTAGGTGTTGAGTCAATGATGTGACTCATCAATGCTACATAACCGGGGAACCTCTGAGGCCTTTTACTTTCTCGGAAAGTACCATGTGGAGCTTCATGCCCCTCTGCATCCTGCAAAGTCTGTTGTGTCCAACTAGGCCTCTTCCGACCTACTGCAGTATCTCTGGGAACATCAACTGGTTCAACTAGATCAATGGGATTGATGGATTCATCCTTCTTTTCTAACTCCCTCTTAACTGGAGGGGGAGATGATCTCATATCCTTTGGGTCTAACATCTCTTGATCATCAATATCCATGCCTGATCCTTTTCCCTTCCTGACAACCATCTCTTCTTCAAAGGACGCATCCCTGCTGACTTCGATCTGTCTGGATCCTGGGATATAAATCTTGTAAGCCTTTGAAGATTCATTGTATCTCATGAAAGTTCCCTTTTTGCCCGAAGGTTCTAATTTCGTCCTCTTCTCCTTGGGCACATGTATGTAGACTGGACAACCAAAGATCTGGAGGTGGCCCACTTCTGGTTTCACTCCTGTGAAAGCTTCTTCCAGAGTCATGTTCTTCACAATCTTATGTGGGCATCTGTTTTGTACATATACAGTTGTTCTGGATGCTTCTGCCCATAAGAATATTGGTAGGCTCTGGTCATGTATCATGGATTTGGCTGCCTCCACAATTGTTCAGTGCTTTCTTTCCGCAACCCCATTTTGTTGAGGATTGTAGGGAACTGTGAGCTCCCTCTTAATTCCCGCTTCCTCGCAGAAATCATTGAAATCAGTAGAGGTATATTCTCCACCATTATCAGATCTCAAGATCTTGATCCTCTTTCCCGTCAGATTATCAACTTGTGCTTTGAACTCTTTGAATTTGCTAAGCACTTCCCCGGATCTCCTTGGTCTTGAGAAAGTATATCCAAGTCTTTCGTGAGTAGTCGTCAATAAATGTCACATAATAATTATAGCCGCCCAGTGAAGCAACAGTCATGGGCCTGCACAAGTCAGAGTGCACTAGATCCAAAATTCCTTTGCTTCTTGTGATGGTGATCTTCCTCCACATCAGCAGTTGAGGCTTCATGCTTCCTTTTGCTTGAGTTTGTGCAATTGTTGGCATAGTGACCATAGGTCTTGCACCTGTAGCATTGTATATGAGATAATTTTTTCTTCTTCTTCTTATGATCTGGAGGAGGACTTGATCTTCACCTTGGTGCCTGTGATTGTGGACCTTTCTTCCTCTTCCCTTGCCTTTCTTGGCATGGGACATGAATGCTTGATTCTCCTCAAGTTGAGTGCCATGAAGTCTTTGCCTTGCTGCTATCCTTGTTTCTTCCTGAGTGCAATTTGCCCATAACTTGTCAAATTTGGGCATCTTGGTTTCGACCGCTTATACTTTGAATGAATGACTCCCAAGATGGTGGGAGACCATTTAGAGTAGTAATGACAAGCTCCTTATCATCAATGGGATCTCCACTGGTACTAAGCTTGTCCCTTAGTTATGTGATCCTCATGAAATATGAGGAAATTGATTCTAACTTGGACATCTTCATATTTGATAACTGGTTCCTCAATGTGAGAGTCACATTGATACTACTATGTTCAAATAGTTTCTTTAGGGTTTTGAACATCCTTCTAGCAGTCTTCTTTCCCGAGGTTTGAGGAACCAAGTGGTCTCTAACTGAGTCCACCAAGATTCTTTTTGCTATGGCATCATTCTTCCTCTAGTGAGATTTGTCTTCTTCAACTTCTTGACAAATTGCAAGAGATCATTTTCTTCTAGCAAGAGAAGAACCCTAGAATTCCAAGAGATAAAGTTGGAAGCCCCTTCCAGACGATCTTCAACCTTCATTCCAATCATCATGACTGTAGATCTGAAGCAGAAACCCTAGTAGGAGTTAGGTAAAAAAATGAAAGTTGAATTCTTGAGAAACTGATTCCACAGGAGGATACGCCCTAGCAAGGCGAGTTGAGGAAAGGTAGAGTCGAACCAAATCTATGAAGGGAGTAGGTGAAAACTTGAAACCCTAATTTCTGTCGTAACTGCAGTTGTAAAATTAGGTCAAAAATGAAAATTCTCAGAATTGGATTCTGCCTTCACCAAAAGATGCGCCCTTCTAAAGCGAAGTTTCCAAGGCTCTTTTTTCTACCAAAATGATGAGTGAAGGCCTCGAAATATGAAACTCTAGCTTCCGACAATGGCTTCTTCTAGTACTGCTCTGAAACCATGTTAGATTTTCATACAATTATAACATTATAATTCAATTACATAAGATCAATAGGATCACTAGAAGAAAGACAAAACATATAAACAAAGAACCCGAGAATTTATCTTGGAAAACTCAATAGGGAGAAAACCCAACAACCTTTGTACAAAGATGAACAATTCTGAGAACGAAGTACAATATCAAGAGATAGAAAGTGGAATAACTCTCCAAGATGAAACCCCAAAATATCCTTCTCCTAGCTGCAGATGTGAATCTCTCTCCAAGTGATGCGAACTTGTTTGGTTGAGTGAGTGACCAAATGAGGTGAACTACCTCTCTATTTATACATGTGCCGAATTGGCTTTTTCCTCAACAGGGCTGACTTGTCACACTATCTGGGCCGACTAGTCTTGGAGGAATATAAAAATAAATTTAATAATTCTTTTTCTTTACTTAATTTTCTCCCCAAGGTTTACATTGATTCTTTCAAGGGTTTACATGATTAATTACATCAAGATCATCTCCTGTAGGAGGTACAAATAATTACAATAAAATATAATAAGAATAACTTCCGAAGTTGCACAAATTCCAACACATTTAACCCTAGAGGCCAACTTTAGATACCTACAAAAGATCACCTATGGAGAACCCGAACAACTACTCTATTGGATTGGATAATACATGTAATGAAGAATACTCAACAATTTTGAGTTCTCTGATTTGATACTCCAGTCACCTGTTATAAAATTTTGGAATTCACTACTTTTATATTTTTCCACTTCTTCCAAAGTTCGAAAAATTCTACAGTTCTGTAATACACCCTCACAATCCAAAATATGACCAAATTTCTGCTGCTATAATGACCACTGTCAAGCCCCATATCCAATTTTGTTGATTAAAAAAAAGAGAATGGGGGTCAAGGGGGCACAAGTTTGTTGTTGATTTTCCCTGACCTTGCAAGGTCCTAATGTGGCCTAACACGTCCATGTCGATGTGTCAGACATGCCTACATGTCACCCTGTGACGCAGCCATGTCACCTTCTTCCCGCCACCAGGCCGTTGCACCACCATACCGTTTGACCTCGGGCGTTGGCAGTTTTCCCCTTTTACCAAAAGCGGTAACTCGTCCTTGCGAAGCGGTTTTGGAAAAAGCTCCTTGGGGAGGCATTGTCAATCAGAAAGTGACACGGGCCCCAAGCAGTTTTTGTCCCAATGCGCCGCTCGTCCCAAGTCAACTGATGCACACGTTACCAGTGCGATATGAGTTTGGTTCGTTGATCTTCCATAAAATCCAACGGTTAGATTTTCATCTTCCCACTATTAACCACCGTACAATTTGCCTATGCGTTATCAACTGCAACTGTTGATCCACCTTATCGCTCGACGATCGGATCTTCGTCCTCCCCACACTTCATCCTGGGCAACCTTCTGCGCGCGGGTTCGATGTGGCAATTCCACATCATGCCTTTTGGCTCACGTGGCTCCTCCACTTCACCTGACCACATGGCATAGGTGGGCTCCACCTAAAATTTTCCCAGAATTTTAAAATTTCGGATATAAGGGAATTATTCCCAATTTAACTTTGGCCTTATTTATCACTTAACATAACCGACATTAACAAGGTATTTTATCTGCAACTCGTGTTTTTTCCTGTAACTTCACATTCCCAGCCGATACAGCTCCTGTATTGCAACCAGAAGCTCTGATACCACTCTGTAACGTCCCCTTCACCTAATCCAGCCAACAATGGAGACATTAATTAAATCGGGCCTCAATATTACGCTCCATAACCATAATTATGAATTGATAACATATTAAAAGCAAGTGCGGACATGGAAATAAAAACACAATGGAATAAACTCAATCCACACACACAACATGCAATTTAGAGGCATAATTATCACATGAATACAAATCAAAATCATTGCACATCAAATACATAAGAATATTTATCTTTAAGCAAAGAAGATCCAAACAATTGGCTATGTAAGAGCGATTTTCCACCCAGCCATAGGCACTCTGTCCAGCATATACTCTTTCTGCTGAGAGGCCACCCCCAAGCTGGGCTATGAGGCCACCAAGGGGAAGGAAACCCTACAGGCTTCTATCTCTCAGCCCACAACCCATGCGGCTCATTGTTCTTAGCCAAAAACTCAACTAGAAAACTACAGGGGTCTCACTAAGCGTTCACAACCATGACACACCTTCCAACTGCCCCACACAACACAAGGAATTTCCCTTCACTAATCCATAGCTCCTTCAGGAAATCCAACCCTTATAATGCTTACCAGTGTGTAGAGTAAGCGTCCAACCTGTTGTAAGCTATTGAAGAACCTGCAACAACATTAATCCATGGCTTCTCAAGCATCCAAAAGTAACAGATCTCAATGGGTAAAGGTTCCTAGCTTTCCCAACCTCCATACGCACCTACAACCATCTATTTTCTTTTCAAAAAATGTAGCTCTATCTCCAAATTTGAATTTTTTGGGTTAAACACAGTCTGGTAATGGTCATGAACAACAATGGAAAATTCTATATAGTATAGAAACATGCATGAGAGAATGATCAAAAGAGTATTGACTCCAAGGATATGAAATAAGGGTGAAAAGACAACTGACATAGCTTCTGACCATATAAGAAATAGGACTGTTGATAGCTAACATATTTGTCACAAACCTCGTGCTTCAATAACTACAAAAAGCGACTTTTCCCACCAACCTCACATATGCATTCAATGATTGGGTTTAATAGTCAAGAGAAGGTAATTGGCTCATTTAAAGCACATGGCAGATTTTGGATGAGTTCTAAGGTTGATACTTGGAAACATAGGATTTAGCTTCTCCATAGGCCCCCTTTCCTCCTCCCCTTTGGTGGAATCATAACCTCTCTAGTGCTCTTTACACAGCCATCTTGGACCATTTTATTAATTTCCAACATAATATTTACATAATTTTTGAATTGGCATAATAAGCCAACCATATGGTCCAAATAAAAATATATACATCATGCATGCCTAGCCATTCACTAATCGGGCCTTGGCCTTGAGCTCCGCACTAGGAATCCATACTAGCATATTTACATCATTCATATAATTTTGATTAAATACATTCCAAATCAAAATTGGGGGTATTACACTACACTCCATGCAAACACAACGCAAATTACAGAATGACAACCATCAAAAGTGGTCCACATACTTGCAGCAGTTTCACCTCAACATTAAATATAAGAAACAGAGCACCAATCGTGTCGTTGAATGCCTCATTTGACCTCCAGTTGCAGCAGTGACCACATTGCTCGCCTCTTGCAAGCATGAGACCTCCAGGTGGTCCCAACTTTATGACAACGATCACTACATATAGGCATCTGTACTAACTCTTGTTTGAAACACTATCACTGCATTTTGCAGGCCACGCTATGTGAAAAAAATCATAGAATATGCCCACAACACCTTTGCATAGAAATCGTGCTCTATTCCAAGATGGGTATAACACCTTTGCATAACAACCGTATTCTATTCCAAGATGAGCAGCTATACTGGCTCTTGCTTGAAAAACAATCAACTGCATTTTGCACGCCATGCCTATGTGAATAAAATCGTAGAATATGCCCACAACACTATTGCATTGCAAGCATGCCCAATGTAACATTTTCCTTCTTGACTTAGATGTAGGGCAGCACCATCATTTAATGCATTTTTCAATTGAGGTAAGTAGTGTTCAACATATCTACCCAATCTACCAATGTAAGTTTTGCACGTAAGTGGCTCAGGTTGTAGGAAGATTCATACTACTCTTTGAAAAGATTTTCCTTAGTACCATTGTCTTCATTATTTAATTATTTCCGTTTATTTATCTTAATATATTTGCATTTTGCTGACTTTTTTCCCAAGAAAAACTTTGGGTAGAAACCCGAAGGAGACTTCTCCACTTGTGTGAATGACATCCCTAATAAACCATCAACGGACTAGTGAGCCTATCTCAAGGAAATTCGAACAGAGCACCTATGGACACAGAACTAACCAAATACCAACAACACTGACGACAACCAGTTAAGCGAACCCCTTGAGCTTTGCACTCTGCCCACTATCCAAGAACCTTTCAAATTACAAACGAATTAAACCGAAGAGTAAAAAATCACCCTACAAGCTTTTAGAGGTTTATGCCTATTAGAAGAAAGCCAATCACACAATGATATCTTCAAATTTTTTATCTTTAATATCAACAAGGCTATGACATATTCTTGGCCATTTTGGAATCCCGGTGCAAGAATCGTGAATGCATAGTGGTTGATGTTAGTTTTTGTACCTTGATATGTGTTCCCCTAGTGACTCCTAGCCTAAGTCACTAAAGAGGGGGAAGTGGGACCCTCACATTAATTACATTAATGAGACTTTATGTTTTTAAAGTCACTTTTTGTCTAAAGTTAAAGTGGGTGAGTAATAATTAATTAAGTGATTTAATTAATGTGACTTTTGCTCACATCTAATTTCAACCATCAGATTGAAGTGAATCACCACCGTTGGATTAGAATCACTTTTAGGGATTGAACAAAAAGGGAGGGAGGCTCTAAACCTATTCATTATTGTGATGTGAATGAGGAGAAGAGAGAGTACGAGAGTCTGAAGGAGGTCGAGCTAGGGCACAGGCACTGAAATCGTGACTCCACTAGCACGAGTTTCTAGGCACAGGGTTCCAGTATTAGCTCAGATTAAATGCATTCATTCTGGCATTTTATTATCAGCAAAGTGAACTGTGATATCAACTCTCATCTCAAGCATTAAAACCGTGGTACTTTCCCGTACAGCAGCAGCACGCAAGTGGAGGTGGTAGCATTCTCTTACAGCAGCAGCACGCAGGTGGAGGTGGTACTTTCCCTTATAGCAGCAGCACGCAGGTAGAGGAAGATTCTGGGCTCATATCTCGAGGCTGCCTCATATTGTTGGGGCACAGTAATGGTGATATAAAACCCAGTCACCTATCCCGAGTTCTCTGTCACGCTGAATGAGAGAGATCAGTCTGCACGGTCTTATGAGATGTGATTGGTACGGTGGTCTGTCAAGCAGACACCTACAGTCATAGTTTGGGGTTAGTTCATGCACAAATTCCAGTAACAGTCAGCAGGGTTTTGAGGGTGTCCTGCACTAAAATTGAGGAGGATACAACACTCAAACCCAGCCATTAATTGCACAGAAATCGAGAGTTCTTAGCACGTATTTCTAGGGAGCTGCTATGCACAGAAATCGAGGCATTCTGGAGTGCACTTAATGTGGAGATAAGTTGTATTTGTTTTGTACTGCTGTTGCATTACTTTGCTGAAGAAATAATAAACATCTCTCTCTCTCAACTGGTTTTCCCCGTGGGGGTTTTTCTAGGGCTCGATTTGGCCAAAAATCTGAGTCATTTTATGTGTGAATGTGGTTAAATTAATTTGCAGCCTGTTAAATGTTTTTAATTGTGTGTTTACTGTTAAAGCATTTTTTGTAATAAGTAACCTACAGCCTATGCAAAACCGGCTGTAGGTGAAAACCACCAAAACTTGACATAAACCAGCTGGCAGTTGAAAGCAGAAAATTCTTCATGGTATCAGAGCATAGGGGGCAGAAAAACAAGTGAGTTTGCAGACACACATAAAAATTGCAGATCTCAGAAAGTTTAGTATTCTTTCCTTCTGTTAGTGGGCAGTGTTCTATTGGATTGATTTTCATATGGCTTCAGGTTTGAGGATTGAAGACAGGTTGAATGGGACATAAAATTTTGTGTCTTGGAAGGCCAGAATTTTGTTGCTTTTGGAGGAGAATGAGTTATGGGTAGAGGTGGTGAGGAACACCACCACAAACCCCATTACCATTCCAGATGGCTTGGATGCTACAGCTCTTTCAACCTTCAACAAGAAAGACTGTAAGGCTAGGAGAATCATACTAGATGCAGTAAAAGACCACATCATCCCTCACATTTCCGGGAAGACCAAGGCACATGAGATGTGGAGTGCCTTGATCAGCTTGTATGAGAGCTCCAACGAGAACAGGAAGATGGTTCTCAAGGAGAAGCTCAAGAGTATCAGGATGACTGGAGGAGAGGGAGTCATAGTTTACCTCACTAGGATCTCTGCAATTCGGGATGAACTGGCAGTGGTTGGTGAAGTAGTATCCCCTATAGAGCTAGTACGCACAGCAGTGAATGGGGCTTCAAGGCCCTGGAGTGCATTTGTGCAGGCCATTGTGGGCAGGGAGAACCTTCCATCTTGGGAGAGGTTGTGGGATGACTTTGTGCAGGAGGAGACCAGGAGGGGTCTCGTATAGGGTAGTTCATCAGGTGGTGTAGCAGATGAGGAGAACGTGGCTCTGACAGCCAAAGGGAAGAAGAAGAAGGGTCCCAAGAAGAATGGGGCCAAGGGTCAGCAGCGACATCAACAACAGCAGCATCCACAGGTTGGGCAGAAGAAGGACTTGAGTAAAATCAAGTGCTATTGTTGTCAGGCGTTTGGGCACTATGCATCTCAGTGTCCAAACAAGAAGAGGAAGAAGGGACCGGGTCAGAAGACAGCAGCCTCAGCAGAGATTGATGAGTTTGGTGACAGGTTTCAGAGGGAGTTTTCCCTATATGCTGGACAGCGTGAGAGAGAGAGAGTCTCCTTAGCCACCAGCATTGACATGGATATGGAGATTGAGCACTCATTGTTGACAGGGCATCAGACAGGTCCATCCACCACTGGTACGTGGTATATTGACAGCGGAGCCTCGAGACACATGACAGGTACTCGGGAGTTCTTCTCTGAGTTATCACGGACAGAGAGAGAGGTGGAGGTTGTACTTGGTGACAACACCATTGTTAGAGCAATGGGTCAGGGGACAGTCATATTTGAGAGGGAGTCCATGAGTCCCATGACTTTGAGGGATGTGTTGTACGTCCCTGGGCTGAAAAAGAACCTTGTTTCAGTTTCCACGATTGATGACAGGGGTCTTGGGGTGTGCTTCTCAGATGGGAGAGTGCAGGTGTTTCCCAAGACCACAGGTGGATCTACTCCCATGGATATTGGAGTTAGATGTGGACGACTGTACAAGCTATTGTTTTAGCCACAGCATGCTCTAGCACACAGCAGCAGCAGCAGTGAGCTGTGTGAGTTATGGCACAGGAGGATGGCCCATTTACATCACCCCGCTCTGGGAGTGTTGAGGAGCATGGTCACAGGTTTACCTGAGTTTGACACTGAGCATAGTGATGTGTGCAGAGGGTGTGCTTTGGGAAAGTACACCAAGACCGTGTTTCCTAGCAGTGACACGAGAGCAACAGGGGTGCTTGATCTGATTCGTACTGACATTTGTGGTCCTATGTCCTCAGTATCTTTGACTGGCCATGAGTACTATATCAGCTTCATTGATGACTACTCCAGGAAGACCTGGATCTACTTCTTGAGGAGCAAGAAGTCCCCACTTGTATTGAGTGTCTTCCAAGGGTTCAAAGCCCTTGTGGAGAAGTAGACGGGGAGGAAGATCAGGATGTTGAGGTCAGAGAATGGGGGTGAGTATATCTCCAAGGAGTTCAACGCTTTCTGCAGACAGGAGGGTATACAACGACAGTTGACAGTTCCCTACAATCCTGAGTAGAATGGAGTAGCAGAGAGAAAGAACAGGTCGATCATTGGAGCAGCGAGAGCCATGCTTCATGATCAGGGGTTACCGTTCTTTCTGTGGGCTGAGGCTTGCAACACTGCAGTGTATCTGCAGAACAGGAGTCCCCACCGTGCCTTGGGGAGGATGACTCCAGAGGAGATGTATTCAGGCAAGAAGCCTGAGGTGAGCCATTTTCGGATATTTGGCTCTCTGACTTACTCTCACGTCCCCTCTGAGAGGAGGACAAAGTTCGAGCCCACCGCAGAGAGAGGTATCTTTGTGGGTTACGACGAGACTTCGAAGGCATATCGGCTTTACATTCCTGGCCAGAGGCGAGTTGTAGTTAGGCGGGAAGTAAAGTTTGATGAGGAGAGGGCCTTCAGGAAGTCGAGAGAGATAGATCAGGGGGAGACACCAGCTCCCACACCTCAGTTGAGTCAGGCTTCTTCCATACAAGTTTCAGGTCCGCAGGTTTCTGGGGGGACTGGATCACAGGGTACAGGCACAGATTCTACAGGGTCTGTGGTTCAGATTACAGGTACTTCAGGGACAGGTACAGGGACAGGTTCAGGGATTGGCACAGGTTCAGGATCATCGGTTTTTGGCTCACAGATTGCAGGGTCTTCTGGGACTAGTTCATCAGCTTTAGGTCCTAGGGGTGTTAGACCTCATGCTTCTGGCACGTCCTCAGATGAGGATACACCAGGTTTGGAGGAGCCTTCAAGGAAGAAGAAGCCTAAGTGGCTTGAGGACACCTTGAAGGAAGCGGAGGCATTTGGCAGACCTCAGGAGCAGATCAGGACGATTTTTTAGCCAGACAGATATGGGATGGCCTTTGTTGCGAGTCTTCGTGACTCTGCGCCTTCTACATTTGAGGAGGCTTCTCAGCATCAGGTATGGAGAGATGCCATGATGGAAGAGTACCATTCCATCATGAAGAATGATGCTTGGGAGATTGTACCGAGATCTGAGGGGAAGTCAGTTGTGACTTCCAAGATGGCAGTGTAGAGAAATTCAAGGCTCGGTTTGTGGCTAGGGGGTTCTCACAGGTTGAGGGAGTCGACTATGATGAGACTTTTGCTCCAGTGGCTCGGTATTCCTCTATCAGGGCAGTGATATCGATTGCAGCAGAGATGGGTTCGAGGATCCACCAGATGGATGTGAAGACCGCATTTCTCAATGGTCTTCTGCAGGAGGAGGTATATTTGGAGCAGCCACAGGGTTTCGAGATACATGGGAGAGATTCTCATGTGTGCAGGTTTAGGAAAGCCTTGTACGGTCTGAAGCAAGCTCCCAGAGCTTGGTACTCCAAGATAGATGCATATCTGATTTCGATGGGATTCCAGAAGAGTGAGGCTGATCCCAACCTATACTACATTGTGGTTGGTGGAGATCCGCTCATTCTTCTGCTATATGTTGATGATTTATTTATCACTGGAGATGAGCGTCTTATTGCTCGGTGCAAGAGAGATCTTGCTACTGAGTATGAGATGACAGATATTGGGTTGATGCATTACTATTTGGGGATGGAGGTATGGCAGGAACCAGGACATATTTTCCTAGGACAGGGGAAGTATGCTGCAGAGATTCTGAAGACTTTTCGGATAGACGACTGCAGACCTATGTCTACACCTATGATCACCAACTTGAAGCAACTTCATGCTTCAGATGGTAAGTTGGTGGATCCCACATTATATCGTCAGCTCATCGGATCGTTGATGTATCTGGTCAACACCAGGCCAGACTTGTGCTTTGCAGTCAACACTCTTAGCCAGTTCATGGTGCAGCCTAGGAGTGTACACTGGAGTGCTGCAAAGCACATCTTGAGATACCTTGCAGGGACGGTGGATTATGGTTTGGACTACAGGGGTTCAGGTGGAATTAGTTTGATTGGGTTCACAGATTCAGACTGGGCAGGTTGTGTGAGGGACCGGAAGAGCACTTCCGGTTGCTGTTTCAGCTTGGGCTCGGCAGTAGTGTCGTGGTTCAGCAGGAAACAGAAGTCCGTTGCATTGAGTTCTGCTGAGGCTGAATATATGGCAGCCGGTCAGGCGACTTGCGAAGCACTGTGGCTTCGTAAGTTATTGGTAGATTTATTTGATCAGCAGCTTAGGCCTATGGTGATTTACTGCGACAATCAGAGTTGCATTCAGCTCTCTGAGAATCCAGTTTTTCATGACAGGTCGAAGCACATTGAGATCAGGTACCACTTCATTCGGGACTACGTTCAGAGAGGAGCAGTTGAGCTACAGTATATATCCATTGATCAGCAGGTTGCAGATGTCCCGACGAAATCTTTGGGGAGGGGGAAGTTTGTCTTCTTCAGAGATAAGTTGGGAGTGGTGTGGAACACCTTCCTCGATAAGAGGGAGTGTTAGTTTTTGTACCTTGATATGTGTTCCCCTAGTGACTCCTAGCCTAAGTCACTAAAGAGGGGGAAGTGGGACCCTCACATTAATTACATTAATGAGACTTTATGTTTTTAAAGTCACTTTTTGTCTAAAGTTAAAGTGGGTGAGTAATAATTAATTAAGTGATTTAATTAATGTGACTTTTGCTCACATCTAATCTCAACCATCAGATTGAAGTGAATCACCACCGTTGGATTAGAATCACTTTTAGGGATTGAAAAAAAAGGGAGGGAGGCTCTAAACCTATTCATTATTGTGATGTGAATGAGGAGAAGAGAGAGTACGAGAGTCTGAAGGAGGTCGAGATAGGGCACAGGCACTGAAATCGTGACTCCACTGGCACGAGTTTCTAGGCACAGGGTTCCAGTATTAGCTCAGATTCAATGCATTCATTCTGGCATTTTATTATCAGCAAAGTGAACTGTGATATCAGCTCTCATCTCAAGCATTAAAACCGTGGTACTTTCCCGTACAGCAGCAGCACGCAAGTGGAGGTGGTACCATTCTCTTACAGCAGCAGCACGTAGGTGGAGGTGGTACTTTCCCTTACAGCAGCAGCACGCAGGTAGAGGAAGATTTTGGGCTCATATCTCGAGGCTGCCTCATATTGTTGGGGCACAGTAACGGTGATATAAAACCCAGTCACCTATCCCGAGTTCTCTGTCACGTTGAATGAGAGAGATCAGTCTGCACGGTCTTATGAGATGTGATTGGTACAGTGGTCTGTCAAGCAGACACCGACAGTCATAGTTTGGGGTTAGTTCATGCACAAATTCCATTAACAGTCAGCAGGGTTTTGAGGGTGTCCTGCACTAAAATCGAGGAGGATACAACACTCAAACCCAGCCATTAATTGCACAGAAATCGAGAGGTCTCAGCACGTATTTCTAGGGAGCTGCTATGCACAAAAATCGAGGCATTCTGGAGTGCACTTAATGTGGAGATAAGTTGTATTTGTTTTGTACTGCTGTTGCATTACTTTGCTGAAGAAATAATAAACATCTCTCTCTCTCAACTGGTTTTCCCCGTGGGGGTTTTTCCAGGGCTCGATTTGGCCAAAAATCTCTGAGTCATTTTATGTGTGAATGTGGTTAAATTAATTTGCAGCCTGTTAAATGCTTTTAATTGTGTGTTTACTGTTAAAGCATTTTTTGTAATAAGTAACCTACAGCCTATGCAAAACCGGCTGTAGGTGAAAACCACCAAAACTTGACATAAACCAGCTGGCAGTTGAAAGCAGAAAATTCTTCAGTTCAAGTATAAATCCCGTTGCGATACATATATTACATGTTTTAATAACAATGGATTCTTTATGTATCAACAACTTATCAAATTCATTTCAATATATCATTGATTGCTCTTGTTCTACAAAAATACCACCACTGTTATTGATAAAGAAAAGTGGCCTGGAAAAGGAATTCCTCCATATATACGTACAAAACCCGTGGTCAGACATATATTACATGCTTTAAGAACATTGGACTCTTTATGTATCAAAAACCTATCAAATTCATTTCAATATATCATAGATTGATTGCTCTTGTTCTGCAAAAATACCAATACTGTTATTGATAAAGAAAAGTAGCCTGGAAAAGGAATTCCTCGACATGGTCAGAAGATAATTTCCAGTTGGAGCTATGAAAGCTACACACATAAAATACATGCTTAGTCACCAAAAGAAAGAAAAAGTAGATAACACAGTACTAGTAAGACTTGTCCAACTCAAACAAATTCTTTACCACTGATTGCCAAAGCAACAAACAGATAGGAAAATAATTTCACTGCCACTATCATATATGGAAGTGCGTAACCACATTTGGCCCAAAACAGTCGAACTCTCCAGCCAAATATATGACCACCTAGCAACCAAATTCACAGACAAAAAATCATATGTACATGTTAAATTTAGAAAGACTCTTTAGTTAAGGCATGTCACAGCTCTTGGGGAGCCATTGCAAGCAAAAACTCAGATGCATTTGGTTTGATGAGCCAAAACCCTCTCTTCACTTCACTACCCAGTTGACCCACAAACCATTCTGCATGACCATGCAGTACCTGCTGAGAAACTACAGGTGTTTCGTCTTTTGCAAAAAGAAGCACAGGTGAAATATCTCTTCCAAGGAAAATTCCTGGTAATAATTCCACTCCCCAGTCTATTGTGAGAGGTTTCTCTTTCCCAAGAGACTGGATGCATGACTGTTTTAGTAGTGATGTTATACAACAAGCACATCGATGTAAAACCATCCAATCATTTTGTGCCACTGGTCCACCAACTCCGTGTTCTACATGCTTTAAAAGTACATTACTCTGCATGTTCAGTAGAGACTTGGTTTCCCATTCAAATCTCCTCTCTTCCTGTCAAAGCGAATGATATCTGCATCAGAAATACATCACAAGTATTCTACACCTGCTTGTAATTATAACAAAAACTCCTTAGCGTGGGAGATTCTCATGCCTTGACAAATCTCAGCAGGATACTAGTCTAAGAATGGTGCCATAAAATGAAAGGGAGAAATCATAACTAATACGATGATCTGACCTCCAGTGGCATATTCAATATTAGTCCTCGGGAACCACTGCACCTTCTATGCTCATAAATGAGCACCTACGAGAGAGGAGGCAAATGCATGCATCAGAAAAGAGGGAAACTAAAAGTTCAAGCAATGCTTAATTTTACAACTTTCTATTCTAGAAAGTAAATATAACATGAACGAAAGAAAATACTCACAATGGAGCCAAAGAAGAAAGAAGAGGGCATTGCAGCAGTAGCCACCAGCAGAGTACCTGGGTGCAGACTTGGCCGGCCAGATCCTAGTCTGCTTCCTAGCGTACTGCAGTCACATAATAAAAGTTTACCAGTCTCATCTGCTGCAAATAATATTGTTAAAACTTGAAATATATTGTTTTGAACATTCTTGACAATTTTATATCAAGCTTGACAACCAAACTGGCAAGCCTGTCATGGGCTCCATACAATCCTGTTTGATGACACCCTCACTTAATTCTTGACTACAGGATGCTCAAACTCCATTCATGGGTATGAACTATTTATGATTACGATCATAGAATTTATCAATCATTCACAGTAGGTCTAGATACTTTCTAGCGCAAACCTTATCTAATCAATCATCTTAACAACTAGAAACTTCTTGGAAAAAGATCAGTAACTTCATCAGTCACATTCTATGTTTTTAATATGTGCACAAACCCAACACTGTGGAAAGTACAAAAAAGTACTAAAATTTTATGGCAGCATACGGAGGAAAAATTTAAATCTGAATTAAGTTCCATAAAGTTGATGTCGTTGGTAGTAATAAGTCGGAACTTAGTGGGTCAGGCATATGTATGTGGGGTGAAGGGAGTCCAGTGAATTTGGCAGGATATAGTAGAAGGCCAATCAATTCCAAGATCCAATGAAAATTTAAGTGGGGAAATAGTCAGGACCCAGCCAAGAAGGTTTGGAAGAAGACTTCTTCCAAAACTTTCTGGAAATAAGTCTGATGTGGTCCAGGCAACAGAGGAATGTAGACACTCAAAGCAAATGCTGGCTGGCCTTGAATGCAACTTATCTAGTTCTATTATTGTGGTCAATAAAGGAAGAAGCCGCCTCTCTAGAGTCTAGATGGCTTTAGACTAACCATCTCTGTACAAAGCATATAAAATCATGACAAAAATTAAAGCCAACAGATTGAAATCCCTACTTTGAGAAGTTATTGCTGATGAATGCAACTTTTCTTCTTCTATTGTTGTGGTCAACAAAAGAAGCAACCGCCTCTCTAGATGAGTTTTAGACTAATCATCTCTGTACACAGCATATAAAATCATGACAAAAATTATAGCCAACAGATTGAAATCCCTACTTCCAGAAGTTATTGCTGATGGACAAGGAGGATATATAGAGGGTAGATAAATTATAGATCAAGTGGTGACTGTAAAGGAACTGAGTCACTCATTCAAAAAGGGAACGGGGAGAGGTATAATCATGCTAGATATGGCTAAGGCCTCTAAACTGGTAAATTGTGAATTGGTACAAGGAGATATTTAGTCGTAGAAGATATCCAAAAAAGGAAAGAGGAGAGGTATACCCATCAAACTAGATATGGCTAAAGCCTTTAAAAGGGTAAATTGGGAATTCTTACAAGGATATATATAGTCATAGAAGATATTCCGAGACACCACAAGATGGGTGTATCTGACTTTTTCAATTCCTGTTCTTATTCTCATACACAAATGTACACACAACACATAGAGGGAAGGTAAGGCCAAGCAAGCAAGGATACTATCAATGCTTTTGGCTATGCAAAATAATGGATAAAGTGGGTTGTGCAGTGTGTCACTGTGACACCTTCCTCTGTACTAGTCAATGTCTCTCCAACAAAGCAATTAAAGGGCATTAGAACGTTGATAAAAGGAGATCCATTACCTTCCTACCATTTTATCATTATGTAGAGATTTCAGGCAGAACTATAATACAAGCAAAGAGAAGAAACAAAATCCAGAGGCTTGGGCCAGTAACGGAGTTAATGGAGTTAAACCCTTATCCCACATTCAATTTATGGACAATACTCTTCTCGCAGACCAACCCTCAATTAAAAATGGAAATACCCCAAAGTCAGAAGGATCTGTCAGAAGGCACCAGGCGAACATGTAAGTCTTCCCAAATCAATGATATTCTTCTTTAATTGCACAAATCCTGGCATAAAGAAAAGAAAATGAGAAATTCTTAATATTAAAAAAAGCCTCCTTGTCATCCAAGTGTTTAGGGGTAAAATATGTAAATAAGTTGCACAAAGCAAACAACTGAGGGTAGATCCTTCAAAATATAAGAGCAAGATTAGAATCCTGGACCTATAAATGGCTAACATTAATTGGAAGAATTATGCATTTTAAAATAGTGCTACAAATTATGCCCATCTTTAATTGCTCAGCCCTAGCTGTACCTAAAAAGAATGTAGGTGAGGTAAGATAATGTTATTGATTGTTGATGTATATGTAACTTCGGAATGTATTTCATCTATATTTATTGTACTCCTATAGAGATGCATTATTCCTCTATACGGAAGTGTCGTCATTTGTATTGACAAGTGTCGCAAGTGGTGTAACTTGTTGATGGGTTATTAAACCACCTAGTGGAGGGGTCGGCCCAGAATAATGTAACCTGGGGTTATTAGGCTGAGTTAGATAAGTCAGCCCCATAGGTTTATTAGGCAGCACAGGACAAGTATAAATAGAGATCGGAGATCTCTATTTCCTTCACTTCATTACTCACTTATCCATCACTCGGAAAGTGGCGCACATGTGAGGAGGAGGATCATCTGCTAGGAGAAGACTATCTCTTGTACTTGGGTTGTACTTTGGTTGTATCATTGTTCTATCTATCTCTGAGGAAGTTGTGGGGTTTTTCACCTTAGGGTTTTCTCCACGGAAACTCTGTGTGTCTATTGTCTCTCATGTTTGCATCTTGTGATGATTGATATGCTTGCTATGATTGATATGCATTGATATACTGTACATGTTATTCTTTCAGTAAAGATCCTAGAGTATATTGAATAAATGCTCAAATTTTAACATGGTATCAGAACTTCCCTGAGAAGAAGACATTGTGTAGTGGCGGAAACTAGGGTTTCTTGTTTATTGGGTTTCTCTCCACAGATTTTGGAAAAGCAGTAAGGTAGATTGACTCTACTCATCAAGGAGAATCTATCTGTCCAATCAGAATTCAATCCTGAGCACTTTCAGTTTTGGCCCTAAAAATTAGGGTTTCCTCAAAAATAGGAATTTTTGAAATCCGAAGACATAGCTGGAAGCTCCTTGGAAAAATCGAAGTTTAGAGCTTTGGATCGATATTTTTGGTTGGGTGAAACTCCGGGAAACTCAAACCCTAATTCAGGGTCCTCCCTAGTGAATCCGGAAGATTGAAAAGCATTTCTGAAGGGTGAATCTTTGCAGTTTTCAAATTCTGAATATACCAGGCTAATCAACTCATCAAGGCACATCTTTCTATCCTTCCAGGATTTTGAAATTCACATTTTGAATTTTTAGGGTTTCTCTGACAAACCCTAGTCCGGGACCAGATCCAGTTTTCAGCAAATCAAGTGGTAAAACCTATATCTTTTTTATTTCCATTTGAAGTACTCTTTAAAGATGTCTCACCACACCAAGCTTGATGATAAACTTGAAGGGGCTGATAACTTCTGAGCATGGAAGTATAGGATTGGGTTAATCCTGGAAGAAAATGAATTGGATACTTACATAAGGGAAGAGGTCCCTGTCCCAGAGGAAGAAGAGGCTAAAGCCCTCCACAAGAAGAACTTGGTCAATGCAAAGAGGATCATTGCTGATTCTATCAAGGACCATCTCATCCCACATGTGTCATCTCTAAAGACACCCAAAGAGATGTTTGATTCTCTGACCAAGCTATTTGAAGGGAAGAACATAAATCGGAAGATGACCCTGTGGAACCAATTGAAAGGGGTAAAGCTTCAGAATGGAGAAACCATTCAATCTTATTTTCTAGGGTCTCTCAGATCAAGGAACAACTTGAAGCGATGGATGAAATGGTGGAAAATGGTGAAGTTGTCATGACCACTCTGAACGGCCTACCTAGGTCATGGGATTCCTTTATTCAAGGAATTTGTGCAAGAAGGAAGTTGATCTCCTTCAGCAGACTGCGAGAGGAATGCTCTCAAGAAGAAGCTAGGCTTGTGGCCCAAGAAGAAAAGATGGGAAATGAAGATCAAGCACTCACAGCACATGCCAGGAAAGGCAAGTCCAAGAAGGAATCATCTCATAACAGGAGATATTCACACCACCATTACCATAAAGATAAGAAAGATCTCAGATGCTTCAATTGTAATGAGAAGGGACACTTTGCTATAGATTGTCCCAAGAAGAAGAAAGATAACAACAACAACTTCAACAACAAGAAGAAGAAAGATAACAACAACAACTTCAACAACAAGAAGAAGAACAACAAAAGAAAATTTCATGCTCATGCTGCTGAGGATGATGAACCTACCAAGAAGAAAGCTAGAGCAGAAAGTGATGACTCATCTAGTGAAGATGAATATGTTCTAATATTCGCTCTCACGGGTACTATCTCTCATGGTTGTAATGATTGGCTTATTGACAGTGGGGCTTCCAAACACATGACTGGGTTTAAAGAATCTTTTGTAAACCTATCTGAACATGAGTCACCCCATAAGGTGAAACTTGGGGATGACTACCAATATCCTATCAAAGGAAGTGGTGAAGCCTCCTACAATCTAGACTCTGGGAAGCCTTTGAAGATGAAAGAAGTTCTATATGTACCTGGGCTCAAGAAGAATCTACTCTCCATATCTGCACTGGATGCAAAAAGTATGAGGGTTGCATTTATAGATGGCCAAGTACTTATGTGGCCAAAAGGTAAAACTATAGATGATGCAGTGGTGATTGGAGAGCAAGAGGGAGGATTATATAAATTGAAGGGACAACCTGAACATGCCATGGTACATGAATCCATGGAGCCAAGTGAACTTTGGCATAGAAGACTTGCTCATGTGCACTATAGAGCACTACCAATTGCAAGCAAAGCTGTAAAAGGTCTTCCTGAAATCAAGACCAAACATGAAGGTGTTTGCAAAGGCTGTGCAAAAGGAAAGAACATAAAGAAGGCATTTCCAAGCAATGAAAGCAAATCAAAAGGAATCTTGGAAATGATCCACTCCGATGTATGCGGTCCGATGTCATCCAGTTCTCTGAGTGGGTATGTTTACTATGTCTCTTTCATTGATGACTTCTCCAGGAAAACTTGGGTTTATTTCTTGAAGAACAAAGATGAAGTGTTTGATAAGTTCAAAGAATTCAAAACCTTGATGGAAAATCAAACTGATTAGAAAATAAAGACATTCAGATTAGACAATGGCGGAGAATTCACTTCAGGTGACTTCAAGAAGCTATGCAGTGATTCAGGGATTAAGAGGGAGTTGACTGCTCCCTACAATCCACAACAGAATGGAGTTGCAGAAAGGAAGAATAGAACAATCATGGAAGCAGCACGGGCAATGCTGCATGACCAGGATCTTCCTATGTATCTATGGGCAGAAGCAGTTAGGACAGCTGTTTATGTGCAGAACAGAACACCTCACAAGATATTGGACAACAAGACACCAGAAGAAGTCTTCACCGGTAAGAAACCTGAGGTCAGCCATCTCAGGATATTTGGTTGTCTAGTATACACACATGTTCCAAAGGAAAAGAGGACAAAGCTAGATCCTTCAGGAAAGAAGGGTATCTTTGTGGGGTACAGTGAAAGCTCGAAGGCTTACAAAATATATTTTCCAGGGTTCAAGAAGATTGATGTTAGCAGGGATGTAACATTTGATGAAAATTCAGCCTTCATCAAATCAAGAAAGTCACATGTTGAAGATCATGAAGAACCAAAGGAAAACAGATTTCAAGACACTACCATGACTGAATCAATTCCAGAAGCAGATCGTGAAGTTGAAGATCCACAAATACCTGTAAATCCACCTCGTGAGAATAACTCTCACAAGAGGAAACTTGCATGGGCTAGAGAGCTCATTCAAGATGCAGAAAGATATGGCATTCCAGAAGAAGAACATAGAGCAAAGAAGAGAACTAGATCACATACCAGCTATGTTGCTTTACTCTGTGATATTATGAACAAAGAACCTTCCAGCTATGAAGAAGCAGCGGAAAAGAAAGAATGGAAGGATGCCATGGTCGAAGAATACTAGTCGATCATGAAGAATGATGTTTGGGATGTAGTCCCAAGACCTGAAGGAAAGTCGGTGGTGACTTCCAAGTGGATCTACAAGATCAAGCATGCTGTAGATGGCAGCATAGAGAAATACAAAGCGAGATTTGTAGCTCGTGGCTTCTCTCAGAAAGAAGGGATTGATTATGAAGAGACTTTTGCTCTTATGGCCAGATACACTTCCATTAGAATAGTACTTGCTCTGGCTGCAGTGATGAAATGGAAGATACACCAGATGGATGTCAAGACAGCTTTCTTGAATGGTGTAGTCCAGGAGGAAGTGTATGTGGAGCAGCCACTTGGTTTTGAGACACATGACAGGGAGTCATATGTGTGCAGACTGAAGAAAGCCTTGTATGGCTTGAAGCAAGTTCCTAGGACTTGGTATGGAAGGATGGACAGCTTTCTATCCAGTTTGGGCTTTACCAAGAGTAAAGCAGATTCCAACCTTTACTACAAGGTTGAGGGAGGAAATCTAGTGATACTACTGCTGTATGTGGATGACCTGTTTGTTACAGGAGAAGATAGTTTGATTGCTGATACCAAGAGGAATCTTACTGCCGAGTTCGAGATGAAGGACTTGGGTATGATGCACTATTTTCTAGGCATGGAGGTGTGGCAGAGTGCAGATGGGATCTTCCTTGGACAAGGGAAGTATGCAGTAGAGATCCTAAAGAGGTTCGGGATGATGGACTGCAAGGCCATGGCTACACCTATGGCATCGAACCTGAAGCTTTTGTGTGATGCTTCATCTGATCCAGTTGATGTCACTATGTATCGTCAGATGATTGGGTCCTTGATGTACCTGACGAACGCGAGACCAGATATTTTCTTTGCAGTGAACACATTGAGCCAGTTCCTGACAAATCCGAGGAGTGTTCACCTGGTTGCTATAAATCATATTCTGAGGTACCTGAAGGGTACAGTTGATTATGGGCTCAAGTATGATGCGAATCAAAAGTTTAACCTAGAGGGTTATGTTGATTCAGATTGGGTAGGCAGTGCTGCAGATAGGAAGAGCACTTCTGGGTGCTGCTTCAGTATGGGATCAGGTGTGATCTCTTGGTTTAGCAGGAAGCAGTCCTGCATAGCACTAAGTACAGCCGAAGCAAAGTATGTTGCAGCTTGTTCGGCTAGTTGTGAGGCAGTATGGATCCGGAAGCTACCGTCTGAGTTATTTGATCTCCCGTTGGATGCTACTGGTATCTTTTGTGACAACCAGAGTTGTGTGAAGCTGTTTGAGAACGCGGTGTTCCACGACAGGTCGAAACACATTGAGATCAAATATCGCTATATCAGGGATATGGTGCAGAGAGGAGCAGTGAAGCTCCTGTATGTTGCGACAGATGAGCAGGTTGCGGATGTGCTGACGAAACCACTAGCCAGAGTGAAGTTTGAGTACTTCAGGGAGAGGCTTGGTGTTCTTCAGATTGATGACACTTCGAGGAAGAAGTGATGGACACATTTGTAGGAGCCATTCCAAGCATGGTGAGAGGAGAATCCTTCCCATGGCTGTGGATGTAAGCACTGGATGATGAGCATCAGGAAGATGCTCCAATTACTGCTCTGTAAATGCATCAGTTGGATGCTTTGATCAGTTTGATCATGTATTTGTATATGCATCATGTTGGATGCTTGTTATGATCAATTGGATCATGTATATGTATATCATGTTGGATGCTTGTTATGATCAGTTGATCATGTATATGTATATGCATCATGTTGGATGCGGGATATGATCAGTTGGATCATGTATTTGTATATGTATCAGGTGGATACGTTATATGATCAAGTAGATCATGTATGTTGATATATATTAGATGGATACATTGTATGATCAGGTGGATCATGTATCTGTGTATGTATCAGGTGGATACATTGTATGATCAAGTGGATCATGTATGATGATATGTATCAGGTAGATACTTGGTATGCATCAGGTGGATGCATTATATGATCAGGATGATCATGGATGACGAGCCTCAGGATGTTGCTCCAGATGACATGCATCAGGACGATGCAGTGATGATGATCAGGATGATTATGTGTACATCAGGATGATGTATGGTGAGTATCAGGTTGATACTCTGTGGTCGTGGAACAGGTTGTGCAGATAAGCATATAATCCAGTCCTGGGAGGTTTGTAGATAGTCTTTCGAGGTTTTGCCTATGGCATGTAATGTGGCCCTGGGATATCTGGCAAACGCTCTTTCGAGGTTTTGCTTGGAAGGACATATAATTTGTGCCCTGGGAGATTTGCAGATACTCTTTCGAGGTTTTGCCTATGGCATGTAATTTGTGCCCTGGAATATCTAGCAAATGCTCTTTGGAGGTTTTGTCCTATGGCATGTAATTTGTGCCCTTGGTGATCCGATAGGTTGAGCTGTGTGCTCATAATCAGTCCTGGGATGCTCTTTCGAGGTTTTGCCATGACCACATGTAATTTGTGCCCTAGGAGATCCGATAGGTTGAGCCATGTGCTCGTAATTAGTCTTGGGATTCTCTTTTGAGGTTTTGTGGTGGGGTCACATATAATAGCGCCTTGGGAGATCCGACAAGTAGAGCCGTGCGCTCGTAACAGCCTGGATGCTCTTGCAAGGTTTTGTGACACACGTAATAAGTCCTGAGATTTCCACAGTATGGCCAGTGATGATGAAGACCTACAGATGGTGGGCCTACATCCAGTATGAAAAAGGACTGGCTCTGTAGAACTTCCTACGACGAGTAGATTCAGAGATTGATCGAGATAGCAGTAGCAGTGACGATGACGATGATTCGAGGACGATGATTCGCTGATGATGATCCAGAGAAGAAGACTTGTGTTAGCAGATCTGTGTCGAGAAATACCTTCCTAGTTAATAGGGAGTGTTGATGTATATGTAACTTCGGAATGTATTTCATATATATTTATTGTACTCCTATAGAGATGCATTATTCCTCTATAAGGAAGTGTCGTCATTTGTATTGACAAGTGTCGCAAGTGGTGTAACTTGCTGATGGGTTATTAGACCACCTAGTGGAGGGGTTGGCCCGGAATAATGTAACCTAGGGTTATTAGGCTGAGTTAGACAAGTTGCCCCCATAGGTTTATTAGGCAGCACAGGACAAGTATAAATAGAGATCGGAGATCTCTATTTCATTCACTTCATTACTCACTTATCCATCACTCGAAAAGTGGCGCACATGTGAGGAGGATCATCTGCTAGGAGAAGACTATCTCTTGTACTTAGGTTGTAATTTGGTTGTATCATTGCTCTATCTATCTCTGAGGAAGTTGTGAGGTTTTTCACCTCAGGGTTTTCCCCACGGAAACTCTGTGTGTCTATTGTCTCTCATGTTTGCATCTTGTGATGATTGATATGCTTGCTATGATTGATATGCATTGATATACTGTACATGTTATTCTTTCAGTAAAGATCCTAGAGTATATTGAATAAATGCTCAAATTTTAACATTGATGTCCACAAATGACAAAGGAAGAGGATAATGGGACTAAAAGTATAACCAATCATCCATGGACTATGTAAGTGTCAAGGACACTCATGAAAACTAAAGAAACACTAACATCACAAAAGAGATACAAATGTCAACAAATGACATCATAGAAGACCCTGAAATAGGTAAGACAAAGGTGTAAAATACTAACAGGCACAAAGCTCTAGCTCAACCCAGAGATAGAAGAAGAAGGAAAAGAAGAAGGGAGAAGAGGCATCCCTATCATCCTCTATCACTGTGAAGGGGTCGATGCAAAGCTTGAGAAGGTCCTCCGGGGAATACCTAGGGCCGAGAAGGTCTCCTGGGTGACCCAAGGAGCATCTCTAGAGAGAAAAGAACCATCTCTTGTAACATTTGAGGCCAAGGATAAGAAACTCATGATGAAAGTTTGGTTGCTCGATCAGACTCAGAGGGTGATACTCTGTAAGGGGCAAGTCCAACTCTGAGGTCTCATAGAGGTCGGGTATCTATCAACCTGGCACGAGGAAGTCTGTTGTCTCACAGATTTACCACCAACAGGATCTAAGGATGGGAAGTATTCTTGGCATATATTGCCTCTAGCAATGGAGACAGGATGAAAGAAGGAAGTAATGATCCTAATGATATTAGTATGGACAAGTTGTGCAAAGACTCTTAGTCTTTCGATAACTGTCTCTTGGATGTATTGGGCATCTTTGATCAGGGTGGCAAAAGAAAAGTGCAAGGGAACCCTTTGACTCCTAGAATAAGCAAAGGAAACTCCCTTGCATCTCATAGTATATGGTACATCTAAAAACAAACCACTCCTCAAACTTGCTTTGTTGGAGATAGCACAAATGACATATCCTCTCAGATCGTAGGATGTGGTGGTTCATCTTGATCAGTAGGTGGTGGGCACTGGGAACCAACCTGCAATTAGTTGAGTGGGATCTTGAGGTTGTGTACCCAATGACGACGAATATAGTCATGGAAAACACTGAAATGGTCCTACAATTGCATGAAATGTTCATAATAAAAGGCCATATTGGGGCCAAGAGTCTGAGGGGAGTAGACCCAAGTGCTTTGAATGTACACCTGAAAAATGGAAATAGAAAAAGGTCAGAGAAAAATACTATAGGAAGAGGCCAAAAAGGAGAAAAAGTGGCATTTGATAACATGGGAAAAGGTAGGCAACTCAAAAGGAGGTGAGGTCAAGCCAATAGAAAGTAAAATTGCCTTAAAAGTGAAGATGCTCTTGAGATTTTGTCTTGAAAAGAATGGGCTACAAAGGGAACTTCTAAGAACTAAGTATGATGAAAATATGAATCACGAGGAACTATGTTTAATCCCAATATTCCCTATAGAACCATTATATGGAACACCACTGCCTGGATAACAGTGGATTCATGTTCTTTTCTTTTGGAAAGTAAGGAATGGGGATCACATTGGCCTTTGGGAAGATTCACAGAATCAATTCCTACCTTTGGACTCAATAAAAGAGTTAAGGGGCATAAAAAATATATGATGCCTTGTTAGGCTGGACAAAAGTAAAGGACTATGGCATCTACTAGTAAGGGGATCGGAATTACTTGAGGCATAGCTGTGGGAGGGCACTCAATGGAAGGGGAAGCAATGCTCACAAAGATGTTGAAGTAAAGAGTGATACTGTAATGTACCCAAATCAACATTAATAGGCTAGTAATTAATTATTTTAATGAATGGTCACCTCTATTCCAGAAGAGGCATATGACTATCCCCAAAAACTGACAAAAGACATGTCATTACCTATGCAAAGATATGCATTGTAATGAAACTCGAAAAAGGTTTTCCTTGAGAAATTTAGCTAAGGTGGATGATTTCACATGGAAGCAGAAGCTGGGAACTGATATATTTCATGTGCAGATTATGCTTTGCCTTTGGGCATTTGGTAGCATCTTACCCAAAGTGTAGCTGTGAATATCAGAATTCTAACGGAGGAAGGAGAAGGAAGAGGAATATCTGAAGGTCTGTTATGTGACAGGGTCCTCAGGAATGTAACCATCTGGTTGAACCTCCCAAGGAAGCAAGCTGTCAAAAGGAAGAAGACATCAATTCCTCATCTGAAGTTGTTTCATCAGTTAACGCTCTGAAACAAGATGGACCCTTACGGCCCTGAAAAGAGGATGCGCAGGGTGTTTTGCAGAATTAAAATGACAGTCTGAAAGCCCGAATATTCTAAGTCAATCAGATCCGATGGAGACTGAATCAAATGACCAGAATGGACTAGAGTTAAAAGGAGAAAGGGAAAAAATAACAAGGCAACCTATAATCTCCAATAAACAAAAATGAAAACGTTAACTTTTCACTGAATCATGTATATCTGTTATATTTGAATAAAAATGTATAAGAGGTCCCACCCTGGATGTCGATAGCAGTTTTTGGATAGAAATAGTTTATTCAGGTTTAGTAAATGGTAGGATAGTATTAGTAAGTTCAGGTTTAGTGATCTTTATAATTTACAGGGTAAACTGAGACACCCTGATTGCGAGAAATGTAGTGCTTACACCAGTTTGGTGAGTTTTGGATAATAAAACCTTTTTTTCTGAGAAAAATATAAAGAATAAAAAGGTTGAGAATAATAAGAAAATCAACCATAAGCTTTATTCCAAAAAAAATCACCTGCAAGTCCCTGACAAACACTTCTCCTCCACGTTGAGGTTAAAGCTACATGGTAGTATTTCTCGAGCTAAGGCAATGCCATTTTCAAGTTCATCCATTATGGTCTGCAAATTGAGACCCGCAAAAGCAAGGTAGCAAGCACTCTGGGAAGGGAAAACAACAAACATTTACAACAGACCTATTGATGTAGTGACATGAAGTAACATGCAAATGACCTTGACCAGTGAGAAAATTATTTGAAATTTGAATAGCATATCCAGCAATTATAGTACTCTAGGAAACATAGAATTTGGCCCAAGCTGCTACAAAATATCCAAAAATATATTCTTATTGTCCGATAGTGAAATGTGAAAAATACCTACCAAAACACAAAAGGCACCTGCCAATTCACATGAATAGTTGCTGATAACTTTCACTATACGAGATGCCAATCCAATTTGAGGGGGGGCAAGAGAGTACTTCTTAGTGCAGACTGGGCATCTGTAAACAAAAGCAAGGTGGTAATTTGAAGACAGAAATGACTGCCACAAGTTTCCTCTTTCAGATTTTAATTAATATTGATATTCCTTCAACAACTTCTGAAAACAAAATGCTCAATACTGCAAAATCAAAGTAAATCCAATCTCAAAATTTTTACATGTAATATAACAATAATCTCAACATGAACCCATATGACATCCCTTTGACACAGTGCATCGGATCTGAACAATTTCCAATTCATCACAATAACAATCAAATTTTTTGCTACCATAAAAGACGCAGTGAAGGCCTGGATCTATCTCAAATCTGGACTGTCCTTCCATCAACACTGCATCAAATCTGAACAATTTCCAAATCATCACATAACAATCAAGTCGTTTGCTAGATAATACCATAAAAGACACAACAAAGACCCAGATATATCTCAAGTCTGGACTGTCAGAAGACTAACATGAAAGTGGATATTCAACTTCATGGAAGGGAAAATTTTGGTGCCTGTTGTCCGTCAGATTGCACACCAGCAGCGGAAATCTTTCGAAAGCTGTCTCCCTCACTGGAAAGTGGGGAGAGGTGTGGCCTTGGGGGCAAGCAATGAGCCAGGTACTGTCACCTGAATCCCAGCTCCTCCGTTTAGGCTAACTCCTAACGAAGCCAAGGGGGGTAGTCCCTACAAAGAGTTGTCTAAGGCTCTTGTGTTTTTAAGTGTTTTTGGTGAAATGATGCGGATGGGTGTTGTTTAGGAGTTTTCTTGTGATGAGACCAAAAATATATAAAGATGAACAACAGATAATAAGCAATCCACGTTGCAAGATAAGATAACAAGATGGCAGTATGATTCAAGATTTGACAAATCACTAAAGCATTCACAAGATGAAATAAACACAAGGACAAATGGTCCTAAACAATATATAAATTTTTTGATAACCAATGCCTTATGGAGTCAAAGAAAAGTAAGGATTGTGATGCTGAAAGTGTGGGTCTTGAAGAAGTGCCGTTCGTGAGATCGTTATGCAGATTATCTTTGTAAATTGAAGATTTTAGTGGTCTTGATTATTAGGATAAAACCAAGGATATCAAGAGAGTGTCCGGAAAGACAGTATCAAGTGCCTCCGTTCAAGGACATGTCAGACCACCCAGTGCTCTAGTCAGGTCGCGCAATGCTAACCAGCAAACTAGAGGCTGAACATGGCAACCCGGCGCCCCCAACTAGGAGATTACCCACTGAACTTATCTTATCGCTCAACTCCGGATTGGTTGGTTATGGGGGTGAAAGTTTTATTAGTTATCACTAATGAGCTTAACAAGTCTTCCACCTTTCTGAGTAATAGCCCAACCGTTTCCGGTTGGCAGAGCATACGGGTGTTGGACAAACAACCAAGATAAATTAATTAAGGGGGGAAATGTGGATTGAAGTGTTTTATTATTAGGATCACTTGTTCAACTCTCCGACAGAGAGCCCTCTTGACTTAGTCTTAAGACCACAGTTCAAGAGACTTCCTACTTTAAAATGCCTAATGCAAGGGGAAAGTGCAAATCTATATGCTCTCCGACAGAGAGTGCTCTTGACTTGGATTTGGCCAAGTTCAAGAGGCTTTGTTCGTTTTATTGCAAAAGTGAAGCGATTGTGAAACTTAAAGAAGTAAATGAAACTGAAAAATGACTAAAAAAATAAAGATAACCACAAAGAAAGATGCTTTGAAGATAACAAAAAACAAAATCTAGTGTTCTACCAAGCAAATTTATTCTAAAGTGGGATCAACCTCCGAACAAGGCTAATCACTAGAACTGTCAGTCTTGGAAACCTTCCAGCTAGCTGGATGTCCACAAGATGCTGATGGGGGAACGAGAAGCTACCACAAAACTATGTGGCCTTTGGGACACAATCCCAAAGTTAGCTTACTCTGGTCAAAACTTGAAAGAGAAGCGATAAGATGAAAATAAACTACTCTAAAGCAAAAACTGAAAGATCTAACTTAACCAAACACCACACTCTTCTCCAAATGGGGAAGAAACCAAAAAGTGGAGGACTCCTCCACTTGAAATTTTATTGATCTTGTACAATTGCCTTGGGAATGGGATCCTTGCAAGGTCTTTGAAGCAAATAACTAGAAAAATAATATGAAGCTTCTTAAAGAGCTTTTTTTTTTACAAAGGAGAGTGAGTTTTAAGTCTTCATGGTTGACATCTTCTTGGTTTCACAACTTGGTTTTGTCTCCTCTTTGGCTTTAGATCTTCCCTTTGGTTTATTGCTCCTCCTCTTCTTGAATTTTTCTCTTAAGAGCCTACCACAAAGATCAACTTCAAGCACCCATTATTCTTGTTAATCAAAACAAATCAAATATGAAAACTACTAAGTCTAGATTTGAAGATTTAGCTCTAAAATGCAAAATGCATGAGATTTCGACATAAAACTTTAACTATGATGAAACAGACCAGCGAACAACAAACTCTTAAAATGCAATGGGAAAGAGATCTAAAGTATAAATTTTTTGAGAAATTTTTATGGAAAATATTCTATCTTTCAAACTTGCAACTAGAGTTAGATGATGCAAACTATACTAGTGTGAAAAAAGAAATCTAGAATGCTTCTAACATTTACTTTTCAATGCATGAGATGGATGCAACAATACTTAAGATCTAACTCTAACTAGCTACTTTGCAAGCTAAAAAATGAAGCTAACACTACTTAAAAATTCCTTTTTGTGACTTTTATGTGTTTAGGGCTCTTTTGGAAGGTAGGCGAATGGAGCCAAAAACGAATGGAAGAGATGGGAGGAGTCTTGGATGGAAAGACGAATGGGTGAAGGGATAGATCTAGGGCTAAGACAATGAAAATGGAGGAGGAGATGAAGAGTAAAACGAATGGAGGATGGCTAGAAGATGGTGGACGAGAGGAGGATGGAGGGAAGAAACGAGAGGAGGAAGGGAAGATGGCTTTGATGAGGAAAACGAGAAGGCAAAACCAAGTGGGCCAAAAGCAAAGGCCAACAAGGAGGTGATCACAAACTTGGAGATGGAAAAAGCTTGGGAATCCACAGTTTGGATGGTAGATCTAGTAACCAAAGAGAAAGTTTCTTATGTTTGATGGAGGGAAGAGATCAAAGCTCCCTAGAAGTGTTTCTTCTCTTGAAGTGAAGAAAAGACCATGAAGACCTACAAGACAGATTGATTAGATGCCAATAACCACTGTTGAAGTAAAGAATGACTTAGTCTTTAATAAGCCTTTCTCCACCTTGGGAAACCACTGCAAAAACCTTGTTATGAAACATGCAAGAACCAAAAGATATATTTTTAATCAAAGCTAAAACATACATCTAATATTGAAATTGCATGATCAATTGACAAAATGAAAGAGGTATCACCAATAGTGTGAAGTACATCCCAATTGCTCCAGCATGGACCTCCAAAGTCTAAACTTTATTCAATATTAAACAGATATTACAACAGTATTTTGGCAGAGTGTTCATGCTCAAAATCTCCATGAAGAACAAGCCTAAAAGGACTTTCTTAAATAGCAAAGGCTACATACTAAAACCCTAGGTCGAATTGGCATTCATAAGAGAGCCAAATGCCAACTAACACTAGTCAAATTCCAATCACATCTAGTCCAACCAATCGAATTTCAAGACTTGGAGTTTCACCTAACAACAAGTCGAGTTTGTGGATGATGTGGATGGGGAGGTGGCCTCCACCTTGGCAAGGCGCCCCCCATCCCACTTTGGAGACACCACCAAGTCAATAAACATATGCCATGTGTAGAACTCGCATTCCCAAAGGAGATTGACGTGAGCTGAGGTAGGTGGCGTGAGTTAGATTGGTGGAAGCTTGGAGTTTGACTACCAATCATGGTAGTTGAGAGTGGGAGGTGGCCTCCACCTAGGCAAGGCGCCCCCACTCCTCATTTAATGCAAATCACACCAACCAAAACTCATTTATTATGAACTCCACCTCACCAATTCGCAGATTGCATGAAGGAGGGCGAATTCTCTTTGGGAGATAAGCTTGTGCTGACTGTATCTTCAACTGGATGAACTTGGAGTTGATTGGAATCATAATGAGTGTCTGCTGCCATGTCATTTAGCCTTTTAATTTATTCCATTTGGACTATTTTGGAGAGTTTTGGATTTTCTCCAAAATAATAAAATTTATTAATTTAATTAATATTTTCTCAGTAATTGGGTTTTTAGAGAAAATATTAATTATGAGGCCTAAATGACATCCGAAACCTGGGTTTAGCTGGTCCATAGGTCGTGTGATTTTTGGCTTATGAAACGAGCCATCAACCACTGAATTCAGATCCCGGATGACTAACATATTACAAATTGAAATTTCTCTATTTAAACTATAGAGAAATTTATTAAAATTTAAAAAATAATTAAAAACCCAAATTCGACGGACCCAGTAAAATTTTTTCGAAATTTTTTCTGAGGGTCCTAGAGACTTGGGCTATGACCAGAACCTATTCTAATAGTGTCTAGTAGGCTTATATACATTAGTTGGACTCTAATAACCCGCCATGGCTAAAATTTTGAAAATCAGGCATTCCAGCTTTGGAGGAAGCAGGAGAAAACCTCATCGATTATGGCTCGGCTATAGGCAAAGTATAATTGACAAGGGAAAAAACTCCCTGGAATACCTTAGTTGCTTAATCAAGTCATGGGGAACCGAGACACTCAGATCCTACTAGCACACTTTATTACAAACCCCCATGGGGCCATGGTCATGTCGACTCAAAAATAAAACTGGCTAACTGCTGCATTCTGAAACCCAGATACTCTGGAAGTGAACACTGATGTGTTCCAACACTGGCGGCTCAATAAGGTTTCAACTATTTGTACAAAATAGGTGATAACAGTGCCCAATACTTGTCATTTTATTTACCTCATTTTCTTCAGCTGAGAGTTTGATCTCCAGTAAAAACAACTTACATTTATATCCATAAGTAACCAAAAACAACTAGATAATATGAGATAATTTTATTAATGTCCAACTAATGACCACAAAAGTAGGTCAAAGGGATTGTTGAGTACAATGATGACATTACAAAGCAGAAGTAGCAAACGGTCTCCTATAAAAGACAATATGCATGAAGTATAATACAATAAAGCAAAAAATGCGAGTTGGGCTAAAGTATGGAGCACCATCAGCTGCAACCGTGAGCCCAAAATTCCAAGAAAAACTATAGGATGTCCTATGATCTATCCATCATCAACTATCAAAAGGGAAGCTATGCTGTACTTAATGCATTGTCCTGACTCCTGAAAAGCCTGTTACACCAGATTTGCCTTCATGAATGTGGGTGTTATTTTCTAGTGTATGTTTGTGGATATTGTTTGGGGTGAGCTCAGCATTACAGAGTTCACCATTCAGCATTGACAGCTGATGAACATTATATGGGATGGACTCAACCATACAGACTTCATCATTTGGCATCAATAGTTCATGAATACCATGGCCATATAGGTATCTTGTTGCAGAGTTTTATTCCAGCCCGACCTTGTTCCAGAGTTGCATTGTATGAGTTTCAGGGATTATTCAGAGATTAGTTATCCAGGGGGGCAATACATCCTAGGTTATCTTAGCATGTTTTCAGTTCAGACTTCCAGGATTCTATTTTTAGCAATTTCCCCCCCTGCATTGGAATTGCTTGCAGACACTGAAGGCTGGATGAAGAGATGAAAATAGTCAGATGGGCACTTTCAGATTCTTGATTCCAGTATTTTTAACAGTTTCTATATTTAGAAACATGTTTTTTTCAGCAGCAGATGACAGTGTATTTGGGTACCCATTTAGGAGATAAGATTGTGGTTCAAATTTGGGCAAATCAGAAAAGTTTCTATTTTTGGAAAAATTATATTTTTAAAAATTTTCAAAGACCCGATTGGTATGTGGTTCAGATTCAGTTGATTGCGACACTGTCAAATTTTGGGTAGTGTATTTTTAGAAGGCAGAGTATATTTTTGGCAGGATAATTATGTATTTGGGGACCCAACATGGCATACGGTATCAGTGTTAAATTTCAAACAATTCCGAGGAGTTATATTTTTCAGGAACTAGAGCCATTTTGACACCTGCTATTTTTAGAAGCTTCTGCCTGGAGTAGGGTTTGAATGCCATTCTATGGCTAGTTTCACCGATAGATGGAGTACTGGAGTTGAGAAGTTTCCTCATGATTTGTTAAGGTTGTGGACTGCTAGTTTCACCAGGAGATGGAGTGCCCACCTTCTAGCTTGGCTTAGTTGACTTTGCTGGGAGATGCAACCTAAGTTTAGGCTTGAGCTAGAGTGTATGCCTTGACTGGCTTTATAGTGACTTTCCACACTTGCTCTTGCTATTTTGGTCTAAAAGCTAGAGTACATGGATTGAGGAAGGTGTTTTTATGGACTTTCTATCAACAAATATGCTATTCTCCCCAGAGTTAGAGCGCATACTTTGAGGAGATATTTATGGAATTTTTTTTTAACAGAAATGTGAAATAGATTGTATTAAATAGAGGATAAGTTACAAAATTCCCTTCCTGGTAGGGTAAACCATAACCTGGATAATGTGTAGTCCAACATCAAAAAATTTAGCTTTTCAGCCCTGGGTGTTGTTCTTCCTAACTGCTCATATCTACTGTCTTTTATCGAGTAAATCCTGACATACTCGTTACATATATAAGCACAAAAGAACATTTAACAAAACAAAATAGATAGTACGCATCAACATTCCTGGAATTAAGCTGGTGAGATTCCTTCATGGGTCTGCGAGTCATCTTCCATCAGAGAACTGTCTTCACGTTGGTTTCCTGGATCGTATTATCACCTAAACTGTAGTTACCCCTATGGATGTATCCACTCATGGATGGCAATAGGGAAGGGCAACTCAAAAGGTGCAACCACGACCACTTCGGCCTCCAATAGATGGTTGTCACGCCAGTCGAGGCAACCTTCACTTTATGTTATCTAGCCCAGACAACAAAGGGGGAGACCCGATCTACTCCCGACAGGAGAGATCAAAACCAAGACACCAAATCAAGTTAATTCTAAGTGAAGTAAGGTGTATGGTTTATCCTAGACCTTAGGATGAAGTCACAAGACAAGTGGGGTTCAATGAGTATAGCTTTGGTTCATTGTTGATGTGAGAGTGACTTATAATATTTGAAATGAGATCCAGGATTAGAGTACTAGTCAATTGTGAGAAAATCCACTGCCTTGGGAACCGTGTCCAATGCAGGGTAGTTTAAGGGTTGAATTGGGGCTAACTAGTACAAGTGACAAGCTTGATCATGAAGTATGATGGCATCAAAGGGTTTAGTTCACCACACAAGGGTCAAACCACAAGTTAAACCAACAATCTAGGAAAGTCGAATTGACTTGGAGAGAGACCAGTGCCTTGGGAATTGGGATAATGGAGTCAAAGTAAAATTAACTTGTGGTTAAGGACTCCTATTGCATGAGACAACTGGGCAATTAAAGTCTTGATGGATGAATAGGTCTAGATCTAGGTTTGACCTAAGTGGACCACAATCCCTTAAAACAAGGAATGCTATCCCTAAGGCAAGATTTGACAAGGTGACCTACTAGACCTAGGTTTTGAATTATTCTCATTCCAAATCCACTGAAATCTCAAGTACCCACGTCCTAGAAGTGGGACAACTCCCTTCTCCAAGGTGGTGCGACTTTACCCAAGGAGGCTAAAATGTGGGATAAGTGGGTCAAGACAAGTCCGATGGCATCCAAACATTAGATCCAAGTAGGTTGATCAATTGGGAGTGTGGATCTACAATTTCAAGGCAATCCAATGGCTAGATCTTACTAGATCTGAGTTTAAAGATACCAAGTGGTCCAAAATGGGGATTAAATCCCTTAAAATGTGGAATAGGGCCCACAAGGTAGCAATCAGAAAAGTGACAATCTGGGGGTAGGTTATTGGATGTGTAGATCATGAATCATGCGGGATCTCACCTACCCACATACTAGATCTAGGTCAACTCACCAAACTAGGAAGTGCGCCCTTGCTTGGAGAGGCTAAATGCCTTGGGAAGAGGGTCAAGTGGAGGCCAATCCTCACCAAACTATAGATTTGGGATGCCATGGATACTATAGAGGTGGGTTTTCAAAATATTACCCAAGAAGCCACTAGATCTTAGTAGATCTAAAAAAATGTAAAATGAGGATTTGAAGAAATTAGGGTTTTATCAATTTATGAGCTATGTCAATGGATTGGATCAAGATAAGAGAAACAAACCTGTGGATCTTACCTAGGTAACCTTGTAGGTGCCTTGATGATGATGATCTATGCAAACCCGATCAATTTGAGAAGCTTTGAGGTAGTTTTCTATGCAATCGATTTAGTCCAAGAAGCCAATGCGCCCTCTCTCCTACACAACAAACATCAACAATATCAGATTTGATGTAATCAAGAGATAAGACTAATGCCACAAGAGAAGTAACAGAAAGATAGCATAGATCACAATGATACTAATGATAACGCCTTGATACAAGCAAATGCCAAGAAAGTCGATTTGAAGAAGCCTTGCAAAATCGCCCTTGTTGAAGTCGCCCTCCTGTAGACAAGACAATGATTTCCAAAATAGATAGATCTTACCACAAATTCCAAATGCTAGGTTGCAATAGACTTTCCAATCACCATCTAAGAACACCAGATGCAAAGGAGACCACAAGAAAGTTTTTCTATACCAATAATCCAAGAGCCAAAGACCCCTTACAATGAGAAGCTCTCTCCTTTAAATAGGAAGGAGAGGCATCAAAATCCTAACCACTTTTTGAATGAGTGGCTAAGATTAAAAGATACAAATGTCTAATCAATGGTTGAGATGAGCTCAACAATAAAATACATGGATCACTAATAAAATATAATATAAGTGGATAAAATCGCCCTAGAAGAGGGGAATCCCACCAAATCATGATGACAAAATATAATAGGAAGCTTATGGTGGGTCCAAGGGGTAATTTTAGCCACCCTTGGTCAATCCCCATAGCACAATAATAATAAAATAGTCATCAATATACCAAATCGTGCCTCTATGGTCAAATCGTAGGCCTCAAAATACCTTAGAAATCATCAGAAAGTGCCATAAGTGATGGATGAGGGCCCCGATGAAGCTGAAACTGCTGGAGGAGGTGTGGAAGACATCAACCATCATCACTGATCATCCCATGCCAAAACATTGCTCAGTATCCCAAATCGATTTCCTCAATAGCCATTTCTACCAATCCTGAAATGCCTCGGGAAGCGTGAAACTGCCCCAAACTGACTCCTGGAGTGCCTGCGCTGTCAAGGTGAGGGCACCAGAGTGTCCAGGAGGGGGGTAATATGGTAAAAACAAGTGGTTGGACCACCCCCTCCAAGCACAGCACCCTAGGTCAACCGGATAAAAATCACATCTGCTCTGACAGGGCCTCCTACAGACCAAAACTGCACTGGGATAGCCTACTGAGGCTCAATCATCACTGTAAGTGCCCGAAACTGAAAACAAACTGTCTCATTGGACTCAGAAGGTCCAAATCCATCCAAGATGTGTACTCATACACCATATGAGTCTCTGCATGATCAATATATATATCCAATATACCGAAACAGGGCAAATAATAATAATCTATAAATGATCAAATATTGCTATAAACCAAGAATCATCATCATAACCCTGTAGTTGCTGCATAGAATCATCATATACATGTACATAGACCATATATCATCTATCCATATCATCACAAGGTCCAACCATCTCATGTCCTATGGTTGACCTTGGTCAAACTAGGTCTAACAAAGTCAACATGACCAAATATAACTCAGACCCATCGGAAGCTGCTGCAAAGTGTCAAAGGTTAATGCATGCTCTACAACTTATTCAAATAACAATTATAACACAAAGTAATCATTACTGGCGATCTAAATCCAAATATATAATGTCATTAATTATTATTATTACTCAGACTAGACTTTCAAGATCATACTCACTTCATAGCTGTGATCAATTTGCTAGTGAAGGGTGAAGGCTAAAATAACTGGCTAGGCTAAGGGATGACTTGACTGACTTAACTTTGTGACACTTTGGCAAAGGGAAAGGGAATACACACCATAGTATATACTGAACGAGCAACAACACAGGGAATGGCGGTGTCTCACAAATGGATAAGTTGTTTAGAGAGTGCTTATTCAACTTAGGCATCATGTCTACATCAAGTTGATCCAGGTTCATTAGGATCATTCAATTTCATTTCATGGCCTTTTTGGCCTACATAACCCTTCGGATCTCAGGTGTGCTGATAAGCACAACTAGTTGCAGCTTGCATCCAGGGCATCCTTTTCATACATATATAAGGTCAGCAATTGTTTAGATATAGCTTTTAAGAATCATTGCTTTTTGGACCTTTCTTATACTCTTCGAGGAGTATTTTTCAGCAGTTCATCGCTCTTGCCCTTTTTAGTTTCCATGGGCGAATTTATCAGTTTCCATAAATAGTACATGAGCTTTCAGTTTTAGCCAACAACATCTCAAGTGACTAGGGGGAGTTCGAGCCAATGCCAAACATCGGGACAACCGACCAGAATGATTTAGGCCTACAATCCAACTCACCAAAGGTAAGTTTTGTCACCAACTCAGAGCCGAGACACAATAAACAGGGAAGCTCATTCAATACAGAGGCTACAGTGGGGAAAATTCCTCCATGCCACTAGTCAAGTAGTAAGTCAGGGTGATAAACTAAAAGGTAGGCAATGGATGGATGAAGACAATGAATAATGGAGCCAACACTAGCAAGCCAAGGTATGGTGGAATGATCACCTCTATTATCCCTAAGGAGGGTAAAACCAATGAGTATGAATAGTGAACTTCTAAGTCTGAGTAGGCACAATATAATATATATAATAAGATCAACCAGGTCCACATATCTATATGATCGCCAGATCATAACACTAAGTGCTAAGACATGCTATAAGAATAAGCATAAAAGCAATATAACCATAACACAATGATATACCTACTGAGTCATATACCTGAATGCTCATCAACCTGTACCATCATCTGTCCTCTGAAACTGCTGCTGTAACTCTGGGCACTACTGACTGATCTGTACAAATGGTATAATGGCTACATCGGTCATCTCTCTGAGTGTCCTGAGACTCAGTCATGGCATGGGGAATACAACTGTTGTCCAAAGTTTGATAGTGATCCAATATAGATGCTCATCTCAGCATCTCAATGTAAGGGAACTGGCTGAATAGTGTACTGGCATCAAAAAAATAATGTATGGTAGCCCGGCTACTATATATGTGATAACAGGTCCGCTGGTTCAGAGTGCTTCTCGAAATCATCCCTCAAGTCACTCAAGGACTCTTTCAGCTGAGCCAGGCGAACCTCAATCCTGTTGTCTCCATTTTGCAGGTTATCAAATAACTGCCCTTTCAGAGTAAACATAAATTGTTTGAGACCTTTGAATTTGGCCTGTTGGTAGTCTTTCATGCCTTTAACATCCCCTTCTGCAGTTCCTTGAGCTCACCCACATGGACGCGGACGTTGGATTCCACATCCTCCATTCGCGACTCCATCCGGTTAATATCCAGACCGATTAGTCTGATCTCTTCCAGAGCAGCTTTAGAAACTTCGAAAGCATTGTCGACGTTCTTCTTGATGTCCCGATGAACCGCCTTGATCTCCCGGAGCTCCTTCACCAGGTTCTCCAGATCCATCCTCTTGTATGCTATGATAGACCAGGGAAGAGTTCGCAGACCAATGCTTAGATCTCCACCGTCACAAGTGAGAGCTTCAATACCCAACACCACCAAATGAATTGCAGTACCATCTCCCTGAAACAGATCATGCGAACGAAAGCCTCGAGAATTCAGCATTACTTCGCATGCTTCCATATTACCGCCACACCAACCTTCATTAATGTGAGGAGAATTCCGAGAACAATCTTTAAAGCTCGAGCTACGATGAAATCCACTTGTCCACATAAGGAGAGGGGAGCTTTGCATGTGCGCTCCCATTAGGAAGAGGAAGATCAAAAACATGGGGACCATTTGGTGTATGGAGGATCATGGTTCAAAACAATAAGCCCTTCTTTTAACCTTGCTCCTTGGTTAGCCATGGTATCAACCTCCACATTATTGTGCCTTAAGATGTGATAGAACTGAATCCGAGAGATGTCGCTAATGGTTGATACAATTCATTTTTGTATTCTATTCATTTGCTTATCATGATCTCTTTGGATGTTTATCATTTTCTGTATTGCAATCTTGGAGTCTCCGAGGATGGTATAATGATCTATATGCAGGGAGACCATTGTTTCAACCCCTTGGAGGAGAGCCACCCATTCTGCTTGATTGTTTGTTCTCCTTCCTAATCCCCACGCATACTGAAATAACTTTTTACCTCTAGGGTCATAAAGGACCCCTCCTGCACCTGCCACCCCTAGGAGATATTTATGGATTGAGGAAGGTTTTTTGTAGACATTCCATAATCAAACATGCTACTCTCATCAAATAGTTAGAATGCATGTCTTCAAGGGATATTTATGCTTTGAGAAGGTTGCCTTTTGTTAGTATATTTAAAACCTTTCAAGTTAGTTAAGACCAACTTGATTTAATGTGTCATTAGGAAAAGTGTGTTTCTTTAGTGTGCTTTTGTAATTAACTAATCCAACAGTCACAATTATGTTCTAAACATAAAGTGATCCGATGGTTCATCTTCTCATCCATATTAACAACACTTGATATGTGGCTTAACACTCGATTGGTCCATGACCTATATTTAAAGAGAGCATGGAGGGCCATTTATTGACAGTCGATAGTGAGAGATGGTCATGTAATATATTTCTTTTTGCATTAATATATTGCCTCAAGTGGCCATAATGGCTAGGGCCATGCATTGTTCCCCTCTTTGAGGTTTTTAACCACGTAAACAATGGTGTATTGATCTTTGATCAGTGTGTGTGTTTCTCTTAAGGTGTTTGACCTGTGTGGATATACGATATACTTGTTTTTTGAACATGGTATATGATCCAATCTAAAGAATTAAGTCCTTGTTTTTTGGCAGTAGCCATTAATTGTGCAAGTTACATATTCAATCGCACTCCCACAAAATATTTAAAAGATATAACATCGGAATAAGCATGGCGTAACATTAAACCAGATGTAAGCCACTTGCGTGTGTTTGGTAGTAAAGCCTAGGCTTCCATTCTTTATGAGAAAAGGAAAGCATTACAACCTAAGAGTGAGAAGTGCATTTTTGTTTGATACTCTGAATACATAAAAGGTCATAGGCTTCTTCAATCTAATTCAACAAAAATTATCATTGGGAGAGATGTTAAGTATGATGAAGGTCTCTTGGCTTGTGTGCCTAATTTGACGTTTGTGCCATTGTCAGTGCATGTGCCATCTCCTTTTCTTCTATCCCCAATTTTTCTACTAGTGCCCTAATCTGGTTTCTTCTTCTATAGATGATGATAGTGAGTAAGAAAATTCAGCTATGGCTGCTCACCTTCCTCTAGTTGAGTACATTGAACGTGAACTTGTACCAACACCACTTCTTAGATGGCTTCATACAACATGAGAAGTAGTTGGTGATCTTGTCATTGATCCTTCTAGTTACCACTGTGCACATTCATAGTTCTAATGAGACTCAATACTTGGGATCTTGTCCCTCTTTTAAACGAAAGAAAACTTGTCATATGTAAATGATTGTATAGGACTAAGTATGCAGCAAACAAAAGTGTTGATAGACATAAGGCCTAGCTAGTTGCCGAAGGACTTTTCCAAGTAGAAGGAAATTACTATACTAAAGCCTTTGCGCCTATAGCCAAAATGAATTCCACTCACCTTGTTCTAGTCCTTCTAGCATCATATAAATGGGAGACATTAAATCTACCTCTTGCATGGGGATTTGCAAGAATAAATTTACATGGAACAACCTCCAAGCTATATTCAAAATTACTCCAATCTTGTTTGTCACCATAAGAAATCTCTCTATGGCCATATGCAAGCTCCTCAAGTTTGGTATGCCCCAATGGATAATTTTCTTCTTGACTCCTACTTTTCTAGATGCCATTATGATCCCAATGTCTAAACCAAGAAAGTGGGTGACCATATCATCATACTCGTTCTCTATATCGATGACCTTTTACTCACTATTAGTGATCCCAAACTTCTAACCCATGTGAAATATAGTCTTAGGAAGAAATTTGACATGACAAACATAAGAAATTTGCATTATTTTCTTGGCCTCCAAGTCTTGCAAACTAAGGAATTTCCATTTCCCAACCTAAGTATGCATGTGATCCAATCCACTTCACCGCTTTCACATGTAAGATTGTAAACCAACTCCATCTCCCTCCCAATCCAGAGTCAAACTTGTCGCCACTTGTACAACACCCAAGTGGATGCCACTTTGTACCATTACTTAGTTGCTAGCCCTTTGTATTTGACTCATACCCATCTTGATATTTCCTTTGATGTTGGTCTTGTTTCCTAGTACATGCAAGCACCCCACAAGAGCCAGTGGGAAGCAACAAAGATGATACTTTGCCATATCTAGGGTACAATTCAATTTGGGATATCGTATAGTTCAAGGGGACTCCTTTCTTCATTGGTTTCACTAATTCCAATTGGGTCAAGAACCTTGATGATAGAAAGTCCACTACAAGTTATGTTTTTAATCATGGTTCCGGACTTGTCGTTAGGGCTCGTAAGACACAAAGTATCCTTGCACTTTCTTTAGCAAAAGTAGCATATCGAGTAATGGTTTGCACAAGTAAAAAAACCATGTGGCTTAGACAAATCCTTTCATAGTTTGAATTCTAGCAACATGTGACCACACTCTGATATGACAATCAATGTACAATTCAGCTCGCAAAAGATCCAATTCAACATCAACATGACAAGCACATGCACTTCATCAAGAAGCTTCTTCAAGATCGCATCCTTGAAGTGCTCTATTGCAAGATAGATGATCAATTTGTAGAGATTTTCAAAAAGAACCTTATAGAAGCCAAGTTTTCAAAGCTTCAGTCTATGTTAGGAATTCAAGAAGTGATCATTAAGGAGGGATAGACTCTAATGCTTCCTTCCTTCTCCTATTGTGTCACCTTTGTAGACCCTTCAAACCCATCCCTGTTAGCTTTTGGGGTTTGCTATAGCAATATGAGGTCATCCTTTACCTGTAATAGCTATTTGGCCTAGGTACTCTCTAAAACACTAAGCAATACTCTTAAAAAAACCATTTTTTGCTTGGTCCTTGCACCTCTCCTTAAAGCAAGGCATGGGGGTGTTCCAAAATGTGAAAAAGATATAAATGTGCACTTTTGAGATGGATTTTCAAAGTCCGTACACTTGTAGACCATTAAAAACATGTACCAACTCCTTGAACCAACTCTCACAAGTACTTAAGAAGGCCATTTGTTGGAGAAGGGGCACCACACCATCAAACACTCTTATTCTAGAGGATTGAGAAGCATTTGCCTAAGATTTTTTTTATTCCTTTGTCCATAATTGGGATCTTAATTCCCTAGGATATCTCATTCCTTTATGATCAAAAAGTTGGAGGGGAGCAGTTGTCCATAGGTGGTCCAAGCCGGAGGAATCTAAAATTTGTTGAAGAAGGTGCCAAGAGCGAAGATTAGGCACATTACTAAGTTATTGTTCATCTTTTGATTATTAATAACATGGGGATCTATCTTCTCCCCCCCCCCCCCCCGAATAAAAACTACATTTCGATTTATGTTTTTATGAATTATTTGATTGGAGGTGGAATTATTTTCCCGACGATAGTTATTTTTTCAATCGGTTAAGATTCCATATTTCTATTAATTATCTTTATTGTTGTTTGGAAAGGTTTGACGAAGGTTCCTTGGTAATTCTGTGCATGTTTACAGTGGATTGAATGTGCAAAAGACATCATTTCTTAGATCACAAGTTGCAACAAGGAGGCCAACCAACTGGCCTAAGGTATTCCTCATTTGTCCTTCTTGGTTATCTTTAATTAATAAACTGAATTTGGGATTTAGAGTAGTTATTCTCTTACCTTGATCTGTCAATAATCTGACCCTAGTTATTGGGAAGTATTACCATAAATAGGGTTACTCCGAAAGTGTTTACACCATGCTTGGGTATGCTCCATGTGATGTGGAGTGCATGGTGTGATGCCTACCCTTGGTTGTCTCTTTAGTGGACGTACACATTGGAGATAGCCTACTCATGGATTGCTAGACCTTGACTTGATGCTTTTGTGGTTACAAACATAATAAATAATTAGAAATAATTAAATAGTTAATAAATTAAAATTAACATTAAATGGAAAGTTAAGGGACACGCCTATTGGCCTCGTGACTAGTCAATGCTTATAATGTACACCATCACGACGATCATTGAAATCATTCATTCAATCAATTATTTATCAATTCAATATATTTTGCAAAATATTTTTGTTTATTGCAGCGTTTCCACTACATTGGTATCAAAGCCAATCTTGGCCAAGTTCGTGGGTTAAAAGACCAAAGAGATAGCCAAACTTTGGGTTATAAAATACCTCCAGCCAACGATACAACTGCCAAATCAATCCATACAAGCATAAATTATTACAATCATGCCCTTCTGTATAGTATCCAATCCAAGTCCGTACAGTTACGTCGTACTGCAACGTTTGTACACCTACATCCGCATGAAAGGGAAACTGTACAGTCTTGTCCGTACTATTGCATGTAATGTCTCACTGTCATATTCATTTGTACTATTCCGCTGCCACTTTTCAATTCGTACTCAATTGCTAGCCTCCATATTCATCATGTTAAAGCAAAAAACACTCTACCTGGTTACTTAGACCATGACTTGATGATTCTAGTGGGCCAAACCCCATCCAAATTGACCACATGAGTCACCCCTGAGATGGATTCCTAGATTTGGGGATGCCTTCCTTGATTTGGAGGGGCAATCCCTAATTTGGGGAGCTTTCCCCTAAGTTTAGGAGTGATTGAGTCAGTAACTAGTATAGGACTAGATGTGCTCCACTAATCTAGGTCCTAACTGACCCTCACTAACCCTCTTCAATCATTAGTGCCCCAGTTGAGAGAGATTTTAGGGATTTGCATGCACATATAGTCAATTGCATGTACATCACTCAGTCAAAACTAGTGATTGGGGAGTCTTGGGTTAGTGTAACTCAGTTTGGTGAGTGTGCATGGCTAACTAAGGGTCTTTGGATCTAGTTAAGCCTCATTAGCTCCTCATGCGTACATGAGCAATTTGAATAGCCTCCTCACCTGATTCGAATTGCCTTGCTATAAATATTGTTCACCTCCATTCATTAATGCTCAATGTTATACAACATTCTCTTTCTCTCATGTTATTGACTTCTTTCTTTGGTGTGATGATTAATGTTTAGCACATTTGTTGCATGAATTGTCGATTGTTGATCTCTTTCATAGTATTGCTATCTTTTTTAGTATCTAGATCTATATGCTCAAATTCTATATGGTATCAGCATTGCAAGGGTGCTAAACTAGTCAGTGCTCTAGTGATTTTATCAGGGATCAAGCTATTGTTGGTTGAAGAAAGGCTTTTGCATCCATCAAAGAGCTCTTTGCAGCCATGGATCTCCTATCTCCCCAACAAATTCTAACCCCCCTTCAACTATTACAAATGGAAATGAAGAGTAGAGATGCTCTTAAGGATGAAGGCACTATACTGAATCACAATGGATACAGAGGTGGAAACAATTTCAACAATTTAAAAGTCTAAATACTTGGATAGAATGGATGAAGCATTGGGATTGCTTTGCTATTATATTTCTCCAGATCTAGTCCACCACATTGACGCCAAGAAGACTCCAAATAAAGTTTGGACTACGTTGTCCATGCTCTTCGGAACACAAGATGAAATGAGGGACCTGTTATCACACAACTTATAGTTGCCCCAAAAAGTGATCCTATCCAGGATGGTAGAGGTGTTGGGAAACTAAAGAGGTGACCTAAGAGGGCTTCGATTCCCAAGGATAAATGGTTGTCACGCTAATCGAGGCACTCTTCACTTTGGATCAAGCTAATGCAAGACCAAGGGGGAGACCCTAGCTAGCTAATGAAGGCTAGCGAACCTACTCTAGACACTCTAGGAAGATGTGAAGTGGAAAAGAAAGAGAGATCAAGAGTAAGTAGATCTAGATCTAGGGAAGATATGTGGCAAATAAAGTTAGGGCTTGATTGAGGAGGCTTATGCAAGAGGTAAATGCTCAACCACGAAATGAAGATGCCACTACTGGAGTTAAACAAGTAGATCTAGTGTCGATCTAAGAGACCCAAATGAGATCCACCTATAATTTGGTCAAAATGGAGTGAGGTGGGGCCCACTTAGTGAAATTAAGATAAGATAGGCACTAAATTGGTTGCTAAATGACAGATCTGGAGTTTAGAGGACAAATTAGCAACACCCACATGACAGATCTGGAAAATTGACTAAAAACCCACAAGTGCATCCTCCCCTAGAGATGGTCAGTGCTTGGATCTAAGGGTAAATGGAGTCAGATTTCCACCAAACTTGGTCTCTAAGGTTTATTAATTATTTTAGAAGTGGGTTTTAATTATTAAGCCAAAATTATCGCCAAATCTATCAGATCTATAAAACAAGGGTTTTAACAATGAGGGTTTTAAATGGCAATTGGGTAGAATGGATGAAAATCAATACGTACCTTATAGATCTTACCTCAAATGCTTGTGGCCGCCAAGTACATTGATGATCCTTTCAATTAGTTACAATTCCGAGTGAGATCCAGTTGATTTCAAGCTAAAACGTGTGGGTCCAAGGAGGAAGTGTGTCTTCTTCACCTGCAAAATTCAAACAACCCAAGTTAGATTTGATCCACAAATGAAAGAAAAACTATGCATGACATATCACAAAGAATAGATCAATGGAAAAAATCACGATTGAAAAACTCCCTGAGATGAAAATGTCCTGCCCAAGAAGAGATGGGGAGACCCCACAACAGCCCCTCCAAGTAAATCGCACCCCTGCAGAAGATGAATTCGTCCTCCACAAAAATATGTTGAAATCACATGAAAATCACTGAGATGTCTAAAAGAAAGGCATTCCAATCAAGTCATCAAAGCATGAGAAGTAGATCTGCAAAATAATATTTTATTCCAAAAATTCCAGAGCCCAAAGCTGTCTTTACAATGAGTGGGGTCTCTTCCTTAAATAGGAATGAGAGAGATCAAAACCCTAACCACTTTTTTGAATGAGTGGTGGAGATCAAAAGATATAACAATAATAATCAACGGCTAAGATGAGCCTGCAATACAATGCATGGATCAACTCACAAATGGAGGGGGGCGCACTCAGTAAGACGCCCTAGGGGGACGTACCACATGACAAGTGACCAAGACAAGTGAATAAAGCACATGGTGGGGCTAGGAGGTGATTATATACTTCACTAGCATGGCCCCATGGCACAATAATAAATAATATGACCCTATGACATCATAAAGTGACCAAGTGACCAAATCGTGGCCCCCTCAAGAGCATAATAAAATATCCAAATAATAGCCCGGAGTGTGTGTGGACCCCACTGAATGGTGCAAGCTGTGTTGGAAGGTGTGGGATGCATCACAAAAATCCTCTGAACAAACCTCATGCAAATTCCTTGCCTCAATTGCCCAAATCAATTTCCTCAGTGACCATTTTTTATCCTCAGAAAATCACCTGTAAAATAATAAAATGCCTATAGCTCTCTGCCTGGTGCCCCGGGCACAAATCTGACTGCATCAAAATGTTTGGGACTATGGTAATATGGTAATAACAAGTGGTTGGACCCCATACGCCCTCTATAGCGCCCTGGGAGAACCAAATAAATCTCAAACTGTTCTGTCAGGCCATTTTATAACGGCAATTATGCAATAAAGTGATAATTTGACTGTAATCTCATTTGAAAGTGCCTAAAACTGATATTTGAGTGTGCCAATGGACCCCGAAGGCCCAAATGTAGTAGAGATGAATACTCATACACCATGTGACCACCTGGATAATCAGCTATAAGCTCAACCATCCCCGGACAGATGTAAATAATGGTCTTTAAATAATAATAATAATAAAAAATCCATCAAACCATCGTATGAAACCTGTGTCTGCTGCATGGAACCATCAAGTGGGCATCATAGGACCAAAAATAATCAATCTCGAACATCATTGGTCCAACTCATCTCAGATCCTACGGTTGACTTGGTCAAACTAGGTTGACCAGGTCAAGACTGATCAAAATAATGACCCAGGGTCAAATGCTTGATGCTGCAAGTACAAATGGATAAGATATGCTCTTTTAATTATTTCAATAGCAAGACTAAAGTATAAAGTAGCATTTCACTTGCGATTAAGCAATTAGCACATCAAATATTAGTTTAGAATTAAAACAATCAATTACTCAGAAAAGACCTGTTATCACACAACTTGTAGTTGTTCCTAAAGGTATCCCATCCGGGATGGTAGAGGAGATGGACAACTAAAGAGGTGACCCAAGAGATGCCACAGTTCCCAACGCAACCTGGGAGTCACGTCAACCGAGGCACTCTTTGCTTTAGATCGAGATGAATCAAGACCTAGGGGGAGACCCTTATAACCGATCAAAGATGATTGGACCCAAACAAAGGTTCCTAGGGATAAGTAAAATACAAGTTATGGAAACCAATGCAAGGTTAAGTGGACCTATAAGTTTAAGTATGGTTGAAGGCGGCTTAAGGAGTGACTAGTGTTTCAACCAATGAATGATTTAGGCCACATGATAGGATAAGATGACAAGATCTAGTACCATGAAATACACATGTAGGACCCACTTCCTTGGGATATGGAAATGGCTCAAATGGGACCCACAAGGTGGAATTAAGGGGTGCAAATGGTACCAAGGGGTATGTAAGAGATAGATCTAGGGATCTAAGATGAAATTAGGGATACCCACATATGGGATCTAGGACTTGACACAATTCCCAAGGAGTGCGAATTGCCCTAGGTGGACTAGTGCCTTGATGGATGGGTTAATGGAGTCAAAAGAGATGTCAAATTGTAGATCGGGACACCTAGGATACAAATCAAATGGGCTAACTGAGGTGTGATGGGTGGATCTTACTAGATCTAATATTTCACTAAGTGACCCAAGTGGACAACTTTCCCCAAAACAAGGAATGCTACCCCCAAGGCAAAACTTCACTAAGTGAGACACTAGATGTAGGTTTCAAGGTATGCTCTTTCCAAATCCAATGGAATCTCAACCACCCAGTTTCTCAAAGTGGGACAACTCAATCACCCAAGGAGAGCGACTTTGCCCAAGGAGGGCTAAAAGCATGGTAAGGTGTGTCAAATCAAGTCCAATGGGCACCAAATTGTAGATCCAATTAGTTTAGGCAAGTATCAATGTGGATCTTGAAGATCAAGGGCATCCAATGGCTAGATCTCCATAGATCTAAGATTGAAAATGCATCACCAAATTGACCCAAGTGGGGCACAACCCTCAAAATGAGGAATGGGGCCCACAAGAAAAAAATCAACAAGGTGAAGCACTAGGGGTAGGTTATCAAGTGAGGAGAGTGTGAATCAAGTGGGATTTCACCTACCCATGTGTTAGATCTAACCCAACTAGCTTCTCCCAAGGGGTGTGATTTGCCTCAAGAGGGCTATTTTGCCTTGAAAAGTGTGTCAAATGGAACCCAATCATCACCAAACTATAGATCCGAATTGCCGTGGATACTATAAAGGTGAGTTTTTAATATCTTTTCAAACGCAAGGCTAGATCCAAGTAGATCTAAGAAAAACAAAAATGAGGGTTTTGATTTTAATGTAATTTTGACCAATGGGATGGATAGCAAGCGAAATCAATACATACCTTGTAGATCTTACCTCAAAAGCTTGCGGCCTCTTAAGCATATGGAGAATTCTTGCCCTAGTTACAATTCCAAGCTTGATCCAAGTGTCTTCAACCAATAGCATCCAAACTCTAGGAGGAAATATGTCTTATGAAAACCTGCAAATCAAACTACATCAAGTTAGATTTGATCTACAAATCCATAAGATCTAAGCATGTCATATCAAGAAAGTAATCAATGGACAAAGCACAATTGAAAAACTCCCTCTCTATGAAGTCGATTTTCCCATGGGGGATGTGAGCAACCCCTACAATCTTCCCACAAAGCAATTCAATGAGCTAGCTTGAGCAATTCGGCCTCCCTCTCTTGAAGTCGATTTCACCTGAAAAGCAAACAATGTCTAGAAGCAAGATATCCAAGAACATATGCAAGAGCAACCTAATCAAAGCCAAGAAGTAGATCTCCAAAATATTATTTTCATTCCAAGTTTTCCAGAGCCCAAAGGTGAGCTATACAATAGAGGGTCTCCTCCTTATATAGGATAATAAAGACCAAAACCCTAGATCTCAAAACCACTTTACAACAAAATGAGTGGTTGAGATTAAAAGATCTCAATACATGATCAATGGCTAAGATAAAAACATAACAATATAACACATGGATCACTCAGATAATGATGACGTCATAGCTAAAAGGTACTCATGGAGGGTGACGTCATCCACTAGAGGGGGTAAAAGTACAAAAGCCCACCTCATATGACTAGGACATGACACATGAAGCTCATGGCGGGGCTAGGAGGCATCAATCCTTACTAGCTCATCCCCATGGAACAATAAAATAATATAATATGTCCAAGATAAATATAAATGATCAAATCTGTCCTCAAAATCTGTGACAGACAAGCAGTAAAAGGCCTCCTGTGGCCTCTGTGGACCCACCCAAGTGATGAAAACTGGCTAGAAGATAGGGGGTTCACCCTGGAAGACCTCTGTGAAAACCAAATGGCAAAACCTTGCCTCAATTGCCCAAATCGAATTCCTCAGTGACCCTTTTATCCCATTTCTGGACTGCCTCGATAACTGTGAAAGTGTTGAAACTGCCTCCTAGGGCACATGCACTGTCAAACTGAGCCTACCAGGCTCTCCAAAAGGGGGGATAAATGGTAATAACAAGTGGCTGGACCACCCCCTCCTCATACAGCGCCCTAGGCGAACTGGCCTCTCATGGCCCCTGCTGCTCAGGTTGGGAAATCAGCCCCAAATCTGGTCAACGAGTGTAAAATTGCATCTATCACTGTCAGAAGTGCCCGGAACTGAAAGATAAGTGTCTCATTGGATCCAGAAGACCCAAATATACTAGGAATGTGTACTCATACACCATGGGTTGCCCTGATGGGCTAGTTGTAGGGTCCACCATATATGGACAGTGTATAATCTGATGACCTGGAGTAATAATAAAACCTGCTGAACTGCATCAATCATTATCTGAATCATATGTCCATCATATAACATCATCATCAAAAGTATGTGGGACCATCCATCATCATCAATAGGTATATATGGCCCACATCATCACGGATCCCAAGAAATGACCATAGTCAAACTGGGTTGACTAGGTCAATATACAACCAAGGATAAATCATCTCAATAGACTAAGACATGTTCCTCTAATCATACTCACAGCTTAACTTAAAGTATAGCATCCATTTAGTGGCATTAATCATGTTAGCATATTCCTTTGTTATTTATAATTACTTGCACAATAGTTTAAATGACAAACTCACCCATTGGACATGGTCAAACTGCTAGCGAAGGATGAGGGCTAGGAACAAGGTTGGGCAAAGGGGGTGACTTGTCTAAACTCAACTAAAAGATACTTAGGACTAGGAGAGAGGGGAAACTACAAACTCTGTGCTGGACAAAATAACACGGGGGATGGCTGTGCCTCACAAATGGGTAAGTTGTTTAGAGAGTGCTTATTCAACTTAGGGCCTCATGTCTACATCAAGTTGATCCAAGTTCATTAGGATCATTCAATTTCATTTCATGGCCTTTTTGGCTTACATAACCCTTTGGATCTTAGGTGTGCTGATAAGCACAACTAATTGCAGCTTGCATCCAAGGCATGTTTACATATACATATAAGGTCAGCAATTGTTTAAATATAGCTTTTAAGAACCATTTCTTTTTGGACCTTTATTATACTCTTCGAGGAGTATTTTTGGCAGTTCATCGCTCTTGCCCTTTTTAGTTTCCATGGACGAATCTATATAAGTTTCCATAAGTAGTACATGAGCTTTCAATTTTAGCCAACAACATCTCAAGTGACTAGGGGGGGTTCGAGCCAATGCCAAACATTGGGACAACCGACCAAAATGATTTAGGCCTACAATCCAACTTACCAAAGGCAAGTTTTGTCACCAACTTAGAGCCGAGACACTAAACATACAGGGATGCGGTCCAAACACAGAGATAGAAAAAGGGGAAGTCCTCAATACCAGAAAGTCAAGTAAGACAGGTCAAGGGTCAAAGCCAAATAAGGAAAGTCATGGATGGATGAAGTCAAGTGAAGGTGGAGCCTAAGCTAGCATACAACTAGTGTCAAGAAAGACCATATCTATGTAAGGTGGTAAACCAGTGAGCTTTGTCAAATAAAACCTAAATGTACAAATAACTGTCCATTTTATAGTTCATCATCAAGATAGTCCATTTTAAGTTTTACACATTTGGCCACATCATGGATTATATACCAAGCCAATGCTATGAACATGACTAAAGCAACAAGATAATAATCCACATTCAATGATAAAACATCCATAGGTCATACAACATCATCACAAGAATAATCATCATATATCATCTGAAACACTGCTGCAATACATCTCTAGGCACTGAACTGAAACTGTATGGGCTAAAGGGTCACATCGGTCATCAAATCTGAACTCTCAAGGCTCAGCCTTGACACAAGGTCTAACATAAGTCTGAATAATACACTGCTCTGATCATGAGTGATCTCAAAATATACAATCATCATAGCCAAGCTCTGAATAATGGAAGCTCTGGAATGTGCAGATATCTGCTAAACAAGAATAGTAGCCCTGCTACTATGGTGTCATAACAAGACCCTCAAGTATATACTCATTTCATGGACGTGACCATTTTGCTAGGAATGGGTGAAAGTGAAAAATGCAAGGCTAGGATAAGGGGATGACTTTACAATCTTCAACACTGTGACAATTTGGATGAAGGGAAAAGGGAGACTCACTTAAGCATATGTTGGATAGTAAACACACAGGGAAAGGCAGTGACTCACAAATGGAATGAGTTGATTTGAGAAGTGTCTATTCAACTTTTAGCAAATGTCTACAGCTCACATCCAAACTAGAAACAACTCTGTGGGGATCTTTTCCAGAACCACAGTGACTGGGTGCACAACTAATCGTAACTTGAGGTCCTAGGGGACACTTAGAATTAGTTGTCCCTTACTCCATCTCACATCCCAACCCGTAGGCTCCGTGAGGAATTAATCATTACATTTTTTTATTATGGCTAGCAGTCTTTGGATTTAGCATACATATATTTAACCACTGCTTTTTAGGCCTTGTGACCCTTTGGATTTTTCATGTGCTTAGAAGCACAACTAATTGCAGCTTTTATCCAAGGTGCTTTTTCATTTCATTTCATAGCCCTCTTTCATTGTGCTAAAGAGAACAATTTTAATTTATTTCCCGAGGCTTGCTCATAAGATATAATAACAGTTCACATATGCATGTAATGATGGTAGTACATTTTGCTTCAAGTTTAACCGACACAACTCAGGCAACTAGGGGGATCGTCCACAATCAGGATCAAACATTGGGGGCAACCGACCAGAGAGGTCAAGGCTTCAAATCCAACTCACCTAAGATCAGGAATCAACACCAGCGAGTTCTCCTGGCCCAGAAGGATCAAGGCTTCGGCAAGTTCTGTTGCACAACTCAGAGCCAAGACACAAAACAACAGGGAATCTATCCAACATAGAGGTAAAAGTGGGGAGGTCCTCCATATCACATGCTGAGGTGTAAGTCAAGGTAAAACCAAATACGAAAGAGAATGGATGGATGGGGAAAATGACAGGTGATGCCATAAATGGTGGGAATGACCACGTCCATACTACTTAAGAGGGTAAAATCAACGAGTATAAACAAGAATTTCTTATTCTGAGTAATTAGATCACTTAGATTCTAGACAGTAAACAAAACAACCATATCCATATATATATATATATATATATCGCCAAATCATGACCACTAAATAACTAGTCAAGCTACTAAGATAAGCAAACGAGCAAGGTAAACATATCCAATGCACAACCATATACCTGCTGGGCCATATACATGTATCTATCATCTGGATCATCGATCGTCACTGGAACATTACTGCTGTAAATCTCTAGGCAGTATCACACTACTCTGTATGGAAGAAGAATGGTCACCTCAGTCATCAAATTTGAGGTCATGAGGCTCAGTCATGGCATGGGGTTCATCATGTCTGATCTGGGGCTGCTTTAATACATGAGTGATCATCAAAAGTATTGCTCATCATAGGCTGATCTCATCAAAAATGTGTAAAGTCCTGGCTCAAAAATATACAGGAAACTGCTCTGCAATCATGGTAGCCCGGCTACTATGGATGTGATAACAAGACCTGTTATCACACCATAGTAGCAGGGCTACTATTCTTGTACAGCAGATATCTGCACATTCCAGAGCTTACATTATTCCAGAGCATGGCTATATATTTTGGATCACTCATGATCAGAGCAGTACATTATTCAGATTTTGTATATGACCTTGTGTCAAGGCTGAGCCTTGAGAGTTCAGATCTGATGACTGATGTGACCACTTATCCCATTACAGTTTCAGTTCAGTGCCTAGAGATGTATTTCAGCAGTGTTTCAGATGATGCATGATGATTATTATGATGTTATATGATCTGTGGATATGTTCTGACTGACTGTGGATTATTATCTTGTTGATTTAGTCATGATCACAGCATGTGCTTGGTATATTATTCCTGATGTGGCAAACTATTTAAAATGAACTGTAAATCATAAAATGGACAATTGCTTGCACTTTTAGGTCATTTAACAAAACTTACTAGTTTTTCACCTTACATAGACATGGTCTTTCCCGACACCAGTTGTCTGCTAGAGTAGGCTCCATATTCACTTGTCTCCATTCATACATGACCTTCCTGTTTGACTTTAAACCCTGACTTGTCTCATTTGACTTTCTGATACTGAGGACTTCCCCATTTTTCTACCTCTGTGTTTGGACCGCATCCCTGTTTATTCAGTGTCTCGGCTCTGAGTTGGTGACAGAACTTGCCTTTGGTGAGTTGGATTGTAGGCCTAAATCATTCTGGTCGGTTGTCCCGATGTTTGGCATTGGCTCGAACTCCCCCTAGTCACTTGAGATGTTGTTGGTTAAAACTGAAAGCTCATGTTCTACCTGTGGAAACTTAATAAATTCGCCCATGGAAACAAAAAAAAGGGCAAGAGCAATGAAAAGCTAAAAATACTCCTCGAAGAGTATAAGAAAGGTCCAAAAAGCAATGGTTCTTAAAAGCTATATCTAAACAATTGCTGACCTTGTATAAATATATGAAAAACATGCCCTGGATGCAAGCTGCAACTAGTTGTGCTTCTCAGCACATCTGAAATCCGAAGGGTTATGTAGGCCAAAAAGGCCATGGAATAAAATTGAATGATCCTAATGAAACTGGATCAACTTGATGTAGACATGATGCCTAAGTTGAATAAGCACTCTCTAAACAACTTATCCATTTGTGAGGCACAGCCATCCCCCGTGTTCTTTTGTCCAGCACAGAGTTTGTAGCTTCCCCCTTCTCCCAATTCAAAGTATTTTTGAGTTAAGTTAGACAAGTCAAACCCTTGGCCCAACCTTGCTCCTAGCCTTCATCCTTCACTAGCAGTTTGACCATGTCCAATGGGTAAGTTTGTCATTTGAACTATTGTGCAAGTAATTTTATATAACAACGGAATATGTTAACTTGATTAATGCCACTGAATGGAATTTATACTTTGAGCTTAGCGGTGAGAATGATTAGAGAAGCATTGTCTTAGTCTACTGATGTGATTTATCCTTGATTATATATTCTTGGGATCCGTGATGATGTGGACCATGTATGGATGATTATTGATGATGATTTATGGCCCCACATGTTTGATGATGATACCATATGATGGACATATGATACAGATGATGTTTGATCCAGTTCAGCAGGTTTATTACTACTTCAGATCAGCAGATTATACATTGTCCATATATGGTGGACCCTACAGCAGGCCCATTAGGGCAACCCAGGGTGTATGAGTACTCATTCCTAATGGATTTGGGTCTTCTGGATCCATTGAGACACTTATCTTTCAGTTCCGGGCACTTCTGACAGTGATTGATGCAGTTTTACACTTGTTGACCAGATTTGGGGCTGATTTCCCAGTCTGAGCAGCAGGGGCCCCGAGAGGCCAGTTCACCTAGGGCGCTGATGATGGAGGGGGTGGTCCAGCCACTTGTTATTACCATTTATCCCCCCTTCCGGAGAGCCTGGTGGGCTCAGATTGACAGCGCTAGCACCCTAGGAGGCAGTTTTGGCACTTTCACAGTTCCCGAGGCAGTTAAAAAATGGGATAAAGTGGTCACTGAGGAAATCGATTTGGGCAATTGAGGCAAGGTTTTGGCATTTGGTCTTCACAGAGGTCTTCCAGGGTGGCATCACTATCTTCCAGTCAGTTTTCACCATGTGGGTATGCCCGGATTGATCACAGGAGGACATTTACTGCTTGACTGTCATGGATTCTGAGGACAGTTTTGGTCATTTCTATTATATTGGACATATTTTATTATTTTATTGTGCCTTGGGGATGAGCTAGTAAGGATTGATGCCTCCTAGCCCCACCATGTGCTTATTTTATCATGTCCTAGTCATCATGAGGTGGATCATTGTACTTTTTACCCCTCTAGTGGGATGACGTCACCCTCCATTGTACCATTTAGTGAGGGCGCTTTTGTTATTATGTTATGGTTCATCCTAGCCATTGATTGTATGATGAGATCTTATAATCTCAACCACTCATTTGATGTAGTATTGTAGAGTGGTATAGGGTTTTGGTCTTTATTATCCTATATAAGGAGGAGACCCCCCATTGTAAAGCTCACCTTTGGAGCTCTGGAATATTGGAATAGAAGATTTTTTGTGGAGCACATCTCTCTTGCATTGTGGATTCTCTTGCATATTGAATATAAAGTATCTCTTCTATGTATCATTGTGGATTTTGGTGTTTTTGCTAACCTTTTGACAGGAAAGTCGAATTGGAGAGAGGAGGGCGACTTTTTGAGGGTTATTGTTGGAGGGATCCACATATTCTCTCTTGGGTTGATCTTGTGACAGGGAGTATCATTATTGTATCTTCGTGACATAGTTGATGCTTTCTATTACATCTTTCTACCATTTTCATAATCATCTTGCTTGACTTGTTTCTTTGATCTTGTCTTGTAGGAGGAGGACGATTTGGCTATCTTGGAGAAGGGCGATTTGGTTGGAGCACTTGGATCTCACTCTTGAATATAAACATAGGAGAATGCTATCAACTTGCAAGGTGGCCATAAGCAATTGAGGTAAGATCTACAAGGTATGTGTCTCTTTCATCCATTCTATCTTCATTGGTCATAAAACCCTAATTAAATCAAAACCCCAATTTTGGTATTTTTTTAGATCTACTTAGATCTACCCTTGCAATTGAAAAGATATTAAGAACCCACCTCTATAGGATCCACCCCTAGTTGGATCTATAGTTTGGTGGTGATTGGCTAAAAATTGACACACCTTTCAATGCAAAAAGCCTTCTTGAACCAAAATCAATTTTCCTAAGAGAAGCTTGTTGGGTAAGATCTAGCACATGGGTAGGTAAGATCCCACTTGATTTGACATCTAGACACTTGATTACCTATACCCATATCCTTGCTTTGGTGAAAACTACCTTGTGGACATCTCTCCATGTTTTGAGGGGTTGAAACCCCCTTTTGATCTTCTTGGTACCTTAAAACTTAGATCTACTAAGATCTACCCATTGGATTTACTTGAAACTTTGAAGGAACATAGATCGGGGTACTAACATCCCGGATCTACATTTTGGTGGCTATTGGACTTGATTTGGTCCACCAAAACCCAATTTTTGACTCTCCTTGAGCAAGTCGCACCCCCTTGATTTGTTGAGTTGGTCCACTTCTAGGAAGTGGGTGTTGGAGATTTTTGTGGATTTGGAATGCCCATGCCTTGAAACCTAGGTCTATACTGTCCTTTTGTCAAGATCTGCCTTGGGGATTGCATTCCTTGTTTTAAGGGATTGTGGTCCACTTTTGGTTATCTTTTAAAAAACCTAGATCTAGTAAGATCCAACCATTGGATCTCATCCAATCCACTTGACTTGGCTTCTAGGTGTCCCGATCTACACTTTGACATCCTTCTTGACTCCTTTAGCCCATCCAACAAGGCACTAGTCCTTCTCCAAGCAAAGCGCACTCCTTGGGATTAGTGTCAAACCCTAGATCTAGTACATGGGGAATCCTAGAACCAACTCCAACTTATAGATCTAGCCTAGATCTAACCTATAGTACCATCCTCATACTTAAGTTCACCTTGTGGGTCTACCTAGAACCATTTCACACTTCCCAAGAAACTAGACCCACTTGTGTAAACAAATGGTATTATACTTAGTCATCATACCCCATCATGTGGCCTAAACCATATATAGGTTGAAGCATTAACAAACTCTTACACCTCCTTCAACCATACCTTAACCCATAGGTCCGCTTAGCCTTGCATTGGTTTCCGTAACTCATTACTCACCTACCTGTAGAAACCTTTGTTTGGGTCCAATCAACTGTGATTGGGGTATAGGGTCTCCCCCTTGGTCTAGTTACACCTTGACCTAAAGCGAAGAGTGCCTCGGTTGACGTGACTCCCACCTGCATTGGGAACCGTGGCATCTCTTGGGTCACCTCTTTAGTTGCCTAGCTCCTCTACCGTCCCGGATGGGATACCTTTAGGGGCAACTACAAGTTGTGTGATAACAAGACCATCAATTGGAGGTGGAAATCATGAACTTGAAAGTTGAGACCAAGTGATTTTGACTATATTCAAGAGTTTTTCATCAAGTTCAAATCAATTCTCTTGTAGCTCAAGATGTGTGAGATCGAGAAGGATGGATCACAAATGGTACTCTCTATTCTCTCCACACTGGATCCTGATTATAGTATCTTTGTTTCCGCTTTCCATTAATTGGCTCTTGAAGCCTCCTACAAAATGGCTACTTTGGATATTTTTGCTACCTCTCTCCTTCAAGAGAAAGATAAGCTCTCACAAATGGGCCTCCAAAAGACCTCAAAGGTGCATGCACTTGCCTCCAATGAGGGGAAGAAGGGCACAAGCAAGCAAAAGCTCCCATATAAGGGAAAAAAGGAGCAAAAACCAAGGATTTCTCATGAACACTTTGACTCTGATGATGACAAGATCGAAGAGGATCAGCCATGATGTCCTTACTACAATAAAGGACCATATAAAGAAGAAGATTGTAGGTACAAAAAGTTTTTTGAAGAAAAGGAAGAGAAGGAGCACAACAAGAAAGTTGTAACACTGAAAAAAAACAGTTGCATGTATGCATTTTAAGCAGTTACTAGTCCATGCATCTTTGACTCATAAGACTTGGAAAACTTGTCCCAAATCAAGTTCTAATTGAAGAATCCATTGGAGAACTTGTCCCAAATCAAGTTCCCATTGAAGAAGATCTCTAGTATGTTCGTTCGGAGCTCGGAGCTACAACTTTTGCTCCTACTATTCACCAATTTCTGCACAAATTTTTTTGAGTAGGTTATCTTGCTCTTCTTTTTACATCCTCTTTTATGGGAAGAAGGTTTTCCCATGTGGTTTTTTCCAGTGTTCCACGGTGACGCGTCCCGCAGGGTCGGGGACGCGTTTCCCACGTTTCCTGCGTCCCAAGGACTCCTGACGAAACGTTTCCCCCCACCCATGCCCCTGAATATTTTTTTATGTTTTAACTTTTTTCATTATTTTCACTTTTTACAATCCCTACTTAGTACTACTTAGAAAATAAATCAATATATTTAGTATTTACATTGCACAACCATGAATATACATTAAATGAAATATTATTTTTGGTATTTTATTTTATTTTTATAATTTTAGGGACGTCCCTCGCCCCCGAATTTCCTTAAAATTTGGGGGTGGTCTCCACGCGTCCTGAATGTGCGTTTCTCCGCTCCTGCATCCCCCTATCCCATAAACTTGGGGGAACATTGGTTTTTTCCCTCTTAACCACTTTTCATAAAATTGTTGTGTGCATAGGTACCTAATAAGGCTGAAAATTGTCGGGACCCATTTTCCATTTTTTATTTTCACCTAGTTAGGATTATGGGGGGGTGTTAGAGCAAAAAACTCTCTACCTAGTTACCTAGACCATGACTTGATGACTCTAGTGGGCCAAACTCCATCCAAATTGACCAACCGAGTCACCCCTGAGATGGATTCCTAGATTTGGAGGCACCTTTCTTGATTGGGAGCGCATTCCTTGATTTGGTGATCTTTTCCATGAGTTTAGAAGTGACTACGTAATTAACTAGTAAAGGACTAGATGCGCTCCATTAATCTAGGTCTTAATGGACCCTAACTAACCCTCTTCAGTCACTAGCATCCCAGTTGAAATTTTTTAGGGATTTGCATGCACATGAAGTTAGTTGCATGTACATCACTTAGTCAGAACTAGAGATTGGGGAGTCTTAGGTCAGTGTAACTAAGTTTGGTGAGTGTGCATGGCTAACTGAGGGTCTTTGGCTCTAGTTAAGCCTCACTAGCACCTCATGCATTGCATGAACAATTCAAATAGCCTCCTGACCTAATTTGAATTGCCTTGATATAAATATTGTTCACCTCCATTCATTAATGCTCAACGTAATACAACATTCTCTTTCTCTCATGTTATTGACTTCTCTCTTTTGTATGATGATTAATGTTTAGCACATTTGTTGCATGAATTTGTAGATTGTTGATCTCTTTCACAGTATTGCTATCTTTTTTAGTATCTAGATCTATATGCTCAAATTCTACACATCATCCATACATTCCATACACTACCTTTACAAATAAATCTGTACAGGATTTTTCCCTAAGTCACGTCTTCCCAAAATCTTAAATTATTTTTTTAATTGGGAAATTATAGCAAGTAGGCTCACTTCTTAAAAGTTACCTACAAAAGTGAACAAGTTAAAATAAATTAAAGTTTATATACTTGGTACATAAACTAAAAATTTAAAAATGGGTTTTGTGAAGAAAAAAAAATGAAAAATGGGTGACTATGATGAAGTTCACATAGAGAGTCGTTGTGAAGATGAAGCCAATAACGCCTCGCTAATTATTCATAACATAGTGACGTCTCAAAAAGAATTGGCAGATGGACAAAAGATGTTAAGCGACAAAATTGATAGATTAAACGAGAACATGAATAAAGTATTCACAAACAAAGTTAACAAGGTAGCCGAAGATTCTGAAGAACATTGGTTAGAGGAGATAAAAATGAGAAACGAAGACAAACAAAACAAAGTCACAATGGTTGTTAGTTAGAGGAGATCAAAATGAGAAATGAAGACAAAGAAAACAAAGTCACAGTGGCATACAACTCAAATGTTGACTATGACGAAACACCGAAGAAAGTATCGCTAGCATCAATTTCATGCTCATAACCAAATAGGAGTGAAGATGATGTGTTGCAAAGAGAAAATATTACTCAAAAAAACCAAACACAAGAAGTAACCACAAGATACCTTCCACCTCATCTTAGGAAGAGTGAGAAGATAAAGGTTCCAAAAAAACAAGAAGTCAAACTTACAACTCCACCTATACCCATGAAAGATAAGTTACAACATTATATATTACATGGTGTCGAAAATCTTGATATTAGGAACAATAACGTACAACTAATGAACAAATCATCGGAAGCTTAGAAACCCGTACAACCCTAGTTGCCAAAGCGTCCCCCCCCCTGGTTCCATGAGCAAATTCGCGCTCCGAGCGAGTTCGTGCCCGAAGCGTCCTCCGAACCGCGCTTCCAAAATTCCGAAGCTCGCTTCAGGCAAAATAAATTCGCTTCTTGCCACTGTCGGAAGTTTTCACGCTTTGGAAAGCTCCGAACGCCGAAAAAAAACGCTTCGGGGTCAAATCGGCAACGCTCTGCCATCGAACCCCGCGCGCTTCCTATGGCAGTCTGTCGAACCCGCGAAAATGGCCGAAAAGTGAGTTTTTTTTTGTTTTTTTGGCTTCATATATTGGAAGTAGCACAAACATACATGTTTCATAAATTTTGCATCTAGTTTGGTATTCTAAATGTTTTTTTTATATATATATAAACGCTTCACTTCCGACCATTTTTTGAAAAATGCGCACCCGCGCTCCTGCTTCCGCTTCGCTCCCACGCTTCGGCAACATTGCATACAACAATGAAGGCAAGGCAAACTTGGACCCTAGAAGTTTCAAGGTTTTGCATTACATAACCAAGTCAAAAGACTTCAAGGTATGATGCATAGCCTACAAAATAACCTTGCCAATACTCAAATTGGAAACCAAGTCACGCTCTTACAACTAGGGCAAGGACAAAGATAATGCCGCTAGAGAAACATACTTAGCTAGAAAAAATCCAATTTATTATGCTTCAAGGACAAAGCATTCCTTAAGGAGGTGGCAATGTTACAAACATAAATATAAATAATTAAAAGTAATTAAATCGTAAATAAATTAAGATTAGCACTAAATGGAAAGTCAAGGGGCACACCCATTGGCCTCGTGACCAATCAACGTGTTATCGGACGAATTAGCAGGATTAATTCTCCAATAAGCAAATGCACCAACGTATCCCAATGTCACCTCGGATACAACGTGCTACTTCTTCGGAAGTTGAAACCTCCAAGGGGAGAGCCCTTTGATTAATCACCTGAAGCAAACTAGACCACAGAGCACAAATATGCCTATGCAAAAGATACCAGTGACCAGTGCCTTTATGGAGTCAAACATAGATCATTGGGACGAATGTTAACTTAATAGATGATTACTAACAAGCAATCGCTTATGCCATGTAATGTAACAATTAGATGTAAGAGTGTTAGTGGCGAGAGTGTTATCGTCAATCGGTAACTAACAACTAGCAATTAGGTGAAGATTATTCAATGACCGATGTATGGGCTAATGTACCAAAGTTCAATATATTAGAGACCATTAATTATATCATCAACTTATGAAGAACAATAAAGACATCACAATGATCAGCTCCTCATCAGAATTGTAGCATCAATAGCAATTATAACAGTGGTACCTAGATCAATCTTAGGAAGGCAAGAGCAAGAATCATTTATCAATCAATGAAAGCAAGTTTTAGTATGTTGTATGTAGAGCTAATCTCTGTGTTTCAGATCTGTATGGAGAGGTAATGTCACAGTATAACAACAGTATGAATAGCATTAATAATCAAAAAGTTCATAGGAGGATTAATGCGATCACTTGCTCCTTTAAAATCGCCACTTTTCCCACTCCCATTTACTAAATCAATGATGTATCAAAAATGCATATGTCATTATAGCAATAGATCAAAAATGTATTAGAAACGAGATTATCACTATATGTAAAATGATAAGAAGAGAGAGACATGCATAATATCACCTATTTATCAAACCACTTCCTTCTCCAATAGTCATGCATTAAAATTTAAAGTAATGTATTGTATGTACTGCCGATTTTCAAACCTTTAGGATGGCTGAATTGTGTGCTCCTTGTTACGTGGTACTAGTACTAGTGCACCTGCAGAGGTCCCCCAGGGAGAGGGGGTCATTTTTCTGACTAGGAAGGGTGTTTAGCCAACTTTTTCTAAGTAGGGGTTATGACTGGACCCTCTGGTTTCTCCTTTGGAAGTATTATGGCTTAGTGGCATTGCTGACTGCCTCATGAAAGGGCTTGAAGCCCTGAGGTTGGTGTCTGAGGCTTCCAGGGGTGGATCACTGGGTCACATGACCCCAACCTTAATTTATCATCTCGGTGATAAATTTTTCAGTACTGAGGCATATGTCTCTCCTCCAAGTCACCTCCCACACCCACCTGGCCCTCGAGCTCACCAGCACCCTCTCTCCTTGGGCTCCTCTTGATGATGACGTCATCCTCCAGGCCAGGTTGCAGTGCTTGATTAGGGGGGGCGTTGAGGGATTTTCACTACTGTTGGGGTTAGATGGGACGTGACGAACCCCCCCCTTCCGTGGTTTGGCCTTCAGAACAGAGCGATATGCTCATTTTTAGCCATTTTAGTCGTGTGGGTAAATTCTGGGGAAAATGCCCCAAATTACCCACATATTTGATTATTTTATATTATTATTGTTTTAATTTTAAGTTGACATTTCTAATTTCAAATTGACATTTTAAAAGGCATGTCGGCCTAGATATTTTTTTATTTTTGTAAGTGAGTGTGAAAAATATAAATACACTTCTCCTCACTTCATTTTAACACAACAACTTATGGGATAAAATTCATTATGCTACTCTTTTACCCTAGAAGGGCCTTATGAAGTGATGTGCACCTCGAGGGATGATTCCTCTTGCTCTTGGATGAAGTTGGATGCTTTCTTTATCTTGCTAATGATTTGTGGATGCTAGAATGGTTGGAACAACTCATGCTCAAGTAAGTCTTTTACATTTTTAAGGTTTGCTTGGTGAATAGTAGGTAAGTTTTGCATCTTGAATGATTGAATGGTAGACCTAGGGCTACATTCTCTTTGAATAGGGCTTTTGCCTGCTATTCTATCCTCATTGCATAGTAAAAATGCTCCCAGAAGGAGGTTTTTACAAAGTTTGGCCTTTGATCTCCAACTTTGCCCTAGAGGTTGTTTCAAGAAGCCGTAAGGGCCTAACCTAGTAGCAAGGAGAATTATCTCCAAGAGGAAGGTTGGTCACCTTCCTCTAAGGCTAGGGTTTGGGGTAACATCCATTAAAATCCTAAGTTATCAACCTTTACTAAATTTCACTTGCATTTTCATGGTAGAATTAGGGTTTGAATTAGGTCTGCAATTTTATGTTAAAAACCCTAGAAAATAAAATAAAAATAAAAAATTTCAATTTTTTGGCATTCCTAAAATTTCGGCCCTCTCTCCTACAATTTCGCCTTGCCTTCTTTAGCCCTAAAAACCCTGGGATGAAATTTTAGGAAGCCCTAAATCTTAAAAAAATCAAAAATTCCAAAAACACCCTAAAAAATTAAAAAAAAAATTCTTCTTCAATTGTTGGCCTCCCTAAAATTTCGGCCCTCCACCCTATAATTTTGGCCTGTCATTTTAAGCCGTAAATACCCTAGGGAAAAATTTTAGGAAGCCCTAAAACTTTAAAAAATTTTAAAAACCCTAATTTTACATTGTAAATATTAATTTTAGGTTTGTTTTTGTATTTTTCTTTTGTAATTAGTTTTTTATTTTTATTTTTTGTTTTGTACATAAATTTCAAAAGAAAAAACCTAAACCTAAAACCCTAAATCTAAAACCCTAATTGCAGCCCTAACCTAACCCTCTTTCCATTCGCTTTCTCCTCCTCCCTTAACCACTCTTTGCTGCACCTTTTTTGCTCTTCTCTGCATAACCATCATTACAGGACAACCCTGTACCTATATACACATACAGTAAAAAAGAGGTTTGTTTTTCAATGATTTTATCAAGGTAACTTCATGTGCTAATTGTGATCTCATTCGAGGGAAGTAAAGGTCTGATTTTTGTAGTCTAAAAAGAGGTCTGATTTTTACATTTACAGCAGTCTGAAATTTGCTCAATTTTCACAGTGGATGTTCTTACTTCAAGTACAACAAAATCGCATGGTTAATGTTGTTTAAATGTTGATGTCCACCTATATGCTATAGTGGTGTTGATTACTCAGATCTGAAAGTGGTTGTGACAGTTTATGACTTTTGCAAATAAGTAGTTGGTCAACTTCATGTTTTTATGTTTACTGAATATTGATGCAAACTTCATATAAAGGGAGGTTATCCACCGTTGCACTAGCTTTGTATTTTAGAGACATTTTGTGGATTTCTGGTTTGTTAACATATTGGGGTTGATCTTATACTTTCTCTTACTGCTTCTTACAAATTGATGATATCACAATTTTGCTGCTACACTGTGTTAATACATACAGATATGACACATCTATTTTGGGTAATTGAAGTGGAATGCATCTAATCTTTATCACTGGCATCTTGTTCACGTAGTTGTTAAATCTTTGATGCATAACCTTATTGGCATTAATAACATTGTATGAATTCCATGATCGATTATATCTCTACTTGCACAATATATGTATGTTAGATGCTATATCACTTGTCTTGTTGGATGAGATTTACTTGTCTATGTCTTTTCCATTGACTCCATAAGGCATTGGTCAAAAGCTAACATTTGCGTAGAGAACATAGTCTTTGGTCGCATTAGTTGTTAGACAAAATGGCACACTGAGAGGGGCGGGTGAATCAGTAGGCCAACACTTTTGACAATTTCAACTTTCTTAAATACTTAACACATATATCATTCAACAATTTCACTTCAATGCTTTCATCAATCACTAAACAAGTTATTCATATTATCAATTCACACCATTAGAGACACGTCACAATATAAACTTTGTAATCTTTTTATATTTCATCAGTCGGCTACAACTGTAAGGTTTCATCAACTTCAACTGATTGAGAAGCACCAAATTCTATTCCAAGACTCAGCTTGGTCTTTTCTTAGATCCAACTAAGAAAAATATTACAAGGCTCAGCTTGTATTACATACAAACACTTGTCATCATTTCACATTTTGTCCAGTCATCTACACTGTCATGTCAATCTGATGTCATCATCTGTTTACTGTAGTTGTCACTGTCACAAGTCACCTGTCATAGCTGTCACTATCAATCTCTGTCATTCCACTGTAACAATCATGTCAAGGAAATCTGCCCATATAAGTGCTACTTATGTCGAATCACATTAAATGTTGTCATACTGTAGAATGTCTTCACATAATGCTTTGGAGTCTGCTCATCATCTTGTCATCAACGTGTCACACTGTCATGTAGTTCTGTTAGTATTGTCACATAATGGCTATTCCTATCATGTCAAGCTGGCATAGTCAAGATATTACACACAACTTCTGAATGTCATCACTGTCTCTGAGTATGCATCATTTCATCACTGTGTATGTAGGTATCTTTCTAACCAAAAATCAGAGATATAATAAAACTTCAGACTAGTTCAGTTTGTCAAATCAAACAAGGTCAGATGATTGTCCTTTCACTGTGGTTACCCTGAGATCTTGAGCACATAAAAGAGCTTCACAATTGTGGATGCCACAGTACACAGGGCTGTCCTTTATCTACCCAAAATTCAGAGAGGATGTACACATAAACTTCTGCTTCTGTTTTCAAACAAACCAAATTTCAGACCTCCAATTGCTGACTGCTGTGGCTGCCACTGTGGTTAATTGGTCATCCAAATTTCAGAGAACATAAAAAAAAATATTAACAAAACTTCACTGTGGCTGCCTCAGACTCTTGTTGCCTTACTGTATACCCGAAAATCTCAGAATTCTGTGGTGGCTGAAATCAGAGCTCTATACACTTGTCCTTCCACCATAAATGAGGTGGATTAACTCTATTTATACACATTTTTCCTTAAATTAATTTTCTGAGCCGACCTTGCATAATGTTGTTTTTTTATTTAATAATTAAACATCATTTTCTAAAGCTGGGCCGACTTAGTGTGTTTTCTTGTGTTGTCTTTAAATATGAAAAAGTCTTCAATGTGTCAAGGGCTTCTTTCTATGCAAGAAGCATGCCATCGAGCTTCAATCAACAAATTCAAGAACCATCAAGTGTATGTCCATCAAGTCTTCATGGTCCAAGGTGCCATCATACCACACAAAGACTTGTACATCATTATCAACTGGCTTCCAAGTGATTGGGTTTAATACCCAAGGATACCACATACAAGAGTTTCAAAGACTCTTTCAAGATGTCATTTAGTATTTGATCAAGATGCTTGTCATGGACTTCAAGCCCATCATCAAATGGTAGCATGGACCATCACCAAGGGTTCCATTGCCCCATCAAACCACAAATGACCACAGAATGGGTCATTTGGTCCTTCTTGCCAAACTATCATGTACTTCGTGCCGTGTCATCAACCCTTGTCACTCCTTCATGCCATTTCATCAACCTTAATTATTCCTTTGTCATCGATGACAACCATGCTCAACAAACTCCCCCTTTGTCATTGATGGCAACCCTCTCTTCAATTACTCTCCCCCTTTGACATTAATGACAAAGGGCCAAACTCTTCATTAAAAGCTTCACAAAGCCCCCAAAAAAAAAATTTGATTCTTGAATGTCTTGACTGCTCACTGTTTTCTCTACTTGAAATAGTCATTACCTGCTCCTTGTTGTCCATAAAGCTTCTTTTGAAGCCTTCTTCATGTCTACCTTTTGAAATATCCAAGGTCAGAGATAAGATGAAAAGTTGTTGCTGCAACTTGTTATTGTCAAAGGCTATCAAGTTGTTATGTCAAATCAATCTTTAGACTTGTACATCTTCAAGTGACTCAGGCTGCCTAAACAAGCTTTACAAGGAGATCTTAATTCAGTCCAATTCTTATGTCAAGGTATATGTGCATCAAAATTTCATGTCAAAATGTCACAACATCATTCAGAGATGTTTGTCATGATTAAATGGGATCTTTTTGCAACTTCACCTTCATAGTTTTTGCATGCTGTGGCTTCATTCTGAGACAATCTTTCAAGACTTGTTCCTTTTGTACACTGCTGCAGCTCCATCTCCTTGACATATCCAAGATCTTCTTTATAGTAACCCAAAATATCTTCTATTGTGATCTTGCTGCTATTTGGATGCTTCCGGCTGATCAAATCATCTTTTACTGTGGCTTCCCAAGTTTACATGTAGCTGCTGTTTTTTTATATACCTGTAGGAGTGAAGTAATTTGTAGTATATATACATCTAACGTGGAGGATGAATATATGAGCTGTCCATTCTTAACTTCAATTGAGAGACTTCTGACATCTTCAAAATTCAATTGGATATTTTGTTGATTGTGTATTCTTGTCATGAAGTTAACAGCTCTCCCTATCATCGTGTATTTTTGTCTTCTTCTGCAACTTACACAAATTCTGATCTTTAGTTCAGAAAATCAATTTCAGCTTTTCCAGTCACAATGATCATTGTTTTAGCTTCTGCTCTTCAGCATGCAAGGATTCTGATCAATGCACTCTTGCTATTTGACCCATGATGACTAGTTTTGGGCTTCAATATCAGCAACCCAATTCACAACCATATATCACGATCTGTAATATGACCTGTGGCTACTGAGATTTGTTTTTTGCAAAAACAATTTGCAATATACTCCTTCAGTGATCAGCTTGATGTTTGAAATTTTGAATGCCTTAAGCATTGAATGTGGATACTGTGGCTTCATCTGTTGTGGATGCTCAGAGCTACATTTAACTTTTTCACGATATACCTTGAGAAAAGAATTTCATTGATTTACACTTGAACTTTCTCAAGAGCTGAGTTTTCCTCAGGACTTCTGCAGTTCACTGACTGCTTCCCCAATATAAGCCATATAATCAGATACCAACAACAAGTGTTTTCTGAATACATTCTTTGTCAATCATATCCAAAGCTAGAGAGAGTCATTGGTGCACTTTTATGGATGAATGCATCAGCAAACAATTCATAGATTCATAAAAGGTAAGCATGTATCAAGGACAATTTTCCAGACATCACCACGTTGCTTTACTTCATTTGCTACCCATACTCCCCCTATCAACATGCCAGTTGTAACCATGATCCTTGGACCTGTTTGGAGCAGCCTTCAATATCCTTTGAGTTCATTCTCCAAACTCCATGAACTCAAAGTGTGCTAAGGTCCTTGAGAGGCCTTAAGCTTGGCTTGCCAAATGGCAACCATCTTCTTTCCAATGATCAACCTCATTTTGATTTAACAAGACATTCTTTTTTATCCATACCTGAGAATGTCCTTGACTTTGAGTATTTGTCCTTTGGTCTTCAAATCTTTCTCCATTATTCTTTTTCCAAGATTCATTTGTTCTCCTTGCTGATGTGTATGAAGTACTTCTCATGGATTGTCTTCTTGGACTTACACAATCTTGGGCTTTGTGACCAAAGCCACTACAATTATAGCATCTCAAGGTGTGGCAGTTAGCAACAATATGTCCAACACGATTGCATGTCCAACATCTAATTGTGTAATTGGGACTTACACCACTTCTTCTTCCATGACATGTACAGTCCATTGCTTTGTGACCAAAACCATTACATGAATAACAGTAACCATTGAAACTATATTCATACCTGGATGTTTGGTTCCAACTTGGAGTTATCTCTCTTCTGAAGAGTTTGCTTTGAGGAGTAGGACCAACTTCTTGATGCATACTTGATCTTCTAAAATCTTCTTTAAGTTTTGCAGGTTCTTGCTGAGGAGCTTTGCTTTCACCTTTGAAGGATGTGGATCCTACTTCAGGAGTCTTGGGGGACCAAGTGCCACCTTCAAATTTTTCTTCTTCTTTCTTGTACCCAAGACCAAATTTGTCAAAAGGAGATCTTTGAGAATCCAAAATTTCTTCCAAGATGACTGAGTTGTGTTTGAACTTGCCATATGCATCAGACTTTTCATTTTTCTTCTTGAGTCCAACCACTTCCATCTCAAGTTTCTGACAGGTCTTCTCTTTCTCATCTAGCTGGTGTTTCAAAACTTTTTCTATTCTCTTGGCTTCCTCCAACTGAGACTTCAAATCAATATTGGTCCTTCTTGTCTCTTCAAGTTCTTTAGGGTCTTCACTAGTCTCTTCTTGTTCTTTTGCTAATTCAGTCTTCAATCTTCTAACTTCATCATCTTGATATTCTAGCTTATCTTGTAAATCTTTGTTCTTGAGTTTCAATCTCATGAGCAATGCCCTTGTCTCCTTTTGGTATTTTTCAAAAGACTTCAACAGCTTCTTTTTAAGCCTTGGATTGAATTTGAGATCAATATCCAATAGTGTACATGCAAATGCATTATTAACTTTTAACAAATCTTCCTTATCTTCTGTAAGTAGAATTTCAACATTATCACATTCAGAGTTATCACTAACAAAAGAGTCCTTACCTTCATTGACATCTGAATCTTGTTTCTCCTTTTCTTCTTGCTTCTTATCTTCATAGGGCTTGACTTCTGTTTCCTTTCCTGGGTCTTGATTTCTCTTTTGGTACTCACCTTCCAGCTTGAACCAAAGATCTTTGGCAGAGGTGTATTCTCTTACACATTCTTTGATAGGGCTTGAGAGTCCATCCATTAGAAACTTCAAAGAAACATTATTGTCTTTCTCAGCTGCTATCTTTGTCTTCTGGTTGGGCTAGACAGGTGGGTTAACCACAATTTCCCAAACACCAAACTTTTTAAAGTAGGCTTTCATTTTACTTCTCCAACCAAAATAATATGATATTTCAAAGACTGAAACTTCGTTGTTGAATTGTGTTGGTCCCAATGTTGCACGACTCGGACTCGGCAAAGACTCGGCTGGCATATGACTCGTGGACTCGGGAAAAACTCGGGAAAGACTCGGGACAGACTCGACAAATAGGAAAAAAATAAAAATATTGTACATTTTGGACACAAAAAAGAGGTTAAAAGCATTTCCAATCCATATAAGGTATAAAACTACAATTTATGCCATAATTCATAACATTGTCTCATAAACTATGATTATACGACATATGCAATCAATTTTTGTATACAAAAATTTAAATAGTGATCATAAACCATAGTGTTCATAAACCATAAATCATAACTATAAACATAAACCATAGTGTTTTAAAAATCAGATTGGTGCAAGTTCAAAATACAGTCGACAGAAATAGAAAACCGAAATAGACAATGTCTCCATATACTGAGTCTCATGCCTAACCACGAGTACGCCTACAATAATCCCTCGAGGAGCTAGTGCCAACATCAGATTGAAGCAACTGGAGTTTACATTACAAAAAATTAATAAACATAAATTAAAAACATATAACATAAATAAAAAATAACATAAATGAAATAAAATCAAAATAAAAACATATATAATAAAAAAATTTATAACAAAAAATATAAATAAAAAATATCTAACAAAAAATATCTAATAAAAAATATAAATAAAAAAACTGCATATATATTATATATGAAATATATAACAAAAACTAAATAATAAAAAATTATATAACAAAAACTAAATAATAAAAAATTATATAACAAAATATAAATAAATATATATATATAACAAAACCATAAAAAAAAACTATATAATAAAATATTAAAAACTATATAACATTAACAAATCAATATAAATATATAGAATTTAAATTTTATATTACGTAACATTAAAAAAACTACTGCACAGACTTAGCCGGAACACAAGCCCGGCCTGAAGTCGAAGTCGAAGACTGCAATTGAACCCGACAAGCAAGAAGCTTGGCCCGATCCATCCGTGGCTTTTGCCAGTTGCCCCGACAAGCAAAAGCTTGGCCCGAATCCGTCCGCATTTTGCCAGTTGCCCCGACAAGCAAAAGCTTGGCCCAAATCCGTCTGCATTTTGCCAGCTGCCCCGACAAGCAAGAAGCTTCGCCCGAATCCGTCCGTGGCTTTTTGCCAGCTGCCGAGTTCCATGAGTAAGCAGCCGAGATCGCCGAGTGTATACCGGTTCCGGCGAGTCGGGTGAGTCCACGAATCCGCTGCCGAGTCTCTGTCGGTTACGCAGTGTGGGAGGCTGCTCAGGGAGACTCGCGGCGAGTGATGCTTCACTGGTTGGTCCCTCCATCTTGTTTCCACGGATCTCCTTCAAGCTTGCTAGGATTGTGATGAAGGCTCACTCTGATACCAATTGTTAGACAAAATGGCACACTGAGGGGGGGGTGAATCAGTGGGCCAACACTTTTGACAATTTCAACTTTCTTAAATACTTAACACATACATCATTCAACAATTTCACTTCAATGCTTTCATCAATCACTAAACAAGTTATTCATATTATCAATTCACACCATCAGAGACACATCACAATATAAACTTTGTAATCCTTTTATATTTCATCAATCGGCTACAACCGTAAGGTTTCATCAGCTACAACTGATTGAGAAACACCAACTTCTATTCCAAGACTCAGCTTGGTCTTTTCTTAAATCCAACTAAGAAAAATATTACAAGGCCCAGCTTGTATTACATACAAACACTTGTCATCATTTCACATTCTGTCCAGTCATCAACACTGTCATGTCAATCTGATGTCATCATCTATTTACTGTAGTTGTTACTGTCACAAGTCACCTGTCATAGCTGTCACTATCAATCTCTGTCATTCCACTATAACAATCATGTCAAGGAAATTTGCCCATATAAGTGCTACTTATGTCGAATCACATTAAATGTTGTCATACTGTAGAATGTCTTCACATAATGCTTTGGAGTCTGCTCATCACCATGTCATCAACGTGTCACACTGTCATGTAGTTCTGTTAGTATTGTCACATAATGGCTATTCCTATCATGTCAAGCTGGCATAGTCAAGATATTACACACAACTTCTGAATGTCATCACTGTCACTGAGTATGCATCATTTCATCATTGTGTATGTAGGTATCTTTCTAACCAAAAATCGGAGATATAATAAAACTTCAGACTAGTTCAGTTTGTCAAATCAAACAAGGTCAAATGACTATCCTTTCACTGTGGTTACCCTGAGATCTTGAGCACATAAAACAACTTCACAATTGTGGCTGCCATAGTACACAGAGTTGTCCTTTATCTACCCGAAATTCAGAGAGGATGTACACATAAACTTTTGCTTCTGTTTTCAAAAAAACCAAATTTCAAACCTCCAATTGCTGACTGTTGTGGCTGTCACTGTGGTTAATTGGTCATCCGAATTTCAGAGAACATAAAAAAATATTAACAAAACTTCACTGCGGTTGCCTCAGACTCCTGCTGCCTCACTGTATACCTGAAAATCTCATACTTCTGTGGTGGCCGAAATTAGAGCTCTATACACTTGTCCTTCCACCATAAATGAGGCGAATTAACTCTATTTATACACATTTTTCCTTAAATTAATTTTCTGAGCCGACCTTGCATAATGTTGTTTTTTTATTATTTAATAATTAAACATCATTTTCTAAAGTTGGGCCAACTTGGAGTGTTTTCTTATGTTGTCTTTAAATATGAAAAAGCCTTCAATGTGTCAAGGGCTTCTTTCTATGCAAGAAGCATGCCATCGAGCTTCAATCAACAAATTCAAGAACCATCAAGTGTATGTCCATCAAGTCTTCATGGTCCAAGGTGCCATCATACCACAAAAAGACTTGTACATGATTATCAACTGGCTGCCACGTGAGTGGGTTTAATACCCAAGGATACCACATACAAGAGTTTCAAAGACTCTTTCAAGATGTCATTTAGTATATGATCAAGGTGCTTTTCATGGACTTCAAGCCCATCATCAAATGGTAGCATGGACCATCACCAAGGGTTCCATTGCCCCATCAAACCACAAATGACCACAGAATGGGTCATTTGGTCCTTCTTGCCAAACTATCATGTCCTTCATGCCATGTCATCGACCCTTGTCACTCCTTCATGCCATTTCATCAACCTTAATTATTCCTTTGTCATTAATGGCTTGTCATCAATGACAACCATGCTCAACATTAGTGTCTTATAGGACATCAAAAGGGTCCTTCCCCTTGGAGGTTCCAACACTCCAAAGAAGTTAGAACTGTGATCGAGGTGACATTGGGTCACGCTTCTTATATTTGCTTACTAGGCACTAGCCCTGCTAGTTTGCCCGGTAACACTTCCTTAGATGTCAAATTCATTGAGATCACCCCAAAATGCATGCAACGCATAATGCAAAGTTCTGAGTAAGTATTTGCACAAGGACCAGACTGTAATGAGACTTTTCCAGACCTTCTTTAAGGTTGATTTTCAGAGTTCTTTTTGTCAAATATTGTAATGTTTAACCCTTTTGTGTTTGTTTATCATGTGAAAGTGTTAGAGGGATTCAGATCAGCCAAAAGAAAGGTCTGCAGATTATTGCAGATCTTCGGATGGCCCTTGGATGGGACTATTAGAGGGGGCCGAGCCCTAGGGGAGAGCTTGTGGGAGGAGGTCGAGCCCCTTTTTTAGGCGACCGAAGGTAGGAGGATGGAAGGGGGAATGAAGAAGGTGGAGATGGATGGCAGCAAAGAGGTGGACGAAGGGAAGAAAGAGGGTCAGCGAAGAGGTTGTGGAGGAGAGTGAGGGTGTAGAAGGAAAGAGAAAAGCTGGGAGAGAAGAAAGAGAAGGAGATTGAGGGTAGGAAAGAGGAGAGAGGGAGGCTGCTAGGGCAAAAGGAAAACTGCAACTAGGGTTCTAGGTCTGCAGAATTAGATTTTAGGTCAAATTTTTAGGGTTTTTCTTGGATGAAAAATAGCTTTTTTAGGTTTAAGAATTATGATAAATAATGCTTATTAAATAATAAAGATAAGACTAACTTAACCAACTAACATGAAAGCTAATCTAACATTTACAAATATACAAACTAGGGTTTAGAAAAAAGATAGAAACTAGGCCAACTTAGGGTTTTAAAGGATTCTAGCCTAACCCTAGGGCATCAAGGAAAGAGGCTTCCCCTCTTGAGATAGTACTTGGCAAGTTTGGAAACTAGGGCCTTCCTCAACAACCTCAAAGGTTGGTTAGAGGAGTCCTAGTTCTAGCAAAACTTGAAGACCTAAAGCTCAAGCCTAAGAAGGACTCTTTTGGGGGAGGTCCTAACAATGCTATGGTGATTAAAGGCATAAAATGAGCTAATTGAGACAAAATGCAGCATTAATGGCTACCATTCAACCCTAAATAAGCATCATTCTCCAACTATTAACAAAGAGACATCAAAATAGAACATAGATACCTCCTTGTGCATGTGTTAAACCAACAACTCTAGCATCACATTAGCAAGAAGCATGGACAAAAGATACTCCAAGAAAATTGCTCCAAACCACAGGTAGAACCCTTCCTCAAGAGGTGTGCATTGATCATAGAGCCCTAGTGAAGGCAAAAATCATCATAAAAAGTTTTATCCCATAAGTTGTTTTTTTTAAATGAAGTGAGGAGAAGTCTATTTATACTTTCTCACACTCACTTTATTAAAAATATAAAAATATCCAGGCCGACATGCCTTTAAAATGTCAATTTGAAATTATAAAATGTCAACTTAAAATTAAAACAATAATAATATAAAATAATCAAATTTGTGGGTAATTTGGGGCATTTTCCCTAGAATTTACCCACATAACTAAATAGCTAAAAATAAGCATATCAATCCGTTCTGAAGGCCAGAATGCGAAGGGGGGGTCATCATGCCGCATCTAACCCCAACAGTAGTGAAAATCCCTCAACGCCCCCCCTAATCAAGCACTGCATCCTGGCCTGGAGGATGATGTCATCATCAAGAGGAGCCCAAGGAGAGAGGGCGCTGGTGAACTGGAGGACTAGGAGGGTGTGGAAGGTGACCTGGAGGAGAGACATATGCCTCAATACTGAAAGATTTGTCACCGGAATGATAAATCAAGGTTGGGGTCATGTGACCCAGTGATCCACCCTTGGAAGCCCCGTACACCAACCTCAGGGATTCAAGCCCTTTTATGAGGCAGTCAACAATGCCACTAAGACATAGTACTTCCAAGGGAGAAACCAGAGGGTCTGGCCATAACCCCCACTTAGAAAAAGCTGGCTAAACACCCCTCCTGGTTAGAAAAAAATGACCCTCTCTCCCTGGGGCACATCTGCAGGTGCGTTGGTACTGGTACCACGTAACACAACGCTTATAATGTACACCATCACGAGGATCGCTGAAATCATTCATTCAATCAATTATTTATCAATTCAATATATTTTGCAGAATATTTATGTTTATTGCAGTGTTTCCGCTACAAATCCTATGTGGGATGGTGACATTCTTCATGAGGCACATATGAAGGGCTTGCTTAGGAGGTGAACCTATATGAGAGGAGTGTTGAGAAATATAGCTCGAATAAGAACTTCATACAAGTTCAATGTGAATGTGTCAAAAGTGGTTCGAGATATTCTGAAAAACAATTCAATTTTGTAATTCACTTTAGGAAAAAGCGAAAAGTCTTATATTTAGTTGTTGAGCATGTTTCCGCCTCTTACGCACCTGGGGTTAACGCAGCAGAAATCTTCAAGCTACTAGATGCATCATTGGGGGCAAGTTTGAGTCAAGTACTGTCACTTGATCTTGACTCCTCCGTTTAGGCTTAATTCCTAACAAAGCCAAGGGGGGTAGACCCTATTAATGTTACTAAGGCTTTAGATACTTAGTTCTTCTGAATGAGAGATGTTACTTAGGAGTTTTTGGAGTTAAAACATTTGATCAAGACTATTGCAAAATAAAGATAATTACGCAGCACATATGAATATAAGTATCACGACAAGATATTATTTAAAAGTAAATAACCAAAATCAGGGACTAGTTCCGTGGAGTCAAATTAAATGTTGTTGTGAAAGTAAATGTTTTGCAATTGTGTTCTTGGTCAATTTAGGAATTATTAGGATGAGTTGATTAGAGGGCAAAATGGAAGCTCTCGATATACCATGAGGTACAGGGAGTAATGTCCGGAAATTGGGCAAAGGTGGCTCCTCACAAAGACGTGTGGGCTGGAGCGGAGTCTCCAGGGCGTGTTCAACACTACACCAACAAGGATGTAGTCTAACGGTGCCCCAAGGTCGCTCTCCAGTAGATCCCACTTCTCTTGAGAAATTTCCCCACACGTTTACTCAATATTCAAGTGTCGGATTTTCACTATCTTGAGGGTTCTTAATTTTATTAATGCGAGTAATTATTAAATGTTTGAGAATTAATGAGTTGTTGCACTCTTTTGTGGTTTCCCCGGGACCAGTGTCCGTGGGGGAAAGAGCATACTTCGAGAAACAACAGAATATTCATTCAAATTTTTAGTGCTTGCAATATTGAAATTAAATCAATAAATTACATAAAACAAATAAACCTGCCAAATCTATGTGTCACTTTCTGATCAACCTCCACTAATCGGCGATGCCTTTGGGTGGAGGTGAGAGCATACTTCGTGGCAACGAGATTGGCTCTATTTAATGAAAAGAATACAAAAATTAACTATCTAATCAAAGTATACACCCTGCACAAAATGTTAAAAATATTCACGCCACAAAAAGGAACACGCGAATCCCCCCAGGGGGAATGGGATGTGGGCGTTGTGTAGCCCACTTGCTCTCGTTTAATATTTTTACAATGCTTGCTGAGAGAAGTGCCTCTTAGTCTTTTTAAATTAGGATCTAAGGGCTTACAATTTACAGAATGAAGTATTGGTGAAATAAGGTCCTCGGGAAGTGTTTTTGGCACTTTCTGGCAAAAATTGGCCAGAGTTTCCTTCTCTTTTTTGATGGACCTACTAAAAACCAGCAAGCTGAAATTACAAGATTAGTGGTTAGAACATATTAAAATACATCAAAATTACAAAATCTATACTTGCAAAAAAAGATGGAAATTATTTGGCGTTTTCAAGTATAGAAAAATTTGACCTAGATCTATGAATTTAGCTTTGAAAACACGACTTATCTAGATCTGTTGGAGATGCAAGAGATGAAAAATTTAAGCTTTTAGATTTATTCTACTTGCTCCAAAAATGAACGGAAAGGGAAAGAAAAGTTTATTTAAATGAAAGAGATAGAAGGATCCAAAACCAAGCCTTTAGCTTGCAAGATTTGGAGAACCAATGGTGTCTGCAAAACAAAAATGTCAGCAAAAATGATGTGACAATCCGCTAAGTTTGGAAGAAGAGTCAAACTAGATCTGCTTCCTACGCTTAGCACTCTATCTTGTACAGTCTCAAGAACACTTACACATAAACGTGATTAAATCCAGTATATTAATCAAAAGAGACAAAAAGGGCATTAGTATAACTGATTACATGTGCTGCTTTTAAATCTCTAAATAATTAAATACAAATAAGCAAATCAAAGTCAATGAATGCTTACTCTACAGGCTCAAAAGCCTTTCTAAGCTAGATCAAATCACAATTTATAATATAAGAGCACAAAGAAACTACACTAGGTATACCTCAACCAGAAAGCATGCACAAGAATAGGCCAACACCGGACAATCATGTAGACCTCCAAAGTCTTTGAAATATATTATTCAGTAAACCACAAGCATTACAAGAGCAGAGGTTCCACCTTCCCCTCTTTACAATGGACCTAAGCTGTTCAATTTATAGCACAAGGCAAGCATCCTAGGGCGCAAAACCCCAAGGACCTTGATTGTAGAGCAAGGCAAGCTCACATCCAATGGAGAAGCACCATTGGCAATAGAGGAAACTTAAAAGCTTGTCAATTAAAGTTGATCCAATATCGCTGTCCAATCAGGAGGTAAAAATGGCACTGCTGCTCATAGAAGATAATTCTAAGCCTTTTGGATTGCTTCTCTTGAGAATGGATTGCAATTTAACATTGTATTCAATTTCCAACTTCACTTCTTGACAAAATCCCTCATTCAATTTCTAGAGTTGTCCAGACTTATTGAAAAAATACGTGAGTTATCCAATCTGAGTTTTGAACTTTGAATGAGACCTAAAGTCACCTTGACCAGGTGCCACGTCTCTAAATGAATCCCAATTGAAAATGTCAATTACACAAAGTCAATTTTGATCATCATTGCAGTGATCTATGCCTGCTATCTCAACAACAGCTAGAGTACCAAACATGACCCACTAGGATGTGGGATTACAATTGTTCACCAAAGATGGACATGATGATCTTCCACTTGAGTTGTTGTGAGACAATGATGAAAACATGCTAGATAACACCAAGCATCCTGCTGACCAAAGTAGTTTCTTTGTAACTGGCTTAAGCTCAACCATTCTAAGGATGGAGATGATGATCTTCCACTTGAGTTGTTGTAAGACAATGACAAAGGCAAGATAGATAACACCAAGCATCCTGCTGACCAAACTAGTGGCTTTGTAACTGGCTTAAACTCAACCATTCTAGCAAATAGCCTGACCATCTAGATTATTAGGTTTATTTGCATTTTGCATAGGATTTGCTAGAAGCAACATTTAAGATATACCTATAATCAAAAGAATATATATAATTATTATTATTGTAAATTTATGCTTCTTTTTTGCCATATGACTGATTGGCTAATTGTTTAGATTTACTTCAATCTACTAGCAAAGCAAATATTAATTTTTTCATTTACTAATTCACTATGACTGAACTTTTTTCATTTACAACTTCACTTATGAGATGACTGTTGATGATGAATGCGTTGTTTGAATTAAATTTGTCAAAAAATAAGTGACACAACAAAGGGTGATCTCCCACCTCTTCTTCCTCTTAAGTTTTGTTGTTTTTTTCTCTCCTCATTTCTTGTATGCGAATTTGTTTCTCATACTATTCTCGTTTCTTGTTTCATTTCCCGTTTCTCTTTTTTGGTAAGATAGATAATAACATGTTGCTTGTCAGAAATAAGTAACCAGCATAGATCCATCTTAAACCCGGATCTATCAAGCACTGAGAGGGATCCAATTTATTGAAGTGTAAATTTTTTTATCTTAAACTTTTTACATGTCAAGAAAATTTATCCATCTCAGTGCTAGATCTGGGTTTAAGATGGATCTATGTTGGTTTTCAGTTTATTTATTTATTTTATGAGCGGACATGATGTGTGTATTTTTTTAAGTGGACATGTTCTTATTATTTTGTTAAATTTATTTTTTTAGCCAACATGTAATTTTTATTCGTTATTTTTATTTTTGAAACATAACGTTACATTATGTGACAATATCTCTCCCATACTGAGCTGTAGAGCACCTCGCTACTCTCGGTGCATTAACATGTTGCTTGCAAAAAATAGAGAGTGATATTTTAAAGAAATTTGATTTTAAAGTCTGTTTATTAATGATAAGGGTATATTAAAGTTAAACATGTCAGCAACTGCTCTATTTTTTTAGATTTAACACTGGGACAGAAACATCCTACCATGCTACAGAAGTCTTGTTTGGCTAAAAAACCATGACTGAGCAGTCTTAAACCAAAGTCACCCAGGGCTCACACCCAAGCCCACCTGTTAGTTGCTCTATTTTTTTAGATTTAACACTGGGACAGAAACATCCTACCATGCTACAGAAGTCTTGTTTGGCTAAGGAGCCATGACTGAGCGGTCTTAAACCAAAGTCACCCAGGGCTCACACCCAAGCCCACCTGTTTTGGGGCACAGGCAAGCACAAACATGTCATTGTATAAACTGGAACCCAAGTGGGAGCGATGATAACAACTCGCTTTCAAAGTTTCTAACAACTCGACAAGCCACTGTGGACATGCCTTCCGATCTTAATAAAGTCATATGACTCGAAAAGGCTTTCAAATAAGTCAAAGATCAATAGCAAATACACCTATATGAAAGCACTCCAAAACGAGGCTATCAATACTTGACGTACACTTGGTCCCATCGACCCAGTGGTCAATGGTGGCCATTAATTTAATTTAATTATTTATTTATTTCTGTAAAATATTCCAAGATGCATTTAATTATTTATTTATTTCTGTAAAACATTCCAAGATGCCCATGCCCTTTTACATGCCATATTTTTTTTCAAAAATCCTGCTTACAGTTTCAATAATTGAACTAAACAACATTAGACCGAATGTTGTTTTTTCAAAACAGAACTGAAACTTACATTAAGGCTGCAGTATGACTGGCTCCTGGCCTCGAGGACGACATGACAGCTTTCTGCCACCTTCTGAGGCATTTGACATGCACAAAAGCTTGTGTTCCTGAACAATAAACAATCCAAACACTTCAAGCCATTCTGTGACTTCATGTGAATAAATCCCAAATGGGTCATTGCCTCAGACGCTACTATATTAAGTGTAACCCCAACAGTGGCGACCCAGATTATCCAAATCAATAGAGGAATTTGTTTGGTGACACAGATGATCGAAAGCAAAGCAGCATTAGAGGAATTCGTTTAACTGATTATGGGCATTAAGCCTTCATGTCATATAGATGATTAGAAACTTACCACGGCATGCACAGGGTGATATCAAGCGCTCCTCTGACAAAAGACCAGCATCGTCCGAAAGAGAAACAGGAGCCGATTCCAAGCAAATTCTGCAAATTACTTCAAATTGTTCTCCCTGTGTCATGTCTGTTCATACAATTGTTCTCAATAGGAATTCACAGAGTACACATTTTCCAAGTAATTCTATCCGCAACATCACCGACCTATACTAGTTTTATTCCCTGAATTAAAAATGTTGCCGGCCATATCGAAATCTACAAAATATTATGTCGGCCAGATCTAAATCTGCAAAATATTAAGTCAGTGACACCAATTGTGCAAAGTGGCAAGAGCACGAGGCAACATATTGCAGGTAAATATAAAAATGACCCCAAAAAAGTCAGAAGTGGAACAACCCATTAGCGCACGAATCATGCTTGTTTTGAAAAATGAATTATTAACAACGTATTTTTAGAATTACCCACCTCCAAAATTTATGGAGATATTTTGTAGAATTTTCTATCCCTTTTCTCGTATTGGCTTTTCTACGGCTCCAAGGAAACCCCAAGAAACTGCATTTTTTAAACTAAAAAAAGTACCTCATAAGATTTTGCTTTTTTTTTTAAATATCTTTTATGCTTTAATTCGTCACTCTCAGGTCACGATTCCGTGAGATCATGTTGATTGTAAGCATTCACCATTAATCTTGTTTGTTTTGTTTGTATGGTGAGGCATAAGTAATGAGTTGTTTTGCTCTAGGGAGAGTAGCTTTCTTAAATTTGTATTATGGTGTTGGAATTACAAATATTTTGAAATAAAATTTATGTGAGAAAATGTAAGATATTTTTTTTTCCATAGAAAAAAACCGTACTATTGTTATTTAAACCGAATCAAATAGTACAATGATAGTTCAAGTACAATGAAAATTCAAGATGTCATCAAGTGATCTTGATCTCAAAAAAGGCGTCAAGCTTAACTGTTATACAAAGTAGGAATTTGCCCATCAAAAGACTTCTCAAAAAGTCTTACATCATTTACAAAAAAGAACCAAAATTAAAAGAAGGATAAGTTACCCCTGTCCAACAAACAGGAATCCATCCATTCTTCCCAAAACAAAAAGCCTTATGTCCCTTCAAGTGCCTGTTTAGAAAGTTGATCAGCAAGAGAATTATGTTCTTTGAATATATGCTCAAAAGTAATGTGCTCATGTCTGGATATCTCATGACAAGTTCGAAGACACCAATTCCTGAGAGCCGTGATATTCATATCATATTCATTTGCTGCCCATTTGATGGTCACCCGTGAGTCGCCATAAATTTTGAGATTGACCAAACCAAAGATATTTGCCACTTTTAGAACAACCCAAAGTGCCAACAGCTCTACTTTCATATTAGTCCCTCTGCCTCCATTAAGACTAAGGGAGAAATAATGACTTTCATTTAAATAAATGACTCCACCTGTTGCACACAAACCAGCTTGTGCCGCCCCATCAAAAAATAAAATCGGCTGTGAAATCTTGTAGGAGAATAGACTATCTCTCTCAATCCTCTTAGAATCCTCCTCCTCCTGAAAAGTTTGGAGCATCTTAAGAACAGTCATCACACAAAGTTCAGCTACTGGCGCACTATTCTGGAAGATCATTTCATTCTTAGCATACTGGAGAACCCAGGAGGCAAAGATAGGTAAAAACAGAGGCTTTTTATAGTCCCTAACCCAACTGAGCAAACCTGAGACAAAATCCATCTCTCCCCAAACCAAATTCAGATTAAGCTCTTTACAACATAAAGACCAGATTTCTTGCATAAATCTACACTTCACGAATAAATGGTTTATAGATTCATAGTTCTACTTGCACAAACAACACCAATTCAGTCCATACCAGCCACGCCTGAGCAAGTTATCCCAAGTCTTTAAGCTGCCATTGAGAGCATGCCATAAAAAACATTTAACCTTAAGTGGAAGTGACCACTTCCAGATTTTCAAATACCACCAATGCCTAGGAAATATGCAAACATCTTGAATCATTCTGTCATAAGCAGGTTTGCTGTAACACATCCATCTTTTGAATTACCAGCCCACAATATTTTATCAGAATCCTCAGACAATACTATCCCAGTCGATCTTAAAGCCAATATATAGCATTCCCATTCCTAAAAAGACTGACCTGTGAGATCCAGCTCCGAAGCATTTAACTAGCCATTCTCAGAACGATTATAATTTTTAACTTTATTCAATGTTGAGAATCCCATAGAGTTCAACTGTGCAATCAAACTATCAGAAAGCTTAAAAGCCTCCTCCAACCCAAGAATAGGATCCACACCAATAAGTATTATGCTTCCATCACCTACCTGCCAGCAAATGTCACTTGCAATCCAATCATAAACCTTTAGAAAACCTCTCCAAACTGGAGACAACATCCCATTAATAGACTTTGGTTTCCTCATCCAACTAATTAAATCTGTCTTGATATATTTAAGATGAAGAACCTTCGTCCACAGAGAATCACTAAAAAGACCATGCCAGAGACTCTTCAACCGTAGAGCTTTGCTAAAAATACTAATATCCTTGATTCCCCAGCCTCCAAAATTTTATGGGCGGGCTAACACCTCCAATCTTACCATCACAAGTTTCGAACCTTCAGAACTACTGGACCATAGAAATCTGAACATGAGTTTCCTGAGCATATTTAAAATGGAAACCGGAATCTCCAGTAAAGACAACCAGAAAACGGGAATGCTTGAGAGAACCGCTTTCACTAAGACAAGTCTACCTCCAGTGGAAAGAAGCCGATATGTCCAATGGTCAATACGGCTTTCAAACTTGCGAATAAGCCACCTCCAATCATTAACTTGATAGGAATTAGGTTTTAACTGAAAACCTAAATATTTTATACCATCTTGCAGATTATAGCATTTGTAGGGTAAAAAAGATTCAATATCTCGTCTTCTAGCTTCTTCCACATTATAATGATAAAAACAAGATTTAGAAATGTTGACCTTCATCCCCGAGACCTTACAGAAGAAGTTGATGATGTTAAAGAAGACCTTCCATTCTGTCATAGAATCAATACCAGCAAGAAGCATGTCATCAACAAATAGAAGATGTGATAGAAAGCACCCATCGCCCATCTTGATACCTTTTATCAACCCCATATCTTTGGCTTGCTGAACTAATCTGCTAAGACCATCAATGTTCAAGAGGAATAGAAGAGGAGAAAGTGGGCAACCCTGCCGGATCCCTCTAGAACACTGAAAAAAGGAGGTAGGATTCCCATTTACCAAAATAGCAATGCTGGGAGTCATGACACAAGCCATGATCCAGCTCAGCACTAGAGGAGGAGTACCAATTTGAATCAAAACCAACCTGAGGAAAGTCCAATTGACCCGGTCATAAGCTTTCTCTAAGTCCATCTTTAATAGCAGTGCCTTCAATTTCCTGGATTTGATTGTATGCAACAACTCCTGAGTAAGACCAATCGAATCATGAATTTGTCTATTCTTTAAAAAATCGAACTGTTCTGGAGTGATGAAAGATGAAAGAGCATTCTTAAGCCGTTGAGCAATGATTTTTGAGATGAGCTTATAGATTAGGTTACACAATGCAATAAGACGATATTCCCCAAATGTAGCTGGCTTGTTACTTTTAGGAATTAAAGTGAGAAAAGTAGAATTGAGAGCACCAGAGATAAACCCATGAACTCTAGAAAATTCCACTAGGTTCTGGATAACTTTCCCCATTACGTCAAAGAAATGTACATACGCTTCCACCAGCTAACCATCTGGACCAGGGCTTTTCTCCCTGGCAAAATTCTTCAAGGTTTTCTCAATTTCTTCCAAAGAGACCTCCTTACCCAACTCATCAGCTTCCCTATCATCAAAACACCGTGGATAAAGTCTTGCCAAGCGGATTTGGTCTAAAAGGTCACAGCCACCTTCATCTTTGTAAATTTTACCATAATACCTCACAGCTTCAACACTTAAGGAATCCAACCCCTTAATATAATTTCCAGCTTCATCACTGATATCCCAAATCATTTTCAGATTCCTCCGAGCAGAAGCATATGCATGGAAGAATTTGGTATTCTTATCTCCATGGTCAATCCACACAGCTAGACTCTTTAACCTCCACTCCCTTTATTCCATGAGAAGTAATTCCTCCTTTTTTTTCTCATATTTCTTCAAGACTTCAAATTCATCCTGATTCAAAGTACCTTCGAAATTCAACACAAAGGCATCCTGAATACAAAGCTCCAAATCCTTCAATTCTGCAGCATCTAATTTTTTCCTTACCTTTATCCACTCAATAACCACTTCTTTAAGCTTCTTCATCTTGTGACAAAAATAATCAACTGGATTTAAATTTTCAATATCAACATTAATCCAAAACTCTTTGACCATCTCACAGAAATCTTTCTCCATGAGCCATGAACTTTTAAATTTAAACGGATAGCTAACCTTTTGTCCATAATCTTCAAATTGAAAGACTATGGGCCAATGATCAAAAAACTTCACTTCATGGACCCATGATCGGGTTTTCTGAAAGATACTAAGCAATGAAGACTTCACAAGAAACCGATCAAGCCTCTTATGTACGCCCGCATCACCACATCGACCATTTGTCCAAGTTGGAGGTAGTTTAGCTGGAACCACATCAAAACCACATAAAAAATCTAAGAAAAAGTCTGCCATCAGATCCAATCTAGCCATCGAACCCCAAATCTCAGAGGCTGATTTAGTAAAGTTTAGATCGCCTGCAATAACCAAATTTTTTAAATTAAGAATCCCAAACAAAGCCAGAGCCTCCCAAAAATTCCTCCTATCATCATAAGGAGCATAACAATTTAGGATGGACAACTGTAAATTCAAACCAATACAAGTTCCTTCCAACAGTAAACCCCAAGGAGAAGTAAAAACTTTGAAGGAGAACAGAGCAGGGTTCCATGCCACAGTAAAAACTTTGAAGGAGAACAGAGCAGGGTTCCATGCCACTACCAATCCCCCTGAAAGCCCATTGGAACAGCTAGCCACGACTTCCCAACTGGGTAAAAAACCCCCTAACTTTGAAATAGCCACATCACTAGAACACATAGTTTCTTGCAGTAAAACAATACCCGGGCAAATAGCAGCAATACGTTTAGAGAAGGCCTTTGCCCTAGCAGCCTTCCCCAACCCCCAAACGTTCAAAGAAGTACATGTATCCAAATGGTCATTATAAATCTCTCTTTCGTATGCAAATCACAACGCAATCTAGCAATAATTTTGCAACCTGCACACAAGAGAAAAGTAACTTCCTCAAATATTATGCCTATATAAACAACTAAATCTAAAGTAACTCAAATTGATCATAAACTAACCCTAATTAACTTATCAGGGAGATTGATCCCACAATCCAATGTGCATCGTAAGCAATCAAATATTGGTCATCATATTTTCGAGGGGGGGATCTCTATTTTATTCAAAATGGATAGCAAGTACAATTATACCTTATCTCACTACCAACACCTTTTGGACTCTGGGTCCCTATGAACCTGAGCCATTAATGATACACCTTCCCAACCTTCGATCTTCACCTTGAAAAATATGGAGATGTCAACTATGAAATATGGACTTCACTATTGAACAGATAATAGAACTCAAAAACAAGGGTTCCGAAGGGGAGGGAGAACATAAAAACTCAAGATACACAAGACAATTCTTCCAACATAAGGACAATAATAGCATGAGTGCCCCTATATTTCCCATTAATTCTTCATTTATACTTTTTTGACGCGGTTGAGATAATTGGAGGGTGGTTCCAAGGAGTTACAATCGAGAAAATGCCATAGGAATTGTTCAGAATCATGAAATTTAATTTTTTTGCACAATTTTCAAGGCACATGTACCTTTAATGAAGAAAAGGAGAGTGTACATGCACCTTGCTAAAGGGAAAGGCGTGTGTAACCTTCAAAACATGATTTTTTAAGTATCTTTATCTGGATTGAACTACAAATGGTTTTCAATGTGGGTCCATCAGTCATGGAAGACATTGATTTGTCGAATCATGCTATAATATTAAGGATGCCAAGTTTAAGGCAAAGAATTATAGATTTGAGGGAGCATGATACGAAGGTTATCACAATCAATCATTTTGTGCATGAGTATAATGATTTTATGCATCGATTTTGGAGCAATTAAATGAAGAATTTTGATAAACTTGTGTAAGAAAAGCAATACAAAATGGAATCTAAAACATGAGAATTAACAATGTCTCACAAAACACATTACTCATAGATTTACCCTAGAAACCCAAAATTGGAAAAACTAGATTCCTTAGAGTTTCTCCACTCTTTGTCTCATTGTATTATCTTTTATGTTTAAAATACAATATTAAGAATCCAAAACACTAATATAGTAACCTGTATTAGATTACAACACCAATTCCTTAACCATAATTAGTTTACAATGGACCACAAAACCATTGGTCACGAACCAAAAATAGACCCAAAAAAATATTTTGGGAGTGTTGGCCCCCTACACCCTGCTAGACAGGGTGGATGATCATCCCCCAAAAGTTTGGAGATATTCGCCTCGGAATCTAGGGTTTTTGACTAGTCCAAAAACTAGTCTTAAACAGGTGTTCTAGGGAGAAATGTCATATCTGGGGCATGAAAGATCCAAATTGAGTGAGACCTATTGCATCAGAAAGAAGAAATACTACAATATCTGTGGTAGGGTTTTCAGACTCAGATCTGAAATATTGGACACGTGGAAAACCATACAAGTTCTCTCTTCTGGAAAGACCTAAAATAAGAAGTGTTGGGAGATTCACAATAAATTATTATTGGTACATCAGAATTAGGTCATACCTGTGAAATTGGAAAAAGGACACATCAGGATACATCAGTCCAAAGTTTCAAACCCAGAGGAGTAGAAATTTCAAATTTACCTCAGTTACAAGTCATCCATAAAATAGTTTTCCAATCAGGGTTTGAAAAAGGTATGCCATTTTAAATTTGAATAGCTTTGAGTAGAAGATCTAATTATGGTGAAACCTAGGGTGTGATATCTATTTATATTGTTCAAAATTCCACCAAAAGGAAGTGTAAAAAATCACACTCCCCCCAAACCACCATAGGATCCATCCCCGACGTACGATGAAAGGGAAGACCTATCTTTTCGAGTGTCCTAGTTGGAAGATATGATTAAAGGGACTGTGAAAAAAGTTGATTTAGTTAATTTAGAGGATAAGTTGAATAAAATGGAGGAAAATATGAAAGGTTCGGTGAGAACAACTGATTTACTCTATTTAGAGGAGAAGTTGAACAATATTTCTAATCTCATACAAAATTCAAGGGATACTCCCCCTACAGGTGATGATGTGTTCTAGGATACTCAGGAGGATAAAGATAATTTCCATGTTGATAAACATTCCATGAATAAGAATATTCCAAGTGGAGATTATTCTAGTAATGGAAGTCATCAGGGATGGTCACCAAAGGGTACCCAACTTCCTAAAATTGAAATGAGAAAGTTTGATGGCAATGATCCAATAACTTGGATATTCCAGATGGAGCAATTCTTTGATCTACACTTGGTGCTAACTTTGCAAAAGGTAACTATTGCATCCTTATATTTAGAGCCTGATCAATTTGTATGGTACCAATGGCTTTGTGACTGTAAAAAGGACTCTATCATCTCATGGTCTATATTCACAGAAGAATTGATTGCACATTATGGGGATATACATAGCAACACTTTCTTTAGTCAATTGGTAAATCTAAAGCAAAAAGGCCCAGTTATAGAGTGCATCAAGCAATTTCAGAAGCTAAGTCTCAGAGTGAAGAATATTTCAGAAGATAATTTGTTGGATCTCTTTATTGGAAATTTGAAGGATAACATCCAACATGATTTTATCCTTTATAAACCTAATTCCTTGGAGCATGCATTTAGGGTGGCAAGAAAAGTTGAAAACAAAATTATGACAACAAGGAAGTCTACCACTTACAACTATAAAGAAGGAAGTGTGGTCTCAAGTCATCTACAACCTACAAGGTTGAAACCACAACAACTAGAGGAAAAAAGAGCAAAAGGGATTTGTTATAGTTGTGATAGCAAATACAGTAAGGGCCACAAGTGCACTAAGAAGAAACTATTTTACATAGATTGTGAAGTAGAGGAAGAAAATGAACAAGAAGCACCAAAAGAACAGGAATCGTCTCAATATGAATAAATAGAAGATACTACTTCTGAAGAGAATACTCCCACCATATCCTGTCATGCATTGGATGGAATTAGCACTCCTCAAACTCTCAAGATCGAAGGATATATCAAAAAGAAAAAACGTAACAGTGTTGATTGATTCTGGTAGTACTCATAATTTCATTCACTGTAAATTAACCAAGTTTCTCAATTGCTTTGTATATCCATCACTAGATTTGCAAGTAATGATTGCAGTGGAGGAACTATCAATTGCTCAGGAAAATTCCATAATATCAATCTCACTATGGGGGAATATGTATTGAATAGTCCAATGATTACTATTCCGATGGGGGGTGTTGATGTTGTCTTAGGAGTTCAATGGTTACAATCATTGGGAACAATAGATTTTAATTTTTAGAAGCTTTTCATGAAATGTTTATGGCAAGGAAAATAATATGAGTTAAAGGGTATCACAGGGAAACCAAGTAAGGTTATAAGCTCTAATGGTATGACAAAATTGATAAAGAAAGGTACATCAAGGTGTAATTGCACAATTATGCTCATTAGATGTTCAAACATCTAAGTCTCTTATTTCCTAGATCTCCAAAAGGTGATTGATAAGCATTCCAAGGTATTTGAAGATATTCCAAAAGGTATTCCACCTGTCCGATATTTTTATCATTCTATTCACTTAATTTCAGGAAGTGTTCCTCCTAACATCAGACCTTACAGATACCCCTATGGACAGAAGAGTGAAATTGAGCGTATGGTTGAAGAAATGTTAGAGGTCGGCATAATTAGGCCTAGCCAAATTTCTTACTCTGCACCAGTGGTAATGGTACACGAGCCAGATGGATCGTGGCGTATGTGTCTAGATTGTAGAGAGCTCAACAAGATCACCATTAAAGATAAATTTCCTATTCATGTCATTGATGAATTGTTACATGAATTAAATGGAGCAATTTTCTTCACAAAGTTGGATCTTCGTTCTAGATATAATCAGATTGGAATGAAGGAGGAAGACATTCCAAAAACAACATTCAGGACTCATGAAGGTCATTATGAATTTTTTGTCATGCCATTTGGTATCATGAATGCACCTTCCACATTTCAAGGTTTGATGAATTCCATTTTCAAGCCTTTCCTTAGAAAAAAATTTCTAGTATTCTTTGATGATATACTAATCTATAGCAAGTCTTGGGAAGAACATGTTCAACATGTTGACAATGTACTACAACTACTAAAGGAGAAAAAACTATATGCAAAACCTTCCAAACGTTTCTTTGGGGTAAAGGAGGTAGAATATTTGGGTCATATTGTATCTCAGGAAGGTGTCAAGGTAGACTCCAACCAAATTAAAGCCATGATGGACTGACCGATTCCAAAAACCCTGAAGAATCTTCGAGGATTCTTAGGTCTTTCAGGGTACTTGGCACAAGTTTGTTCGAAACTATGGAAGAATAGAAGCACCTCTAACATCATTATTGAAGAAATATGCATTTTCTTGGACTCGAGAGGTAACTCAAGATTTTGAACCGCTTAAGGAGGCAATGTGCAAAGCTCCTGTTTTGGCCACACCATACTTCACAAATTTTTTTATTGTGGAATGTGATGCTTCAGGAAATGGAATTGGTGTTTTTCTAATGCAAGAAGGACACCCTCTTGCTTTCACAAGTCATCCAATCAAGGGAAAGCACTTACAAAAGACCATTTATGAGAAGGAAATGTTGGCAATTCTACATGCTCTTAAGAAATGGCGTCCTTACCTAATAGGTAGACACTTCAAGGTCAAACAGATCATGATAGTCTTAAATACTTTTTGGAATAGAGATTATCTTCAGAAGAGCAACAAAAACAGGAAACCAATATGTTGGGATATGACTTTGAAATCATCTATCAAAAAGGGAAATATAATGTGGTGGCAGATGCGCTTTCCAGAAAAGATGAAGAAGTCAGGGCATTACTTTGTGCAATTTCCATTCTACAACCTGATTGGGTAGTAGCAACAAGGGAAGAATGGAAAAAAGACCTATATGTGTGTACGCTCATTCAAAATCTACATGGCGATCCAAGTGTATCAGATACTTTTGTGTGGAAAAATAATTCGCTATGGTATAAGGATTGCTTATATTTATGCAAAGACTCTAGATTCCTGAAAACTTGCCACAGGGTCAAGAAGGAATTTTTTTAGGAATGTCTTAAATATGATGTTCAAAGGTTTGTGTCCGAATGCTTGGTTTTCCAACCGAATAAGGTGGAAACAGTTAAGACCCCGAGACTTCTACAACCATTAGACAGACCTTTCCAGCTTTGGGAAGAAGTCTCAATGGATTTTATCACAGGTCTACCCAAGTCAAAAGGAAATAATTTTATTATGGTGGTTGTTGATAGACTCACGAAGTATGCACATTTTTGTGCACTCTCTCACCCTTTTAATGCAAGTACAATAGCCGCATCTTTTCTGGAAACAGTTCAGAAGTTGCATTGAAATCCGAAGATTATTGTAAGCGATAGAGATCCAATTTTCACTGGAAAATTTTGGACTGAATTATTTTCTTGTTTGGGTACCCAATTGGCTCATAGTTCATCTTATCATCCTCAATCTAATGGGAAAACTGAGATAGTGAACACATTTTTCGAAGTCTATCTTCGTTTCTTTGCATCTTATAAACAAACATAGTGGGTGAAATGGTTATCTTTGGCAGAATGGTGGTACAATACTTCCTTCCATACATCATAAAAAATGTCTCCATTTATGGCACTTTATGGGTACCATCCTCCATCTATCATATCTCCCTTAAAGGGAAAATCTAAAGTTCAAGTTGTGGAAGATGACATAGAGCACCAACAAGAAGTTCTCCAGATACTTAAGGACAACCTAGCTATGTCACAAAACAGGATGAAACAACAAGTTGATCAACATCAGAGTGAAAGGAGTTTCGATGAAGGGGATTGGGTATTTATGAGGCTACAACCTTACAAGCAAATGTCCCTCAAGCAAATAAATAAGGACAATAAATTAGCACCCAAGTATTATGGTCCTTATAAAGTGTTGTGGAAGATTGGTAGTATGGCTTACAAATTGGAGCTCCCTTCATCTTCAAGGGTGCATCCAATTTTCCATGTTTCTTGCTTAAAGAAGGTAATAGGAGATAAGATCCCAATTCAAACAATATTGCCCGAGCTTGATGAACAAGAAAGAGTCATATTGGAACCTGAACAAATCACTGAAACAAGGACCGAATAGCTACGTAATCAGGCTATTACTGAGTACCTCATCAAATGGAAGAACCTGCCAGTGGAAGATTCGGCATGGGAATATGATTCCTTCATACATAAGCATCCACAACTAATGAAGCGTTGAGGACAACACTTGTCTAAAGGGGAGGGACATGTTAAGCCCTAAATATTGACACATTACCCCTTATGTAGTGGCACATTACCCCCTTTATTATGGTGCATTACATATTATTGATGTCGGCTTGGGTCTATTAGTGGGTCTATTAGTCGTTATTGTACCCCTTTGTCTCCTATATATAGGAAGGATACCTTTTCATTTTAGTCATCACTGTATCTTGTCTTATCTTATGTACTTAGTACATTGTGTAAGGAGGTTCCTCCCTCAAAGAGGATTGTTATTCATCTCAGTTATTCATTATTAAGGCGTGGAATTACTTTCTTTTGGTCCATTTCTGCTATTTTTATGCTATATCTAGGACTTTGTTGCATAACAATATTTATCTCCATGTGAGTCCCAAGCCTTCTTTGTTCTCATATTGTATAATATGAAGTGCCACACAAATATATAAAGACCTTGTTTATTGTTGTCCAGTGTTCCTTCTCAAGTTTTGACAATACATGCTAAAAAACCCCACTGCATGGGCAATGATTGGTCTAGTACAAACCATAACATACATCAAACTTCCAATAGCACTAGCACATGGAACACGATGCATGTCTTCTACCTCTTCTTGAGTCTTTGGACACTAGTTTGTAGATAGATTTTCACTTACAGGAATGGGGACCTTTATCGGTTTACATTCTTGCATATTAAACCTCTATAATAATGTCTCAAGATATTTCCTTTGACTCAACTAGAGTCTTCTATTGGATCGATCTCTTTTAATTTTCATGTTCAAAATAAAATTTGTAGCACCAAGATTTTTCTTATTAAACTTAGAAGACAATTGAGATTTGACATGCTAGATGTTTTCCTTGTTGCTTACAATCATCAACATACAAGAGCATGTAATTAAAATGATCTCCAACTTGCTTGGAATACACAAAGTGATCAACTTTTCTTTTTGAGAAACCAAGTCCCAATATATAAGTACCCTTGCTCTTCACAAGATAAGCTAACCCCTAGAAACAAAGGCGTCCCCTTGAAGCCAATAACCTTGCTCTAAAACCATATGAAGAGTTTTAACAAACATGTGTAAAAATAGTCATACTAAACAGAATCTAAAACATAAGAATTAACAATGGCTCACACACGTGTTACACAGAAATTTACCCTGAAACACAAAACCAAGAAAACTAACATTCCTCAGAGTTTCTCCACTCTTTGTCTCATTGTATTATCTTTTATGTTTAAAATACAATATTATCACATCTAGAACCCTAATCCATTAATCTGAATTAGATTACAACATGAATGCCTTAACTGAAATTAGTTTACAATGGGACACAAAACCATAGGCCGAAAACAACACAAAGTGGACCCAAAATGTAGCCAAAAAATTCTTTCAAGGGCGTTATACCCCCATTCCCCCTTAGCCATGGGGTTCGAACGATCCCCCATAAACTCCTTGCTCTCAAAACCTACAAAGTGTACAACACATGTCCAGCATTCCCCTACCTGTTGTATTCTTTAAAACATGGGGTCAAAGGGGGAGCATTCATGAAATCAACTGCTAAGGGAAACAATTTCCATTGATTCTCTACACAAAGAGAACTTCTCAATGCTAACAGACTTTGTCAATGAATTTGAGATATTCTTCAAGGTATCAACCTTCTCCAATAATACATTTTTTTGTTCAACCATCTCTCTAACAAAATGGATTTGAATATCAATATGCTTTGTTTCGGAATACTAAGCAGGGTTCTTTTGCAGAAAAATTGCATTTGAACTCCTAGTGTCTTATTCTTACTGTCTTTTTAACAAATCTAGTACCTAAACACAATATTTGCAACCATATGGATTCCTTACTTCCACGAGTGGTCACCATATATTTTTCTTTTGTAGTTGACAATGCAACTACACCCTTCCTCTCATACATCCAACTGATTGCTCCACCAAAAAAGTGAAAAACATAACCACTCATAGATATTCTGATGTCAAGATATCCAACCATATTGCACAATCACAAGTGCCACACAATCATTTGAAAACCCTCTTTATTGATATCAAGTTTTCCTTCCCTAGTTTTGACATATACCTACTCAAAACTCCACTGCACAGGAAATGTCTAGTCTAGTACAAACCATAGCATACATTAGACTTCCAACAACACTAACATATGGAACATGTGACATGTCTTCTACCTCTTGTTGAGTCTTTGGACACTGATCCATTAATAGCTTTGCACGTACATGAATCAAGACCTTTATTGGTTTACAGTCCTACATATTAAACCTATGCAATAACGCCTCAACATATTCCTCTGACTCAACTAGAGTCTTCTATTGGATTGATCTCTTTTAATTTCCATACCCAAAATAAAATTCGCATCACCAATATCTTACACATCAAACTTAGAAGACAATTGGGCTTTGGCATACTTGGTGATTTCCTTGTTGTTTCCAATCAACAACATATCATCAACATACAAGACCACATAAATAAGTTGATCACCAACCTACTTGGAATGCACATGGTGATCAACTTTGCTTCTTGAGAAACCAAGTCCCAATATATAAGTATCAAAATTTTGATACCGCACTCTTGGTGATTGTTTTAATCCATACATGGACTTATTTAGCTTGCAAACTAGCTCCTTCTTTCCCTTCATTGCAAAACCCTCTAATTGTTTCATGTAGATTTCTTCTTCCAAATCACCATGTAGAAATGTTGTCTTCGCATCCATCTGCTCTACTTCAAGATCAAAACAAACAACAATATACAAAAGAAATCTAACAAAAGCTAATTTAGCAATAGGAGAAGAAATCTCATCAAAATCAATTCCCTCCACCTAGGACTATCCCTTAGCTACAGTAGTCGATATTTGTAGTTCTCCACCTTACCTTTTTCATTCAACTTCTTAATCACCCATTTTCTACCAATAGGTTTCCATCTTATTGGAAAATCAAGTACTAGATCCCAATTCTTGTTTTAATCAAAGGCATCCATTCTTCAACCATTGCCTTCTTCCAAAGTTTACTATCCTTTAAATCCATTGCCTCCCTATCAAATATAGGATCATCATTAATAATAGGTAGAGAAAAATTAGAGTGGAAAGAAAATGGGATATAGCTTTTTGATTGCGTTGTTTCACGAATAGATCTCCTCAAGTCTAGAACTTGAGGCTCTTCCTATTCTTGTTCATCTTATTATGTTGAGTCATATTCTTCACCCTCCAACTCAAACTCTACATGTCTACACTAAGCGCAGTAAGGTCAAAAAGTTGGCTGACCTTGTCGGGAATAGTCAAATGTTTAATGTTGCAAAGATCTGGTCCCAAGAGTAGATGTTGTTGTTCGACCACCTGGAGGAGACGGTCAAGTTGCGGGCTAATGGATTTGAACTCTGTCTTAGCACTCTAATCCTGAGTATCCCACTGCGTTTTCTTTTCTTGCAATTCAGCTAAGCAACGTTGCTGCATTTGAATCTATTATTCAAGATTCTGGTGATTGTCAAGATCGGTGGAGGCTTTCTCTGGAATATTTGTGCTAAAGTCGTTTGTATCCTTCCCATGTTGATAAAAATTTGACCATAGGAGTTATACCAATTATTAAGTACAACAGTATAATGTTGTGCCTGGTTGGCATATTCCTTCAGCTTCTCATGGCGTTCAATAAATAACTGGTATTGATTTGCAAGCAAAGAGAACGTTTGCTTGATGTCCTCTTGGTATTTCCGTCGAACTGCGTCTTGATACAATGAGAGCAAGGACCCGAATAAATTGGTGATTTCTTCTAAAGGATTCTTGGTCGGGGGTCCTTAAAGAGTCGGTGCAACTTGGAAAATCAAATCTTGATAGGTGTGTAATACCTTGGTCTGCTCTTCTTTCATCCTGTCAACCTTATTTTTATCCTTTGCCCATCATTTTTGTTTTTCCTTGTGGATGACGTCCAAGAGTTTGTTTAACTCATGATCCTTTGATATTGAGGGGTCAAATGTAACTAGCAGTTCTTTAGGGTCCTTTGTGAGCTTTATTTTTGCCTTAGTCGACTTCTTCTTATTATTTTTATTTTTCTTTTTCCGTGTTCCATCAGTTGGGGCCATGGTACTAGGATTCACCATTGTAGATGATGATGGGGATGTAGATGATTTTGGTTGAACATGCAACCTGGGTGAAGTGGTCGACTCAGGAAGGGCAGTCAAATGAGGAAGACCAGTTGATTGGGATGGAATAGTTGAGTCAGGAGAGATGGTTGACTCAGGAGGAACGGTCATCTCGGTATGAGCAATAGATTTAGTGAGCGGAGTCGACTCAGGAATCATGGTCAACTTAAGATCCATTGACTTATTAGCAATAGTTTATGCAGGAATAGACAATCGAGGGACATTGTTTAAATTTTCTGGGGTAGGTTGTTCTATCGACGTATTATGAGTTGTGGGTGACTCTTGCAATTCTGGACAATCTATGTTCTCCAAGCGAGTGGTATAAGTACTGAGTGGTGGGGGGTTCAACAGTGTACCCATGGATTGTTCCGTCAAGATCACTCCTAGTGGGGGGGCGACAGGAATATCAGGAAGTTTCGTAGCATGTTGGACAATGCATGTGGTAACAATAGCTTTCCAATTAGGAAATAAGTTGGGAAGATCAGCGATAAATTTCTAGAAGTCAAGCTCTTGCATAAAACTAGTCTGCTACAGGGCAGCTTCCTCGATAATAGTCAGAGACATGGGAGGTGAATTATTGGGAACACGAACATGATCTTCAACTTATGCATGTTTACTAATTTTAGGTTTCTTGACTGAGGTCAAAGTTACCTGTATTGGAATAACACAGATTGCGAACAGGTATTTGATCTACTCATTGACTGAGACGTGTCATGCAATTGCATCTCGAATGATCTGCTCAGCCTCCCCATGAAGTTCATGGAGGTCACCTTCAGTTGGCACGTTCAATAGCATTTTGTGTTTTGCTGACCATTTTGATTTGAACAGCTAGTGCTTATTGAAGAGGGATTCAACTACAATGTCAAGCTATTCTTTAGTTATGTCGGGCTCAAATTGTTGTTCTTTGAGTACATCATCGTCGGTAGTTTCTCTCGATGAATCATCACGTTCTAACTGGTAGTCTGTCTTGTCTACTTGCTCCTTTTGGGTATGGGAATAATAGAAAGGGGATTTTCTTCTTCTTCTGGGGGCCCAAAAATTTGGAGGTATAGCCCCGCCTGATAAACTTATTCCTATTCACCGTCGGTGAGGGGTTCTTGTAGTTGATCTGGGGCCTTCCATGCTGACTTAGGGACTTGATGCATAGTATTCGACTGAGCAGTAATATCTACAAAAATAGCTTGCATAGAAGGGTAATACTCTAACTCATTTGCGTTACCTGCAGCGTGTTGCATATACCAAACTTTGGTGTAGTTGAGTACCAGTTGAATGTGAACAGTTGGTGGTAGACTGTGACGAACTTTCTGTGGAACTCGCCACCCTGAGCATGTTGTTTTAAGAACTTGAAACTAGTTTTCAAGCCACATCTTGGCTGCTTCAGGTCCCTCACTGCCTCCGTGAGGTTGTAAAATCTTGAAATTATGCATTGCTGCTGGGTATTCTTCAGTAAATGTAACGTCCCCTTCCATCAATCTGGTGCAAGGAAGGAAACATGACCAAACATACCGGGCTTATTTGGTAATCTCAGCCCCATACATTACTCAGAAATTCATAACAATTTAAAACTTATGTGTGCAAGTTCATACTCAATATAAACACAGCGGAATTAAATCATATTTGCACACACACAATCATAATGCATCAACATATCCAACACAAGTGGATGATGATTCAATATGCAGAGAATCAATCCCCTTCTCATGCTATGCACAGAATTTATATCAATTCCATTAACATGAATAATTAACATTCAGAATTAACACATACAGAACACAAAATGCATATAAATTAAACCAAAGAGAATAATTATCTTTGAGATGAAGTTGTCCAAACAACTGGCTATGAAAGAGCAACGTTCCACCCAACCATAGATCTCTGTCCAGCCTATATTCTTTCAGTTGAGAGATCACCCTTGAGCTAGGTTGTGCATCCACTAAGGAGGAACTAGATGGGCTCACTTACAGCCATGGTTTCATTCAACAGCTATGCTAATCCAACACACAGTTGGGTTTATCAAGCATACAAAAGACAAAGGAGGGCAATGCTAAGCCACTGAGCTCATCCATAGAGCTACAAGCATCTCAACTAAACTCAATAGTTATGGTACCCACTATACCTACCACACCCAACACAAGGAAGGTCCCCTTCTCTGCTGCACAGTCCCTCAGGCGTCCCTTCCCTCCAGTGCTCTTCAGGGTGGGCATAGAAAGGTCCAGCTGTTAATTCCTTGAGATTTTGCCTTCACTAGGTTTATCAAGCAAACCCAACCTATGCTCAGTCATTCACACTTGGATTTCTCACAATTCTATTATCCAATAGCTCAATCCCGTCACTTCATTTCTGGGTTGTAAAAACTGGGTTTTCCAATGGATTTCGAGGTATCTAATGTTAAATTTTGAGCATTAATTCACAATACTCTAGGATCTTTGTTGAGAGAATAACATATACAGTATATCAATGCATGACAATCACAATAAGCATGACAAGCACCACAAGAATCAAAAGCATGAGAGACAAGAGACACAGAGTTTCCGTGGGGAAAACCCTAAGGTGAAAAACCCCACAACTTCCTCAGAGATAGAGAGAGCAATGGCTCAACCAAAGTACAACCAAAATACATTGAGATAGTCTCCTAGTAGCAGATGATCCTCCTCCTCACTAGTGCGCCACTTTCTGAGTGAGAGTGAGTTACTTTTCCGAATGAGTAAAATAGAGATCTCCGATCTCTATTTATACTAACCTTTTTTCCCAGTGACCTTATGGGGCCGACTTGTCTAGCTAGGTACATCCACATTATAATATATATAATTCAGGGCCGACCCCACATGGTGGTCTAATAACCCATCAACAAGTACACACACTTGCGACACTTGTCAATCCACATGACGACACTTCCTTATAGAGGAATGACACATCTCTTATAAGGGTACAATAAATATATATAAAATACACAGATGAAATACATTCCGAAGTTACATACACATCAACACTCCCTCTTAACTAGGAAGGTCTTTCTCGACACAGTTCTGCTAGACAAGTCTTCTTCTCGGGATCATCGTCATTATCATCGTCGCTGATGCTGCTATCTCAATCAATCTCTGACTCTACTTGTCATAGGAAGTTCTACAGAGCCAGTCATTTTTCATACTAGATGTAGGCCCACCACCTGCAAGTCTTCATCATCACTGGCCATACTGTGGAATTCTCAGGACTTATTACGTGTGTCACAAAACCTGGTTGCAGCATACCAGGCTATTACGAGCATACAGCTCTACCTGTAGGATCTCCCAGGAGCACATTACATGTGACCTATCACAAAACCTGGCTGAAGCATCCCAGGCTGTTACGAGCACACGGCTCTACCTGTCGGATCTCCCAGGAGCACATTACATGTGATCTCACCACAAAACCTGGCTGAAGCATCTGAGGCCTTTTTCATCCTGTCCAGATCTCCCAGGAGCAAATTACATGTGGTCATGGCAAAACCTGGCTGAAGCATCTGAGGCCTTTTTCATCCTGTCCAGATCTCCTAGGAGCAAATTACATGCCATAGGACAAAACCTCGAAAGAACATCGGCCAGATATCCCAGGGCACGAATTACATGCCATAGGCAAAACCTCGAAAGACTATCTGCAGATCTCCCAGGGCACAAATTATATGTCATCCCAATCAAAACCTCGAAAGAGCATTTGCTAGATGTCCCAGGGTACGAATTACATGCCATAGGCAAAACCTCGAAAGACCATCTGCAAATCTCCCAGGGCACAAATTACATGCTTACCTGCACAACCTGATCCACGGCCACAAAGTATCATCTGATACTCATCATACATCATCCTGATGTACACATGATCACCCTGATCATCATCACTACAACATCCTGTTGCATGTCATCTGGAGAAGCTCATCATCCACGATCATCCTGATCATACAATTCATCCATCTGATGCACACCAAGTATCTACCTGATACATATCATCATACATAGTGTATCCACCTGATACATAGATACATTATCCACACAATGTATCCATCAACATACATGATCTACCTGATCATACCTGATACATATCAATATACATGATCTACTTGATCATACAATGTATCCACCTAATACATATACAAATACATGGTCCAAGCATCCAACATGATGCATATACATACAAATGATCCAACCAATCATATCCACCATCCAACATGATGCATACATACATATAAATGATCCAACTAATCATATCCAGCATCCAACATGATGCGTACATACATATACATATAAATGATCCAACTGATCATACAAAGCAGAAACTAGAACATCATCCTGATGCTCATCATCCAACGCTTACATCCACAGCCATGTGAAGGATCCTCCTTCCAACATACTTGGAATGGCTTCAGCAAATGTGTCATCAATTTGAAGAACGCCAAGCCTCTCCCTGAAGTACTCGAACTTCACCCTGGCTAGTGGCTTCATCAGCACATCTGCAATCTGCTCGTCTGTCACAACATACAGGAGCTTCACAGCTCCTCTCTGCACCATATCCCTGATATAGTGATATTTGATCTCTATGTGTTTCGACCTGTCATGAAACACTGGGTTCTCGGACAACTTTACACAACTCTGGTTATCACAAAAGATACCAGTAGCATCCAACGGGAGATCAAATAACTTAGACAGTAGCTTCCGTAGCCATACTGCCTCACAACTAGCTGAACAGGTTGCAACATACTCTGCCTCAGCTGTACTTAGTGCTACGCAGGACTGCTTCCTGCTAAACCAAGAGATCACACCTGATCCCATACTGAAGCAACATCTAGATGTGCTCTTCCTATCTGCAACACTGCAAGCCCAATCTGAATCAACATAGCCCTGCAGGTTAAACTTTTGATTCGCTTCATACTTGAGCCCATAATCCACTGTACCCTTCAGGTACCTCAGAACATGCTTTACAGCAACCAGGTCAACACTCCTCGGATCTGTCAGGAACTGACTCAATGTGTTCATAGCAAAGCAAATGTCTGGTCTCGTGTTCATTAGGTACATCAAGGACCCAATCATCTGACGATACATAGAGACATCAACCGGCTCAGATGAAGCATCGCATAGAAGCTTCAGATTCGATGCCATAGGTGTGGCCATGGCCTTGCAATCCATCATCCCAAATCTCTTCAGGATATCTACTGTGTACTTCCCTTGACCAAGGAAGATCCCACCTGCACTCTGCCACACCTCCATACCTAGGAAATAGTGCATCATTCCCAAATCTTTCATATCGAATTTAGCAGCAAGCTTCCTCTTAGTATCTGCAATCAATCTGTCATCTCCTGTTACAAATAAGTCATCCACATGCAGGAGTAGAATCACAGGATTCCCTTCCTCAACCTTGTAATAAAGGTTGGAATCCGCTTTACTCTTGGTAAAGCCCAAACTAGATAGGAAACTGTCCATCCTACCATACCAGGTTCTGGGAGCTTGCTTCAAGCCATACAAGGCTTTCTTCAATCTGCACACATATGACTCCCTGTCATGTATTTCAAAACCGAGTGGTTATTCCACATATACTTCCTCTTCAACTACCCCATTCAAGAAAGCAGTCTTGACATCCATTTGGTGTATTTTCCATCTCATTGCTGCATCCAGGGCAAGTACTGTTCTGATGGAAGTATACCTGGCTACAGGTGCAAAATTTTCTTCATAATCTATTCCCTCTTTCTGAGAGAAGCCACGAGCTACGAATCTTGCCTTGTACTTCTCTACACTGCCATCTGCAGCATGCTTGATTTTGTAGATCCATTTGGAAGTCACAACAGACTTCTCTTTAGGTCTTGGGACAACATCCCAAACATCATTCTTCATTATTGATTGGTATTCCTCAACCATGGCATCCTTCCATTCTTTCTTTTCTGCTGCTTCTTCATAACTGGAAGGCTCTTTGTTCATAATGTCACAGAGTAAAGCAACATAGCTGGTATGTGATATGGTTCTCTTCTTTGCTCTGTGTTCTTCTTCTGGAATGCCAAATCTTTCTACATCTTGAATGAGCTCTCTAGCCCATGCAGGTTTCCTCTTGTGAGAGTTATCCTCACGAGGTGGATCTATAGGTTCTTGCTGATCTTCAAACTCACGAACAACTTCTGGAACTGCTTCAGTCATGGTAGTGTCTTGAAATCTGGTTTCCTTAGGTTCTTCATAAACTTCGATAGGTGCCTTCCTTGATTTGATGAATGCTGAGTTTTCATCAAATGTTACATCCCTGCTGACATCAATCTTCTTGAACCCTGGAAAGTATATTCTGTAAGCCTTCGAGCTTTCACTGTAACCCACAAAGATACCCTTCTTTCCTGAAGGTTCTAGTTTAGTCCTCTTTTCCTTTGGGACATGAGTGTATACTGGAAAACCAAATATTATGAGATGGCTGACTTCAGGTTTCTTACCAGAAAAGACCTCTTCTGGTGTCTTGTTGTCCAATATCTTGTGGGGTGTTCTGTTCTACACATATACAGCTGTTCTAGCTACTTCTGCCCATAGATGCATAGGTAGATCCTGGTCATGCAGCATTGCCCTTGTTGCTTCCATGATAGTTCTGTTCTTCCTTTTTGCAACTCCATTTTGTTGAGGATTATAAGGAGCAGTCAACTCCCTCTTAATCCATGAATCACTACAAAGCTTCTTGAAGTCAACTGAGGTGAATTATCCACCATTGTCGGATCTGAATGTTTTGATCTTCTTGTCAGTTTGATTCTCTATCAAGGTTTTGAATTCCTTGAACTTATCAAACACCTCATCTTTGTTCTTCAAGAAGTATACCCAAGTCTTCCTGGAGAAGTCATCAATAAATGAGACATAGTAAACATACCCACTTAGAGAACTGGATGACATAGGACCACATACATCTGTGTGGATGATTTCCAAGATATCTTTTTCCTTGCTTTCACTGCTTGGGAAATCCTTCTTAATGTTCTTACCTTTTGCACATACTTTGCAAACACCTTCATGTTTGGTCTTGATTTCAGGAAGACCCTCTACAACCTTGCTTGCAATTGGAAGTGCCCTATAGTGCATATGAGCAAGTCTTCTATGCCAAAGTTCACTTGGCTCCATGGATTCATGCACCATGGCATGTTCAGGTTGTCCGTTCAATTTATACAAACCTCCCTCTTGCTCTCCAATCACTACTGCATCATTTATGTTCTTTCCCTTTAGCTACATTAGGACTTGGCCATCCACAAATGAAACCCTCATACCTTTTGCATCCAATGCAGAGATGGAGAGTAAGTTCTTCTTGAGCCCAGGTACATAAATGATTTCTTTCATCTTCAAAGATTTTCCAGAATCTAGGTTGTAGGAGGCTTCACCACTTCCTTTGATTGGGTATTGATAATCATCCCCAAGTTTCAACTTATGGGGTGATTCATGTTCAGATAGATTCACAAACGATTCCTTAAACCTAGTCATGTGTTTGGAAGCCCCACTGTCAATCAACCAATCATTACAACCATGGGAGATAGTACCTGTGAGAGCAGAAATTAGAACATATTCTTCTTCACTTGATGAGTCATCATCACTATTACTTTCTGCCCTAGATTTCTTCTTTGGGGGTTCATCATCCTCGGCAGCATGAGCATGAAACCTTCTTTTGCTTCCCTTCTTCTTCTTGTTGGAGTTGTTGTTGTCCTTCTTGTTCTTGGGACAATTTATGGCAATATGTCCTTTCTCATTATAGGTGAAGCATATTCTTCTTTCTTTGAAGTGATGTGAAGATTTCTTGGAGTGAGATGGCTCTCTCTTGGACTTCCCTTTCTTGGTGTGAGCTGTGAGAGCTTGATCTTCATTCCCCATTTTTTCTTCTCGTGCCACAAGCCTAGCCTCTTCTTGAGAGCATTCTTCCCGCAATCTGTTGAAGGAGATCAACTTCTTCCTTGCACAAATTCTTTGAATGAAGGAATCCCATGACCTGGGTAGGCCATTTAGAGTGGTCATCACCACTTCACCATTATCCACCATTTCATCCACTGCTTCTAGTTGTTCCTTGATCTGGGAGACCCTTGAAAAATAAGATTGAATGGTTTCTCCATTCTGAAACTTTACTCCTTTCAATTGGTTCCGCAGGGTGATCTTCTGATTTATGTTCTTCCCTTCAAATAGCTTGGTCAAAGAGTCAAACATCTCCTTGGGTGTCTTTAGAGAGGACACATGGGGTATGAGATGATCTTTAATGGAATTAGCAATGATTCTCTTTGCCTTGACCAAGTTCTTCTTATGCAATACCTTGGCCTCTTCATCCTCTGGGATAGGGATGTCTTCTTTCACATATGAGTCCAACTCATTCTCTTCCAGGATTAACCCAATCCTATACTTCCAAGCTTGGAAGTTATCAGCTCCTTCAAGCTTATCCTCAAACTTGGTGTGGTGAGACATCTTAAAGAGTACTTCAAATGGAAATAGAAAAGATTTAGTTCTTACCACTTGAAATGCTGAAAACTGGATCTGGTCCTGGATTAGGGTTTGTCGGAAAAACCCTAAAAATTCAAAATGTGAATTTCAAATTTTTGAAAGGATAGAAAGATGTGCCTTGATGAGCTGATCAGCCTGGTGCATTCAGAATTTGAGATCAGCAAAGCTTTAACCTTCGGATTTGACCTTTTGTCCTCCTGGGTTCATTGGGGAGAGCCCTGAATTAGGGTTTGAGTTTCCCGGAGATCTACCTAGCCAAAAATCTCGATCCAAAGCTCTAAACTTCGATTTTTGCAAGGAGCTTCCAGCTATGTCTTCAAATTTCAGAAATTCCTATTTTTGTGGAAACCCTAATTTTTAGGGCCAAATCTGAAAATGCTCGAAACTGAATTCTGACTGGACAGATAGATGCGCCTTGATGAGAAGAGTCAATCTACTATATTTCTTTTCCAAAATCTATGGAGAGAAACCCAATAAACAAGAAACTCAAGTTTTCGTCACTACAAAATGTCTTCTTCTCAGGTTAGCTCTGATACCATGTTAAATTTTGAGCATTAATTCACAATACTCTAGGATCTTTGTTGAGAGAATAACATATACAGTATATCAATGCATGACAATCACAATAAGCATGACAAGCATCACACGAATCAAAAGCATGAGAGACAAGAGACACAGAGTTTCCATGGGGAAAACCCTAAGGTGAAAAACCCCACAACTTCCTCAGAGATAGAGAGAGAAATGGCTCAACCAAAGTACAACCAAAATACAATGAGATAGTCTCCTAGTAGCAGATGATCCTCCTCCTCACTAGTGCGCCACTTTCTGAGTGAGAGTGAGTTACTTTTCCGAATGAGTAAAATAGAGATCTCCGATCTCTATTTATACTAACCTTTTTTCCCAGTGACCTTATGGGGCCGACTTGTCTAGCTAGGTACATCCACATTATAATATATATAATTCAGGGCCGACCCCACATGGTGGTCTAATAACCCATCGGCAAGTACACACACTTGCGACACTTGTCAATCCACATGACGACACTTCCTTATAGAGGAATGACACATCTCTTATAAGGGTACAATAAATATATATAAAATACACAGATGAAATGCATTCCGAAGTTACATATACATCAACATCTAATACTCTCAATTTCTCCCCAAGGTTCATATCTATGGACCCCCCATTGGATTTCACTGTCAAATACCAATTCTGGGTGTTTATGGCTCTTCAAAACGTGGGTTCTTGCAAAGTTGCGATTTCTGGTTTTTCTCACTATTGGGAATTTGTAATGGATGAAAAATGATGCTGGGTTCTTCAACAATGGGATGGGAATGAGGAAAAATCCATTTCCATGAGGTAGAGTGACTTGTGGTACAAGAAAAACAGAGCCCATACCCGCCATACGAATTTCTGGGCTGCCCATGCTCCATTGAAGCCATGGACTGAATTCTTCAACAACTTCCTTACAACATAATTAAATGTCAGCAAGGAAAGTCAAATGGGTTCACAAGATGACATTTGGTAGCATATGGTTCATCCCCACAACCCCCTAACCACTCCCTAGTGGATATACATGGCCCCTTCTCATTCGTTGCTTTCATACCCAGTTTTGGTATTTTATTGCAATATCAAATATTTACATCATTTACAATATTCCATGGCTTAATAGCACATGGGCAACAAAATATCAAATGCTTGTCCATTCTAAATAAAATCCGAACATACACTAGCGGGGCCTTGGCCTTGAGCTCCACGCTAGGGAAACATACATCGCATGTATACAATATTTACATTAAAAGCCAATATTTCATAAGGGTCAAAATTGGGGTATTACAGTAAAGGAAATGTGGCCGACGGGTGTAAGTTGATACATTCCCAACCATATTAATAAGAAGGGGTATCGAATAGTCAAGCTAGTTTCTTGACATTTTTCACAGGTCGACCAGACTATCCATGCTAAGTAATCTGGCCAATTAAACATTTTTCTTCCGTCGCAATCGCTTTGACGACTTTGAACATATCAAGTCGGATGTCGGATGGTCGGCCTGTACTAGTCAGACAAATTGATACTATAATTGCAACAAACTTATAGTTGTTATATTGAATTTTACTAATAACAAGACCTTTGGAATTCTTCCCTTGTGGTGACCCTATGAATTATTCAACGAGATTGGAATTGACCCGAATCAACACCTCAGGTCCTTTGTACGGGAGCCTTGTGACCCGAGCAATTATTTCAGCATTAATATCAATGTGTTGGTCGAGCCATAGTTTCCCATTGTGATATTGACTGACTACATACTACGCAATTAAATCTTTGAGGCCATTGAAATTGTCCAACAACAGTGCTTGCAAATAATGTCAAATTTTGGCAGCAGACAATTTGTTAGCTGCTTCATTGCATTTGTCATTTTGTAAACCCCACCTACATATTTCCTTCCATTAACGTACCCATTGATGTTCTTCGGTGCGTGCTTTTCGAATTATGAGGAGGTGGAATTTCAATGGTGAGATTGAGTTGTCCTCAACATCAGGTAAATCCTTCTCAGTGAGCTTAATCGATCTAGTTGTAGCAGTGGTTGTTTTTGGACCCATCGTATGTGTGGCTTCAATTAGAAGATTCAAACTACTGAGGGTGCGTGGAATTGGTGCTAAGTACACTTGATCGATTTCTTTTCAAAATTGATCATAATCTTGTTCAAGGGCCGTATTTATAGGAGAAAATTCCATGGTGCATTCAAGTCAATTAGGTGATTGCATTAATTACGGATTTTGTGGGAGACAACTTCCCAGTACGTGCGATGAGCCTTCTTGGTCACACTTTGGTCGACTTTCTTCATCCAACCTCCGTTGTGGTCGATCATGCCAATGTCGATTATGGTCTGGCCGATTCATTCTTGAGTGTTCTTTTGGTCGATATTGAGTGCCTTCTACTCGATGGTCGAAAGTGGGTGTATTTTTATAGTTGAATCTTTGTCGATGGCTTATCTCATGCTTCTTAACCCAATCTACCTTCATTGTGATGTATTTGATATGTACCAACCCTTCATGCTTTAATTCCTTTTTATACAAGGTTTTCTTTGATTGCAAGTTAGTTTTAGGACAACTACCTTTATCTTGACAAATGTAATTAAGCTTGGATAAAGGAGTAACTAATTTAAAAACCTAGGACACGATGATCGACCGAATGGGTAAACATCCATTCAGTCGGTTCCGTGCCCATGTTATATTTTTATAAAGTTTTAATTTTGCGCCTTTGATAACTTTGGCAGAAATTATCTCTTGAAACACTCTTAGTCGAGTCGGTCGATTCTGATGTATTTTGTTGACCGGTATGGTTGTGACTTGGAGCAAAATATCATCAGGTAAATTGTTATCAAGATTCATGGATTTTCCCCTTATTTTTACTTGTGCCAGATGGTCATTTGACATCTCTTTCTTCAATCTTATGAAATGGACACAAATCCTTGACATTGTTGGGTCGTGTTTCTTGATGTGACGGACTAGAGATTGACCTTGCGATATTCTAACTTGCGTTCTTAGCTTCATATTTTCAATTTTTTTTGTAGGATCAACAGTCCTAGACTGGTGACAAAATTGATGTGTATCCTCGATCTTGCGGTGTGACTCATAATTGTTTCAATTGGAGTCGGTAGGCAAACTTGATTATGTACATGTTGAGATACTTGTTTGATATTCTCAGTAGGATCTTTGCGTTCTTTGTATTGCAAGGGTGGGATGCTTGTTGGTTCCCTCTTGTTAAGAGAAATAGTCAGATGTACTATGATTTTTTTCTCGACGGTTTTCGGAACGACTGATACAATGAAGCAGTGTTGTGTTCTTTTTCTAGGGATAATTTCAACAGACCAACAATTGTGAACTTGTACTTCATAGTTTTCAATTTTCCAGTCATATAAGTCTAAATTGGAATTATACCCAATAGACAGAGGACTCCCCAGTAGTAGTTCTCCATGATTATTAGGTTCAACAAAATCTTCAGTCTTATAGACTATTTGATACAAACGATGGATGGCTTTGTCGCGACAATTAGGTTCTGCCCAGGGTTTACCGTCATATGGGTTGATAGGTATGATTAATTTTTTCCCATCTCCTTTAAGCTTAATCTGTTCTTTCTCCAATGAAATGGAAGCTTTCATTTTGCGTCCCCACGGTCGTCCGACTAATGCTGGAAAATATTTGGCCCCTTCTCTTAGATCAATAATTTCGAAGTCGATATGGGTGTTGATGCCCATGATTGAAGTTTTGACATTTCTCCATACGCAAATGGGTTCAATCAGTCCTTGGTCGGATAATTTGAGATCTGTCCTTGATTATTCTAGTTGTGGTTGACCAATGCTTTCCCATGTTGATTTGGTCACGATGTTTGCTTGTGATCCAAATTCAAGGACGACTTGTGAAATTCGAAATCCGTCAACTTCCAGGTCAACAAGAGGATCCATATCAGCTTTGTCTTTGTAGTTTAGACTACATAGCATTTTGGTAATTTTTTTTTTATTTTGGCCATTATTTCTGATAAGATGCATTAAGTTGGTTAACTTTGCCACAACTTCTTCTTTTGTTAATAGATGAAATAAGTCATTAAATATTTTACTTTTATTTTATTCCTTACTTTGATCATATGCTATTTGTGAAAATATTTCTGAGGCATTTTTTAATATATCTTTTTGCTTTGTCAGATTAGGATAATCTTCCTATGTATTGTGGAGTCGAGTGACATGAGGGTTATCCCCCATAGTCTTTGTGACTTGTTGTGTGATTACATGAAGATTTTTAGTGCTATGCGCTTCATTTTTAAAGACACGTGATAAAATATTAATAGTTTTTCTTTTATTCAATGTATCTAACATGATGGGGCACTCTTCAATATTGTGCTCCCCGACTCCACACTTTGTACAAAATTTAAAGTTGGTCATGTCCTTCCATGGGTAGTCGAGACTTAAATGTTCTTCACTAAAACATACATAACAACGTGGTCCAGTCCGAATTGGCGGTCAGTACACTTGATTATTGTAGTTTCTTCCTCGACCATTGTATCCTCCTCACCGGTTATTTCCATAATTGCGATGGTCATTATTGCGATTATCCCGTCCTTGTTGATCGATTGCCTGCTTCTGATAGACGGTGTGGTGATTTGCTTTAGCTTTTAGATTCTTTAGGCATTTTGTAGTCGAATGTTGTGTCGTACGAAAAAATACACACCATTTTGGATTGACATTATTAGCAATGTATGGGAAGTCTTTCTTCGTATGGGGCTCAAATCTTTCACATATATCACAGAAATATGTTGTCTGCATCATTTGGACATTTTATGGCTTCCTTTTTTAGGAAAGATATTCAATCGTTCTTCTGGTATTCTCACTTCTATTTGCTGAACATTGTAATTATTCTGATAGGTTATACTATCATCATAAGGACAAGTGTCCTTCGTGTTCCATTCATTAGAGCATTTTTTTCACCATATATCATTGTGTTGAAGAGTCAAGTGCTGCATTGATTTTTCCATTCTCTCAATTCTATCTTGCAATTCTCGGTCAATGGTGCGACTTGAATGATTTGAATTTGATTCAATTCTCAATGCTTTCTTCAAGTCATCTTCATAGGCTGTGTAGTCTTGCATCAACAGTGTAGTTATGATTCTTTCATCTAGACCATCGACAAAGAATTGAATGACTACAACAAGTTCAATTTTGGCGGGCATTTGGCTTAGGATATATTTAAAGCATCGATCATAATCTCGAATAGATTCTCCCACTCTTTGTTTGATATACTTCAAGTGGTGGCCTGCCAAATGATTTGAATCCTCGATCTTGAATTGGTCTAGAAAAGTGTCTTTGATATGCTCATTTGTTTTTGGACCTTCCTCTAAAAAATTCATGTACCACGTGAGTGCACGATTTTTTAGTCCTCCTGCAAACTGTGCAATTTGTTGATTTTTATCATCAATTAGATTAGCTTGCCATAGGGCCTCACACACAAACAAATGATTTTTAGGATCTCCATCTCCTTCAAAAATAGGAGTGTTGACTGGAAGATGTACAACCATATTACTACTTCTATGATATTTTGAACTTACCGACTGATTATTGAAAGAACTTACTTTAACTAACTATTGATGATTTCTGATGAATGCAACTATTGCCAAGAGAAACATATCTCCTCTACAGACTTTTCTTTATCTGTTCAGGATTCCGACGAGTTAGGAGGTTCAATCAATAATGTTGCTGGTAGGGGGGGGTACCTCGATGTGTTCTGAGAAAATAAATTGAAAGAATGTCTCCCAAACTCAGGAGTGAAGGTAATCCAATTACCTCGCTTTGGTCGCTGGATCATCAATATTTATGTAATTCTGCCACATTGGTCTAGTCAGTTCCAAATGCTAGTGTCAGCTAGTTGTAATACCATGTCATGCTCGACGATCTGTCTAATAGTCGATCCATTCGTCATGATCATGGGGATAGAACTAACGGGAGTTGCGGCATCTGGAATGGCGATGCAAATTTTCTAGGGGGTCAAAACCATTGCGTTTGACTGATATTTGGATGTCAGCGCCTCACCTTATTCTTCAACAGGTCGAATTTCCCTCGACTCGGGTAGGAATTTTGGCCACTCGACCATCTCTTCTGACTTCTTCAAGCCTCTCTTGTGATGTAACGGACTGGAAATATCCCTTAACTTCTCTCGTTGTCTATATCTTTTTTCTCGTTCTAATATTTGAATATCTGTTGTTTGCTTATGGATGACTAAACATTTATTTCTTCGCAGTGGACTGGACTTCTTATAGGCCTTCATTATTCCGTCGACTAGCCTCCAGATTCGTTATTCAGAACACATCTTCAGTGACCCCCCCATTGCCAACCTAACTCTTATCGACCGACGGATACGAGGTTAGCAATGGTCGTCATTTGTTCAAAAAATATTCCCACCGTCGTTCGTTCACGAACTGTTCCCAATCTTTTTGCTTCTTCTCCCAATTCATCGTTGCGTGCTCCTCTAAGGGTGGTCGGGGTTCGACAATGTGTCCAATGCCGTTATCGGTCAAAAAATTATATAGCAGGTTGGGGACAGAGTAGAAAAAACTCTCATGGTGTTTAGTGTAAAATTTGCGTCGGATTTTATCAGTGGACACACTATCCTCAATGGCTTGTTCTTCACAATAGTCTTCCCATATTATCTCGTACCATTCATACAGATTTGTTCTTCCGCCATTAAGGATCTTTCACATCAACAAATTTTCACTCTGGGTGTCCAATATGGTCATGAACAACTACCAAGAATTTCTTTATTTCGCCAAACACAGACTCTATAAATTTCTCATGAGCCTCGGTGAATAAATTCTTCCTTGCTTGTGCTAATGTCATCTTGTTTCGTCGAGCATAATTATGGATATAGTTCACTACTTTCTTGTTCTACCACTCTCAGATTTCTCTCTCTGTTAGCATTTGTGCATTTTTCTCATGTCTTAATGATGTGTACTACTGGAAACATAACCAATTTTGTAGTATAGGGGATTGCATCGATTACCAATAGCACATTATCCTAATATAGAGAAAGAGTCACATGCATACATATATCATACAACCATATAAGAGAGTAACTGGAATAGAAACAACAAGCTTTGTATTAATGGAACTAAGTAGAGTACAATATCAGTGTAGAGATATATTATGATGTCATCTCTACAACCTATTTATACAGATTACACAATTATCCACTTACAACTACTAGTTGGTCAACTAACCGAACGACGGCTTCGGGCTCACCTTAGTCGGCAGAGGACCTAGTCGACTCGTCGAATAGGATCCTCCAACACATCCCCATCCATCATTCTAAATCTAGGAGGGGGTAGGTACGAATTTCATATTTCTAAATTTCATCCCATGGGCCATTAGTCAAATTCATAACTAATTTAAGCCACCCAAGGGAAACATAAACTAAGAAATGAATGTGTAGGTGCATGAATATAAAGTACAACGAAAATAAAACCATATCCACACCCATAGCATGCATAAACAAACACATTCATGACAAGAAGTAAATAAAATCATAGCACACTCATACACAACAAAGAATAATTACCTTTTATTAAGAGAAGACCCAAGAAATTGTCTGTGTAAGAGAAAATTTCCACTTGACTGTAGGTATCTACTACAAATACCACCCCCCAAGTCAGTCTATGAGGCCACTAGGGTGAAGGAAAAACCTACATGCTTTTATATCTTAGTCCAAAACTTATTTTCTCTCATGCTTAACCAATCTTCTCACCATTGAACAATTACAGGGATCTCACTCAGCCATCCCATCCATGGCACTTTCTTCTACTTCCCCACGCAACACAAGGAAGGCATTCCCCTTCATTGATATATAGTTCCCTCATGAAATATAATATTTATAGTGCTTACTAGTGTGTGTAGAAAGAGGCCAACCGATTGTATGCTCTTAGAGAACCTCTTGTAACATCAATTAATGGCTTCTCAAGCATCCAGGAGTAGCAAATAAATAGTGGGAAAACGTTCCTATCTTGCCCAACCTCTATGATCACCTACATCCATCCTCTTCACTCTAATGTTTACAATTTCTTCTTGACAATGCTAATTTTATGTTAATTTCATAGTCTAGTATCTCGTAATGGAGACCACAACATGAAAAATATGAAACCCCTAAATTCTACATGGAGAATGAGTGATAAACTTAAAAGGATACGAGAGCATTGGTGAAAATACAACTGACAATACTTATGACCATAAAAGGAGGGACTCTTACAATTGTCATAGAAGTATATTCATCCCATGCTTCCATAACTAAGTGAGAAGACCTTTCCCGCCAATCTCACACATGCATTCAATGATTATATTTAATAATTCAAATGGAAGTAATTGGCTCATTTAAGGAACATGACAATAAATGGATGACTTTTAAGGTCGAGAATTTCCAAAAGAGGATTTATTCTCCCACAATCCCCACTTTCCTCTTCCCATCTACTGGAATCATAGCCCCTTTAGTGTTCTTTACACAACCATCTTGAACCATTTTTTATTTTCTAGCATAATATTTACATAGCTTTGGATTCATCATGACAAGCCAATACATGACCCATATAGGATTATTTACACTATACATGCCTCTCCATTCACTAGATGGGCCTTGGCCTTGAGCACCGCACTAGGAATCCATATTAGCATATTTACATCATTTACATAATCTGATTTAATACTATTCCAAGGGTCAAATATGGGGTTATTATAGTCCCCTCCCTCTTGGAATAACACCATCCTCGATGTTTCCTCAAAATCAGAACAAAAATGGATATGCATATCTCATGGAATCCTCTAGCTCCCATGTAGCCTTATCGAGACCAAAATGCTTCCATTGCACCTTTACATATCCAATGGTTTGGTTCCAAAGCAATGTTATTTTCATGTCCAGGATGCATAATGACTCTATTTGGAACTCTCCCTCAGGTTCCACCTAGACTACATCCCAATCAATCACATGGTTCGGGTTCCACCTGGACTACATCCCAATCAATCACATGGTTCAAGTTCCACCTGGACTACATCCCAATCAATCATATGGTTAGGGTTATGTGTATATTTCTTAGGCAAAGAAACATGAAAAAATTATGAACTCTAGTGTTTGCATGCAATGCAATTCTATATACAATGTCTATCCTCTCAAGCACTCCAAATGGCCCACAATATATTGGTGACAACTTGGAACGACTTCCAAGCTGCAAGGAACTTTTCCTTGACCTCACTCAGAGGTAAACATTATCCCCAACATTGAATTCCCTATGGAATCTACTCTTATATGCATAGCTTTTCTGTTTATCTTGGGATAGCTTCAAATTATGCCTAATCTTTGCAACTTCTTGTTCCATTTCCTTAAGCATTTATGGCTCAAGTACAATCTGTTCACCAGATTATCCCAACTGAATAAGGTTCTACACCTTCTACCATACAAAGATTCAAATGGAATTATTCTCAATGATGCTTGATGCCCATTGTTATATGCAAACTCTATCAAATGTAGATAATCTTTCCACTTGGATGGTTTGTCTACCACATACATGTGAAGCATGTCTTCAATCACTTGATTTACTATTTTTGTTTGTCCATATATATATGGATGGTAGGCAATACTTGAACTCATCTATGTACTCAAATATACAAAATAACCTTTCCAGAAGTTATATGTAAAATTTGTATCTTGGTCGGATACAATTGCCTTGGGTAATCCATACAATTTGAATATTTCTTTCATGAATATTCTATCTATCTCATCAACCATGTGAGTAGATTTAACTAGAATAAAATGTGTTGATTTAAATAATTTATCCACCACAATCATGATGGAATCGTGGATCCTTGAAGTAGTTAGCAATCCCGTGATAAAATCCATAGTGACCACTTCCCATTTCCATTCTGGAATCAACAAAGGCTACTGTAAACCCATTTAGTATTGATTTCCGGCCTTTACTTGTTGAATTTCAGACATCTATAAATATACTCTGTACTAGAGAATTTGTCCTACGGATATTTAAACTCTCTCATGGACATAACTAATCCCCTAGACACTTAATCCATGACAAAAACAAAACAAATGGCGATCTATTCTCCTAGATCTAGCACAATACATAAACTATTAAACATGGAAGAAGAAGGGAAGAAGTAAAACTTACCTCCAACTTGTAGGTTGTCTTAATCCTTGCTCTAAGCTTGATGTCCAAACTTGAAGATCTGCAAACAACATAGAAAACCAACCTTCCAAGCATGTAAATGTAATATAATGCATATAACTACAACATGTCATGCATCAATATAACAAGAAACAAGACATGGGAGAGTAGGCCAAGCTATCATTAAACAAAAAGATAAAGAAGCCGATTACAATGTTATACCTTGATCTGCAAGATGATAGCATCTCCTTCCAAGATCTCCAACATCACCCTTGCAAGACTTATGGGATCATAATGGCTTCCTTCTGAGTGTTCCCCAATCATAGGATCATAGGTTTGGTGCTTCCAAGAACTCCCCAAGCCCATGGATGGCCTTCCTTAAGTAGGATTTGGGAAGGCCAACTACTAAGAGGAGGTTTAGGATCTAGATGAGAGGGATTAGGATCTAATATATAATTCATACCATGAAGGGAATAGGAGGTTAGATCCATAGGGATTTGAAGGTAATGATCCCAAGAATATCTCTACCAAATTCTAGAACTAAAAACCTAGGGATCATGCCTAAAACAAGATTTTCGCTCCCTCAAAGTGGTGTACAGAGCAAAATTTTGGAATTTTCGCTCCCCCACAAGCATGCATAGAGCGAAAATGTTGTAATTTTCTTTCCTGAGTCAACTAGTAGGGCGCAAAAATATTAGTAGGAGGTAAAAAAGTGGGTTTTGGCAAGTGGTTTTCGACCCCTAAGTTGTTGGATTTGCTTCCACATGTAACTAGGGAGGGGACCAACATTAGGATAAAGGGTCCTAACACCCCTAGGAGGCAAGAATATCATGTTTCTCTTGGTTATATGAAATGAAGACCCTCAATGACATATGGTGTGACAATTTGAGGTGTAACAGGTGCCCCCTAAAGTGTGAGGTCATAAGGAATCTGATGACCGAAACACTTTACCAATAGTAAGTTTGCAAGGATATCTGAAGGAGAACTAGAGAAGAGATGCAAGCAAGCATAAAAAATATGTCTAAAAACCCTGAGACATGCATTCCCATGCTCGGAACAACTGACTCAAATCATGGATTCCGACCAATACATTGCAGATCCATGATACTACTAACTCAGGCTACGACCACCGACATACATTGTGGAACCGTACCCAACGATGACTGAAGACAAATCATGGCTCTAGAATACAAGCATAGATCCATGATAAGGTAATAACACGGCCATGACCAATACAAAAATGGATCTGTGTGACAGTTCATCAATGAGGTAACCAACATGATGTCCATATGGGAACCTACTAAAAAAAATCACCATCGCAACCTGGATGTGCTAAATAGATTTCAAAACCATCCAGGATCTTCTATCTGATCCCGAATTGATACAAATATAACCATGTGATTACAAGGTGTTGAAGTCAAACATGGTAGAAACCACTTGATTACCGGTCAAGGATGTAAATCATTAACAAGTGTGAGGAGAACCACCAATGATGACGATGATCCCCAAGTTATCACTAGTACATTTCGATTAATGTGAATGGATGAGATGACGTTGAAAATTCGTGGAATCATTTTATCAGAGGTCAATGATGAAAACCTACTGTCGATTACGAAGAAACCTTCCATTGAGGCATGTAGGTACCAAGGTACTGAGATGGTTCCTAAGTATAATTCGTGGATGATGTGTTGATGCTGACATGAATAGATTCTGGTCGAAGGAGGGCCATGATGAATCCCACATCACCGACACGAAATCGACATAGGAAAGTGATGTGAAGCGACGAGATGAATGAGCACGGACAGACACAAAGATGTAAAGGCTAACGATATTGTAGAGGATAACTCAGGTAAATACTTCCCTTGAACATTAGACGGCACGATAATAAATGACTTGGAAGCATTGAATCGACGAGGCATAGACCAATACATAATGCGACAATGACTGAGGCATTCTTCAGATAACTTGAAGGAATGGGATGACTCATGGAATTGTTATGACTCAGAGACAAGTAGATTATCCAATTGTATGATAAGACATAAACAAAATCCATGTTCGAGGGCGACACAAGTTACCATAAATATTTATATAACAAACTCGATTGATTTCTCCCCAACCCCCATCATGATTGACGAGTACCTCTTTTTTTTTTAAACGAGCTTGAGGAGGATAAGAGATGATCGGTATAGCTCATCTCTCAGATGAGTCCAATATCACATGTTTTATGAACCTGAGAAAGGAGGGGTTCTGTCCCATATGGGTCCTTTGATTTATAATTTTACGAGTCCAAAGAAGGAACACTTGACGATGTTTCACATTTATAGAGTTTGAAACAATCAAAAGAAGATTCTCAAATGTCTTTTTCGTAAAATTAGTCCCCTAAGCCCGAAAAAGTGTAAAATAATTCTTAGGAGAACTCTCTTAGTCAATGGTTGACTAAGGTATTCCTTTTTCATAAATAGTCTAAACGGTCCGAAAAATGGGTAAACTATCACCAGATAGATGACCTTTCAAATACTTTTACGATCGTGAAAGAGACAAGCTCGCTCAACAATATTTTCCTATTTCGAGAGTCTAAAAAGAGCTTAAAGGAGACTGCAAGGGGTTCCTTTTTCGTAGTAACTTTTACAAGCCCGAAAAGGCGATAAAAGTGTACTTGCTAACGTATTCTCTTGTATTAACGTGCACGAGAAAGAACAAAGACTAAGCTCAACACCGTTTTACTAGGTTTTTAACGAGCACGGTAATGGTATCAAAATCACTCGAAAACTTTTTCATGTTTGAACTAGAGCATGAAAAATGAAAAAGTAAGTTCAATGCATCTTTTTCAGGTTTTTAACTAGATCACGAAAAAGTGGAAAAATTAATCTCAACACCATCTTATTGTTTTTAACGAGCTCGAAGATAGGTTGGAAGAATGCTCATGGTATCTGCTTCATTTTTTAGCGAGCTTGCAATAGGAAATGAACTATGCTCAGAATAATTTTCATGGTTTAATGAACTCGAAACCAAAAAGAAAGTATGCTCAAAACGATTCCCATTGGCGGATGTTTTCCCAACATGATATCCAGAGGTTAGTACATTCCCCCAGCATGATTTCCCCCAAGCTTCGTTTCATTCGACTTATCTACTTCTTCACTAGATTAATCTCCTAGATACTAATAGAAATATGTTCACCATAGACGGAGGAGGGAGAAGGATCAAATGGAATAGGCGGATGAAAAGAAGGTTCAAGCCCTAAATCTGGTGGGAGACTCGACTCAATGGGAGAGGAATCTGTTTCATTTTTTAACGAGCTTGACATAGAAGGGGAACTTTGCTCGTAAGGAGCTGCTTCATTTTTTAACGATCTTGACACAGGAAAAAATCTCTACTCATGATGACCTGTTTCATTTTTTAACGAGCTTGACACAAAAGCAGAACATGCTCATAGTGATCTGTTTAATTTTTTAATGAGCTTGACACAAAAGGGAACTCTGATCATGGACACATGTTTCATTTTTTAATGAGCTTGACATAGAACGAGAATTATGTTCATAGTCATTTGTTTTTTTAACTAGCTTGACACAGTAATAGAACTTTGCTCATGATTGGTTTCAATTTTACACAATCTTGAAACCAAAAGTAAATGATGCTTGGGACTGGTTTATTTTTTACACAAGCTTGAAACCAAAGGTAAACTATGCTTGGAACTAGTTCCTACCCAACAAGATGTCCAGAGGTTGGTAGTGTTCTCCCCAGCATAAAAATCTAGGGGGATAACTCCAGCATGATGTCCAGAGGCTGGAGACATGCCCCACGTCCTTAAGGGGAAGAAACCACTAAAACATGCGGAACATCCAGGGAAGTCTAATGACTGGAAATCATGCGGTTATTAGATTTAACAAAGGAAATTTGATTAATAGTCATTATGTTTCCATGACGAGGAAAACACATCACTCGAAAGAGTGTGCACACTACAACTTTCATAGCATAGACATAATCTCATCCAAGAAGTAGATTAAAATCTAAGGGACCTTGGACTACCATAACATCAATGTAGACAATTTTTCCTCCTAAGGTAATAAGTAACTGAGGAAGGATCCCTAAATATCCAGTAGGTCTTCTATTAAATTCCAGTATCTAGTTAGTGACTGGCACAAGCTGAGGAGAACCTATAACTTGCCAAGAAGTTGAGGATAAAATACTAACATAAGCTCCTTCATAAGCTATAGTGTGAAATATTTCCTTATCGGCAAATCCTACAGATATCTGGAAAGGAACACCTGAAGGAAGATGAGGTTATGTTAAAGTAATCCAATCAAAGGAAATGACTTCAGTACTTGGAGGGGGTCCCGTGGAAATGGACATGATTTCCCCTTGCCTAGAACAATCTGAACCGACTAAGAAAGCATTAGTGGTTTTCGGTTCACTCTCAACTGGAAGATTCCAATGAGATGAATATTGTGTCATGGTGACTACTTCAATCTTAGCATTCTCCAATGAAAGAGTGGGATCGAGCGGAGATGACATCGACTTGACCACTTCAACTTCACTCTTCAAAGGAAGAGCAATATTAACTAATTATTCTTCACTCTCTGAGAAAAGAGTGGGATCTATCGAGGATGGAGTTGGATCGACTACTTCATAAACCAATGGGGGATTAAGAGACAAATTACGATATCCTATTGGAAGGTGTTTCTGGAATACAATAATTTTTTTCCAACAGTTGTGAAGCTTCATCCATGCGAGGGCAAAGTTAAGTAAGGTGCATATCCTTACATAACAAACAAGGATTCTTGATTTTACCTTTCCGATTCTTAACCATAGAGTCATTGGTCGATGTTTTATCATCAATATGATGTCCAGAGGCTGACGATATAGGTTTTTTGGAGGCTTTAGACCACTCTTCTAACACTTTGGAAAGACTAGGACTATCCTTAAGAAGGTGAACATCGCTGCAAAGCTTGTAAGGGAACTTGGATCTACGAGGTGTTTGAATAGTAAGAGTGCCATTAGAGGAAGTTGTTTGATGCTTGGTCTCTTTCTTATCCTTCTTATTATTAATATTCCTAAATGATAGAAAGAAGTAAAAAATTCAAAATCATTCACCCGAAACTATCCTAAAGAGACAAAAGAGATCTTTCTATGAACACCAAATGCAAGAACTCTAATTCGTTTCCTATATGTTTACACTTGAAAAAGACACATCTAAGCTATGGAAAGAAGGATTCCACAAATATTTCCAATCAAATGAAAGACAAAGAAAAAAACTCAATAATATTTTGTAACCCAAATGCACACAAATCTGAAATAACCTTTTCTTCTTCTTATGATTGTAAGACCAAGAATGTCAAATGATCAAACTAAGGCAAGAATAATATTTTCGTTTTCCAAGTTTGTCGATATAGAAAAAGAGGGAAAAAATTAAGCTTCTATTTGAACTAAAGTGGAAACAAAGAATCAATATTTTCCAACAATCAATATATAGCTCATCATGTAAAGGAAACAAGATGCACAACCCAAGAAAAATACTTCAAAAGACAAGGATGTCCCAAGTCTTTCAAAGCCTAAAAAACAAACCAAATCACACCAAACCAAGAAAACCTTTTGAATATCACACTAAATATATCTCTAAAAGATTGAATCCAATCACAATTTGATGGAAAGAAGAAGTTTTAAAACAAAATCAAGCTATTGGGACTTGAATAGAATGACAATTCTACCCAACGAGCAAACAAATTACTAGTTTGACTCGAGAGACCAAAAAAAGGATTCAAGCTTCCAAACAATGCCAAAAGGTACCTAATTCAACCAAATATGATTTAGATGAATCCAAATCAGTCCTATAAAGGTCACAATATTTCATGTCCCAAATTTTGCATTGGGTCACAATGGCCTAATCCCATTGGCCATATTCATGAGAGTTTGTCAAATTGATGTTAAGGGTCAAATAATTGCCAAGGAGGAAAATTACTAGTTTCCTAGGTTGTGGGTGGAAGCATTGGGATTTGAAATAAGAAGGATAATAAATGATGTGTGGACATTATAAGAGCATAAATATTTAATAAAGGAGATAAACAAATATATACAATGGAAAATAAAATTGGCATTTGATCATGAAGACACATGGAGGAAGTGGGACCCACACGAGCTAGATTTTCTATGCCACATGGCATCCTCCTCTTGTCAATTCAAATCCATGAGAAGTCCAATGTTATTGGGATGATTTGGAAGTGAATAATACTTGGCATGAGTCAATGAGGTTGAAATGTAGAGGAAGAGTAACTCCCATAGAAGAGGAAGAGGCAATTTGGAGCTAGTGGGATACTTGGGCTAGATTCCCTAGCTCTATGACAACAATGATGAAGATGCTATGACACCTATGACACAAAACCAGACCTGAATACTGACATCTGACATATATGACATGTCAGGGCTAAAAATAGCCTCCAAGAGGGCGCCCAAGTGAGTTAGGGCAGCCAAAGAGACACCAAGTCTAATTTGGAGAAGGAGGGAGCTAGAATTGGAAGGACAAGTGGCATACTTGGGAATCTCTTCCCAACTTGAGTTGGCATGAAGCTATTGGAAGGAATTCGACCCATGGAGGACATTAGAAGTTTATAAAAGTCATGAACAAAGAATAATAGCTTCTTTTGATCATTTTTAGAATTTGCAATTGCATTTGTGAGAGAGGAGATAGTGGATTACTAGTTTCTTGCCTTAGCCAATTTCGAGGGTGAAAGATTCCCATCCAAGATGGTGTTTGGAGAGGCCATTCAGGTATTTCATGGAGCTTTAATGGAGTCTTTATTTTCAAATGTAAGCTACATGGCATCTCGTGGTTTCTTCTAGTGCATCTCACTCACTCAGCCATTTCCAGTTTTCATTGCATATTCTTGATCCTTGAGGGAGGGCGTTTTTGGTGAGCTATTGTACTCTTTGGGGTAGCTTATAATGCCCCATTAATTTTTTAATATGAATTAAATACTTTTTTCTTCATATTTGGAAAGTTTCAGGTTGAAATTCCAAGTTGAAATGTATAAATCGGATTGTTAATGAAAGAATGGTGCCATTTCCCCACTACCTTGATGTGTAGAAATGATGTATTGATGTATTCGAATGAAAGATAATTCCTATGATTTATTTATGATTCATGGAATGTAATTTATGATCTGCACAAGTTTCATGTTCAGTACTTAAGCATTTGGAGTCATTTTGATCAGTTTAATACCATTTGAAGAAGGTTTAATGCCATTTCCCCCAAGGTTGAAACTAGTCTTTTTGCATATGATTTAAGGGAGTTATATCAGACATTAAAAGTTGAATTGTGATGAAATGAGTTCATGTTTATGTCCTTTATATTTCCCCTTCTTCCATTCAGAAATTATATTTGGATTGAGTGCATTTGGAAAGTCATTTTCATCATCTACCCCTAAGGGATTTGAACCCCAACCTATGAGTAAAATCCCTATCTTGACCAGATTTGAAAGGGGAGTTGCAGAATTCATATGAAAACTACAAATCATCCATAAAAATTATAAATATGTCTTAATATCATCCAAGTACCTTCTGTAGCAATTGGGGAGAATTTGGAGTAATTTGGAGACCAAGGGACCAATACTAGTCAAAGAGAAATTGCTAGTAAAATACCATACATTGACCAAAATCTTAAAGGAGTTTGCAAAAGTGTTTTAATGGTCTTAAATAATTCATGAACATCATAATCAAGTCTTAATATCATTCATACACCTCCTCATAATATTTGGGATCATTTGGAGCAATTTGAGACCTAGACATCAAAACTAGTCAAAGGTCGAATTAGGGAAAAAGTGAAAATTTGCCATTTTAATAAATTCATAAAAAGGGACATTACAGTAGTATCAGAGCATGGTCTTGGCACCTGATGTGGTCTGATATTAATGAGGACAAGAAGTCAAGGACCACCATTAGATATTGAAACCAAAAGTGCTTTTGTTGAAGAGGAAAAAAAGTAGGAGAAGAAGAACAATTTTTTGAGGAAACTATGACTAGGGATGAAAATGGAACCTCATATGATGGTGAGGAGTATATAAAAATCATGAAACCAATATTTGAAGACATGACCAAGAAGCTTATGAAAGGATTCAAATTGTTGGCTATCCAACTTGGGAGAAAATATATTGATCTTAAGAAAACCAAGGGGAAAAATGCATCAGCTTGCTTGAAGGAGCAAAAGGAGGAGATCCTTGAACCACCTAGTTTTGAAATAGGTGAAGTAGAGGAAGCATTACATGAAGAGGATCGAAAGTCACTCCCAAGTGACTTTGAAAAAGATGAATATGAACTTGAAGAGATCCAAAGACTTGATGTGGTGGAAGAGGAACTTGAATTGTCTCTTGAGAGGAAGGTTATGCAATTTTTAAAGAAGAGCATGATTCCTCTACATTGGAACCAATCTACGACAAAGGTTTCACACTTTTGAAGGAGTTGCATGATACTACCCATATGGATTCTCCCATGATGAAACTTTTGCACTTTTTGATCATTTGGGTGAGTTAGTTCATTCTCCTACATCCTACAATTCCATGTTTTGTAGCATTAGTCTCAATGAAGTATGGGTGAAAGGGTTATTTTTTATGGTGCCACATGAGGAGTATGGAACTCCTAGATTTACTTTTTATGATGAAAAGGTTGGAGCACATTCTTATTCACATTTGTAGCAGCATCCTTTGTTACTTTATGATGATGCACATCTACATGGATGCACCTATGATATGCATTTGAGTCACTTGAAGACTCATGGTTTTTCTTGCTCAACACTTGGTTCATTTGATATTGGAGGAACTTCATCCAACACTGGGGTGAATAGATTTATGATTGGAGAACATTTTTGTTGGCAGCCCCATACTTTTTTATATCTTTATGATTCTCACATTCATGGATGTATGGGTGAGACTTCTTTGAGCCATTTGAAGTCTCCTTTTTTTTTGCTCATTATTTGGTTCAAATTTTAGTGGAGATTCTTCATTCACTTCTTGGATGAAAGAATACATGGCTGAATATTTTGATGCATATCACATCCTTTTGGAGCAGCATTATAGGACATGGTATCCTCACCTATGTCATTGGAGCATATTTGATTGGTTACTTGATGCTTGTATGCACTTGGAAAATGGTGGTCTACTTACTTGGAGGTATAAGCACTTTCATGATTATTTGATGAAGCATCTCCTTGATGTACAATTTTCATTATGTTGTTATGTACTTTGATGATATATATTTTGTACTCATGGTGTTTGGAAGAATGCATACAAGAAAATGGGATCCAGGAACTCTCTTACCTGATGGTATGAGTTGGAGAGCACTCCTAATTGTTGGAGTGCAATACAAGCAATGGGACCCTGGGATAATTCTTAGTCTCATTGGTTTCAATTTTTTGGGGAAACAAGTAGTATGGGGGATGGATTCCCCACTTAATAAAGTGATTTTAATCAGAGTAGTGCAGCAGCAAGCATAGTGGTTCCTCTCGAAAATCTTCATGGAATCTCAAAGACTCAAGGTTGGGCAATTCAATGGCAACTTCAAAGAATTATACAGAAAGTAGGTTCTTCAACACCCATGTTTGAAATTGCTTGAGGACAAGAAATATTGGGAAGGGAGGATTTGTCATGTCCCAAATTTTGCATTGGGTCACAATGGCCTAATACCATTGGCCATATTCACGAGGGTCAAATAATTGCCAAGGAGGAAAATTACTAGTTTCCTAGGTTGCGGGTGGAAGCATTGGGATTTGAAATAAGAAGGATAATAAATGATGTGTGGAAATTATAAGAGCATAAATATTTAATAAAGGAGCTAAATAAATATATACAATGGAAAATCAAAGTGTCATTTGATCATGAAGACACATGGAGGAAGTGAGACCCACACGAGCTAGATTTTCTATGCCACATGGAATCCTCCTCTTGTCAATTCGAATCCATGAGAAGTCCAATGTTATTGGGATGATTTGGAAGTGAATAAAACTTGGCATGAGTCAATGATGTTGAAATGTAGAGGAAGAGTAACTCCCATGGAAGAGGAAGATGCAATTTGGAGCTAGTGGGACACTAGGGCTAGATTCCCTAGCTCTATGACAACAATGATGAAGATGCTATGAAACCTATGACACAAATCATACCTGAAGGATGAAATATAACATATATGACATGTCAGGTCTAAAAATAGCCTCCAAGAGGGCGCTCAAGTGATTTAGGGCAGCCAAAGAAACACCAAGTTGAATTTGGAGAAGGAGGGAGCTAGAATTGGAAGGACAAGTGGCATACTTGGGAATCTCTTCCCAACTTGAGTTGGCATGAATCTCTCGGAAGGAATTAGACCCATGGAGGAAATTAGAAGTTTATAAAAGTCATGAACAAATAAGAATAGCATTTTTTTATCATTTTTATAATTTGCAATTGCATTTGTGAGAGAGGAGCTAGTGGATGACTAGTTTCTTGCCTTAGCCAATTTCGAGGGTGAAAGATTCCCATCCAAGTTGGTGTTTGGAGATGTCATTCAGGTATTTCATGGATCTTTAATGGAGTCTTTATTTGCAGGTGTAAGCTACAAGGCAGCTCGTGGTTTCTTCTAGTGCAGCTCACTCACTCAACCATTTCCAGTTTTCATTGCATATTCTTGATCCTTGAGGGAGGGTGTTTTTGGTGAGCTATTGTACTATTTGGGGGAGATTATAATGCCCCATTAATATTGTAATATGAATTAAATACTTTTTTCTTCATATTCAAAAAGTTTCAGGTCGAAATTACAAGTGGAAATGTATAAATCTGATTCTTAATGAAAGAATGGTGCCATTTCTCCACTACCTTGATGTGTAGAAATGATGTATTGATGTATTAGAATGAAATATAATTCCTATGATGTATTTATGATTCATGGAATGTCATTTATGATCTGCACAAGTTTCATTTTCAGTACTTAAGCATTTGGAGTCATTTTGGTCAGTTTAATACCATTTGAAGAAGATTTAATGCCATTTCCCCCAAGGTTGAAACTAGTCTTTTTGCATATGATTTAAGGGAGTTATAGAAGACATTAAAAGTTGAATGGTGATGCATATGAGTTCATGTTGATTTAATTTATATGTCCCCTTCTTCCATTCTGAAATTCGAGTTGGATTGAGTGGATTTGGAAAGTCATTTTCATCATCTACCCCTAGGGGATTTGAACCCCAACCTACTAGTAAAATCCCTATCTTGACCAGATTTGAAAGAGGAGTTACAGAAGTCATATGAAAAATAAAAATCATCCATAAAAATTATAAAAATGTCTTAATATCATCCAAGTACCTTCTGTAGCAATTTGGGAGAATTTGGAGTCATTTGGAGACCAAGGGACCAATACTAGTCAAAGAGAAATTGCTAGTAAAATACCATACATTTACCCGAATATTAAAGGAGTTTGCAGAAGTGTTTTAATGATATTAAATAATCCCTGAACATCATAATCAAGTCTTAATATCATTCATACACCTCCTCAGACGATTTGGGAGCATTTGGAGCAATTTGGAGACCTAGACATCAAAACTAGTCAAAGGTCGAATTAGGGAAAAAAAAGTGAAAAATTTGCCATTTTAATAAGTTCATAAAAAGGGAAATTACACAATATTATTGATCAAGAGGTTCTAGCTCAAAAAAATTAAAAATGCAAACAAGGGATCAAGTTAGCCCAAGGGAATTTCAAATTTTCAAGCAAAGTCCAATTTCCAAATACACCAAGAAGTTCCCAAATTTAAACAAAAGAGGTATATAAGGGTGCAAATCAATGTTCTGAAGACGATAATATCATTTCACAAAAGAATCAGACTCAAAACTTTAAAATCAAACATGCAATGGATTAAAGTTAACCATAGGGGGATTCAAGCTTCCAAGCTAGGATCTGGATTTCCAAACAAAGGAAGAAAGTCCCAAATCCTCCCAAACAAGATTTTAAAGCATCCAAACTGATTTTACAAAGATACTAAGACTACTAGGAAGGTTCACGTGACTCCTAGAAGTGGAAATTGGCTCAGAGACTCAAAATTGATCAAGGTTGTCCTAAGGCTACCAATGGAGGACCAAGCACAAAATTTGAATGTAAAGGACTAAAAAGAGACTCAAATTTATGCAAAAATGTATAAAAAAGAATCCAATGGGTCATATGAAGGAACACCAAAAATTTGGAAGCAGAAAACCCAATAGAACCCCTCAAAATAGGACAAAAAATCCTAAAACATGGGATTTTCGCCCCTATACAAACCAACACAGAGCGAAAATGGGATATTTTCACCCCCTAGAATGCTGTGGGGTGTGAAATTTTTGATATTTTCGCGCCCTAGGACACTACTGAGGTGCTAAAAAGTGGATTTTTTTGTTTTGAGGGAGCGGAAATTGACTTGTAGGTGTAAAAATGAAAATTTGAGCTTAGATCTGAGCAGGGATGACGTCTTGAGTTAAAAATGGTCCTCAATGATGATAAAATAGGATATAAGGTGATGGGAAACAACACTTAGAAGATTATTTAATGATCTAAACAAGAAATCAAAGGGTAAAACTAGGGAAAGCTCCCAACAGAGTCGCCAATTTATGTAGTAGAGAATTCATCCTACGGATAGTTAAACTCTCTCATGGACATAAATAATCCCCTATAAACTTACTCAATGACAGAAAAAAAACAAATGGTGATCTATTCTCCTAGGTCTAGGACAATACATAATCTATTAAACATGGAAGAAGAAGGGAAGAAGTAAAACTTATCTCCAACTTGTAGGTTGTCTTAACCCTTGCTCCAAGCTTGATGTCCAAACTTGCAAATATGAAAACATAGAAAACCAACCTTCCAATCATGTAAATGTAATATAATGGATCTAACTACAACATTTAATGCATCAATATAACAAGAAACAAGACATGGGAGACTAGGCCAAGTTATCATTAAACAAAAAGCTAAAGAAGTGTATTACAATGTTATACCTTGATCTCCAAGATGATAGCATCTCCTTCCAATCTCTCCAGCATCACCCTTGAAATACTTATGGGATCATAATGGCCTCCTTCTGAGTGTTCCCTAATCATAGGATATAGGTTTGGTGCTTCCAAGAACTCCCCAAGCCCATGGATGGCCTTCCTTAAGTAGGATTTGGGAAGGCCAACTACTAAGATTAGGTTTAGGATATAGATGAGAGGGATTAGGATATAATATATAATTCATACCATGAAGGGAATAGGAGGTTAGATCCAGAGGGATTTGAAGGTAATGATCCCAAGAAGATCTCTACCAAATTCTAGATCCAAAAACCTAGGGATCATGCCTAAAACAAGATTTTTGCTCCATCAAAGTGGTGAACAGACTGAAAATTTGGAATTTTCGCTACCCCACAAGCATGCAGAGAGTGAAAATGTTGTAATTTTCTCTCCTAAGTCAACTAGTAGGGCGCGAAAATATCAGTAGGAGGTAAAAAAGTGGGTTTTGGCAAGTGGTTTTTGACCCCTAAGTTGTTGGATTTGCTTCCACATGTAACTAGGGAGCGGACCAACATTAGGATAAAGGGTCCTAACACCCCTAGGAGGCAAGAATATCATGTTTCTCATGGTGATATGACATGAAGACCCTCAATGACACACGGTGTGAGAATTTGAGGTGTAACATACTCAACCATATCTTTCTTCATTCCCGACCAAAAATATTGCTTCCTTGCTGTAGCAATCGTTTTTTGGTATCATGGATGGCCAAAATATGACATTTTATGGATTTCATCCATAACAATTCTTCTAAAATATGCAATATTAGCAATATGCATTCTATTTGTATAGGTAAAAATTCCATCTCACTCCAATTGATAACCTTCATACCTCTTTTCCAATTTTGTTGTTGTAATTAATATTTTAATTCCATATAATGTTCATCTTTAGTAAGGGAATTAACAATCATTTGCCTTAAATCCGTTTGGCATTTACTAATGGTTTCCACATGCACTACATACATTTTTGTTGTTGTTGTTGTTGTTGTTGAGTGTATCAATCTCTTTATTTTCCTCCCCTTTAATGTGTTTGATTTCAAAATCAAGTTCACATAAAAATTCCAACCATCTAGCTCGCCTTGCATTTAATGTTGGTTTCTCAAACAAATATTTATGACCACAGTGGTAAGTTCCAAGCTCGAATTTTCTACCCATTAAATAGTTCCTCCACATTTTTAAAGCATGCACTATGGCATGGAGCTCTAAATCATGGTTAACATAATTCATTTCATGCTTCTTATTTTTTTCACTCATAACATACCACATGATTATCTTGCATAAGGACCCCTCCAATTCCTTGTTTACATGCATCGATACACACCAAAAAATATTTTTCTTGAATTTGAATTTTTTAGACTTGGAGACCTAATAAGAAGCTTCTTCAATAGCTCAAGCTTTCTTCACACCCTTGTAACTGAAAGTTTATTCTCTTATTTTGAAAAGAAGTAATGGGGTGTGCATCCTTAGAGAACCATTCAATAATCCTTCTAAAATAACTAGCAAGACCCATAAAATATCTCACATCTATCACATTCTTTGGGGCTGGCCAATTCATAATGGCCTCAATCTTGTATGGATCCACATATACTCCTTCCTCTAAAATAATGTGATCCAATTAATGAATTTTCCCTTGGTAAAAATCACATATGCTTAGCTTTTCATACAATTTAGGTTCCCTTAACACTTGAAAAACCATTCTCAAATATTCTTCACACTCCTCTTCATTCTTATAATAAATGAGAATATCATCTAGAAAACAAGCACAAACTTATCCAAGTACTTGCTAAAAACACTATTCATGAGAAATATGAATGTAGCTGGTGCATTAGTGATACTGAATGGCACCACCACAAACTCATAGTGCTATTTTGTGGATGTTTTCTTCCTTGTTTCCAACTTCATGGTAACAAGACCTTCAATTAATTTTTGAAAATACCTTTTCCTTTCTCAGTTAATCAAAGAGGTCATCAAGTCGAGGTAAATGGTACTTGTTCTTCATGGTAAAGATACCTGTAATCAATGGACATCTTGAGATTTCCATCCTTCTTTTTCACAAAAAGCATTGGTGCGAGACACACTTGGATGAATGTATTTATTTTCCAACAACTCTTGCAATTGAATTTTAAGCTCTAGCAATTATGGGGTATTCATTCTACGAGGTGTCTTGGACATTGGTGCAAATATTGTACAAGATCAATTGTGAAATCAAAATCCCTGTTTAGAGGAAGTCCTAACACTTCATTAGGGAAAACATCACTAAATTCTTGCAAGACTTGATAGTCCTCCAACTTGGGAAATTCATTTTCTTCTCTATTTAATACATGGGCTGCACACAATTGACAACCTTTCCTAGAGCACTTCTTCAGCTGCAAGGATGGAATTTTTCTACTAGAAACCATCTTTGGAATGCCCTGTCATATCCTTGGTTTTTTTTACTCATCAATGCATTCAAAATTATTTTTGTGGCAATCAAGTTTAATTCAATGTGCTTCCAACCAATCCACTCCAATGACAACTACATAAGCACCAAGTGGAAAAATATTCATATTTTCCCATGTGAAGAGTCCATATATCTCCAATGGAAATTTCTCCACCCCTTCACTAAATTTTCTCTTGGTTCCATTGGCTAGTTGGACTAGCCATGATTTATTATGTTTCTTTTCTCAAAATCACAAATCTCAACAATTATAGGAGAAACATAATTGTGAATAGATCCAAGGTCAATTAATATATAAAGAGATTGCTTAGCAATCTTCCCTTCAACCTCAACCATAGTTTATTGATGGTATGCTTGGTGGTCCTCTAGTGTAACATAAATTATAGGGATAGTTCTTGCTACATCACCCACAATTTCAACCTCTTGGATGTTGCGAACATGATTGGCATTCCCATTCTAATGTGGAAAATTTCTAAGTAAGTGGTCCTCTCCATTTCTCCAACATTGAAGAGGCTCCGTTAACTTGTCCCCACAAATTTTGTTGGATTAACCTCACCATGTGATAAATGCCTTTGCTAATTTCTAAAATGAGGAGGCTTGAATCCTTTCCTCCTTTGCTAAAACTTCTCATTCTTCTTGTATTTCCACGAGTTATGGAATTTTGACTTGATTTTGTTTTTATCATAACAATAATTTTCCTTCCTTATAGTCTCATCTAGAGTTTGAGGTTCATCAAACTCAATTTGGTCCTTGTATGATTGAGGTAGTCCACTTAGAAAACACTGAATTTTTACCTTATCATCTCTGATATATTTAACATACATCAATGACTCCAAGAATTTATTTGGAATCTCATCCATGGTCATTTGTCCCAGTTTTAACTCATGGAACTCTTTGATTTTATCATCATAGTACCCATCAGAGAGGTAATTTTTCTAGCAGTACTTCTTGAACTACTTCCAAACAATCTTTCTTTCATTATTCCTCTTGTTTTTCCTAAGGTGATCCCACTATATTGATGCTTTACCATTTAAATTAAATATGGCCACCCTTTGCTTCATGTTTCCAAAGTAGTCATGGACTCGGAAATACTTCCTTGTCCCAAAAATCCAAGCCTCGACTTCTTGTCCATATTTTACTTCATCGTAAAAAATAGGGGGTTGGCGTTGCAAAATTCTCCATGTGAGTTATCCCTAAAAGGTATCTTCCTCTTGTTCTTCTGAGATGAAGAACTTGGATTATTGGTGGATTTCTTAGAGGCATATGAATCATTAGTAGAAATTTCTAGAATATATGTCATATCTCTAGAAATTATCCTCTAGCTATGGGACCTCTTGTGAGAATGACTTCTTAAGATACTCTCACTCTTATCATCATTGTTTGAGTTTCGCCTATGATGAATTCTCCTCTAAATACGTGTCAAGCTTTGAAGCATGATTGCATTCAGTTGGTTCTATTCTTCATGAGCTATAATAAGCCTTTCATTATCTACTCTTCAACTTTGTAACTCTACTCTCAGAATTTTGATGGTCTCTACAATATTTGGAGGAGTTACTTGGTTTCTACAACCATTAGATTTTGTCTTTGCATTCCCAACATGTATATTTTATCCTATGGAATATGTTGTAGCTTCATAAGGATATTGTGCATCATCCATGGCGATAGTTTTCTTAGTGCACCACCTAATGAATTTATTCTTAGTGGACTAATGAATGGTTTATGTATATATTTTTAAATAGAAAACAATGTTAGGTAACCCTAACTAGGGCACTCATGTATTCGATCGAATGGATTATATACAACGGTTCTCGATTATGTATACGCTGCCACTATGAATCTTGCACCTAATGAAAGAATTCTTCTACATGGACTAGCAATAATCATAAAATATATGATCAAAATCATCCCAATCTTCATAATATTGGTGATGGGAATGTCATTTCTCTCGTATGTGATGGGAAGAAGGGTCGTTAAATCAACATCTAGGAAACATTGCTTAGATCATGGACACTTTGAAGGTGCAAAATAATATCATCCCTTAGTAAGATAGCAAAAACATGTTTTTGGACATTTTTCAGTCGTTTTAATATTTTCTATTTTTATACTAATTGTATTTCTCTTTTTGTAATTATTACAAAGACAAAACCACCAATGCTTTGAATTCCACATACTACAATTTGTAGTAGATATGGGTGATGAAATTGGAGCAGATACTATGGAATAAATGACCCTAATATTATGGAAAATGAAGGGATAAATAGGTTGATCCATGACACATTTGTTGACATGGATGAGAATGCACCTATGAGTGAGATCTATGAATATATCTGTGATGCAACTCTTGTTGGCAAGGCACAAAAATCCTTATACAAATGCTCAAAGACAAGTCTTCTCTATGCTCTTTTGATGCTGGTCAACCTGAAGGTAATGAATGGTATTTCAAACATGGGAATGATGCAGGAATGAAGGTATGCAATATTTTCTGTATATAATTATAATTGTCTATAATTTTTTATTATTATAATACTTAGTCCCTTAATTTTTATTTTTCAGTAAACTAATTTAATTTTTCTTGTAGATTGTTAAGTAATATTCTTCTACCACTGATGACAAAAATATTTCACAATAAAGTGGTAAATCTAGTATGCTATGTGATTGTTTCCATCTTCTAGAATGAAGCTATGGTAAATGACCTATTCAACCCTTGCCAATTTGGAATCCTAGCCTCGCCTAAGGATCATGAGATGGTGAATGATAATGATAATAAAAATCGGTAAGTAGAGGGATTAGGGTTTTGAAAATAAATTGTGTGCATGCGTCTGCACGACATCGCATCTGGATTGGGAGGCATGGCATCAACCTCTAGTGGAAACTATCCACCTCCAGCTCTTGACAAGGAAACATTCATATTACTTATCAAATCCTTGAATACAATTGGAACTAAGATTATATCCTCTTGATTTGTTAAAAAAATGGCAGACATCCCTGAAGTGGTGCTCCTCGTTACTTGAACCAAAGAGAAGGCCCTATCAATGGTAGAAAGGGGCCTCCTTGGCCAATTTACTGAAATATGGTCATCCCATAGGTTGATGGAAATATGGCTACAAAAAAATTGGCATGTTCTGATCCAGGGAATAATGACTCATATCTTGTGTGGAAGGGGCTTCTACATTTTTCTATTTGAGTTTAAAGAAGACATCGATCTGATCTTTCAAAGTGGTTCATATTTCTTCAGTAACAAGGGAATGTACCTTAATAGTTTGACTCTATATTTTATCGAGATTCATACATCCATTCAGTAGTTCCAGTGTGGCTAAGACTCCCCCATCTTCCTCTTCATTGTTGGGGTATAATTCTCTGAAGGATATCGAGAATAAGTTGGGAAAATATATACATAAATCTAAACCTAAATAAGGAAGGTTTCAATGTGCTAGAATATGTGTAGAATTTGATCTTGAAAAAGTGCCACCTGAAGCTATTCATATCATCTTGGATAATTGGAGCCATTATCAATAGTTGGATTATGAACAATTACCATTCAAATGCAAATCATGTCATGAATACTGACATTTTGCTAAAGACCGCGCAAAGGTAGGGATCTAAAGCACAACTACTTAGAATACAAAAGAGCCATGGCGGTAAGTCAAAAATAAATCCAGGTTAAAGCAAGTGTTAAAACTTGAAGTCAGTAATCCTTCTTCCTCTAAATTCCCTTCCTCTTCACAGGAAACCCTTATCCATCCTTTGACGGGTAACCAAATCTCTTCTCCGCCTATCTCTGTTAACCGATTTGAGTCCCTCCAAGAAGATCCCCCTCTACTAGTTTCCTTTTCCAATGTTGTGACTCCATCGGTAAAGGCTCCGAGATCAGTTTCCCCCCCGTGAAATCCAACTTTCCTTATCGGAATGATCTTATATCCCTCGATAAAATTCAAATACGACAAGGACGAATAAATAATGGATAACATGGAAGAAACAGATCAAAATATTGAAAATTAGGTAGCAACACCTGGGGTTCAAACAAGAAAAAAATCTATGCAAGCGTCAATTGATGAGGAGAAAGAAGTAGTTGAGGGAGAGGAGTGACAAACCCGTAAGGTACGAAGAAAACCAACTAAAGAAGTAGGAGAAGAAATAGCTAACAAGGAAAATATGTTGGGGTTACAATCAACCTTGGATAGAAATGTCATTCCAAGACCTAAAAATTCATCACAAAAAGGAGCATCCCTAGCGACTTTGAGTAGCCAAAGGGGAGGACTTACCAAAACCCCCTATGGTAAATAATGAAGCTAGTCGCCTGGAATAGTAGAGGAATGGGTATTAGGATAAAAGAAGAATCCATATGAGAATTAATAAATTCAATGAGACCTACAATCCTTCTTCTCCAGGAGAGAAAAGTGCAAGATTTGGACATGCAAAATATATGTCAGAAGCAATGGAAAGTTAGTTAAGGGATAACAAAAAGTTCATGAGGAGCCTCTGGTGGAATAAGTATGCATTGGGACAACACAGAACTAGAGAATAGTTACTCCCCTTCTTTCTTCTTGACATAAAATTGTATTTAAATTCCCTACAAAGATGCATCTCTTAGGGCCTGCTACTTCTCTTTCATTTTCTATTGATTGTCAATGATCATGCTTTTCTCTATTGTACATTGCAACATATATATTGAATATTTGATGTTTTTACTTACTAGGTTGGTGTAGATACAATGATGTGTTTTCTTTGAACTTATATTGTTCGCAATGCCATAAGAGAAAATCTAGAAGACATTATCACCAAATGGGATCTGGCCCGGACATTAAGCCAAAACATGGGAAATATACCTAGTCAAATAGAAGGGCATGAATGAGATATATAACAAACCGCTTAGATAGGTTTTTAGTTTAAAACAATTATCTAGAAGAGGACTTTGAAATCTCATCATCTATCATCTCTCTTACCACTTTTGATCACAAACCTATTGGCTTCTCTTTCATACGAAAAAATTACTATGGGCCTTTGCCATTCAAATTAAATCCATCATGGATTCACCAATTGGAGGCAATAGAGATCATTATAAACTCATGGTGCCATAAATGGGAGGGGTATTCAAGTTATATTTGGGAATCCAAACTTAAAGCTGCCAAATATGCTCTTAAGCACTGGGATAAACATCGCTATAAAAAGACATATTCTAAAAGAAAGGAGATTAAATTAAGACTTGTAGAAAACATGACAAAATGGAGACAAGGGAATATACTATACAACACACTACAAGGAAAAAACCTTCTAGCAGAGGTTTTTGCGGATACTCCTCTAAAAAGAGCTCAAATATTTGCTTGTAGTGGAGGCGAGTGGATGGAGGTTTTAGTGGATGTTTTTATACATACCAAACGCACCGGTGCACCCTTAGTATATATGCACCAGCGCATACAAAAAAAAACCACACCAATATCGAAATCCCCATTAAGTGGAGAGAATTTTTTTTTAATATTTCTATAGCCAACAATGATCAGTGCGTTTAAAGTATAAGGATGAATCGATGCGTCCACATAATTGACGCATTGCTTTCAGCCAAAAATGCAACCCTTCTGCTTGGAAATATATGTTTTAAAAAAATAAGAAAAAGGAATTATGGTGCATTTAGGTATTTGAACAACATCGATGCAGCTTGTAATTGGAAGCACTGACGTAAGGTGAAATTAAAAGAAAAAACTGGATAATTTTTTTTAATATTTTTATATTCACCAACAATGTGTCACACTTCACTCAAACGCACCGGTGTAGGGTAAAATTAAAAAAAATGTGGGACGAAAAACTATTTTTATATCATTATATTAATTAACAATGCATTGTTATCTTCACAATGCACCGGTGCATCATGTCATTTAGAGCACCGAAGCAGGTTAAACGTAAAAAAATTGGATGAAAAAATGTTCATATAATTATATATACGAATGGTGCATTTATATATTGGAAACGCGCTGGTGCTTCCATAATAGAGTGCACTGGATTAGGATAAAAAAAAATGTGGGACAATTTTTTTATATATTTATATATTCATTATCGATGCGGTCACGCACTCCAAACGCACTAGTGCGGCCTGTTATCGAGCACACCAAAACATAGTAAAATAAAAAAAATTGTTGGATAGAAAAACCACCATTTTTACCACCCTTCAGTGCGTAGACCACCTAAGCATCGGTGCTATAGTTTCTTCCTTGAAACACCCTGCCATCGATGCTCGATGTGGTTGAATTGCTCAATCCCATTGCTTACTACGTGGCTTTCAAATTTTGTGAAATGATGGGAAAAATTGAATTTTTTTCTATGTGGCAACCATGCCTCTCGATGCATAAACGCCTAGGTAATGTCTTTGTTACCTTCTAATTTAAAATTTTAGCGGATTGAAATTTAAAATTCATCTTAAATTTGCAGTTTTTTACCAAAAATAAATAAATATTCTAAGCTATTCCTTCGAGTTGTTCGGTTCGCACAACGAAAGATGGTGCTCCCTGTAAATTTACAGTGTGCACCGATAGCTATGTGTTATGAATCTATAGTGCACCACATTGACGGTGCTCTATAATTTTCATAATGCACTTCTATAACTTAATAAAACATTTTTCACATCATCGGTGTCCTATGCATTTCACAAACTATAGAGCACCGTGAGAACTGCAATTAAATATGGTAATGAAATGGTGTTAGTAATCACCTAGAACACTGTCTAACCAATGCTTTCTATATTTTAAGACTCACTGTTGGGTTACCACTAAAAAATATATATATATATTCACCACATACACCAGTGCGCCATTATAATACAACTGCACCACCATGTCGTTGTGCTTATATTTAACAAACACACCGGATCAATCGTTGAAAAAATTGTTTTTCATCCCATTCCTTGATATTTTCACATAGATATGCATCGATCATAGTGCACTCTAAACACTTGTGTGCACCGTTCACAGTGTGACAACATGTTCGTAAAGCACCAATACTCTTGAAAGAGGGACACATTGATATAAAATATTTCATAAAAACTGGCAGTGCATTTTAGTATCACACACACACCATCTATGTTGATTTGTGTCTCAAATACATTGGTGCTTTCAAGTTTGAAAGCGCACCATTTTTACTATTTTCAAATGATATTTCAACACGCCAGTGCGCTAGGGTCAACGTAGCGAATCGTTCACGGTGCTTATGTATTTTTTAACACACCAGGTGTTGATGTTGTTTTAATGTTTGTATATTTGATTTGTGTATTCGATGTGTTTGTATTATTGTAGTGCACCATCCACGGTGTGTTTCTATTACAAAGAGCACCGCCACGGTGCGTGACTGTTATATGGGTGCACTACTTATTTAATTCATTTATTCAGAGAAAACAAATATTCTTTGATATTAATAAATAAAATGATCATTTAATGAAAAATTTAATGTTTTTATATACATGTGTGTGTCTATGTATGAGATTGATTGAAGTTATATGTGAATCAAATACGTCGTCGGTGAGAGCTGCAAGCATGGGTCGACCTGTACAATGTTGTACAAGAGTGGGGAGGTAGAGAGAGAGATATTTGTACCCTCACCCCATTACATCACAGGCACGAGACCTCTTGAGGGTTGTTGGGATCCTCAAGTTCTATAAGGAGGCTACATCCGTAAAGGGGAAATCATATTTTTTGATGCAGTTGATCCATTGTTGGGGTCAATGTATAGAATCCTTTTGGTTTAATCCTGATATGTGGTTTCATCCCACATAGGAGGACACCTACTTCATCACTAGGCTATCCACCAGAGAGGAGGATTTTCCCAGTTCCTTGATGTCCTACTTGGTGTTGCAGCAAAGAGTTAGCATGCATACTCTCAGACATATATCAATGACCAGGTCATTGACCTGCTCTTTTTCAGGTTTCTATAGGACAATTGAGTATTGCTTCTTTTGGTGAGAGGAGGTTAGGTGCTTCTATATTTTGGTTACGACTGCGGCGCACTTCACCACTGATGGGAAACACATTAGTTGCACTCTATTATATTATGTATATTCTTTAGTGCAAATATATAGATGCATTAGATGGTATGCCATTTTTTACGACAGTTTTGTTTTTGTTTGGATTGATGTCGTGCACATTTTGAGGGAGGGTCAACTTCCCTTTTACTTCAAAGCTATTTTGTTTATTTTTTGAGAGGTTTCCATACATGAGGCCACCATTTGACCATCGCCCTCCTAGGAGATGATTGAGGTGTGTATTCATATGTGGGGACATATGCTTCCCAAGAGGGTTTATCCAAAGCTCCCAACTAGGATCACCTCATAGGTACTCAAGTTACTAGCCAGTGCAGATGATTATACTTTGGGCCTTGTGTCGTATCCTTACTCATGGTTGGACTAGAAAGGATGTCATAACATATTTTTCACTCAAGATGAGCCACCAAATGACAGGGTTAATATTTTCATTATGTTTACATTAATCTAGTTGCATTTTATTGTCTTACTTAATGCAAATGAAATTTATTCTAACATTTTCTTGCAATTTCTTTATTAAAGTATTTAATGAATTTGTCTAATTATGGTTGTGGACAATATATTTTGTTGATATCGGCACCTATGATGGGGAGGGGGCTCCATTGGTAGCGGATGAGTATATGGATGAATCTGGGGTAGTGCCTCGTTTTCCCAGACTCGGCCTGTGACGTGGTCCAGATGCTAGATTTTAGGAGGACATGGTAGACCAGTTATCCTCATTTTTTTGCTCGATAGGGGGTACACCCTGTACGGGTTCAAGAGATCTCGTGAGACCCCGCATTAGTAGAGATATGGAATATTATTCCTCATGATATAATGGGTTTGATGCATCATATCATTGGTGCAGTCAACCTTGTAGTTGCTAGGAGGGATGGCCATGGTAGTTAGTCTTCCTCTACTTCATTTTATGAGGGCAACGATCCTCCCCCTCTAGCTCCTCCTTCTCATCACCAAGATGAACTTCCATCACCTCCTCCACCTCCTCCTCCTCCTTCTCACCATGATGGCCGACCTCTATTTCCTCCTCCACACCTAGTTGACCCACGACCATCTCCATTTCATCCACAGGTCGATTGACCACCCTCTCCTCCTTAGCGAGCCGACCATCCACCATATTGTACTCTACTCGTCTCACTTGTAGATTGGATGGTCACAAGGTATTATATTGATCTTCAGGGAGATATCTATGATGCTCAACAATCTATTGTTTTACATAGTAGAGGAACTGATGCCTCTGGATCTACTAGTAGAGATATCGATGCCTGTGGCTATGTTGGCAAAGGTACTGTTGCCTCTGGTTCCAGAGGTGGACCAACTATCTTGTAGCATTTATTGGAATTGGTATGTATGTTTGGCATGCATCATGAGTTTGATATATATGTACACACACACACACACTACATTTTTCATGTTATGATAGATGATGTTATGTTAGATGATGATGATGATGCTAGATGATGATGTAATTTTTACTTTATGTTAGATGTGTGTGAGAGTAATGTTAGATAATGCTTTTGTTTTGTTAGATGCTATTATTATATTTTTGTGTTATATAATGTTTAAATTTGTTAGATGTATATGTTAGATTATGTTAGCTAATTTTTACATGTGTATGTTAGGTGATGTTTGATGTGTATGCTAGATTACGTTAGCTAATTTTTTATGTGTATGTAAGATCATGCTTATGTTTGATAGGTGATGATACATATGTATGTTAGATGATGTTTGACAGATGTGTGTGATAGTTATGTTAGATGATATTTATGTTTGTTAGGTGGTGATGATGATGATGGTACATTAAATGATGTTAGGTACTTTTAGATGTAATTACTAGATTTTTATCTTAGATGATATTAGGTGATATTAGATGTGAATGTTTGTGTTTGTTAGATGTGTATAAAAAAAATTCCCTCCAATTTTATATTGTGTATAAACATCATGCATATTACATTGTGAAAAACATCATGCATATTTCTTTTGAATAATTGTGAGAGGTGTTTATTAAAAAACATCAATGATAACTTCTTCCTTACAATGCAATTATTGTCATATTGTTACAATTAATGTAAACAATTTTGTGAACTTATATGATAAAATAACATAGAGAAAGATTTCACATCTAATATTTTAATTTTACATGTAATTAAGCAAAAATCATAGTTAATCCTCAAAATGGATTGTTATTATTGCAACCTCGAAAACTGTTTTAATTAAATCATTGTTAATAATAATGTCACTTCTATAACAATAAAACAACACAATAAAATGCTATTACAATGCAAAATGAAAATAAATGATGTAAGGTCAACTAAAACAATGATAAACATGATACACATTGACTTATATTTTTTCAATATAATCCCTATAAACCATATAAACCTTACTTATAAAATCTATAACCCATAACAATTAATAACTCTTAATCCCTCACCAATATATCTCATAATTCAACCCATAATCCCTATAATACCTATAAAATATTATCCTTACAATCCTAACCCATAACTATTATTAATTATAATAACAACCCCTTAAAACCCTTAACGCATACAATTCTTAATGTTAATACCCGTTAATCCCTATAAAACACAATTCGTAATTCAAAGCTATCATTTTGAGTGCACATAATCTCAAAATGATTATGCTTTTAAATATAAGAATAATTTATCACTTATGTGCTATTGATATTGAAAACTTGTGGATAATTATAATTCAATAATGGTAAAGTTGTAATTTAAGTGTATATAATCTCAAAATAAATTATGTTTTTTACCAATATTAAGAACCACACACACACACACATATATATTCAAATCAATTGACATTAACGAATATAAAATGATTTGAATATATGCGTGTGTGTGTGTAATTTAGATCTTATGAATATATATATATATATATATATTGTAATTTAGAAATACAAAATTTACATATGCGTACAAGGAAAGTCGGCACCGAGCCTCCCAAAGGGAGAAATTGCTCAACCAAAGAGTGAAAAAAAGACTGTTAACAACCCCCAAACAATACCTCCTAATTGTCGCTATTGGGTGCCATACAAAAAGGCTGGTAGAGTCCAAAAGTTCATCATTTTGATAGTCATAAACATAAACACTACAAACATTTAAAACTAAAAGAGACAACGAAAGATAGACCATGTCGAGTCGGCGAGATGCAAGGGAGGAAACAATATTGATGTTGCTTCGAGGAGCCGGGCTCCAAGCGCGGCCTTTGTTGTGGGGGCTCCTCACTTGCCTATATAGGGTCCGAAGGTTCATGCTTGCCACTTTCTAAGGGAGGAATGATTGGATTAACGTCCATCGCGATTGTGGCCACCATTGAATGTTCTTCTCTCTCCTTGATATCTTTCCCACCAGTCCCAGGGTCCACCGAGGTATGAGTAGGTATATCCACCACCGCCGCTGCTAGGGTCGAATTTTCCACCTCAAGCTCCACAACCACTACGATAAGCGGAGAAGGGAGGTTGAAGAGCTTTGCAATATCTGCGCACCAGTCTATCATCACTTGAACCCTGCATCCTAGCACATGCAATATGGCCTATGTGTCACCTTCCAGGCCTCCAATGTCATTCCTAATGTCCAACAACGTGTCCATCATGGAGGCCAAGTCCTCTCCAAGACAATTCCACTAACCTCTATACTCTGCACGTGACGAGAGAGGCCCCTTCGAATTTGATCTCGGTGGCAATCCCTCACCATCATCGTTCCTTCTCAAGCACCCTTGTACATAATCGTAGGATGTAAGTCGACACTCGCAACAATGGAAATTTCATCGAAGTATGGACACTTGGGGAATGGATGTCCATTTAACGTCCTCCCACTAAGATCAAGTGGCGTAAAGGCCATCACCTCATTCTCTCCCTCTTCCATTACTACACATTGAGTGATCCAGGTACGTGCCATCTCTTGGGAGGAAGGTGTGATAAATGTCCCTCTTTATTGTACGCCACCTCCATCTTAACGGCCATCTCATCACCATTAATATGCTAGTCCTGTCTTCATTCCACCCCACCTAGGAGAGCCCAATCGTGCTCAGCCAGATCTTGACAGGAAAGAGATAGTGGAGTTGGATGCTCCAAGGGCCATAATTGGATGATGCACTATTCTTGAAGATCTATGCCTGAGTTTTCCAGATGATTTGACACTTTATTTGTAGATTGTTTAACATGGGAAGGGACAATTACAAGTGGGGGGTGGATCATTTTTTCCATTGATACAAGGAGATGCTCAAGCTACCAACTAGAGGAGAGCTTGGAGGGTGGTACTCCATTCTGAAGACATATGAACATATCAATTACCAATTTGGAGTTGCTCTCAATCACAAGTTGGAAGAAGTTATGCTAGATGTCCAGTTTGATTTCGTTATGTAGTGCCCAAAGTTCTACAACATTGTTCATTTCGATCCCAAGGTCACCTGCATAGGTATAAATAATTGCTCCACCAGAGTTCTTGAAGACCCCCCCATAGCCTGCATTTCATAGATTTCCTTTAGAAGCCCTATCAGAATTTAACTTGAACAAGCCTTGAGTTGGAGCACTCCAAGAGGATGTGTCGAAGGAAGTGATTGGGGTGTGATGCATGATAGCATAACTTGGTGGAGGGTTGGCTGGCCACTGATTCAGAATCACCCTTTCCCCAGGGCCACCATCAAAGTCAGCTTCTGACCAATGTGAGAGAATGACAATTTCCGATATGTGCCTTTGGATTTTTTCCCATATATCTTGTTGAGAGAGTTAAGAATCCTTAAAAACTATCCTATTTCTCTCCTTACACACTTCCCACATGATCAAGCCCGACATAAGCTACCATATCTTATTGACAGTGATGTGCTTATATACTTTGGTGTTCCCAGAAATCAAGGTGCCTATCGCATTATGTTGTCGTCAATTTTATTGGTGCATGATGGCAGTTGCTTGGTCCCATAGTTGAGAGTTGAAGGAATAGTTTTCCAAGAGGTGATTGATCATTTTTGAGTCATGTGAGCATAAATGACAAGTTGAGGGCCCAAGGAAGCCACGACGCTGTAATTTATCCCATGTGAGGATCCTTCTGTGACACATGAGCCAGAGGAAGGAGTAGATTTTCGGCCAATAGCCTAAGTGCCATATTATTTCCGATAACACATATTTATTCAAGAGATGAGCCCCCATTTTTAGTGCATAAGCCTCTTTGACTATGAAATTTCTCAATGGTGAGTGTCCCCATCTAAGTATGTCAGGACCATGATTTATCTTGATCCTCAATCTTATATCTTCCTCAATACAGGGTTGGATATGCACATTCATCGGGACTCCTATCTCATCATTTGTGTTTTTCCACTACTGCCAGGTATCTTCTGGATGAGGCTGCCTCAAGTAGAAATAGATAGTATGATCTAGAGGGTTGTCAATGTTTTGCATAATTCCTTAAAAAGGCTCTTTTTCTTGAAGGAGGGGGAGTTGTTTCCATGAGTCTACCTAGAAGCGAGCAGAATCACCATCTCTTATTTCCCAAAAACAATGTTCTTGGATCAGGCCGCGGTGATACCATGCTACATTCCATATCATAGGTCCTAGTTGAGGATCTTCCCATCGAATGAGACTGTTATTTTCCACATTGGGGGAATATTTTTCCCTCCAAAGTCTTTCCCACATATCTTTTGAAATTTTTAACTAGCGCCATCAAACTTTAGCACTTAGGACTTGGTTCATAGTTTAAGGGTCTTTGAGGCCAAGAACTCTAGAGCATTTGGGTTGGCAAAGGTTCACCCACTTGAAAAGATCCCATTTTATGCGTTCCTAGTCCCACTCCACAAAAAATTTCATTGAATATTATGAATAGTCTTTAAGATTTCCTTGGGAGTAGCTAGAGCAGAAAAAGGGTAAATTGGAATGGCTTGCAAAAATGACTTGAGCAAGGTTAATATGTGATTGGGTAAATTCAAGGTACAAAAGGTCCACGAAGAGAGCCTTTTTTCCGTAGAGGATAAGAGGTCTTCCCATGATTTTTTTTCTGAGGGCATTGTCAATGAGTGGAATGCCAAGGTATTTGGATGGAAGGGTGCTCCCAGAGATCCCTAAAATCCTAGAAATTTTAAGTTGAATGGAAAGGAGGGTGTTAAAGAAAAAAATATGCGCTTTGGCCTTATTGATCGAAGTTCCCGAGGCTTCACTCAAATCTTTGAGGATGGTTTGAAGAGTGGTGTACTATTTGATAGAGGGGGCACCCATGAGGAAGGTATCATCATTAACTCACTGTGTGAAGGTGGTGGATGCAAAGCATGGAGGGGGATACCAACAACGACACGATTATGAATGGCACCCTTGATTCTTCTACTCGGACCTTTCACCATCAAGATGAAAATAAACAACAAGAGTGGGTCTCCTTGGCAGATTCCCCTGGAGGGGGAAAAGGTTTTAGTTAGAGAGACATTAAGCAGATTAGAAAAGAAAGTAGATGAGGTAAGGAACATTACCTAGTTTATCAATCGATGATCAAATCCATAGACTATGCGGAAAAACCTCATATACTTACAGCTTAACTTGTCAAAATTGTTTGAAAGGTCCAGTTTGATGAGCATACCTGGTGTTCTGGTGGCCCATAGAGAGTGAATCACTTCGTGTTCCATGATGAAACCATCCATGATCTTCCTTTATTCCACATAACATGTCTACTATGGTGAAATAAGGTTTGGTAGCAATGGATTTAGCCACATAACAATAACCTTTGTGATGACTTAGTAGATTACATTGTAGAGGGCTATCGACCTAATTTTTTTTTAATCTTCCACCTTATATTCCTTGGGGATAAGGGAGATAAAATTGGCATTTAAATATGATAGAACTCCCTATGAGCTTCGGGAGTCTTATACCAAAATCCATAACTATTCCTTGACAAGGGGCCAACAATGGTGGAAGAAGTCCATTGTAAATTCGTCTGGGTCGGGCGATTTCCCCCAAGACATTTATTTCATTGCAATGCCCACTTCCTCTTGAGTTATGGGTCTCATCAAGACTGCTTCCTAGTCCTCTAAGAAAGAGGGGGGATTTGACATGTGATCTCGTTGATGGATTCCACTTGGTCCTCATTTGGTTCGGTCATTAGGTACTTGAAGAAGCGCACTATTTCCTTTTCAATGTCCTTTCATTCAGTGAACATATCCCCTTGGTGTTGTGTTTACCTTCTTTAAGCCATTGGATCCTTGAATTTTGGTGCCATAGGAATTCCTCCTGCAAGTTGTGATCTGCTATTTCCTGTGCTACGGATTTCTCTTTTCCGATGAGATCATATGTCCATTCAATGAGCTCATTCATCCATCCCAAGAGGATGATGTATTGTTGTGTTTGTCTCATCTGTGCCTCTAGGTTCCTTTGAGCTTGGAAGATATTGCCAAAACTGGTCTTATTCCAATGCTTAAGCTTCTTATTGAAGCACTTGAGTTTTTGTTTAAATTTATACATTAAGGCGCTTTTATGCACCTTCGATTCCTCCCACATGTTCTAACCTTGTCTTGAAATTCCTTGTTTGTAAGCCAAAATTTCTCAAATCTGAAAGGATTATAGAGCATAGGACCCTTGATCTCGACAATGAGGCTTATAGGCCAATGATATGATCCACTAAAGGGGAATATAGGCCTCCATTTCTATACCTAACATCAATAAAGAGTCACATACCATAAATCTATCTAGATGACAGGCGACCTACTGAGATCCCGAGCCCCTATTGCTCCATGTACAAACCCCATTAGTGGTTTCTATATCAATCATATGGAGATCACAAATTGTGTTTCCAAATTCAATGATGTCCATTTCTAGCTATCATATACCCCCTACTTTTCATTCAAGGAGGTAATCATGTTGTAGTCCCCTCCAATGATCTAGTGTCGCTCTCCAACCACATCCTAATTGATATGTTTCAAGTTTTGCAAGAAGTTGAGCTTCTCCTAGAGGGCTTGGGGCCCATATACATTGGTTAATATTCCTTGAACACCTGATTCCGGAGCCTTGAAAATAATTAAGATCGTTGTTAGGCCTCCGAATTGACTCATTTTATATAGTGGTTTTGATTATTTGTGCTAGTAGACTCTTTCCTTTTCACCTCATATCTTATCTTTTTGACATTCCAAGTCTCCAAAAACTCATGATTACGATTTCTAAGGTATGTAAGGTAAAAATATTGCTATGTTTATGATATTTAATTAACTGAGTAAGTTTTATGATGAAATATGGTAACTAACAGTCAATTACATGTTTTTCCAGAAAAAATTTAAACTCGTAATTACATTTTTATATATATTTGTTTCTTTAGAATTACAAGTTTTTCCAAAAAACTTGTAATTGGGATTGTTCTAGATGGTTACATGTGGGAAAATGGAAATCTGCCACATGGATTTGATAGAGGACATACAGAACATGGTTTTGTGTACATTAAATTGCACCCAAGTCACACATGCGAAGCTCTAAGGCTTGGTCAAAATTCCATTCAAACCCATATTTTTAGCAATTTTTTCAGGCAACCATATTTTGCCTCGATTTCTAAGCCGATGGAGACAAATTTCAAAAATATGCGATATGGGTTTTGTTAAGAAACCATTAAATTGAACATTTCGCGAATAGTTTCGCAAAATCTGCTACAGTTTGAGAGATAGGGGGTGCCTTAAGGAAAATCTACCCACATTAGTAAAAAACACAGATTTTGGGATTTTAGCTGAAATTGTGAAATTTGAATTCTCCATTTGGGGATTCAATCTGATCATGTCCAATGGAGTTTTGATGTATAACTACCTCCTCACAGTTGGAATAGGAGGGTATTTTTCTTGGGTTTTGATGATGCTACTGTAAGAAACAATTTTATTAAATAAAGAGGAGAAGTATGATTTTTCATATGTTGTGCGTAACCTTCTTGTCGTTAAGTAGCTAAGATTCATTTGGCAAGGTGTTGCTGAGGAGGAAGGCCCCCCTTCAACAATAGTGCTTCTACCTCTATTATTTGGTGTGTTTAGGTATTAATTATTTATTCGTTAAATTATATATGTGCATGGTTTTATGTATCCTGATTTGGATTGACTGTTATTTCATAATTGTTTGTGTACTCTGTTTCAGTAGCGTGACATTCCATGGATTGTTAAAAATCAGAGATCTCTTAGCATAACATTAAGATTAGTTCTTTTATATTACATATGTGTGAATTAGTTTGTGGACTTGCAAAGAGTAACAATCAACAATATATATTTTTCAACATAGGATTGTGAAAGTAGTGACCTTTAAAGGCACAAATGATGCTTTTCACTTATGGTTCTACTTGAGATCAACATAGAATATGCTATGAGAATTTATTCATGCAAGTTGCAAGTTTGATTTAAGATTTCATTTCATTTTGAACACAGTCTATTCTTTAAGTTTATTAATTTTAGGTTGTCTTAAGAATTGAAGTTAACAAGATTGAAACCACTTCATCAAGTAGAGTTATGTATTGATAAGCAATGATTAACTTTAGGAATATTATCAGTACCTATGGATCTACCGAATGATCATTAGCTTGGTAATATTTATTACTTTGATATGATAGATAACTAATATTTTCAACATGTGTGTATTTGATTTTGATACTTGATAACTCTTTCAAAGACACTTTAGCTAGTTGACAATGGAGAGTGGAAACAAGCACTCGTACAAAAAACTATCTTTGAGTCATTACATTGTTGTACCTGTAGTTTGGCCGAGCCCCAATCTTTCCATTAAAGAAATTACAAGAGATTAACTGGTTTCATAAGGAGTTTTCAATTGTTTTACAATTAGGTTAGGATAGTCCAGCTTTCGTCTTGCACATACTATGCTTGCACCTCACAAGCCTATGATCCCCTGGTTGACAATTACATTGTTGGAAAATTAAGTAGCATAATTTACCACAACAACCGTCCGATGTGTAGGGAAAGAGTTATGAATCTCTAACGAGTTGGGATTACAGAGGATTGCAAGCCCCCTTGTTTTTCTTCTTGCATCCGTAGTAATCATTTCACCATTGTGCCAACATATAGAGAGGATGCACTTGGCTAATTCCTTGCCAAAGCACTTGGTTTCTTGTAACATAAAGATGTTTGGTTGCTATTTAATTATGAATTTCCATAGGAGCCTTTGCTTGCTACTACAATTGATGCCTCTTATATTCCAGGATTGTATCTTCATTGATTCATATTTTAGGAAAGATGGGGATGAAGGTGCACGTTAGAACTTCCATTTGTCCATAGTTAACCATGATGTGCCCGAAGTCTTCTATCAACTACTTGGTGGGATTCCTCCCCTTCCACTTGTCATTCTTAGGGGTATTTTTTATGGTCTTATTTGGTCCTTGGGCTACCCCCAAGATGGATTTGGCCCTAGATTCCTCACTTTCTATGGAGTCCATAAATACTTTGTGAAACTTTGCCAGCATTTTGCATATGCTATGTGTAACCTTCTTGTAGCTGAGTAGCTAAGTTTCATTTGGCAAGGTGTTTTTGAGGAGGAAGGCCCCCCTTAAACAATAGTGCTTCAACCTCTATTATTTGGTGTATTTAGGTATTAATTATTTATTCGTTAAATTATATATGTGTGTGGTTTTATGTATCCTGATTTAGATTGTCTGTTATTTCATAATTGTTTGTGTACTCTGTTTCAACAATGTGACATTCCATGGACTGTTAAAAATCAGAGATCTCTTAGCATAGCATTAAGATTAGTTCTTTTAGATTACATATGCGTGAATTGGTTTGTGGACTTGCAAAGAGTAATAATAAACAATATATATTTGTAAATAGAGGATTGTGAAAGTAGTGACCTTTAAAGGAATAGAGGATGCTTTCCACCTATGGTTCTACTTGAGATAAACATAGAATCTCCTCAGAGAATTTATTCATGCAAGTTGCAAGTTTGATTTAAGATTTAATTTCATTTTGAACAAAAGTCTATTCTTTAAGTTTATTAATTTCAACTTGTCTTAAGAATTGAATTTAACAAGATTGAAACAACTTGATCAAGTAGAGTTATGTATTGATAAACAATGATTAACTGTAGGAATATTATCGATACTTGTGGATCTACCGAATGATCATTATCTTGTTAATATTTATTACTTTGATTTGATAGATAACTAATATTTTCAGCATGTGTGTATTTTCTTTTGATGCTTGAGAACTCTTTCAAAGACACTTCAACTAGTTGACAATGGAGATTGGAAATGTAGCACCTGTACAACAAACTGTCTTTGAGTCATTACTTTTTTTTACTTGTAGTTTGGTCGAGCCCCAATATTTCCATTAAAGAACTCGCGAGAGATTAACTAGTTTCATAAGTAGTTTTCAATTGTTTTGGATAGTCCAACTTTTGTCCCGCACATACTGTGCTTGCACCTCACAAGCCTACGAGCCTCGGGTTGACAATTAAATCATTGAAAAATTAAGTAGCATAATTTACCACAACAATCATCCAGTGTGTAGGTAAATAGTTATGAACCTCCAACGAGTTGGGATTACATATGATTGCAAGCCCCCTTGTTGTTCTTCTTGCATCCGTAGTAATAATTTCACCATTGTTCCAACATCTAGAGAGGATGCACTTAGATTTCGTTCCAGAGCACTTGGTTTCTTGTAACAAAAATATGTTCGGTTGCTCTCTCATTATGCACCATAATAACCTCTTCTTTCTACTACAATTGATGCCTCTTATGTCCTAGGATTGTATCTTCATTGATTTTAGCTGAGATGGGGATGAAGGTGCATGTTAGTACTTCCATCTGTCTAGAGTTAACCATGATGTGCCTGAATTCTTCTATTAACTACTTGGTGGGATTCCTCCCCTTCCGCTTGTGCTTCTTAGGGGTATTTTTGATGAACTTATTTGGTCCTTGGGACACCCCCAAGATGGATTTGGACTTGGATGCCTCACCTAATATGGAGTCCATAAATACTTTGTGAACCTTTTACAACTGCTCTTTCGGGACAACTTGGTAATCTTTCTTTCGACATACCTCTACAATATTTTCTAGGTTCAGTTCCACGAGTTCATTGTCATAAAAATCTGAGTCCAATTCGACACCATCATCCATCATTCACGAGATCTAAAAACCATGCAAACAAATGAGAGTAGAAAAATAACTATATTTTATTCCTTCTCCACCACTAACTATTACAATGAAAGTTCAACCCCTTATAACTACTATCTGAGATTTTTGAAAATTGCTAATTTTAGAAAATTCTTGCATGACTCTAAAACTGACCAATAACCAAAAGCTACCTAGAGTGACAATAGTTTTCAACTCTCTTTTCTGATTAGGTGCATAAACTAAGAGATAATTGATAATTACAATTTAAAAAATCCCGCAAAAATATTAAAACCTCAATTTGAGGCATTATATGAAGTAATTTGGCCTCGAAAAAAGTGTTGAAAAAAGTACTGATCAGAAGGTTATAATTGGTCACTGTAGTGAACTCTTCGAGATGGAAATTCATGTTAAATTTTATCCCAAACAAATCACCGAGTCAAAACCTATGACTCTCTGAAATCCCTGAATCATTCTCCTCTAGTTGAAAAGAACATAGCTCCTGCAAGTTATTGTCTTCAAACTACTGCCACTTAATGGGATCTAGATTCAACAAGTCCCCCTCTGTAATCCATGTACTCATTGTTGGTGCCAATCCTTCCCACAAAACTAGATACTGGTTGTATTAGCCTTGTCGAGTGTGAAGGGTCTTAGTTTCTAAAATATGCACAATATTTTCCTTTTTCTTGCTCGAATGGTCTCCGCCTCACTATCATCACATAGATTGTTCCGATGGAAGGTATATAAATTAGAAACGTTAAACATAGGGAAAATATCGAGATCATATAGTAAATCAACCTTATAAGCATTGCCGTTACTTTTCTTGATAATATTGCAAGGATCAATTTTCTTATAATTCAATTTGTGGTAGGTTCCTCTAGGAAAACGCTCTTTCCATAAATAAAACATCACTAAATCACCTACATTGAATACCTAGTGCCATCGGTGAGCATCTTTTATAATTTTGTGTTGCTCGTTATTGGCCTGCAGCTTTTGTCTCACTTGTTGCTGCAATTGTTGAATGTGTTATTTAAATGTTTTCCCGTCATCACTAATTCTATCCCCAAGTGGTAGTTGTACTAAATCTAGGACACCCATAGCATTTATAATATAAACAATATGAAATGGAGATTTACCTATATATCTGTTCACTAAACTATTGTAGGAAAATTATGCTTGAGGCAAATCCAAATCCCACTGCTTGGGATTCTCTCCAACAATGCTTCGTAACAGGTTTCCCAAACTTTAATTCACTACCTTAGTTTTCCCATATATTTGGGAGTGATAGGAACCATTGAACTGTAATTTAGTCCCCATTTTCTTCCATAAAGTCCTCCAAAAATGACCCAAGAACCGACTATCTCTATCAGAAGTAATAGTTTATGGAACACCATGCAATCTAACAATTTTTGAAAAAACAATTTTGCCACCCTTGATGCATCACTAGTTTTCTTGCAAACAATGAAATGAGCCATTTTAGAGAACATATCGACAACCACAAAAATATAATCATTACCTCATTGTGTGTTTGGGAGCCCCAACACAAATTCCATGCTCAAATCTATCCATGGGTCAGTGGGCACTGGTAATGGCATGTACAACCTTGTATTATGTGAGTGTCCTTTATTCATCTGACAAATCCTACATTGTGCAACATAACTAGTTATATCATTTTTCATCTTCGACCAATAATACTTATCTTCGATTAAGGATAACATCTTATCCTTTCCAAAATTTATTTCCAATCCACTATTGTGAAGTTCTATGATAATATTTTCTCTCATATAACCAATTGGAACGCATAGTTTTTCTTTCTTTGATGAGGTAGCCATATTGCATAAAATATTCACCCTGGATAAGATCCATGTTCTCGACGACTGAATTCTTCAATTGTTCCACAATCTCATAAAAACCATCATTAGACGCATATAGATCATTCAATGCAACAAATCCAATTACTTGATCATGGTTGTCAAAAGAACAGTGCACCGACTCAAACCATTTGCAACTTGATTTTGCCTTCCTAATTTGTGCTTCAGAACAAAGGTGTAGCCTTGTAAGAAAGAGACCCATTTTGCATGTCTTATGTTCAATTTATTTTGGGTTTTTATATATTTTAATGCAATGTGGTCAGTAAATAACACATTAACTCTTTCGACACTAAATATTGCCTCCAATGTTGCAATGCTTGCACAATTGTATAAAAATCTACATCATATGTGGAGTGGTTATTTATTACCTCATTCAACTTTTTGCTAAAAAAATGCAATTGGTCTTCCTGCTTGGCTAAGTCACTAGATCCAATGCCTACATGTGAGGCATCACTGTCTACCTCAAACACTTTATCAAAATTTGGCAGGGCTAATATAGGTTCCTTAGTTACCTTCTTCTTTAGAAACTTAAAAATTTCCTCAGCTTCATTGGTCCACTTGAATTTCGTGTCTTTGGTGCAATGTGTTATGGGTGCTACAATACTGCTAAAATTTCGAATAAATTTTCGGTAAAAGGTGGCAACCCATGAAAAATTCTTACCTCTATTATGATCCTAGACAAAATTTCTCTGACTTTCTCTGAATCAATCTTGACTCCTGAGTTTGCTGAGATGAAAAAACCCAAAAATACCAATTTTTCTTGCAGGAACCTACATTTCTTTAGGTTTGCATAAAGCTGATGTTTTCTCAACACATCCAATATAATATTTAAATGCTGCAAGTGATCTTCTTTGTTGTGACTGAGAATTAGAAAGTCATCAAAATAAACGACAACAAACTTACCAATATAAGGTCGAAGCACAATATTCATCAACTGCATGAAGGTACTAGGTGCATTGGACATCCAGAGTGGCATCACCATCCATTCATATAGTCCATCCTTGGTCTTGAAGGCATTTTTCCATTCATCCCCTCCGCGAGTCCAGATCTGGTGGTATCCACTTTGCAAATCAATTTTACTAAAATACTTAGCTCTGACTAGCACATCCATCATGTTGTCCAAGCGTTGTATAGGAAACCGATATTTGATGGTAATTTTATTGATTTATTTTCTATATATGCACATCCTCCATGTATTATCTTTTTTTGGAGTCAACAATGTTGGTACAACATAGGGACTTGTGATTTCTCTTATAATCACACCTTTCTTTATAATCTCTTTTACTTGCCTGTTGAGCTCTACATGTTGTGTAGGACTCATCCTACAGGCTACTTGATTAGGTAAAGATGATCCTGGGATTAGATCAATGTGATGTTGAATATCCCTATTTGGTGGAATACCATCAAGTAGTTCATTAGGTATAACATCAACATATTCTTCTAGTACCTTGGCCAATTTAGTAGGTATTGGTATGTCTTCCTTAACTCCTTTTCAAACTATTAATGCATAGAAATTTCCAGTTGCTTTCATTTCATTAACATGCTCTCTTTCTCACAACATATTCTCAGCTTTTCCTTCATCCTTAAGGGGCAATAAGACGACTTTTGATCCATCCTTTTAAAAGGTGTAGGTAGAGTCTTTTCTCATCATGCATGACTTTTCTGTCATATTTCTAAGGCCTCCCAAATAACAGATGACATGCATCCATCAGAATGACATCACACAATACTTCATCTTTATAAGTCTTACCGATGGAAAACTTGATCAAACATATTTTATTATTGGTGACTTCATTCCCTTTTTTGAACCATGCAATTCGGTAAGGATGGGGATGTGTTTCGCGGCGTAATTTCAACTTATCTACCATCTCTTTGGAAACCATATTCTCACAACTGCCACTATCAACAATAACTTGACATACCTTTCCCCCGCAAGTGCACCTAGTTCGATAAATATTTTTCCATAGCCACAAATCTTCATTGCCTCTATGTTGTATTTGTTCTTTTTTCAGGAATCACCATTGACCTCTGTATCATGAGATTCTCCCCCATATCGGGTGGGACTTCAGATTCAACTCCTTCTTCTTCATTCACAACTTGGACCAAGTTTAAACTAGGTTGTTGTCCTTGTTTCGGCTCTTGAATGTTATAACTTGAGCATTCAAAATGATCAATGACGCTCTACACCAAACCTAAAACACATATAAGGTCTTCCTCTTCCACCACTGTAACCTCTTACCCTTTTAAATCCTCTTCCTCGTAGTTGATTCAGGATATCTTATCGAGTATCTTATGATTTCTCAACTCCTTGGGATGATTTGCCTCTACCATAGTTAAAACCACCCCGTGATGGAAAATGATGTACCCCTCCTTGATCCTCTATTACCTTGAGAAAATTGTTGGTTTTTTTTTCCTCAACCTTTAGGGCTAATTGGTATGCCTCTTCCACGCTGCGAACCCTATGCATGCTCAATTCATCTTAAATAGAAAATTTCAAACAATTCACATACCTTGCAACCAGTTGCTCATTAGTTTCTTAGTGATCCACTTGAATGGAAAATTGATAAAACTCGTGTGTGAGTTCCTTCACGATGGAAAATTTTTGCTTCAAGTTCTGAATTATATGAAAAAGGGTTTGTGCATAGTCCAAAACAAAAAGAATTCTTGCAATTTTTTCTTCATATTATTCCATGTCCTAATTTTGTCTTTCCCTTTTTTTGTTCTGTCTTTCTACATATGATCCCACCAGATCATGGTGTGACCCTTCAACTTGGTCCATGCAAATTTCACCTTCTTTTCCACTATCATACGTTTCCATTCAAAAAAAATTCCATGGCGTTTATCCAACTTATTAACCACTCTAGTTTAAGAATCCCTACATATTCTGAAAATTTCATTTTGATCCCATCATTTATCCCTTCTAGAGCCTTGAGCATCCTTTCTTCAAAATTCATGCACCCTAATTTTTCTTCTTCATGTTCAATATGCTGATCTACATCTCCTTGGTTTGTCTCCTCATTAGACGCTTCTCTTCATATTATTATTTGACTAGGAAACATGTTTGTAAGATCGACTACTTTCCTTTAGCGGTTTCGCATATCTATATGCATCTAAGCAAGACTTGCTCTTCATCTTCCTCTCCCATCCATCTTCCTTATCTGATACTAGATGATGTAGACAATAAACTTAGATTCTTTCATGAGATATAAAAACCATGCAAACACATGAGAGTGGAAAAATAACTATTTTTTATTCCTTCTCCATCACTAACTATTACAATGAAATTTCAACCCCTTATAACTACTATTTGAGATTTTTGAAAATTGCTAATGTTAGAAAATTCTCACATGACTCTAAAATTGACCAATAACTAAAATTTAACTAGAGCGACACTAGTTGTCAACTCACTTTTCTGATTAGGTGCATAAAATAAGAGATAACTGATAATTACAATTTAAAAATATCCCGCAAAAATACTAAAACCCCAATTTGAGGCATTAAATGAAGGAACTTGGTCTCAGAAAAAGTGTCGAAAAAAGGTCCGATCAGAAGGATATGATTAGTCACTGCAGTGAAATCTTCAAGAACGGAACTTACCGTTAAATTTCATCCCAAACGTATAACCGAGTCAAAAGTTATGACTCTCAGAAATCCATGCATCATTCTCCTCTGGTTGAAAAGAACGCAGCTCCTGCGAGTTACTGTCTTCAAAGTGTTTCCATTTAACGAGATTTAGATTCAACAAGTCCCCCTCTATAATCCATGTACTCTCTGCTGGTGCCAAGCCTTCGCACTAAACTAGATATCGGTTGTATTGGTCTTGCCGAGTATGAAGGGTCTTCTTTTCTAAAATATGCGCAATATTTTTCTTTTTTTTTTGCTCAGAATGGCCTGTTACCAATCCATCTTCGCCTCACTATCATCACCCAGATTGTCCCCATGGAAGATATATAAATCAGAAGCATTAAGCACATGGGAATTATTGAGATCATCTAGTAAATCAACCTTATAAGCATTGTTGTTAATTTTCTTGAGAATCTTGCAAGGAGCAATTTTCTTATACTTAAATTTGTGGCAGGTTCCTTTATGAAACCTCTCTTTCCATAAATAAACCATCACTAAATCACCTTCATTGAATACCTAGTGCCGTAGGTGAGCATCTCTTATAATTTTGTTCTGGTCGTCACTGGCCTACAACTTTTATCTCATTGTTGCAACTATTGAATGTGTTCTGCAAATGCTTCCTCATCATCATTGATTTTATCCCCAAGTGGTAGATGTACCAAATCTAGGACACCCAAACTATTTTTACCATAAATAATATGAAATGGAAATTTACCTATAGATATGTTCATTGAACTATTGTAGGAAAATTCTGATTGAGGTAAATCCAATCCCACTGCTTTGGATTCTCTCCAACAATGCTCCGTAACAGGTTTCCCAAAATTCGTTTCACTATATCAGTTTTCCCATCTTTTTGGGGGTGATAGGCACCGGCGAGCTGTAATTTAGTCCCCATTTTCTTTCATAAATTCCTCCAAAAATGACCCAAGAATCGAGTATCTCTATCAGAGGTAATAGTTTTTGGAACAACATGCAATCTAACAATTTTTGAAAAAAAAAAATTCTGCCACCCTTGATGCATCGCTAGTATTCTTGCAAGCAGTGAAATGAGCCATTTTAGAGAACCTTTCAACAACCACAAAAATAGAATCATTACCTCGCTGTGTTTTTAGGATCCCAACACAAAGTACATGCTCATATCTATCCATGGTTAAATGGGAACTGGTAATGGAATGTACAACCCTGTATTCTGTGAGTGTCCTTTATCCATTTGACAAATCCTACATTGTGCCACTTACCTGGTTATATCATTTTTCATCTTCAGCTAGTAATACTTATCTTCGATTAAGGATATCGTCTTATCCTTTGCAAAATGTCATGCCAAGCCACTACTGTGAAGTTCTCTGATAACTTTTTCTCTTGTAGAACCAATTGGAATGCATAATTGTTTTCCTTATATGAGGTATTCATCTTGCATAAAATATTCACCCTGGATAAGATCCATGTTCTCGGCGACTGGATTCTTCAACTGTTCCACAATCTCCCAATAATCATTATTAGATGCATAGAGATCCTTCAATGCAACAAACCTAATTACTTGATTTGATTTTCCATGGTTGTCAAAAGAACAGTACCCCAAATCAAAGAATCCACAACCTGATTCTGGCTTCCTGATTTGTGCTTCAGAACAAAGGTGTAGCCTTGTAAGAAAGAGACCCATTTTCCATGTCTTATGTTCAATTTATTTTGGGTTTTTATATATTTTAATGCAATGTGGTCGGTAAATAACACAAACTCTTTCCACACTAAATAATGCCTCCAATGTCACAATGCTTGCACAATTGCATAAAATCCTACATCATATGTGGAGTAGTTCTTTCTTACCTCATTCAACTTTTCGCTAAAAAAAGCAATTGGTCTACCTGCCTAGCTAAGTACAACTCCAATGCCTACATGTGAGGCATCACAATCTACCTCAAACACTTTATTAAAAATTGGTAAGGCTAATATAGGTGCCTCCGTTACCTTCTTCTTTAGAAACTTAAAACTTTCCTCAGCTTCAATGGTCCACTTGAATGTTGTGCCTTTGGTGCAATCTATTATGGGTGCTACAATACTACTAAAATTTGGAATAAATTTTCAGTAAAAGGTTTCCAGCCCATAAAAAATTCTTACATCTATTATGCTACTAGGACTAGGCCACTCGAAAATTGCTCTAAACTTCTCTGAATCCACCTTGAATCTTGAGTCTGCTGAGATGACAAAACCCATAAATACCAAAATTTCTTGCAGGAACCTACATTTTTTTAGGTTTGCATAAAACTGATGTTTTCTCAATGCATCCAATATAATCTATAAATGTTGCAAGTGATCTTCTTTGTTGTTACCGAAAAAAACAATGTCATCAGAATAAACGACAACAAACTTACCAATATAAGGTTGAAGCACAGTATACATCAATTGCATGAAGGTATTAGGCGCATTGGACATGCCAAATGGCATCACCATCCATTCATATAGTCCATCCTTGTTTTTGAAGGCAGTTTTCCATTCACCCCCTTCGTGAATTCGGATATGGTGGTATCCACTTCACAAATCAATTTTACTAAAATACTTAGCTCTAGATAGCACATCCATCATGTTTTCCAAGCATGGTATAGGAAACCAATATTTGATCGTAGTTTTATTGATTGCTCTTTTGTTTATGCATATCCTCCACATATTATCTTTTTTTAGAGTCAACAATGTTAGTACAACACAAAGAGTAATGCTTTCTCTTACCACACCTTTCTTTATAAGCTCTGTTACTTTTCGATTGAGCTCTGTATGTTGTGTAGGACTCATCCTATAGGTTTCTTGATTAGGTAAAGATGATCCTAGGATTAGATCAATGTGATGTTGAATACCCCTATTTGGTGGAAGACGATCAAGTAGTTCATTAGGGATAACATCAACATATTCTTCTAGCACCTTTGCCACTTCAATAGGTCTTGGTATGTCTTCCTCAACTCCTTTTTGAACTATTGATGCATAACAGAATCTAGTTTCCTTCATTTCCTTAACAAGCTCTCTTTTTGACAACATATTCTCAGCTTTCCCTTCATCCTTAAGGGGAAATAAGATGAATTTTGATCTATCCTTCCAAAACGTGTAGGTATTCTTTTCTCCATCATGCATGAATTTTCTGTCATATTGCCAAGGCCTCCCCAATAACAAATGACACGCATCCACCAAAATGACATCACACCATACTTCATTTTTATAAGTCTCACCGATGGAAAACTTGATCAAACATAATTTATTAATGGTGACTTCATTCCCTTTTTTGAACCATGTAATTTGGTAAGGATGGGGATGTGTTTCACAGCGTAATTTCAACTTATCTACCATCTCCTTGGAAACCATATTCTCACAATTTCTGCTATCAACATTAACTTGACATACTTCCCCCCCAGAAGTGCACCTGGTTCGAAAATATTTTCCATAACAATGAATATTCATTGTTGTTATGTTGTCTTTGCTCTTTTTTGGGAATCATGACTGACCTTCGTATCATGAGATTCTCCCCCATATCGGGTGGGACTTTAGATTCAACTCCTTCATTCTCAACTCAGACCAAGTTTAAACTAGTTTGTTGTCCTTGCTTTGGCTCTTGCATGTTATAACTTGAGCATTCAAATGCTCGATGACCCTCTACACCACACCTAAAACACATATAAGGTCTTCCTCTGCCACCACCGCAACCTCTTCCTCTCTGAAATCCTCTTCCTCGTAGTTGATTCAGATTATCTTGTCGAGTATCTTCTGCATTCTCAGCTCCTTGGGATGAGTCACCTCTACCATAGTTAAAACCACCCCATGAGGTAGATGATGTACCCCTCCTTTCTCCTCTATTGCTTTGAGAAAATTGTCAGTTTTGTTTTTCCTCGGCCTTTAAGGCTGATTGGTATGCCTCTTGCATGCTGCGAACCCTATGCATGTTCAATTCATATTGAATAGAAAATTTCAAGCAATTCACATACCTTGCATCCAGTTGATCCACACGAATGGACAACTGATAAAACTCATGTGTGAGTTCCTCCGCGGTGGATAGTTTTTGCTTCAAGTTCTGAAATCGACAAAAAATGTTTGTGCATAGTCCAAAGGCATACTATTTTCTCGCAATTTTTTGTCTATCTTAGTCCTGGTCCTATTTTTGTATTTCCCTTTTTTTGTTCTATCTTTCTACACATGATCCCACCAGATCATGGCATGACCCTTCAACTTGGTACATGCAAATTTCACCTTCTTTTCCTCTGTCATAGGTTTCCATTCAAAATAAATTTCCATGACGTTCAACCAATCTATTTCTCCTTTGGTTTAAGACTCCATGCATATTTTGAAACTTCCATTTTGATCCTATCATTTCTCCCTTCTAGAGGCCTGAGCATCCTTTGTTCAAAATTCATGCACCCTAATTGTTCTTCTTCATGTTCTATATGTTGATTTGCATCTCCTTGGTTTGTCTACTCATCAGACGCTTCTCTTCGTATTATTCCCTAAATAGCCAGCACATTTGTAAGATTTGATACTTGCCTTTAGAGGTTTTGCACATCTCTACGCATTGGAGCAAGACCTATTCTTCATCTTCCTCTCCCATCCATCTTCCTGCTCTAATACCAGATCATGTAGACAATAAAATTTGATTCTTTCATGAGATATAAAAACCATGCAAACACATGATAGTGGAAAAATAACTATCTTTTATTCCTTCTCCATCACTAACTATTACAATGAAAGTTCAACCCCTTATAACTACTATATGATATTTTTGAAAATTTTCGCATGACTTTAAAACCGACCAATAACTAAAAGCTAAGTAGAGTGACACTAGTTTTCAACTCGCTTTTTTTATTAGGTGCACAAACTAAGAGATAATTGATAATTAAAATTACAAAAAAATCCCGCAAAAACACTAAAACTCGAATTTGAGGCATTATATGAAGGAATTTTCCCTCGGAAAAGTGTCAAAAATGGTGCAATTAAAAGGATTTGATCGATCACTAAGTGAACTTCTCGAGACAAAAATTCTTGTTAAATTTCATCCCAAACGGATAACCGATTCAAAAGTTATGACCCTTAGAAATATTTGCATCACTTATGTTATAGGATTATATCTTCATTGATTCATATTTTAGGAAAGATGGGGATGAAGGTGCATGTTTTCAATTCCATTGGTCCATAGTTTACCATGATGTGCCTGAATTATTTGATCAACTACTTGGTGGGATTCATCCCCTTCTACTTGTCATTCTTAGTGGTATTTTTTATGGTCTTATTTGATCCAGACTACCCCCAAGATGGAGTTGGCCTTGGATGCCTCACCTTCTCTGGAGTCTATAAATACTTTATGAACCTTTTCCACCTACTCTATCAGGACAAATTGTTAATCTCTCTTTCGACATGCCTCTACAATAGTTTCCAGGTTCAGTCCCACGAGTTCATTGTCATCAAAATCTGAGTCCAGATCGACACCATCATCCATTGCTACATCCTCTTTCTCTGGGGTGTTGACTCTTTATTCCATGTCATTGCAATCTCTTCTAGAATCTGTTCCAAGTGCAAATGTTGTACTAGGTTCTCTTCGACTGGTTTTGTTTGATGCTTCTCTTGTCCCCCCTCATCTTCCTTTTCCCTTGTTGTCATACCTTCAGGGTCTGAGGGTAGGTCTTCAAACATATTCTTTGATGCAAAGTTTTTTTCCCATATTGCCGCTGCTTTTTTATGGGAAACTCTTCTTCTTCCTTGTATAGGAACGAAGTTCTCCTTGCTCCTATGCATTTATGATCTTGTAGCTTTAGGGATATTATTGTGCGGAAGTATCGGAATAGATGCCCATGAACATGGAATTTCCGACATCTAAACGTTATGTGCTCATAATCTATAGTCTAGATCCAGTCCTCATCATGTTGTGTGAGGCATATTTCACCAGGAAGGGCCTACGGTATATTGAGATAGACACCGATTTGAGCATAAAAAGTATATCTTCCCAGTTTGACAGCTTCTGAGGCTTTGATGAAATTCGCAAGGGTATTTCTGATTCATTCCAACGTTTCACGCAACCAAAAATCTAAAGATAGAGAGTATAGATGAATCCATAGTGATGCATACGTGAAATCCTCTTTGTGGGGCTAAAATTTTCCGTCCGGTCACGTAGGAAGAGACCAACCGAGTTGTAGAAGTACGACCCATTTTCAAAGATGCGATCTCTGTCCTTTAGGTTGTGAAATGTAGTTGTGAAAAAACATTTTTATCCCAAGCGAAGTTTGTAATGGTCCTTCAGTTCCACCATGTCTCCATCCTTTAGATTAGGTATCTCTTGGACAGACACAACCCTAAAAACTTATCGATTATAGCATGGTCTCTCATGAACTATGTATACCCTTCATACTAATATGATTGCACCTTGTATCTAGGAATTTATATGGCTTCTAGGATACATTGTCTTGGTTCCCAATATTGAGCCACCTTTGGATGTGAGGTGGATGCAATCTTATCAGATTCCTTGCCCTTACTCTTATCTATCTTGGGGTCGACAAAAGCATGAAGATCCCCTAAGCCGCCATTCTACCATTGAGTCTTGTTACCATTTGACTGAGTTGTTGATCGGTTCCCAACAACCTCATGATACGAGTGGGGAGAAGACTAACCTTCGCCCCAGGTAGCTTCCCTGTATGATGACCAGGATGCGGCTAAGCCACAGGGAAAAGAGAAACCCTAGTTAAAAACCCTAACCTGCAATAAGTGCCTTCTCTAGTTCCCAATCCCATTAATCATAACCAAATCCCATCTGAATTACGATATTTTGATTTGAAAATTTATATTAATTAAAATTAATTAATGATAAAATAATTTGCATTTAATCTTAAAATGATTTATTTAATATTAAAATTCGTTTGATTTGGAAACTTATATTAATCAGAATTCATTAATAATAAATATGTCATTTTTAAGTGTAATTAATTTGTAAATGAACTATACATTTCTAATTAAAATTAAACTTAATTTATTTAGTTAATATTAAAATTCGCTTATTACTTATATACTTTGTTAATGTATATTTTAAGACTATTTACATATTTATGCATATAGAATTTGTTATGTTCATTAGATATGCATAGATCTTTCAACTTTTAACACTATTCAATCTACATAATTAGTATAAAATGACTATTCCCATAGCGCTAGAAATTAATATTAAATATTGACACACATATGATACATTGTCACATACCCAAACTCTAGACATTTTATGTCATGATGAAAACATTATGTTTTATTTTTATTATAAATTTTTATGACTATTGACCAAGTGGGTCAAGGATGACTGTAATTAATTACTTTGAATATTTTATTATTAATAAATAAAAGTGGAGACAAACATCCAAAGGAGACTGTTGAATGTGTGTTCACTGACCCACTAGGAGGAATGGACTAGGGTGGAGAGCAAACTGACACTTGGAAGCATCCTCAACTCACTTCTAACTGTTGCAGGGGGCAACTTCCCTACTTTTATGGTCATGTTCCCCAAGAAAGTGGAACTGAGCAAGTGGCTCATTTACTAAACAAAACTGACCAAAGACCTAGGCATGTTACTTATCTACCCATCGAATTCAGCAGGAGGCTGTTCATTCTTACCTTGTGATAATTTCTGAGCACAAGAGATTCGATGAGGGGAAGGTTAGAAGTGATTGAGTGAACTAAGACTGCATTCTGAACTAGTGCAGCCACATTGCTGAGTTCAATATTGCTAAAAGTAGGAAGTACTACTGCTAAGTGCTACTGCTGAGTTGCAAAGGAATTTATTCCATTACTCCACACAACATCTTCGTCCTGGTGGTTCAATGAATAGGCTCGGGGATCCTAAGGCAAGTAACTTGGATGTCTTCAAGAGAAGGTTGGGTGGAACGGGCTCCTTTCGCTGTTTGTTTCTTCTTCTACAGTTACCAGGTTCAAATTGTGTTATCTTATTTACTTTTGTCAAGTTAGTAAAATAAATCTAAATGTTCTATGTTCTCAGTTTTCAATTAAATCTTAGATATCCTGGACTATTAATGAATATTTTACTTCTGTAATTTATAGCTGTTGAGATAAAATGCAATTTGGATGATATAGTTAAATGATTGAATGATTGAATAATACTGCTTCCCTGCATTTTTCCACACACTGGTGATAGTGCCGTACTCTAGTACAGGGAAGGATATTTAGAATAGATCAGAATGATATTGTACAGTGAATAAATTTAAAAGATTTATTTTATAAACAGATCTATATTATTGCAGTACTGTAATACTGTCTTCTGTTCAAAAGACATCTCAGAATCTAATTAGGAAACATAAAGTATTTTCATTGTATTTGCTTAACAACAAAAGCCTAGTTTTTTTATTTATAACAACATATTATTCTAAGTATTTTCTTTCAAACTATAGCAGATACAACCATTCGAACCAAATCACTTATATAGAGATTCTTTTAAAATATATAAATAGATCTATATTATTGCAGTACTGTAATACTGTCTTCTGTTCAAAAGACATCTCAGAATCTAATTAGGAAACATAAAGTATTTTCATTGTATTTGCTTAACAACAAAAGCCTAGCTTTTTATTTATAACAACATATTATTCTAAGTATTTTCTTTCAAACTATAGCAGATACAACCATTCGAACCAAATAACTTATATAGAGATTCTTTTAAAATATCAACTCACTATATAAACATTAACAAATTACTTGCATCAAATTGTAGAATACAGAGAGCATGTCTAAGTTAAACAATGACTATATAAAACCTATATTTGTCAAAACTCATAGTGCAAGTATTTTATAACAAAAACGAAGTTAATACTGTAACAGAGAAATAGTAATTTACATCTATAAACTTTATTATACACTTTCAACATTAAGACATTTTATCACTGTAAGTTTTCATTACGAATTTAAATATCTAGTACAGTATAAATAGTATCTATTAAATCTATGTGATTTCCCAGGGTTCAAACCCTAAGCGTAAGCTTCTCTTAGCTTTTCAAGTAATTAATCCATTCGTATATGAAAAAAAGGAGTGTAACACGACCAGGGTTCGAAACCCTTAACAAAACTTTTAAAACACAGTAAAGTTTCTTCCAGTAGGGTTTACAACCCAGCCATTATGGCTTTGTTTGTAAAACAAAACCTAAAAATTATAAACCCTTCAAAATACAGTGACGAGCTTTGCCCTAAACATTTTATTTTAACCATCAGACTTTGCAAATAACATTGAAATGCCAAAATATTACTCTACGTCTGTCAACATTTTATTTCTTGCAAAACTGTATTCATACTCATGCTTTTCAAAATAAAAATAATGCAAGTTATGTTCGAGGGTTCAACCCTCCCTACATTACATCATAAACCAGAATCGATTTCCAAAACCATTCTTCAAGAATTCTTAACAAAACAACTTAATCATTAACGAATAAGTATTTTTGGACAGTGGAACAAACACTTCGATTTCGAAACAGTCATTTTATTTTAAACCTCAAAAACAAACATCATACAGTAGTAAAAAGAAATCGTTGAGAATCCAACGAGAGATTTACAAGCTCGGGAGCAAAACTCTCCCAGTCCTAACACTTCCTTTCGGCATGTACACTCTACAAAATGCCTTACAGCTTAAAGATTGTCTTTACAACCGACTGTAAAACCAAGTCTGTACACCCTTGGGATGTCTCCGAGGCTTACCAGGGCCCAACCAAATCTTTCATCCTGTTACGTCCAACTTCAACCATTGCCGAGAAAGGCCACCTGCCCATAAAACAACACGACTAATGGTTAAACATAGAACCAAGTATTAAAACCAAAAGGGACATTGTTAAAACAACCATTGAATTTTAGAAAGGAAACTAATACCTCACCTGCCAATAACTGGAGCACAATTGAGTATCCCGGATTCTTCAACGCATACAGTATGTGTATGAAGTTTCCACATCAACTCCAAGAAGAGCCAAAACCCTATTAGTTTTCAAATGCCGAAGCACACCTGAACCTTCAAACTCCACCAACGCCTACGGTTTAGAAGAAGGACTCACCATCGAGCCTCGAGAGAGAGTTGAGACCTGTACAGAATGCGAACTATCCTGAGAACATTGCATACATCAAAGTCAAGGTATTGAAACCCTGGGAGGCACCTTCAAACAAAGTCACAAACCTTGAAGGGTAGGGATCCTGTCGGCCTCACCCTCACAAATCGCAAAATGAACTATCTGTCGAGTAGGTTGGCATATCAATGCCAGGGTTAGGGTTTAACCCAAAACCCGAGACTGACCCTGAGATAAACGGTGTAGATCTAACCACAGAGGTAGGTCTTTTCACGATCACAAAACTCATTTAATAGCATTTAAAGTTACAACTTTCAATGCACAGTATTCTGCCAACACATAGATCCACATAGGATGTTATCATAACAATCCATTGCACAGGTCAACGAGTTTTTACATTGCACAGTTAAGGCTTGCCACCTTGCTCCAAGATCCATTCACCTGAAGATTTTCCATGAGAGTTTCCATCAAGCAATCCACCATATTGCAGTTATTGAACCATAAATACCTTAGTACTGGTTCGAAGTGCATGCCAACGCATTATCCACTATCACACTATTACCATAGTTAAACATTTATGCAACGTGCATATAGTTCCAAACATATAGTTCATGCATATAGTTCCAAACATATAGTTTATGCCTATAGTTATTGTGCATATTATTCTTGTACAAAGTCTATGTATATAGAATGCGCATTTTGCTTCTTAAATGTAACATATAGTTTTGTAAAAGCTATATTATATTGCATGACATTGGTAATATATTTATAATCTATGTAATGGAAAAGTATTACATTGAATTCTCCATAGTTTTGGATTGAGAACATGTAATGTAACATAATGCAATTTTTCCATAGTATTGATATCAAAAGTATGTATTATTAATACATAAATTTTCTCCATAGTAATTGGCTAGAGTAGGTTATCAATTGCTTATTACAACAGTTAAACTATGAAACCATTAGGAATACGAAGTACATGAAGGTAATTAGATAATTACAATAAAATACCTGAGTTTGATTTGCAGGGTAGATAATTTCTCTACACATTCATAATTAACTTAAAAGGCCAATATGGTACTGCAAGATAATTTGAAACATATCAGAAGGCTTCGGTTGGAAATTCTCTATCTTGTTCTCTGCAAATAGAATTCATGAGCGTTAGCTAGCAATAGCTAAGTAAGCCTCGAGGCGTACACAAGGACCCCTTCATTATAGTAAGACGATCAATTAGTCTCTTTAATCAAATTTATAACATAGAACGAAAGTGACAATATGCATTTGATCAATAAAGTACATAGAGTAAACATTTGGCATAATTAACATTATGACGTTTGTTTGATGATAAGTGACGTTACGACATTTTAAGACACTAATTAGGTTAACAACTGTTAAGACAATTGTTGGGGTTCATAAGTAATAAAAACCCTTAGTCACTAACGACAGATTATAGAAGTTTTTTTCAATAAGTACTTTTTGATTTAAATGTCTAGCTGTAATTAAAGTTAACATGTTGATACTTCCACACAGCAAACACTAGCAGATATTGCTACTTGAAGTTTTTTTAAATTTTAGTGAAATTTTGGGGATGTTACATACATACAGACCTATATTTTTTCAATATCGACATACATATGATGCCACAATAATTCTAAAATTTTATACTAAATTGCAATGAGATATAAACACATTCAAATAAAATAAAATTATTTTTCATTCAATCCTTCCGTACAATCACAAAATACTTCATAGAAAAACACATTACGTATCGAATTGAGTGTTAACCAACTAAAATTGTTTAAAAATTGGTTGTAATTAACTCTCCATTTCCATAGGCATAAGATGAAAAAAACAATATAATCAGAGAATTAAAGATAACAATAATAAAATGATACATCAACATTGTAAATGATGAAATAAAACATGTACATATCACTCTCCATTGCCATCACCCTAATTATATTCCTTGCTTGGCATGATGCCATTGTTGTTTTCAAAAAACGTTTTGATCCAGGGTTGTGTCTTAATACGAACCACCAATCCCTATACAACACATACGAGTAAAAAAAACTTAGTTGTAGTGTTTTGTGAAAACATAAGTCTCCTTAGTTTCATCCCACATCTTTCTATAATTGATACATATCATCCCACTATCATGATATTCCTTTACATTTCTCCGGTCAAAGGTGTCCCACCACTTGCACCTAAAAATAACACATTGGAAAGATGAGAAGTCCACTTGAATGATCTCTTGTATTTTTTCAACGTAACCTAAACTCCCCCTTATTAGGTTTTTATCGCATTGGCTAGCATGACTAGATTGGTCAAACTCAACTTCCACTCCATAGTCTTGTGTGGAACGTCCATCATCAACATCCTCGATGCGAAATGATGCCCATATGCCCACATAGATGGGAACAAATGGACTTGTAAAAATGTGAACAAATGATGGTGTCATTAGTCTAATAACGCGACCATTAATATATAAAATATAGATGTTATAATTCAAATGTGCATCATAAAGTTACAAATTTACACAGAGATTATTTCTGATTTGTTGCTCCTGATCCCTATTTTTAGTGTGCATCCTCTTCCACAGGCGGGTAATGACTAGATGCACTATATTTCTCTCTGACTTGGTCAACAACCCAACTATTGGATTAGATCATTGGTATATTTTCTTTTAAATGATTAGGATAAGGCATGCTTATATCGTTCAACCATATGAATACTTTCCTGTCAATGTCTCATTTCCTTCTCTTCTCTTCATACAATGCGACCCAATATTGTGTTTCCTCTGCATTGTAAAGAATGAATTTATTGATGGCATCAATTTCATAATCGGTTTTTGTATTCATGAAATCAAATCGACATATAATACGTATGAGATCAAATATAGATTATAAAGTTCAGTGTGAATAGTTACCCTGTAGAAATGTGACAAGAGATAAGTGACTTACTCTTTATCATGCACCTTTTTCTATTCATTTAGAGTAGCTCCCCTCCTTTTGTCCTCACCCCTTTGGTAATCTCAAATCATTGTGCCCAGTGTGTGGTTGATTTGCTTGATGTACTCACTGGAATAATATAACGAATCATATACTGTGTACCCCTCTACCATAGATCCCTCAGGTTTTGTCCTTTGTCGAACAAATCCCTTCAATTTTTCATGTACCTCTCTAAGAAGAACATACAAAGACATGAGGCCACCCTGACTAATTCAACCTCATCACTAGGTGAATTAGAAGATGAACATGTAAGTCCATGAAACTTATCGTTAGTTCCTTATCAAATATACAAACAATATTAGGTATCTCTTGATGCCACTGTGGAATGCTATCGATATGAATCTCCTTTGATGTGATCCAACATACAAATGCACATAATTTAGATGTGGTACGCCACATGTCCTTAGGGAAGTCATGGTTCACACACCCACGCACGAGCAAAGGATAATGACACTACAAAGTAAACACAAAAAAAATTAATTGTGTTTTAACTTGTGGCATAAAAAATAAAAAACATGTTTTTGACATATGTACCCTTAGAAGGTTCAAATGGTCATGTGATTTCAACCCCGAAAAATGTTCTTCTACAGTGAAGTAGTGTCGTAGAGTAGACCCATATGAAGAAGGAACCTTCACACCCAATATAACTTCATTTTCCAAAGAAAGATCATCTTTCTTCAATACCCATGGGACATCACCTTCTTTAAAAGACCAAGAGGGTCCAACCTCTCCCCTAGTTTCTTGTCTTGGCCAATGCTTCTTTCTAGTATTTTAAGAAATAAGGTGTCTCCTAACAACCAATGTGTCACTTTGTTTCAATGATATGTGCCTCCACAAAGAAGATGAAACATTTTTAAATATATGCATGGGATCTTTAAGTGGACAATCTAAAGATGCTCCCAATATGGGAGCTCATAAAATACAGATTTCCTTTTCATCCCAATGGGAATTTTCTCAACATAGGTGTTGAAGAATTCAGGTTCATCAAACATAGTTTTCCCATTTGAATCGAACAATTTGCAATTTCCTTCTCCTTCTCTCTATGATATGCCCTATGTTGGATTATCCAACAATACTGAGAGGGGGAGGTGAATAAGTATTGCCTTCTTTTTCCTTTTGTCAAAACAATTAGTACAAGACACACAAAGAATCAAACAAATTAGGACACATGATTTTATCGTGGAAACTTCAAAGAGCAAACCACAAACTCAAACTCATTAATAAGATGAATTTTACAAAAATGTTTATCTGCTACTACAGAAAGGATGCAACCACACCCTAGTTTTTTCCTGCTGCTACAGACAAGGATGCTACAACACCCCAGATCTTCTGCCTGCTGCTACAGATAAGGATGCAGTGACACCATATTCTCCAGTTACTATTGGATGGAGGCTACGACCCCCTGCAGGCTTCCTGCTTGCCCTAGCACCACCCTTCCACCCTTGTCTGACTTCTTCAGATCATCCAGAACATCCTTTCTCCAGTCCTGGAACTTCATTGGTCTCGGTATGTTCTTGCTGCTGCTTCAACTAAGATACTGAAGACACTGCTTTCCATTTCATTCTCTTGTTTATATATTAACCATTGCATCTTTTCAGAATGGACTCATGTTGTTTCTATCATCGTGTCTCTTAAAATCCGATAATTAATCTTTTATTTGTAATTATGTATATTTCAGTTTTAATTAATTAATTAAACCTCTTGATCATCTTCAGTCCTGAGATCTCCTTCCCTCTCGATTTTGCGGACTTCATCCACCTCCAAGCTGCGGGATTCCTTCCTCTCTGACCGCTGGCTTCCTCTATTCATGCATGAGGGCTTACTCAAACCTTCTGTGGGATTCCTGGGGGCTTCTTCACATGGGCTTACCTTTTGCGGTCATATTTAGCCCCTTCTGGGAATTCCTAAGCTCCTGTCGGCTTAACCCTAGCCCCTGCGGGCATCTTTAACCCTTTTTTTTTCTTTTATTGCGACGAGAGGTGCTCTTCAACCCAATATGAAGGAGATCTTGTGAGTCGAGTGTTTGTCGATATTGTCGTCCATAAATAAAATGTAATAATAAAAAGTAAAAAGTAATAATATGAGGGAGATCTCGTGAGTCAAGTGTTTGTCGATATTGTCGGCCATAAATAAAATATAATAATAAAAAGTAAAAAGTAATAATACGAGGGAGATCTTGTGAGTCGAGTGTTTGTCGATATTGTAGGCCATAAATAAAATGTAATAATAAAAAGTAAAAAGTAATAATACGAAGGAGATCTTGTGAGTCGATTGTTTGTCAATATTATCGGCCATAAATAAAATGTAATAATAAAATGTAAAAAGTAATAATATGAGGGAGATCTTCTGAGTTGAGTGTTTGTCGATATTGTCGGCCATAAATAAAATGTAATAATAAAAAATAAAAACTAATAATATGAGGGAGATCTTGTAAAAGCTCCTTGAGTGCAATACCTGAGAAGAGGTTTGCACCTCGGGATATTTGATCCCTCTCGGTGCTTGATAGAGCCTAGGATTTGGATCTAGGCTGGTCCTTAATATGCATAACAATGTTTTTCTCTTGTTTTTGGCATATCAAAAACTTGCACATGTGAGCACTAGGAAGAGATATGACTCCATGATTGGATAGCCAGTTCATCAAGGAACAACCCCACACCCTCTGATGAATTTATCATCATCAGGACAATCTTTGGCGGGCATTTCTAAATGCATTATCAACCTATATTTGATCATCGAAACAAACTTATTCCCATTTTGGCAGACTTCTATTTCACACGTGTGAACACCAGATGGAGACCTGAAGTCATGAACAAATGGACAACTTACCAAAGAATGGATCCATGACATTTGATGAATTTATTTGCACAAGGACAGTCCTTGGCGGGCATTTCCAAATGACCTCTCAAATTCCTATTCTTAACATAGCCAATTTTCTTGTGTTTCTCAATATGCAAAATAGTATTTTTCTTACTTTTAGCAGCTTGATATCTTCCTCCCCAGAGGCCTTTTAAGAGAACTGAGACCATGGTCATGTGCACTAATCAACAAGCTATAACATGACACTTTCAGATTATTTTTCTCATCATCCTATGAGACATGGCGGGCATTTCCCTAAGGCCAATTAGGCAGTTTTTCTAGTACTGGAGCAGTGCAAATCAAGCTGAGAGGTACTTTGGGCAGATCCATATCTTCCTCTTCAGAGACTCTTTGGACAATCCAAGACCATGGTTGGATGCACCAAATAACATTTTAGAGATCCATGCTCCCAAACTGATTTAATACATCAACCACAAGAGATGGCGGGCATTTTACTGAGGTCACTCAGATAATTTTTACTAGTAATTCTATACTTAGACAATGTTTCTTAGACTAGTCCAATCTGCCTAAAACACTGTTTTGGCAGATCCATAACTTCTCCCTCAAACACTTTCAAGTCAAGATGAGTACATGGTCAGGTTGACAAAACACCAACCTACAAGATGACCATATGCTGCGGGTATTTTCTTCAACCCACAAGCTATGGAGGGAATTTTCCCGAGGCCACCTGAGCCAGTTTTCTAACACTTAGTCATTTTCAAAAATTTCTCCAAGGTTTATCCTGAATCCCTATTTTGGAAGATCCATAAATTTTTCTTCAGACATGCTTAGGGAAAACTGAGACCATGGTCAGGTATACAAACAAACAGACTACAGGATGACCATATGGTGCAAGCATTTTCTTCAACCCATAGATTATGGCAGGCATTTCCCTAGAGCAATTTTGACTAATTTAACCAAAAAACCTTCTTTTGGGAGACCTATATCTTCTTCTTCAAGGAGTTTTTTCTGAGAATTGGGGCCATGGTCAGATAGATACTTCAACAATCTATGGCATGTCAGGTCATGGCGGTCATTTTCTTCTTCTTATGAATTATGGTGGACATTTTCATAAGGAACCTGCTTTAGGGAAGTTTTTCATCACTTAGTTTTACAAACTACTACCAGAATGTAACAATGACATCATGAGACATTAGGACACCAACATGTGTCTTTCCTACCTCATCACACATGCCCATCAACACTTTTTTCATTAAATGATCTCCTTTGACATCAATGACAACCACACTTAACATTCTCCCCCTTTGGCATTGATAATAACCACTCCTTGATTTAATCCCCCTTTGACATTAATGACAAAGGCTTCCTTTTGAGAGCTCTCCCTGTCAACATATCTCCCTCTGACATGATGCCTTTTTCTCCTTTTTATTCATTGTAAGGAAATTACTCCCATATTTTGTCTAAGATGCTCAAATGCTTCTTTGGGTAGTGGCTTAGTGAAAATGTCAGCTATCTGTTCTTTTGTATCTACATATTCCAATTTGACAACCTTTTGTGACACTTGATCTCTTAGAAAATGATATTTGATTGGAATGTGCTTTGTTTTAGAGTGCATAATAGGATTTTTTGACATGTTTATTGCACTAGTGTTGTCACAATTTATTATTATTGGATTCTCATATTTCACAAGCAAGTTTTTCAAAGTCTGCTTCATCCAAATGACTCAAGTACAACATGATGCAGCAAGAATATATTCAGCCTCTGTTGTAGATAGTGATATGGAGGATTGTTTCTTGATAAACCATGACACCAAACAATTTCCCAAAAATAATGTTGCTCCACTGGTACTTTTTCGATCATCAACACTTCCTGCCCAATCTGCATCAGTAAATGCTTTTAAGGTGAAATCTTGGCATTTTGGGTACCATAAACCATAGTGCCTTTTAAATATCTGAAAATTCTTTTTACTGCTGCCACATGTGTTTCCTTGGGAGTTGATTGAAATCTAGCAACCAATCCCACAGCTTGCATCACATCTGGTCTTGTAGATGTCACATATAGTAGGCTTCCAATCATGGATCTATACATGGTATGATCCACTTCCAAGGACTCATCATTCTTGCTTAGCTTACAACTAGTGATCATGGGAGTGCTAACATGCTTGGAGTCTTTCATCTTGAACTTCCTAAGCATATCCTTGATGTAATTGTTTTGAGAAATGAAGATTCCTTTGTCTTATTGATAAACTTGTAGTCCCAAGAAAAATGTTAATTCACCCAACATTGACATTTCAAATTCCTTTTTCATTTAAGAAGCAATATTTACACTTAGTATTTGTAGATTGCTTCCAAAAATGATATCATCTACATAAACAACAACAATGATCATATTCTTATCCTCAATCTTTATGTAGATATTACTATCGGTGGCTCCTCTTTTATATCCTTGTTGTTTCAAGTAGTTATCTAGCCTTGAAAAGCATGCTCTTGGGGATTGCTTGAGACCATAGAGTGCCTTTTTTAGTTTGAAAACATAGTCCCTATTCTCTGACAGGAGGAAACTTTCAGGTTGTTCAATATATACTTCCTCTTCTAGCTTCCCATTTAGAAATGCAGACTTGACATCCATTCGATATACTTTGAAGTTTTTATAACATGAGAATGCCAAAAACATTATGAATTCTTCAAGTCTTGCTATAGGTGCAAATGTTTCTTCAAAGTCAATTCGTTCCACTTGAGCATATCCCTTACACACTAGTATTGCTTTATTTCTAATCACTTTACCATCTTCATTGAACTTATTCTTGAAAACCCATTTGGTCACTATAACATTCTTGTTTGTAGGTCTTGGAACAAGTTCCCAAGTTTCGTTCTTCTCAATCTGATCTAGTTCTTCATCCATGGCTTTGATCCAATCATCATTTTTGCTTGCTTCTGCAAATTTCTTAGGTTCCACTACTGAAAGTAGGGATTGTTCAGTAAACAATCTCCTTCTTGTAATGACTCCTGCATCTTTGTCACCTATAATTTGTGTTTCGGGATGTTTCTTTTGTATTCTTCTTGATGGTGCCTTTGTATCAGCTGTTGGAGAATATTCATATTCATTTTCTTGTGATTCTTCTCTTTCTTCTTCCTCTTCTTCTTCTTCTTCTTTCCCAACCACATATTCATTCTTTTGCAAGAATTATTCTTCATTGTTTATTCTTGCATCTTCATCTTTGCTTCTTATCCTTCTTGGCTTCATGTCATCCACTCTTACATCTGCACTCTCTATGATTTTGTGTAATCTTTTATTGTAACATCGGTAAGCCTTCCTGGTGGAGGAATATCCCAAAAATATTCCTTCATCAGTTCTAGAATCAAACTTGCCCAGATCATCTTCATTCCTCTTTATGTAGCACTTGCTGCCAAACACTCTGAAATACTTGACTAATGCAGGTCTTCCATACCATAGTTCATAGGGAGTCTTGTCATTATTCACTCTGAGTTGTCCTCTATTAAGTATGTAGACAACTATGTATATTGCTTCTCTCCAATATATATCAGGAAGTTTTGATTCATTTAGAATGGTTCTCAAATCTTCTTGAACTATCTTGTTTTTTCTTTCCACCATGCCATTTTGCTGAGGTTTCTTTGGAGCTGAAAATTGTCTTTTAATCCCATGGATTTCACAAAATTCATTGAATTCATTTGAAGTGAATTCACCTCCATTATCTGACCTAAGACATTTGATTTTTTTATTTGTCTCATTTTACACCATTACTTTGAAAGTTTTGAACTTTTCAAAGGCTTCTAATTTTTCCTTGAGAAATGTTACCCAAGTCATCCTTGTGTAATCATCAATGAGTAACATAAAATAATACTCTCCTTGCAATATTTTAGTCCTTGTTGGTCCACAAAGGTTAGCGTGAACTATTTCCAAAAGATGTGAGGTCACATGTTCTTTTGACTTGAAGCTAGCTTTGGTTTGCTTCCCATGCTGACAATGTTTACAAACTATGTTCAGAGGTTTCACAATTTTTGGAAAATATCTCATAGCCTCCTTATTACTTACCTTGAAAAGATGATCAAAATTTAAATGTCCCATCCTTCTGTGCCATAACCAACTTTCATCAATCATACTTATGTAGCATTGATCTTCATTTTCTAGGATGTACACATTACTTGAATTTCTTACAATAGTCCCAACAAGTCTTCCTAAGTCCTTTTTTCTGATTTCACATTTCTTAGAGTCAAAAGTGCAAATTTGCCCTTGGTCACAAGTTTGACTTACACTGATAAGATTAGGCTTTAGGTCTTCTACTAACAACACATTTTCAGCTTTGATCTCGTTATTGATAGTGGTTGTACCTTTGCCAATTATTTTGGAAGACATATTATCTCCAAACGTGACTCTACCCTTATTATATTTTCTTAGGCTTATGAATATACTTGGGTCTCCTGTCATGTGTTTTGAAGACCCACTGTCAATATGCCATAGATTCTACTTTTTTGTCACACATAGAGCAATCATGGATTTCTCCTTCTCGTTCTTTTTCTTCCAATCCTTTCTCTGGTTTTTTACTTGGAATTCTTTTGCAGCAGTCCTTTTTGTGGGAGTAATTAATTTACAGTCTCTTGCTATATGTCCATGGTTATTGCATTTGTAACACTCTACGTCATACTTTTGAAGAGGTGCAAAAAAGTTATGATTCTTTGCTTTTGGTTTGTTACTAGATGCCCTCTTCTTGTAGTCACGAAACTTTTCATATGCTCTGCAATTTAGGGATTTATGTCCAAAGTTATTACAAGAGTAACAATGTCCAAAGAAGATCTGTTGATATCTATTTGTCTTTGGTCCTCTAGGCATTACATTAGTTCTGCTTTTGTCAAGAAAAGAGAGAGCATATTTCTTGCTTTCTTCCTTTTTAAATGAACTCTTTAGTGCAACAACATAACTTCTTTTATTTCTTCCTTGGTTTGTGAAGGAGGAACATTCTGGATTCCTTTCATTGTCATATCCTAATCCAGATTTATCTGTTGATGGTCTTTGGCTACTCAAGATGTCATCTAAAGTCTTTGAACTGTTTTCGTATTTTGACTTAATAGATTCTTCATCGAGCTTCATTCTAAGCTGCATAATTTCTTCTTCAAGCTTCTCTGATTCTTGTAATCTATCTTTGAGCTGTAAATCCAGGTCTCTTTCAATCTTCTTGGCCTCTTCAAGCTGGGTTTTAAATCACTAATGATTTGGTTTGATTGTTTGTTCTTTTTCCTACATTTTTCAATTTCTTCAAGGGCACTGATTAGTTCAACTCTTAGATCTAATTCTCCTTCTTCCATTGATTCATCATCTTGGGCTTCTATTCCCATGAATAGAATCTCTATTTCCTCATCTTCACTTGTGTCTTCATCTTCACTATCTTCTATGGTGTAGGATATTTTCTTTTTTTCATTGAACTTCTTTTTGTTTCATGTTTTTTCCTTTTTGAACTTCTTCGAGGCTTCCTTCTCATCATTTCCATTTTGCTTAGGATAAGGACATTTTGAAGCAAAGTGTCCAACTCTCCCACAGTTAAAACATTTTAGAGGTAGCTTTCCCTTGTACTTGCCAATACCTCTCTCAAGCTTTTTGATGAAAAGGGATTCTTCATCATCTGAGTTTTCTGATTGGTTCTTGGATAAGGCTTTAAATGCTGCTTCTTTCTTTGATTATCCATCTTGTCCTTTTCTCATCTCGTAGGAAATGAGGATCCCATGTAGTTCATCCACTGTCATGTCTTTAAGATCATCTCATTCTTCTAGAGCATATACTTTTGAGTCAGACTTCAATTGCAGGGTTCTTAGTACTTTGTCCACTACTTCTTTCTCCTCTAATTCTCCTCCAAGGCCTCGAATAGCATTAACAATTTCATCTACTCTTAGAAGATATTCTGCAATATTTTCTTCCTCTTTCATTTTTAGGCTTTCAAACTGTCCTTTGTATGTCCGAAGTTTTGATTGTTTGACTTTGGATGCTCCTTCATAGACAATTTTTAATCTATCCCAAGCACTGAGTTTGTTAACCCATTCCAGATTGCATTGGCCTCATATTGGTCAAGTTCTTCTTGGTCTGTAGGTAGGTTGTTTGCTATGTTATACTTATTTTCAACTACTCTCCAAACCTTCCATCCAAGGGACATTTGGTGACACTTCATTCTTGCACTCCAGTATGCATTGTTAATTCCTGTGAACAATGGAGCTATGTTGGTAGCTAATCCTTCCTGCTGATCCATTGTAGTCTTAATGAGGATCTTCCTTCCAGTGGTTAAACTGTAGTGAAGGATCCTGCTCTGATACCAATTGTTGGATTATCAAGCAATATTGAGAGGGGGGGGGTGAATCAGTATTTCCTTATTTTTCCTTTGTCAAAACAATTAGTACTAGACACACAAAGAATCAAACAAATTAGGACATAGGATTTTATCGTGGAAACCTCAAAGAGAAAACCACAAACTCAAACTCATTAATAAGATGAATTTTACAAAATTGTTTATCTGCTACTACAGAAAGGATGCAACCACACTCCAGTTTTTTCCTGCTGCTACAGACAAGGATGCTACAACACCCCAGATCTCATGCCTGTTGCTACAGACAAGGATGCAACGAGACCCTATTCTCCATCTACTACTGGATGGAGGCTATGACCCCCTGCAGGCTTCCTTCCTTCCCTAACACCACCATTCCACCCTGGTCTGACTTCTTCAGATCATCCAGAACATCCTTTCTTCAGTCCTGGAACTTCATTGGTCTCAGCCTGTTCTTGCTGCTGCTTCAACTAAGGCACTGAAGACATTGCTTTCAATTTCATTCTCTTGTTTATATATTAACCATTGCATCTTTTCAGAATGGACTCATGCTCTTTCTATCATTGCGTCTCTTAAAATTAGATAATTAATATTTTATTTGTAATTCTGTATATTTCAGTTTTAATTAATTAATTAAACCTCTTGATCATCTTCAGTCCCGAGATCTCCTACCCTCTCGATTCTGTGGGCTTCATCCACCTCCAAGCTACGGGATTCCTTCTTCTCTGACCACTGGCTTCCTCTATTCATGATTGAGGGCTTCCTCAAACCCTCTTCGGGATTCCTGCAGGCTTCTTCACGTGGGCTTACCTTCTACGGGCATCTTTAGCCCCTTCTAGGCATTTCTAGGCTCCTGTGGGCTTAACCCTAGCCCCTGCGGGCATCTTTAGCCCTTTTTTTATTTTATCCTTAATATTCAGAACAATGTTTTTCTTTTGTTTTTGGCAGATCAAAAAATCGCACATGTGAGAACTAGGAAGAGATTTGACTCCATGACTGGATGGCCAGTTCATCAAGGAACAACCCCATGCCCTCTGATGAATTTATCATCATCAGGACAATCTTTGGCGGGAATTTCTAAATGCATTATCAACCTATATTTGATCATCAAAACACACTTCTTCGCATTTTGGCAGACTTCTATTTCACATGTGTGAACACTAGATGGAGACCTGAAGTCATGAACAGATGGAAAACTTACCAAAGAATGGATCCATGACATTTGCTAAATTTATTTGCACAAGAACAGTCCTTGGCGAGCATTTCCAAATGACCTCTCAAATTCCTGTTCTTAACACTTAGCCAATTTTCTTGTGTTTCTCAATATGCAAAATAGTATTTTTTTACTTTTGGCAGATTCATATCTTCCTCCCCAAAGGCCTTTTAGAATAACTTAGACCATGGTCATGTTCACTAATCAACAAGCTATAGCATGACACTTTCAGATTATTTTTCTCATCATCCTATGAGACATGGAGGGCATTTCCCTGAGGCCACTTAGGCAGTTTTTCTAGTACTGGAGCAGTGCAAATCAAGCTGAGAGGTACTTTTGGCATATCCATATCTTCCTTCTCAGAGACTCTTTGGACAATCTAAGACCATGGTTGGATGCAACAAATAACATTATAGAGATCCATGCTCTCAATCTGATTTAAGACATCAACCATAAGAGATGGCGGGCATTTTATTGAGGTAACTCAGATAATTTTTACCAGTAATTCTATACTTGGACAGTTTTTCGTAGACTGGTCCAATCTGCCTAAAACACTGTTTTGAAAGATCCATAACTTCTCCCTCAGACACTTTCAAGTCAAGATGAGGACATGGTCAGGTAGAAAAAACACCAACCTACAATATGACCATATGGTGCCGACATTTTCTTCAACCCAAAAGGTATGGCGGGCATTTTCCCAAGGCCACCTGAGCCATTTTTCCAACACTTAGTCATTTTCAGGAATTTCTCCAAGGTTTATCCTGAAACCCTATTTTGGCATATCCATAACTTTTTCTTCAGACATTCTTAAGGAAAAATGAGACGATGGTCAGGTAGACAAATCAACAGACTATAGGATGACCATATGGTGCGGGCATTTTCTTCAACCCATAGATTATGGCGGGCATTTCCCTAGAGCAATTTTGACTAATTTAACCAAAAAACCTTCTTTTGGGAGACCTGTATCTTCTTCTTCAAGGAGTTTTTCTGAGAATTGGGGCCATGGTTAGATAGATACTTCAACAATCTATGGCATGGCAGGTCATGGCAGGAATTTTCTTCTTCTTATGAATTATGGTGGACATTTTCATAAGGTAGCTGCTTTAGGGCAGTTTTTCATCACTTAGTTTTGCAAACTACTACCAAAATGTAACAATGACATCATGAGACATTAGGACAACAACATGTGTCTTTCCTACCTCATCACACATGCCCATCAACACTTCTTTTTTCATTAAATGATCTCCTTTGACCTCAATGACAACCACACTTAACACCCTAAGCTAGTGAACCAATGTCATTATTTCATGCCCTTGAGTTCTCTCTAGTTTACCATTGAAAGTAGATGTTTCTCTTTATAAGGGTGGTCTTTTGGGATGAATACCCTGGAGTAGTCGTACACCAGATTACATAGGTAGCTACACCACCTAGCCTTCCTTAAAGTTCCACAACATTTACATCCATGATACCCTTTTGTTACAATACCTGCAGTGTTATTGTATACATAGAACCTTAGTGTTGATGATCAATACGGCTGCATCAAATTAACTATGCCGAAAAATATTGTTATGAATATAAACAAATAAATCAACATGTTTACCACAACAAACTCCTAATCTTGGATAATCATGTGTGGTGTATGCACATATTCCATGGAATGTAAAAATCCTCTTTGTTGGGATGGATATTGATACATCGTATATTTGTATCCCTTCCCATAATTCCTTCAATTCATCGATCAATGGTTGTAGGTAAACATTCATATTCTCCACTTGTCTTCTACGAGGGGCTATAAGAGATATCATAAGATGTTCATTTTCACAAACAATCATGGGGGGATATTATTATTGATCACTACTATAGTCCAAATAGAATAGTTGGTGTTTTGGAGGGAATAGGGTTTGATCCATACATGGTTATGCTTAATCTATGGATATGTACTTCATCCTTGAATTTATAGGGCTAGGTATCCTCTATATGCTTCATGGCTATTGAATATGTTGGGGTTCACATAAATATTGACACACTTCGGTGCGAGGCATGCCATCCGTGAAACATAGCTAATTCTTTGCAACAAAAGAGCCTTTGAATCCTTCGGATTATAGGCATGTGCCTCAATATTTTATGAGGAGGACCATGTGATTTACCCTTGTTTCTTGATTTATGGTACCTTTCATGCCCACATTTTGGACATATCTCTTTGTCTGCATATTCGCCTCTATACATAATGCAATAATTTGGACACGCATTATGGATGGAAGATGGCATGTTACAATCGACGGGGTAAAGCGGCTGTCCATTTTCATCTACCAATTGCTTGCAATATCTTTTTCCTTATAAGAGCTTGCGACATTTTTCAATTGGTGGAATATTTGGTGCATTCAAACTCATCCTGAATCAAGATCCTGCAAAATTGAATACATTGTTATTCATATTCACATGGATAAATAACATAAATTCAATTAGATAATCAAAATATAAATAAAATCTGAACTTACTAGATATGGAAAGGGAGAACTCAATGAACTTTGAACAATATGAAATGAGTTGGATTTTGAAGAATTGACAATTTGATATTACAAATTTTTCTCCCTGCATTTGAGCCAAGTCAACAATCAATACGTGTCTACAATACTAAAATAAATTTTGAAAACCATATCACAATCTAACTTCCAATATAGTTTTGGAACCATTTTTTAAGAATAAGGTGAGATTAAGCAACATAGGTATGCTATGAAGAATTGTAAATGATGTGGTTGAATCCTAAAATAACATTTTAGATGAATATACCATTTTAAGTTCAAACATAGATTCATACGGATTTCTAGATACTATGGTGCGCCTTAATAACAAATGCACTTGTGCATACTGAGTAACTTGTTGAGACCTAATCCTTAGGATTATGGTCCAAATTGTAAATAACATAAATATTAGTCAGTTGAATAAGGAGAAGTTGAGGATTCATTTGGACTCCAACGAATCTCTTGGAATCCAAACTCCAAGAGACTTTCTCCCCATGTATAAAAAAACACTTTAATTCATGAAAATAATGCAATTTGGGAGTTAATTACTCTGACAGTGGTATCAAAGTCTGTCTCATAACTCCTGCAGACCTGCTCATGCCTAGCTTCCTTTCATTCTACTCAATCATTTCTTCTTTCTGCGAGCCCCTTCTCTCTATTTTTTCCTGCTTGACAGTCTTCCTGTTTCACCTTAGTGATGTGTTCTATTCTCCATCTGAGCCATGCATTGAGTATGATTAGTCATGAGTTGAGTAAAGACTACTCATTCATGAACCCTAAATTGATTGTTGCGACCTCCATTGTATGTGAAAACACAGTCTCTTAAGAAGTTTTGTTCTCCATTGTGAAGACATTTTCTTTCTCATCTTGAAGTTGCAACTCCACCGTATATTAGATGGAACCTCCATCGTTTGGTGTGTGCCATGCTCTTGAGGCTCAACCTCCACTTGGTAGACCTCCATTTGTTCATGAAGCTAGTTGTTGCATACTGTTGTAAAAAAGATTGCAGAGACAGACCTGCAGTAGTGTGCATAAAGATTATTGCAAATACAATTTTTTATCAGATTGTATTGAGAAAGGTGGCAAAGACTTAGACATGGACCTTTCATTTACTTCCAAAAACATATTTTATTTGTAGGTGACAGAGATAACAAGGTGCATAAAATGCATTCATTAGCATCCATTGTTGGAACTGTCCTCAATGGAAAGGATAACTATCTTGAGTCATTGAGAAAGATCAAAGCCACTTTCATTTACAATGATTTGTGGAAGGGGATTTGTGAAGGCACCACTATCAAAATTGAAGGGGGAGTGACCTTGAAAACTGATCCAAAACCACCATCATCATATAAGGAACGAGAGATATGGGAGACCAAAGACAACAAGGCACTAGTGATTATTTTTGCAACAGTAAGTGAAGAGGTGAGTCAACACATACAGCCCGCAACATCGTGATTTGAAGCCTTGAAAATATTCCAGGACTTGTATGACTCACATTTTGAAATGAAGGTGATTAATCTAATGTTGAAACTGTTCATTTTGGAAGTCAAGAATATGATCCCATGGTGGTTGCATCTAATATCAGAGAAATCATGCATAATATCCAAGCCTCTAGCATGAAACGGACCTTCCACTTGCATCATTTGTCAAGTCTCTCTATCCTACACACTCAAACTATCTTGAATCACTTCAAGCCAATGAAAAGTTCAAGGACCTCACATTTGACATCTTGGTGGAGAAGATTGTAGATAAGGATAAATCCTTTGGAAAGAATACCAGTGAGCCCGCTGGAAAGACTCTTTGCCTTGATTAGAAGGAAAAGAACCAAACCAAATATCCCTCCAACAGAGAAAGCAACAAAAGAGGACATGGAAGAAGAAAATTCAGGGGAAGGAGGGGCAAAAACAACTCAATCAAAAGACAAAATATGAAGTGTATGCACTATGGGAGGAATGGACATGAAGCAGATCAGTGTTGGCCCTCTTGGGTATCGATCAAAGGAAGACATAACCAAAAAAAAGAAGAAGAAAAATAAGGTCTTAGAGGCTGGTAAAGCCCCTAATTCTGCTCATTGTATTGTTACACATTGTAATCTCGGAATAAATGAAATAACATATTTTTCGTCTTACAAATATTGTTGGTTGATTAATACTAGTACAATATCCCACATGAACTTTAGGAAAGATTGCTTTGAAGAACTGAATGAAATTGTAGATGACATAAGGTATTTTGTAGACAAATCTAGCCTTAAACCAAAAGGAATTGGCTCCATCAGGCTAAAGCTACATGGATTCCCTGACTTTGTGTTGAAGAATGTTCTCTATCTTCCATATTTGGAGAGAAGCATGTTGTCCTTAGTGCAGATTCGACAGCAAGGACATTCCATCCACATGTTCAATGGAATCGTAGAGATAAGGAAGTCCTCTAACAACACGGTGATCATGACTGGATATGAAGATAGGAAGTTGTTGAATTTGAAGGGATATTCTGCAAGAGTTTAGAACTTTGCCTACCTCTCTCAGCATGGAGAAGGTAATATGTCATCCAGTTTGTTAAGGAATGCTAGATTTAATCATTTGAATTATATCAATCTTCGCTTGTTAAGAAAGAAAGGTTGTTTTGGTTTTCCCACCATTCCTAGGAAGATGAACGAATGTGATGCATGCATACCAAGAAAACATATTAAGCAACCTTTCCCAAAGTCAAAATTCAGTGCATGTAGAGAGTTAGAGTTGGTTCACTCTGAATTATGTGGCCCCATGCCTATTAATTCTACCAACGGTAATAGATACCTCATGACCTTTTTTTATTACTACGAAAGAATGTGTTGGGTATACTTGTTAAAGAAAAAATATCAAGCATTTCAAACATTCAAGTATTTTCATGCATGGATAGAAAATCAAGCACAATCTTCATCAAGATTGTATTGCACATCAAACTTCAGTTCCTTGTAATCCTCCACAAAATGGTGTGGTAGAAAGGATGAACACAACCATCATGAATATGGTTCGCTCAATGATGTTTTTCAAGAATGTAAGTATGATGTTTTAGGGTGATGTAGTATTATGTGCAGCCTATTTGAGAAATAGAATTCCATCTCATGCTCTTGAATAAAAGACTCCACATGAAATTTGGTATGGCCACCTTCCATTGGTGAGTATCTCAGTATTTTTGGTTCCACCTGCTATGCCTTGATATGAAAAGAGCAAAGAAACAAACTTGGTGTTAGAAGTAGAAAGTGAATTTTCTTGGGGTATTCAAACACCTCCAAGGAATACCGTCTTTATGATGAGGTAAGCGAGAAGTATTTTATTTCTAGAGATGTCATTTTTCTTGAAACTAATAAAAATGATGAGTCTATTGATAGATAGCTTGATCGTATAGAAATTTTTTCCCATCTAAAGACATATTATGAAGTTGATAATGAAATTCCACATCTTGAAGGGGGGATCCCTATCTTGAATCAGGATCAATATGTGGAATTAACCCTCTCATGAAGTATCTAATGAAGAAGAAGTTCCTTCCACTTCACCTGATCAAGAGGTTCAACTAGATGGTGTGATTGGGAGGATTGGAAGATTGAACCTTGAAGAAATTGAAGCACCACCAGTTGTTCAACCTGGACCATCACAGAAAGTTCCTTAATGGGCCATAAAGACACTTGAAAGTGTCCATCTGGATGAAGTTGGAAAGATAGGAACAAGAATATCTACTAGACAAGAAGATGGAGGAGAAGAAGATAACTTGGATGATGACATGGATATATCATTTGATTGTGAATTGAAGATAGAGGAGAAACAAATAACTTGGGTGATGACATTGATATTTCATTTGATTGTGAAATGGATTTATTTGCTAACTTTGAACCAACTTGAAGGGTTGTGAATATGATATTCTTAGACACCCTTTTTGTTACCTTTTTGTATATCTTTGGTTGCTTCCCATAACTAAATTGAGATCTTTTATGTACAATCTGTTGGTCTTAGCATTGGTATGAAGTGATAAATTTTCCTTGAGTATTTTTTATTTATATGTTCTAGACTTGTAGTAGTTAATTTCTTTCTAAATTTTCTTCTGTGCACTTGAGAATTTAGATGAATATTTGATTTGAATGTAATTAGTGGTTTCCTGTCATTGATTGGTAGGGCTAGTCAAACATTAGTTAAAAGCACTCTTGCCAAGGTTCTAATCTCTTGTCGATCTGATTTTCAAGGAAAATCTCAACCTTAGTTATAAACCAGCTTAAGTTGCAGTGTTTGACATATATCTTGTATGGTAGCTTGAAATTTTACAGAAACCATGGTTTGACAATTAATGAACACCTTTTGATTGCTTTCTGAATTATTGGAAAGTAATTAAAAAAAACTCATCATTTTGGCATCGTTGCCGGGGAGATGCTAAAGTCATTGTAGTCCTGTTGGTTGAATTACTTTTTGGGTGTGTGATTGCTTTAGATGGAATGGTTGATTTGATTCTACATATGATTTTGTGTGAATTTTTAATTATGCTTTTAATTCATGCACAACATTAGATATCACACAGCTAGACTTGTTTATTCCTATAAAATCCCTCAAGAAACTAACCATGCAGGGAGATAAAAAAGGGGAAGAGGTGCAAGGAGTGACAACTCAAGGAGAATGCCACATGTTGGAGGATTTGATCATTTCCTTATCCTTGCAGAAGATATTGCTTCCTTAATCCAATTGGGATTTGTTTAGCAACATAAGACTCTGTTAAGGGATATCCTCATTTCAATACCCAAAGCAATGAAGAATAAGAGATAACAGATTCACCATCTTCTGCAGAATTCTACAAGGATTCAAGGAATTTCGGAGAGACATGCCAGGAGAAGAGGAAAACAATCCTACTGGAGAAGAGACAGTCACTTTTGAGTTTCCAATTTGAAACCTAGGGGATACACTTACAACACAAATGAAGAATATTCCTCATTCAACATTGCCAAATTTCCATGGTATGGCTAGCGAAGACCCAAACATGTTTCTTTTTTAGTTTGATGTCCTTTGCAGAATCTATGATTATGTCATAGATGCTGAAAAATTAAAGTTATTCCTATCCACGCTGAAGAATGCAGCACTCCACTAGTTCACGGGGTTGGGTGGAGACAACATCTCAACATGGGGCATAAATGAACAAGGATTCCCTAAAAAATATCAGGACTACTACAAGAATAAAGATCGGAAATAATCCATATTCAGAATGTCGCAAAATGAGGACAAGAGCCTAGAAGATTGTGGAGAGGTTCTTGTATAATTTACAGAGGTCTAAACATAGTACACTTGATGAGGAGATATCGAAGATTCTGTTTCTATGTGGAATCAAAGACAATTGAATTGAGATCTTTAACCTAATGGCCTCAGGATATATATCCCAGCTTAAGTATGGTGAGATCTATGAACTCTATAGCCGATACTCAAGAAATTCCTCTAGACCAAGAGGAGGACCTCATGATCCACTAGCCAAAACTATGAAGACATCTAGGGATGGTATTACAAGGATGGAAATTGGTAACTTTTTGGAGGAATTCAAAACTGATATATTCAGTTCGTTGAGTTCCCAATTTGATGCTTTATAGTACAAGAAGAGACAACAAGAAGAAGATCGAGCCTTGGAAATATTCTTCCCTAAATGCATAAAGAAGCATCCCTTAAAGGACTACCCACTAGATAAAGCTGAAATATGCCTCCTATTTGCTCAATATCACCCCACCAAGGATTTTCCCTCACTTCTAGGGCTAAAATTTGTATATGTTGAAGCAGGAGCAAAAGAGGAACCTGTTTGCTTCATATCTCAAAAATGTCCATGGAATCCATGACCTCTAGGTATGACATCTGATTCTATGCAAGCATATAATCCATATTGGAATAATTCACAACCATCTCTTTCTTGGTGCCATCCTCCTCCCCCACAACAACAGTAGTGGATGCCTCCATAGCCCCAGAATTTTCCATGGCAACAAAATTGGAGAAATCCTTCTTTTGAAAACCAACAACAATTCCAACAAAAACCTCTACAACAACTTCAATTCTCTCTGATGCAACTACCTCCACAACCTCAAATAACATTACCTTCGAGTAACCAACCCTGTACCACTGCTCCTTGCACAGCCTGTCCCTAACCCCAATAATACATTTATACAACTAGCATTAACTGTAGAAGCAATGAATTATCCCACTTATTCCATTACCTCCATGGACTAACGTGATATTCAATTATGATCTGGGAGGAATATCAATAAAACCACCTCTCTTGTAATTACATAGGAGGATATAGAAAATATAACTGAAAATATACCAGACCATCTAGAGGACCATATACCTCCCTCCCCTCCTATGAGACCACAACCAACAGAAAAAGAATACCATCCTCCATACCCTGAAAGTATAAGCATAGACAAACCATTGACTCAACCATAGTTTGATTTTATCGGAGAGATACTGAATGTATGTGTAAATATCTCATTAATTCAATCTATTAAAGACATCCCTATTTATTATAAATATGGCAGGGACTTATTCCTCAAGAGGCAAGGAAGGAAAGGAAAGGATCCACAAACAATACATGTTATTGGTGATATGGTAGATTTGATGCTGGGGAAAACCCTTACTGCTAAATATTAAGACCTTGGTAGTCCTATGGTGAAAGTGCAAATAAATTATGTCTCTCTTCCTAACACATTGATAGATTTGGTAGCTTCCATCAATGTAATGACAAAGAAAACAGTGGAAATATTGGGGCTCACAAATCTAAGAGAAACTCCTACAATTCTTTAGTTGGCAGATCGATCTACTATTAAACCAGAGGGCATCATTGAGGATGTTTTGATTTCATTAGACTCATGGGATTACCTTGCATATTTCATGGTTTTGAATACTAAATAAAATCTAGGAGGATACCCCTTGATTCTTGGTCGAACCTGGCTAGCCACCGTTGATGCCTATATTGGTTGCAAATCAGGAAATATGAGGATCCTAAGGCAATTTTGTGAAGAACCTGCAACAATTAATTAATGAGAGTAGGTGAGATAGCAGAAATAATAGAACTCAGAATCGCTTTTATTGATCGCAAGCCACTTCGAGGGGGCAACCTCCTTTGAGAAAGCTCAATACAAATAACTTCACGGTACCTTCATTGGTCTCAACACAAACTTATATACTAAGTCTAGGCGCCAATACCATGAGTTAATACCATGTGTCAATACAAACTATGGATCAACAATTACTACGGGACGACTTACAAAGCATATGCATCCAACAACAATAAGACAAACTATGGATCAACAAATACTACGGGACGACTTACAAAGCATATGCATCCAACAACAATATACTAATAAAGTAAATAGAAGGGTTGACATGGGTTCCTAACATCCCCTCTCCCTTAGAAAAAGCTTTGTCCTCAGAGCTTTAGATGTGGAAATTGATGCAGAATCTGAAGGAGTGGTTTCCTTGTAGCATCCTCGGGTTGCATTCCGGGCCACTGACGCCTTGTGAGTTTCAGGGAGGGTTGCTTGGAATGCTGTAGAAGAAGAAGAACCATATCAGCTGCGTAAAAAGTGCGCTCAGAACGGTGCTGATCGGCTTGTTGTTTCACTCGAATTCTTGCCATGTGAAGATTGTCCTGCAGAATGAGAAGAATCTGATCGCGGTTTCGAAGAACCGAGTCAATTTCCTGAACTGGGGAGTTGCTGAGGGTGTATGGAAGAAGAACTGGTGGTTCCTGTCCATAGACTGCTTCATATGGTGTCCTTTTAGATGTGGTATTGTACCACTGGAGTGCTTCTAGGAAATCCATAGAAATAGTTGTCCAAATCTGTGTAGGGATGGGAAAGGGTTCGAGCAGTCCCGAAAGGAGTGTCGTTTCACCCTTGTTGACCTGGAAAGTATCACAGTCAGCCACCATCTATTGAATTGTCATTTTCAGTCCCTGCCAAAAGAAGTTACATTGTTCCCGGTCATACATTTTGAGGAACCCAGAGTGCCCTGCTGATGAAGAAGCATGGAGTTCATAGAAGAGATAGCCCTGTTGAACAAATTGTAACCAATTTGGAACAAGCAGAGAAATAGTTGTAAGAGAAACAGGGTCATCAAATGTGTGAGAAGGAGCATCTGCCACCATATTGTCGTTACCCTTCTTGTAAGTGATCACATAGGCATAACCCATGAGTTGGATAACCCATTTCAGGTGTGCTAGGGAGGAGACCCATTGTTCCATGAAATTTTCTAGACTTTGGAGATCAGTCTTGATGCATAAATAATTCCCTAATAGGTATGGCTGCCACTTCTGTACTGCATGCAAAATTGCCATCATTTCCTATTGAGATGTAGATGCGGCTAAATTCGTACCAGAAAGGTCTCTTGAAGGCGACAAGTCCACTGGTTCAACAAGGACACCTGCATATCTATCTAAGGAAGTAGGGGAGACCGTTGATGGGTGCATCTGAATGGAATGGAGTTGAGCGATGACACCATGTGGATTCTTCTTAAGGATATTTTCCAGGCGATGTGAACTGATGATGCGTATAGACCCTTGTTGTAAGCCCTTAAATATGTGTTGTTTCCCATTGACTGAAAATTGCATCCAAAGTTCAACAAAATCCCATAAGATGGGGCCAAGTGTGCGTAACCATTGAACGCCCAAAACCACATCACATCTGCCTATGGACAAGGCAAACATGTCAAAGCGTAGGTTATAATCTTCCAGAGAGGTACGCACATTGTAACACTTCCCCTTGCAAGGTAAGGTGCCCCCATTGACAACCATGACTTCAAAGTTGGAGCAAGGATGGACAAAAAAATCAGCATGTTTGGCAATCCGAGGGTCAATGAAGTTATGAGTGCTACCATAATCAATGAGTATTGTAAGAGGAATCTTCTTGAAGTAACCCCTGACCCGCATTGTTTGGGGGGGTGGTGACGCCGAATAAAGCATGGAGAGATATCTCTGGTTGTTCATCCTGAGATGGGGGGTCAATAAGAGGATCCTAAATGTCAACTTGATCATCCATTGTATTTGGAGTTTCTTCACCAATTGTAGAGGCAGACGGAGAATCCATATCCAAGAGATAGAGCTTTTGTTGAACACATCTATGTCCCCGAGTGAATTTCTCATCACAATTATAACAAAGCTCTTTTTCTCTGCGTGCCTGCATCTATGTTTCAAACAAATGCTTGATAGGAGTTGGTCGAGGAGCTGGCGGGATGGGAGGTCGTTGAGAACCCATATTTCAATAGTAAAAAAAGTGGGTTTGGAGCGTTGTTGGGCTGCAATCTTGTCTTCTGCCAACTTATCCAACCCTAGGACTTCCATCATTGTGTTGGGAGAGAACATTTTAACCTCTAACTGGATTTCATCCTTAAGACCACTGATAAAACAACTCCTGTAGAATTCATCAGACAATCCTTCTATGTGATTGGCTAGTTTCTCAAATTTTGTCTGATACTCTCTCACAGTGCCACTTTGACGAAGTTTAGTGAGTGCTCCGGTGAAGTCATCAAAAGCACTTGGACCAAATCGTTGCAAAACGGGTTGGCAAAAATCTGTCCATTTTGGCTCATCATGAGCCTTGATGTACCAACGGTACCATTGAAGGGCTTCCTGTTCCAAATGAAAGGATGCAAGTGGAAATTTTTGGACATCAAAAGTATTATGCATACCGAAATACTGTTCTACACGATAGATCCATCCAGTCAGATCAGTACCATTGAAGTAAGGAAATTCAAGCTTCGGACCATGGAAATTGCTGGAAGAAGAGAACCCATTGGCTGCAGAAGATTCTTGTTGTCGGTTATTGTTCATGGTTGAATGCTGAAGATGGAGGCTAAGAAATTTTTCATCCAGATCTTGGAGTTTGGTTTGGATGGCTACAAGTGCTTCCTCCATGGTTTTTGCTCCTGCGCGGGTGACAACCATAACCAAGAGTTTTTTTTTTGGGAATGGATAGAAAAACACAAACAAAAGCTTATTTAGTAAAGGGAAATTTGGATTTGGGAAAAACTCGGAGGGGTAATTGGAGTTTGACTAGGTTTCAGACACTTTCTGATGGACAGGGAAGCAAAAAATGGGGATTTCAGAAGCGGGGTGAAAGAATGAGAAAATTTGTCAAAGAGGGACAAAGAAGCAAAAATAGGGAATGAACACGGTGGCAAAATTTGGAGGCGAGTGGGTGAAAATTGAAGAAGTTATGGAAAACCCTAAAAATAGACAACTGTGAGATTTCTGGCTTTGGGAAGTAGAATTTGGGATAGGGTCCTCGGGAATGAAATATGCAGAATGGGATTTCAGGGGTGTCTGGGAAGTTTCAAGGGAAACAGAGTTAAAATAAGGGAGATATGGTGAAAAAATGGATTTTTTTTTCTTCCAGAAATGGATCTGCAACGGCGCGGAAGGGATCAGAACAATTGGATTTGAAATGATGCGGAAGGGATTTGCATCAGATGGATCTGAAACGGATTTCAGAATAGATCTGAAATGGCTGGATCTGGAATGGCTTGGAATGGATCTAAAACAGTGCAAAAGTGATTGGCAACAGTTCAACTGAAAATAGATATGGACCCCAGGTATGTTCGGCTTCCTAACAGTTCAGGGCTTTCACTCGGCCACCAGTGTTGTCTGACGGCTTGCGTATTGGGGCAGTACCCCTCACTCCATGGCTCAGGTAAAATTGATGACCGCTTTTCCACAAACGACAGCTCTTGGTTTACCTCACGGGTGGAAACTAGTCAATCAGGTAGGGGTCGTTGCCCTTTTCGCTGGTAGGTCCTCTCAATGGGCCAACTACTTTGGGGTTCCTATGGTACTCCTCACAATGAGTTTTAGGGATTATGCCCAAGTACTTCCCACAGTTAAACGAATAGGGATTATTCCCAGATCCGAACCTGCAACAGATGCAAAAAAAAATTTGGCAGAAATTTCACCCAACGAGCCCAAGAAAGTGCTCTGATACCAGATGTGAAGAACCTACAACAATTAATTAATGAGAGTAGGCGAGATAGCAGAAATAATAGAACTCAGAATCGCTTTTATTGATCGCAGGACACTTCAAGGGGGCAACCTCCTTTGAGCAAGCTCAATACAAATAACTTCACGGTACCTTCATTGGTCTCAACACAAACTTATATACTAAGTCTAGGTGCCAATACCATGAGTCAATACCATGTGTCAATACAAACCATGGGCCAATACAAACTATGGATCAACAATTACTACGGGAAGACTTACAAAGCATATGCATCCAACAACAATAAGACAAACTATGGATCAACAAATACTACGGGACGAATTACAAAGCATATGCATCCAACAACAATATACTAACAAAGTAAAAAGAAGGGTTGACATGGGTTCCTAACAATTTTTTTCAAAGAGATGATACTTTATCCTCTTGCCAAGCCAAATACAAAACGAGAGCTACCGTTGTGTCCATATGGTGAATAATTAGATGAATAAGATAATACTTGGTATCTCTTTGCAATAGAGAAATTCCTTGCCGGGAAAGAACAAACCGAAGATGGCATGATCAATCAGTTACTAGTAAATTCTTGCACTGCATCTCTAGAAACCTATTATAATTTGAATTATGTGTTTGATCTTGCTTCCAAAAATAAAAATACCTTATCTATATCCTTAAAAAATTCTGAAATATGTATGAATCCTTTCTTTGATACCACAAATGCTGCCATCAAAGAAATAGAGAGTGAATTGGGGAAGAAACTGAAGATCGGTTCTAAAATAACAGTCTAGCAAATAGAGCAACTCTAAAGTGTTGTAGAAACACAAGGATGCATTCGCATGGGACTACAGAGACATGAAGGGTGTCCATCCTGACTTATGTACACACCATATATACACCGAGGCCGATTGTAGGCCAATCAGATAACTGCAACACAGAATGAACCCCACAGTACGTGAGATAGTAAAAAAAGAACTTCAAAAATTGCTAGCTCTAAATGTTATTTATCCCATCTCAGAAAATAAGTGGGTCTGCCCGCATGTTGTGGTCCTTAATAAGAATGGGAAATGGTGCATCTGTGTGGACTGTAGGGAGTTAAATAAGGAAACTCACAAGGACCATTTTTCGCTGCCTTTTATTGCTCAAGTGTTGGACACACTCGCTAGAAAAAAGTACTTCTCCTTCTTGGATACAATCAAATTAGTATTGCACTAGAAGACCAAGAGAATATGACATTCACCTATACATGGGGAACGTTTGCATACCAGTTTCTTCCATTTGGGTTATGCAATGCTCTTGCTACAATTCATAATCCAATTCTGAGCATATTTGCGGACTTGATCCATGAAAGCATGGAGGCCCATATGAATGATTTTACCTCTCGTGGAGAAGACTTTGACGAAGCATTGGAGAATCTGGAAAAGGTGCTTATCATATGCAAGGAAGTGAACCTGTATCTTAGTAGCGAGAAGTGTAATATGATGCTGACAGAGGGAGTTGTGTTGGGCCATCTCATTTCACCTGAAGGTATCAAAGTAGACCTGAATTTTTTTTTATGTAATTCTTAGCTTGCCAGTGCTCCGATCACAAAAATATGTACATAAATTCATAGTTTATGCAGGATACAATAGACAGTTTGTGCAATTTTTTTCAAAAATATCATGTCCTCTGTTTTTGCTGATGTCCAAAAACGCATAATTTGAATGGTCTGATTCTTGTCAAAAGGCTTGGGAGACATTGAAACATAAAGTCTCAACAAAACCAATCTTCAGAGGACCTAATTGGTCCCTACCTTTCACAATTTCAATAGATGCCTCAAACACAACCATTAAAGGAGTTTTGGGACAACAAGAAGACCAGAAGCCCTATGCCATATATTTTATCAACAAAAACTTGACCTCTACAAAACTGAATTACATAGTGACAAAAAATGAATTCTCGACTGTCATTTATGTTGTCAACAAGTTCTGTCATTATATTATAGTGTACTCAGTAATCGTGCACATTGATCATTCCTCCATTAAGTATCTCATGAAAAACATATTATTGATGGAAAAGTGACTCGGTGGCCGCTGCTATTAAAGGAATTCAACATTGCAACTATGGACATACTAGGAAAGGATAGTTTGGTAGTGCATATCCTTTCCAATATGACTAACAATGATGGATCACCACCCATTGAAGATGTTTTTCTAGATGAACACTTGTTTGCAGTGTCTACTAATACACCCTGGTTTGCAGACATTGCAAATTATTTAGCTGGAAGAAGACTTCTGATGCATCTCTTGCCAAAATAAAGGCAACGAATTGTTTAACACAACAATATATTTTCCTAGATTGAGGGGTACCTTTTCTACATAGGGCTAGATTTGATAATTTGGCACTACATAAGAGAAGATGAAGTTTACAACATTCTAAAAGCATGTCATGATATGCACTCCAGGGGACATTTTGTAGATAAAAGGACTGCATATAAAGTGTTTCACCTCAGATACTATTGGCTTACCATTTTCAAAGATGCCCGGGGGTATTTCAAGAGTTGTGATAGTTTCCAGAGGATAGGATGCCCCCTTCAATCAAATGAGATGCCACTACAATTCCGATTGATGGAAGAACCTTTTGAGAAATGGGCCTTGGACTTTGTAGGACCCATTAATCCTCCATCATGATAGAAATCATATATTTTGGTCTGTACAGACTACGTGACAAAGTGGGTGGAGGAAAAGGCATTACCAAGAGCTACAGAGCAAGTAGTTTCTGACTTCCTCGTTGGGGAAATTTTTGTTCGATTTGGAGTCCCTCGATAGATAGTAATAGAAGGAATAACTCAATTTACTTCAAAACTGATTGGGTCCATTACAGAAAAATATGGAATTAAGCATAGGGTTACCTCACCATACCACCCACAGGAAAATAGACAGGTGGAAATGAACCAACAAAATTTTGGAAGCAATATTGACCAAGACAGTTCAGATTCATCTTCAGGATTGGGCTGGCATATTTCTAGAAGCTATGTGGGCTTATATAATATTTTGGAGGAGCATGATGGGACTCACTCCCTATTGAGATAGAAGTGAAAAATTTAAGGGCTGCACTACACTTGTGAATGCATCTATCTGAAGCGTAGAAGAACCGGTTGAACTAGATTAATGAACTCGATAAGATTCTCCAATCTGCACTGCAACATGCTGCCATCATACAATAACAAATAAAAAAATGGCATGATCAATTCATCAAGAACAAGAAATTCAAGGTAGGAGACTGGGAACAATTATATGATTCCAGGTTTAAATACTTCAAGGGGAAACTTTGCACATGATGGTTGGGATTATATGAGATTGAGACCATCTATGACAATGGCACAGTGATATTGTGTACTATCAATGAGGAGCATACTCCATTCATGGCCAATGGACATTGGCTAAGGCTCTACAAGAAACCGTTGTCCAAAGATGCATTTATCCACATTATATATGTCTACTAGCATGGAAAAAGTCTTCAAGATCCTGGTCTCGAATTCAACTTTGGTATAATTTTTTTCTATTAAAAAAAAAAAATAATATATATATTTTTTTAAATTGACTTTGAAAACTCCTTTTTGGAGTGCAGTTAAAAAAATCTGATGATTGTGAAAACTCCTTTTTTGCTCTAACAAAATTGTATAATTTTTTTTCTATACAGGTACCTGTAGGCACATTCAGCTAAGTTACCGAACCTATCAAAAGTACTGATAACATATATCTCTTCTCTATAGAGGGCCTTTCAGAATTTTTACCCACCAATAAATTTCCATTGTAAGTTTCATTGCTTCATCTTTATTTTTTTTCTCCAACCCACAAACACCATACATAACCTACCTTGCTAAAAGAACATTCATCCCTAACCACTACATAACCACTACATAACCACTACAGAACCTCTACAGAGAAATTTATAAATTCTTCTAAGGTTGGTTCTAACACATGCCTTTTCAACTTTATCAAATCTCTATTTTTCCTGTGGTTCTAAGTGTTACTATTAAGCTATTAGCTGAATCCATCCACGATGCTCTAATCAGTTCAATATCCATATCCCAAATTCATGTCACCCTAATTCAATAACCAGACCAATTATACCCTCTCCATATGTTACCATCCTGCCCCATTTTTCATATCCCAAACCTTCCCATCCAATCTGTTCCACTTCTCATAATCCAAACCCCTCCACTATGTTCACTACATTTACATTCTCCCCTACATATCGGATAATTTTAGGAATTTTACTTGCTAGATTTATTTTGGCACTACAAGTCGACACCGGAAACATTTTGATCCATTATAGATCTGACAATAGGAGTAGATCCAGCTACTACAGTACTGATGCAGGTAGGATCAACAAAACCAATCCAAACCACTTTCCCCAGGATTAGTGTGATTCCCAAACTTAATAGAACCAACAAACTTAGCCAGATTATCTAAATATCTCTCCAATTACAGTCATTCAAGGGCGGATTTCAAACCTACGGTGAACTGAGTTTCATATAAATTTCGGGTCTCACCTGATTGCGAAGTGTCGAATAAATGACCTTCCACAATTCTCTTCCGCAAATGCCTTCCGCATTTACCTTTCTGCAACCACCTTTCTGCAATGACCTTCCTTCCGCAAATGCGGGCGTGCTTTCACAACTCCCTTCCGTAACTGCCTTCCGCAAATGCCCCTTCCACAATTACCTTCGTTCCGCAATTGCAGGTTCGCCTTCCGTAAATCCCTCGAAACTGGATTTCTCAATTGTCTTCCACAATTTCCTCCCGCAAAGTTCTTTCCGCAATCATCTTGGACCGTCGGATCTACGATCAACGGTGGATCCCAATCCTATGTACTAACTCCGCATTTGCTCTGGCCGTTAACTCTCGAACCCTTTCTTCTGTGGAATGTTGTATGAGTCGTTGATCTCTTGCGGCTTCTTTCACGTCCGTCGATCTGGGATCAAGTGCGGAACTTCACTTTGGAACTTCGAAACTCTATCCTCTACACATCTTCACTTCACGAGATCCTTTCCGCGCCGTCTATCTCCTTTACTATGATCTAGATCATCCAACCTCTGCCAAAACTCAATTGCTGCGATCGTGTATTGATTGATCAGAGGATCGATCAATCAACCTCAATATCCTCTTGATTAAGGTTCATTCGAACTTCCCCGACTTGATCTTATTCGATGTACCTGCACGTCACCTCTTAGAACTTCAATTCGGCTTCACGGCGCGTTCTAGTTTAACTATGAACTTCACCTTTCACGCAGTTATGGAAACTCGTACATCCAGGGCATCAATCCTTCCAGTGATCGATGACTCAAGGGTTTACTCTGCAAATTATCACATTTACTCATGCATTCATGCACAGAGATCCATCAAACACTCTCTGCAACCTTCAATTATCAAAAATCCCTAATTTCAGGCTACGTCATACACATAAAGATTAATCAAGAATTTGTACAGGTATTCAAACTATCAATTGATTCATGAATTAGACACACAGAGAGTCAATTATCCATTTACACAGAAACATGCATAAATAGTCTTCTATTCAATCACCAGAAATCAATACATCCATAACTATTCAGAACCTGTGTTCTGATCTTCATAGGTTAGATACCTTCCTTATCAACTCTCTCTTGGCCCGATTTACCTTGTTTGGCCACCCTGATGCCTTGTAGGATTACACAAATATAAACAAAGGAATCTGAAGCTAATTCTAGTTTAGATCCTAAATATCCTCAACAACACTCCTATAGACAAGTAACTAATTCCAATAATAGAAACAAGTCCTCAAATCTTGCCAACAAATGCATAATCGATTACATGACTCACTAATTATATTGGAACCTCACTACTCCAGCTCAAACCTCTATAATTCTATCTTCAAACTAGAGAACTTAACATATTTACAATGAAATCATCAAAGGCCCGTGCTTAGGAAAATGTCAAGACCCTAAGGTCTGACAAAACACTGAACTTGGATGGACAGAAGGATGCTCTTGCATCAAACTCCCCAAGAAGAAAGCAATATGACCTCATGGTCATAAATTTCAATATTCAATATTCCTATATCCCAAAGTTTATGTTGAATCTTTTCAATTGCTTCATGATTTTCTTGTTGTCTTGTTGCTTACTGTAACTCTTGGCTTCCATACTTTCTGCTGCAATGCTCCACTAGCCTTAATTTTGCAATCTTCCTCTGTCACTTGTCTTCTACACTTTCTCTGTCTCTTTTATCTGCTGATGCAAATATTCATTTTCTCTTCATGTCTTCTCTGATACACCTTCACCATCAGCATCCTCATTTCTTCAATCTCCATGTCTATTCTAGTCATTGGATGTTGCACCTTCTTGTTCTGAAATTGTTGTTGTTCCTTTGGCTCTCTGCTGCTATCCACTACCTTACAAGACAATTTGATGCCTTGAACTTCTATCTTCTTCTCACTAATTCTATAATTAATCATCTCAATGCTTGTACCCATTAAGCAATCATCTTTATCAATCCTTTGATTGATCAACCAATCTTCTAGCATTTCCAACTCTTCATCATATTTTCTGAGATCATAAAATTTATTTCTGTCTTCATTAACCAACTCTGTAACAACAAGTTCTTCTGGGTATTGATCATCCTCTTGAGATAATACCGCCTCTTCCTTTATCATGATAGATTTTTCATTATGTCTGCATTTACTTCCTTCAATACCTACAAACACACACCAATAATCAGTTTCAAAATCATGAGACTCTGAAGTCTCTGTTGATATTCTTCCTGGAATCCTCCTTTTGTCCTCACCAACATCTTTCTTTTCAACAGTATGAGCTATAGGATGCATACAATATTCATCCTGACTACATTTATAGGATACCATCTCATCCTCTCTTACAACAGAATTATGTCTGCTGCTATGCTTTTGGAAAGCATATCTTCTCCTTCTTCAATTTCTTTGGAAGTCCAAGATGATTGTTCAATTTATTCCTTCATCAAAATGCAATTCTGATCCTTCCCTATGGAAATGTCCTTGTACATTTATTTTTCTTCCTTCATCTTCATAATAGCTTCAATTGAATGTTTTCCTCCATTAAGCAACTCATCAATGAGTTCCTTTTGTTGCAATACTTTAAACTATTCCTCATTTGAGAGACCTTCTTCATCATATTTGGCTTCATCCATTTTTGAGATAGTTTCAAAATACTTCCTATTATCTGCAACAAAACCTGTAATCATAACCAAATCATTAGTTTCAAAAACATTAGAGCTCTTGGTCTCATTCGGCCTCATTGTCATCTCCTCCATAAGTTGATTTGCACTTAAAGAATCCATGATACTTTCAGTTAGTCTCTCTTTTCCTTCATCATCATCCTCTCCAAGCAAAGGACCCTGTTTTGGTTCACATACAAAAACTTCCATCTCAGACTTAGTTGTCCTGAGTTCTTCCTTCAATCTGGCAGACATCTTTGTCTTCACCTGTAGTGAATGGCATCTCACTTTCTTCTTCTCGATTATCCAACCATACCTTTGGTCTTCCTTATATAGAAACAACTCTAAATGAATAAGTTGCAATCCCATGTCAACTAATTCTATGTCATACTCCGCTTTACTCACTTTCTTGATACCTTTTGGCTTGGCATCTTTTCTTCTGTTGTGGCTTTCTGTTGAACCTCTGCAATGACCTTCAATAGTCATTATCTCCATTTCCTCTTTCTCTGTGAACTTTATCTTGTTCACTTGTGGACTTCTCCCAATCCATCTCTCAGTAAGTCTTCATACCTGCCATACCTCAACAAGCTATCTCTCCTTGAGATTGTCTTTTTGGTATCCTTGGTTCTTCTCCTCTAGAATCTCTTGAGCAACTTCCTTTGCTCCTCTTAGGATTTTACAGATCCACTTCCTCTGAGAACATTCAACTTGGCCCCTTCTTGTCCAACCTCTGTTGGATCCTTAGGTTCTGCCACTGATTTTTCTTCTCTCTAAGAGTTCACAAAATCTTCTCATCAAGAACATACATGTTCTCTTTCATAGCTTTCAAGATATCTGCTACTATCAACCTTGTCACAGGCTTCAATATGCAATAATCAATAATCTCAAACCAGAGTTGACAGAAACACGTCAATCATTACCTTAAGGATGTATTCCACATCTTGCACTTGAAAGGGAAAATTTCTGTCACAATGCCTTTGGGATATTCTCATGAACTACCCTGTACATGCTGTACTCTATTTACTTCAATTGACTCAATTCAACTTTTCTCTGTTCAATTTCCTTTGAACCAACTATACCTTTTCTAAACATACCAATCCTCTGTTTGTTGCAATCTTCTATTGTAGACCTGCATCACCTTAATTTCTCTACTCAATTCCAAAACATTTATATGTCATTCTAGGCATCAATTCAAAAAGAACATATCTAATTCCAAGAGCAAACTATGCTCTAATACCAAATGATGCAGGTAGGATCAGCAAAACCAATCCAACCCACTTTCCTCGGGATTAGTGTGATTCCCAAAATTAATAGAACCACCACACTTAGTTGGATTAGCTAAATATCTATCCAATTACAGTCATTCAAGGGTGGATTTAAACTTGCGGTGAACTGAGTTTCACATAAATTTTGGGTCTCACCTGATTGTGGAGCGTCGAACAAATCACCTTCCGCAATTCTCTTTCGCAAATGCCTTCCGCATTTACCTTTACGAAATGACCTTCCTTCCGTGAATGCGAGCATGCTTTCACAACTCCCTTCCACAATTGGCATCCGCAAATGCTTCTTCTGCAATTACCTTCATTCCACAATTGCGGGTGTGCCTTCCAAAAATCCCTCGAAACTGGCTTTTGCAATTTCCTCCCGCAAATTTCCTTCCGCAATTCCGCAATCGTCTTGGACCGTCGGATCTATGATCAATGGTGGATCCCAATCCTATGTACTAACTCTGCATCTTCTCTGGTCGTCAATTCCTGAACCCTTTCTCCTGCAGAATGTGGTATAATCCGTTGATCTCTTGTAGCTTCTCTCCCGTCCGTCGATCTAGGATCAAATGCGGAACTTCACTTTGGAACTTAGGAACTCTATCTTCTGCACATCTTCACTTCACGAGATCCTTTGCATGCCATTGATCTCCTTTGCTACTATCTGGATCGTCCAACCTCTGCTAAAACTCAATTGCTGCGACCATGTGTTGATTGATCAGAGGATCGATCAATCAAACTCAATCTCCTCTTGATTAGGGTTCATTCGACCTTCACCGTCTTAATATTCTTCGTTGGACATGCACATCAACTCTTAGAACTTCAATTTGGCTTCACGACATGTTCCAGTCTAACATTGAACTTCACCTTTCACGTAGTTCTGCAAATTCGTACATCCAGGGCATCGATCCTTCCAGTGATCGATGACTCAAGGGTTTACTCTGCAAATTATCACATTTACTCATGCATTCATGCACAGAGATCCATCAAACACTCTCTACAACCTTCAATTCTCAAAAAGCCTTAATTTCAGGCTACGTCATACACAGAGAGATTAATCAAGAATTTGTACATGTATTCAAACTATCAATTGATTCATGAATTAGACACATAGAGAGTCAATTATCCATTTACATAGAAACATGCATAAATAGTATTCTATTCTATCACCAGAAATCAATACATCCACAACTATTCAGAACCTGTGTTCTGATCTTCATAGGTCAGATACCTTCCTAATCAACTCTCTCTTGGCCTGATTTACCTTGTTTGGCCACCCTGATGCATTGCAGGCTTACACAAATATAAACAAAGGAATCTGAAGCTAATTCTACTTCAGATCCTAAATATCCTCAACAACACTCCTATAGACAAGAAACTAATTCCAATAATAGAAACAAGTCCTCTAATCTTTCCAACAAATGCATAATCGATTACATGACTCACTAACTATATTGGAACCTCACTACTCCATCTAAAACCTCTATAATTCTATCTTCAAACTAGAGAATTTAACATATTTACAATGAAATAATCAAAGGCCCCTACTTAGGAAAATTTCAATACCCTAAGATCTGACCAACACTGAACTTGGATGGAGAGTAGGATGCTCTTGCATCAAGTACCAACATCAACAAGACCTATCACACTACAGATCCTATGGATCCAACATCAGATTTGTAATCATTTCAATACCGCCAGCAGGAATTCGCACACACTTTAATAATTGAAGGATAGTACACTGCATCAACGAGGAACTCACATGTTAACTTGGATAGCAGTATCACAGTGTACATGAATGACCTATCCTGAGCATGATTTTGGAAAGCACCTTCGACATGACTGCTAACACCATGCATTCACTTGAGGCAATTCAGGTACGTAACCTATCCCTCATTTGATGATTAGCAGATATAAAAGGACCTATCATGGATTACTATGCTTCCCATCAACGCGAGGACACGTTTGAACTTAGTTGGGGAGGAAAGGCTTACTAAATTTAGCCAAATTCACCAAATTTGTAGTACATGCTTGCTAAATAATTATAGCCAATTCACCAAGGCTTGTGAATTTTGCCAAATTCACCAATTCTAAATTTAGTTTAAATAATTATAGAACCTGCAAATGTTATAATTGAACCTATTAAGAAATTATAATTCTACCTTCCTCGATTACAAGCCTATTTTAGTCCCATTTCTTTCCTCCTGTTATTATTTTCAATTCCCATCCTCTGAACTTAGGCATTCTGAACAAACCATTGATAGAAGTTGACAAAACCCTGGCGCGATGGGCTGCCCAGCTCGTAGAGAACCTGAGAATGCAAACTTGGTTTATAAGAACAAAGAAGTAAAAAGTATCTTCTAGAATGCAGGGTGGTTGAATTATTTTAATAAGATGGGGAGAAGTGATATAGGGGTTGCGATGGAATTTTCCAGATCATATACAAAGTCAGGTGTAGAGGTAAAGGGATTGAAGATTCATGTTGACAAAGCTGTGATTTCAAGGATTTCGATATTTCCACAGTTAGGAGAAAGATGGTTTGATCGACGAATTCCAATGAAGCCACTAAAGAAATAATTTCTGGAACAAGGAGAAAGAGTGCAGAGGACTGAGAAGGGAACCCAAAGGAGCTCGCTTCCGACACCTTAGGATGAGGTAGCTCACTGTGTCCTCAAATTCATCACTTATGAGGGCAGGTTTAGTCTATTATATGGTTATCATTTCAAAATTTTAAACCATTTGAGACACCATAAATACATCAGTAAAGGAAAGTAAAAACCTTGAGACTATTTTATCCCACCATGGTTAATAACATCACTAGTTGAGGATGCTTTATAGATGGTAAATCAACAAGGGTTCTTTTCACTAGAATTCCTCCATCACTTAATCATAGCAAGTGTCGGGATCTGAAAAGAAGAAGAGTTCACAAAATGAGACCCTAGCTTCCCTAGTTATTCAACCCAGAGTAAGGACATGGTTTTCCATCCATATAGACAGTGGATCCCAGGAGGAGATGACAGTTCAAGATAAGGGGTCTAATGATAGAAATTCCATAGATTCTGTAGAACTGGTGGGGGATGAAAGAAATAAGAAGGAAAAATTAGGGTCACTAGAAAAAGAACATGGGCCACCACCAATCGAACAGCAGGAAGTTGTGGAATTGTCAGATGTAGATCAAACCAAGGATCGAGAATTGGAACAAACAACTTTTCCAAGGAGAAAATGGGGCATGGTTTTGAGGAAATTTCATCCTTTGTTGCTAAATAAATATAGAAGAGCCTACAATGGGTTAAAAGGGGCTTACAAACAACTAAAACTGGCATATCAAGAGCACACCAAATAATTAATGGCTCTCAGAAGGGAATTGCAATGAATTAAGGAACCTGGGAGGATGAAGACCTTATTGGAAGCTATAGATGTAGAAACTGGATGGAATGACGTAGCACATAAAGTATCAGTAGAAGAGGGGGTTGGAACCAATGGCTTAAACAAAGACCTTGAACAAGATGAACAGTCCTCATAGGAAGAAGAGATAGACACAAGAACTCATGTAAGTAGGCTCTATGATCTCATCATGATTCCAAATTTAGAGAGGGATGTGACCAAATTAAAAGCAACAACAAAAGATTTAGAATAAGAGCTCATGGATCAACGAGAGATGAAGGTGCAATATATAGGAACAAATAAGCTTAGAGAGCATGATTATGCCTTGGCCACGAGGAGACTTAGTTTGGAAATTGAAAAATTGAAATATGAAACCAATACATGAGTTACCTTGCCCATTCCATGAGCAATCTGAGACCCCATTCCAACCTATACTATATGTTCATGAAATAACAATTGATATCTTTAAGAGTTACAATAGTAGAAACATGGTATGAGAATCGAATTGAGACAGAAGACCAGTTTATCAGATCTTTTTCCAGGAGTAACAAGGAAGAGAGGGACTTGCTATGTGAGTTATATTTGCATAACTTAATCATGGTTGATTATAATGATTGGGATCTGAACCCCTATGTGGGATATGTTGTAACTATTAACACCCTTATCAATTTTCCCGCTAAGGAAGGAAAGGGAATCCCCCTACTGGAGCCCCAAGCATGCCCATTGATTTCTTACACCTTAGAAAGAGTTAGAAAACCCAAAAATGGATAAGTATTGATGTATTCCAAGCCAAGTGATAAGTCCGTAGTGAAAAAAATGAGGAAAGCAAGGAAAAAGAGTTATTTTGCAATCTAAATGGATTGAAAATCATAGCCAAATCAACGACTGAGAAGTGATCCACAGTGCACCAAATGTGAGTTTCTCAGTTCCGCAATCCGCATTGTGGAATGCGGATTGCGGGAGCCTGATCTTTTCGGAGGGTGTAAAGTGTATTTTCCAAGTTCCGCAACCCGCATTGCGGATTGTGGATTGCAGAAACAAAATTTGGTGAGATCTATCCGTTAGTCCCGAGTTCTGCAATCCGCAAGACTAGTTTCTGACTTCCGCATTTTGGATTGCGAATTGCGGAGGTGACTTTTGCAAAATCAAGTGAGGTTGTTCTGAGTTCCACAACCCACATTGCAAATTTTGGATTGTCTGTTGCGGATTGCGGATTGCGGGTTTCGGATCAGGCATTGCAGATCGAAAATTATGTAGCAGAAATGGGCTAATTTCGGCCGTGGGAAATGAAGAGTTTCACAGAGAAAATGGCATGATTGGAATCCAATCGGGAGGCCAAAGAGAAACACAGTTTGTTACCTGTCTTAATCAGTTTCAAGCCTCCCAATTCGAAGAGGTGGCAAGTGGCTCTAACGACCTAAGATTCTCCATGATAGCACGCAAAGATGTCCCCATCGACGTGCCTAACAAATCATGAATCTGTTGCATTTTACCGGTTGGGTGACCGGCCGCACCTTACTGAAGAGCTCTAGGAGCTTTAGATGTTTTGTAAGCCTATAAAGGCAAGTTCCGAAGAGGAAAAAAGGGTTGGATGTTTTGGATTCTGAGAGAAAAACGCTCTGCGTATTGTATTGAACTTAGCCTTTCAATTAATGAGAAGACTCGGTTTCTAGAGCAGAGATTCTTGTGATGAGTTGTTTTGATGTCTGTTATTTCATGTGCATGTGTTCTTCGTTCATATTTCCATTGATTTTTTTCTTCTGTAGTTATCGAGATCAAGACTACATGGTCTGGAATTCATATATTATGCTTCATATACATATGATTAGGTATTCCACCATTTCCTCTTGAATTTGTAGGTTAGAATTCATTCTTAAATGCTCTAGCTCTGTGATGGATCTTGTTTCCTTTTCTGCCTTCATCTGCTGATATCCTTGACTTGAAAAAAACATCATCTACCTTGCCTCTGCCTCTGAAATTGTGATCTAAATATGCCATTTGTGACTATAAAACCACTGAAGTTTGACTCCATTCCCAATGGTCCTCCTGTCCTTAACCCCAACCAGCTGAAAATCCCCACTAAAAAACCTAATCCGAAGGTCTAGCCACCACTTTATCCATAGCCATCCCATGCAAACGATATCTCAAGTGTTGGAAAAATCGTGAAGAGAGAGCCCTCTTTGTGGTTGGAAAGACTAGTTTCCATCCACCAAAGCTTGGTTTGAAACAGTTACCTCATGATCCCTTATGCCACAACCTGGGAGAATCTTGAGTGATAACAGTAACATTCCTTCTTGCAAATATATATATTTGATATTGTTTTTATATTTTTATGATGGTGAATACAGATAATCGGCGTTGTTAAATATGACCGACAGGGAAGAGACATTTCTATTTATCAATAGACATGTCGTGTAATAATTAATCTTTTATAATTAATTAACCTTATTAAATACTAATAAATAAATTAATATATATATATATATAATAGTTGTAATATACTATTAGGTATATTACAAGTCATCGTGCCTTGAAAAAATTCGTCTTCGAAGCTTGTGTAAAGAGTGCTTGACTTGAACTTTGTAATTGCTTGATTAGTTTAACTTCTTTAAAAAGTGCATAGGTGTGTTGCCGAAAAAGGAACTCTTATATCGACTAATATTACCACAATTCATTAATTCTTGAAACAATTGTTCACATTTCCATTTATATTTATCCATGCATGGAGTGCATAAGATTTCATAGTAAAAAACACAATGATTATGTATCTTGTTGCCGCCGGATTGCGCACCTGGTTACTGCAACAAAAATCTATGCTACTGCTCGGTGCGCCCTTGGGGGCAAGTCTCGAGTCAAGGCTGTCACCTGATCTTCACTCCTCTGTTTAGTCCAAACTCCTAATCGAATCCAAGGGAGGTAGTCCCTACAGAATGTTTCTAAGGAAATTAGAATGTTTTATTGAATTGGTTAATGATGTTGTTTAAGGAGTTTTATGGTTTGACTAAAAGGGTTCCAAGATTATTTGCAAAAATAGTTTATAAAATGTACTTTCACCAGCAGAAATGAAATGACTATCAATATATAGCACAACAATGATATGATATTAAGCAAATAAATGAATAATATGTTTTGGACCAGTGCCTTATGGAGTCAATATAAAATATAAACAATGTTGTTGAAAGAGAAATGTTTTGCGATTGCTTATTGGTTACTTTTAGATTTATTATGGTTCCAAATTTATTAGGGAAAATGGGGACTCCCGAGATATTGTGAGGTACAGGTAGGAATGTATGGAAATAAAAAATTGGTGGCTCCTCACGAGAACGTGTGGGCTGGAATGGATTCAAGATCGAGTGACAGCCTTGACTGGAGACTTTCCCCCAAGGGCGCACTGAGCAGTAGCATAGATTTTTGCTGCGTTAACCACGTGTGCAATCTGGTGGCAACACAATCAATGATTCTCACAATGATGCTTGCAGGGAGGACACATTTTGGAGCAATTTGATTCTCATTGGTAACCATATCTTGGAGGAATTTGGAAGACAAACACATGGCGTAGAGTACAATTTGGCATTGCTTGAGGAAAAATCTTGGTGTGTATCATGTCGTTTTGTTCCTTCTTAATCATTTCCTCTGGTTTTACATTTTTGACATCATCATGATCATCAAAGTTATGTTTATTGCCTATATTTTTATCATTATATTCTTTTGGATTTTCATCTTCTACATCATCACAAGTAGGATTATTTTCATTATTATGTCATTCTACATCTTTATTTTCTTTCAAATCATTATTGGCATCGTCTTCATATTCATTAATATTTGGTGCTTCATCATTATAATCGTTGAGAACTATATCTTCCTCACAATCTTTATCAACATCATGTTCATTAAGAATCAATGCATCAATATCTTTCTTTTCATCATCATATTCCTTATCAATGTTTTTTTCTTTGCACTACTACATTTTTGGCCTTTAGGGGGGGTTGTCTTCCGCACCTAAAAGTGACCTATGGGGGGGGGGGGGGGGGGTTTGGCTTTGGGGGTGGTTTTGGAAAAACCACCCCTAAAGGCACCGATGTTAAAAGTTTTTCCCTTTAAGGGCGGTTTTTGACAAGATTGGAACTGCCCCCGAAAGTGACTTTTGGGGGCTGTTTGTGACCCCCCTCGTAGAGGTCTACGGAGGCGGTTTTAAACCCCCCTCGTAGACCCCTTCATAGAGACCTATGAGGGAGGTTTTGAACCCCCTTCATAGAGACCTACGAGGGCGGTTGTGAACCCCCCTCATAAGATCCCTCATACAAACCTACATGGGCAGTTTGGAACCCTCCTCGTAGAGGACTATAGGGGCGGTTTCAAACCCCCCGCGTAGAGGCCTATAGGGGCGATTGTGAACCCCCCCCGTATATTCCTATAGGGGCGGTTTGGAACCCCCCTTGTATAGGCCTATAGGGGCAGTTTAGAACCCCCCCTGTAGAGGCTTATAGGGGTGGTTTTGAACCCCCCTCGTAGAGGCCTATAGAGGCAGTTTGAAAACCCCCCTCGTAAGTACCTATGGAGGCGGTTCGAAACCCCCCCTAAAACTCTTTACAAACATTTGGGGGCAGTTATGAACCCCCCTCATATAAACTTACAGGGGGGGTTTTGAACCCCCCTCGTTGTAACATACAAGGGAAGTTTTGAACCCCCCTCATAGTGACATATGAAGTCAATTTAGAAACCCCCCTCGTAGCCATAATAAATCATAATAAAATATATTTTATTAAAAATATCAATATTGCAATATCATTAGGGCATGAAGAAATCGAACCTTCAATCTCCTGCTTGTAAAGCAGGCACTCTTCCATTGAGCTAGAACCCTTTAAGAATTGAGAAAAGGGGCAATATTAACACCAAGATTGCATCATTTGTAATTCTAAGAAAAGACTAATAATCCCAACATTGTTTCTGACTCGAGAGACCTAAGAAAGTAGTGTAAATGGCTCTGGCCTTCTTTAGATATATGCTAACCACTTCAAATCGTATGGCTCTGACCTTCTTTAGATATATGCTAACCACTTCTTTAGACACATCAACCCAAGCAACAATTTGAAAATCCTGCTCTTAAACAACTCTTGAGACTAAATCTATTAGTGTAAACGTAACTACCTTGCAATTTAATGGAGAAAGAATAGCCAATATGCTTGTTAATGCAAGACAATACTGAGGAAGAATGAATAGCCTATACGCTTGTCAATGCAAGCCTCAACATATATATACCTGACCACATTTTCTATCTCCTTGGCTTTAGCTACTACAATTTATGATTGGAAAAAAACTGATTCCGACCGACGCCCTAATTTTATGATGTAAAGATTGATCCCAAATCAGGACCTCTCTTGCCTTGAGAACAATGTGTGTTGTGACAATCTTAATTGTTTGCATTTAACTTTAGCAGTCATAAAGTATAAAGTGAGCTATTGTGTCTAACCCAGCTTCCTTGTAGTAAGATGCAAGTTGTTCCTGGATGTCATGCCAAGATCCATCAAGAGAAGCTAAATCCATAAAAAATGCAGCTTGGTCAAGAGCCACCTATGGAATTTGATTAGAAGAGGTATTAGCATTCCAGTTGCAACATTTCTAATGCACATGAAATCTAATGCAACAACTTATACATGAGATCCATGTACTTGAGCAGGTGCCTTCCCCTTTTGAATATCCTCACGCCTGTCTTCAACTGTAACTCTTTCTCTCATGTATTCAATTTGTTCGTCTCCCCAGCCTGCAATTTCAGCAACTTTCTGCATACAGCCTTCAAAACCTTGTTATCTCTAATAGGTCTGTAAGGTACGAAACCAATTGCAAAGAACCAATTCTAAAATGCTTACCTCATATATGCATCCTAGTGTCCACCATGGTAATTTTAATGTTATTTTGGAAGCATCCTTAGCTTCAAGCTTACGACCAATTCTGCCATATAAAGAGGTAGAATCATCATCATAGGGATGTGATACTCTGTATATGTGTGTGTGTGTGTGTGTGTGTGTGTGTGAGAGAGAGAGAGAGAGAGAGAGATGATTAAATAATTGAAGAGGATCTCAAAATTGGGTCCCATGGCATCCAGGCACTATTTGGCTGTGAATGATAGTGATGTACAGGTGCTCAGCCCTATTGTACTCACTTCATAAAAAGCTTTGCATTAAACACAAATGGTCATCCAAATCCTGGAAAGTGCTTCCTATTTATGTAAAACTCTCCTGTCACTAATGCAGAAACCTTCATACACAGATACAGTAAACAGTTTTAATTGTTAATTTTGAAAGTTCCAAGCAGATGGGCTGCAAAAAAATATGTCTTCTCATACTACCCTAAACTGCATGTTTGGTTAAGCCACTACAATAGTGGGGTACTATTTTCATCAAAGTACAATAGGATTTTAACCTAGTCCCAACTACTATAATCATTCCCTTGTAGATTTGAACCTTGGTGGGTGGCTCGACATGCCACTATCCTCACCATCATCAGATCACAACCTCATGGGGGGTGTCGTATATTATTCATGTAGGATTGATTTTGGATTCTAGGTTTCATATGTTTCTACATTACCACTGAATATTATTTCTTATTTTCCATAATTCCCATCGATTAGAAAGTGTAGATGCTTATCTTGAACTTGGATATGAATAGAATCCTGGTACTATCTTTGCCAACATTTTTCCATCCATAAATCACTATTGTAAAAAAAACAGAACTGAAAACACAAAAATAATAGGAAACACAACTGCAACAACACATGAGAAGAAGGGTGGCTATCCCATGTTGCGATAAGGGCCCATCCAACCAACAAGCTTCCAGATGCACTTGTTACCGCAAGACAACACACACAAAAGTGAAAATATAAATCTGAAAACTACTTTTAAATTCTACCATCCTCTGTCTTCCAAAATGGAAGGGAGAGGAAAATAAAGGCAAGATGAAAAGGAAATACAACATTTCATAATGGCTTCTGAATAAATTGACTTTTTGTTACAAACAACATTAAAGATAAATCACTTTTATAGCATAAGTAACATAGAAAGCATATTAGATAAACATAACAATTAGGAAAAAAATTTGACAAGATGTTTACTCCATCGAATGTCACCCATGTTGCTGAGCACTTAGTTAGTTTCGTGATGGTAGATAATCCACATTACTTTTCTCTCCCATGCTTTGTACTGTTGTTGCTACAGGAGTGTCCTAGGTTTGATTCATGCACTGGCTACTATATGGTCTTTAAATCCTTCAGAGGGGACTGAAGTAGCCCTAACAAAATTCAATCCAATTATACCCACGCCCCTCAATCTGTCTTCAATTTACGAGATGTTGAAGATAACCTTAGTGTTGGTATATTTTGTGTGTTTGCAGACTTGAGGGAGGATTATTACTGTCCCAAAATGTTGCCAAGGGAATGATCTCTAAATTTGTTTAGTTTGACTCCAAAACTGCCTCAGCCTCTGTTCTAAAACAATCTTCAATATTCCTCTAAAGACCACACAAAACCATATGGTTGAAGGATATAAGTGAGGTGATTGTGTTTGATTTTTTTGCTTTGGTTATAGGTCCAAAGGTTCCCAGGCATTAGTGTTGGAAAGTAGACCTATACACCTTTAAAATGTTGAGCCATATGCTGCCACCAATACGAAAGTGTACAACAAGTTTGTTGTTGGTTGAAGGCCTGAAATGACTTAAATTTGGCACTGGAAATTACTCTTTAGTAGACCAAACTGAGGATTGATTTAGGGCCCAAAGATGGTTTATAAAATTTCTACCATTTTAGAAATGAAAATTATTCTTGACACCACCTTTTCCTGCACCCTAGACAACTCTTCTTCTAACCTTAGTGAGCATGTTCTCTTTAAGTGGATATCAAACTTGATTATGCTTGCATGTGAACATTATTCATATGAGTGTTGTCCCCTTTGCTATGCTTTATGAGTTAGCCCTGCAAATCACCTTTCTGGGGTCTTTTCTAGGCACTCTCATTTTCTTGAGTGTTAAGGAAAGTTGTCAATAATGCTAGTTATGTACCAAGGTTTGCTACAGGAATGAAAATATTATCTAGTCTGAATGAATGACATTGTACCCTTAATTATTTATGCTACAGATGATGTCCTAAACAATTCTTCAAGATCCTCTTTATTAAGGTTTTAGTAGTCCTTGATTAGGTATGATATCAAACATATCCAACGTATGAAGTGGACAAGCTCACACCTTGACATGCTATCTCATATCATTGTTAACTTGTACGAATAACCTAGGGTCCAAAATCAGACTTGCAACTAAGGTTGAAAATCATACTGGTTGTTAGGCCACCCTCCATATGATCTCCATCTTTCACAGTTTGAAGCGAAAGAAAAAGGACGATCTTAATTCTTAAATACTGGACCTCATATCAGGCCCCTGTATAGACCATACTAGGCTGTCACATATTGATACAGGGATGGAATTGTTTTGTAGGTCTTGAATACCAGTATTGTTTCCCAACAAACAGATCTGGAAACTACTATGATTTTGATATAAAATGCTACAGGTGGCTATGGAAAAGGGTATTTATATTGTTGTCCTTCATGTAACTTATATTTCATGCATACATGCCCTTGAAAAAAGTCCTTAGAACATCACATAATATGAACCTAAATATTTAAGAAAAGAAATAGATCTATGACAAGGTATACTGCTCGTGGCACAATGCTTTTACAAGCCAGTGAAATACCTTAGACATGGCACCTATGACCTCAGTCCTTGTTGTACTAGGGCAAGTTTCAACTTCTATTAATACTTGTCTCCCAAACCTGAAAAAGGATGACCTGAATGTGTTTTATTATATTAACTTGCTTAAGCCATGTTAGGGTTGACCTTTTAGAATTAGCCCCTATTGGATTTCTTCATCATGCTAATGTGTTGAGCATCCTCAACTGGTGTCATATCCCTTCTTATGATGGCCACAAACCTTCAAATCAAGAGCAAGGTTGAATGTTGATGTTTTGTTGTATGCATGCTATGGTGAAATAAAGCCTTAGCTTGCTCAAATATGCCCAGTCACATTCAGTCACATACGTAACATTGCTTCTATACTCTTCATACTACATTAAAAAATAGCTGGGGTATCTCAAACGTGTATGCACATAGGAATTCCTTTATTAGGAAAATGAAGTAAACATCATCTCAACAGTAGTAGATGGAAAATGTATTCATCATCAAGAAGTCCATCGAGCAGCAAAGAATAGACTACAACATCATGTCTATCTAACCAGTGAATGTAAAAACACATGGGATATAATCATCTCGGAAACAGTAACATGGTAATGTACTCATTATATGATAGCCTATAAGTAGGAAGATAGGATGAAATAGTCTAGAAAATCAAGCAAAAATATGTCATAATATGCCTATACAGTATGAGGCATAATAAAGACATTGGTGGTAGATGAATTCTAGAGCATTTGGATATTCAATTCCCAAGGAAGGAAAACAGACTGTTAATAACTGTTTCCACATCTGACAATTCGTGCTCTTTATATGAGGTTTCTAGCATATCACTCATGTTTTAAGTTTCCCATCCATGAAGAATCATTAAGCCAAATTGTTGAGCAGAGGGTTAACACCAAACAAATATCATTTGACAGGCTATACTACAACAAAGATTTTGCTCATGACTTTTGTCCCTTTGAAAACCTTTAATCTTTGAATGGTCCTTGCCCCTTTCTAGAGCTCCTGCCCTTTCCTGTAGGTGATTTGGGTGCTTCCCTCTTTGCTAGATATAATGAAGCAGATCTGAATAGGCGATCAAAAGACTAGATTGCCTCAAAATTTATTCTTTCAACTACATAACATTTGGAAAGTATGCCCAAGCTACTCAATGTCCAACACATTGAGATATGTCTGAAATGCCCCTTTTCAAAACTGGAATAGGTCATTGTCCTTATGCAAAAAATAACCCCGAGCTTGACATAAGGTTATATTTCTATACACGCATTAGCAGACATAAGTAAAGGATACATGGATTGAAGTTGGTTTGAAAACAAAACTCTTTCTCCAAAGAAAAGCGTCTGGATCAATGTATAAATACTTGCTTGTTATAAAGAATGGCATAGGTCAACTCCAAGAAATTAGCATAAATTTTCTTTGTATGGTCGGCTGCATCCCTGAAAGTCTCGTTGGTCTTCGACATTCTCTTCTGTTGCATCAAAATCTTCAGCAGGGGAAAAGCTTCTAACATCTCCAGGCCATGTCCAAAATAGCCAAACAAGGATAGGATGCATCCTTACATGGGACAAATTTACCCCCTTTTGATTTTGGTCGTTGCATACACCATCTCCTTGAAGGTTTTTTATACAGCTCTAAGTTCCATTATGCTAGTAAATCATATCCATAATTCTAGAACAACACCGTTGATAGGCTTCAAATTGCAAACATATCTGAAAATATATTATATTCAGTTTTTGGTCAATGTACAAATATGTCAGGTTTAGAACAACCCTTAACAAACATCAATCACTTGCAAAGAACCATCCAAGTTATTTATAGGAAGTGAAAATGTATTCAATCTATATACCAAATCAAAACACTAGGAATCTCATGAGAAGTGAGTAATGTGTGGCGTCCTGGTTCATCCACATAGACTACATTGATGACCCAAGATCAATGAGAAGATACATCCCATAGCTACTATCATAATCATGTCCATCAAGATAATCATCTAGAGCATCATCAACATGAAACAAAGCTTTGACATCAAGAACTTAAGGCATCAAATCTCCCTCAACTTGTCACCCCTTGCTAAAAGTAGATGATGAATATCATATGTGGATACCATGCAAAATGGGAGATAACAAAACCTATGTTCCTATCCTTCAAAAACTTTTTTTTTTAATCTTAGATATAGGAACCTAAAACACTAACTCCAATGGGAACTATTGTTGAAACTCAAAGCATCCTATTGCATTTTGATGAAAATTCAAAATAGTAACCCACTATTGTGGTGGCTTAACCAAACATGCAGTTCAGGGTAGTATGATAAGACATATTTTTTTGCAGTTCAGGGTAGTATGAGAAGACATATTTTTTTGCAGTTCAGGGTAGTAATCATTTACATAGTCCTTCTAACAATGTCAAGAGAAAATGTATTTTGTTATGAGGCAATCAAAGAATTAAATTTGAAGTCAAAGAAATGGAAGGCACTACTCAAAGATGGACCTGAGAGAGACAACACCCCTGTTTCAACTCGAGTTATGGGAACAATGAAAATGTGTTCTACTTTTGGGCTAGAATGAATAAAGATACTAGAAGTGGCATTCCTGGAAACAATATCAGCAACCAACCGGTACAAAGCAAATGAAATCAACTCTGGAATTCAAACTTTGATTATGCATGTTGCACTTGCAATAGCCAGATTATAAGTGAAAGAAGTTGGGAGATGAGGGTTTACCATTAAGGAGAACAAAGAGCGCCTCTATGTGGAGCAGGAGAGAAAAAGGATGAAAGAGAAGGAAAACGTTGAAAAAGAGCAAGCCTGACTCATTCCCTTACATAAGAGTATTTTATTACTCGTGAGTTTACATGGAAAGCAAGAAACAAAGCATAGCCTGTTTCTGAGCAGCATGTCAACTCATACCCTGTTTCTTTCCTTACTGTTTGTCTTCATAGTTGTTGGTTTGTGTGAGGTTCCAATGTCCTGCTATCTTTTTTATTACATACCCCATTCAATGCAAGTGCTAATCACTTTAGAATTAAAGACATTCATCTTTTTGTCTTCTTTATTTAGTTATCCTTTTGCATTTTGTTGATGACTTCATAGAAAATCCATTCTGCATCTCTATTTTATGCAGGAAAGAGGTGAAGTGTTGTGAATCGTGATCATCTCTTCCTCCTTTGCCTTTACACGAAGCAAGTTTGGTCACAAAGATCTCTAAGAATAAAAATTCAAGGTTTGTGGGATTCCGATTGTGGATGCATGTTTTTTTATTTCTTGAAATATCTATCTATGTTTATGTTAAACAGACTTTACACTCTGGAAAATTTAATGTATTTCATGTTAACTGAAAAATAAATCACACATTCAACAAGTATCATTTATGCACATTCATAAAATAAATTATAGGCACTTTATTAAATGAGTTCTAGTATAGATGGTCTTCAGTTACCAGGGCATGATATTTGGAGCCGTCTCTCCTTATTGTTTGTCTTCATAGTTGTTGATATGGGTTGGTTTGTGTGAGGTTCCAGTGTCCTGCTATCTTTTTTATTACAGTTCCCATTCAATGCAAGTGCTAATCACTTTAGATCCCAATGGTCATAGTAATTCTATCTATCATATTGGTTTGAGCTACTTTGCGAGTAATTCTACCTCTCATATTGGTTTGAGTTACTTTGCGAGTAATTCTACCTCTCATATTGGTTTGAGCTACTTTGAGAGTAATTCTACCTCTCATATTGGTTTGAGCTACTTTTTAGTCTATCAAGTAAGCAATTGAAGATGCAAAGTGCACCCAGGAAACAATGATTAGCACATGATACTACTATGAAAATCTGAGGCCAGTTCAAATTTGTATTCAATAATTTTTAGATAGGACAACGAAATTTCATCTCAACTTGTATCATGCAACCCAAAAGAGAACAAATGAGACCTAATATGTGTTATGGAAAGAGTAGGGACTCGTAAAAGAACACCCTAGAAATTAACTTGAGAGTGAATCTCTTAAAGGCCCATTTTATAAATTCTGTCATAATTTTAAATTTTCTGCAAACTTAGGGCTGCTGTAGCATGTATTTTGCATCTCTTCTGGACCTTAAAGCATTATCCAAACAGACCTTTAAGATGTCCATACTACCCAATCTGGAATATACGCATTTCCCCCCCTCTTTCAACTTCCTAAAACTCAGCTCTTCTAGACCCTAAGGCATTATCAAAACAACCCTTTAAGATGTCCACTTGACCCCATTTTCTCAATCTGGAATTTAGGCACTTGTACTCCTCTTTTAACCACCTAAAAACTCATAAAAATCAACCTTTTACTTTATGTTTTGCAATCTGAAATTTACGGCAAAAAAATCATTATATCTTAGTCAAAATTTGCCCCAAATCTAGGAAATAACCCTAATTAATTACCTTTAACTACACTTTAAATTTTGTTTCTTAAATATGGAATTTACTTGCCACAATTTGAATTAAAACCAGATTTCCTCAAGTCCTAAAGCACCCTCATTCACTATCTTTATTTGGACTTAACTTACCTTAGGGATTCCCCCCTTGTGCTAGAGAAGAGCTAGCCTAAAGAGAGGGAGAGAGCTACTGAGGTAACAGTGGATAGTCTTTCTAGGTTGCCCTTAATTTTTCACATCTTTGATTGGGACTTTTTGATTTTAAGTTAGAACCGAGCAGGTAACAGGACAAATTCAGCAAATCGTCAAACTCTGAAGACACTCATGCATAGTTGTCTGAATTTGCAGACCAATGCAAATTTAGAATTTCACCTCAACCTTGAGGTTTCCCGGATCTATTTCCTGCAACCTTCCAGCAATGGCATTGAATCTGAAATATAAATTATAGCAGAATATTTTTTTCTTTTTCCCAACAAAATACACAAAGGCAGCAGAAGAAAATAAACACCAAACAATTGTATTTCAAGGAGCTATGTTTCACCAAGCTTCCCTCACACAAGCTCCTTAAGCAAAGCACTCCACGCCTTCTCTAGGTTTTCTTTGCCACAACCCAAGGTCCTTCTCACACAAGAACTCAACCCTAGCATTTCAAGTCTTCTCTAAGAATTGCCTCTCACAAATCCTAGTGCCTTCCTCCTTTGCATAAAGACAAGTATAAGTTCATCTTCAAGGGACAAAAGGCCTGATGATCTCACAACTCTAAAACATGAATGATGTGAATATGATGAATGAAAAATAAATACTTGCTCATCCCTTTATATAGAATAGGTCAGGAAGGCCAATAACAGTAAATTGAACAACGTCCACAAACAACTATCTCAAGCAACATAACTACTCACTAGATAGGTCCACATGTGAACCGCTCCAACTCTAAGGTGACATGTCAAGCTCCAAGGTAAGCATGACCATCAAGCAAGGATCCCAAGGTGAGCATTCCACAAAAAAAGGCCCAAAGGTCTCCAATACTCCAACTCTACCTCTTAAGCCATGCACTCATCTAGGTCCACCACACCTCCATGAACACTCCTCAACCCAAATGCCCTCAAATAAAGCACAAGCCTCCATTGAAGCAACCAAGTGGCCCAATGCTACCTAGGGTTGAACACCCTCTTCCTAAATGCACCAAAGCTCCTCAAATAGGTATTCCCCCCAAGAAAGCAACCAATCCCTCCATGTCTACCTCATGAAGAATGCAACTTTACCACAAAGGATTTCAACCTCTTTAGGAAGTGCACTTACATAATCATCAAGTCAAGGTATAGCAAACCATGTGTAAGCTATCTCCAATTCGTATGTCCACTAAGATACAACTAAGGGTAGGCATCACACCATGCACACCACATCACGTGAAGCACCCCCAAGCATAGTGTAAATACTTTCGGAGTAAGACCAAAAGCTAACACTCCCTCTTGTGTCTTTATGAGAAAATTGTTTTCACCAACACCAATCTTCTCACTCAACTTCTTAACTAAACCTGCGATTTGCCAATCTGAATCTACCACAATCACAGAATCAATCATTAACCCCTAAAAAGGAACTATCACCCAGACACCATTCTCATCCATCAACGCATCACACCTCACCTCCTCAAAATAACTAGAGGGCTCAAGAACAAAAGTAGCTAATGCAATATGGTTAGCATATCTCCTAGGAGGTATACTTGTCCTCATCAAAGATCTAAGCAATGCTACATGCTCTTGTGCATCCTGCAATGCCTAAGTAAGCCATCTTGGATTCCCGAGGGTTAAAAGTTTCTTACCATAACCCATATGTCTCGATTCCCATTGTCCACATACCAACCAACACTTGACACTGTGTCAGAAGATAAACAATAGACTGTGGAAAAGGCAGACTCAAGCTAGGATGCTAACTCATTCCCTCCTAGTACAGTACTTGCACTCCTTTCAACCTATTTTTTCCGCATAGCCTTCCCTTTATTCTTCTCTAAACATTGGCTAGCATAATGTCCCTTTTGCCAACACCTAAAACATTTCCAATTACTCAAATCCTTCTTCACTTGGCTTGATTCTTCCTTCTTATCCTTGTGTCATTTCTTGTTTACCTTCCTCATCCTCCCAATGAGTTCTACATCTCTTTGCTTCGCTGAATAAGATTCTAACCTTATCTCTCCTTGCACAAAATCATCCCAAAGATTATCAAAAGCATGTAAATTCTCATAAGCAAAAACACCTTGGACAAAGGGTTTCCAATATGAAGAAAACCCATTCAAGGCAATGGGCACCAGCTGCACATCCTCCAGCTAAACTTACCTCTCGACTCTGTGATCACATACAAGTATCTAACCATTGTATCTGTGTCACTCATGTGAATGGTTAAGAACTTGTTTCTCAAGAGCATCTTCCTAGAGACACTCTACACTCTTGTATAATGCAATCAAAGCATCATACATCTCGTTGTCAGTCTTCTTCTCTACAATGTCAGTGATCAAATGATTCTTCACATAATCACGAATGATTATCTTTGCCTTGGCCTCCTAGCTATGCACAACCAACAATTTTAGATCAGTATGTGCAACAATCTCATTCTCAATATGCTCCCAAAGCTTGGCCTCTTCCATTAGCATTTGTAGACTACACTGCCAAGGTGTAAAATTAGATGCACCATCAAATATGTCACACTCTCTAAGACCAAGAACAGTCATCCCTGCAAATCTAAATCAACCTAAGTAAAATCAACAACAAGGCAAGTACATTACCCTTCTAGGGTACAAGTGTTTTTTCCAAAGCCACTCTTTATTCACACCCAACAACCTATAATACGTCAAGCACCTCTTCCAGGTACGAAACAACTGAAATACCCAACTCACTATTCACCAAGGGTCCAAGAGAGTGATCTCAGTCAAATCAATGCTAATACCATTTGGAAATTTCAAGAAACGCAGCTCAATACGAATTCATAAATTTCACCTCAAACTTGGGGTCCCCCAAAACTATTTCCTATGAACTTTTAGCCTTGGAGCTGAATCTGACATATAAATTACAACAATATACATTTCACTTCTATCCAACCAAATACAAAAGGCAGCCAAAGAAAATAAACACCAAACAATTGTACTTCAAGGGATCTATGTTTCCAACACTTAGGGCACAAATCCCAACATATAACAGATCAGAAAATTACTTAGTTACAACAAATTTATTACAGCCATAAATCTGCCCACCTAGCTTCTATATGTTTTCAAATCACTCAACAAAATTAGCGAGCTGTTCATGATAAATCTGCATACCAAACAACACTAGAAACTACTCATTCATCATGAGTTTATAAGCTGAAATTCAGATCTGCAAGTACACAAAGCTTGGACAGAAAAGCATTCCTCATATGAGCATAAATAGAAGTTACAAAATTGCAAGTACACACCAACATCTTATACCAAGCTGATACAAGATAGTCTTCAAGCTTATCACAAGCTAGAACACTCCAATGCTCTCCAAACAATAGCTAGGGCATCCACCATAAATATGAAACACTAATTAGCAATACAAAGGCCTAGCCAAGCATCCACCAAGCTATCTAGCCACACCAAAGGATCCACAACAAGCTACAATTAACACCAACAAGTGCACTCTTGATCTTTCACCAAGCTTGCCTAACATAAGCTACTCCAAGTAAAGCACTTCAAATCTTCTCTAGGGTTTCTTTGCCACAAACCCTAGGCCCTTCCCATAAGGACTAAAACCCAGTGCACTTCAAGCCTTCTCTAGGAATTGCCTCTCATGAAACCCTAGAACCTTCCTCCCTTGCATAAATACAAGTATAAGTTTATATCCAAGATACAAAAGACCTAATGAACTCTCAAATCTCTAAGACAAGAATGATGTGAATGTGATGAATGAAAAGAAAAGACTCTCCCTTTATATAGAATAGGTGAGGGAGCCCAACAAAAGTAGAGTTAACAAGGTCCACAACACTATCTCAAGTAACCCAACTAAACTAGATAGGTACACATGTGAAGCGCTCCAACTCAAGAAGATAAATGTCAAACTCTAAGGTAAGCACATCCATAAAGAAAGAGTCCCAAGGTGAGCACTCCATAAGACAAGTTCCAACACTCTCCTCCAAAGGTATCCAACACTACCACCTTAGCCATGCACTCCTCCAATCCACCACACCTCCATGAACAGGCTTCAACCCAAGCACTAGACTCCATGTAAGCAACCATGTGGCCCCATGTTGCCTAGGAATCAATGCTTGACTCCTAAATGCCCCAATGCTCCTCCTCCAAATAAGTTCTCCCAACCAAGCAACCAATCCCTCCATGTGCGCCTCATGAAGAATGTCACTATGCCACATAGGATTCCAACCTCCCCAATAAATGTGCCACATAAGCATCAAGTCAAGGTATAGCAACCCATGAGTAAGTTATCTCTATTGTGTATTCCACTAAGATAAAACCAAGTGTAGGCATCACACCATGCACTCCATATCACATGAAGCACCTACAAGAATGGTGTAAACACTTTCAAAGTAACCCCAAAAAATAACAAACATGAACACAATTTACAGTCTTAAAAGATTGACAATCTAACAAACACATTGCAAAACCAAATAGCACAAGTATCAAGGGACTGTCTATTCATTCTCATTAACATAAATATGAATACATATACATATTTATAGTCACAAACCTCAAATATCTACTTTGGCTCAATGGCCAACACTCTGCAACTCTACAATTTCACAATGAATACCATACTCTACGATAGAAATGGGAATCTAATCCAATCCTCTTGGTCACCATCCTATTTATTCTTCCACTATGTGATTGTTCATCTTCCTCAATGACTGTTTATCCTCCCTCGCGACTGTTACCATTGTAACTACCTCTGCACCCTCATGTCGCCTCATCTTCCTCAACCATTTCATAATTGGCATAACTACCATGCACATCGCTTCACCTTCCATGAGCAACCCTCCAATGCCCCTTGCAACAATCAATGTCATCCATATTCTCTATGCTCGTGCTTCCTTCTCTTTGCATGTGTACCTTTTTGGTTATCACACTTAAGTTCATTTGTGAACACTAATTCATTGTGATTTCCTCTATAATTAGCCTTTGTAGAGATGCTCCTGCATCAATATTATAGCACTCATCGAACTAATTCATTTTTATACAGAATAATTAGTAAGGGAGAGATGATATTTTGAAAATTTGCTCACAAATGAAGCTTTAAAAGTTGCTTGCAAGCTGGCAAAAGTAAGAGGTCGGCTGTAGTAAGGGAGCATAGAAGCAAGAATTTGGGTAACATGTGTTGTGCAGTCCAAGAGGTGTTTGAAGTAAGGAAAAAATTACCAAATTTTTTGTTGGCTTGTAAAAAACACCCAAGGAGCTCTCAAAGATAATTCTTTGGAGTCCTTCAATATATAATTCATCTATTTGGATAGTTTTTCTCAGAGCTGGAAAGGAGTGGGGTTCCATCTTATGTAGATTTTTAGGGATTACTTTCCATCTTACTTCTAAACCCTTCAACAAATCATCCCTAGAAGTATCGATAAGTTTGTTGCAAAGTGAAATTGCATCTAATTGTATCCTTTCCAACACTAGGAGTGCAATTGGATATATAATCACCTTTATATTATTTCTACAATCATTTGGCCTAGCACATTTTCCTCTCACCCTCAACTCAGTTATCATCTCATCAACCTTGTAATTTTCCATAGTTGCAAACATAACTCCCTCATTCTGCAGGAAAGATATAAATACCCTAAGTTGATCATTCCCAATTGTTAAAAGTTTGGACACCACCTTAGCTTCTGAAATAGCACATTACCGTGTAGATAAAGATACACAATAGGCCTTTCCTTTCTGGAATCTTGTTGAAATATAGTTCATAGGATTGTCAAGGGTTTTGAATGTCTACCTTTTGTTGGGAAACACATCATAAAATTTAGAATTTGTACCATTGTTCTTTTAGGTACAAATCATAAACTCTTGGAAGTGGCCTACAAACTAGTATTTCATCCAAGATATTCAATAATATGTCCACTTAGAGTGTTTAATCTTATCTCCTCTTTAGACTTCTCTATAGTATGTTCTAACTGTTTTGCCACCTCAACTTTTAACTTGGTGTTCTCATTCATGAATGACTCTAAATTATGAGCATTATATTCAAAACAGACAAAAAACTTAAACATGATTCTTGAAGCTATTTACAAGTCGTGAAGTGAAGAAACTATAATACATGCCTATCCAGATTGCAGATACAAATAGGGAGTTGTGAAGTAAGCTTGACCTTGCTAGCGTTTGTAAAGATGGAAATAGCCCAGATTATTGCTTGCTAACAATGTACATCATAGGCATTATGAATAATGTTCCATATGAAACCAACCATTAAACCCAACCTACTCATGCAATTATGTCCACGGAATTTAAAAACCTTAGCATAGGAATTCAAATAGTAATCTTTACTTTCTACTTTCTTTACAACCACAAAATTAAGTGTAATGGGAATTGTTTGGAAACATCTCACATGGATTGTTGGGTTCATGAAAGCAATGTTCAATCAATCATAAAGTGCAAATAGATATTCTCATTGACATAATTGCATGGTTTAATATGTATTCAACCCTTGAAAATACATATATGAATTCCAAGCAACTCGTCATCTTGGGAGTACACCCACAGGGCCAAATGGACCTTATCAACCTTCCTTGTAGTCAATTTGAGTAGGTAGAACTAGGAGTATGAATGTCACCCAACTTATCATGAAGGATAAGGCTAGTGGGTTTGTGTCCCTGACCACACCCAAATGGGCCCTTCCTTCTTGTGAATCGTGTACTTTAGAAGTTGTAAATGGATTTAAATTAGAGAGTGACCCAATTCATCATGGTAGGGAAGTACCATGTTTGACTCTATTTATTTATGTTCCATTTAAATTTGATCATAGTGACCTAATTCATCATGGTATGGAAGTACCTTATTTGATTTTAGATTTTTTGGTTGAATTAAATGGATTTAAATGAGATAGTGATCTAATTTTTGGTTGTTTGAAATGGATTTATATGAGATAGTGATCCAATTTTGAAATATGATACAATCTATTGTCATGTGAATGTATTGTCAAGCGCCAAATCACTTGCTAAAATCATATTGAATTCCACAAAGATATTTCAACAAGGCTAAGTTCACAAAGAACAAGGTGAAAGCAAACCCAACTAACAACTCCAAGATGGGTTGTTCCACACAATTTGGATAAGCTCAGTGTGCCTAAAGGTGGTCGAGAACACAACTTATAAGAAATCCTTATAAATCCAAAGTTACAGGACACTTTGATTTTGGGAAAACAGTGCTCAACTTACAGAGGTCGGTGTACTGGCCCATAATGCAAGAAGATGTAGCTCAATTAATCAGACAACACATACTTTTTTGTACCAATAAACCCAGCAAATAATTCCTCTAAAGTTAAGGTTAACAAATATTTGTCAATGCCAACAACTAAGTCCTGCATAGACATAAGTATAGTTGTTAGCCAAAGCTATGCTAGGTTACAGATCAGTTGTTAGAAATGGGCCTTATTAGACAAGTACTGTAATCAGAACATGATTAAGCTAGCAAACAGGGGGATGAACCAACTCCCATTCGCCAAGGACTTGGATTGAAAAAGAGATTCGCCCTCTGATTATTTGGTCACCCTCTTCTCCAGATGTTTCTATGATGCTCCAAATGAAGAAATATCCATCAGATCTTGCACTATCAATAAACTCAAAATGATGATGGGCTTAAAAGGACAACATGATAGGTTGAAAAAGAAGAACAACAAACTGTTAAATGCATTTTTCCATGCTTAAATGGACAAGCTGAGTGTAGAAAAAAAGTATCAATGCACTGAGAAATACGTAAGCCCTCACTACAAACAATGTATAAGCACATAGAAAGAAGGAAAGAGCACATTTATTCCCATAGGTTAGAGATGCACCCTGCTAAAAGGCCAACTTGATCGCCACAAAATGCCATATCAGTTACTCTCTAAGAAAATATGTATATGATAAAGAACTCATTGTTATAAATCAAGGATAATGCATAAGCTCGATGCCATCTTCCATATAGGGCTCCATGAATAGTCAAGATACAAACTCAAAATACAATAAATCCATGCAATCTGTGATAGTTGACCCTCTATGGATCAAATGGGCATTGAAGCACACTATTTGTGACTTAAAGGGGTGGGATTCTTTGTAGGTCTAAAGAGAAATTGTAAGATTGCAAATTCAAATTTATGCGGAAACCACATCATTGTTGAGGCCATTAAGTCCCTTTTTTTAAAACAAATTGTGCCTTGTCTCTTTCTCTATGCGTTAGCTACAAAAGTGTTTGAGCATTGGGAAACCTTATAAGGGAATGGAATGCACAACCTTTTTGAGGAAGCAAAGCCTATTCTATAAGAAACCTACTGGTGTTAAAGACATGTTGCCTCCAAACCTATTTCTGTTATCTTAGAACAGAAATGGACTTCACATTCTAAAAATGCGTAGGGAAAAGAAGAATTCCATTCTCATAAGAACGATATGAAGTATGTGTTGATATTGGAGAACTTAGCTCAACATTGGGTTAAATGTATATATAATCCAAAAGCGATGGCCCTCAGAAGTATAAGGCAAACTAGATGTTCATTTGTAGAGAGGAATGGTTAGATGATGTTTTTATGGCAAAACCTAGATAAGGGATCTTAAAATCTCCTACGAAACATAACATGAAAATCAATGGGGTGTGAGTAAAAACAACCTGTGGAATCTGGATAGGTTGATTGAGCTTCCCCAGGCACATCGCTTCCATAGGGGCATCGTGCTCCTTCATATGCTCCACATAACATCAGGCGTTGTCATCTTTTGCCATGTTTGGAAAATCCCGGTAACGAGGTTCTCAGAATCTCATAGGATTGTCACTCTTTTGAGCCAAGATCTAAATCAATCTTTTGAATCCACCATAAATTTAGGTTGAAAAAACCCTCCATAGGCTTTCTATCTAGTTGATATTGCTCGTGAGTTACCCATACCAGTCAAAATTTCAATCATTTTTATGTCGATAAGGGTTTCTCTATGGAATTTGTTTTCATCTCTATTTTTGTGACTTGTCTCAGCTGCTTACTATTGGGGCATACTCTGTACCTGTATATTTCGTGGACCTCTTACCCTGGGGTGCAAAGGCTCCAATAGATTTGCATTCGAAGTATCTTTATAAATGAGGATGTTTTCTAGCGCCAATTATCAAAAAATGAAAATACAAATATTTATAGATGAGGATGTATTTAAGTGCCGATTATCAAAAAATGAAAATGACAAATATTATAAAGATTTATTTTGTTGGTTAATCGAACTATTTTTTTGAGTGTAGGGGGAGATTAAAAGCTCAAAATTGTGAATAGTTCACCATATTCATGCATAGAAATGGTGTAAAAATTTGCATTTTTTACTTTTCATTCCCTATCACTTCTCTTATTCCTCAAACCCCACCCATATCTCCATTCTAGTATCTAGATTTCTACATTTGTTGGTTGAGTCTTCATAAAAAACATGGTTGACATAGGTAGTTTAGTTTCTAGCATTTTTACTTCCAACAATTAGAGGATATTTTTTACGAAGAAAAACAAGAATACCAAAATAGATATATAGAAATGAAGATTTATTTCAAAGAGGAAAAGATAGTATACTTGCATGATTTTATAAAGATAAATATTAGAAAATAAGATAGAATGCACAAACCAAACTAAATATGTCATAAACAGACGCAAAAGAGGAAATTGTTTAACAACAAAAATAACCTAAGAAAATGTTGCTTATTTGTAACCAAAAAAAACAAAAATAAGACAAAACATTTCCACCTATGGAAATTTACTCTATGGCCCATAAGCTTTAAAATGGATAACAATGAGAGAAGGGATTAACTCGTCAATAGCTTTGTGAATTGATTGGGAAGAAGAGATGATGTTGTGGATTTAGTTTTCTAATTTTGGCATTTTTTATCCTAAGATTTCATTTTCTAATGTTGATTCATGAAAGTGGGCATTTAGTGGTTGGTCACACCCCATTATTATCTCTAAGACAAGCATCTCAGACCTATTCTAGTAGCTCGGGGCCAACCTCTCTCTCATATTGTATTCTGTAAGTGAAGAAGAGAATCAAGGTGTTTAAGCAAACAAGTCATTCAAAAAAAGTCTACATTAACATAACATCTCAAAGGCTAATGTTATCATTGATACCTCTACACAAAATTTATATACATTGATTGACTTATTTGTTGGATAAAGCCTTGAGTTTTGACTAGAAAATGAAAGCATGGTGACCAGGTCATGGCTAGAGGGATAATGGTGTGCTACAAAGCTACATCATCTTTAACCATTGTACACATGGCTTCCACTGAATGAGGGGTAAATTTGACAAAGCTACATCATCCTCAACTATCGAATACATAGTTCCCACATACATTCCTTGATTTGGATTAGTTCCCCAATTTATCTAAACTATTTTGGTTTTTCATTAAGGGGAAAACCCAATCTCTATCCTAGTATGTTTGTAGTCCCAACAAGGTATTTTTGTATATCCAAATAAGCACATATACATGCAAGTCGGTCTATCAAAAGAAGTTAAGGAGATGATATGCTTTAAAGTCTTCCTACACATTAAGATTGGTGACATAGTGTATATTACAACCAAGGTTTGCTTTAAATGCTAAGAAATTGGGCATAAAATCAAAGATAACTTAGTCATGGAGATAGACTAGGATAAGGATGCCTCTACAAGGGCACTAGAGTAACAACAAGATAAAACAAGGTGATTTTATTAATGTCCAACAAATTTCTACAAAAGTAGGTCAATAGACTACTAAGTGCAATGGTGTCAATAGTAATACAGATCTAAAATAAAATATAACGTAGTCATGAAGACAGAATAGCCTAAGGATGCTTCTACGAGGCCGTTGGAGCAACAACAAGATAAAATACAATAATTTTATTAATGTCCAACAAATTTCTACAAAAGTGGGTCAATGGACTACTAAGTACAATGATGTCAATAGTAATACAAAGCATGAGCACTAAATAGGCTCCTATAAAAAGAAATATACAAAAAATACTACCCCTCCTCAACGTGGTTTCCATATCTCAAATGTAGGCTAAGGATTACTTGCATAGGCATTATGCAATGATGTGAGTTTCTTTGCAAAGAACATTATCCCCATAGACAAATGTTCTATCCCAACAACATGGGTTTTGGTATCAAACCATGGATTAGTGACCAAGAAGCATCCATGATGTGACAAGCCTCAAAATGGCCACCATATCTATGTCATAGGGAAAAGATGAGCTAGGGACTAATGGATGGCTTATGTAGAACTCGAAAGTCACATGTTATGGACTAAAACTCTGTATCTTCACCCTCAAACATGACTTGGGTTGTGAGAACCATCCTTGGTGTACTAAACCTTCAAATGTGATACCACATCTCACTCACATGCCAAATATTTCCTATGCATGGCCTATGTTGTGGCTTAAGGCCCCACACATGGTATGTAAGGCTTAGAGATAGATTCCATGGACATAGAACCTAGGTTTTCCCTTATCCCCAAGAAACATATCGGTCGGTATGTTAATCTCAAGATATATCGAGGCCTCCTCCCCCAAACCAAAAGCAACTTCAATTGATTTGTTGATTATATCAGCACTGGCACCCAGTTCGGGTTGCAATTGATTTTTGTATCACCTCTATTTTTGTTTCACCATAATATCATCATCACTGGCTCATATCCAACACATTTGAAATGTATGCCTATATGCCTAGTTCTATTGAGTCAGTACTGTCAATGCCATCGATGCTTATTATCATCATCATAAATCCATTGTCAATGCCAACCTGTATTTCCATATTGCCAACATTCTTTGCTTGTTTTTCTAGATTGAAAGACAATACTAATGGTAGAGACAGATGCCAATTACATGAGAAATCTATTTTCAGATTTGGTTTCAAGCTTGGCTTGTTTGCTTGTGGTGACAATGTTTGACTGAGGATTCAAGTCAAAGTTATTTGTGTTAAAATAAGTAATGCACTCTGTTTTTGGATTCGCAATCATAATGCCTCATTCAACCATATCTCTATCATTCAATATACGTTCAAGATTGATTCTAGTTTGAAAGACAATTGAAATCCATTCAACCCAAGGCCCTTAGTCCTATTATGCCAACTGTGGATATGTTTATACACAACACTTTTCTTGGTTAATTTTAATTGTTCAAAAGTAAAATGCAACGATATGGTCAAAGTGAATTCAATTGTAGGAAGCCACTATGCAACCATGAGAAGGAGTAAATTGTAGAGAGAGTGGTTGAAGAGAAGCACTGCCAAAAAGTGTGGTGATGTAGTCACTTGGAAGAACTCAATTGGAATGGTTGTAGTAGTGTTTTTTCGGTTATGGGTTTACCTGAAGCAAAACGAATAGTTGTAGTTGTTTGCAGGGAGCACACAATGTTCAAGCCATAAGTATTTTTATATAGCGATAGAGTAAACCAATTAGGATGTCAATGTGATTTGTTCCATTGGCTTACACAAGCAATAGATTAAAACTAGCGATAAGACATAAAAGTCAACGATGAAGCCTAAGGAAAAAAACATAAACATGGGAGGTTAAATCAACAAAAACATGGGACTTCTCCAGGCTCCAGGATCCAGGTTGGTGACTTCTCGTGGAGTCCAAGCACCCATATTCCAATTCAATTCCCAGGGTATTGCCATATTTCCAACAGGGTCACAATCGATTATAGATAACAGGATCACTTTCATTTATACAATCTGCCATCAACACAGAGTGTGCCTTTTTCAACAGAGTGAGAAATTTGGTTAGTCTGATATGCTCAGTAACTTTGTAAATGACATGACTGAACATGGATTTAGAAGAACTACTTGATGATAAAGTTTCCAGTTGTCACAAGATTCAAGTAGAACATAGTTTGAGCTTTGGATTTTACATTATCTGATAAGTATGTACTATGTATCCCTTTTGTGGTTGCATGGGAACTGCACCTTCCACAATATAGATCCATTTTTTTAAACTATGCTACTTTCATTCAGTAATCTCATTTTGGTAGTGAGTGTCGACGACAAGCGTGGTGAGAAACCACATATGTTTGGAAGGACGGAGGGAGATTACATGATCATGATCATGCCACCCATCAAATTGAAGACAATTCCTGATCCAAAAATTGTTTTTTTAAATTTTATTAATAACCATTGTGGTACTTTGGTCCAAATGTTTTTTCTAACTCATTGTTTCTCCATATTGTGTTCCTAGTGCCACCTATCTATATCAATGCATAAATCAACCTCTACTTGGTTTGTGGCTCCAGCTGCATGCCATTATTTGCAGTTTCATGCCATTCAATGTTGTTTAGAGCTGTCATGAGTTTGTGACATTCATGCAAGAAATGAAGTCTTGTAGAGGTGGACTCATCAAAGCGGAAATTTGAATTTCATTTTGATGAAAAACGAGTGGACATTGGTAGCTGCCAAGTTCACATAAGTAGTAGGCACAATGTTTCGGCCTTGTTTTGGGCCTAGTAGTGGTTCTCTATTTCCATAGTCATTGACACATTGTCACACCTTAGATCTCATCCTGAAGTGACTCGGGATTCAGAGTCAAATCCCAGTGGCTAGTACCTCGTAGTCGTCAGTCATCACTCGTCACCTTGTAAAGCTAAGTAGTGAGTGCATGAAATGAGTGAGTGAATGATTATAATTTATGATATTTCCAATATTTTGAATGATGAGTCGAATTTTATAGCATAGGAATTTCAACATAGAAATTGAAATTTATACGGATGGGTAATCTCAAATGTTGCCCTTCTTTTGAAATGTTGATATAAGTTATGTTCTTCCTACTGGAAGGATAAAATTCAGATTTTAAATTTTTTTTGAAGGCCAATTTTAACTTTACACTTCTAGGAAGGGCTAGAACCCTTTGGAAGGGCCAGGAAGGGTTCAAATTTGAACGCTGAGTACAAGGCTAGGCACATCACATATTAAAATAAATTTATATGGATTCGCAAGAAAGACACTAAATTCAATAAATTATTAAATACATTGTTTAAGTAAATAATTGTGATTCCACTTTAGAACTAAGCGGAGCGATGGAGGATGCGTCCAGTACAGAAGCTTTTCGGGTCCCTTCGGGGTTTTTCTGGTGTTTTATGGTGTTTTAGAAGTGCATGAAGACTTTCTCCATTTTGTTGTGTATATGTGGAAGAATGGAGTATTTGTTAGACGTGGAATGGGAGGTGGAGACTTGAGTCACCCTTCACAAAAAGGGGAAAACAATGAGAAGAAAGGGTGATGGAATGAAAATTACTAGCATGTTGAAATTGGCGAGAAAATTTTCTTTTTTGGTGTTACAAATCTAAAAATTACCAACATATCCCACTTGTAGTTGAAATTAGATTCACTCTTTAGAGATTATGTGATGTCGAAAGGCCTTAATCATCACTCAAGAGCAACAGAGGGAATTGTTACATATAGGCTAGATATTCCATATGTAGGTCATATGTAGTAGTCTAGGTTAAGATGCATGGACCATCAACCCCATAGCAAATTAATATGGTATTAGGCCTAAAATTAGTTTATATTCCATGGCATAGGTCACGAGAACCATCGTCAATGTTACAAATATTGAAATGGCTACAATATCTCACTTGTAACGTAAAGTAATTATGTGTAGGGCCCTACACATGGACCATGAATCATATAGTAAATTTATTAACCATGGACCATTATTTAGGTTATGAGAACCACTATTGGTTTACATAACCTATAAATATTAAACCATGGTTGGTTTATTGGTTTACATAACCATGGACAAACCAACAACAACAATGACATCGACAATGGTGACAATGATGATCATGACGATCTCACATGTAGGATAGAGATTCTTAAGTGGTAATCTAGGTTAACATGCATTGACCATCAACCCCATGGAAAATTAATATGGAATTAGACCCTAAATTTAGGTCACATGCCATAGTCCAAGCCACGAGAACCATCCTAATTTGTGTTACAAATATTGAAATGGCCACCATAAATAATGCCACTAATTAGACATTGACCTAACACAACCAACCCATGTAAATGACTCATGCACTTGGCACACTTGATCCATGCAATGAATTCATGCACCTAGGAATCTTCAACCTCTAACCCCCTCACCTCGTACCTAACCTTAACATCTAGCCCCAAACCAAATAACAAGATAACTTATAAACCACTTAACCACTAGTACCAACAAAACCTAAACCCCTTGCCCACTAACCCACTGATCCCTTAGGAGCCTCGCTTCTAATCCAAAAACTCCCCAAATCCTACCACATTATGAAATTGTAGAAAATATCCCCTTAAGCCAGTGTCCCTCTAACCCTAACCCACTACCCCCTAACCCAATCACTAGCATGCCTACTGCACCAAATCAACACACTAACACAATAAACTTTGACCTTGGGTTATTTATAACCAAGGTTTTAGATCAAAAACTTTGACATCAAGGTTTGAATCATGATCACTGTATGGGATTTTATCAAACCAAAATAATTAGTGCAAAAATAAACACAAGAACTTAGACTATAAACAAAATATTCCCTATCTAGGGTATGTATGATGACTCAAATCCCTATGCATGGCCCATGAGTCTCAAAATAAATTTTTATTGCCCAAGAACCTACATTTTGGCTCTAGACCATAACATAGGCTCCTAGAACCATCCACGACATGAAAATACTAAAAAAATGACAATGTGTTACTCAAAAGCTAAATATTCCTTGCATATGGCCTATGTGGTGGTACAGAGAAACGCCCATAGGTCACAAGACCTTGGGGTAACTACCAGTCATTATAAACTAGATTTTGATCTAACACCATGGACACCATGGATTAGGCTTCAAGAACATCCATGATGTTGTAAATATTGAAATGGCTGCCACCATACCCACTTGCAAGCTAAATATTCCATGTGTAGAAATATTGGGCTTTTAGGGGGGGGTTTCCAACAACCGCCTCCAAAAGTTCAATTCTCATGACTTTTCGGGGGGGTTTTGACAAACCGCCCCCAAAAGTGATGAGAATTGGGCTATTAGGGGGGGTTTTCCAACAACCGCCTCCAAAAGTTCAATTCTCATGTCTTTTTGGGGGGGGTTTGACAAACCGCCCCCAAAAGTTATGAGAATTGGGCTTTTAGGGGGGGGTTTCCAACAACCGCCTCCAAAAGTTCAATTCTCATGACTTTTAAGGGAGGTTTCCAAAAAATCGCCTCCAAAAGTTCAATTCTCATGACTTTTAGGGGGGGTTTTTACAAACCGCCCCCAAAAGTTATGATAACTAGGATTTTAGGGGGGGGTTTACAAAAACCGCCCCCAAAAGTCTAATTTTAGGACTTTTGGGGGCGGATTTAAAAAAAACCGCCCCCAAAAGTCCAGTTTCCATGACCTTTAGGGGCAGTTTTCAAAGACCGCCGCTAAAGGTCTGAAAAAACTTTTAGGGGGGGGTTTACCAAGACCCCCGCAAGCCAAAACCACCCCTAAAGGGCTATTTTGTTGTAGTGTTGGTTTGGAATCCCATTATGGCTTCTTATTCATCTTTGCCCTATAGTTTCACTAGAAATTTTTATATATTTTATAGTTGGACCATTTATGAAACTTGTTTCTATTCCTTGTAAGAAACTGCATACAAGAGTGACATAATATTTATTGATTTATGGTGCATATGTATATTTATGGCTTGCCATCTTATTTGAAGCATTGTGTTTGATACATCAGTTCTTATCCTTCCTTATATTTGATGGCACGATCCTTTGGTGAGGGGGAATCTAAGGAGTCAATTGATATGATTTTCATTTTTATTTTGACCCATGCGTCCTAGCGATCCTTTGGTGAGGATGGATATAGGGAGGTGGTCGATATGGTTTCTCTTCTAGCTTTTAATCTTCTACAACATCAAGCCGAGGGCCCTTAAACAATCTAGTCACCATTGGGTTATTGGGTGCTGAACTCGACCATACATTACGAACATCTTGGCATTTAACCATGGCTGGTGTAGTGGGTTCATGAGAAAATTGCTCCTTCGGAACAAGCTAGGTGGTGTCTCTAACCATTGCCTCCTTTACGACATAGTCCCCTTGTAACGTCCCCATCTTGACCCTATTGCATTAAAATTATAAATGATGTAATATTGTTATAAAATCATGGTGAGGAGCTCAAGGCCAAGGCACCGCCATCAATTTATTGATGCATATGGTTTGCGTGCTAGCCAGGCACATTAGAATTTCAAACATCGTGTAAATATGCATTTTAATAAAATACCCACAACTAGCTATGCAATGCAACAAGAGATGGGGGCATTATTTTACAAGGAATTGGGAGGAAAATTTTCAAACCCTTGGAGCCAATCAGGTCAAGCCAAATTTCAATGAGATAACCCATCAAACCCTCAACTACCCATATTGACTTTTGTACCCAATCATTCATTCTCCCAAGAGTTGGTTGAGGTAGTTAATGCCGTGGGGAATGGGAAGTATGGTGGTCCAAATTCGAGTATGGGAAAGCCACCCTGCATGGAAAATCGTGTTTGGCTTCCCTGGCAAGAAAAGAGCCATGAATTGCTCCCCAATCCATTATCCATCAACCAGTTTGTCTCTCTCACGAGTTGGGAGCTGGCTGGGCGTTTTCCCCCACAAAAATTATGTGTTTTCCTTCATTCTTAGCTGGGAGAAGGGTGTTTTTGTGTTGTATACCAGTGGGGAAGAAGGGGAATTGAATTTGGGTTCCATAGAGACCGTTTTGGCTGTTGAATGCTTAGTTGGTTGGGAGAGAATTCGTTTTCCTCCCTGTGAATGTTTTTCCCCATCCCACAATCCGTTTTTGGCTGGAAATGATTTGGGGAAATCCCATGGCCATCCTGTTTGTAAATCCCATTGTTAAAACGTGTGTATCCATGCCCAATGAATGTGTTTTGTTGTGCGTGTAAAGAGTATGTTGGGGTATGGGTATGGGTATCCATTGGTTTGGCTTGAGCGTGAGTGTAAGCATCCAGGGTTCAGATTTAGCCTGATAAACCCAGCTGTGGACTGGCTTGGCTCGGAGGAAATGATTAATTGGCTGTGAATGAGCTTGAATGTCCCCTTTTCCTTGTAAGAATCATGCCCAGCTCGGGGGTGGCAGTTGTGTTGAGAGAATTGATGAACACAACTAGCCTATGGTTGGGTGGAACATTGCAGCGACATAGCTAGTTGCTTGGGACAATTACACAACGAAGATACGTGTTTTTATGTCTATGTATTTACTTCTACAATGTTTAAATTGATGACTGTTTTTGATATGCTGTTTGCATATGATATATGTGTGGATGAGTTTTAATTCCGCTGTGCATATTTGTTGAATTTGCGTCTGCACACTTTTGAATTTATGTGTATGAATCTAATGAATGGGATAAGTTTATGTAAAAGCCCAAATATTGGCATCATGTTCCCTTCCTTGCATTGGGACCATGGGAGGGTACGTTGCACCCCTTATTCTTCATAGGATTCTTCATCATTTTCTCTCATCATTGGTTTTGTTTGACAATAAATTCTTTGGGGTATGATCTTGCTACAAGTTCTTCCTTGGTTTCATCTTCCTTGGCTCCGTCTTCATCAATCGTATCTTCTTTTTCGCTTTCTTTTTCACATTTTTGTTTGAAAGAGTTTTTTATCACTTCCTCGAGAAGCATAATTTTTGCTTCACAGTTTTCCAACTTTCATTTACTTTTACCATTCCTTCAAAATATTTATCCAAAGCGGATGACATTGCAATTTCCAAAGACTTTGGGAAATTTGTCGAAAAACTTAAAAAAAATTAATGGTAATAATAATAATTATCAATAGTTAATAATAATATTATTACTCATATATTTTATTTTGTTTTATAGTTTTGGTGGAGGAATTTAAAACATTAAAATAATAATTAATAATAATATTATTTTTTATAAACCAAGGGTATATAATTATTATTATTATTAAAAAATTTAATAATAATAATATTGATTTTTTGTGTTTTATGCAAAAATTGTATGAAATTAATTCATATCAATGGATGGATTAGGGAAAGATGGAAGCAATTACAGAGATAGATGGATGGAAGAAATGGCGAGGAGGAGTGCGTGGATGGAGAGTGGTTTGTAGTGTTTGTATGGGGTGGGCATAGAGACTGTGGGGGTGGGCGCAACGATGATTTGTAGCGAGAAGGGAGAAAGGAAGAGGGGTGGGGAAGATGTAGGCAGGCCATGGTATGGATGGAGGGGTAGACGTGGTGATGCGTAGGATTGGGAAATAGCGTGGGCAGTGGGTGCGTGAATATTTTGGAATGACTGTGTGGGATGGGGAGTGAGTAAGTGTGCAGAATGAGGGTGCGGGAAGGAGGGGAGCTAGGGGTGAGGTATGGGCGTGCAAGAACTGGAGGTGAGAGACAGCGCTAGGTAAGGGAAGGGATAATGTGGGTGTTTGGGGAATGGGGGAGTGTGTAGAAGAGGGATGTAGGTGGAATGGGGATTGAAGGGAACAATAGAAGGACGCACAGAGGGTGAGGGCATTGGGGACTGGAGTGAGGACGACGTGGAGGTGAGGCTACGGTTTAGAATGGGCATGGAGGACTAGATGGAACCTTGGAGGAGTGTAAGTAGCATGGTGTGATTGGGAGTGAGGAGTGGTGAGGAGCAGTGACGACAAGGTAGAATGTGAGGTGAGATGTGCGCAGTGCCCAGAGGATGGAAGGTGTAGTGGGGTGTGTGTGGAGAGGGGACGGTGGAGTAAAGAGATGGATGGAAAGGAGTGAAGAGTGTGTGGAGTGTGCAACGAAATGGAGCTATGGCTGATGAGGAAAATGAATGGAGAATGGAGAATGGGAAGACCGAAGGCTCTGATACCACTTGCAATGATCCTTCTTGCAAATATATATATTTGATATTGTTTTTATATTTTGATGATGGTGAATACAAATAATGGGCCATGTTAAATGTGGCTGACAGGGAAGAGACATGTCTATTTATCAATAGACATATCGTGTAATAATTAATCCTTAATAATTAATTAGCCTTATTAAATACTAATAAATAAATTAATATATATAATAGTTTTAATATACTATTAGGTATATTACAGATGTGCAAATCAGGGATTTTGTATCTTTCATGCATAACCAATTAAAGTGGAATATCGATGTGTCAAATTTATAGAGTGGGAGGATATTCTTTGGGTGAGGGGTTCTCCTTCACCCGAGAAATTGTTCATAGAAAGGAACAGGGTTATGAAAGGTCAAGCATTTGTTACCCTGTTGAAAGCATACTAGACCACAATTGTCAACGAATGCAAGAATTATATTCCCCTTGATAGATTGGAAGCCATGCTATGCCCGAGAAGAAGGATTCATCCCTGGATCCTAAACTTAAAAATAAAGAACCTTTCACCAATAGGATGTTTGAGAGAGAATTATGTACATGACATGGCTGGTTGCATAACCTATTTAAGCCCGTAGGAGTTGCGGAACTTATTTTGTAGGGATGAGGAACCGATAGGACATCGGGTGAGGAACCTGATTCCTGATCTTTGAGAATCATAGGATTATTACAACATGGAAACAAATGGATCTGAATTCCCATGATTATCTCATTTTGAGTTGCGGAACCAAGCACAATGATTTTGTAGCTAATTGGGAAAGCTGGGGAAACTCTTCAAACATTCTGCAGCTTAATGAGTCAACTTGTAACTACTCCCAATTATATCACTCGAACTAGGATCGTGTTAGTTCGAAGATCACCATCATCAGATTCGATCCTATGTCCACAACATCAATCTCTTGAATTGATCTATGTAATAACAAGAAGATTGAGTTAGAATGGCGCACTATATATGGAATTATGTTGTAACTATAGACCGCAGATATTGGACTGTTAGTTCTCTTCGTAGATTTATGGTTAAGACTAAGGATGTATAAGAACTATCAATCTCCTCTCGGGGAGGTTATCCAAAAATTGATAGAACATTGTGGATCATATGCAACTCATTTTCATATTAATAGAATTGTGACGCTGTTGGATTTTGTTCAATGCGTTGATAGTATTGGTGTGGTGTGAGTGATTGGATTTCTCAGCCCCTGTCTCTGAAGGCAAGGCCCCCTTTGGTGGACAGGAGATAATTGTAGTTGTATTTGCGTAGGTTAACTTTTGTGTGAGTTTATTAGTTAGAATTGGTGTGTGAGTGCTTTGTTTCATTATTCATAGTTTACTAGATCTATGGATTGGATTTGTTTGTTATTACTAATCATTGGAATTCTTATTGTGGACTAGAAGATGGAATATAAGATTGAATGAGAAAGACTTGATAAACTCATAATCGATAACTGAACTATCCTGGCAGTAATAGATGATCTCTACAGTTACTCCTCTTGTATTCAATTGTTTAAGTTGTTGTATATAGTGGTATCATTAGTCTCCTATAGATTGTTTATTTCAATGTTGTCATGAATGATTTTCTAATTGGTAGTCTTCTTTAGTGGACTAATTAGTTAGGGAAATTATTTGATTGCTTCTATTTCAGCAATTTTAATTAGTGAATATTGATTTCATTTCATTTTTAGGGTTGAACCCTAGACCTATAGTAGTTAATTGCTTTCTACATTTTCTTCTATGCAATTGAGAATTTAGATGAAGATTCACTTTGAATGTAATTAGTGGTTTCCTATCATTGATTGGTATGTTTATTCAAAGATTATTTAAAATCACTCTTGTTAGGGTTCTAATCTCTTGTCGATCTGATTCTCATGGAAAATATCAACCTTAGTTTTATAAACTAGCTTAAGTTACAGTGTTTAACATATATCTTGTCCGGTAGCTCGAAAGTTTATAGAATCCTAGTTTGACAATTAATGAACACCTTTTGATTTCTTTCTGAATTATTGGAAGGTAATTTCAAAAAAACTCATCACAACTTCCTTTGAAGAGGCTGCTACTCATGATGAGTGGAAAGAGGCCATGCAGAATGAGTATGATGCACTCATGAAGAATGGAACCTGGAAGTTGGTTGACCCTCTAGTCGAAACCAAACCAATTGACTGCAAGTGGGTATACAAGAACAAATACAGATTAGATGGCTCACTTGAAAAGCACAAATCAAGGCTCGTGGCGAAAGGATATGCACAAAAAGAAGAAATTGACTATGAAGAGACATTCTCCCCCACAAAAAATGGTAAACCATCTGCACTTTACTCTCTTTGGATACACAAAATGGGTGGAAATTCCACCAGATGGATGTAAAAACAACTTTATTGAATGGAGAATCGAAATAAAATTTCTTCATGTCTCATCCAAAAGGCTTTGTTGTGAAGCGACAATAACACAAGATATACAAACTTGTCAAGTCCTTATATTGGCCTGAAAAAAAAGCACTTCGAGCATGGTATGAAAATATAACTGAGCATATTCTAAATTTGAATTTAAAACACTATAATATTGATGATGCAACATTGTTTGTAAAGAAAGTTGGAATATTTGTTGTGTTTGTTGTGGTGTATGTAGATGACCTTTTAATCACATGAAACAATGAAAGTTATATTGCATCCATAAAGCAAGATTTGAAGAAGTGATTTGAAATGACATATCTGGGACACCTTCACTACTACTTGGGAATTGAAGTCACTCAACATCCTAAGTACATATTCATCTCCCAGAATAAGTACGTTGGAGAATTGCTAAACAGATTTTGCATGACAGAATGCAACCCTCTCTCGACTCTGTAAGATGAAAATTCTTACATGTTTGGTATTATTGATAATTATTATTGAATATATGAATTTATGATGGTTACATTGATAGTAGGCCAATTATATAAGGCCCTATAGGGAAAAGTCATACATCTATTAATAAATAGACATGATGTATAATATTTATCAATTAACTAATAATTAAACTAGCTTATTAAAATACATCTAACATGTAAATAGCGGTAATATACACCTAGGTATATTACAAGTCATCCTGCATTGAAAAGATTCATCCATGAATCTTGGATTCTACTTAATTAACTGTGACATCAGAGAGGCTTCTAAGCTTGATGATAGACAAAACCTTCTTTAGTGATATATTTCGGATAACAGTACCACGATTTAGTAGTTCTTGAAAGAGTTGGTTATATTTCCATTGTTTTTTATTATTTGATCATCATAGTTGATGATACGTGGCAATATGAACTTCTAAGTGATGAACACAACTTTTGAAATGTAAACTGATTGATCCATCCTAATTCGATTTTCTGTGAAACGTTGTATTGCCATGGTGAAGTGTCATCATAAGACTTAATTGCACTAGTATTAGTAACTCTTGTTAGTTGTTCCCGATTCTGAAGACATTTGCTTTCATGGTTTGGATGTCGATAGGGAATTCTTATAATATTATTTTCCTTGATCATGTTAGTAATGTATTCTTGTTATAACTTCTGTGTATGTTTTTCTCAAATTGAGTTGACATCTTGAGTGGTGAACTGAACTAGATTTCTAAGTGTGCTTTTTTCCATAACCTATACATTTATTCTTGATGATTTTGATGTCTTGTTCTGAATTTTCTCTAATTTGTCTTCTAACAGTTTGTAATCATTCCAAATCTTCTTAAACTTTTCTTCTTGCAAATCTTCGTCATTCTTGAACTTCTTAAGTTGTTCATGTAGGTATTGATTATAAATCTTGAGGTGGCGATTTTATTCTTCTCTTTTCAACATTTTCCCTTCAATATCTTCATTAGCTTGCTCTATTTTTCAATTATTTTTTAACTTTCTTATTTTCGTAACAAGCATCTTATTATGGCTTCTTAGCAGGAAGATTTCTTTAGTATTGCTTGATAATGATTTATTGATCTTTATGATCTCCAACTTGTGCATGTTTTTTAAGGTCATCATTTTTCTCCTGGAGCTCTTTATATGTTGCTGACTTCGATAGATCTTTGATTCTTGGCATTCTAATTTTTCTTCGACTTGCGCAATTTCTTTATCCTTTCTGTTAATGATTTTGTACAAACGCATCACTTCTTCTATTGCTTTAATGTCGCCAGCCTCCCTTTTGATATTTGGGATTTGTGATTTTTGATTGGGACACTTTTCATTCCTTAATTTTTCAATCTGTGCATAGAAATATTCCATGCACTTTCCTTGGTCATCATAAGCTAAGTCTTTGAGTTCCTTTTGAATTGTCTGCAAATCAATTATTGTTTTTAATCTTTCGTTTTCCTTTTGACAACGCATTAATTCATCCTCTAATTTTGTTATTTGCGAATATGCATTGTACTCCATAATTTGTGATTTCGACTTCTTATTTGACTTCGTCTTTTTTTCTTCGACAATAAATGGTTATGAACAAAGTCCTTATGTAAACCTTCTTTTGATTTTGACTTTTTTCTTCTCTTCCTTTTTTGTATAAAGTAATAATTGTAATTAATACAAGTATTAAATAATAATAATAATAATAAAAACTATTATAAAAATAATAAATTTAGTATTATATAGTTCTTCAATGCTTACACCTTGAATATTTTTTTTCAATTAGTTAAGAAAACTTCTTAAATCACTTTATCTTTTCCTTGTATACACCTTATAAAACTCCTTTATAATTTTAATATACTAAATAAAACCATACGCGATTTCATAAAACCATGTGTGGTTTCATAAAACCATGTATTGGTTTAATATATATATATATAGGTTTAATATATATTTCTTTTCCTTTTTTAACTTTCTTGGGTTAAATATCCTTCTTTTCAAGGCAAGATCACTTGTAATATACCTAGGTGTATATTACCTCTATTTACATATTAGTAGATATATTTTAATAGGCTAGGTTGATTATTAGGTAATTGATAAATACTATGGGTGATTCCACGAAGGTGGTTCACTATTTTTGGCACGCGGGAGCCAAAAAAATTGTTTTCCGCACCCTCGATCGAGGTTTTAAACGCTTGATCGAGGGTTTGAAAATACCTCGATTGAGGGATTGAAAATACCTCGATCAAGGGTGTTTCAATAGCTCGATCGAGGGCTTGGTTAAACCCTCGATTGAGCTATTGCTCAATGAAGGGTTTGAGACAGAAAAAAAAACAAAAACAAAAACAGAGCCCCGGCCTGTCGGCCAACCCTGTTCGAAAGCGATAGCAGACAGTGCCGATAATGACGGCAGGAAACCCCTCAACCGAGCGTCCGTAGCTAGCACAACACGCCCCACGTCCACCTCCTTCCACCTCGCCATGGCTTCGAATCCACAAGGTAAGTGGAATTCAACCCCATGTAATTTGTTTTATAAAAAAACTTAAATTTTATTTGTTGTTTGTTTTAGAAAAAAGCCCTAAATTTTATTTCTTTAAAAAAAATCCCTAAATTTGATTTGTTTTGCATATAAAATTGTGTGTTTAAAACGTAAATTTTATTTAATTTTTATCAATTTGTGAATGTAACCATTGAAAACGAAAAACCAACATCGAAACCAAAAAACACCATTGAAACCAAATACTATTTGAAAAAGCAAAACAAAACAAAAACCATTCCAAATCATTTTTTTGTTTTAAATTTATGTTGTATTTATTTTTTAAAATTATTAATATTTTTGTTTATGTCAACCGGTAGCATTTCACCGCATAAATGCTACCGGTTTTATTTTAAAATGTGTTTTGACAAGCAAGAATGCTGCCCATTTTTTTTTTAATCCTCTGAGAACGCCAAAAGGATTGAAAAAAAAATAATCATATTAGGTTGTCGGTTTAACAAAAACCATTAACATTAAAAAAACCTCAACAACACCACAGTGACATGTAGAAAACTCATTAACCAAATGAATTAGCGAGAATTTAAAATTATAAAAAAACAATTATTTTGTATTAATTATCATACAAATTGAACATAAATGTATATTTAATAATAATATTAAAATTTATATTAATATTAATTTAATATTATATTTTATTTACTCATAATAATATATTTTCCAAATATTTAATATAATAATAATAAAAAAGGTTTCATATATAAATTTAATATCAATATTCATAAATCTAGGTGTTTGTAAGATTTTGTTGTGTTAAGACTTCGTAAATAATTTAAGGTTTGCATTCTAAATTTATTTTTTATATTGACATTATCAAAATATAATATTTATAAAAATTAATAAATTGAATATTTTTTATATTTATAATATCAAACTTTATTCTTTTAAAAATTAAAAGAATAATATTTTTTTAATATATAATTAATAATAATATTGAATCAAAAATATAAACATAAACCATAATAAAATATTAAACAATATAACTACAATATTAATGAGATTAATAATACTAATAAAGTTAATAATTTATTATTAATAAAATTAATAACATCATATAAGCATATATTTTTATATTTATACATATAATATCATATATATAAATACTTTTACATATATATATATAATATTATTGTAGCATTACTCTCAATATTATTTAAAAAACATGTTTAAGTGTATAAAAATAGAATACACACTAAATTGCCTTCCATTTCACTACACTAAATATTCAAAATATATAATTTAAAAAAAAAAAATTCTAATAATATATATTATATAACATTTTAAAAATATATTATAATATTACAATTAAATTTAAATATGTTTACTAAATTCAATATTTTTAATATAATTATATGTTAATATACACTAACAATTTTATTTTAAACTAATAGTACATTACATAAAAACTTAACAACATTGTACTTTACCTCCATTCACACAACTCCTCAAAGCCTACACAAAGTAATTCTCTACCATGTAGATTAGCCACACAAGACAAACCATCTTTTAATTAGCAAAGGGTTTGCTTATTGCTTCCTCCTCAAGAGATATGACCTCTTGGCACCTTGCGGGAGTTTTGACTAGCCACACATATCCCATGCTCCATTTGAACATTCTTAAATTGGATTTACACAACCTCTTCAAATATGCGGTTACTTTAGGATGTGGTAGGTAGAGTCATCTTGTATCCCTAGGTGCAGATACACTCTCAATCATAAGCTAATTGTACTATGAAGAGTCCATATATGTAGTAGGTGGAAGAAACCTTCTATATATTTATGGATAGAATATTCCTTTAGGGACTATGATTCAAGTCTTCTCCATTAGCCATGTCCAAGGGACTAAGGCCAAAATGCCTAGATACATAGCATCATGGATATCTGAGAAGGTTGAATGCATAATGTTTCAAGGCATTGTTCATATATTTGGATGATTCAATGGTTTCTTTAAGGTCAAAGACATGGTCTTCTTCCCTCGAATGTTATTCCAAAGTCCCTAGGACACCTACATAATCCTCCTTCCTTCCTCTTATGACTCCAGTTATGGCATTAAGACCCATCCCACTATTGAAGAACTCTCGATTGTGCCGATATCCAAATTTTATGCCAAAGATCCAATTTAAACATCTATGCTATGGTTCATGGCCTTGAACATTTGCCATTACCCTAGTAATCTTATGTTAGGGTATAATTCACTTTATTTCTTCCTGAACCATGGTCCAAAACCCATCCCTAGTGCACAAAACTGAATGTTTCCATCCATATCCAACTTTAAATGTAATGATCTCCTATACAATGCATGATCTTCTATGTGATACTTTAATTCATCGCCTTTATCCCTAGATGCATAGAAAATTACTTTATGGACTAAGTCCGATGATTTCTCTGATGACTATGTCTAATGTTTTAGGACAAATACCCGGTGTCACTTATATCAACACTCATCTTCCAAGGATAACATTGGGAGTTCATAGGTGCGTTTCAAAGATTCCATTATGGCCTAAGGCCCATGTTTCTTACTATAACATTATACAAAATCGTAATAGTCGTAATTATTAGCAAAAACCTCATAATGGTGTCGATGTCCTCACTTAGAGGTAGATAATACCCCCAATAGGAAATGTGTAGTGGTTCAAGGTGTTTTTTTTTCCTTGGATGCCCACAATATTTTATTAGGTGCTAAGGCATGGATTTCCTCCCTCAAACATGTCAAGGGTCTTGACACCCTTATATAGTATTTAAAACCTCTTAGTGACATTGATACCCCCAATATTAGGCCATGGATACCTTTAAGAGGCCTCATGTGGTGGTTTAAGGTATACTTGATAATTCTTATATGCCTATAGGTTTCCTCTAACATCCAAGTCGTAGGTTTCCTGCCTTAATCATGTCTATGCCCCAAAGACTTATACATAGTTTTATTTCATTCAATTCCCCACTATATCCTTTTATAATTCCACGTGGGTCCTTTCAAAAGGTTAATTTAATTGGCTCAACACATCATTATTATCGCTACACACCTAGAAGCTTCATTTAGCCTAAGACTTAAATTTCTTCTCTTAACTAGATCGAGGGGTAGTAAACCCATCACTAGTAATCAAAACCTTAAAATGACATTAATTCCTACACATAGAGACTAAGAATATTTTCAACAAGACATGTGTGTCGACCATATCTATTGGTCCTAGATTCCTAAAATCTTATTTTAGGGCCCAATGTAGAGGTCCATAGGTCCATGATTGCTCGACTAGTACTAACTTATGAGATTTATAGGTCCATGGTTGCTCATTCAAATTCATTCTCGATCACGAGAAGCATTTCCAGATAATAAAACAATTCCTTTTGGTGGTAGATACATCATTCATGTGGGATAACTTGGTCAATTACCTCCTGTGAGTGATAACCCTATATATGCATGGAACACAACTGAAATTTGTTATGGAAAAGTTTGAACATTGTTCTCACTTTGGATTCCAAATTTGTGTCAACAAGGTAATGATCTAAAACAATTTGCTTTTCGGTAACTGTTAAAAAACATACAAAAATGTTGAACCACTTTTTTATGATTAGAATATTCTTGTGGAATGGGATCACATGTCTTTGCTTCCTATGGAAAGGAGAAAGTTTCATTTAAGGATCCACCTTTTTCCAACTAATGAGTCGGTTGTGTTATATAATAGGTTCATGCTAAAAACTTTAAAGTATCCGATTGTGTCATGTGTTGTTGAACATATCAAGTGTTATAAAAATCCATTTGGTGATGATGAACATTTGGAAGTTGAATACCTTATATAGCCTCCACAACGTGTCATGGTGTCATGTACCCATTTGATCTTTTGGAAAAAAAAGGTAGAATTTTTTTTCTCCCTTTCAATTATTAATGCAACATGAATACCATCTCAGATATAAATATGGCTACAACTTTGTAATTATGCCATACATTCCATGTTCAACATCAGGCATCAGTTACTTTAACGATGATAGGTTAAAGCATGATTACTAGTCCTTAGGATAGTCATTCACAAGGCTAGATCCCTACAACCATACAATGATTATGATCATACAACCAAATCATCAACAATAGCTTCTTACAATCATTAAGACATATGAACTATTATCACATATTCCAACCCTCTCCCAATGATAAACACATAGGATTACGATGTTGTTACTAACCATTCCATGCATAGACACATTAACACCACACATTCACCAATCATGCCTTTACAGAAGAAGAACTTGCATCATTATCTATAATCAAGTAGGATCATCATTACAATATCAAGCAATAGGTTAGTATGCATCATACCTTTACATAAGTGGAACATCTATACATCAAACAACCCACACTATCTCTTGGTTTGGTTTGGATTCTCATGTCGGTTTGGTTAGTATGCGTCACACCTTTACATAATTAAAGCTTTGCTTAGCTTTAATTAGCCATTAACAAACTTCTTTTGTTGTTATGGTTCAATTTAAAAGGTAGATTATCGAGACTCAAACATGTAGCGAGCCCCAGTTGACTTAGGATTGATTCCATTTCCCCTCCATCCCATACCTGTATGTTGTCGTAACAAGTGTTGAACAACTAAATTTGATGCTGAGGCCCCTATGATGCTAGCATTGCTAATAAAAATGATATCGAAATTCAAATTGGAATTGAAATGTAAATTTGAAATTGAAAATGAAAATGATATTGATATTGGATATTGATATTGAAATTGAATTTGAATTTTGAAATGAAATTCGAATTGAAAATCGAAAATTGAAATTGAAATAAGAAATGAAAATTGAGAATTGGAAATGTAATTAGAATTCAAATCGAAATTGAAACTTGGAATTTGAATTTGAATTGTGAAATTTGAAATAGAGTTTGAAATTTGAATTTGGATTTGAAATGCGAAATTTGAAATAGAATTTGAAATTTGAATTTGAATTTTAAATGTGAAATTTGAAAGAGAATTAGAATTAGAAATTGAAATGTGATGCAGAGAGTTATGAAGAGAGAACTTCATTGCTTCGTGCTCCATGACGCACGAGAGGATCTGACGTCGCCCAAGAGGGCGACCATCGGCAACGCTCCCGCTCACCGAGGAGTGCAGCCACGCTGGGGTCGGCTACCGCTCGTGGCGGCAATAGGAGAGGTAGTGTGTCAGTTCATCTCGATGACATACATGTTGATCCCCACGTGGGGGATGGGCAGCAAGAATCGAGTGCATCAGGTGCATATTTTTTGTTAGATACATTTTCAGTAAATTTTTAGTATATAATGCATTGAATTTCAGTTGCAAGTTATAATATATATTTTTAGTAACATTTTTGTTTTGGTTTGGATCGCAGGTACCCCATCAGGGGGATCATACGATGATGAGGTCACATGGATCTCTCTTGCTGATATCACTTCCTAGCGAGAGTGGGTGAACTCATGTGTGTTCACATTGAGGGAGGATTCTCCCACACGACGATCTTTATCCATGATGTTATCAACAGTTGATGAGATGTTGGCCCTCTACAAGAGGGTGGGACCTCTCAGTGACATTTGGCGCCATTCATGCCAGAGGAGGAGACGAGATGTCATTGGAATCCACAAATGGGAGGATGTCAAAGTCGCCATAAGAGGGCATGACATCAACGGTACTTTGTTCGACATCCCTCCTGACCGCCCTTCCGATCAACCGCTTAGACTCAGGGAGTTTAAGTTGGAGGTCGTTGCACCACATCTATATGATAGATTTGTCGGAGCATGGGGCACGTTCCCCCACCATGACCAGGTCCCATTGTACTTTGCAAAACATGTTTATGCAGAGTTTGTTTTGGACATGCACCCAGATTACACCAGCATAGGGTTCGAGTTCTATAAGGCTGGTAGGGGACGCTCCTACCAACGTCCTGGAGCTCGGAGAGACCCTTCCTTCGTGCCACCCCCTCCGAGGTTGGTACCGTTTCCAGATAGGATGGTTATCAGGTCGGGGGATGTGGCACAATCATCCCAGCTTGCTGCAGAGGCTAGACAGGACCTTGCAGAGTTGTTTGTTCACTGCCATGGGAAGTGCTATTGTTGCTGCGCATGGAGAGGCATCTAGACCACCCCCTGCACCTACACAACCAGATATAGAGTATGTCCCTAATGACATGCTCATGATTTTTGATGGTGAGGCCCTACTGGGGTATGCTGAGTCAGCCCGAGATTCATACTTTGAGTTGTATCGTAGATGCGTCGCTATAGAACAGGTATACTTTTGTACAATTATGTATATATGTTCTTCATGTTACATCATATTATATGTCGTAAATTGAATGGTTAATAATACTTAAGGGAGTTGTATTCTATTGCTCCATGCAGGGAAGCACATTCATGGATCAGCTCTTTGCGAGTGAGCCATCGGTTGGTCCATCCGCTCGTCCCAACTCGTGGGAGGCAGTAGTCGAGGTAAGTTATAATTTATGATCTAATTTAATTTGAGTTTATTATTTCCCAGTTTAAATCATTTATGTTTTATTTCTTAATTTTCGAGATTTTATGTTTTAGATCTTAACTTCAAATGAATTCCAAATTGTACCAAGAAGGTCCTCACGAGCCGGGTCCAAACACAGATGTGAGTTTTAATTTATGTTCCAATTCATGTTATTTAGTCACATTTAGTAATTTATTTTTGTACTTTATGTTTCAATTTTTGAATTATAACTTAAATTATGTTAAATAGTTTTAATTTTTAATAAATCTAACTTATTACATGTAATGGAATATTACACAGGCATCACTACAGGCGGGTGTCAATGCTGCAATGTATTTCACATATGATTGGGATGCAGCTCGAGCACATGGTCCCGGTGAAGGGCCATATACCCGTATTCCTACCCAGATCCCGGATATCACCATTGACTCGACATATATGGAGGCATTCCTTCATAGTTTACTGTTTCAGAGCCAACATCGGTCTACTACACACGAGGGCAGTCATAAGGACGATCAAGGGCCTCGTGGGGGTAGTGTCCAATGAGTTGATGATCTATACATTTTCATGTTTTGGATATTTTCATATTTTATATATTTTCATGTTTTGGATGATCTATGTATACGTTTTCATGTTTTGGATATGGATTTCTATCATTTATACATGGACTTTTATCATATATGGACTTTGGATATGGACTTTTGGATATTTTGGATATTTTGTATATTTTATCATATTGATGTCTTCATGTGTATTTTGTATCTGATTTGAAATCGATTGTTTTTTATATTAGATCTGGATATAGTTATTACAGTTACAAATTTATGTTTTGTCGTTTCAAATGCAAATTTAATGTGTAGTTCAAATTTAGTTCGATTTAAAATACAAATTTCGACTACATTACAGAACATCTTCCAAAATTTAGAATTGAATACATACATTACATTCTAAAATTGAAATTACAATTCCAATGTAAAATTTCAAATTTAATGTGTAATTTCAATTCCAATTTAAAAACTCGTTTTCAATTACATTACAATTGCATAAATGAAATCAAAATGTAAAATTAGAATACATTTGAAATTACAATTACATTATGTTGTCTACACATTACAATTCAATTACAATTCACACATTCCAATTCAATTACAATTTAAAATTAAAATCTCAAATTTAATGTGTAATTTCAATTGAAAATTCAATGTGTTGTTCCAATTTACAAGTTCAATTTCAATTACATTACAATTGCATTTGAAATAAAAATTTTAAATTAGAATACATTGTACAATCTAAAATTTAAATTTTACATTGTATAGATGTATTTTAAATTCTCAATAGTATTTGAAATCAAAATTTAAAATTAGAATACATTTGAAATTGAAAATTGAAATTAACATTTTGCATTATGTTGTCTACACATTACAATTCACTTACAATTTACACATTCCAATTCAATTACATGGAAAATTTAATGTGTAATTTCAATGGAAAATTCAATGTGTTGTTGTATACAAGAATGTTTTTGTCCACTAAGAGTGTGAAATATCCCTTGAGACAAAATTCTCTAATTACAAGTTATATAGTATGTAGGTAATCTTTTTGTTCTTTTCTTTTGAGTGTGTGCTATAATCTAAAGTCATAAAAGTATGGTTTGTTTTCTTGGCAATGAGCATAACCACCTAGTTAATATAAGAAATGAAAATATGTTGATAGCAGATGCTTGTACAACTATGGTAGAAACTATGCTTGTACAACTATTTCATATGGTTTATGTTTTGATGACAAATGGAGATAATGGCACCATTTAATCCAACTAGGTAAGTTGCATATATGAAGGCATGTACAAGTTATTACGTTTCCATGTTATTATTACATTTACGTTTCAACTTTCATTATTACGTAATCCTAACTTTATATTCCTATGTTATATTCCATGTAGCACCAAGTGCCAATATTTTTATTAAATGGAATGAGGAGAGGCAAAAAAATTTGGTCCTAACTTTGATATGTTCTTGATAACAAAAATAATTGATTATTGTTGAATGAAACATTTTTTCAATACATTGGTATTTGATAATATTTTTATATAATTGATAATGAAATACAATGTAATTGATGAGGAAATACAATGAATGGATTATAATGTATACAATTTTGCATTTGAAATCAAAATTTAAATTTTACAATTCCACATTGTATAGATGTATTTTAAATTATCAATTGCATTACAATTGTATTTGAAATCAAAATTTAAAATTAGAATGTGCATTACAATTTAAAATTGAAATTTTACAATTACATTATATTGTCTACACATTACAATTCAACTATCTCTTAGATCTTTAATATTGTTTTTAAAGTATCTAAACAAATATCTATAAAACTATTATGGATGAAGTTCATGGAGAATTGACCATACATTCAAGTGTATTCACATTGGAGCACCATGACCCAAATTTCACAAAATCTTCCCATCTAATATTTGTATTCTTGACATTAAAGCATCTACAAAAATACATTTATAAAACAACCTCCACAAAAATCTCCAAAAAAATATTACACAAGACAACATGAAAACTATGTCAATGATGCAAGTGGCATACATGTAACTCATTCATCTGTCCAATGGGTTGTAGGAATGCAAGTCTCCATAATACGATCATGGTCAACTTTTGGCATCTTCCATCTCTTTGGATCACCTCTCTTCACCTTGATTTCTGTTAGATGTATCCAAGCTGCCACCACCAAATGACTGTATTGACATGATATGTATTTGGGCATAAAATCTTTGTAAATAATATGAGCACCCTGTTTTTTCACTTTTTCAAAAAAGTGTCCCATTAGAACCATGTCTCCAGTTTGGTATGTGAAGTCCCCATCTTGGTAGGGTCGCACCAACCTACTTTTTATTTGTGTGCATCGCATCAAATAGTATGCCACATTTTCTTGGTTGTGGAGGGGTACAATGACAACAAATACATCACCTGCAAGATACATTACAAATATTATTCAAATGTCCTACGTGCATTTCTACAACATTTGTATATGTGTAATATATAATGAACTAATTAACTTAATGAAGACTCTTGTACCTTCCCTAACCATATCAGAAACTCGATCATGATCTAATGAGACCATTGCCTCTTCAGTGTGCATCTCTTGCCATGTTGGAATTGGATGTGGGCCCTTTGGATTAATAGAGACATATCTCCATGGTTTCACATATACATCACTTTCACAGTGATCAATCCCGCATCCATTTGCATTAATGCAAAAATCGCAAAAACAAGCATACTTCCTCGTTTCAATGGAAAATATGTCACCCATGTCTTTACTTTGAACAGAATGTAATTCCCTCGTACCAGGGATGGTCTCACAATACCACGACATGGATCTATTAACATCTCCAAGGGCAACATCCCAAAAGAACCTGCATGGAATTCAATTTGTCATATGTAAATTTTTATCGAGTATGTGTTCTTTTGGAAATGATGATATTGAATGTTATTAGCTTATTAATTGAGTTTGGAGCTTATTACCTGCACACCAGCCTTGCTTGTTCACGACCTTGATGTTCCAATGACATGTGTACTAATCAACTACTTCGGTGGAGCATTTGAGTCGGGTTGCACCATGACTCATCTAGTACCTCCGAAGTGCTCGTTTCACACATGCACTTGCGCCATCATGTTCACCCTTTCCATGCCCTGTTTCAAAAAAGCTTCAGGTGTCTCGGATTCTTGTATGTTTGTGAAAGTGACTCAACCAATAAAATGAGCGTGCCGATTTGAATTTCCCTGCACACCCATCTGACCAAATCCAGTGTTCAGTAAATGATACGCCTCTCTGCCTGAATGAATCATAAATCAACCCAAAGCAGTGTTGAACGAACAATGTGTCACGCTCACGATCATCACTAACATTAAAATGGTACTCCTTGATCACTTCACGTGACTGAGGAGTGCTATCCCTACCATCAATGCTTTCCTGAGCATGTCTGTACAATACATGTACGAAGATAGACACCTGGTCGGAGTGATAGTACTCACTCTGTATCTCTCTCTGAGGAGCAAAGGTGTAGTTCTCAGCAAATTCTACCACTGATAAGATTGTGCCTGGCTCAAATACCTCACGAGAATGTTTGAATTCTAAAGCTTTCCACCTAGACCTATGGGAGTGCTTTATGTATTTATAAATCTAACTTTGAAACTTCTCCATGAAATCTGAAACAGGAATCTCATCATTGAGCAAGTCGATCCTCTTGGATGGCACAAATGAAGAAGATGTTGGATTCATGGTGATGTACTCGTACCTCTTCCACCTAACGATGATATTTGACAATCCATGGTGTGTTGGATCGATAGGAAAGTTCCTATGGAACAATGTCAAATCGCATTCATGTCATTTTCTCCCACCTACAAACCTCTTATTGAAAAACATGTGTTCAGGATTCCTATTGCATAGTATCATACAAATAAAATCTCGCACTGTGTGAAGAGCTAGTACACCGTTCTAGTGCCTTTTGCAAAAATCCAGAAATGTGTCATAGTATAGTTGAAATTCAACGTGGTACCGGAAGCAACAAGTGTCGTGAATCGTATTTGGCCTAATATACCACAGTTTCAATTTGTTGAACATGCTAAATGATATTTGAACACCAGGATTGGTTTCTTGGAATTCCTCGTAAAGTGCAACTCCTGTCATCTCCATCACATGCTTACAGTGCTCATGATAAATGCCTCTGGATAAACGTTGTTGCAGGACATGCTTTCGATCTGGAATATCACGAGAATGGTTATCCCAAAACTCTATCACCTTCTCTCTAATACCTGTTGCCATCCTGCCTCGATAGGGTTCCCTACAAATAAGAGCCCAACAAGCAGCTTCATCATTTTCATCTATCCAGACCCTAAATTTAGTATATTTGAGCAATGTTCTTTTTGAAACATTGAGCAATGATGCCATGCTTGATACCATTCGATTTCTTGAGGTGCTTTGTGCCACAACAGTCGTTGTAATTTCCCTACGAGCAGCTCAGGTATCATTGTTTCTTGATTTTCCAAACGAAGATAATGCATTTCTTACATTTTCTATTGCATTCTCGCATGTCTTTTTTGTTTTAACATCTTGAAAACCCAACAACTTTGTGGCATGTTTCATTTTTTTGTGTTTTATCAACCCATGTAGGATTTGAGCTTGTGCCATCGTTGAATGTTGTTCAAAATATGACTTGATTATGTTATTGACATGCTCTCTAACTCTTCGACCAGGGATCGAGTTAGAAATCTCTTCTTGTGCAGAAACAACTACACAATCCTCTAGAAAATTTCCACCCCTTCCAACCCCACTGCAACTCCCAATTATACTTTCAATGTGAGAGGGAAAGGTGTCATGTGATGGCTGATCAGGATCATGGGGGGGCACAGGGTCATGTGATTCTTGATCACCATGATGTGATGTCTGACCATAATCTTTCCCTACATAACATGTAAATTAACAAATTGAAAATTGGTTACTTGATAGTTGTGCATTGAACTTTAAAATTGCTAGTAACTTGAAATTTGATGTGGAAATTGAAAATTTGAAAATTGCATGTGAATTGAATTTTCCAACTAATACATTTAGCTTCTGAATTGTTCTAAGTAAAAATTGAAATTGATAGTAACTTGAAATTTGAAATTGCTCAAGTAACTTGAAATTGCTAACTTAATTAAACTTGATAATTGTTCTAGAAGTGAAGTTTGAAATTGCTAGTAAAATTTGAAATTGCTTGTAACTTGAAATTGGTAGTAACTTGTACATTTAACTTTAAAATTGCTAATAACTTGAAATTTGTTGTACATGTAAATTAACAAATTGAAAATTGCTAGTGACTTGAGAAAAATTCGGTACAAGTATTGAAAATACATTAAAACAAGAAAATTGTTTGTAACTTAATTTCAAAATAACTAAATATGTATATGTAACTTGAAATTGTACATTTAGTTTGATAATTGCTAGTAAAGTTTGAAAAGCAAGTATATATATTTAACTCAAGATAATTATTAATAACTTGATAATTGTGCATTGAACTTTAAAATTGCTACTATAACCTGAAATTTGATGTAGAAATTGACAAATTGAAAATTGAGTGTGAATTGAATTTTCCAACTAATTATATATAACTATCAATTTTTAACTTGAAAATTATCCATTTAACTTGAAAATTGTTAAAAATTTTGAAATATAAATTATATACCTACTATAGGAAAAAAAAAAAAAAAAAAAAAACTTATCCCTACATTAATGCATAGAAAAAATTGGTACATGAATTGGAAATACATTAACTATAAAAATATTTTGAAGTGTAAGTTGATTTGATTATAAACCTGGGAAATTTAAATAAATATGTGTTAAATGAGAGACATCATTTCATTCACAATGCATTAATTGATTGGGCTATAATTCCTTCTTTTAAAGATCACTCTATACAATTTTAAAACTCGTATATATATATATATATATATATATATATATATATATATATATATATATACATTCAATAAGTGATAAAGTGAACTTGTTAATGGTGAATGTTTTGCTAGAGTCTTGGGCTTGCCATTGAAACCATTACAAATTTACAACCCACATTAACCTTGCACCCATTAAAATCCTTATAGAAATTCACCCTCAAAGATTTTTGAAAATAGTCTCAACAAAAACACATTTCTCTCAAATAAAAAATGGAAAAAATAAAATATAATAAAAATCATAATTAAACCAATCTATGAAACCCTCGCTCACAATCTCCATAAATCAAACTCAATTTAAATAATGCTTTACATATCAATGCAAGGTTGAAAACGTTGCAAATAATTATTTTCAATTTGTCCTAACAAAATATATGATTATAATCATTAATCTTATTATGGTGATATGTCATGTTATGTAATAAAAGTATGTGGTAGATGGAATCTTTAAATGGAATTTTTTTAAAGTAAACATTATAATTTAGCTCTTTGAACATTCATTTGTTTTCAAATATTCATAACTATGAAAATATTGCCAACCACCATAACTATAAAAATATTCATTCATTTGTTTTCAAATTAAATTTTCTAACTAATACATAACTATCATAACATGTTCATTTCAAAATATTCATTTATTTGTTTTCAAATTGAATTTTCTAAGAAAACAAGAATTGAAATTACATTTAATTTGAAATTGTTAGTAACTTAGAAAATTGCAATTAGTTAAATATATACAATTTAACTTGAAAATAGTGTCCAAGTGTACATTTAATTTGAAAATTATTCTAATAACACTGAAAATTGTTAGTAAAGTTTAGAAATTTGAAAATAGTTAATATGTACATACATTTTAACTTGAAAATAGAATCCAAGTGTACATTTCATTTGAAAATTGTTGGACAATTAAATTGAAAATTGTTAGCAACTTTGAAATAATTTGAAAATTGTTAAAGCAACTTTAAAACATAATTTGAAAATTGTTAGCAAGTTTGAAATAATTTGAAAATAGTTAAAAATATGTACATGTATTAACATGAAAATATAATCTACATTTACATGTTTCATTTGAAAATTGTTCCAATTTAACATTTGTTAGCCACTTGAAAATTGTTCATTTAACATAAAAATTGTTGTAAACTTTGAAATTTAAATAACAAATGGATGAAACAAATAAGAATATCATTACAAATAAATATGAAACAAATTAAATTATGAAATTTAGTTAAATTTATTGGAAAATTGTTACTAATTTTGATTATGTAGCATGATATTTAAATTATGATAGCATGTAATTCAATAATTTACATTGGTTGTCCTCCATTGGAATTTGTTGCACCAAATGTGCATCTTCTTCTTATCTCAAGTTTGCTCTATGTTGTATCATCCTTTCTCTAGCTTTCTCATGCTCTTCATAATTGTCATTACCTTGACGAGCATGATTTCATTGTCTTTTTCTCTTACTACATGATTTCTTTGTCTTTTTCTCTTACTCCCCATCAAACTACAATGAAAACAAACAAATATTTATTCAAATTGTTATAACAAACAACAATATGTTAGTATGAAATCTTGAAATATGTCTACAAAGAAATCTTACATATCTATTGAGCTCTAATTCAACAATATCAAATTGACAAAGCTCTAATTCAACAACATCAAAATGACAAAGCTCTAATTGAAAATAAACTAGCGATGAGTTAAATTAGTGTTTTTTATGAAGTGTTTGTTGAATATATAGAGGTTGGTTGATAATTTTACGAGAGAATGGTAATTGGAAACATTAATTGTCCAACTCCTTTCCCGGGTTTGTTTTATATTGTTTTTACACAGACAAACCCTCAATCGAGCAAATACCTCAATCGAGGGCTTGAACAAACCTCGATCGAGGTCTTGTTCAACTCTCGATCGAGCTCTTGTTAAACCTTTGATCGAGGTATTTTAAATACATCGATCATAAAATACTTTGATTGAGCAAATAGCTCGATCGAGGGCCTAAAAAACAGGCCGAGAGCCCTTTTCACTGCAGATTGAAACTTTTGCATGCCTTCTAGAGGGTTAAACCATGTCATTAAATGCCCATTAATGGGAGGACTTGATACCATTGGATTCATCAATGAATCCTCTATCCATATACATAAAATTTTTGAATTTTTATCTTCATACGTCTTTTGTTTTTTAATTTCTACTAAAACTTGCCCTAAAAAACCCTGCCGACAACTTCGATTGAGCTCAAAGATAAATCCACAACATTCAAAATACACATCGAACACAAGCACTAGATAAACACGTCCTCTTCAAAAGGGTATTTTTAGTTTTGCAAATTATATAAACAATCAAAATATTTGGTGCACAAACACACATGTGTGCAAAATGCGACTGGAATATTCATTGGTCAGTTTCGAAAAATAATAATAAATATAATTTTTCGAGAAAAAATAAAAGAAAAATAGGTAAGCAATAGTACATTCTGTCTAGATCATGTTCATATATTTCATTTTTTAAAATTATTACTTTAACATTAAATTATTGTGCACGAACACAAACTACTTCTTAATTGCTCTTCAAATTTTTAAGTACACACGTTTCATTAAATGAAAATTTGACACCATAAATGACATTGGTATATTTTGAAAAAAAATATCATTGGAAAGCTAACATAATTCTCTACATTTCCTTTTTCAAGCGCATGTCAAAATTCATGTGGCAAATATGAGTTTCGAGGGTTTCAATTTAATACATGGGTAAACTTTCTGTTTTTCACCATCATATTTGGCCAAAAAGAGTTACCCATCTTCATGGAATCACCCCTTAGATACGTCGTATCAATTTATTAATAGACATAACTTTTCCCCATCAGGCCTTATATAATTGGCCTACTATCAATGTAACCATCATCAATTCATATATTCAATAATTATTAACAATAATATCAAACATGTAAGACTTTTCATCTTACAAGTGGTATCAAATAATTGATTTCGACTTCTGGCCAAAATTATTGAAATTTCTTTGAATTTAGGTCTTTGACCTCAATTTGGCTTGTATCCATTAAATTTGGAGTTTCTATGAGAAAAGGTCTTTAACCACATCGAGCATTAATCTTCCCCAATCAATAAAAAAGGAAAAAGAAGAAAGTTTAAAAAAAAAGGATGAAAGAAGATTCAATAAAAAAAAGAAAAACGAAAAAGAAGTGAAAATAAAAGAATGATATTTAACCCAAGAAAGTAAAAAGAAGAAAAGAAATATATATATATTTATTAAACCAACACATAGTTTTATGAAACCACACATGGTTATATGAAACAACACATGGTTTTATTTAGTATATTAAAATTATAGAGTTTTATAAAGTATATACATGGAACAAATGAAGTAATTTAAGAAGTGTTTCAAAACAAAAGTGATTATATTAAATGCCATTTAAAGAGTGTTGAAGCTAAATAAGTTATTTAAGAGAATTGTTTTTTCACTAATTGAAATATATATATATATATATATTCAAAGTGGAAGCAGTGAAGAACTATATAATAATAAATTTATTATTTTTACAATAGTTACTATTATTTTAATAATAATTATTATTATTTAATAATTGTATTAATTACAATTATTATTTTATACAAAAAGGGGAAAGAAGATAAAAAGTCAAGTCAAAAGAAGATTTTTTTTAAGGGATAACCACATTTGGAGGTTATTATAGCTTTTGTGTCTACCAAGGTCGAAGAAAAGAAGACGAAGTCGAAGAGAAGTTGGAATTTGCAAATTATGGATCACAATGCATATTTACAAATAAAAAAAATAGAGGATGAATTAATGCGTTGTCAAAAGGAAAATGAAATATTACAGACAATAATTGATTTGCGGACAATTCAAAAGGAACTCAAAGACAAGGCTTATGACGACCAGGGAAAGCGCATGGAAAATTTGTATGCACATACTGAAGAATTAAGGAATGAAGAGCATCTCAATAAAAAATCACAAATACTAGATATCAAAAGGGAAGGTGATGACAATAAAGTAGAAGAATAAGTGACACGCTTGAATGCACTCTTGAATGACAAGAATAAAGAAGTTGTGCAAATCCAGGAGAAAATAATATTCCAAGAATCGGAGGTCTGCCAATGTCAACAACACATAAAAGAGCTCGAACAACAAAAATATGACATTCAAAAGGCCCACAAGTTGGAGATCACAAAGATCAATAAAACATTATCAAGCAATACTGAAGAAATATCCTAGATAAGAAACCATAATAAGATGCTAGGTACGGAAATAAGGAAGTTAAAAAATACTCAAAAAACAAAGCAAGCTAATGAAGTTATTGAAGTGACTCAATTTCAATCTTCATGTCATGGAAGTCCCCCTCTTTTTGCTCTAGTTTTGCCAGAATATTGTTAACTTTACTTTCGAGGTCATCTTCTGACTTCCTTATCGCATCCTTGTTCTCTGGAGGGTTTCTCTCAGTGGTTCTTGTATTCATCTTGGTCTAGCCTCGGATTTGAGAAAATTTAACTATTGCAATTTTATTACAATAATAATTTATTACTAAAATAATAATAATAATATTATTGTAAACATTTAATAGTCTTAAGGGAGCCTAACAATATTAATGTTAAAATAATAATAATAATAATTATTATTATTATTATAATAATTATTATTATTATTATTATTATTATAATAATTATTATTATTATTATTTTAATATTATATTTTGGAATATGGTTTCAGAAACCCTAAAGGAAAACCCATGTGAGTTAGTTGAGAGGCACTTGGGGAGTTGAAAAAAATGTGGGAGTGCTAGAGCAAAGGAGTTAGAGGACACAGGCTAGTAGAGGTGTAGAGTGGAGGAGTGGCGCATCAGTGGCCGAGAAGTGTAGGGCGCAGTGTGTGCAGTGAGTGCGGTTGGGACGACGAGGGAGTGTGTGTGGGAGGGAGTAAGGGTGGGGTTGTGTGGCAGAGGCATGGGAGAGCGGAGGGGTGGATGCGATTGTATTGGGATTGAGGTTGGGTGTGTGGTGAGTGGGGTGGAAAGGAGTGGAGGAATGGTCGAGGAGGTGATGGGTTTGGGAGTAGGTGTACGTGGGCGCTGTGGGAGAGGAGGTGAAGATGGAGAAGGAGGATGGGGATGTGTATAGGGAATAGAGGATGTAGGAGGATGAATACTACATGTGGAGGGCGAATGGATTAGATGGAGGAGGGAAGCAATACAGAAGAGATGGAGGTGTTGAAGAAGGCACCGAGAACGCTCACTCTAATACCACTTGTAAGATGAAAAGTCTTACATGTTTGGTGTTATTGAAAATAATTATTGAATATATGAATTAATGATGGTTACATTGATAGCAGGCAAATTATATAAGGCCCGATAGGAAAAATTCATGTCTATTAATAAATAGACATGACGTATAATATTTATCAATTAAATAATAATTAACCTAGCTTATCAAAATATATCTAATTTGTAAATAGTGGTAATATACACCTAGGTATATTACAAACTCCAATGGAACAAAATTTGAAGCTCACATCAATTAAAGGAAAAAAATTCAAGGATGCGACCAAGTACCAACAGCTTGTAGGAAGCCTTACCTTACTACCACTAGACTAGATATCTCATATGTTGTTGGTATCCTTTCAAGGTTCATGCACAAACCTTGTGAAAGACATTGGTTTGTTGCTAAAAGAGTTCTAAGGTACTTATTAAAAGGGACTCAAGACTTTGGACTCAAGTACTCTAAGGTGGATGACTTCAAATTCATTGGGAAATCTGCTTCAGACTTTGATGGAGATAAAGAAACAAGAGTGTCTACTTCTGGATACGCAATGAGTCTTGGATCAACAATTGTCTCCTAGAGATCACGCAAACAGTCAGTTCCAGTAGATTCAACAACAAAGACAGAATATGTAGTTGCTGTAGAAGCAAGGAAATCAATAGTGTGGCTCATGAATATACTTGAATATTCGTAGGAGGAACAAGAGAAATCCACTCCCTTATTGATTAACAACACTTATGCAATCAAGTTGGAAAAGAATCATAGATTTCATGATCGAACCAAGTACATCAACATGAAGTACCATTTGATTCGACATCATGTAGAGGCCAACACAATTCATTTACGACATTGTTCCATGAACGATTAGATTGCAGATATCTTCACGAAAGTGCTTGGACGAGAGAAGTTTGAAAGGTTTAGAAACATGCTTGGACTTACACACACCCCTTTGTATTAAGGGGGGGAATGTTGAGACCTAATCCTCAGGGTTATGTTCCAAATTGTAAATAACGTAAATATTAGACAGCTGAATAAGGAGAAGCTAAGGAGTCATTTGGACTCGAACGGATCTCTTGGAATCCGAAGTCCAAGAGACTCTCTCCTAATGTATAAATAAACACCTTAATTCGTGAATAGAATGCAATTCGGTAGTTAATTACTCTGACATAACTAAACGCACTAGTGTGTCTAAAACACTTCCACACTGTCTTTAAACATCCACAAAAGAAAATATTTTCTATATTTGATAGGGGATATTTAACTATGTATTTTCAATATTATTGAAGTCGGTGCATTTAGTATATATAAGTGCACCGGTGCACTTATATTTCTCATACACACCTGTGAATGAAAATTCTTTTTATGTGTATACTTCTATTGTATTCCAATACGATACACTTCAGAAAATACAGCGCACTGATACACACATATCGTAGTGGCGCATTTATTTTTGGGACAAAGTTAAACAAAGTTATATGGGAACGGTGCATTGTATGTTACATCACGGTGCATCTATATATATAAGTGCACCAATATTTGGAAAATTTATAAAAAAAAAAACACACGATTTTTTTCCATGAGTTGAAAATGAGAGGAATTATTTTTTTCAAAAAACCAATTTCATAAAGTGTTTAAAAAACTAATCATTATAGCATTGTTTTGCCAAAATTTTGAGGGGAGACTTTTGCAAGAGAGACTTATTGGGGAGGATTTTGGATCGACTGGATTACTCTAAAGATCAAAATTTGTAAGGTATGGTGAATCACACAAAACCCTACATAGTAGAATTTTAAAGTATGTAAATTCTTACTACTTATCTCATTGAATGATTTATTTATGTTCCTATTAAGATTTTAAAAAATTCATAAAAAAATAAAAGATTTCATAGTTACCTTCAACACTGGAACCCTTGCTATATATTTCTTCATTTTGTTTTATGTGGCTACAAAATTTCACATTAGGGTTTAACTCTCTCTATTCTTTCACAATTCAGGTTTTTATTTTTAGGTATTTTATATTTAACGGGTTTGTGGTTCCATATACAAGGAGTTGGGTGCAATGAGACCACTTATTGTGTCAGATCCCAAACCATGTCCTTGCCATCTTTTTTATTATTATGAAAAATTATTTCGTAGTTTTCAATGCAGTCATTTCCGTATAATGCACCGATACGCTTGTAATAGAAGTGCACAATTCGACTATAAATTATTTTAAAAAGTAATAAGGAATATCCAGTGCACAATGGAAAGTGTGTCGCACCGGTGCTTTATATTAAATATAGCACATCAAAAAAGCGTGGCTCAATTTTTTAATTTAAATTTAGTTATCGGTGCATTCAATTATGATGCATCAGTGCATGCATGAAGTAAATGCACCAGGGCATTTATATTCATAAAGCGCACCAATATGGCATACTATTTTTTTAGCTGGAACTTATGTAATTTATTTGTTATTTAATAGCATCTCTATTTAATGGTATAGGTTTTTTATTGATAGAAAATGTGTGATAAGAGTTCAAGGAACAATAATTCTAATGAGCATGATGGCAGGACATCCAAAAATGCGAAGAGGGAAAGTTCCTTGTCATGTATGTATTAAATTAATATGTTTAAATTATATGTAAATTTAACTAATATGTATTGGTTAATGTGTGTCATGCAGAGCTAAAAAATGAGGAAGCTCGATAAGATTGTTTGTAATCTAAGTGTAGAAGAGAGTAAAACCTTAATGGAAAAGTTGTTGAGGATTGAATCAAGTGAATTAAAAATTAATCTATATGTTTTTTTTTTAATTTTCAGTAATAGTGTACTTAAGAATATCCACTAACATGTTTCAAACAATCTATTTCACATATGTTGAATGTTCTGCAATGACTGACTACAACATAAGAGTAGGGAATGTCATCATAAGAGAAAAAAAAAATTATGGAATATGTAAATGATGATGAATTGGTACTTAGCTCATCTGGAGCGGTGTTGGAAGTTAATGAAATGGGGAAATTTTTTTATAAAATTATGAAGGATATAGTGGAAAGAACGTATAGACGTACTTTCTACTTACAGTAAAGAAATCAATCCAATGGTTCCAATAATAAGGTTATATCTAAACTACAGGAGACATTTTTAGAGCAATGAGACCTGTCAAACTTGCAATAGCAAAATAACAACAACAACAAAACAATAATTCAAAAACTAATATTCCTAAACATGCTTTTATAGAATATGTATATACTACTACAAAGCATTCATTTATTAATATTAATTCTTCTATATTTACTTTTCCTATCAGTATAAAAATAGTTTAATGTCATTTTAATTTTTTGGGAAGAGTATGAAAATCTCAATAGATGAATGAGGTGATATCTGAAATATGCCAGTAGGGATGTCCAAAAAGGTGTACAAGGATATGGTCAAATAAATAGAAATAATTGCATCACAAGAGGAGCCATCTCAACAACAATGTATTTCAAATATATGTAATCATTGAATTTTTCTATCATGTACATATAATTAATTAATTTAAAATTAAATATTAATTTTCAATTGTTTTGTTGCAGAAAATAAAACAAAATGGAACCCATTCAGCACATAAGACCTGTTTATAATAGGTGAGGATGGTCTCATTGCAGATACAAAGAGGAATCTTGCCGCAGAGTTCGATATGAAGGACAAGGGGATGATGCATTATTTCTTAGGCATGGAGGTGTGGTAGAGTGCGGATGGAATCTTCCTTGGACAAGGGAAGTATGCAGTGGAGATTCTGAAGAGATCCGGAATGATGGACTGCAAGGCTATGGCCACACCCATGGCATCGAACTTGAAGCTACTACATGATGCTTCATCAGAGTCAATTGATGCCACGATGTATCATTAGAGGATTGGGTCATTGATGTACCTGACGAATACAAGACCAGACATATGTTTTGATGTGAACACATTGAGCCAGTTCCTGACGGATCTGATACATGTTCACCTGATTGATGCAAATCATATATTGAGGTACCTGAAGGGTATAGTTGATTATGGGCTCAAGTATGACATGAATCAGAAGATTAACCTGTAGGGTGCCTGTTTCAACCTGTACAAGGCCTTCTTCAATTTGCACACATGAGTCTACCTGTCATGTGTCTCAAATCCAAGTGGCTGCTCCATGTACACTTCCTCCTCTACTACACCATTCAAGAATGCAGTATTGAAATCCATCTAGTGTACCTTCCATTTCATCACTGCAGCCAATGCAAGTACTAATCTTATGGAAGTGTATCTGGCTACATGTGCAAATGTCTCCTCATTATCTATGTCTTCCTTCTGGGAGAAGCCACGTGCCACAAACCTTGCCTTGTGTTTCTCTATGCTGCCATCTGCAGCATGCTTGATTTTGTAGATCCACTTAGAAGTCACAATAGACTTCCCTTTTGGTCTCGGAACTACTTCCCAGACATCATTCTTCATGATCGATGGGTACTCCTCAATCATGGAATCCTTCCATTCTTTCTTCTCAGCAACTTCCTCATAGTTGGAAGGTTCTTTAATGATGTCGCACAACAAGGCTACATAGTTGGAGTATGGCCTAAGTCTCTTACTTTCTCTATTCATCCCCTCTGGAGCACCATACCTCTTTGCATCTTGTATTGCTTCTCGTACCCATGTTGGTTTCCTCTTGTGGGAGTTCTTCTCACGAGGTGGATCTACAGGTTCTTATGGTTCTTCTATTTCGTGGTCTTCATGATCTTTTGGAACTGCTTCTTCCATCACTGAATCTCGAATCCTAGGAACTTTAGGTTCTTCAATATCTTCAATAGGTAGTTTTCTTAATCTTTGTCGCTTGTTCTTAGAAACAAGTCTCTCTTGTAGGTGATGGTACACGATATTTCCTATAATTCAAGTTCAATTGCATGATTAGAAACATCTCATAGTTTCCAAAACAAATTCTTACGCATGAATACATAGGTCATACAGTCATCCAATTATCTTATCCAATGCTTCAATACAACATTCATCCATATCCCATAACTTTCTAGATGCCTTCCATCTCTACCAGGACATTGTTAAGAGTGTACACTACTCCCAACATGTTAGCAAAAAGGTTTCATTCTAGATAAGTAGCAATGGAATGTTGTACAGTACCATAGTCCACTTACCCATCACATGCATATTAGTAGTATACTGTTAATTAATGCAAATATCCTAATATCCATAATACACAACCTAAATCTAGGAACATAAGTATGTACACCACTGAACAAATATATGACAATTAAATACTTATCTTTGTTTGTTTGTTGGGTGGAATCCCTCTTGATCTTTGCTTCCTTGCAGGAAATACTGGAGTGTCTAACAGAGTGTTCTTCTTTATTGTCTGATTTTGAGGTCTTGTGCCTTCCTTGCTTATGATCGGAAATGTTGAGCAAGTATTATACACTTTCCTGAGTAGACTTTGTGTGTCGTTTCTTCTTCACCCTAATCAATGCTGAAATGGATGAGAGGCTTCCATAGAGCATCGATCTTTATTTGTTTTCCAGAGTCCAACTCTGTAGTAGATTCTCCTACTCCTTTCATGTAATACTGGAAGTCATCTCTAGATTTTACCTTATGAGGTGGAACCTTCTAAATTAACCCTTGTAACTAGTT